>CM065595.1:108101071-109389974 GCA_033119425.1 Bufotes viridis
AAAGGGTATATTACACTCAAGGTGTATATACAAGTGCTGAGAGGGTCATCCTCATTAACTTCACACGCTACCGTGAATCTCCCATTGTATTTCTGTCCGTTAAAGGGTATTTTACACAAAGTGTTAAAATACAATTGCTGAAGGCATAATCCTACATATTTTTCTCACGCTACTGTGCATCTCCAAGTGTAAATCTGTCCATAAAAGGATACCTTTCATCCAGGACCTAAATACTAGCCCTAAAAGAGATATTCCCCTAAATCAGTGGTTACTGCTGTGCCTGGATTAGTGTAATACGCTACATAAATAAATAGGCAGATAGTGTTAGGTGCCTGTAAAAAAGAAGGCCTGAATTTGAAATCAATACATTGGGCCAAATATTTTTTTTTCTTATTGTGGTGCTTGGTGAGCGGTAACAATGAGGAAAACATCTAGTAAGGGACGCGGACGCAGTTGTGGTAGTGTTAGTGTACCCTCTTGTGCTGGGAGAGGACATGGCCATTCTGGCACAGAACCAACTACCTCAGGTTCCAGTACCCGCCAGAATTTACAGCGATATTTGGTGGGGCCCAATGCCGTTCTAAGGATGGTAAGGCCTGAGCAGGTACAGGCGCTAGTCAATTGGGTGGCCGACAGTGGATCCAGCACGTTCACAACATTATCTCCCACCCAGTCTTCTGCAGAAAGCGCACAGGTGGCGCCTGAAAACCAAGCCCATCAGTCTGTCACATCACCCCCATGCATATCAGGGAAACTGTCTGAGCCTCAAGTTATGCAGCAGTCTCTTATGCTGTTTGAAGACTCTGCTGGCAGGGTTTCCCAAGGAATCCACCTAGCCCTTCTCCAGTGGTGGAAGACATAGAATGCACTGATGCACAGCCACATCCTGATGATGAGGACATGGGAATACCACCTCATCGGAGTCCGCACGTCTCTGATGATGACGAAACACAGGTGCCAACTGCTGCGTCTTTCTGCAGTGTGCAGACTCGAACAGGAGGTCAGGGAGGAAGACTGTGTGGAAGATGATGCAGGGGACAATGAGTTCCTAGACCCCACATGGAATGAAGGTCATGCCACTGACTTTCATAGTTCAGAGGAAGAGGCAGTGGTGAAACCAAGCCAACAGCGTAGCAAAAGAGGGGAGCAGGGGGCAAAAGCAGAACAGCCGCCGCCAAGAAAGTTCGCCTGCTACTGGCCACCGCCACCAGGGACCGAGCACCCCAAAGGCAGCTTCAAGGAGTTCCCTGGCATGGCACTTCTTTAAACAATGTGCTGACGACAAGACCCGTGGTTTGCACGCTGTGCCATCAGAGCCTGAAGCGAGGCATTAACGTTCTGAACCTTAGCACAACCTGCATGACCAGGCATCTACATGCAAAGCATGAACTGCAGTGGAGTAAACACCTTAAAAGCAAGGAACTCACTCTGGCTCCCCTGCTCCCTCTTATGCTGCTGCCTTGGCCCCTTCCTCCGCCTCGGGAGGAACGTTGGCACCTGCCGCCCACCAAACAGAGGATGTGCCACCGACACCACCACCTGCGTCACCAAGTATCTCCACCATGTCACACGGCAGCGTTCAGCTCTCCATCTCACAAACCTTGGAGAGAAAGCATAAATTCCCACCTAGCCACCCTCGAGCCTCTGGGCCTGAATGCCAGCATTTCTAAACTACTGGCCTTTGAAATGCTGTCATTCAGGCTGGTGGACACAGACAGCTTCAAACAGCTGATGTCCCTGGCTGTCCCACAGTATGTTGTTTCCATCCGCCACTACTTCTCCAAGACAGCCGTGCCTTCCCTGTACAACCAAGTATCCGATAAAATCAAGTGTGCACAGCGCAACGCCATCTGTGGCAAGGTCCACCTAACCACAGATACGTGGACCAGTAAGCACGGCCAGGGACGCTATATATCACTAACTGCACACTGGGTAAATGTAGTGGCGGCTGGGCCCCAGGCGGAGAGTTCCTTGGCGCACGTCCTTCCACCGCCAAGGATCGCAGGGCATAATTTCTTTGCCTCCTGTAGCCTCCTCCTCCTACTCGGTTTCCTCCTCCTCTGCTTCCACCAGCTCATCCAGTCAGCCATGCACTTTCACCACCAACTTGAGCACAGCCCGGGGTAAATGTCAGCAGGCCATTCTGAAAACTCATATGTTTGGGGACAGGCCCCACACCGCGCAGGAGTTGTATTGAACAACAGACCGGCGAGTGGTTTCTGCCGGTGGGCCTCAAGCCCGGCCTGGTGGTGTGCGATAATAGGCAAAGTCTCGTCGCAGCTCTGGGACTAGCCGGTTTGACGCACATCCCTTGCCTGGCGCATGTGCTGAATTTGGTGGTGAAGAAGTTCATTCACAACTACCCCGACATGTCAGAGCTGCTGCATGAAGTGCGGGCCATCTGTGCGCGCTTCTGGCGCTCACATCCTGCCTCTGCTCGCCTGTCTGCGCTTACAGCGGAACTTCGGCCTTCCCGCTCACGGCCTAATATGCAACGCTCCTACCAGGTGGAACTCCACCTTGCACATGCTGGAGAGACTGTGCAAGCAGCAGCAGGCCATAGTGAAGTTTCAGCTGCAGCATGCACACGTCAGTCGCACTGCGGAACAGCACCACTTACCACCAATAATTGGGCCTCCATGCAGAGACCTGTGTGCCCTGTTGCGCTGTTTCGAGTACTCCACCAACATGGCCAGTGGTGATGACACCCGTTATCAGCGTTACAATACCACTTCTATGTCTCCTTGAGAAAACGCTTAGGGCGATGATGGAAGAGGAGGTGGCCCAGGAGGAGGAGGAGGAGGATGAGGGGTTATTTTTAGCACTTTCAGGCCAGTCTGTTAGAAGTGGCTCGGAGGGAGGTTTTTGCAGCAGCAGAGACCAGGTACAAATGTGGCCAGCCAGGGCCCACTACTGGAGGACGAGGAGGATGAGGAGGAGGTGGAGGAAGATGAGGATGAAGCAGGTTCACAGCGTGGTGGCACCCGACACAGCTCAGGCCCATCACTGGTGCGTTGCTAGGGGATACGGAAGACGATGAAGATACGCCTCCCACAGAGTACAGCTTGTCCTTATCTCTGGGGAGCCTGGCACACATGAGCGACTACATGCTGCAGTGCCTGAGCAATGACAGCAGAGTTGCCCACATTTTAACGTGTGCGTACTACTGGGTTGCCACCCTGCTGGATCCCGGTACAAAGACAATGTGTCCACCTTACTTCCTGCACTGGAGCGTGATAGGAAGATGCACGAGTACAAGCGCACGCTGGTAGACGCGCTCGTGAGACCATTCCCAAATGTCACAGGGGAACAGGTGGAGGCCCAAGGCGAAGGCAGAGGAAGAGCAAGAGGTGTCATGGCCAGCTCATCTGAGGGCAGGGCATGGCAGAAATGTGGAAAAGTTTTGTCTCCACGCCAGAGCTAACTGCACCACCACCAGATACGGAACATGTTAGCAGGAGGCAGCATTTCACTAACGTGGTTGAACAGTACGTCTGCACACCCCTCCACGTACTGACTGATGGTTCGCCCCATTCAACTTCTGGGTCTCCAAATTGTCCACATGGCCAGAGTTAGCATTTTATGCCTTGAGGTGCTGGCCTGCCCGGCGGCCAGCGTATTGTCTGAACGTGTATTCAGCACGGCAGGGGCGTCATTACTGACAAACGCAGCCGCCTGTCCACAGCCAACGTGGACAAGCTGACGTTCATAAAAATGAACCAGGCATGGATCCCACAGGACCTGTCCCTCCCTTTGTGCAGAATAGACATTTATAACTGCCTCCCCTCAACCATGTATTCTTGTACTCCGGGGCACTTCTTTATTGAATCCTCATTTTTTTAACTTTACCATGATCTTGCGGTGCAAACCCAAAGTTGAATGAACCTCTCCTCAATCTGGGCGCTGGGGCCTAAATAACTGAAAGTGGCCTTCTCCAGTGGTGGGTGATATGACGCCTTATTCCTTGCTGTGGGACCTCTCTCCTCTGTCTGGGTGCTGGGCCGAAATAACTGAAAGTGGCCTTCTCCAGTGGTGGGTGATATGACGCATGATTCCTTGCTGTGGGACCTCTCTCCTCTGTCTGGGTGCTGGGCCCGAAATAACTGAAAGTGGCCTTCTCCAGTGGTGGGTGATATGACGCATGATTCCTTGCTGTGGGACCTCTCTCCTCTGTCTGGGTGCTGGGGCCTAAATAACTGAAAGTGGCCTTCTCCAGTGGTGGGTGATATGACGCCTTATTCCTTGCTGTGGGACCTCTCTCCTCTGTCTGGGTGCTGGGACCGAAATAACTGAAAGTGGCCTTCTCCAGTGGTGGGTCATATGACGCCTTATTACTTGCTGTGGGACCTCTCTCCTTTGTCTGGGTGCTGGGCCCGAAATAGCTGAAAGTGGCCTTCTCCAGTGGTGGGTGATATGACGCCTGATTCCTTGCTGTGGGACCTCTCTCCTCTGTCTGGGTGCTGGGGCCGAAATAGCTGAAAGTGGCCTTCTCCAGTGGTGGGTGGTATGACGCATGATTCCTTGCTGTGGGATCTCTCTCCTCTGTCTGGGTGCTGGGGCCCACCTTCTCCAGTGGTGGGTGATATGATGCACGATTCCTTGCTGTGGGACCTCTCTCCTCTGTCTGGGTGCTGGGGCCTGAAATAACTGAAAGTGGCCTTCTCCAGTGGTGGGTGATATGATGCATGATTCCTTGCTGTGGGACCTCTCTCCTCTGTCTGGGTGCTGGGGCCGAAATAACTGAAAGTGGCCTTCTCCAGTGGTGGGTGATATGACGCATGATTCTCTGCTATGGGACCTCTCTCCAATTGATATTGGTTAATTTTTATTTATTTTATTTTATTTTAATTCATTTCCCTATCCACATTTGTTTGCAGGGCATTTACCTACATTTTGCTGCCCTCTAGCCCTTTCCTGGACTATTTTACAGCCTTTTTAGTGCCCAAAAGTTCAGGTCCCCATTGACTTCATAATAAAGTCGGGTAGAGTTCGGATCCCGAACCCGGAACATTTTCGGGAAGTTCGCCGAGCTTCTCGAACCCGAACATCCAGGTGTTCGCTCATCTCTATTCATGAACAAATAGGGGTAATATATTCAATGTGCTGTGCAAAAAAATGGAGAGATTTTGCCTGTTTTGTCAGTGGAGTAGATATATTTGCCAAATATATGACGTGCAGTATTTGCTACATTTTTAGGGTTGTTTGTGCCATGCACAGCAGTTACATTTACTAAGGGGTTTCGCTAGATGCATCGGTCGCCGCAGACATATTTTTTAGCTAGATTTATTATTGCAACTTTTTCAAAGTCATAAGAAAAGCATGACTAGACTTTAGACTAAAAAATCTGTAAGTATTTTTGGCAACAAATTTAACAAATGGCATGTAACATTTTGTAAATTTGTCCACAAAAATATGCAGTTACTCAAACCAAGCAAACTCTCCAAAAAGGCTATAAAGTCACATATTGTTACTTTACCCCCATAATCTTGTACCACATGAATCCTGAATACATAATGCTATAATTCTATAGAAAAACATCATGTCATGCTGCAATGTATGCCATATTAGGTTGATGTCACATGGTGATGGAACTTTTTGAGCTAAAGCTTGAAGTGGATCTTGTAGAAAGGAGACGTATAAGCTTTTCTTCATTTATATTTCTCATCCTCTTTCATCTCACTTCTGCTTCAAAAAACGGCATCAAAGACTGCCACAAAAGCTGTGTGTAATGCCACCCTAAGAGTATATGCAAATGGTGCTGAAAATCTTCAGTGTAATACAGTAACAGCTGAATAGAGGAGGTTTTCAAATTCCCAAGTACACGATGTGGCACAGAATTTGCAGTGCGCCAGCCCACAAGTGAGTCATGGTGGCAGGAGCTGGAAACGATGGGAGTTTTTGCTGTGGGCAATAAGGGTAGTCATAGTCCTCATGGTGGCTTAACCATCACCCTCTTGTGCTCCCTGGGCCGTGCATGCAGTGTGTGAAGGGCACAACCTTTCTTCACTTGGGACACACCCAGGACCTTTGGGTGCTCCTGACTGCTGGTGGCTGGGGTGCCCTTGATGTTAGGTGTATGAGTAACAGGGTGCAATGCAGGAAGGCAGGCATAGGGGCCAGTGGATGGTGAAGGCAGTCACCAGGGCTGTTTGGCTATAATAAATAAAGTCTCTCTTTTACTAAGCAGAAGATGGAAGTTGTAGTACACACAAGCAATAGGCTCAGTTCTGAGGTATATAACACAGCAGGATTCTAGTAGTAGTCTTCCCTTAGTCTTTCTCAGGGTACACTTTCCAATCTTCCCAAATTAACCACAGGTGTGCAGTTCAGTTCTCATTAACACATTTTGCAATGTCCAGTCTGGAGGATGCGGGTGCAGTCCTTAGACCAGTCCGTCTCAAAAGTGTTGTGGGTGCTGGGGGCAACTAACACTTTGCATAAGCAGTAAAGTCTATTGCAATAAACGTGCGCTTACCTTTCTATTTGAGTCTAGCACAGCCTTTTTAGTGGTTCTCAACCATCTGTAAATGCCTGTTCTTTTCATTCAGAGCTCTCTGAGTTTAGTTGTTCTTCTGGCAGGTTTTCGGTCTCAGGGATGAAGGTTCCCTGAACTAGGTTTAGTGGTAAGCTAGCTAACATATACACCTCCTTTCTCTAGGCCTGCTCAGCAAAGACTCCGAACCATGGAGGTGGGGCAAGCCCATCACTCTGGCAACTGCACTAAGGAGCTGCCATTTAACTATTTTCTACCTATACACAACCATCTGGGATACACAGTGCCCAAGAAAAAGAATGTTTTAACCTTCTAAGGGTACTTTCACATTTGTGGCATAGCTATCCAGCAGGCTGCTTGGTCCGGCGATCTCTGCCATGCACTGCCGTGCTGCGCCGTAGCTCCGCCCCGCCCCATTATAGTCAATGGGGACAGAGCGGCAGCATGGCAGTGCACGGGTACTTGCAGCATGGCTGATCCGGCAGTCTGTTCACCCGCCAGAACAGCCTGCCGGATAGCTATACCACAAATGTGAAAGTACCCTTAGTGCTTTGGCAATAAATCACAATATGCAAAATTAACCTGAGGTGCAGATTTTGAAATCTGCAGAATGTCAATTGTTTGTGCACATTTTAAGTGTGGAGATATGGGACACATCCACATCAAAATCCACAAGTAACATAAATGCAGATTTTGTGAATTTGGTGTGGAAATTTAGCAAAAATGCCTAAAATTTCATGTGTAAAATCCACATAAACTAGACTGCCATGCACATGTACCCTTACTGGAATTATTCTCCCATAGGCTGGATTCACACATGACTGGCTAGCTGCAGATTTGCCGTCACAGATTTTCATGCGGCAAATCCACAGGGTGGTACAGTACCAGCAAAGTGGATGAGATTTTCAGTAACTTGACCTTCGATGCTGATTTGCCATCTGCAGCATATGAATTTGTGCTGCTGTGCTCCCCAACGGATATCACCGTTTGCAATGGAGAAGGAGAAATTCGCTGGCCTCTAGTACATGCAGTTTTTGTCTTGCTTTTTGTGGTGGAACGGCTGCAAAAACCACCGCAGACCTTTTCAAGATTTCCTGTACATGCGGCTGTACCCTTTGAAGCAGTGCTTTCGAGGGATGAATCAGGTGTCTGCAATAACACATTCTAGGTGTCTATGCCCAGACTGCTGTGCTTTACAAAGGAGCCGAATATGTGATCAGAATGAAGTAACTGCCATTACCTGACAAACACCTATTTATTTGGAGCTATAGTCAGCTGGACTGTGACACCTGCAAAGCTCAATTTTAAGGGCTTATGCACATGACCGTAAGTTTTGCAGTCTGCAAATCGCATATTTGCAAAACACGGATACCGGGTGGGTGCATGCTGTCATTTTTTTGTACTCCTGCAGAAATGTCCCATACATGTCCACAAAATGGACAAGAATAGGACATGTTCTATATTCTTTTTTGCAGGGAGTGGGACAGACTTAGGACCCATGCACACGACCATTGTTTGGTTCCGCATCCAAGCCGCATATTTTGCGAGCTTAGGTGCTGGACCCATTCACTTCAATGGGGCCGCAAAAGATGTGGACAGGCCCATAAAAAAAAAATATAACCTGTTCTATTCTTGTCCGCTTTGCAGACAAGAATAGGCAGTTATATTAATGGCTGTCCATGCCGTTCTGCAAATTGTGAACGCACTCGACGCCATCTGTGTTTTGCGAATCCGCAATTTACGAACCGCAAAACACACAATGGTCGTGTGCATGAGGCCTTAGGCTCCATTAACACGTCCGCAAAATGGGTCCGCATCCATTCCACAATTTTGCAGAACGGGTGCGACCCATTAATTTCCAATGGGGACTGAAAAGATGCGGATGTCCGCATCCGCATTTTCATGATCTGCACATCCGTTTCCGCAAAAACATAGAACATGTCCCATTCTTGTTCGTAATTACGGACAAGATCAGGCATTTTCTACTATAGTGTCGGCGATGTGCGGTCCGTAAATTGCAGATCCGCAAAACACTTACGGACGTGTGAATGGACCCTCAAGATGCATATCTTGCGACTCCATTGAAATGAA
The DNA here is from genome assembly GCA_033119425.1 of Bufotes viridis. Lineage (NCBI taxonomy): Eukaryota > Metazoa > Chordata > Amphibia > Anura > Bufonidae > Bufotes > Bufotes viridis. The sequence goes on from CM065595.1 coordinate 108,109,656, forward strand.
TGGGTCCGCATCTGATCCACAAAAACGCTGATCGGATGCGGACCAAAACTACAGCCATGTGCATAAGCCCTAACTCTAATGTCTATGCAAGGAGCTTTATGCTGTCTTAAGTCAATTACTTGGGTAGTTCAGCGGAAATCCAGCACAGCAAGTTTTATTTATAGCGTGCTTCTCCCGGAGGGATTACACCAAAGAGGCTGCCGCTCCGTGCCGCTATGAATAGATTCGAGAGCTATTTTTAGGATTAGAAGACATCTCTCTGAGACTCCCCCAGGACTAGTTAATTCAGCTTTATGCTCCGTGTACCGTGCTATCTATATGCTGCACACAGCGTCATGTGGAATAAACAGCACAACAGTGAGACATGTAGAGACTGCAGTGCAATGTAATGCGGGAACTCCCATTAGATTTAATGCTAATGTAAATTAATGCAAAATACATTTTTCAATTCTTCCTGCGTTAAAGGTTACTGACTATTAGAGTTGTATTATTCCATATGTAAATGGATTGTGCATCTGTCATACACTGGTGAATGTTGTTTCTATTGCTATTGCATTTACATTTTCCTCATTGTAGAAAAAAGAAACATTTTCAATTAAAGGGGTTGGCCACTATATGTGTATTGCTGCCGATGTTCTGGGAAAAGCACAATAGAGGAAACCTGTCATCTGGTTTGCGGCCACTAAACCATCACTATGCGGCTGGGGTTTTAGCAAAAATTGTAAATGGATGCTCCTTTAGCGGCATCAGACGCATGTGTACTGCACTGATGAAGCTGAGGATGGTACACCTAAGCTTCACTGCACATGTAGCTACACATCGGGCACATGCACAGTGAAACGAGGTGTACCTGCTGAGGTCCATCATTGCTGCGCACTTGCCCCTGATGCCGCTAGAGAAGAGTCCAAATTCTTCAACTGGTAGGTGTGAACTTCCTTTATTTGTCACAGACCGATGGGTTTCTAGGGGTAGGTTTGAGATCCTAACCTCAAACTAGTAATAGACTGTTATTAAACCAACCGGTACTGATGTCCAATGGTTTAATATGCCTAATCCGTATGTACTGTATTGATTACATACTTGAAGCCCTGTGCTCTGGTCCCCAATTGGTCACTGATGAAGGGTCACGTGAGCAGTCCCATCCATCAGTGGCCTACATTGACTAACACAGCAGCCAGATTGCTTATGCGCTAGTTCCTCTGTCCATCCACAGTGTAAGTCAACGGAGGCTGCGGATTAATGGAACTGGTCACATGACTGTCCGTTAGTGGTCTGGAGCTGGGGTGCCGGACTGCAGTCAATACAGTGCACACTGATTAGCAGTGTCGGACTAGGGTGCCTAGGGCCAACCAGTAAAATTTATTTTGGGGGCCCACTGTACGGATACATTCAAATATTACCTGCTTACACAGCAGCAAGCTACCAGACGACTGAATATGGGGGTCCCTGCAGCAACTTTGAGAAGATAGGTCCTGGGGAGAAGAGGACACCGATACCTAGAAGTCATCTCAGCTCTGATCGTGTCTATAATAATAAACTGGGGAGTCTCTTTAATAACCTGTCAAGTTTTTTTTATATAAACATAGGCTGGTTGAGGTGCTGTACAAGTCTACTGTGTTATGTGCCACTTGTGCAGGGCATGGGAGACTAGGGGCCCACCTTGCTCAGGGGCCCACGGGGATTCACCTGTACCCCTGTGGGCCAGTCCAAGTCTGCTAATTAGGCATATTAAACCATCAGACATCGGCGCTGACGGTTTAATCACAGTCTATTACTAGTTGCTTAATGTGCTGATTCCTGACAATAAGGCCCCATGCACACGACCGTTGTTTGTTTCCACGTCCGTTCCGTTTTTTTTCACGGATAGGATGCTTCCCCATTCATTTTAATGGGTCCGTCAAAAAATGCGGATGGTCAACCGTTTTTGTTCCGCATCCGTGATCCGTGCTTTCATTCCGTCAAAAAAATAGTGCATGTCCTATTTTTTTCACGTTTGCGGACAAGGATAGGCATTTTTACAATGGGTCTGCCATAAAAATCAGATCCGTCAAAATAAACGGTCCGTCGTCCGTTTTTTTTGACGGACGCAAAATTTCAAGTAGGAGCGGACGCGGAGGCAGGCAACGGTCGTGTGCATGTAGCCTAAGCTAACCACAGAGTATCACAATAGGAACCCCAACAATCAGATATAGTTTCTGGGGGAACCTGGAAGCAATTTCCCTGCAGCACCTCCTCTGATAAAAAAGACTACATTACACAGTCCTTAATGAATCAATGAGCAGTTTATGTAGTGTATGAATGTATTGGGTCCTCCAGAGTGAGAGATTCTTTTTGTAGCTCCTCTCCTCTTAAGAGAGCGGTTCTGAATTGGGGGACCCATCTATTAACTCGTTTTTCTTGCTGAGCCCTTTTAATGGAGTTTTCCAGTTTAATGTAAAAATAGATTACTGTATAATTAAAAGGCATGTAATTTTTTAAAATATATTTTCAAAATTGATTTTCTGTCAGTGAACAGAAGAATCTATTGTCTATAATCAAAGTCTTAAAATCATCTTGCAACTATGAAAATGCTAATCTAATCTATTAGCTGGGGTGGATTGGCCATTGACTCTATGGGAAAAAATACCTGTAGGCCAATCAGGTTATGATGTCATCAGGCTGGTTGTCCCCAAAACTATTTACTAGCTCAGGATTCCAGGCCTTTGTGTACGGTGCCCTTTGTCACACTATAGGACTATATGCAGTATTTAATGAATGGGCTCCACACCACATATCACTATAAGGCTGTATATAAAATGATGGTATGGCTATAAATCTGCTTATAAAGTTTAGGGAAGCTCTGTCCCGTTATATTAAAGAAGTTGTTGTTACAGGGCGCCGGCGTCGCACTCTTCCTCCTCTGCACCGCCGGCACGATCACCGATAATGATGATCGGTGCTTGGCTGAGTTGGGCTCCTGTGAGTCACGTGATGCTGGCCACGTCATGTGACTCACCAGCTATTCCTATTTAAACAGACAGCCTGCTGGCCACAGGTTGCCTGTGATTATGGTCCTATACCTTGTGTGTCCTCAGAGATATCCCCGGTAAGGTATTGTATCTTGGCTCATGTGTGCTCTGTGCTCGTCTGTTTCTGGTTGTATCTCCTGGTTTTGACTCCTGGCTAGTGTTTTCTGACTTGTCCTTGTCTACTTCCTTGGTCTGTTTTGCATCTCCTGGTTTTGACCCCTGGCGCGTATTGATTCTGGTTTCGCCTGTTCCCTGGTACCGCTGTGACCTCCTGGTTTTGACCCTGCTAGTCGGACTGCTTTGTGTTTGTCTGTCTTGTGTGTCTCTCCCGCACTTACTCAGGTCAGGGACCGCCGCCAAGTTGCGCTCCGTTACCTAGGACAGGTAAGTGCCAGTAGGCAGGGACAGAGGTATGGGCTGAGTCAGTTTTGCACTTTCCCTTACCCCCTCATCGTGACAGGAGTATTCAATTATATTCTTGCATTGGCCTCACCTACCACTAATGTTGCTATGGCTATGGTTTGCTGACCCCTACAATAACCTGATTAACATTTCAGATTGAAGGAATATTCCTAGATTGTGTGCAATCTATTGTGTGCAACCTACCAGAATTGCTTATTGTGAATATTATATTAGAATGAATTTGTTGTGTTAACATAGCTAGAATAATAATTGTCTTACTTTTGGTGCATCCCTTGAATAAACTGATTGTGTACGTAGAGAAAAGAGTAATCAGCAAAAAACAGAAGCAGATCCTAATTTTTGGCAGCACATCGTCCACCTCTGTTTCCTGTTCTCTGTTGTTGATAGAGCCAGTGTTTCTCACTGACCCTTTCGATGAAAATAAGTGACATGCTGAATTCATTCTGTATTACTCTGCTTTCACATTAGTTATACCGTTATAGGAGCAGAAGAATTAAATTAAAAGAATTGCCGAATTTGGCACATAACTGACATGAACGGAACCTTAACTAATTCTCTGACGGAGGCCCCGAGCTGAGCCTCCAACGCAGATGACAAAGCAGCCTTCCCTAGGTATGCTAAATAATATTGCATGCATCACATTAAGGCACACATTATATGATGGCACACAAAGTGCCTGGCTACTCTATGCTTCATGTCATGATGTTCTGTGTGTATGAGGCCATATTACAGTTTCACATAACTTGAATTGCCTTAAAATCGCAAACTTCTAACTTCCGGAAAACAAATAAGAAATATAGGATAAGAAATGAGGTGGGCAGGGGAACAACATTCAACTACTGTACATAATAGATGTCTTTGTTATCAATACCCTTCCCATGGATTGTCACATCATTACATTATTCCAAACCAGTCTCATTTTCTTTCTGAGAAAGAACCAACTTTCATTGATTTCTCGTCTCACATCTATAATTGCTGTCTTTGTAAAGTAAGAGTTGAAGCATGAAACAAAATGTTCACATTTACAAAATGTACTTCAGATGTGACCCCATACCAAAATCACAATCATAAATCAATATTTTGTGTATCCGTACATTTTTCATTCACTTTCATTAACAAGTCAACTTTGCTCAAAACTGATATTGAAAACCGGCTGTGCAGAATTCGGCTTTTTTAGGGCTCTTTCACACTTGCGTTTTTGTTTTCCGGCATAGAGTTCCGTCGTCAGGGCTCTATGCCGGAAAAATCCTGATCAGGATTATCCCAATGCATTCTGAATGGAGAGAAATCCGTTCAGGATGCATCAGGATGTCTTCAGTTCAGGACCGGAACGTTGTTTGGCCGGAGAAAATACCGCAGCATGCTCCGGCCAAAAATCCTGAACACTTGCCACAAGGCCGGATCCGGAATTAATGTCCATTGAAAGGCATTAATCCGGATCCTGCCTTAAGCTAAACGTCGTTTCGGCGCATCGCCGGATACGACGTTTAGATTTTTCTGAATGGTTACCATGGCAGCCAGGACGCTTAAGTCCCGGCTGCCATGGTAAAGTGTAGTGGGGAGCGGGGGAGCAGTATACTTACAGTCTGTGTGGCTCGGGGCGCTCCAGAGTGACGTCAGGGCGCCCCACGTGCATGGATCACGTGATCGTATGGATCACGTGATCCACGCGCATGGGGCGCTCTGACGTAATTCTCGAGCGCCCGGGAGCCACACGGACTGTAAGTATACTGCTCCCCCGCTCCCCACTACTACTATGGCAACCAGGACTTTAATAGCGTCCTGGCTGCCATGGTAACCTCAAAGCATTTTGAAGACTGATCAGCATCCTGATCAGTCTTCTAATGCTTTCAAGCGACTTGCATTCTGACGGATCCGGCAGGACGGAAGTGCCCGCCGGATCCTCAGAACGCAAGTGTGAAAGAGGCCTTAGCCATTTACCTATATTTTTTTGTTTTACAGTATATATTTTCATAAAGAAATATAATAGCTGATGTAATGATTTATAGAATAGAAAATTATAGTAATAATGCCACCGCTTGACACGCAAACTTACATCTGCTTCACTGCCTTCCCGAAGATTGTAGGTGAGGTCATGCTGGATTTCAGAGATAAATTTGTGAGAGTATTCTGGATAAAGCTCCAAGACCTCCCGAAGTCCCTTCAGACTGATGTACTGCAGATCACAGTAAGTTAAGGCTTTCACATTGGCATTGGTCTTAATTACCCGTTTTTTGTTCAGATTGTCTGAACCAATTAGATCTCCTTTCCCTGAAAAGATTAGAGAGTTGGCGTCATATTTTCTCTATAAATTTATTCACCAATGGTAAAATACAGAAAATTAGTGTACAGCATTTATTTAAATGCTGATACATTTGCAACACATTTTTACAATGCCCTATTTAATTTCAGAAGTTTGCTACAGCTTAAACTAGAGAGTACCCTGCATGCCATATCTATACTATTGCCCTTAAAAACTGCTCCATGTTACATGTCCATGTAATAAAGGTTGCTATGTCTTGACAGAACCATTTTTTGAAGGGAGTCTGTAAGCAGATTTGACCATGCTAAACTGGTGACAGCACTAGGTAGTGCCTGGGGATAGCAGTGTTATCAGAGGTGGTGTGAATATGACATTTTATTCTGCCAGGGTCTGCTTCTGCAAATGCAGTGGAAATGCAGATTCACTGTGAAGTTATCTCTGCATTGAGTTGCTTCACAGCCCCTGCCCTCTACTTTTGAGTGACAGCTGTGGCATCCAACCAGAAGACTACTACAGCTGTCACTCAGAGCAGATGGGAGGGGCTGTGAAGTAGCTCAATACAGAGAGCATTGAGAACTTCATAGTGATGCTCTGTCTCCTAGCACTTGCAGAAGCAGAATCTTGCAGAATTAAACTCCACATTCACACTACTCCAGATGATAAAAGCTCCACACACTATATATTTGGACAGCTTTTTTTGCAGATTGCACACAGATCCATTCATTTCTATGGGTTCGCAAAGAAAACGGACAGTGCGCGGATTTCTTCTGTGTGCTGTCCATATCCGTGTGTCCATTCTGCAAACTATAGACCATGTCCTATTCTTGTCCATATTGTGGATATGAATAGTCATTTCTAGAGATGGGAGTAAGAAAAATGTGGATTGCACATGGAAGGTGTCGATAATTTGTGGATCCGTAGTTTGTGGACCACAATATAGACACAGTTATGTGCATGACATTTTTTGTTTTTCATTGCTGGCCATGCCCTTATTAGTGGCTTTCAGAGCCCTGTGTGTCATATCCATGACATGATTATTCCTTTGGCTCTTTTTCTGGTATACTTGGTCATGTATCTTCCCCTTGTATCCCTAGCATTGCACAGCCTCCTCCCTTCTCCCTTGTCACTCACATTGCATTAGTCAATCATAATAAAGCATGAGTGAAATTCCTGTTATTCGACCTTCAGGCAATTTACCCTACTTTCCAAATGTCAAGCTTCATTCATCCCTTCCTTGTCAAACTTTTAATCAAAGTGGAACCACAGTCACAGTTGCAGTTTACGTTTCCATAAGAGCTGGTACAGCTTTTTCTGGGGAACACTAAGGTTAGAAATAGGCAGACAAGAAAGCTAGCCCTTCTTCAGGCTGAGAAAAGCAGCTGTTGCTTCCATCCTGAGCCATGTGAAAATGGTAAATGAACGCACTCAGAAGCATAACTAGAAATGACTGGGCCCCTCAGCAAATTTTTAAACTGGCCCCCTCCCCAGCAACTTCTTTGCAACCCTCTTTTCTCGTGCAACCCCCACTCTTATGGCTAGTCAAGTTTGAGCTCTCAGATGAGGCCCGGCAGCCGCTCGGTCAGTTTTCTACAGTGTCACTGTATATAATGTCATTGTATAATACTGTTGAGGGGGCCCTGAAAATTAAATTCTTTAGTCTTCATCCTGGGTGGGCCCCTTCTGAGTTCGAAGCCCAAAGCAGCCGCTTCCGCTGGCTTCCCCTATAGCTACGCCCCTGAAGTCACTGGTTTATATATTACTAGTCAAACTGAGTTGAAGAACGTAGACTGCTTTGAATGTTTTTTTTTTTTTCCATCTGGGAAATTTACAGTATATTGATAGGTTATGCCCTATATTTGAGTTAGGTTTGGGTCCAGAATGGATCCCAAAGTGAACAGGTGGTACACAGCGCATGTGTAGTGTACTCTCCCATTCACTGCTATAGGGCTTCCGTAAATAGCCAAGCAAATTCACTTGGTTATTTTTCGAAGTCCCACAGCAGTGAATGGAGAGGAAGCCACGCTATTACGACCACACCTCCACTGACCACTATGGGACTTGCAAAAATAGCCAAGCCAGCGCTATAGGAACCAGAAGCCTAATAGTGGAATGAGAGGTAAATGACCATGCAAGGTTTGCTCTTGGCTCACTTAGGGACCCGTTCTGGAAATAGGAGTGAGTCCCAATTGGGTCCTATTGGGTATTTATGGCATATCCTATTGATATACTATAAATGTCCCAGATGAGAAATACCCTTTAATCCACTCACCCAAAATTGTCTTTAATTGAAACACTCTCATTTACAACAGGAAGGATCCAAATAAATCCAGAAGGCTGTCAAAATGTCAGATTCCTTATAGGTACGGTACCCATTAGCAAGCTATAACCTGCTACTGCAGTTTTCAAATGGTATGCAGTCATATAATACCCTATTGCCTCTTATTTACTTTATAGGGAATGTGTCATCAAAAAATTACCTATTGTTTAAGTCACTTTTTTTTCATGTCGCTATATTTAAAAAAGATTATATAGTAGATTATAGATTATATATTCCTGTAATTTGCACACTAGCCACTAGGCCTAAAATATGGTGACATCCCTAGCAGCCACATGGGCCATATACACAATGGAGATGAAGGGACCCCTTTGACTTCTATAGGAGTTTTCTAGGCATGCTGTGTGACCTTTGTAGAGGTCAGGAGGGAGTAGATAAGCTGTGATATCCATATCGTGAATGGTGGATCTGTTGTTATCTATACATCTATACTTGTCATAGGAATTCTGCTTGTGTTGATAATGATATTGGCTCCTGAAAAGTTACCTGTTCAGAACTCATGACCTATTAGGCCTAGTGGCCAGTATTAAAATCGCAGGACTATATACATTTTTAAATATAGTAAACTCACTAAAAATTCTAAAATATATGTTCAACATAAAAATTTGATCTAAACAATAGGTAATTTTCTGATGATACATTCCCATTACAGTTCAATACTATAAAATTGCTATTATTGAAATTCCCTAATATTTTCTGTCCAAACCCAATGAATTCTTTTTGGTTATTGCTGTAATTGATTAATCCCTGTCTAGTGGATGGCTAATTGTCAGTCTTAGCAAAGAATAATGCCTTATGGTCTTAAGAAAACCCACCTAAGATGGCAAGAACGGTATTGTCTTTCAGCACTTCCATGGATCCAGAACAAACAAAATATATGGCTTGTAAAGCATCCCCTTGCCTGATCAGATATTCTCCTGGGGCGCAAAATGAAGTTTTAATGCTGAGAGACAAAGAACGTAGACAGCCTCGACTGGCAGACTCGAATATTGGCAGCTGGAGGATCTCCTTGTTAAGATGCATGGCTATGTCAGCTCTTAGTTCATCGGGAAAATCCCTAAGAAGCTAAATAGGAAAAACAGACAGGGGTGGTTCAGACGTGAGGTAGATGTACAATGAATGAATTGACGATAATACAAACAATATACTCATAAAACAAAGATGACAACCAATTCATGAACCTGATGACACCCAATTAGAGCGTATTCTAAAGACTGTTTTATCCCTGGACCACTACTGTCTTTTTAGAAAACTTACTCTATTCATCCTCCTTTAGTCAGCTAGTAAGGTTCTAAGAGTGACCTGAAGACAACTAACGAGTGAGTACATTTACCATATCCCAGCCTGCATCAATACCTTGTTGTGTACACAGATGTGCTTAGCTTTTAAAGCGGACTTACTAACAGGCATCCTCCACCGTATGCATTTTTGCTGGGGATCGCCATTAGCAACGGGCCACAAGTGCAGGATCTGCTCCCCTGTATATATATGCACAACTGCATTTTTGGGTTGAGCTTCATGCCACCTTTCAGTTGTTTTGTGTATATATAATTTTTGAAGGTGTATAAACTCCCATTTAAATGTAGCCTGTTTTCCATCCACAGGCTACATTTAGGTGCACCTGTGAGGCCTGGGCCATATCAGCCAGTCTTGGGTGGGGCTCACAGCCTTCTCCCTCCTCCCATTGCAGGCATGGTTTCCTGCTGGAGGTAACTGAGGAGTTTGCTGTGAGTCGGCCTAATACATTCCTGTAATTTTGCCCACTGGCTCCTGGTGTTGCCCATATGGCACAGGTAGGTGAGTGTTAGGTCCCGAGCTACTTGAGAAACCTTGTCGTGGTGCTCGGGCTTAGACCTCCACTGCAGGACATGTTGACTAATCTCTCAATTTTAACATCAGTTTGAGGGCTTAGTAAGACCGCAGTGTGCACCTGTTTTGTCATTTGTTATCGGACTTACTAACAGTCTAACTCCATTGGTACTAAGTCTAAAGTGGATTAACTAACAGCCTAACTAAGGTACTAAGTCTCTATTACGAACTGTGTTATATATGGTCATGAACAACCATTAATACGGGAAGAATATGCCCCGTTCTTTTTATCAAAATAACCAATCATATAAACAACTAAAGCCACTCTGCTAAAAAGTTTTATCTGATGTTACAGGATGGTCATTATATCACGGCTGTATAGATAGTTGTGATGTATATCTTTTTGTATTTTTAGATGATATATGGTTTCTGCATATCGCAAAATATAGAGATTTATGCTTTGCTATCCTTTTTAACTATAATTCTTTGTTTTATAAGATTATTAAATTTATATAAATCTATACAATCCTTGTGAACTGTATATACTCTAGGTGCTCAAGTGCCTGTCATATTTGCCAAAACATGATAAGGCCCATATACAACATGGCAGGGAACGAGTTTAAGTAGAAGTTTAAGAAACAATAGAAATGTGACAGGTGGAGAAGTCTCTCAGGGACAATTACATCTATAATACAAAGGTGATTGCCGGTGCAGACTGCTCTGCATCAACGTGTTTCGAGAGAATGATAATGGTTGTTTCTATTGTACTGGGATTTTCACAGATACATCCAGCCTCCGGCAATTGAAGAAGCTATTGTGTCATCTTGAATACACACGGTGGAATTACATGGTCTCAGTGTGCTAAGCTTTTCTTCTTATCTGACAATAGGAGTCTTCTGTTAACAAGAATAGGATTCATCTCGGGTAAAACCAAGTCTCCTGTGATCTGATGTGACCTCATCCAGTCCAGGAGAGACCAGAAATGACCTGGCTAGTGGGACGCATTTCGAAATGTGCTTGTAGCTGGAATTGTGAAGCTACATGAAAGTCTTTGCAAAGATAAGACAATTTTTATTATTCTTTTACTACTGCAATAAATTAGTATTTTTTACCAAGATTATGTGAAAGAACAAGGCGTCAATGCTGAGAGGGCTACCATTTTGTCAGCAGAAGTTGGAACTGAAAATGGTTTTGGTGGCTTCTTTTTAATTTATAATTTCTTTTATGTTACAAGGATGACAATACATTCTGCTTAATAACTCCAATCTAGAATAAGGAACACACTTGGTTGCCTGCCTTGGTAATAATGTACAGTTTGTTCTATCTGCAGCTTTATTTTACTATTAGTGCTGGCACAGCTTGTAGTCCAAATATTCATCATGCCTTTCTGCAGTTTTAATAGAGTTACAATGGCTCATTTATTTTAGTACACCTATTACTACTTAGATTTACGATTCGTGGGTGATTTTTTTAAAATTCAGCTTTAGTTTGAGCTATACTGATGTCCTTTATGCAATACATTCCATAGTGGAGTACTATTATATATAATATAACTTTTTTTTTTTATCACAGCTGGTCTATAAATGACCTAAAGAAGAAATGGACATTCAGTAACATTTCATTGCCAAAAACCTACTGTGGCATTACCTATGTTGTGCTAATAAATGTCTTGTGCCACATTTATCTCACATACCTCATTGACATCAATGCCATTGTTGACCGACCACGTAGTCTGGAAACACTCCAGCATCCTCTGCTTTAGCGGCTTGGGAATACGATGCACTCGTATAAAGTCCTTCAGGTCCTTGGTACGGGTATGGTAGAGAGATCGTCGAGAGTACATCCTCTGAATGATGGCAGTCACATTACCAAATACAACTGCATGCATGAGGGCTGAACAAAAGACCAAGGCAAAAACGATTTAATGTAAAAATGAGCAGTCAGTAACATTAAGCAGCCTAACCTGCTGGAGACTCTCTGAAAATAAAAAGAAAATTAGGGCTATCATTTCACATGCCATTTTAGTTTTTTGATAGATTTTTTTTTATTATTGCATTAATATATGAACTAATCTACATTATGTGACCATATTTTATATCCACTACTGGACTCAAAAGCTCTGTCAGTATGAAATTAGGACTTGTGGAATAAAATGTCATAATCACTCTTTTAATTCCCTTTTCCATCCCCACCAATCAGCAGTTTGAAGAGGCCGCTCCGTTCTGGTGTAATACCAAGCACAATGTCGTACGTTGTATAGGGCTGAGTTTAATATTGCAGACCAGGCCTGTTCACTTGATCTTCACATAAGCCATGTGACTGAGGAACGTGACATTACTGGCCTAGGAAGATGTAATAGCTGCAGCCTCTTCAAACAGCTGATCAGTGGATTCGGACCCCCATCAATCAGATATAGATGACCTATCCTATTGATGACAGCTGCTGAGAAAAACGCCTCCTTTGACAATAGGCTGATAGAAAAAAGTTCACCTGCTGGGACCTGCAGATCCGCTGTTATCTGTGGTGAAACCTGGTATTAAGTGTCAGATTTTCTTGTTGTGCCACCACATGGGGAATGAAGTATTACACAGTACCCATTCAGATAAAGGTGTTGTCTGTGTAATGCAGGGCAAAAATATTCCTCCACAAGGAGAGACATTGTTTGTAACCACTTTCCATTTTGGCTGAGATGACCCCCATTTCTTAAAATTGCCTAAAAGTATACAGAATATATAACTATTTCTAAGGGTTCATTGACATGACTGTATCTATTTTGTGGTCTGCAAATTGCAGATCCGCAAAACATGGATACCGTCCATGTGCATCACGCATTTTGCAGTCCTGTACATTACGGACAATACAGGGACATCATTTTGGTGGGGCCAATGGAATGGATATATAAATGGATATATGAATGCGGAGAGCACACAGAACGCTCTCTGGATCCTTTGCGGCCCTATTAGAATGAATTGGTCTGCATCTGATCCACATAAAATGCAGATTGGATGCAGACTGAAAGTGTCATGCGAATAGGGCCTAAACTAGAGAAACCCCTATAAGGTTCCTACACAATTCTGAAAGTGCAACCTTTTGGCTGCAAATCCTTGACATTGTACACTAAGAGGGTTTATCCTCAGGATGGGTCATCAATATCAGTGAGGGTCCAACTCCTGGCATGCCTCTCGATCAGCTGTTAGAAGAGGTTGTGACACTCACGGAATGCTGTGGCCTCTTCAAAGGCTAGTGACATAACGGTACTTCGGTCAAATGGCCTATTTGAAGCTAAGTCCTATTCAAGACAATGGGGTTGAGCTGAAATACCAAGCACAGCTGCTATACAATGCATGGTGCTCTGCGGCAGCTTCCTGTAACAGCTGATCAGCGGAGGTGCTGAGTCAGTAGCAAGTTAACATTCTGTCACCATGCTATTAAAGGGAACCTGTCACCTTGGACCAGCCCTAATAACTACAGTAATGCATGAGTAGTACACCCGAAACTGGGTCCACACTCACTCCGGTTCCTCTGCCTTACAATGGATAGACAGGACTGGAGGTCCGGGAGTCCATTCCATTGTGTGCACTATGTATTGCATGGAGCCTGAAGGAGCACAGCAAGGGAACTGAAGTGAATTACAGGTGTGAACTCAGCGCCATGTATATTATTCATGAATTACTGTAGTTAATAGGGCTGGCTCAAGGTGACAAAGCGCCGTTGTAGTAGGGAGATACCTCCAAGGTCTAACAAGACAATGTTTGCTCTGATCTCCACCAACATGCTGATGGAGCAATTATCTATGTCCTACCAAAACAACCAGGAATCCCCGCTGAGAAGAATAGCAGCAGAACCCTGAAAAGTTTCTCAGTTGCTGCCTAAAGCTCTTTAGGCAAGCACAATGTAAGCGCATCCACTGTTTCAAAACATTGACATCAAAATAGCGGGAGCTCAAATCACTGCAGGCGCTGAAGGAACAATTTCTGCCTTAACTCTATATACATTAGGATTTGAAGCCCTCTATATTGCAGATTGGAAATCGTAGTCAGGCTCTGAACTGTTATTCATTGTGAAACATGGAACAATAAAATGTAATATATTCCATGAAGTGGAAGCCTAGAGTCAAAAGTGGAGAAACTTTAATGTCGCTGATAAATTGTTCTGAAATACAACCACCAAAAATATAGTAGTTCCTAGATATTTCTTTGCGTTTGCTTGAACTGGAGAGCATCATTTTATTGCTGAAAGTCAAAGTTATATTACTTTGCAGTCTATAGAGAAAGAAAAGTTGAACTTTCTATGGGAAGTGATTTTAGTTGCCAAGGTGGATGGATTAATATCGCCATTTGAAGTCCAGCTATTTTTGGTCACAGTTAATTTGTGTTTTTAGTCCTTTTTAGGGTATAACTATTTACTGTTAGTGACAATATATTTCACAGTTCTGCACACAGAGGGCCAGATTTATTAATAGTGTTTAAGGAACAGTTCTGGTGCTACTAGAAGTTGGGTGCCCCCATAAAGAGAGGCAGCCAGAGAGTGCCTCCATAAACTACCTGCGAACATATGCCAATAAAATAAAAATAAAATAGTAACATCAACCATACCATCAGGAAGTAATAGAAGATGGTCTGGTGTAGATGCATCAACCTTATCTTGACATATAACGCGTTAAATAACCCTTAATGCAGCAAAAGCCTCTGGATGTCAAGTTTAAGTTTTCTGCAACTGTTTTTAATCCATTAAAGGGGAATTCTGATTACATTAAGTTATCCCCTATCCACAGAATAGGGGATAACTATTAGATCGGTCGAAGCAGCTGGCCGGATCTTGTGATTGGTGGGGGTATCAGCGGTAGTGCCCCATCAATCTAATAGTTATCCCCTATCCTGTGCATAAGGGATAACTTAATGTAATCGGAAAACCCCTTTAAGTGTTAAGTAAATGTCAAGTTTGCTGCATCTGTAACTGCCTCACATATTTTGGGGAACATGTGCCATAATAAGTTAAAAATCTGAAGGAAGACTGACCTACATCTTCACTGCTATGTGACATATGGGGTTCTTTAAAGGTGTTGTCCTATAATAGACATTTATCACCACAGGCAAGACAGGTGAATGGTGATTAATGCCTGATGAGTGGGGACCCCACCACTAGGACTCCCACAGATCACTAGAAGGGGGATACCAAGCTCTCTTATTTTCATCTACAATGTAGCAATTCAAACTCACTGTGGTTTTGCAGTGAGAAGTAGCAGGGTACTCAAGACTCCTATTCTAGTGATTATTAGGGGTCCTACTTGGGGTCCCCAGTGACCAGACATTATCTCCTATCCTGTGAATAGTTTAGAACTGTCCTTTTTTTGTGAAAACTCCTATAATGCTACAAAGTTTCTTTTACAATGTCCTTTTTGACACCAATTGTATTGTCAAACGCGCCAACAAATTCTTTGTGAAATGCTTTCAGAGAATAATTCATTTAAAAATCAGTGCATCCATAGCACATGTATTCCATAGACATCTAGTACAATTGGAATAAATTCTAAGAACCGTAGGGTGAGGCACATGATCTACTTTGGATTCCTGCAATTTATTGTTAATGGAGGCTGTCACCTGTTATTATGATAGTTCCTAAAAGAAATCTTGTAGAAGTCCCAACACTCCACAAATTGTCAGTTCAGATCAGAATCTGAAATGTCAGTAACTGGATTATATATTCTGATTCCCAAACCCATTTAACAGGATCTCATCTTACCTCCAATCAGCATGGTGCAGATGGAAAAGATCTTTTCAGCATCTGTGTTGGCAGACACATTCCCAAATCCTACACTAGTAAGGCTGCTGAGAGCAAAATATAAAGACGTGATATAAGAACTCCGGATAGAAGGTCCACCAGCTATTTCCAAAATTGAGTGGTTTAGCCCATGACTACCATTGGAATGTTCGCTATCATTAGAGGATGGATCAAATCTTGTCACTTGGTGATATGGCAGTCCAAGACGTTTAGAAAACTCATATAACCATCCTGAGGAAAGAAAAAAAAATGGATATATTTAGTCAGACATCCACATTGTCATGTACTAATTACAAATAAATTCAAGTCATTCTGAATCTAAATGGTTTATACACACTTCTTCCCAGTGCCGATCAGAGACTGTCCCATACACAAAGCCAACCAGCAAATACCCCTGATAAACAGAGCCAACCAACAAATACCTCCATACACAGAGCCAATCAGCAAGTACCTCCATACACAGAGCCAATCAGCAAGTACCCCCGTACACAGTGCCAACCAGACAGTGCCCCATACACAGTGCCAACCAGACAGTTCCCCATACACAGAGCCAACCAGTGAGTAAACCTGAAACACAGAGCCATCCAGCAAGTACACCCATACACAGGGCAAACCAGAAGTTACCCCCATACCCAGAGCCAACGAGCAAGTACTCCCATACCCAGAGCCAACCAGCAAGTGCCCCCATACACAGAGCCAACCAGCAAGTACCTGCATACACAGAGCAAACCAGCAAGTACCGCCATACAAAGCCAACCAGCAAGTACCGCCATACAAAGCCAAACAGCACGTACCCCCATACAGAGAGCCATCCAGAAAGTACTCCAATACACAGAGCAAACTAGCAAGTACCCCCATACACAGAGCCAACCAGCAAGTACCCCCATACACACAGCCATCCAACAAGTACCCCCATACACACAGCCAACCAGCAAGTTCCCCCATACACAGAGCCAACCAGCAAGTACCCCCATACACAGAGCCAACCAGCAAGTACCCCAATACACAGAGCCAACCAGCAAGTACCCCCATACACAGACCCAACCAGCAAGTACCCCCATACACAGAGCCAACCAGCAAGTACCCCCATACACAGAGCCAACCAGCAAGTACCCGCAAACACAGAGTCAACCAGAAAGTACCCCGATACACAGAGCCAACCAGCAAGTACCCCCATACATAGAGCCAACCAGCAAGTGATCCTATACAAAGACCCAACCAGCAAGTGCCCCCATACTCAGGCCCAACCAGCAAATACCCTCATACACAGAGCCAATCAGCAAGTACCCCCATAGTCAGAGCCAAGTAGTAAATTCCCCCATACACAGACCCAACTAGAAAGTACCCCAATACACAGTGCAGATCAGAGAGTGCCCCATACACAGATGCAACCAGTGAGTGCCCTCAATACACAGAGCCATCCAGCAAGTACCTGCATATACAGTGCTGACCAGCAATTACCCCCATACACAGAGCCAATCAGCAAGTACCCCCATACACAGTGCTGAACAACATGTACTCCCATACACAGACCCATTCTGCAGTTCCCCAATATACAGTGCAGACCAGAAAGTGCCCCATAGACAGAGCTAACTACAGAGTACCCTCTATACACAGAGCCATCCAGCAAGTGCCCCCATACCCAAAGCCAACCAGCAGGTACCCCCATGTACAGAGCCAACCAGCAAAACATGGAGCCAACCAGAGAGTACCCCATATACTGAGACAACAAGAGAGTGCTCCATAAACAGAGCCATCCAGTGAATGCTTTATACACAGAGCCAATCAGCAAGTACTCTTACGCACACTGCAACCAGACAGGGCCCCCTACACAGAGACCACCAGAGAATGTCCCCATGCACGGTGCCAACCAGAAAGTGCCCTATACACAGAGCCAACCTAAGGGTTCCCCACATACACAGTGCCGACCAGAGAAGCCATAAACTTCCAGCACATACTATCATCTCTTCAATAAATTACTGAGATAATTACAAAGAAAGAAAACTTTCCAGTATATATCTGCACTGTAAATGGAGGCAGATTGTCTTTCTTTCCCCAATAGACTGCAATTATACAGATGATGCAATACATACTGCAGGCTAGCTATTGTGCCATATGAAATTCTAAGAAAAATACATTATACCATACAATAGAAATGAAATCTGCCATGATTAAGGAAGGCTGCAAATACTGTACTTCATAAGGTTATTCACAGTTTGTTGTAGTATTTTATGTCGGTGTTTAGACTATTTATATTACTTGATCATATGGTACAACAAATTCCACAGCGCTTTACAGGCATCACTTCCATGTCACACAGATCTATCATCTATCCACATCTATCTATCCAATGTGTAACAGTGAATTGGAAAAGTTATGATAAAGTTGCATCACAATCCAACTACTGCCTGTCTCTAAATCACTGATGCATCGAGGCATAGGCATTATAGTCAATATTTCGGCTTTCTGGAACAGACTGGAATTCGTGAAGAACACCATATTTATCAAGCATATCCCCAGACATGTCTATGAAAGACTTGTAATGGTTGAAAATTGTTGTAGCTTTCCAATTTACCCTGTATGTGAATGATTCTCAAGTTTTCTGACTCGTTTCAGAACAGTGTTGGTGAACTACTCAATGGAGGGAGTAATTTAGTCTAAAACATATGCAAAGTTATGACAAAAATAAAAAAAAGCATATAAAATATAATTTTTAAATAGTTTTTTTCATTGTATTCTTTTCTAAAGGCTGCTGCTACTAAAGGGATTCACTTTCTGTGCTTTCCCATCCTCTTTGTTGAAAAGACAACAGCTTTATGAGCATGTCATTATTATATTAATACATATTCAATGCTGATGCGCTCGACATGAGCAGAACATGCAGACAGTCATTTAAAATTTGTAATAAAACGGCAGGAATCCATATCCTCCATTTAATTACTAGAGATACAAGAAAAGCAGTCACAGTCATCTATATTTAGGTTACATGCATAGAGGGAGCATTTTGATTTAAAGATTTTCCTAATTTCCTATAAAGGATAATGCACTATTACTTTACTGCACATCTATCAATAAGATTTGATGCACTTTAGAATGGGTTCTCTGATATTGAACTGAATAGCAAAGCTTAAATGCTCAAATGGGATGGGTTAGATTACCTAGAAGAAACAAATAGACAGAATGAAGAGTTGGTAGATAGACAGACCAATGTAGATAGATATATAGATAGACAGGCAGACAGACAGATAGATAAATAAATAGATGAATACTGCAGATAGATACATAGATACATTGATAAAATGCTATGAAATGATAAAAGAATGTGTGAGAGATTAATATTTAGTAATAAATAGCTGCAATGCTTACTTGTTACATGAAATTGGTTAGATGGATGGATGAATACATAGATAGAAAAATACATGGATAGATAGATAGATAGATAGATAGATACATTGATAAATAGATAGATAGATACATGGATAAATAGATAGATAGATAAATGGATAGATAGATAGATAGATAGATAGATACTAGAGTATCAGATGAGGCAGCAGTATATATTAGCTTAGAACCTACAGTTTGGAGGAATTGCACCAAGTTTAACAATCTCTTTCACTAGCACTGTTGTTATTTTGTTTCTATAGATAGATATAAAATAGTTAGAAAGATGTACAGACAGACAGATAGATAGATGAAAGATACATAGATATGAGATAAATGATAGATAAATATATCAGAGGTGACAGAGAAATATTAATAATTTACTCTGTTTTTAATTGAATGGATTTAAAACAATGCATTCAAACTACGGAGAGTTAGATGATCCCGGCACTACAGTCTTTGGGAACCACAAGATTCAATTTTGTCGCCGCTGGGTGCACAAATAACTGGGTAGACTGCCAGTACTCCCTATAATATACATATATACATTGTTCAAAAACGTGAACCCGCGCTGACTAATTGAGTATCAAACAATACTATATTATTATAAGGCACACAAAAAAGCACTTGCCTTTCAAGCTGTAGGGTGATTTTTTTTTCTTTGATCACCTCCAAAGAGATATAGGAAGTGATCCAAAAGCTTTGGCTTCTTCTAACCTTAACGTGCAGGGAGAAGCTACGCTGTAATCAAGAAGACGGGTATTCAGTGTGAGGTCACACGCTCTACGAGTGCCTCCTGAGTGCACACTTCCTCCAACTTTTTTTTTTTCAAAAGCCCGAAGTCCGTGCTTTCTCACCCTGTGCAACAAAATCGTGCAGCGTGCCACACAAAAACGTGCACTGGGTTGTGGTCTATCGCAGGCCCTCTCCATAAAAAAAGGGCCCCACACAAACCATTCCCTATCCCTCGGGGCCAAAAGGCCACCGCAAGGGACTAGGACAAATGGCAACCCTCAGCCAAAGCCGAGGGTACACCCATCTATGCTCCTGGCTTTCGCCTCGACTGCCACCCAGGCCAGACCTCAGGAAGGGGTACCCGTAAGGGCGCCGCAACCCTGAAAAGCCCAGTGGACAAACAACGTGTAAAGTGCACACAGTGAACAACAAAAATAAATCAAGTGAATGTGTGCCATTACGGCCCGGACATTGACATACGGCACTGTGTACTTTGGATTTTCAACACAACTCAACCTCATGGCCTCGATCCGGCCATCCCTTTATCACCTAGCAAGGGTACCACTAGAGACGACCGTGTGGTTCTCTGCTCTCCTCACATCCCATGGCTCAGCCTGTCTCAGCCTTCCTCCATGGGCAGAGTTCAGTCCAGGAGCAAGCTCAACTGGAACTGAAAAGAACAGATACTAGACTTGAACTTAGCCAAATCCTACCAATGCATTTCGTAATACTCAGATTCCTTCATCAGGGATACGTGCAGTTGATGGTATTTAGAATTTTGTAGATGTCTGTCTCCCTAGCGATCAGCTCAATTGAGGAGATAGATATCACTATTTGCTTCATGTGGACCTTTTATCCTTATGTCTCTATATTAGGATATATCTAGTCCCTCCCTCTATAAAGCATGCATTTTCTTTATAAAAAACTGCAATAAGGATCCAGAGTAAGCTAATTCCTAGCGGGAAAAAAAATGTTCTTCCTAATTTACATATATCACCATAGTTCCACCCATGCATGTGTTTGGAAGGCAATCAGCTCTATTTCCTGGTTAAGTCCCGAAGGTGCGAGACTATCCAGATAGTAGATCCACCTGCTTTTATTTCTGGACATAAGTTTAATATAATCTACCCCCTCCAATCTGGTGTTATTTTTTCAATTGCCCCAAAACTAGATCCCTTGAAGGTCCCTCTATGTTTTTCGCTATAATGGCGTGAGAGTGGATGTCCAACAAACTTTTTATTTATATTTCTTATATGTTCATTCATTCTTACTTTCAATGGTCTCTTTGTCCTCCCCACATATACCTTTCCACAGGGGCATCTAATATAGATGTCTCCTCTTGTGTGACAATTAGAGATGGCCCGAACTATCCGCCAGCGAACAGTTCCCGGCGAACATAGCTTGTTCGCGTTCGCCTCTGCCGGGCGAACATATGCGATGTTCGGTCCGCCCCCTATACATCATCATTGAGCAAACTTTGACCCTGTACCTCACAGTCAGCAGACACATTCCAGCCAATCAGCAGCATACCCTCCCTCCCAGACCCTCCCACCTCCTGCACAGCATCCATTTTAGATTCATTCTGAAGCTGCAGTCTTAGTGAGAGGAAGGAGAGTGTAGTAGCTGCTGATTTAATTGGGAAATTGATAGCTAGGCTAGTGAATTCAGTGTCCACTCCAGTCCTGAAAGACTCATCTGATCTCTGCTGTAAGGACAGCGTCCTGACAGCACCCCAAAAAGCCCTTTTAGGGCTGCAACATTAGTCTGCTTTTTTTCCCTTTATATACATATTGCAGTTGCCTGGCCTGCCTGTGTGTGAGGACCTGCAGGCCCACAGACTGTAGTGTGCCCACTGCCAGTGCCCACCCCTGTCATTCCGTGTGGCACAGGACTTTGCATCAAAAAAGGCATTTAATTTTTACACTTTAATCTAAGGTTAGTTGCCTGCCAGTGTGTGTCAGGCTGACTTCCACTGACTGTAGTGTGCCCACTGCCAGTGTCCACCACTCATACCGGCTGGCACAGGACTTTGCATAAAAAGGCATTTAATTTTTACACTTTAGTGTAATTTCAGCTGCTTGCCTGCTGCTAGTGTGTGTCAGGCCGACTTCAACTGACTGTAGTGTGCCCACTGCCAGTGCCCACCCCTGTCATCCCGTGTGGCATAGGACTTTGCTTAAAAAAGGCACTTAATTTTTACACTTTAATCTAAGGTTAGTTGCCTGCCAGTGTGTGTCAGACTGACTTCCACTGACTGTAGTGTGCCCACTGCCAGTGTCCACCACTCATACCGGCTGGCACAGGACTTTGCATAAAAAGGCATTTAATTTTTACACTTTAGTGTAATTTCAGCTGCTTGCCTGCTGCTAGTGAGTGTCAGGCCGACTTCAACTGACTGTAGTGTGCCCACTGCCAGTGCCCACCCCTGTCATCCCGTGTGGCACAGTACTTTGCATCAAAAAAGGCATTTAATTTTTACACTTTAGTGTAATTTCAGTTGCTTGCCTGCTGCTAGTGTGTGTCAGGCTGACTTCCACTGACTGTAGTGTGCCCACTGCCAGTGCCAACCACTGATACCGGGTGGCACAGTAGCTTGCCGATAAATAAGGCATTTAATTTTTAGACAGTAGTCTAAATTCAGTTGCTTGCCTGCTGCCAGTGTGTGTCAGGCCCACCTCCACAGACTGTAGTGTGCCCACTGCCAGTGCCAACCACTGATACCGGGTGGCACAGTAGCTTGCCGATAAATAAGGCATTTAATTTTTAGACAGTAGTCTAAATTCAGTTGCTTGCCTGCTGCCAGTGTGTGTCAGGCCCGCTTCCACTGACTGTAGTGTGCCCACTGCCAGTGCCAACCACTGATACCGGGTGGCACAGTAGCTTGCCGATAAATAAGGCATTTAATTTTTAGACAGTAGTCTAAATTCAGTTGCTTGCCTGCTGCCAGTGTGTGTCAGGCCCTCTTCCACTGACTGTAGTGTGCCCACTGCCAGTGCCAACCACTGATACCGGGTGGCACAGTAGCTTGCCGATAAATAAGGCATTTAATTTTTAGACAGTAGTCTAAATTCAGTTGCTTGCCTGCTGCCAGTGTGTGTCAGGCCCACCTCCACAGACTGAAGTGTGCCCACTGCCAGTGCCAACCACTGATACCGGGTGGCACAGTAGCTTGCCGATAAATAAGGCATTTAATTTTTAGACAGTAGTCTAAATTCAGTTGCTTGCCTGCTGCCAGTGTGTGTCAGGCCCGCTTCCACAGACTGTAGTGTGCCCACTGCCAGTGCCAACCACTCATACCGGGTGGCACAGTACCTAGCACGCGTAGTACCACTTATCTAAAAAAAATGACAGGCAGAGGCAGGCCACCCGCAGGGGCCGTCGTGGTCGTGGTGCTGTGATTTCCACTGTCCCTGGAATAATGCCCAGTTTTCAGAGGCCACGTACCCTGAACCCGAAAAATTCAGAGGACGTAGTTGACTGGCTTAGACAGGACACCCAATCTTCAACAGCTTCCGCTAAGAACCTTGACGCACCATCCTCCTCCAGCTCAGCTTCGGTCACCTGCTCTCAAGTTACCACGCACCCGCCCGTCGCCACCACCACCACTACCACCACAGCCACCACAGCCGCTTCACTTGATCCGTCAGAGGAGTTATTTACACATCAGTTGGATGCAATTAGTGATGCGCAACCATTATTGCCAGATGATGTAGATTACGGGGATATGTCTCAGTCAGGCAGGATTACACACATGGACGTACAGTGTGATGATGATGATGATGATGATGTTGTACCCGCTGCTGCTTCCTTTGCTGAGGTGTCAGATACAAGTGAAGCGGTTGATGATGACGATGTGTCCACGGATGCCACGTGGGTGCCTGCTCGAAGAGAAGAAGAGGGGGAAAGTTCTGAAGGGGAGACAGAGAGAATGAGGAGACGAGTTGGAAGCAGGGGAGGTCGTCGCAAGGAGTTAGTGGCACAGTCAGACAGCATGTATCGGCACCTGGGGTCAGCCAGACAGCACGCCAGTCAACGCATGCTGTTGCCACCACTAGAATGCCGTCATTGCAAAGCTCAGCAGTGTGGCATTTTTTTGTGTGTCTGCCTCTGATAAAAGCAATGCCATTTGCAACCTGTGCCAAAAGAAACTGAGTCGTGGGAAGTCCAACACCCACCTTGGTACAACTGCTTTGCGAAGGCACATGATCTCACATCACAAACGCCTATGGGATCAACACATGAGTACAAGCAGCACACAAACTCAAAGCCACCATGCTCCTCCTGGTCCAGCATCTTCAGCCACGTCAACCACTGCTGTCCTCCCTGCCCCCTCTCAACCACCCGCATCTCTCACCTTCAGCAGTTCCTGCTCATCTGCCCACAGTCAGGTGTCTGTCAAGGACATGTTTGAGCATAAGAAGCCAATGTCACAAAGTCACCCCCTTGCCCGGCGACTGACAGCTGGCTTGACGGAACTCTTAGCCCGCCAGCTTTTACCATACCAGCTGGTAGAGTCTGAGGCCTTCAAACAATTTGTCGCTATTGGGACACCACAGTGGAAGGTACCCGGACGAAATTTTTTTCAAAAAGGCAATCCCAAACCTCTACCATGTCATTGAAAAGGAAGTCATTGCATCTCTGGCATACAGTGTTGGGGCAAGGGTCCATCTGACCACTGATACCTGGTCTGCAAAGCACGGTCAGGGCAGGTATATCACGTATACTGTGCATTGGGTCAACCTGCTGACGGCTGACAAGCATGGAATGCGTGGCTCCGCAGCGGAGTTGGTGACACCACCACGACTTGCAGGCAGACCTACTGCCACCTCCTCTACTCCTACTCCATCCTCTTCAATATCCTCCTCGGCTGAGTCCTCTTCTGCTGCGGCGTCTGGCTGCACATCAACTGATTCCCCCCAGCTCCCCAGGGGCTATTCCACATCCCGGATACGACAGTGTCACGCTATCTTGGGGTTGACTTGCCTGAAAGCAGAGAGCCACACAGGACCAGCACTCCTGTCTGCCCTGAACGCACAGGTGGATCAGTGGCTGACCCCGCACCAACTGGAGATCGGCAAAGTGGTGTGTGACAATGGAAGCAATCTGTTGGCGGCATTAAATTTGGGCAAGTTGTCACATGTGCCATGCATGGCACATGTGTAGAATCTCATCGTACAACGTTTTGTGTCTAAGTACCCAGGCTTACAGGACATCCTCAAGCAGGCCAGGAAGGTGTGTGGCCATTTCAGGCGTTCCTACACGGCCATGGCGCACTTTTCCGATATTCAGCGGCGAAACAACATGCCAGTGAGGCGCTTGATATGCGACAGCCCGACACGTTGGAATTCAACACTCCTAATGTTCGACCGCCTGCTCCAACAAGAAAAAGCCGTCAACGAGTATTTGTATGACCGGGGTGCTAGGACAGCCTCTGCGGAGCTGGGAATCTTTTTGCCACGTTACTGGACACTCATGCGCAATGCCTGTAGGCTTATGCGTCCTTTTGAGGAGGTGACAAACCTAGTCAGTCGCACCGAAGGCACCATCAGCGACCTCATCCCATTTGTTTTCTTCCTGGAGCGTGCCCTGCGAAGAGTTCTGGATCAGGCTGTAGATGAGCGTGAAGAGGAAGAGGAAGAGTTGTGGTCACCATCACCACCAGAAACAGCCTTGTCATCATCGCTTGTCGGACCTGCAGCAACGCTGGAAGAGGAGTATGAGGAAGAGGAGTCAGAGGAGGAATGTGGTGGCTTTGAGGAGGAGGAAGACCAACCACAGCAGGCACCCCAGGGTGCTCGTTGTTGTCACCTATCTGGGACCCATGGTGTTGTACGTGGCTGGGGGAAGAACAGACCGTCAATGACATCAGTGAGGACGAGGAACGGGAAATGAGTAGCTCTGCATCCAACCTTGTTCAAATGGGGTCTTTCATGCTGTCATGTCTGTTGAGGGACCCTCGTATAAAAAGGATAAAGGAGAACGATCTGTACTGGGTGGCCACGCTACTAGACCCCCGGTATAAGCAGAAAGTGGCAGAAATGTTACCAAATTACCGAAAGTCGGAAAGGATGCAGCAGTTCAAAACCAAACTAAAAAATATGCTTTACACAGCTTATAAGGAGGATGTCACAGCACAACGGGAATCTAACAGGGGAAGAGGTGAGTGTAATCCTCCTCCTACCAAGGCGGCAAGGACTGGACGATTTACAGATGTGTTGTTGATGGAGGACATGCGGAGCTTTTTCAGTCCTACTCATCGCCACAGCCCTTCGGGATCCAGCCTTAGAGAACGACTCGACCGACAGGTAGCAGACTACCTCGCCTTAACAGCAGATATCGACACTCTGAGGAGCAATGAACCCCTTCACTACTGACCTGTGGCCTGAGCTATCCCAGTTTGCGATAGAACTTCTGGCCTGCCCTGCTTCAAGTGTCCTGTCAGAAAGGACCTTCAGTGCAGCAGGAGGCATTGTCACTGACAAGAGAAGTCGCCTCGGTCAAAAAAGTGTTGATTACCTCACCTTCATAAAGATGAATGAGGCATGGATCCCGAAGGGACTGACAGTGGGGGATACGTTTGACTAACAAAAGGCCTGATTACATGCCATGGCCTTAAAATGGTCCCCACGCTGCTGTATTTAATGTCTGCATACCGGATGACTTTCGTGAATTCTCCACCACCAACTAGGGTTCAAGCCGCAATGTTTTAGTCACTTTTCTGCCTGGAAAACATAAATTTTTCCGGCCGCTGCTACAATAGCGGCTGCAACAGTGCCATTATTTTTCAGGCATGTGTACATGCCTAATTTTCCTGTCCTATGGTGCAGCACTGTGGCTGCAAAAACAAACCAAAAAAAAAAGGCACATACAAGTGTCAATTCCCCTTCGTGATCGTTACCTTGTTGTGGTGAAGGGGCTTGCGTATCACAATGAAGCAATCATCATCACCTCTATAAGTGTGTTGGCAATGTTGCCACACCCCAGATGATAAGGCCGTTGCTTCATTATGATCAGACCAAAAGCGATCGGGTGGCCACGCTACTAGACCCCCGAAAGTGAAAGTGGCAGAAAGTGGCAGAAATGTTACCAAATTACCGAAAGTCGGAAAGGATGCAGCAGTTCAAAACCAAACAAAAAAATATGCTTTACACAGCTTATAAGGGGGATGTCAATGGGGGATTCGACAATGGTTAATCAATTCGACCGGATAGGGTCCGTAACAGGGATTAAACTGATAGCAATAGTACTAGTTAAGACACCACTCATATAGGGTGTCACAGCACATTGCTCTGTGCACGCGCAGTGCCCCAATTTGGGAGTAAGAGGACCGACCAAGCTGCTTTTTCCATCTCCCGGTTCCTGAAATCAATTCAGTTTAGTGTACGAGAGTTTGGTCTGTCACTGTGAAGGCAGTCGAAGGTACCCGACCTAAATTTTTTTTCACAAAAGGCAATCCCTGATATGGGACGTAACAGGGATTAAACTGATGAGAATAATACTACAGAAAATACCACTCATATCAGTGGAGGGAGCCAGCGTTTTTTTAACCATCTCCCCGTTCAAAAAATCTATTTAATAAATGGCCCCCAGATTGGGGAGTCGGGGACGTTAGAGGGATTAAACTGATGAGAATAGTACTACAGAAAATACCACTCATATCGGGTGTGACAGTAAATTGCACGGCGCAGACGCAGTCACCGTGGTTTAAAACAGAGTGGAGGGAGCCAGCGTTTTTAACCATCTCCCCGTTCGAAAAATCTATTCAATAAATGGCCCCCAGATTGGGGACGTTAGAGGATTAAACTGATGAGAATAGTACTACAGAAAATACCACTCATATCGGGTGTGACAGTAAATTGCACGGCGCAGACGCAGTCACCGTGGTTTAAAACAGAGTGGAGGGAGCCAGCGTTTTTAACCATCTCCCCGTTCGAAAAATCTATTCAATAAATGGCACCCAGATTGGGGACGTTAGAGGGATTAAACTGATGAGAATAGTACTACAGAAAATACCACTCATATCGGGTGTGACAGTAAATTGCACGGCGCAGACGCAGTGACCGTGGTTTAAAACAGAGTGGAGGGAGCCAGCGTTTTTAACCATCTCCCCGTTCGAAAAATCTATTCAATAAATGGCCCCAGATTGGGGACGTTAGAGGATTAAACTGATGAGAATAGTACTACAGAAAATACCACTCATATCGGGTGTGACAGTAAATTGCACGGCGCAGACGCAGTCACCGTGGTTTAAAACAGAGTGGAGGGAGCCAGCGTTTTTAACCATCTCCCGTTCGAAAAATCTATTCAATAAATGGCCCCAGATTGGGGACGTTAGAGGGATTAAACTGATGAGAATAGTACTACAGAAAATACCACTCATATCGGGTGTGACAGTAAATTGCACGGCGCAGACGCAGTGACCGTGGTTTAAAACAGAGTGGAGGGAGCCAGCGTTTTTAACCATCTCCCGTTCGAAAAATCTATTCAATAAATGGCCCCAGATTAGGGACGTTAGAGGATTAAACTGATGAGAATAGTACTACAGAAAATACCACTCATATCGGGTGTGACAGTAAATTGCACGGCGCAGACGCAGTCACCGTGGTTTAAAACAGAGTGGAGGGAGCCAGCGTTTTTAACCATCTCCCGTTCGAAAAATCTATTCAATAAATGGCCCCCAGATTGGGGACGTTAGAGGATTAAACTGATGAGAATAGTACTACAGAAAATACCACTCATATCGGGTGTGACAGTAAATTGCACGGCGCAGACGCAGTGACCATGGATTAAAACAGAGTGGAGGGAGCCAGCGTTTTTAACCATCTCCCGTTCGAAAAATCTATTCAATAAATGGCACCCAGATTGGGGACGTTAGAGGGATTAAACTGATGAGAATAGTACTACCGAAAATACAACTCATATCGGGTGTGACAGTAAATTGCACGGCGCAGACGCAGTGACCGTGGTGTAAAACAGAGTGGAGGGAGCCAGCGTTTTTTTAACCATCTCCCCGTTCGAAAAATCTATTCAATAAATGGCCCCCAGATTGGGGACGTTAGAGGGATTAAACTGATGAGAATAGTACTACAGAAAATACCACTCATATCGGGTGTGACAGTAAATTGCACGGCGCAGACGCAGTGACCAAGGTTTAAAACAGAGTGGAGGGAGCCAGCGTTTTTTTAACCATCTCACCGTTCGAAAAATCAATTCAATTCATCTTTTGGGGACCCTTGGTGTTGTAAGTGGCTGGGTGGAGGAAGAAACCTTCAATGACATCACCGGGACGTGGCTAGCTTTGGTTTGCGGTTGTTTGCGGTGCATTAAAAGGGGAGTTTGGTCTGTCAATGTCTGTGAAGCGGGCGTAACCCTTACACTACCTGATCGATACAACATCATACCTGATCGTATACACACACTGGATGTTTTAAAGCATGTTATTCCAAACAATTTAGGAATGTTAGTTGATTTATGCCCTTTATGGATTAAAACCCGACTCTGCGTCCACTACGTAATTTTCCATGGGAGTTTTGCCATAGATCCCCCTCCGGCATGCCACAGTCCAGGTGTTAGACCCCTTGAAACAACTTTCTCATCACTATTGTGGCCAGAAAGAGTCCCTGTGGGTTTTAAAATTCGCCTGCCAATTGAAGTCTATGGCGGTTCGCTCGGTTCGCCCGTTCGCGAACATTTGCAGAAGTTCGCGTTCGCTGTTCGCGAACTGAAAATTTTATGTTCGCGACATCACTATTCTGAAACACGTTGAAGAAGTGTGGAGCGTGTGACGTCACACTGAATAGCCGTCTTCTTGGTTAGCGTAGCTTCTCCCTGCACGTGCGTGCTACCGTCCGGAGCCGCACGTTAAGGTTAGAAGAAGCCGAAGCTTTTGGATCAGTTCTTATATCTCTTTGGAGGAGATCAAAGAAAAAAGACTCACCCTACAGCTTGAAAGGCAAGTGCGTTTTAGTGTGCCTTATAACAATACAGTATTGTTTGATACGCAATTAGTCAGCGCGGGTTCACGTTTTTGAAGGATTTAAAACATTGATTTTGAGTCTAGATATTGCTGTTACATATTTGTTATGGAGCCCCCTGGTGTTCTTTTGATTCCCTCTCTGAACATTGACCTAATGTGTCCAGTGCTGGTGGTCACACATGCTCAGTAGTTCAATCCCACCAACTGGATAAAAAGGGCCGTGGAGTGACTCCTCATGCAGCCAATAAAAACAACAAAGCATGAATCGCTGGTTTTGATATAGACGGCTTTGGGAGGCTAAATCCCAGCTAAATACGGACATGCTGGTGGTTTATTTGCCACAAATCTACAGACAGGTTCCTAAGTTATTTTAATTTGGAAGTTTCATAATTATTTCCTAACAATTTCCAAATGATGCCAGACTATAATATCTCCAGATTTCTGAAACTGGTAAGAGGCTTAGAGCATCTGTTTCTGCAGTAGCTAGATTAACACCCGTTGCAGGCTCCCTTGGTGAAATAATATACTTGATTTGCAATGATGCACACTCTTTACAACCTTCCTGGGCTTCCCTCCAACACCATGCTGAGAATCCCTGCACTTAATTAGACAGTGATATCCTGCCCATAGAGCCCCATGAGGTTTTATCTTTCCTCACACTTTTCAAATGACAGGAATAGTTTACAGCCCCTCAGGATAGGTCATCAGTATCTGATCGGTGGGGGTCCGACACCCGGGACCCCCACCAATTAGTTGTTTTCGAAGGCACTCCCTCTGAGTGCCACGGCCTTCTGGTAGTTTGTATAGCGGCTGTGCTTGGTATCGCGCTCTGCCTAATTGAGGTGAATGGGGCTAAGCGCGTTACAAAGTACGACACTGTGCTTGGTAAGCACAAAGAAGGCCGTGCAACTCAAAGGAGCTCCGATGCCTTCTCAAACAGCTGATCGGCAGGGGTCCTTGGTGTCAGACCCCCAACCGATCAGATACTATTGAGTAGAAAATTCTTGGAAAACCCCTTTAATATTTTCTGATGGCAGTCAACACTGAGTTATGAATCCATCTGCTCCAGCTACCTTCAAGACGCAGAAGACTTGTGTTACATCTTCTATTATTGTCTCCTTTTTATTTCCATGTGCATGTCCTTTTTACTTTGTCTTTTTTTAATATTTTGCAGACACTGTACCGTTTTGTATTAAAGCTTTAAAACTTTAATGTTTAGTCCTTGTGTACTCCATAGCTTTTAAAAGAGTGGCACCTAAATGTGTGTCAATGTGTACTTGTGTTTTAATGGACTGGCATCTCATTGGCTCTAATGACAGGGAGCGGCAGCATGTATGAGTATTTGGATTGTATTGGGTTGTGATTTATGCTTGATTTACAGCCTGAAACAGAAGATTTAGTCAGTGTAGAAAGATCAACCCTTTGCAGTTGCGCCAATGTGCTTGTGCGCATGTGACAAATATTATACTGTGGTCAGAATGTATCATAGCAGCTACACCTGTTTTCAGGCGTAAAAAAACAGACAAGAATGGCATTTCTATCATAGGGCTGGCCATGTGCATTTCGTAAAATGTGGAATGCATGCGGCCAGTGTTCTGAGGATCTACAATTTGCGGACTGCAAAACACTTACGGTTGTGTGAATGGACCGTAAGGCTAGTGGTCAGTATGAAAATTTTATGATTATGTACATTTTTATTAAATATAGTGACATGTAAAAATGTATCAACCCCCCCCCCCCAATTCTAAAACACAAGTTTAACATAAAACTACGATTTTAACAATAGGTAATTTTTTGACGGATTGCTTTTAAAAATGGTCGTGGCATGGCAATATTTGGTGGGAAAGGGTCTTCTGCGGCATAGTAGATGTTCTATAACATTGTATACGCCAGATACTAGCGTAAAGTACAGCTTAAATCGATTCCAGCTCATAGCCTTATAATTAGAGATGAGCAAACTTTTCAAAAATTCGATCCTGCAGCCGATCTTCGTCAATAAATTCGATTTGTTATGAATTACTTTGTCAAAAATTACTTTTCATTGTATGGAGTGGGCGCACTGATGGAGAACAGCAATCGGGCTGCTCTCGTCATTTCACGCTCATCACAGCATCTGAGACTCACATTCAGGTTCTCAGAGGGTTAATCCGGAGTTAAAAAAAATAAATAAAATTATACTCACCTCATCAACTTGATCGCAGAGGGCCTGTCCGCACCCTTCTTGATTGAAGAAAACCCGTCAAAGCACCTGCAGCAAGCATAATGACCTCAACACGTGATCACGCTGACCGCATGTAGTGACGTCATCACTGATGACATTACCACGTGCACCCAGTGTGATTACATGGTGAGGTCCTCACTCTAACCGTAGGTCCCTTGGCGTTTTTTTTTTAATCAAGATGGGAATGGGCTGCCTCTCCATGATCAAGTGGATGCTTCGTATGCTTCGATTCGCTCAACACTACTTACAATCTTTAAGATTCCTGAGCATACTTTCAACAAAGGTGCTCATGCAAGAGGAGGTCAAGTTGGGGGATATAAGGAGTTAGAAAAGAAAATGACCTGAGAGATTATGTAGTATAATTATTTTGGTAGGATACAGAAATAGAGAGAAGCTAAGCGTAAGCAATTCGGGGACTTGCGATTTTTTATTGTTGTCAGTTGCCTGAAGTAAATGAAAGCATGTTCTTGAAACCAACTGTAACATCAAAGTGATTAAAAACTGAAGACATCTCTTTGAACGCATAAAGAATAGTAGTGTCTTTAGCACTGGCAGTTTTGTAAAGGAAAATGTCACTTTAACCATGCAGAATCAAAGCAATACCTGGGGTCTAGAGGACCTGATCTCTGTTTCAGTGAATACTTTTCTTCCCATTAAACGGAATCTATCACCAAGAAATTCACTGTTAAACCAGGCCCAATACCTTGTAGAACTATCTCAGCTGAATGTAATGATATCCGTTGCTTCATTCTGGAGAAAAAGTACTTTTAATCCATGTGCAAATTAGCAGTTAGGTGCACTGAGGGTGGCCCAAACCACTCTGTGCACCCTTGCTCCTCCTGCTTCCTCTGCCAGCCCCTCCTTCTCCTTCTTACTTGGCACACCAGGTGAGAGGACTATGCAGGTACAAGGCTCTGTCAATCAAGAAGGAGGGGGAGAGACTGGCATATTTTCTTTGGACTCTGCAATCTTTTCTTAGAACTCTGCGTTGTGCTGATCCTCTGTTGTGCTCCGTGGAAATTTATGAATAAATTGTCTGCTTATGAATAATTTATAAATTGTTAACAGTATATGACCCTCTCCAAGTATGGAATATGTGAAAACAATGTCAACCTTATGAATATCTGCACAAAATAATATGGTTCATCATGTAAAATATAAGTAACAATAGGCCAGGCAATCTATTTCAAGTGGAGTCATCCTACCATGCCTTGCCTGCTTATTGAAGTTTCATACTCTGTCCTGATTCTTGTACCTTGTGCTTTTGTTCCTGGTTTTTGACTCCTGATTGACCGCTATTCTCATCTCTGCCTATCAACGCTGCCTTGCCTTTGAGATTGTTTGGTAGCTGTGGTTCTAATCCTAGTTCTGATCCTTGACTCCATTTATGAATATGCTCTTCTATCACGTCCTCCTCAATTCTGTCACATCCTCAGTGTTCTCTTCTGATAATGAGCTTTGGCTCCATCCCAGACTACAGAACTACACCACTACTGCACCTGGGTTACTACTGGCAATTTACATTTGTGGACAAGTAAGCTGAGGATCCTCCTGCAACAAGGTTCACACCTACTTTCATTAGTTATGGCATCCCTAATACTCCACAGCCCAGTCTAGTGGTCATGTATGTTCTGCTGGTACAACAAAGGACCAGATTCTTAGGACCTGATTTATATAAAGAAAAAGTGGATTGTGTCATCATAACATGTTAGAAGGACTCACTTAATGCACAAGGATTTCCTAATGTTCATTGACCTTTGATATATACCCATACACTACCAGTTTCTTTCCTGGATTTACATCCTTGGTCATAATTAGAGATAAGCGAATCTAATCCAACGAAGTGGAATTCAATCTGAATTTCAGGATAAATTCGATTCACCACAAAGCCAAATTTCCTCGTGCGTTGTGGTAGCAAATCGATTTAATCTGAAATAGTGTAAAAATTTTTTTTGTAATATTCAGGGAAGCAGCCAAATCGAATTTTCCAAAACTTTGCTCATTTCTAGTCATCATGTTTGTCAGTGATGCAACTGAAGTAAGCAATTCTGTGAAATTCAACATGCCAGCTGTATGCCAACAGATAAATCTCCTATTACAGACCTGAATTTACCACTTTAGAACAAAATATGGATGCATATTTCAGATACCTTTGTCTTCTATGTGACAAGTGACATATGTGGCTCCATAATAGGAAATGTGCCTGTAGTTTTAAAGTGTATCTAAATTTACAACTAAGCTTCTTTTTTTTTTTTTTTTTTACTGCAGGGCCGGAGCTCCCATAGCACATCTCTCCTACTGCCTGTTCCCGCTCTACTAAAGCCTGACATAGCCTCTCTATACTAAGCTTTAGCAGAGCAGTGCTGGTCCAGGCAGGGGCCGCGATGCACAGGCCTGTACAGCACTCACTGCAGCCACAAAGGAATCCGAACTCCATTACACAGCATGATAGGCACCTGAACTTCAGCTGGCTATTTTGTTAGGAAAACTAAAAAAAGAAAAATAAAGAAAAAGTACATTACAAATATTCTTTTCAGCGCAGTTACAATAGGATTTAACAATGTTTAGTTGTAAGTTTAGATACACTGAAGCAAAGTTTCGCTCATTTCTAGACAAATACACAATTATTGTAGCTCTGAAGAATTATGGTTATGGCTTCCGAACCTTGGAAGCATCATGTTCCTGAAAGTGACAAGAATTTAGAGTGCTCTACCAGCTGTAATAGACATTTAGATGAAACCCATTATCATTAAGAACATGCAGCTGGCCTTTAAAGCCCAACAATACACTAAACTATGCCAGTGCCAGATCCACCGCTGCGGACACCACTACCGGGCAGAACACAGCATCCAGCTAGTGACAATATGGGAATTCGAATGTTTGCTTCTGTTAGCTTCTGATGTGCCCTCCCCGAGAACCTTCAAAGATAACAGGCTCAGCTTTTTTCAGCTGTTTGAAGCTGATTTTGGTGTAATTGCAAACACTGTGCAGCTGTGTGTGCTGCAGTGATAGCCGTTCTGCTATTAGGGAGCAGGATTATCTTAGTCATTAAAATATATCTCTGGCCTTTTTTCCTAGCCCTTTCTAATTTGTGACTTTGTTCTACTTTCAAGTCATTGCAAAACTGGGCCATAAAAATCAAACTATTATTGACTTCATACTGGGCAGCAGGCTCTCTTGGGATATTTTATCCAGACGTCATGCATCAGTGCCACAGCTGGGTTTTATGTATTACAAAAAACTGCATAAATATATTATGACTGTAATATAAGATATGTCGTGAGAAATCATTAAAGTAAAATAACTGGTTGCCCTTAGAACAGTATGATCAAAACCTACAGTGATTTGATTACCTGTGCTAGTATACATTGCCTGCTGCAGGAGCATAAAGCAATTTGACTTATTTCTGCCAGGGAGTTAGACTATCTCTGTCATTATAGTTGGTTTTTATATGGCTATATTACAAAGTGTAAAAAGTTCCAGCCATTTAGCCCCTGACAACAATTTTCACTTACTAATATTTGCTCTTTCAGATTCATTGAGTTTATGTCCCTCCATCATGCATGGCCAACTTTGTGCCATTTGACCTACCATGAAGTAACCAAGAAAACTTGTATGAGCCTCTAGAGAATTTTATTATTTCATGGCCCCATCATACATTGTACATTTTGGCTTCTTAATAGTTTGTATGGATGGCAAGAAACAAAGATTAAAACAGACAAATCATCAGTCCAGATGGCATGCACCCCAAGAGAATTAAGTTATGTCATAGACAGACCCTTATTTCTGATATTTAAAGAATTAGATGCACAGCTCAGCAGGTAGTATTACACACAACAAACTGTATCATACATGATAGGCTTAGATACACATGTGATTTGATGTGTTTGCTGATTCAAACTGTTTATTGCACTATGGAGATGGTGAGGGAAGAGCCTGTGGACTATCAATGATGGGATTTAGAAACTGAGTGAGAAATAGACTAGTAGGAATCATGTATGGCTGTAGTAACATGGGGAAAGGAGTTTTAGTGTGTGTAGCTCCTGCAGACTGAGCAGTGGGGGCATGGCCATCCTGTGACTCATCACTCTGCAGGGCAGCCAGGCTTTATCAATAAGGTTAAGCATTCAACAAAACAGGAAATTAGGAAAGTAAAGATCTGCTAGGAAAGTCTGATGCTCAGACAAGGGGAAAGAAAGCTCAGACATGAAAAACTGGTATTGGGGGCATATCTATGCATGGTGAGGGATGTTAGAAGCACAATCATTTTTTTATCATGACTTCTCTAAATCATTTGACACTGTGCCACATAATAGGTTGGTACATAAAATGAACATGCTTGGACTGGGAGAAAGTGAGTATGTGTCAGTAAGTAAGGCTACTTTCACACTTGCATTGGTAATAAAACAGATCCATTTTGATTTTGCACATCAGGATACATCCGTCCCGTTAGGATGCAGTTGTGTAAAATCAAAACGGAAAAAAAAGATCTGTCACTAAATACATTGAAAGTCAATGAGTGACAGAGCGTTTTTTTTGTTTTTGTCTTTTATGACTGGACACAATACTGCAGCTTGCAAACACTAAACTGTATAAAGTAATTAACACGGAAGAGGAGAGCACAGAGGGATCTGGATAAATTGGAGGCTTGGGCAGATAAGTGGCAGATGAGGTTTAACACTGACAAATGTAAGGTTATGCACATGGGAAGGAATAATGCAAGTCACCAGTACATACTTAATGGTAAAACACTGGGTAACACTGACATGGAAAAGGATTTAGGAATTTTAGTGAAAAGCGAAATAAGCTGCAGAAACCAGTGTCAGGCAGCTGCTGCCAAGGCCAATGAGATAATCGGTTGCATCAAAAGGGGCATAAATGCCCGTGATGAGAACATAGTTCTACCACTTTACAAATCACTAGTCAGACCACACAGGTCTGGAGTACTGTGTACAGTTCTGGGCTCCTGTGAACAAGGCAGACATAGCAGAGCTGGAGAGGGTTCAGAGGAGGGCAACTAAAGTAATAACTGGAATGGGGCAACTCCAGTACCCTGAAAGATTATCAAAATTAAGGTTATTCACTTTAGAAAAAGACAACTAAGGGGAGATCTAATAACCATGTATAAATATATCAGGGGTCAGTACAGAGATCTCTCCCATCATCTATTTATCCCCAGGACCATCACTTTGAGTCTGTGACGAGGGGACATCCTCTGCGTCTGGAGAAAAGAAGGTTTCTACACAAACATAGAAGAGGATTCTTTATGGTAAGAGCTAGAGATGAGCGAATTTCCACTTATGAAATTCATTCACACTTCGTTTAGTGGTAAAAGGTGAATTGCATTATGGATTTCGTTACCACGGACCATAACGCAATTCTATGATGGAATGCATAATGGAGGCATTCTGTTATTCATTGCGTCATAATAGAAGTCTATGGGCTGCAAAACGGATCCGTCCCGTTTTTTTTATGCAGGAGAGGACTCCCCTACATAACGAAAACGGGACGGATCCGTTTTGCAGCCCATAGACTTCTATTATGACGGAATGAATAACGGAATGCCTCTAAAGGCATTCCGTTATGCATTCCATCATAAAATTGCGTTATGGTCCGTGGTAACGGAATTCATAACGCAATTCTCCTTTTACCTCCAAAGTGTGAACGAATTTCAAAATATCTCTAGTAAGAGCAGTGAGACTATGGAACTCTCTGCCTGAGGAGGTGGTGATGGTGAGTTCACTAAAAGAGTTCAAGAGGGGCCTGGATTTATTTCTGGAGTGTAATAATATTACAGGCTATAGTTACTAGAGATGGGTCGTTGATCCAGGGAGTTATTCTGATTGCCTGATTGGAGTTGGGAAACAATTCCCTAAAATGTGGACAATTGGCTGCTACTAGGGATGAGCGAATCAACTTCAAATGCTTCATCCGAAGTCGATTCGCATAAAACTTTGTTAGAATACTCTATGGAGCGGGGGGCGGATCCAGCGCCGGAGCAGCATGGACGTGTGAGTCTGAGCTCTGCAATCCTAACTCGGTTCCCTCACAGCTACCGTTAGCTTCTTGACGAATAGATGGGTAAAATTGGCCAGCAGAAGTCTGGGGACCCCTCCCAACCCCTCAAAACCCCTGCAGGAGGGGGAGACATGGACAAATTTGTTAAAAAGGCGACCGCTATATGTGCGGCCAGAGAAGCCAAGATGGCGCCCGCTACCTCTAAAGGGACGGAGGACAGCGATCTCGACATACCTGCAGACCAAAGTGATCAAGAGGAGCTGAGAGGCAAAAAACATCTCTCGATCTCCAGAAAATACCTCGATACAGCACTTCAAAAGACCCTGGATCCCTTGGTGAGTGAGATGTCCTCACTGCGACAGGATGTACGCCACATAGGAAACAGGGTAGAGTCTCTAGAAGACACACAGGCCGCCATTTTAGAGTTCCAAACCGCTACTTCATCCAGCCTACAGAAATGTCAGCAACATCTCAACACGGTCTACTGTGCACTAGAAGACCAAGAGAATCGAGGTAGGCGAAACAACCTGGAATTTAGGGGGGTCCCCGAATCGGATTCCAATCAAGATCCGGCGGCACTTATAACAACTATATGCCATGATCTGCTAGGCCAGAACTGCGCTGGCTCCATAGATATTGAGAGAGCTCACAGGGCTCTACGCCCCAAGCCCTCAGCCTCAGAGCCTCCACGTGACATTATTTGCAAGTTCCTCCACTTCCAGGTTAAGGAAGAAATCTTAAACAAAGCCCGCACCTCTGGA
The DNA here is from genome assembly GCA_033119425.1 of Bufotes viridis. Lineage (NCBI taxonomy): Eukaryota > Metazoa > Chordata > Amphibia > Anura > Bufonidae > Bufotes > Bufotes viridis. The sequence continues at coordinate 108,148,367 of CM065595.1, forward strand.
GGGGTAAAATTTAATGGTGCCGACATCAGCATCTTTCAAGACTTAGCTCCGCTGACCCTCCAGAAAAGGAGAACTCTTAAACCCCTAACGGAATGGCTCCGGAATCTCCGGATCCCATATAGGTGGACCTTCCCCTTCGGCCTTTCTTTCTCCTACCGGGGCCAAAAAGTGACGGTGAAAAACCATGCAGATCTGGCCCCCGTCTATGATCTACTGGAGACTCAACACATGGACATTGCAAACTGGGAAATGGTCCAAGATCTCACCTCCCTGCCTGAGCTACCGAGGATTCTCCCGTTCGAAACCAGGAACACTCCTAAGGCCCAGCGCCAAAAGAAGAAAAACCAACCCCTGACTCCCAGACGCATATCTACTGAGGACCTCTGATTTCCTACACTCCATGTATCTGCATGGAAATGATAACTTACAAGTTGTCCCTGATGACTGTATAATGCTTCTCTTATTGTCCGTGTCCCACTCCTTCTGTCTCCCTATCTTCCCGACTTGTCTCATCGCCTTTTTAATCTTTACCTACCTATCCCGATCCATTATTTCACTACATAAACTATCCCTCACCCGCTCTTCTTATAATTTACCCTCACTGTGGGATAACAGTACTCATTTCGCTGCCTGAATGTTTCCTTAGGCTTGATAACAACTATTCCTCTTCTCCTTGTCAATCAGTGGGAGCATTAAATATTGGTATATCACAATTACCTTTCATTATCCCTGCCTCCTCATCTTCCCCTGTCCCCATCTTCTGTTTCTACTACCTCTTACCTCTACTCCCCTTCTCCCACTCTTCTAGATATGTTTTCTCTCTTCTATCTCCCCCCCCCTTCTTTCCTTCACCTCCCCCCCTTTCCCTTTCCTTGTCCAGACCTGCTTCTCTTTCAAACAACCCAACAACTCTTTCTCAGGCCGTTGCCCTGAGATCAGTAATCTCTTTTCCCTCTCATTTAAAGTCACAAAGTTGCCCAGAGGGACCGACACCTGAAACTAGTGTATGACACTAACCCCCCCTCATCTTGCACTAGATACACCTCTGTGCAACTGTTTTCTTGTTTTTGCTGCACTCATATTTGTGCTTTTGTTAACTTGTTTTTGTTATATAGGTTCTATGCTGGGATTACTTTCTTGCTGGGTTGGACCTCGCAGATGCTCTCCTCGCTCTATATACGCCTTTTGGTCCCGCAAAGAGATGAGTACCTCTTACCACATTTTACATATGTCTATGCTATTGCTCTTCCACCTGAATTTTGACTCCCTATGATGGCTCTGAAACTTGCATCATACAATGTGAAGGGTTGCAACTCCCCATCGAAGAGGAGCCAAATATTTCAGGTTTTGAGGAGAGAGGGCGCAAATGTAATTTTCCTTCAGGAAACTCATTTTAAAATTGACCACTTCCCAAATCTCTCTTTCTCGTACTTTCCAAACTGGTACCACTGTGGCTCCACCACCTCTAACTCAAAAGGTGTTGGCATTGGGGTTCCAGAAAAAGGTCCCCTTTCTCCTGTTAGACTAACGCAGCAATGCGGAAGGGAGATACCTGTTAATTAAAGGTACTATTGGCCAACAACTCTATACCTTTGTAAATGTCTATGCGCCCAACACTAACCAAACATACTGGCTCAAAGAGGTATTACAACTACTCGATTCCTTCAGTGAGGGCATTACTATTATGGGGGGAGATCTTAACCTAGTTTTGAACCCGATCCTAGACTCCTCCTCCCACAAATCTGTACACTCTCAGAAAGCTCTCAGTTCACTCTTGCAACTCCTCTCACGAGCCCACCTAATAGACGTCTGGCGCTCGCTCAATCCAAACACTGTTGACTATACCTTTTTCTCTCAAGCACATGGTTCGTATCAACGCCTTGATTATTTCTTCATCTCCCAACAACATCTCCAGCTGTGTACTCAGGCCTCCATTGGACATATAGTGCTATCAGACCACGCACCACTTTACATCCAAATGTCACCTCCTCCTAACTCTAGACCTGCCAAACATTGGCGCCTTAATGAACAGCTTTTGAGCGTCCCAGAGGCTGAGTTGAGATTGAGACACGCCCTAGAGGAATATTTTACCAAAAACTGCACCCCGGACGTTTCCAAGCACACTATCTGGGATGCTCATAAAGCTTTCTTTAGAGGACAATGTATTAGTACTGGTGCCCATATAAAAAAAAACAGGATGAAACAAATAGATGAGCTTCTCAAAAAAATAGCTTCACTAGAAAGCGTTCATAAACGCACTTTACTACAATCTCATCTGGACGAACTGACTGCGACTAGAATTTCCCTTAAGAATCTATTTAACGCCTCCTCAGCAAAATACTACCTACACTCTCAACATAAAATATACGCTCACGGTAACAAGGCCTCAAAATTTATGATGCATAGAATTAAAAAAAAGGAGACTTAACAACTATGTTCTTAAACTTCAAACACCTGATAACTCCACTACCTTTGACTCTCAGAAGATAGCTTCTCTTTTCCGGGACTTTTATGAAGATTTATACAACCTACCCTATACTCCTTCCCCTAATTCACAAAACGGAGATAGCCCATCTACTACATCTTTCTTGGGGAAACTGAATCTCCCAAAACTTACAGATTCAGATAGGGAGATCCTAATGGACCCTTTTTCTACAGAAGAACTCCTGGGGGCTATTAAGAACTCACCGAAAGGAAAGAGCCCTGGCCCTGATGGCCTCTCTATTTTCTACTATTCACATTTCAGAGACATCTTAGTACCACATCTCCTACCCGTACTTAACGGAGCTCTGCAGGGTACCCCCATGTCAAGTGATATGACTAGAGCCCATATAACACTTATTCCCAAGGAGGGGAAGGACCATACCCAATGTTCTAATTTCAGGCCTATATGCCTCCTTAATATTGACCTAAAGCTATTGGCCAAAATGTTGGCGAACCGCTTGGCACCTATACTGCCATTATTGATCCACAGAGATCAAGTTGGTTTTGTCAAACATAGGAAAGGCAAGGTCAATACCGTTAGAGTGCTCAACATTCTTCATTATGTACATAAAAAACATTTGCCCTTGGTCCTTCTCAGCACTGATGCTGAGAAGGCCTTTGATCGAGTGGGTTGGCCTTTCATGTACTCGGTACTGGAATGCCTGAACTTCCCAGACCCCTTTGTCCTTGCCATCTCTGCAATGTATCAGCGAGCCTCCGCTTCCATCCTGGTCAATGACATCCTTTCTGCCCCATTCAACATCCGCAACGGCACCAGGCAGGGCTCCCCCCTTTCCCCGCTTTTGTTTGTACTAACGCTAGAACCCTTATTGCAAGCTATACGACTGGATGATGATATTAAAGGTGTCACGTTAGGAGATCAACAGCACAAGACGGCTGCGTTTGCTGACGACATGTTGTTGATAATTAGCAACAAACTATTATCAATATGATAGCTATCATATTGATAATAGTTTGTTTCACTTTTTGTTATCCATGGGGTTATATATGACCTCTCTATTTTAACCTTATAGATTAAAAGTAAATTTTTATAGGGATTTACTATATTTGCTGGAATCTTGTAAATTATTTTGATAGTATCCCCCACATCTTGATATTGATATAGTGCTGGAATTTGTGATAATTAGCAACCCAACATTAGCACTCCCCATAGTTTATAGGCTCTTAGAGACCTACGGCTCTCTTTCCAATCTCAAGATTAACCACAATAAATCTCTAATAATATCCACTGGGATTTCAAGCTCTCTTAAAAACACATTGAAATCCTTATCACCCTTTAATTGGTCCACCCCCCCATTTAACCTTTCTGGGAATTAAGATATGTACGGACCCGAATAGGTGGTTTGACCTTAACTTTACTCGCCTTCTTAAAACGCTGATAGAAGATATTGCTCGTCTAGACATGCCCATATTATCCTGGTTTGGACGGAAAAATCTGCTCATGTCATTAATTATCCCCAAATTAACCTATCTCCAGCAGGTTCTCCCCCTACCTATTCCCTCTAAATATTACGCGGCTCTTCGATCCATCTTCAGTTCTTTTATATGGCAAAACAAAAAGGCTCGGAGATCTTACAGTGCTTTGTCCCACCCTAAGGATAGAGGGGGAATCGCTCTCCCTGATCCAGAACTTTATGGCAGAGTGGTGCTCCTGACGAGAGTAATAGACTGGCTGAGACAACCTCCTAATAAAGCTTGGGTAGCAATGGAACAATCCTTATTGGATATGCCTTTTAGGTCTTTCCTACTAGGGAAGAAAACCAGTATTCTTCCAACAGCTAACATTTCCCTTGTTATGAAAGCCACATTTTAAGCCTGGAACTCTTTACAGAATTCCAATCTGGGTGTCCCCCTCCCATCTCCCTTACTGACTGTAAAAGACATTCTACATTTGGCTCCTAAAACCCTACTGGACAGTGTCCCTCTGTCCGTCAAAAGTTCGGAAGGGAAGATCGGAGAATTTTACCTGTCAGATGCCCACATTTCTCATGACTCTATCCGAGCTTACTTGGGTGTTGCCCCATCCCATCTTAACTTTATATATTTCCTCAAGGCCTACTTAACTCAACACGGCACTTTAGATACCCTCCTCCGTCCTTTGACCTGGATCGAGACTCTTATATCGCAATCTACCTCTCCTGTCAAATTGATCTCTCAGATCCATAATAGACTTAGGACTCCTCCTACCTTCCACACCCCTGACTACATCCGCCTGTGGGAAAAAGACTTGGATAGATCCTTTGATCTCACTGACCTCCGATCCATCTACCTTTCTTCACATTCTTTCTCGCGATGTGTTAAAGTTCAGGAAAACAGCTTTAAAATTTTATCCCGCTGGTATAAAACTCCTGATAAAACCTGTCTTTACTCAGCCCTAGCTCAGACACATGCTGGAGATGTTCAACGGACAGGGGAACATATTTCCATATTTGGTGGAATTGTCCCACGTTAGTACCCTGGTGGCGGGAGATTTTTAGGATCGGGAATCAAATTTGTGGGTCATCCTTTCCCATCACCCCCGAGATAGCTCTGTTGAATTTATATCCCAAAAACACCAGTTTGGCTGAGGTTCGGCTGTTTAGATATCTGCTTAGCGCAGCAAAACTTCTCTTACCTATTCATTGGTTAACACCAACAGTTCCTTCGTTGGACCAGTGGTACCTCAAAATCGATCAGATATATAGATTGAAGGAATTGTCCTCTTGGGAGTTAAGATCCCACCATGCCTTTGTTAAAGTATGGACGAGGTGGAGCTCTTACAGAGGGTACCAAAGTTAATCTCCATCCCTTCACCCCCCCTTTTTTACTATATCCCTTCCATTACTCTGTTCACAAGAGTTCCAAGCTCTGCTTCTAGGACATACATTCTCTCGCTCATACTCACCACTTTAGCTACTATGACCAAAAGTCTCTTCAGCTCTGCGGGGTCCACTCGGATTGGGACTGCTGGAGCTAATCAGAGCTCTGTGTACTTAATGTATCTTTATTTGGAAGGTCTCCGACCCCAACTCTGCATACCGGACATGAACCCAGTTTCTTATTGTATTTCATGCAATTAGAATTTTTTGCAGTACCTAACCACTCTTATCAGGAGGCTACCGCCTTACCCTCCTGAGATCGCATATTTATGTCTCTATCTGTACTATATGCTTTTCAACAATAAAAAGTAAAAAAAAAAAAAAAACAATACTCTATGGAACGACCAAAGTTATTACTTTGCAAAATCTCGCAAGACTTCAGGTAATGACTTCGTAAATTAATTTCTTCTGTAAAAAACCTTTGTACCGAACAGTAGAAAATTAATTTACGAAGTTATAACCCAAAGTCTTTTGTGAAGATTTCATGAAGTAATAACTTCGGCTCATCTGAGACAATACATTGTAATACTGTACGGAGCGCTCGCTCCGTACAGTATTCTAACAAAGCTTTATGCGAATAGACTTTAGATGAAGCATCCGAAGTCGATTCGCTCATCCCTAGCTGCTACCTCACAAGGGTTTTTTGCCTTACTCTGGATCAAATTTGCTGAATAACAGGCTGAAATAGATAGACAGATGTCTGTTTTCAGCCTTAAAAACTAAGTTAGTATGTTACTTTTACTTCATGTTCATGAGTTGCCATTTCAAACTTGATTGTGATAAATCAGTTCAAGTCCACAATTTGGCTTTTGTCTTTAGCCAGGTAGACTTCCAATTTAAAGAGTAATTGCAGTTCCATTTCAGAAGTTTTAATGTGTGGAAGTGTGGTTGGTAAGATCCCCTCAAATAGCTTTAACATAAGGCCAGTAGAAATCATATGAGTGCTCTGACCCCTTGGTACTATGTTCTACTCATAGATTTCAGTCTACCCGAGGAGAGCCGAGCCGAGCAAAGCCAATCACTGTCAAGCATTTCCTTGTTTAAGCTATCAGTGGGAGCGATTTCTCTTTAAAAACACAAATTACATACTGTTTTACATACAATACAGCCACTTATGTCCATATTCCCAGAAAATAATGCACAACTGGTCTTCTGTAAATATATCTGTATGATGTCATTGAGTACCAGATTTTTATACATTAGGAACTGCTCTGCCTAGAGGTCTAGTGCTCATTGCTTGTGTTTATTGGTAGCACTTACCACCAATCTCATTAACTTCAATTTCCTTCTGGCCAATAAAGTACCAAACACAGGCCATCCAATGAGCAAGCAATGCAAACATAGTCATAAGAAGTGTCAATACAACTGCACTGTACTGGGAGTAACGATCCAACTTCTGCAGCAAGCGAAGAAGTCGGAGTAGACGCACTGTCTTCAGGAGATGAACTCCAAAATACTGAAATACAAAAATAAATGAAATTATATAAATGTCATAAATGTATGAAATAGCTATTTACAACCCATACATATTATACTGCCATACCAATTATTAGAGATCAATTAGAAGAAAATCTGTTTTATAAATGTTTTGGTAAAATTGGGCATTTTGTTTTTGGAGAATAAAATATAAACTATTCAATCTGCTTAGTGAATGGAAATTGAAGTATTCGAGCAGAATATGAAACAATGCTCTACTTTTTTTCAAGAAACAGCACAACTTTTCCCAAAGACTATTTCTAGTATTGTACCTCATGCCCTTTTAGATGAAATGGCTGAGCTCAGGTTTGGGTAGGTCCACCAGAGTAACAGAGGATCCTCCAGTAAGTCCAGACTCTGATACCATTGTACCAAATGTCTAGAAGAAAGAAAAAAAAAAACATGTGGCTGCCTTTGGAGTCAACCACTTGCCCGTAGGGTCTATTTCTTTGATTCAAAACCAATTAGACTTTATTGATGATATAAGGGCTGGGCCTCGAGAGCAGTTTTCTTTGGTGGACCAAAGGAACCCCAGTCCAACACTGGCTGAGTTACATCCCAGAAACAGCCTGAGGACAAGAGCGGTGCTGTTTCAAGAAAAAAAAAAGGACGACCTTTTTATAATCCCAGACAACCCTTGCCATCCCATCAATGGACTGTTGATATGTCATTGGATGGTGAACAAACATTTTTATCTCTGATTTCAGTAGCTGCCTCATTCTGATAATAAATTGAATTCTACAAAAGAATAAGGAATCAGTAAATTTTTAATGTATTTAATAAATGTTAGCAAAAATGAACATATCCACTTACCACATTAACACTAAATGCATAGAGCAGGTCAAAGGGAAGGGCAGCAATGAGGTCCACAAAGAACCATGTGGTTGCATAGTGCACACAGATAGAGCGAGGGTCATACACAACCTGACCAGATTTGCTGACATATGTTGTTCGGAAATTTAAAAGAATGTCTGCAAATAAAGAAGGAATCGGTGTGAGGATCTACAGGAGTATATTGTTCAATAATTATCATTTTTGCATTCTAATGGCTTCATTTCACAACACTTTTAATGTAGAATCTGATCACACTATCAAACTCAGATCAGGCCTCTGCATTCTACAGTGATACCTCATTCATTTCCTATTCTTGCTAAAATCTGAAGCTCTACCTGGCTCAGGAGCACTCATAGACCAGCACTTTTTCCTATAGTGTGCAAGCACGGCTAATGAATTGCAGGGTGGTCGTAACCACAGAAACGAGCAGTGTATAATGTGATGGAAAAATGAATCCAGCCAGCAAATGAAGCAATATGGACAATCACAATACATTATTAAGTGCCTTGTATTAACTTTGTCTAGATGATGAATGCCATTTGCTGAAATGACACAACCCATTTAAGGGGTTTTCCTGGTTCACAATATTGATGACCTATCCTTAGGATCAACAATCAATATGAGATCGGTGGAGGTCTGACTTTTTGGACCCCTGCAGATCAGCTGTCTGTCAGGAGCATGGTGCTGTGGACGAGGCTTCTGCCTAGCAGTGCTGTCGGTGACGTCACCAGTAAAAAGGCTAGAGCAGCACTAAAGCCCGCCCATCAGTGCTGGGGACATCACCAACAACACTGCTAGGTTGAAGCCTCCGCCTAGCAGTGTTAAAAATATAAACAAAAAGCCCTTGCCTTGCGCGATACAGCGTAGGGCAAAGGAGAGCATCGGAGCATGAAATGCTCAGATTCTCATGTCATACAGGTTGCCTGGGTGAAAACAGGGATATGTCTGGGTTCAGCTCTGAACCTGGACAACCCTTTTAAGCCAAAAAATAAAGGAGGCAACTTAACATCTATACCCCTTCAAGTAGGAGTCCAGATATCAAATATAAGACAGTAAAATGGAGAGAGACGACTTCTCTTTGAATTCACTCCTAGTTTTGGCTTCCAAAACTGCATCAGGAAACCCCAACATGTGGCTGTACGCTAAAAAAGAAAAACTCTGATGCTATTGCCCTAACAGAACAATATACATAGTACAATAGTACCAGCATACTGATCAATATGTCCCTGTTATATTTACCTGAAGACATTTCTAGATGACACTCCCTCAGTTTTCCTCCACAAGCATATCCTTACATTTTTCATACATGTGTCATTACATATGTGACAATTTTTGGAACCCAAAGTCAGTTTCTTCCTCCCACTGCTTTCTAAAAATGTAATTCACCCTAGTAAATAATTAACAAGATGTCTGGAAATGAATTCCAGGCTCTACCATTAGCTCGTCTGTGAAAAATAACTAGAAAATCTTCAATACGTTCTCCTCCCCAGGACACTGGTTCCACAGCTCACTTAAATATTTAGACTCATCATCTTTTGTGAATGAATGTCTACCCGCTCCTCAACCCGGCTCTTAAACTGACAAGCTAAAAGGACATCTCAGCAGGGTTCCAGGATGCCTGTGGAACAGATATTTAACACATGATAATGCTGTTTGTTTTTACAAAATAGAGTGAAATGAGCAGGCCTGCACTTGTATCTATCATTAGGAAAGATGCCCAGGAACCGATAAACATCCAAGCAAGCAGTTGGATGTGATATATTAAGACAGTTGTTGGAAGAATATGCAAAAGCTGTAGATGTATTTTCAAGGACTGCCAAAAGCGTGGTTTCCAGTATCAGCACCACCTATCATCCTACACAGTAAAACAAAAGACACCTTGGTGGCAAAGTGTCCCTTCCATCCATAAAACTCTAAGGGGACCTACAGTACCTTTCTATGCTTCCAGTTTCATACAGTAACACATGGCGACATGAAGTCCCAAAGAAAAAAATTTGTACCATGGTCCACTGGACATGGTTGTATTCTCTGCTAGAAACATTGCTTCAAGGGGAGACTATTCCCATAAAAGCCTGCTATGACTTGGCACTATATGCCACCACACAGAGTGTCTACAGTTCTGAGAGCTGCAGGGATGCAAAGTGCCAATTAGCCAGATTTGCAGTTTACTCTGTTCAGTTTGTTGATTTTGGATGGGTTTCCATGTTCACGTTTTTTATGCAGTTTTTGAAGCCAAAGCTAGGAGTGGATTTAAAAGGGGTAGAAGACCTGGGCTTTCCTTTATCTGTATCCTCCTTTATAGTTTCTGGCTTTGGCTTCAAAAACTGCATAAAAAAACCTAAATGTGAAAATCCAGTCGACTACGAGTCATAGTGAAAGATTTACAGACTGAGACAAACTGAGAAATAAACTGTGAATCGTAACACTAAATCCCCATAATGGAGTGTTTAAAAGATAAGGATGAGAAAGATATCAATTCTTTAGATTTAGAAGAGAGAAATAAATGATAGGGATTTTTCTGTTAATAAAGCTTATTTTAAATTTTTTGTTTTACAGTCAACAGGATTTAGTGACATGAAGCAAAAAATAAAATAAAAAATCTAATAGTCACTGTATTATGAAAGTCATGCTGCTTTCTTACATACCATGGTTTACTCCCTAAACAGTTTACACCAGTGTTTGATGTAAGCTGCACCAAAAAGTTGAAAGTTATGGTGTGTACCAAATTTGCCTCAAAAATTTTGACTTTTCTTGACACTTCAAAACGTGCCTGTGGTCTCCAAGTGTTAGACAGATTTATTGTGGACAGAAATGGCACATATTTTAAAGCAAATTTTCCGCTACTCATATTTCCTGCCCTTATAGGTAGTCACAGATGTCAAATTTGGAGCGTGCGTTTTAATAAGTTTGGTGAGACTCTAACTTCCTTTTTTCTTTTGGACTAGCTAAAGAAATTAGTATTAGACGATGGCCAATGTTCTCACCATTTTCAAGATCTCTGTTTGTTGACATTTTGTTACATTCAGAGGCTGATAATATAATATTCAGTATCCTTGTCCTGAAGACGGTGATAGAGTTGCATTCAGGAGGGCATCTGCGGCCGCTGACCAGGTGCATAAGTCCCTGGTGCTCCTACATTAATTAATGCTTAGAGCATCAGATCATTATGTACCCAGCCATCGGCCATGAGTCTGGCCCCATGGGCATCATCCCACTGGGAAATTTCCCTGTAGGGTCTATGGCCAGTCTTCCCCTGGTTGTAACCATGTATCAGTCTAGTCTATTATGTAGAAACATTATTAACCTAATTTTCTTTCTCCTGCCCCGACCTCCCACTGATAGCCCCTACCTACTGTACTTCAATACATTGTAAGAACATGCTGCTCTGGGTCAGGATGGGTTTGCTCTGAATATTAACAATGTTTCTATTCACTGACAGCAAACCAAAGTGTTGCAAAATTGAGAACGAGTAAGTTCTGCTAGACTTATAGAATTGAAAATGTAATTTAAAACAGTGACTCATATTAGCAGCCTCCATAATGCTTTCCATGACCCGTTGTCCATGACATATTTCCATATTTTGCAGATATTGACCAGGCCTAACGTAAGTGCTGGAATAAGGTCAAGACAGAGCAGTTTGATCATTTAGCAGCATTCAGAGCTAGTGAAGAATACAAGTGAAAGTTTGCTTTCTCATACCAAGCATGAAAAGGATCTCAACAAAGATGTCGCTAACACTCGGCGGGCTACGTGATGAATTGCTGTCATCTCGAGTGATGGCGAAGCACACATTGTAAGGAACTGTCACAGCGACATAGAAGGTGGCCAAAAGGATGAGCCAGTCCCAGCCTGCTTTAAAAGTGCCGTAGTGCAGTAAAATGAAGCGTGACTTCTGAATTGCAGCAACCTTGTATTCTGGAATTGTGGGCTTCTCGCCAAACACGTTCTATGGATGAGAAAAAAAAAAGAAAAGGTCATATGTTTGAAAGTTTCTTTAAAAAAATGAAATAAAAAAATAAGCTGTTCAAATAACTGGGCAGAAAATAGATCGCCATATATCTCAAAATCCATTTTCTCAAACACAGCAAAATCACCATTAGACATGAACTATGAGACACAAATGGGAATACGTCTACAGTCTGTCATGGCCAACCTTCCAATTAAGTCTACAGTCTGTCATGGCCAACCTTGAAATTTAGTCTTGACTCTTGATCATCGCTGTCCCATTACTAAATTAAACAGTTTACATTTCTAAGTTCCATAGACAGATCCTTGCAGAAAGGTTTGAAGAATGATTCCTAACTTTCCATACATTTCTGAGACCATCATTCAGTTTTTATTCATTGCTTCTGATGGTAAAAATATAAAACAAATACATTAGGTAATCAGACAGAAGAAGATAGTTAATAAACTCTGCAGAAGTCATTTGCACACTCCATAGTCTATCACATAATGAGATGCAGATAGGTAATACATTCCATAAAGGTAACTTGTAAATGTCATTGTCGATTCCAATCACAGCAACGTTTTATATCTTAATCTGTAGAACACTGACTGGATACAATTTCTCTTCTAATCATGTTGAATCATAAATACCGTTACACAGGAAGAAAGCAATCATCTTGTGGATGATGTCATTTACGTCTTCTAAGCAACTCAGGTGCTGTATTCATTATGAGAATGGCACTTCAGTGGTTTCCTTTTCTACTTCTGGATCCACCAGGTTCATATCACATTTGGGCTCTACCTTCAGGGTGTCTATGGAGAAATTCTCCTGATGCATATATCTAAACCTACCCACTGCCTATGACTAATCAGACATATATGCGACTGTATACTATAGATTTGGTCGAATGTTTGAAATGGTGCTGCTGAATGTCTTGTCCAAATGTAAAGGAGTACGGTATAGTTCAGCTCAATGGAGCTGCGCAGGGGTAGTCACAGCACCAGAGCACCATGTCAGTGCAGGCCATATGAAGCTTACTTTCCACAGAGGAATTTCTGTTCAGATTTTTTTGTGCATTTGCAGCAGATTTCACTCTATGCGTTGTATAGGGAATGGGAACGATGGGAACCAATTTTTACTGAAGACTTCTTACGCAGCATGTGGATGAGATTTATTTAAATCTCGTCCACTTTGGTAGTACTGTAAGGCCTCTTTCACATGAGCGTGACGGATTAGGTCCGGATGCGTTCAGGATGTGTTCAGTGAAACTCGCTCCATTTTGCAAGCAAGTTCAGACAGTTTTGTCTGCAATTGCGCTCAGTTATTCATTTTTTTCCACGCGGATGCAATGCGCTTTGATGCATTTTTCACGCACGTGATAGAAAAACTGAAGGCTTACAAGCAACATCTTCTAGTAACCATCATTTAAAAACGCATTGCATCCGCACTTGCTTCCGAATGCAATGCGTTTTTCACTGAAACCCCATTCACTTCTATGGGGCCGTGGCTGCGTGAAAAATGCAGAATATAGAACATGCTGCCTTTTTTCACGCCTAAGGCCCCTTTCACACGAGGGAGTTTTCCACGTGGGTGCATCGTGTGACGTGAACGCATAGCATCCGCACTGAATCCTGAGTCATTCATTTCAATGGGTCTGAGTACATGAGCGTTTTTGGATGCAATACGTTTTTCACTGATGGTTGCTAGGAGATGTTGTTTGTAAACCTTCAGTCTTTTATCACGCGTGTGAAAAACGCATCAAAAGGCATTGCACCCGCGCAGAAAAAAATGAACAACTGAACGCAATCACCGACAAAACTGACTGAACTTGCTTGCAAAATGGTGGGAGTTTCTCTGAACGCACCCTGAACGCATCTGGAGCCAATCTGTCACGCTCGTGTGAAATAGGCCTAAAATGCTGCAGACAATTTCACTGTGAAAAACCCAGTTTTTATGCCCCATGTGGCTGTACCCATATAATGTCAACTACAGCGGGGGAGATGTAGTCGTCTACAAATCTAATGTAGCCATAAATCCAATCATATGCTTGAAGCAAAGATCCTGTAGAAAATTGAGTGTATAGGGGTGATTTCATACAATGTCTTTTTTTTTTTTTAAACACTGCTTTTTTCAGCTTTTTTTTGGTACAAAAAATTAATCAACCAGATGCTACATGTTGGCAAATAGAAAATTATAAAATGTGCTACATGTAGTGGCATTATTGGACAGTCTACATTTATTGCTTTTTGGATTTTTATCTTTAAATCACAGTATGGTTTGGGTGTGGCATTTTTGAGACTTTTTCTCATAGACTTCTCTCATAGACTTCTCTCATAGACTTCTCTCATAGACTTCTCTCATAGACTTCTCTCATAGACTTCTCTCATAGACTTCTCTATAAGTCCATGCACCTAGATTAAGGCCTATTGCACACGAACGTGTGCGCCCCGTGCCTGTATTGCGGACCGCATTTGCGGATCCGCAATACACGGGCACCATTCCGTGGCCATTCCGCATCACGGATGCGGACCCATTCATTTCAATAGGTCCGCAAATCCGGAGATGCGGAACGGTGCAGAATGGAATGACTAGCAAAACAGAAATTTCAGATCCAGCTTCTACCAGTTCGAGTGCTTTATTGAAGATTGCGATAAAAACTCACATACGTGCAGGACAATACAGCAATGTGACGCGTTTCGGATCACCAGTAATTAGAGATGAGCGAACATTAAAAAAAAGTCCGTTGTTCGGCGTTCTGGTGGTGGTAAGTCGCGCATCCCGTTATGGATTCCACTATAGCGGCATATGGAATCCATAAGGGGCGGCTGCCACCAACCCGAACTGTTGCACAGCCGAAGGACCTGAGGTGACGTCACTGTCATGTGATCAGTGCAGGGGGCGTGGCTCAGCACGGGATCAAATCCCGTGCTGAGCCACGCCCTGCACTGATCACATGACAGTGACGTCACCCCAGGTCCTTCGGCTGTGCAACAGTTCTGGTTGGTGGAAGCCGCCCCTTATGGATTCCATATGCCGCTATAGTGGAATCCTTAACGGGATGCGCGACTTACCACGACCCGAACGCCGAACAACGGACTTTTTTTTAATGTTCGCTCATCTCTACCAGTAATATGGATCCTTCCTCATGACAATGCAACAAATACAAAAGTACCTTTAAAAAGGCTCTGCACACCTGGGACCTTGATTGCATAGTCACATGACTGCAAACTCCCATCATCCTAACAGGTGAGCAGAAACCTAAGACCATTTAATGACATCACATGTTCAGAGTACAAAAAAAAAAAAAAAACACCAAAGAGTACATACAAGAAAAGTGTGACAATCAAAGCACATGATCCAAGTACACACATAATAAAAGCAACAAGTTTCTCTGATAAAACTTAATATTGCATGATTATGCCATTTGTCAGTATTGGACTATCAAGTCCTGTTTTTTATTCAAACCTATAGGAACACGTGTTTTTAATTGGAACATCCAAAAAGACTCCCTATTTAACAATTTCCTCCTCATGTCACCCCCTCTGATGGGTAAAAAAACCCTCTCTAATGGAATGACGGAACGGAACACTACGGAAGCACTCCGGAGTGCTTCCACGGGGTTCCGTTCCGTACTTCCGTCCCGCAAAAAGATAGAACATGTCTTATCTTTTTGTGGAACGGGCAGATCGCGGACCCATTCAAGTGAATGGGTCCGCAATCCGCTGCGGCTGCCCCACGGCCGGTGCCTGTGCATTGCGGGCCGCAATTTGCGGCCCGCAGCACGGGCACGGGGCGCACACGTTCGTGTGCAAGAGGCCTAAGGCTATGTTCACACGACGACAATTGTCACGCGACAAAAAGTCGCACTATTGTCGCGCGAGAATTTTCATAATGGGAGTCTATGGTGTCGCATTGCGACATGCGACATGCTGCGACTGTGACACGACAGTCAGAAAAAATCCATCCGGGATGGATTTTTGGCGACTGTTGTGTCGCAGTCACAACATGTCACATGTTGCACGTGCGACACCACCATAGACTCCCATTATAAATATTGTCGCGCGACATTAATGTTGCACTACAAATGTTGCAGTGTAGTGGTTCCCGATTTGTCGCGCGACATTGTCGTCATGTGAACGTAGCCTTAAGTTTTCATATACGCTTGTAAACTGACATAAATGATAGTCAATGTGCCAGGGCTGATTGCTCCATCCATACCCTGCCCCCATCACACCCCAGTTTCAGGAACTGGTCAAGGCGGATAACCGACCCCCTAAGTTTTTTTTCTTGTTTTTTTGGTATGTGAAAAACACCATGAAAGTCAGGCGTTTTTTCAAGCCTTTTTTTGGGGTAGCGTTTTTTAGTCATCTAATGGCCCACATTTACTAATGTTATAAATGGTGGAGGCTTTGATAGGCTGTCTAGACCTGCACCAGATTTATCACCATGGTTGAGACTGGATAATAAATTTGACGCAGGGACAGACATCTTTGTCTAACTCTGTACCGACTTTTGGTTGGCTTATGCCTCGTCCACATTTCCATGTCATTTTCAAGTCCGTGAAAAAAAGCGTCTGTATTTCATCCGTGAAGATATCCATGAAGGATCCGTCTTTGTTTGTGTGCCTATTTTTACCCTCTGTGTGTCATCCGTGATCCACGGACACTGCTCATATGAAAATTCATTTGCAGAGAATTTACTATCAGTCTACAGTGAAAAACAGACGCAACATGGATACCATCCGTGTTGTGTCCATGATTTTCATGAACCCATTCAATGGGCGCGTTTGGTCCGCATCATGGACCAAAGTAGTGCGTGTCTCCATGATTTTTTTTACTGACCCATGGACAGTACAAAAATACTGAAATGTGAACAGACACTTTCAAATCAATGGGTACGTGCAAATGCAATGTGACCGACGCCTTACTTTGACACCAATGGTTTGCGTCTTGTTTACCCTAGTTTCTGGCATAGGGATTTATAATAAATGACCCCTGCAGTGTTGCAGCAACCTAATAAAAGCAATTTTTGACAATAATAATTTAAATTTTAGCTAATTGACTGCAATATCTAGGCACTGGACTGTAGATATCATCAGGCCATTATATCAGGAGAGCATTACATTTGCCACAGACCATTAATACCTATAATTACTACTTGTTAGAAGTGCCTGCAGACTTTTGTGTTCCTTCAGTGGAGACATAAACTTCATATTGCTTAAATTTCAAGCCGCCAAACAACTTCTGGCTGTAATAACCATTTCAGCCTCGGCAAAGTTCTCAGAGGGCATACCCTGGTGAGGATAGGGTTAAATTCATGCGCACCGCTTGATAATTAAGCCCAGCGTGTTGTGTGCTTCTTACCAGCATGAAATGATTCTGTTTGAAAGAACAATTTGCAGAGTCTGATAACTGTTCCTGCTCCTCTCCTTATGTCATCCCATAACACTAATGTACTTGCCTTATTCCTACTTGTCTACCAGCCCGCTGCTATTAAAAGAACTTCCTTTACCTGCGGAAATATGACACTATAATAATGCTACCTGTGCTCCACTTGTGTAGCGCCAACATATTCTGTGGCGCATTATAATTATGGACCCGGTATACATACAAGAAATGGCACACAATGCGAATACATATAATACCTGAAACAAAGAACCAAGCAGATTGAAAGGTAATTATGTTTATATGATTTAGAATTTTTTTTTCGAAATCAATTTTTTTTTAACAGTTTTCAAGATCTACGGTTGCGGTTGTTAAATGGGAAAAATCATTGCTTACTTCCAGAGGATAAAAATCTATCTTGATGATCACATAGGACAAGACATGGCACTGATACCTGAGGGTCCACCACACGACCTGGATAGGGGTTTATCCCCTGGAAGGAAGCAATAAAGATCCCCACTGAATGACTGCAAGCAGAGAGCTTGAAAAGCATAAGGAGTTCTCTCTTCTAGTGCAGTCCACTATAGTGAATGAGGGCCTATAAAGGAGGAACATGTTATCCTGTTAGTTGAAAGCTATCAGTTATGATTCAATGAAGTGTCCAATGAGGACTATAAACATGATCTGCCTTTTCTATGCCCTCGTTTTAGATTTATCTTCTTTAGGGCATGTTCACACAGCTGATTTATCATGCTCAAATATCAGCTTTGGTATCCATGCCAGGAACTTAAGATTGACCCTTGGATTTCGGCCACAGGTTAGCGGTCTGAACTGTCACAGATCTGCACATGGATTAGCCTCATTCAAATGGAGGTAATCCGTGTGTGACTCCAAACCTGGATTCCAAGTGGAATTTGCCTCAAAGAGGACCTGTCGCCTCACCTGACATGCCTATTTTAGTAACTACTTGTATAGTAACCCAGACTATACCCCAGAGGTACTACTATGGTACCTGCAATTGTTTAATTTTTTATATGCAATGTAAATGTAATGACATGCAATACACTTTGTACACGATTGGCAATGTTTGGTAACAGGAATGGAACTTATCATTTCATTCCTCCCCTCTTTGTAGGAGTGGGCTGGTCCGACTTCCTGCCAAGGATGGGGATGAGCTAGGGAGAGTCAGTCTAAGAATGTAGAGGAGAGAGTGAGGAGTGAGGGAGCATGCAATCCATCTCCCGCTCCTCCAGGCTAGGTGGACCACAGAGGTGACCTACCTAGGAAGACATAATTGCCCCAGGGAGACTGCAGGGTCCTAGACCACAGAGGAATTGCAAATTACGGTGTATTTATGTCAGCAGAGTGATCAAGCAATCAAGACTCTGCAAGGTGGTGGGAAACACGACAATACACCATCACCACAGTTCAGGATAGGCATAGCTAGAAGCCTTCTTCATACAGTGGACACCTACAGGCACAGGTGCCAGAGTACAGCCATGGGGAAGGGAATCAGAGACAGCATCAGGTAGCAAACTTCTGAGTGTCATCCTCTGCCACATTGCCAGCCACTATATCTCATTATCTAGGAGGATAAATTGCACTTTGTACAAACTACTACTGGATGTGCTGTTATCTGTTTTTGCACTCAGTAAAGGTGTTCTTTGTTCTAATATTTCTACCTGGTTCCTCCATCATCACCTTTTTCACTGCACTGAACCCCAGGGAGCTTGGCCTGAAGTACCACAGGTTGACACAACAACATCTTATCAGGGGCCACTACTACTCCCATCTTCATCACTGACTCCATGGAGGTGCGATGCACTTGTATACCCCTTAATATAATAATTCTGGAGCATCTTTTCATATAAGTCTATGTACCTCAGTTACTGCTACTAAAAGTTTATTAATACATCTGCAACTGGGTGTCACCAATATCACCAGTGTAGGAGGCATCCTTGAACAGTCTGACCCAGTCTAATCACTGTTGCCAGTGAAGGACTGTGTTGGGACACCCCTCCTGCACTAGTACCACCTAGTTGCAAATGTATTAATACTCTTTTAGTAGCAATAACTGAGGGACAGAACAACATAGAGCAATGGCAAACATATTTCATAGTAACATAGTTTATAAGGCTGATAAAAGACATCTGTCCATCCAGCTCAGCCTATTGTCCCGCAAGTTGATCCAGAGGAAGGCAAAAACAACCCCTGTGAGGTAGAAGCCAATTTTCCTCAATTTAGGGCCAAAAATTCCTTCCCGACTCAGAATAACTCCCTGGATGAACGACCCATCTCTAGTAGCTATAACCTGTAATATTATTATACTCCAGAAATACATCCAGGCCCCTCTTGAACTCTTTTAGGGTACGTTCACACTACAACATTTGTCGCGCAACATTAAGTCGCGCGACAAATAGGGCACATTTGTCACACGACATTTTGTCGCACCAATGTCGCGTGACAATTTTTATAATACTAGTCTATGGTGTCGCATTGCGACATGCGACATGCTGCGATTGCGACGCGACAGTCGCAGAAAAATCCATCTTGAATGGATTTTTTGCGTCTGTCGTGTCGCAGTCGCAGCATGTCGCAATGCGACACCATAGACTCCCATTATAAAAATTGTCGCGCGACAATAGTGCGACTTATTATCGCGCAACAAACGTCATCGTGTGAACGTACCCTAAGACCAAACTGGTGAGATATATAATACATCAGGCCTTTAATTTCCCTATGTACTTATTTCATAGTTTGTCCTTAAAACAGGTCTGTGCAGAACTTCTGACAACTATTTACTAATGTCTTTCAACTACCACATTCACCTCTTGGATCCCTTTAGTAAAATTATCCACATTTTCAAAATTTGGCAAAGGTAGTACATGGCTTAACTAGGCAAAAACAAGACTTTGTAGCCAAAACCTTCCTTTAAAGGGAACCTGTCGCTTTGAATGTAGTGTTTGAGTTGAAGACAACTTATTATAGAGCAGGGGTTGCTAAGTAGAGTAATATATACAGTAACCATACTTTGCTAAAGTTGGTGTGGAAAAAATGCTGCAAAGTAGGAATGATTTCAAATATAGAAGTGTGAATAGCTTCTTTTTATCAATTGACAGCATGCAAAGTGAATGAACAAAAGAGAAATTAAATCAGTAATTGTTTTGACCACCCTTCAGCTTCAAAACAGCACCAGTTCTTCTAGGTACACTTGCACACAATTCTTGAAGGAACCTGGCACGGAGGTTGCTCCAAACATCTTGGAGAACTAACCACAGATCTTCTTTGGACATAGTCTTGCTCAAATCTTCTTTCTCTTCATGTAATCCCAAACAGACTCTATGATGTTGAGATCAGGTCTCTGTGGGGCCATATCATGACTTCCATGACTCCTTGTTCTTCTTTATGTTGAAGACAGTTCATAATTACATGGGCTGTATGTTTGGGTTCATTATCCTTCTGCAGAATTTATTTGGAGCCAATCAGAAACCTCCCTGATGATATTGCACGATGGATATTTATCTGTCTGTATTTCTCAGCATTGAGGTCACTATTAATCCTGACCAAATCTCCAACTCCATTTTCTGAAATGCAGCTCGAAACATGCATACAACCTCCACTGCGCTTCACTCACTATTGTACCTAGAAGAACTGATGCTGTTTTGAAGGCAAAGAGTGGTCATACCAAATATTGACTGGATTTAGATTTCTCTTCTTCATTAATTTCATACCTAATAATTATATATATATATATATATATATATATATATAATTATTAATATTATTATTATTTTCCACACATGCTTGAAACTTTTGCATAGTACTGGAGTTATTTGGGAAAGAAATTTAGCATAACATGTATTTCAGTCTTTAAATCCCTGCTCAATCCGAGCTGGAGTTGGACATATCTGTGACATGACTGTGCATACAAAAATAGCTGTCAATTACTGCCGGGCGCTGGACTTTTTTTTTCTGTCTAAAATAACGGATCTCAGGCAGAAATGGCTAAAATGGATGTAAAGTGGGCATAACTGAGCATAACGGAAGCTTGAAATACAGGATCTTTTTTTTTTTTTTTTTTTGATGGATCAGAAGAAAGGAAAACCTAATGGTTATATGAACCCGGCCTTATAATGAATCTTTTTTCCACAACACCATATATCTGCTTAGCTCCTCCTGCTCTATAACATGATGCCTGCAGATTGCAATGCATTTTAATCAAAACAGGTTTTGTTCTGGAAAACAAATGGGATCATTAATCAAACTGGTGTAAAGCAGAACTGGCTTTTGCCCATAGCAACCAATCAGATTCCACCTTTCGTTTTTGACTGCTCCTTTGGAAAATGAAAGGTTGAATCTGATTGGTTGCTATGCGCAACCTAAGCCAGTTCTTATTTACAGAAGTCTGATAAATGACTCCCAAAAAATGTACACATGACCATTAGTAGATCAGATGTTAGATCCGTGACTATAAGTTCTGATAAGTTTTAGTATGTTTCTTTGACTTAAAGTTCTATTGCTATTTGGTTATTTAGCAGCCATTTTTACAAATATAACAACAGGAAGTGCAGCCATATTGATTATCACTATTAGCAAACTTAACAAAATGGACAACCAATATGGCCACACTTCCTGTGGTTACTTGGTTGTTTCAGCAAAGATAAAACTGCCAAAATTTCACGCAGCAGCAGAAAAGATTCAGGTTTAGCACTGAGAAATTGAATAAGACATCATGTTTTCTTATACAGACTGGTTCAGTGCTACATAAGTCACACTAGATTGTTGTCCAATATAAGAAGCAGTATTAAACATCCATGCTCATTATATACTGCTATATCTTCCCAGCAGGCTTGTCTGACTATGTGTTTCCTGGGAATTCTCTGCCTTCAGAGATAAAATGAAGACACAGGGAGGTGAATTTAAAATATGATGGAGATATGGAGAAGGATGGAGACTAAGAAAGTCATTTCGGCATCAACAAACTCGCTGAGGATCCCAATGGAACGAAAAATATTGGACAAGTCTAGCACTGCAGGATATCAAAAAAACCAAAACCTGAAATTAGTGTGAAGTTGGAAAGGGTGAAGGTAAAATGAGGTGGAGACGAAGTGGAAATCGGAAAATGTTTATTGGCCCTTGGTTGACCAATGACTGTAATTCAATAGATGGAAATTATATGGGTTTCTCTGTATTGAATGGTCATAGGGAATTTGGATTGATATACTGTAGGGGTACATTGTAGTGTAGTATTATTAAGCCACAACAGTAAACCTTTTTAATGATTTCATACTAAAACATATTGGGGGTCATTTACGATAAGAAATACGCCTATATTAGGCATAATTCTGGAGCAGATTGCGGCACAAAGGTTATTTGCACTGCAATCTGCGACTTTTCACCACTCAAGCCAGGTGTAAAAAAGTGGTGTGGGCGGGGGAGGGGACGCCCCTTGAGAAACATAGCCGCCTCCTACTCCCTATACCAATGTTAATAATTAGCATACAGGGCGGAAAAAGTGAACGAGGGAGACAGCGCCCCAACGGAGCAACCGATATGGAAAAAAAAATGAGTGCACAAACATCTACTGATCTTGCCCTACACTGCCAGGTACCAATTTTGTAACGTCAGGACCAGTGAAAGGTCCTCTGAAGCACTTTTCATTATGTGTATGTGGCTTATAATATGCGCAAATACACTAGTTTTTTTTTAATGACAACAGTTTTTTTTTCTCTTAAAATTACATAAAAAGTTTACAGAATTCCTGTTACTTGGTATCGGAGTCATTTGTCATGTATGTTGTGGTTGTACTGTACACTAATCTGGAAAATGAGGGAAACATTCCCCAACACATATGGATGCCTATCCTGGAGAACACAGACATCACTACATAACTACACATATCTTTGCTCACTAACAAGAAGAAAAATAGAAGACCATGCCTCCTCTTAAAAGGTAAAATAAAAACACAAAGGGGTGGAAATGCTGCTCAGAGCTCTCTGCCCCTATGGCTTTCATCAAATCTGTTTGGCTTTTTGTGTGTGTGGTGTATGGATGCATTAGTAAGTATATGGGATCCATGCTCCATATGCCCCTTCATGTTTTTTTTTTTTTTTTTACAAAGAACTAGTTATCTTTGTGTTGCTAAAACTAGTGAAGGACCTTTATACATTATAAGCGCTATTTTTTAATGCAATGATGCCACATAACTGGAGTGAGATTGGACTAATACTCATAATATATTTCAGTAATGAATCCGACCCACTGCTATTATTTACAAGGTTGCACATCAATAATTTATGGGGGTCACATTAGGAATCTCTGTTGTACTGATCTATAGCAAGGTGCCTGTTGAATGCTGTGGGCCCATACTGTGCCTCTCATATGATATCCATATCCATCGCAAAGGGAAAGAATACGTGGCATGTATCTACACACGATATATTGGAGATATGTTCTTGACTCAAAGAGGCACTAGCTGGTGGCATATGGAGAACGTACAGCTCCATAATATGGAACCATGGGACTGGTAGACATCATGCTAGTTCTGTTAACGGACCATACGAATTTAATCTTGATATAAATTATATTTTAAAAACAGTTTTCATGGTCTTGGTGAAGACAGAGAAAATAGTGCTTAAAAGGTAGTTACTGATTTAGGGCGGGTTCACATCACCGTTATGGATTGCGTTTTTGTTTTCCATTCTAACATGGTTATAACGGAAAATAACGGAATCCATAAGATGGAAGTAAAAACGGAAGCCTATAAAAGGGAATTCCGTTTTGATCCTTCGTAATACAAGTCTGTCGGCAGGACTTTGTTTTCCGTCTCGCATAACGGGAACCAGACGGATCCGTTATGACTCCCATAGACTTCTATTAGGACAGATCAAAACGGAATGCCTCTTAAAGGTTTTCGTTTTGACTTCCATTTTATGGATTCCATTATTTTCCACTATAACCATGTTATAATGGAAAACAAAAACTAAATCCATAACGCTGATGTGAACCCACCCTAATAGGTGTGGATTAAAATACCTCTACATGTTGGCACAATGTTAGTGGAAAGGAAATAGCTCCTTAAAGGGTTTGTCCGGGTTCAAAGCTGAACCAGGACATAACCACAGTTTCACCCAGGACGCCCCCTGCTATGAGCACCGGAGCAATTCATGCTTTGATGCCCTCCTTTGTACTGCGCTGTATCGTGCAGGACAAAGGCATTTTATGGACATACCGGGCTCTCCATAAGAACTGCTAGGCGGAGGCTTCCACCCAGCAGTGAGCCTGGTGACGTCACCGGCTCTAATGGGCGGGCTTGAGCGCTGTCCTAGCCTGTAAAACGTTTTACAGGCTAGGGCGCTAAAGCTTGCCCATCAGAGCTGGTGACATCACCAGGAACACTTCTGGGAGGGATGGAAGCTATTGTATGCAAACAGCTTAGCACAGCAAGCTATGCTATGTCACGTAATTTGGGTGTCACATAAATAGAGTACAGTAGCTTGCTGTGATATACTGTTTGTGCAGCCCCCATCTACTGCTATGGGATTTACTAAAAGAGCAGAGTACCACCTTACCTGGCCGACACTTATTGTGGTTATTCCCATCTCGGCCATGAAAGGTCAAGATGGGTATGACCCTTTAAGCATTTGGCTTCTCCTTTCATATTTATGCAGTTTTCTATGTGAAACTTGGTGAGCCTACAATAATTGCCGTGCAGTAAGTGGATATATAGCATCATAGAAAGCATGTAGAATAGTTCAGGTTTCTAGGTCTTTGTCATCACAATGGGAAAAGTAGAGAAGTGTTGAGTCAGGTGATGACTTCAGGGGTATAAAAATGCTTCCTCCTAAATTTTGAAGTAATCAGCACACTTGTCAGGATGTTTTCTGAATTAACAAAGAGGAAATGTATGCGCTTGAAAGAGGAAAGCTCCCTTGATGTTAATGAGTTCCCTAGAATAGCACAGCACAAACACAACATAAATATCTTACTTACATTCAGCCTCGCCTATAATGATGCTGCGCGCTATGGGAAACAGCAAAGAATAACAGCAGAATAGCAATATTTAAAGTATATCACCGTATGTACAGTATATAACTATATATAAATCTATACTTGACCACTATATACAATATACTATACTGTGTATTTATAAAAAAAAATATATAAAACTGTAGCTGCTTAAAGGGTTGTTCAACATATTTTGCATTAGGGGGAATTGCAACCTCTTTAAAAGTATATATATATATATATATATATATATATATTTATTTATTTTATTTTGTTTTTATTGCCATGCGATAGCTTTACATATGGAGAAATCCATACTCATCTGTTCCCCACCACTCCATTCTGGCTCCCTAACTAACTTCACAGGTCTTTCAATCCCATCTGTCAACTTCTGTACAGATTGGCTCATGTTTTCTGCTTAAGGCCATGTCTGGCCTCAGTGCTAAAATGTCCCCAAGAGCCACGTGACCCAGTGGTGACTTTCCTCTTGAGGCCAGTCATTATCTGCAGTGGTGCACATGATCCTTTCCATGCAGAAGTTGACCAATTGGGACTTAAAGACCAGTGAAGAGAGCCAGGAAGCCAGAATGGAGTGGCGGGAAAAAGGGGAGTATGGGTTTTTACACAGGTAAAGCTGGCTGAGGGGTAAATTAAAAAGAAATAAAGCTGGACAACCCCTGAGGAGAGACTTTGTACAAAGATTATGGCTATAAGGGCCTTAGTGACAGAAACACATAAGCGGGCTCATGTTTGTTGGCTCCACATGGAGGCTGTTAGTAGTGGTTACTGCCATGCCCTCCCCACTCCAGTACAACACTTTCCCCTAGCCCAAGGCAAACCCAGTTGTAGCTATTGGGATAATTACTGGGGGAATAAATATAGGCCTGAGAGCCTCAATTAGGGTCAGAGCCTGGAACTACATGACCTGTTGAGTGAGGAGAGCCTGATATGTGTGTTTACCCAGTGTCTAGGTGAGGATACACCTGTTTACTTAGCACCCAGACAGGCAAGGACTTTATGTTGTTTTTGATGTTTATTTTTGGAGTAAAAATATACAAGTGACTGTTAAACTAGGATGCCACTGTGTTGCTTGATGAAAAATAAACTGTTTTGGACATTTTAACTGCAGGAGCCTGTGAAATCTGTAATCATCGAACCTACCCCATGCCCAGATCATGACTATATATATATATATATATATATATATGTATTTATTTATTTATACTCTGTATACAGTCCTCTGATAATGGCTTAAAACAGAGAACAACAGTGAGCTAGTGCTGTATTACATATATATATATATATATATATATATATATATCTCCTCTATATACAATCCTCTAGTGACTGATAACAGCAATGTGATTTAGAAAACTGTCCAATAAAAATCTAGTCTGACTCTGAGTGACAGGTTACTAATGAGGAGTAAACTGTCAGCTGTCATATAGGTGAGACATATGGCTGATCCAATATGGTTGCCTATAAGAAGATATTAGAAGAAAGATTGTAATTGTGGCTGGAAATAGTGCCCTTGTGACGCTCCTACTACTGGTGACATCCGGCAAGGTTAGGACCTTTATGAAAACCTTCCCAAACACACGATTAAGGCTACTTTCACACTCGCGTTTTGGCTTTCCGTTTGTGAGATCCGTTCAAGCGGTCCAAAAGCGAATCAGTTTGCATTCTAATGCATTCTGAATGGAAAAAAATCCGCTCAGAATGCATCAGTTTCCATCAGTTCAATCACCATTCAGCTTTGGAGACGGACACCAAAACGCTGCTTGCAGCGTTTTGGTGTCTGTCTGATGAAACTCCGTTTGGCTCAGTTTCATCAGACAGACACTAAAACGCTGCAAGTTTTCACTGACACAATCTGGCACAATAGAAAATGGATCTGCCCTCCATTGACTTCCAATGGTGTTCCATTTTGGCTATGTTAAGGATAATACAAACGGATCTGTTCTGAAAGGATGCAGATGGTTGTACTATCTGAACGGATCCGTCATGGAAAACGCGAGTGTGAAAGTAGCCTTACCTATATGCTAAATTTGGCTTCAGGTGTTTGGATGCCTATAGAGGACAGACAAACAGATATTAATTTTATAATATAGATAACGAGTTCCACATTTTTACCATTTTATACATCATATCTGCTACATTTCTTGTCTATCTTAGTACCCATATTATTCATTAAAAATACATTTTATTAGTGCTTCATTACTCTTATTTTATAGGTTGTATACCATTTGTTATGTGAATAAATACTCAGTGGGTGCAAGAAAATGGATCTCATATTCAGTTCCATTAGCTCACAATAGTATTTCCTCTATGTCTTGACCTTTTAAGATAAGTAAGTAATTTGCAAGTGACCCCGAAAGCAAACGGGAAACAGCTAGGTAATAGCTGCGGTATAATTACACATCTATCTAATAGCCTGAAAATGTATGTGTGGAAATGAAACTATAGAAAGCATAAGAGCAATTGAATTGTATGGGGTTAGAAACGTGTAGAAAGGTATGCCATGTTGAATTAGTCGCTGAAGTAATTAGCCGCTGCTTACTGGGTAAAATACTTTCTCTGTAGAGGTCTACATTAATGCCTAATAATGGAGCCTAATGTAGGATCGTGTTCATTAAACTTCTTACAAGCCCCAGCAATAAAATCCTGGGTCAGGGAAGGGTTGAAATGCGTGGGTGGCTGAGTTTTTTTTCCGCAGGAGAACAGAAAGTATACCAAGAGGTGAGATTAGTGGATAACTCTTAAGTCCATGAGCAGTTGTGATGGCTTCAAGAGCCTTTCAAGATGATTTGATGATCAATATCACAGCATTATGGATGATCTGAGTGTTATCATCTAGAACCGCTTTATGTAGATGGCACGTTTGCGTGAAGCAGTAAATTTTGCTCTGAAAGTTTAAATCCTTGGTCTTATATATACTAATACTATATGTAATTGCAAATTAAATCAAGATAGAAAAGATAAAACTCAATGATTCACTTAAACACAGGTCGTCTCTTGCCAGTGTTATGTCATGATAGTTACATGATGTAATATGCATGATGTGAGAAGATACTGGACATGGGATTAACGCAGAATTAGCAAATTAGCCTGACAATATGAATCATTAAGTGCAGCTATTGTACCGTTGCGTTACTTGCAATGAATTAGTAATTGGAGTTTTGTAACTCTTGTCATCCTCTTTTAAATTATCCTATTAATTATAATATGGATATTGGCAAATTATCATAAAGTCATATAAACTACACAACAATCATTAAAATACTTACTGAAACACTAAAGAAATACAATAAATAATATCTGTACAATCCCTACATAGGGATATGAATATAAAAATTAGGCCCAAGTCAATTGATTTTTTTTTACTATCAGCACCGTCTAATCACTTGGGTAAGGCAGGGTTGCCAACCAGAATTTCTCAGATCTAATCCCAAAATCGCGGACAGTAAACATTTTTTACAGACATATTTAAAAGCCTTAATGAATGATACAAATTATATGTAATACATGTCTGTAGCTCAATATACTGAAAAGAACTCATTGCCACCAGCCTCAAATAAAATTATAGACACAACTATTTTTTTCACCTATTTTTATGCACTGTCCGTAAAATCCTGGATGGTTGGCAACCCTGCAGTACAAATGTTCTCTAAGTTGTCTAAGTTTTTTTTTTTAATTTTTAAATAAGCACCCCATACTCACCTGCTTCCTGCTGCTCTGTTCCTGCTCCCTTGCTCCCCTTCTTTCTTCACTGGTCTTCTGGTCCACATCTGTCAACTCCCATACAGACAGGGTCATGTGTGCTGCTGCAGCCAATCAGCATTCTGAGCAATGACATAATTCCAAATGACATGTGACCCAGCAGTGACATCATATCTGAGGCCAGTGACTGACTGCAGCGGCGGATGTTACCCTGTCCGTATGGAAGTTGACAGATGGATACTGGAAGACCAGTAAAGAAAGCCGAGGAGCCAGAACAGAGCGGTGAGGAGCAGGTGATTTTGGATTTCTCCATTCCGGTATTCCGGTCTGGGGTGCAAATAAAAAAATAAAAATAAAAAACTGAACAACCCCTTTATGCTCCCATAATGTCCACCAAAACAACTTGCAATGAATTAATGAGTTTAAATAATGCATTTCTTCACATCCCCCCTGTGAGTCAATGTTGGAGCAGGATATACAGAGCGGCAGGGAACCAGGCACTGTTGATATGGGAGCAGCAGGGATCCTTGAGGTATGTTATTTCTTTTTTTTTTCCTGGAAAACCCCTTTAAAAAGACACATCTAGGTGTACATTTTCAAACAGCAATTTTGCAAAATTAGTGTGTTAGCCTTACCCACATGGTATAGGTTTTTTGGATAATTTAAAAATATCCACATTGCTATAGTTGATTTATAAGAAACATTATCTACCCATCTAGTAAAAACTGTATTTTTTCTCTTCTGTCTTAAAGGATCATGGTTTTTGTTGTTGTTATAATGTAGCTTCGAGAATATGAAAACTTCCTACTGTAGACTGAATAATTTAGTGAATTGTTATTGCACATCTCCTAAAGAACCTCAGTATTGTCCTGGTAGCTAAACTCTTGGGTACTCTCCATATCCTGCCTTGCACTGACTAATGTTCTGTATCTTGCACTGATGAGGTTTTAGGAGACTTAGGGTCCTTTCACACTTGCGTTCTGAGGATCCGGCAGGCACTTCCGTCCTGCCGGATCCGTCAGAACGCAAGTCACCTGAAGCATTAGAAGACTGATCAGGATCCTGATCAGTCTTCGAATTGCTTTCAGGTTACTATGGCAGCCAGGACGCTACTAGCGTCCTGGTTGCCATAGTAGGAGCAGGGAGCGGGGGAGCAGCATACTTACATTCCGTGCGGCTCCCGGGGCGCTCCAGAATGACGTCAGAGCGCCCCATGCGCATGGATCACGTGATCCATGCGATCACGTGATCTATGCACTGGGGCGCCCTGACGTCATCCTGAGCGCCCGGGAGCCGCACGGAATGTAAGTATGCCGCTCCCCCGCTCCCTGCTACATTTTACCATGGTAACAAGGACTTTAGCGTCCTGGCTGCCATGGTAACCAGTCAGAAAAAGCTAAATGTCGGATCCGGCAATGCGCCGAAACGACGTTTAGCTTAAGGTCGGATCCGGATTAATGCCTTTCAATGGGCATTAATTCCGGATCCGGCCTTGCGGCAAGTGTTCCGGATTTTTGGACGGAACAAAAAGCGCAGCATGCTGCGGTATTTGCTGCGTCCAAAAAACGTTCCGGTCCTGAACTGAAGTCATCCTGATGCATCCTGAACGGATTTCTCTCCATTCAGAATGCATGGGGATGATCCTGATCAGGATTTTTCCGGCATAGAGACCCGACGACGGATCTCTATGCCGGAAAACAAAAACGCCAGTGTGAAAGGGCCCTTAATCAGACTGTCCACACTGTCTACTTTTCAAAATGTATCCATGCTGCATAAATACTTGCCAAAGGCAAATTCTAATAAAACACTCTTTTATAAAACACCTAAAGGGCCATGTATAATAGGACCCCACATTTCATTTATGTGATTTCTAGTGTATGTAGGCCCAATTTCTAAAGGTCATAATACAGGCACATTTAAAGAGAACCTGTCATTAACTTTTCGCTGACCTCACTGAGGGCAGCATAAATTAGTGACAAATGCTGATTTTAGCGGTGTGTCACTCATGCGATAAAAGTAAGTGGTTGCCGAGAACCAGCAACATAATGATTGCAGCCCAGGCCTTGAAAAGAGTCAAATCTACCTGAAAAGAGTCATGGCTATTCATAATCTCCTGCTCTCCCGCCCATCTGCTGATAATTGGCAGTTCTCTACTAGAGAGAAAGGGAGAAAACTAGGTAGAAGACTGTCAGTCATCAGCAGGTGGGCGGGAGAACAGGAATTCATGAATAACCATGACTCTTCTCAGGTGCAAGGATTGTGATGTTGGTTCTCGGCAACCACTTACTTTAAA
Organism: Bufotes viridis; assembly: GCA_033119425.1. Taxonomy (NCBI): domain Eukaryota; kingdom Metazoa; phylum Chordata; class Amphibia; order Anura; family Bufonidae; genus Bufotes; species Bufotes viridis. Next base: position 108,179,390 of record CM065595.1, read on the forward strand.
TGACAGACCTCTGAAATCAACTATCCTGTCTCTACTTTATACTGCCGTTAGTATGGGCAGCACAAAGTTGATGACAGGTTCCCTTTATATGTTTCTGTATTACAGCCACAATTCCCAGACTTCCCACAGTTCTACTGAACTGGACTTAGGTCACCATAGAATCCTTACCATAGACTTGTTGCAGGTCCTGCAGAAAAACATTTCTGATATGTGAAGATGATCTAACAGAATCAGTTTTTTACGGGCCTAGAGATGCCCACACAAAATTCTTAAATTCTTTCGAATGGCTGATTGGGCATCGCCAGGCAACTCCTGTGTGTCAAGATAGGACAAAGAAGAAGAGATCAGCGAGGACTCTGTAAGCACTGGAATGGAAGCGGTGAGGTAATGGTGAGCATTGTTTCTTTTATTTATTTATCTGGGTTTTTTTTTTATTCCACTTTGAGCCCATTCAAAAGAATTTAAGAATTTTGTCTCACTTGACAATTCTTTTAAAATGAAGGACTTTTGGCAAAACCCACTCATTGCCAAACCTGCAAAAGGTAAGTATACTTACCTTTCCCACCACTGCTGGGTCCTGTCTCCTGTCAAAATCAGCTTTTCCACCACTGCAGCCCAAAACTGATCTACTTCCCTTGCATCAGGTCAACTGGTCACGTGACCCAAGGGGAGCAGCGACATCAAAAGAGGATATGCACAGCGGGGGACCCGAGTGAGGCAGCCGAGAAAGGGAATCAAAGGAGCTGGGGGGAACAGGTAAGTATGCCTCCCTTTTGCAGGTCTGGCCAGGAGACCGCCAAAAGATAATCAACCCCTTTAAGACTATCGGTAACATCATACATTACCATTAGCATAGAGCTCATTTCTCAAATTCCATAGGCAAGGATACAAAGGATTTTTCTTTCACATTTCACGTGAATCCAACATCAGACACTTTACAGTATTATGGCATTTTCTGCTTCTACGTGAGAATATCATACCATATGGTGGCACACAGATCGAAATTTTTTCATATTACTGTGCTAGACAATTTATTATGGATAACTATGCATTTATGATATATCACACAATGGCTGGGGGTTATCCCATGATTAATGTAAAAAATGAAAATCAGACATCATATAGTACATGACAATCTCTTTCTAAGGGTACTTTCACATTTGCGGCAGAGCTTTCCGGCTGGCTGTTTGGGCGGGTGAACAGCCTGCCAGATCCGCCATGCCACAAGTACCCGTGCACTGCCGTGCTGCCGCTCCGTCTCCATTGACTATAATGGGGCGGGGGGGTGGACCTCCCGGGGGGCGCAGATAGCCGGACTAAAAGTACTGCAGGTCCGACTTTTTAGTCCGGCGATGTCTGCCGTGCACTGCCGTGCTGCGCCGTAGCTCCGCCTCCCGCCCTAATATAGTCAATGGGGAAGAGCATTGCACGGGTACTTGTGGCATGGCGGATCCGGCAGGCTGTTCACCCGCCGGAACAGCCTGCCAGATAGCCATGCCGCAAGTGTGAAAGTACCCTAACAAAGCCAGAACCAGCCCTGCACCTCACATGGAACCAAAGATCTCCCCATTGATTGCTCTGCTAGATTTATTTGTGACTGGCATCTCAGAGGGCATGTCGTGCCCTTTCTTCTGCAGCTTTCTCTTTGTAACTGCCATTACTTCTAACAGTAGATATGGCTGATCAGAGTTGATAGAACTGAGCATGTGTGTCCACCTCAGTGAGGTAGACAGAAAAATAAGAAAAAGAACAAACAGCAGGTGGCGCTATACAGATATATTTTATTGAATAACTTAGTGGGTATACTACCTTTTTAATTATATGCAAGATTGCAAATATATTCAGATCAAGGTGCTGCCAATGTTGAAAATGTTTTGTGATACAACCCTTTTACGAGGTTTTGCCAGTTCAGAAAATCAGAAATATAAGATTTTTAAGTAGTAATATTTTACTGTGACATTTATAACAGTTCCAGCACAGTGCAGGAAAACCTTTGGATACTACACTCAGAGCGTATAAAGAATAATCAGTGTTATTCTTTGCATCAATCAAGCACAAGGTGGTGACATTAGATTTTGCAAGAGCAAAAAGGTATAATGTCAGTGCTTGAGCGGCATCAGGTTTATAATGCATCTGGATGCCAGATCCTGACATTATAACACCTGCCTTTCACCACTACATTCACATAGTCTTTATTACTCACTAATTGGGAACAGGTAGGATTTTCCAGGCTGTTTTTTCCCTTCACAGAAAACGATTGTTCTTTCCCTTGCCTCACCAGACGCTTCTAAAGCAAATTCAAGAGGTAGCAGAGTGATAAAGAAAGACATAAGACATAAAACTGGAAATTGAAACGTACCCTTGTGTTTTCAAATTAATTGTTTTCTTGGAAACAGTTGCATTTTTTTTTTTTTTACAGAAAGTAGAAATTAATTTTAAAGATGATTCATTTTTTCCAGGAATGGCACCATTCTTGTCTGTGTGCTGTATCTGGTATTGTAGCTCAGCTCTATTTATTTTAGTAAGGGCTCATGCACACAAATGTATTTTCTTTCTGTGTCCGTTTCGTATTTTTTGCGGACCGTATGTGGAAACATTCATTTCTATGGATCCGAAAAAAAAACAGAAGTTAATCTGTGTGCATTCCATTTCCGTATGTCCGTATATCTGTTCCACAAAAAATAGAACATGTCCAATTATTGTCAGTAATGCAGACAAGGATAGGACTGTTCTATTAGGGGCCAGCTGTTCCGTTCCGCAAAACACGGAATGCACACAGACATCATTTGTATTTTTTGCGGTTCCGTGTTTTGTGGACCGCAAAATACATACAGTCTTGTGCATGAGCCATAAGGCTGAGCTGCAATACTATCAAGGCGGGTTCGCTTTAGCGTTATGAAATTCCGTGACGGTTCTGTTTGGTTCCATTATACATGACGGAAAAAATAGTCCTGTCAACAGAGTATGAGGACGGAGCAAAACGGGATGCCTTTTAAAGGGTTCCGTTTTGCATTCCATCCTAAAATTCTGTTACATTCCATTATGCTAATGCCAACCTCCCTAAACAGTCTATAAAGAAGTGCGGCACTGTTTCTGAAAAAGATAAGATGCTTTTCTCATTGAAAATCAGCACCAAACCCAAAGTTAATGATTTTTTGTTGTTTACAAGTAGTGGAAAGCTAACTTTTTATACCCCTATGGTTTTGTGGGAGATTATCTGTGTTTCTCTACCCGACCTCAACTTTAATGATTGGTACTGACGGTGACTAAAATTCATTAGGCTAGGTCTACACAAGGACATAAGTCGCGCGACACATGCGGTACAACCACACTGCAACATTTGTTGTGCGACATTTTGTCGCAATAATGTGGCGCAACAGTTTTTTATCAGTAGTCTATGGTGTCTCACTGCAACATGCGACATGCTGCGACTGCGACGCAACAGTCGCAGAAAAATCCATCTTAAATGGATTTTTTGCGACTGTTGTGTCGCAGTCGCAACATGTTCGCATGTTGCAGTGCGACACCATAGACTACTATTATAAAAATTGTCACGCGACATTATGCGACAAAATGTCGCGCGACACATGTCGTCATGTAGACATAGCCTTAGGCCTCTTTCACACGGGCGTCATGTTTGACGCCCGGATAAATGGCGGGTGCGTTGCGGGAATATGTGCGTTTTTCCCGCGCGGGTGCAAACGTTTGTAACGCGTTTTGCACGCGCGTGAGAAAAATCGCCATGTTTGGTACCCAACCCGAAGCCGGACTTCATCACTGAAGTCCGGTTTCGGGTCTTCTGGAGAATTTATTATTTTCCCTTATAACATGGTTATAAGGGGAAATAATAGCATTCTTAATAAAGAATGCATAGTAAAATGAAGATGAAGGGGTTAAAAATAATAAAAGTTAACTTACCTTAGCCACTTGATCGCGTAGTCGTGATCTCTCCTCTCTTTCCCTGCATCAGCTAAGATCTAAAGGACCTGTGATGACATCACATCACATGGTCCAATCACATGGTCCATCACCATGGTAAGATGGACCATGTGATTGGACCATGTGATGTGACGTCATCACAGGTCCTGTAGATCTTAGCTGATGCAGGGAAAGAGAAGACAGATCGCAACAACGCGATCAAGTGGCTAAGGTAAGTTAACTTTTATTATTTTTAACCCCTTCCACTTCATTTTACAATGCATTCTTTATTAAGAATGCTATTATTTCCCCTTATAACCATGTTATAAGGGAAAATAATAGAGATCGGGTCCCGTTGCTAAGCAACCATGCGGGACAATCGCAACGCATCTGCACTTGCTTGCAGATGCTTGCGATTTTCCCGCAGCCCCATTCACTTCTATGGGGCCTGCGTTGCGTAAAAAACGCACAATATAGAGCATGGTGCGATTTTCACGCAACGCAGAAGTGATGCGTGAAAATCACCGCTCATGTGCACAGCCCCATAGAAATGAATGGGTCCTGATTCAGTGCGGGTGCAATGCGTCCTCCTCACGCATTGCACCCGCGTGGAAAACTCGCCCGTGTGAAAGGGGCCTTACAGTTGAGGTCAGGCAGAGACACACATAAACCATTACGGTGCTGCGGTCAGGTCAAAGGAGCAGAGTTCACTATGGGAATTTACACTCCCACATAGAGCGTGTTTCATGCAGTAAACATGTTCGTCTGAAACTAACCTCATGAAAAAATAAACTCCAAAATTGTTATTTTTTTTTTTGTTAAAACTAAAGCCCCCTGTATCTGTTTTGCAGTCTGAAAATCATGGATCCACATTTTTTGCGGACCTATTGACTTCAATTTTGCAGACAAGTGTAGGACATGTTCTATTTTTTGCATAATGGACACACAGATGCGGAAAGCACAGGGATCATCTGTGTGTTTTCCGCATCCGCGTGTCCGTTCTGCAAAAAGATAGACTTTGGATCCAGTGAAAACAATGGGTTCGCAAAGGCAGAGGGTGCACAGACCACATCCGTATTTTGCAGAACCGTGATTTGCGAACAGCAAAACTGATACGGTCGTGTGCAGGGAATCTGTCACCATGATAATGCAGTGCAATCTCCAGGCAGCATATTATAGAGCAGAAGGAGCTGAGCAGATTGATATATAGTTTTATGGAAAAGATTCAGTATAACTTGTATTTTCATTCATTTAAATCTCTGCTCATTCTGGACTTTGAAGTCCAGGAGGCAGTCCTATCAGTGATTGACAACCTTCACCTCTATCACTGTGTGTATACAGAGATATCTGTCAATCACTGATAGGACCGCCTCCTGGACTTTAATGTCCACAATGAGCAGGAATTTAAATGATTAAAACACAAGTTTTACTGAATATTTTCCTATAAAACTATAAATCAATCCGCTCAGCTCCTCCTGCTCTATAACATGCTGCCTGCAGCTCAAACAGCATGAAAGGTTCCCTTTAATAAAGATCCTTCTTGCAGCCTCTATTGTCTAAGATGTGGCTCCATAATGGGGAATGTTCCCATCACTAAGTGTTAGGGATCATGCACACTGCCCGTTGTTCAGTCCTGCCCGTATTACAGCCTGCAAACAGCGGGTCTGCAATATTCGGGCACCGACCATGTGCACCCCGCATCACGGATGTGGACCCATTCACATTAATGCTGCCACAATCCGGAAGGTTGGTGCGGAAAGGAGACTTCCAAGTTCTTCCGTGGGGTTTCTCTCCTTTGCTCTGCACCACAAAAAAAATAGAACATGTTCTAGTTTTTTTTGTGGTTCGGATGGATCACGACGAGCCCATTCAAGTTGAATGAGTCTGTATCCGTCTGCGGAATCCGCACAGATGTTGCCCGTTCATTGGGGACCGCAAATTGCGGTCCTCAATGCATGGAACAGCCGAACAAATGCCATGTGCACGAGTCCTTAATAGAAGGAAAGCCTCTTTAGTAGCACCGGTATTTTGTGCAGCTGTTGTCACTGCTGCAGTACTCTCTGCATTACTGGTCACTGGCATATTTCTCTGTTGTGTTCAACCTTTCTATATGCAACAGATGCAATAAAAATTTGGTGAGAAAATGATTAATGATAACATTCTGTCATGATGCACCATATTATTAAATAAATCAACCCCCTGCATTAATAAGCAGAGTCTGCCTGCAGTTTTCGACTTTGGAAACATACCAGAAATTTCCCTTCATGTAATATTCAAAAGGGAAAGCTTACATTTTAATTTCCAGAGCATGACTCTGGCCTTTCAGCAGTGTTTTTAAGTGGCGCATTAGTTCTCGGAGAGTTGAGAGAGGGACGAGCTGTCATTTTCTCAAAGCTGAACAACAGATAAAAGTTTATATCTCAGACTGAGCAGTGCACAGTGATCGGCAGATTCGTGTTAATGCCAAAGTACAATAGGCAGGTGAAAGGGGCTGACACACTGGTGGAGCTTCCCTTCATATGTATTTGAATTGCTCTAGCGTGATAAGTATTTCACAGTCAAAGAGTTGAGCCTACAACTGCCCAGAAAGCAGCCATACTACCAGAGATTGGAAGGTCCAGAATCCACACGGCCGTACAATGGACTCAGACAGCAAGGTATTCTGCTCGTTTATGGCTGAAAGGCTTTGCTGCAGTGGAAGGAAATATTGCTAATGCATCCCCCACACCTTGAGATGGATTGGCCACCCGTATCTCAGTTCTGCACCCTTTAGTTCAGGAACTGCAGAAGGACAAGGACTCTATTACAAGCCTGTGGTCCAGCTAAGAGACTGAAAAGTATGTTTAGAGAGACGGAGTTCTGCTATTGGGAGAATATTGCACTGTGATACTTTGGCGCTCTGCCTTGCTGTGCTTTGTACTACAAGCTCTATCATCAGTCTAGTAAAGAGAGACTTTATTTATTACAACCAACAGGGCTGATAATTGTCTCCAATATTCACCTGTCCTGCTGTGCAGCCAACAATCTACCAAGGGCACCCCGACTTCCACAGGCAGGAGCCTCAATAATAGGGTGTGCCTCACGGGAAAGAAGAGTGCACCTTCCAGCCACTACATGGCCCTGGAGGCTGCCACCGTGATCTCTGAGTACTACCATGACCCCCAGAGCCAGGATTACCACTCCCATCCTCCACACACTCCTCCTGGCCTGCTGCATATGTAACATTAGTAATAACCACTGTAATGTTATAATTGCCGAACCAAGCACTATCAACCCACAATTTTATATAATATACGGAAGTGAAAGGATTTAATGGAGAGATGCAAGTAACGAAAAAATAAGTTAATTCCATACAAAATCAGCTCATTAGCAGAATATTTGAAAGCTTATGAAGTGCACTACATAGTCGTGTCTGCTGTTCATGTGGCAGCACTACATTGATTTGCATTGATTTACATTGATTTACATAGAGAGAGAGAGAGAGAGCCTAGTCACACCCACAAGGCAAGTCAACAAAGTAAGGCAAGACTCTCTTGATACACTCTGGTTCTCTTGTCCTTCTAGAAAGAGAATAGCTTGCATGTTTCATTGAGAGAGGAATCATTTTATGGGATGTTGTGATTCTCCTGCCTGACTTCCAGCTGAATATTACTTTGGAGATCTCTCATATTATGTTGAATCAAAATGGTGGATTAAAATTGTTAAAGGTGTTGTCTGTTTTTGCTATACAGGTGATGTATTCTTAGGTAGACAGTAGAGCGCTATAATTATACCTACTTGTTACTGCACAGCATTATTTTCACACAGATGCCTTGCTGCCTTTTAAACAAGCTTATGTAGCAAAACAAGAAAAATTGGTAAGTCAACCTCACATCTGCAAGTAGTTCTTTCATGACAAAAGCCCTCAATCAGAAAAAAAGCATATGAGAACAACATATCTAGGTGCAGAGGGGGAACCTCTGGATGGATACTATTTCTATCATGGAGACCAGTTTATACACATGACAACAATTGTAGGCTAAACAATGCTCTTCTGGATTTCTGGGTAAAATCTGCCAGTGTTGGACAGGTTTAGGAAAGCTAATGTGAATATCTTTCCCAGCAACCCAGAGGGCCATCACCTGGTCTACAATACAGTGTACGCATACTTGGTGTACCATGGACTCTCCATAATGATTAAGAGTACCACTTAGACAACATATATATTGTTAAAAAAAACACCATTGTAAACTAGGGGTGCTCTCTCTCTATTAAAAGTTCTGATTCTAATGAACCCAATTTTTTTTAAATGGGAGGGAGGGAAAGATGGATACATCATTTATTGTTGTGGATATTTTGTAAAGAAAACTGGTAAAAATACATATTAGGGTACTTTCACATTTGCAGCATGGCTATCCGGCAGGCTGTTCCGGCGGGTGAACAGCCTGCTGGATCCGCCATGCCGCAAATACCCGTGTGCTGCTGCTCCATCCACCTTGACTATAATCGGGCAGGGGCAGAGCTATGGCGCAGCACGGCAGTGATCGCTGGACTAAAAGTACTGCAGGTCTGACTTTTTAGTCCGGCGATCACTGTTGTGCTGCGCCATAGCTTCTCCCCCGCTAAATTATAGTCAATGGGGAAGGAGTGGCAGCACGGCAGCACACGGGTACTTGCGGCATGGTGGATCCGGCAGGCTGTTCACCCGCCGGAACAGCCTGCCAGATAACCATGCTACAAGTGTAAAAGTACCCTTAGCACATTGTAAATAATTAAAAGTAAAAAAAAGGGACACATTCTCTTTAGCATAAAGAATGAGATATAAAAGTGCAATCAAATGTATAAAGTAGGTTCCTTACTGCTCAGAATAGACACCCCCTTCCTCCCCTATTCCTAAAATATCTCTCACAAAAATGTGCCCTTCCATTATTTAACACGGCTGAACTAGATAATTTATTGGTGAATAATTCAGTTGCCAGTTAGACACGAGCAACTTTTAACCCTCTAAATTGTAATCCGACTGACTATGTGAATCTTAGTATATTGTCTGACAATAAAAAGTGGGTGGACCCTGCACTGTTTAATATTATTTTTAATATCCACCATGAAGCCATCATATTGTCTGACTAAGGCCCCTTGCAGACGTGCGTGTCCGGATTGTGTCCGGATGTGTTGCGGATGCGTTCAGTGAAAACTGCGCGATTTAGCAAACAAAGTAATTCAGTTTTGTTTGCAATCGCGTTCAGTTGTTCAGTTTTAGTGATAAAAAAACTGAATGTTTACAAACGACATCGTTTAGCAACCATCCGTGAAAATCGCATCGGCACTTACTTCTATGGGGCCAGGCATTGCGTGAAAATCACAGAATATAGAACATGCTGCGATTTTTATGCAACCCAAAAGTGATGCGTGAAAACCACCGCTTATGTACACAGATCTATTTAAGTGAATGGGTCCGAATTCCGTGCGGGCACAATGCATTCGCATCAGGCATTGCACCCGCGCCGAATGCTTGCTCGTGTGAAAGGGGCCTAAGGCCTTTTTTACACGAGCGTGACGGATTAGATCCGGATGCGTTCAGTGAAACTCGCACCATTTTGCGAGAAAATTCAATCAGTTTTGTCTGCAATTGCGTTTAGTTGTTCACTTCAGTTTTTTTTCCGCGCGAGTGCAATGCGTTTTGATGCGTTTTTCACGCAAGTGATAAAAACTGAAGGTTTACAAATAACATCTCCTAGCAACCATCAGTGAAAAACGCATTGCATCCACACTTGCTTCCGGATGCAATGCATTTTTCACTGAAGCCCCATTCACTTCTATGGCCCCTTTCACACGAGCATTGAGCCCGCATGTTCTACATTCTGCGATTTTCACGCAACGCTTGCCCCATAGAAGTTAATGGGGCTGCGTGAAAATCGCATCGCATCCCCAAGCAAGTGCAGATGCGGTGCGTTTTTCACGGATGGTTGCTAAGAGATGTTGTTTGTAAACATTCAGTTTTTTATTATTAAATCGCATTGCACCCCCGCGATTAAAACTGAACAACTGAAAGGGATCGCAAATAAAACTGTATGTACCTGCTTTCGAAATCGCGCAGTTTTCACTGAACGGATCCGCAACGCATCCGGACTTAATCCGCTCACGCTCATCTGCAAAGGGCCCTATGGGGCCAGGGCTGCGTTAGAAACGCAGAATATAGAACATGCTGCGTTTTTCACGCAATGCAGAACTGATGTGTGAAAAAAACAAAAACGCTCATGTACACAGACCCATTGAAATTAATGGGTCAGGATTCAGTGTGGGTGCTATGCGTTCACGTCACGCATTGCACCCGCGCGGAAAACTCGCTCGTGTGAAAGGGGCCTAATACTTGAACTTTGCTGATCACATACTGAAGCTAATGACACCTTTTAGTGATATTTCATTTGCTTTGTGTATAGTACACTAAGTAATAAGTAGTAACAGTTAAAGAGGACCTGTAACCACTCCGGACACAAGGCCCGCAGCCTATCTGACGTCATCGCGCCGCCTAAGCAGTACAGAGCGGGGCACAGGCCAGGAAAAGGCCTGCATCGCATCGCCGCCATGGAGGTAAGTATAAGAGATTTTTAATCTTATTATATGGGACAATTTTACTAGGAGGGCAAAGCAGAGAGGAGACTAGCACATGATTGGGGGGGGGGGGGTGGAACATGGGGGGGGGCAGAGAGGAGACTTGCAGATGATGGGGGGGAGGGTGGCACTTATTACTGGCACATGAGGGGGAGACTGGCACATGATGGGGGAGAGTGGCACTTATTACTGAAACATGAGGGGGTCTGGCACATGATGGGAGGGAGAGAAGAGAGAGGCACTTATTACTGACACATGAGGGGGGGGGGAGACTGGCACATGATGGGGGTGAGAGGAGAGTGGCACTTATTACTGGCACATGAGTGGGGGGGGGGGGGAGACTGACACTTATTACTGGCACATGGTGGGGGGATAGGAGAGAGGCACTTGTTACTGGCACATGATGTGGAGATAGGAGACTGGCACTTATTACTGGCACATGAGGGGGGGGGGAGAGTGGCACTTATTACTGGCACATGGGGGGGGGAGAGAGAGAGGAGACTGACATGTATTACTGGCACATGGGGGGGGGAGACTGGCACATGATAGGGGGGAGAGGAGCGTGGCACTTATTACTGGCACATGAGTGGGGGGGGGAGACTGACACTTATTACTGGCACATGGTGGGGGGGATAAGTGAGGGGCACTTGTTACTGGCACATGATGTGGAGATAGGAGACTGGCACTTATTACTGGCACATGAGGGGAGACGGGAGAGTGGCACTTGTTACTGGCACATGATGGGGGATAGGAGACTGGCACTTATTACTGGCACATGAGGGGAGTGGCACTTATTACTGGCACATGGGGGCGGGGGGGGGGAGAAGAGACTGACACTTATTACTGGCACATGATGTGAAGATAGGAGACTAGCACTTATTACTGGCACATGAGGGGGGGGGGAGAGGGGAGAGTGGCACTTGTTACTGGCACATGATGGGGGGATAGGAGACTGGCACTTATTACTGGCACATTAGGGGGAGGGAGTGGCACTTATTACTGGCACATGGGGGTGGGGGGGAGAAGAGACTGACACTTATTACTGGCACATGATGTGAAGATAGAAGACTGGCACTTATTACTGGCACATGAGGGGGGGGGGGGAGAGGGTAGAGTGGCACTTGTTACTGGCACATGAAGGGGGGGAGGAAGAGGAGAGTGGCACTTATTACTGGCACATGAGGGGGGGGGGAGAGGAGACTGGCAGTTGTTACTGGCACATAATGGGTTGAAGGGGGAGAGGCACTTTTCACTAGCACATGATTGGGGGGCATCTATGGGGGCACCTCTTACTGGCACATTATTGGGGAGCACCATGGGGACATCTACTGAGGCCACAAAGAAGGGGTATTTTATATGGGGGGCTCTGTGTGGCACTAATATTATCAGGGGGTTTATCTGTTTCTGCAGTATAGTATTGGGGAGCACAGCGGCACAGTATTGGGGGTAGTAGGATGAATTGTGCAGAAGATGGGAGGATGATGGAAAAGTAGTAAACTGAGTTTTTTTTTTGTCAAACTGCAGAGATGAAAACTGGTGGTCTGGTCTGCAGGTCTGAAAGGAGAAAATGAGGAAAGAAAACATCTACATCAAAGGAGACGTCACTGGATATAAGCGGTAAGTGGGGCTGTATTTCTGTAGTGATTGCAGGGGCGTATCGATCCCTGGAAGTGCCCCTCCCGAGACCAGGCTCTGGATCGACCACTGCCTGTAACCTCTCTGGACATGTCTGTTTTAGCAACTTCTTGCATCCAGCCTGTACAATTCATTCATAATTTCTAGCAGGAATAATAAAGGAATGGCACATCATACAGCCACAAGAATAGATGCTCCAGAATTACTAAAACAGACATGTCAGGAGCGGTTACAAGTCCTTGTTGACCCCCTACCTTTAAAGGACCATGCGATTTTCCATTTTTGTGTTTTTATGTTTACTCCGCACCTTCCCAGAGTCATAACTTTTTTATTTTTCCATTCACATAGCCTTATGAGGGCTTATTTTTTGTGGGACAAGTTGTACTTTCTAATGGCACCATTTATGGTTGCATACAATGTAGTGGAATGCGGGGGAAAAAAATTCCAAATGGGGTGGATTTTAAAAAAAAACAGTTCTGACTAATTTATTTATTTATTTTACAGCGCTCACTATGCAGTAAAATTGACCTGTTAACTTACTTCATTCTCCATGTCAATACGATTACAGCAATACCTCACTTGTATAGTTTTTATTGCATTTTAATATTGAAAAAAATTAAAAACCTTGAAAATAATTTTTGTTTTTTATCACTATTTACTGACCCCTATAACTTTTTTGAAGTTATGCTTATGGAGCTGTATGAAGCAGTTTTTTTGCAGGATGATCTGTACTTTTCAGTGATACTATTTTGAAGTGTGTGTGACTTTGAAGTGACAAAAAATGGTAAATTGGCAGTTTTTATTTTTTTCTGTCACGTCATTCACTGTGTGGGATTGATATTGTTATATTTTATTAGTACGGGCGCTTTTGCACACGGTGATGGGCATGATGTGTTTTTTTTAATGGTTATTTTTGTTTTGGGGAAAGGGGAGTAATTAAAACTTTTATATTTTTTGTTTTGTTATATTTTTAAAAACTTTTTTTTAAACATTTTTTTAAGTCACCCTGGTATCACTGCCACTAGATTTCACATTTTGTTCATTGATGGCTATATAGCCATCATTGAACACTATAGGGACTTTGACATGCGATCCTCTGATTGCTTCTCCAACAGACTGCAGTGAATTACCATTGCAGTCTATGGAATATTCCTTATATTCCTATGTAGCCCTGCCACAGGTAGGGCTCGATAGGAACATTGTTATGGCAGACCTTCAGAGGACCCGAGGCTGCAATAGCAATCAAACGGCTGCCTCTACCTCGGCACAGTGCTCCCGGGGATTTACTTCTCAGAAGCCATGGTCACAATTTACCATGCGTCTGAAGGGTTAAATGTCCATGATCAGTGTTACCGCCGATCACGGACATTGCCTACAGGTGTCTACTGTGTAAGGGTACGTTCACACGACGACAATTGTCGCGCGACAAAAAGTCGCACTATTGTCGCGCGACAATTTTTATAATGGGAGTCTATGGTGTCGCAGTGCGACATGCGACATGCTGCGACTGCGACACGAAAGTCGGAGAAAATCCATCCGGGATGGATTTTTTGCGACTGTTGTGTCGCAGTCGCAACATGTTGCATGTTGCACGTGCGACACCACCATAGACTCCCATTATAAAAATTGTCGCGCGACATTAATGTGACATCAATGTCGCGCTACAAATGTTGCAGTGTAGTGGTTCCCAAATTGTCGCGCGACTTTTTGTCGCGCGACAATTGTCGTCGTGTGAACGTAGCCTTAAACAGCAGGTACCTGGCAACTATGGCACCTGCTCAGTTCCTAGCTTAAAGAGTGTATTACATGGGAAGATTCTCTGCCCAATTATAGCTAATGAGCATTCGTATGAATGCTTGTCAGCGATCAGCTTGCAGTGTAATACTGCCGCTGATTGCCCGATGAACGAGCAAACGCTCATTCATCGGCAGTTGGTATTTTTGAGCATGTTTAGAAATGATTGCACATGGCAGATCGTGCTGTCTAATTACAATCTGCCGCCAGCAAACCACTAGACAGCACTAAATGGCATAGCAATCGCTCCTCCCCATACTGCGGAGGACATCGCTGCATGTAATAGCAGTGGTCTCCTCTTGTAGTGAGCAGACAATTGCCTGGAAAGAACGCTTCCCTTCTGACAATCATCTGCCTGATCTTGGTGTCTAATGCACCCTAAGGGTCCATTCACATGTCCGTAGTCTTTTGCCGTCCTCAAACTGCGGACCACAAAACACTGACACGGAACATCGCCGGCACTTAATAAAGGATTCCTATTCTTGTCCGCAGCTGCGGACAAGAATAGGACATGCTCTTTTTTTTTTTGCGAAGCTGCGGACCAGAAGTTAGGGGCACTGTGTGCTGTCCCCATTTTTTCCCCATTGAAAATTAATGGGTCCGCACCCGTCCCGCAATTATACGGACCCATTCTACGGACGTGTCAATGGACCCTTTAACCCCGGACTTCTGACATACATGTATGTTGGTCGTCCTTAAGGGGTTAAGTATGTGTGCTTGTTCTTTAAACCCATTTACTAGCCAAAATAAAACCCTGTGTTAACCCTTTGTAATGCCTCATTCACACTTCAGTGTTTTCCATCAGTGATTTTGAGCCAAAACCAGGTGCGGCTCTAAACACAGAACAGATGCAGATCTTTCCCTTAGGCCTCATGCACATGACCGTATGTATTTTGTGATTCGCAAAAAAAAGATCCGCAAAAAATACGGATGACGTCCGTGTGCCTTCCGTATTTTGCGAAAGAGAACAGCTACCCCCTAATCAAACAGTACTACCCTTGTCCATAATGCGGATAATAATGGGACATGTACGTACAAGTACATACGGAACTGGAATGCACACAGAGTAACTTCCGTTTTCTTTGCGGACCCATTGAAATAAATAGTTGCACATACGGTCCGCAAAAAATGGAATGGACACGGAAAGAAACACGGAAATTTGTGTGCATGAGCCCTAACCAAAACACTGACATGTGAATGAGGCCTAAGTCACTAACATGAACGCATCCGTTAGTGTCAGTGGCTGCAGACACAATCATATCAGACCATGGTTAACCCATTTAACACTAAACTAAATACTTGCCAACTCTCCCAGAATGTCTGGTGGGCTCCCAGAAAAAAAGAGAGATCTCATGGACTCTTGTAAGTTCTAGAATAACCCTTGGTTGCTGCATGGATAGAAAGCAGTCCTCGTGAACTTTAACTGTATGCAGTGCTGGCATGCTCCATCATCAGACTCACCCCCGTGGCCCAAACGTGAATTGAGGGGGAGTAGTGTGTCACCAAAGGGATGTATGATAACGTATGTGTGGTCTAAGAAAATGGTTGTGTCAATGCCCCACTCTCCTGCCTCGCAGACCCTATTTGGGAAAAGCTTGAAAGTATGAGTCAGGTCCTTTGTATTGTAGGTCTAAATGTCACAAAAAATGTTCTGCCATTAAAAGAACCAGAATACAGAAGACTTATTATTCTAGTGCTCATAGTGCAGTATTCATGACGGAAGCCCTCCACCTGCCTCTCCATCAGTGCCTTATGGCGGTCGTGTATCAGCATGTAGCGCGGCAGCCGTCACTGATTATATATCAGGGGAGTCAAGGATCGGTGGATGGAGTGTTCGCCTCTTTAATTTATTATTCATTATTTCCTGAATTATGCTGTGGATTCACCGAAGATTTCATCCTATACTGTATGTTGAATACGTAAAATTTGTGGTGAAAGTATCCATCATTTTTTGCAAGATAATAGTTAGGCTACAGCATGCTCATTTTTCTGCACAGAATTTTTCAGGTATGGGTGGATAGGATTTTAAAACCCCATCCACATTTCTTGTACTGTAAATTGCTTTGGATTACGCCATGTCTGAACATAACCGTAGGTTCTGTTACCCGAATAATTTTTTTTATTTGCATTTTTAGTGCATTTTAACAGTGCAGCCTTAGGGCTCGTTCACACGACCGTATGGTTTTGCAATCTGTTTTTAATGGATCCGTTTTTGGTTTCAGCAGTTTCCGTTTCCATTCCGCTTCCATTCCGTTTCCGTATGGTTTCCGTTTGTGATCGTTTTTTGCGGATCGCAAACGGAAACAGAAGCCTATAATAATGTTTTACCAGTAAGTACATTGAAAAAATGGATGCTTCCGCAAAAAACGGAACGGATACGGAAGACATACGGATGCATCCCGTATGCATTCTGTTTTTTTTGCAGCCTCATTGACTTGAATAGAGCCACGGAACGTGATTTGCGGGCAATAATAGGACATGACTCAAAATGTAGCAGAATGGAAAAACGGAAATACGGAAACAGAATGCATATGGAGTACATTCCTTTTTTTTTGCGGACCCATTGCAATAAATGCTTCCGTATACGGACTGTATACTGAACGCAAAAAACGGCCAGTATACGGGACGCAAAAACGTCCGTGTGAACGAGCCCATAAACAGGGCAGCATATTCAGCCGACAGATTTACAAAAAAAGTCATACAAAACGCATATGTATCAGCAAACCATGGTGGCTTGTCATGAAGCGCTAAAATATGTTCTCATTGAGTAACAGTGACTTCACACTTGGCGGATTTTATTGCAGAAAATTTGAGCGACTGAAAATCAGTTCCACTCATTTGAATGTGGTTGCTTCCAAAATAACCCCATTCAGATGAAGGAACTGACTTTCAGCCGCAGAAATTTCCTGCAACAAAATCCGCTGCATGTGAAGGCGCCCTAATTGTCAAAAGCATGAAGCCCTTTCAGATCATAATGCAATGTAAAATATATCCATAATTAATGTAAACATATATCTATAATTAAAATACTACTTCCCCTGCATAGATCATGTGAGACTCTCCCGTGTTACACTTACATTATTCAGCTTGAGCTTGCTCTTATCCTGCTTTTGCAGATGTCCGGAGAGGTGATACAGCACGGCTCTGCTTCTCCTGCGGTTGGCGTTGAATCCAGGCGGCCTGGTGTCAGTGTAAACCTCTAAATCATCGTCATCTGTAAAAACAGAGACATACAAGCAGACATTTTATTAACTTAGCAGATACAGTGTAACAAACAGCGAGTGCAGTGTAGGGCCACGTTAACATGGCACAGATTTCCCTATTTTTTTCCGCATCCTGAAAACAGATTTCTGATGTGGATTCCGATGTGGATTGGTGCATATCTGCACCTTTGTAATTCACTGCTGGCAGGGGCGCACCATCAATGAGGCCAGGTGAGGTGATCATCTCAGGCAGAACAAGGTAGGGACAAGAGGGGGTCCGCCGAAGGGCCATGAGTTGAAGAGAAGGGGTTAGGTTAAAAAATTGGCATTGGGGAGGGGGGGGGGGTGCTGTTTTAGTTTTCGCCTCAGGCAGCAGGAAGGTTAGGTGCACCCCTGAGTGCAGGTAATCTATGTCTTTTCAGCATAGATTTTGCAGCAATGATAAGCATGCTGTGAATTTTAAAATCTGCAGAATGTTCATTATTCAAGACATTCCCTGATGGCAAGAAATAATAGATATCGGAGTATTCATGTAGAAAGGGAGTGTTAGAGGGCAGTAAAATTGGGAAGTGATGTAGGGACAGGATAAAAGGTAAAGGAGAAAAGGGGCAGATGGAGAATAAGGCATAGTGCAGGGTTGATTTGTTCCACAGGCTCAAATGTATGATTGAGTCCGTTCAATGGGGTGAACATATGTTATCCAGGGCGCCCAATGTGAGATAGGTTTATCACATTGGCGTAGCTATAGGGGGTGCAGAGATAGTAGTCGCTATTGGGCCCAGGAGCTTGGGGGCCCAAAGACCCTTGTACCACATAAGAAGACACTGGTATTGTAGAAAGTACATGCTGGGAGTGCTCTGTCATAGATTTTGCACTGGGTACAGAATCTTCACGTTACACTTCTGGCTGGAGGGAAGGGGTTAGGTCAAGAACTTGGCATGAGGGGGGGTGTTGTTTTAATTTTTGCCTCAGACAACAACCCCCTTCATGCTATGCCCCTGCCCCTGGCCACAAAGCACTGAGGGAAGGGAGGCCTAAGCTGGACTCTTGCACCAGGGCCTAGGAGCCTTTAGCTACGCCCCTGGTTTATCATAATGGTCCAGTATGTCTTAACATAATGTAAGTCTACAGACATCCTGTTACTGGGCTAAGGTGAAGATTTGAAAATGATTCAGAAGAAGGAAGAGACCAGATGGTGGGTTGTATGGTGGATTTTTTTCTTTCTCTGGAGGGCCTGGCAGTTTATAGCACATCCTTTAACTGAACCATTTCAATCTCTCTTACAAAGGACAGTTTTGGGGATAACCAATAATACAGTTGCTAAAACATGTGGTTGGATAGGGTAATATGGGGTGTATGATTCTGGTAGGCAAGTAACTGAACATCTCAGTCTCTCATTTGGATATGTATATGTAAAAAAGAAGAAAGATTGTGCTTAGGGTATAGTGAGGATTCCAGTAGGTTCTTGAGTTGAGAGGTATTTTGCAGAGAGCACGCATTGTTGTTAGAGTTGGATATAGCAAAAAGTTTGAAATATTTTCTGCAAAGTTTTAAAATTCAATACCCTGTTAAAAGTAAAGTAAAAAAAAAAGCCATTTAATGATACATCCTTTGAGTTTTGTTGAGATCACCTGTCTCAGGTAGAGCATGTGCTTACAACACAGGATTGAATCAATTGGGGAGAGACCGTTTCTGTGTATTACTGGTGCAAGAATATTTCACACTAGTAGGGTTCCACAATACAGTACACAGTCAAGGGTGATAGGTGCACAGCCTGCTGGCTCCAGGCCCAGCCAGAGAGGAAATTCTGACGGTACAAGGTGCTAACTGCACAGCTTAATATTATGGGAGACTTTTAGGACTCAGTTTGTTCAGAAAAAAGCAATTAGTAGCAATTCTCAGGAATACTTGGGAAAATCACAGATATTTTTATATTTTTTGCACGATAACATTTTCCTCTTCTGGTCTGAACCTTTCATCATGAAAGGCCGGAATAATGAATATTACATACAAAACAGTACACAGTGCTGACATGGTAAAGCCTGTAATTACCATAAATACATACAAAGTATCACAGTCCACACGGATCAAGTTCAAGAGGAAGATTCTAAGGCCCCTTTCACACGGGCGAGTTTTCCGCGCGGGTGCAATGCGTGAGGAGGACGCATTGCACCCGCACTGAATCCGGACCCATTCATTTCTATGGGGCTGTGCACATGAGCGGTGATTTTCACGCATCACTTCTGCGTTGCGTGAAAATCGCAGCATGTTCTATATTCTGCGTTTTTCACGCAACGCAGGCCCCATAGAAGTAAATGGGGATGCGGGAAAATCGCAAGCATCCGCAACCAAGTGCGGATGCGTTGCGATTTTCCCGCATTGTTGCTTGGCAACGGGACCCAATCTCTATTATTTCCCTTATAACATGGTTATAAGGGGAAATAATAGCATTCTTAATAAAGAATGCATTGTTCAATGATGAGGAAGGGGTTAAAAATAATAAAGTTAACTTACCTTAGCCACTTGATCGCGTAGTCGCGATCTGTCCTCTCTTTCCCTGCAGCATCTATGATCTAGTGACCTGTGATGACGTCACATCACATGGCTCAATCACATGCTCCATCACTATGGTGATGGAGCATGTGATGGTCCATGTGACCATGTGACATCATCCAAGGTCCTTAAACACTATCCTCAGGCTGTGGATAGTGGTTAGGATCTTGGATGATGTCACATGGTCACATGGACCAATCACATGCTCCATCACCATAGTGATGGAGCATGTGATTGGGCCATGTGATGCTGTGACATCATCACGGGTCCTTTACATCTTTCAAGCTAACGGAGAGGAGGCCGGGCTTCGCGATCAAATGGAACAGGTAAGTAATTATTAGTTTATTATTTTAACTCATTCTGCACCAGTTTAAACATTAGGGAGATGGCCAAGGGTATTATTTCACATTATAACTATGTTATAATGTGAAATAATACCAGCGGGACAATTTCTGACCTGAACCTGCACTTCTGTGAAGAAGTGCAGGTTCGGGTCTGGGTACCAAAAGTGCCGATTTTTCTCCCGCGCGTGCAAAACGCATGACAGCGCTTTGCACTCGCAGGGAAAAATCGCGGCGATTCCCGCAACGCACCCACACTGTTTGACGGAGTGCACCCGCAACGCCCGTCTGAAAGAGGCCTAAGAGTAGAATATTGATGACTTATCCTAAGGACAGGTCATCATTATCAGATCGGTGGGGGAACAACTCCTGGCTCTCTAACCAATCAGCTCTTTGAAGAGGCCACGGAGCACTGGTGAGCGCAGTGACCTGTTCTTAGGCCAGTGACGTCACATTCATCGGTCACATAGCCTACATGCAGCTCAGTCCCTTTCAAGAGAATGGGCCTAGGCTGTAGTACCAAGCACAACCACTATGCCATGTACAGCGCTGTGCTTGGTATGTTGTGAGGAGGAAGCAGAGCTCACTGCATCCTCTTCAAACACCTAATTGGCAGGGATTCTGGGAGTTGGACCCCCACCGTTCAGATATTGATGATCTGTCCTAAGGATATTCTAATTCCAGAAAACCCCATTTAAAGGAGTTGTCTGAGACAAAATCTGTGGCAAATTGCCTCTATGTTTCAGTGGTGTCACTCTGTTTCTTTCCACTTGGCAATATTTATTTAGTTGCAGCAACAATGTCATGGCACCAACATCTATCTAACTGCTACAGCCAAACACTGGCCAGTACCAGAGAGGCGCAACTAGGACAGCACGCAGAAAGGAATGACCGGGACTCAGAAGTTGTGTTGATGGAGGAAGACACTTTCACACTCCAGTGTTTGTTTTTTTTATTGTACAAATGAGACGCGTTTCGGTACCGGACCTGTTCCTTGTTCAGTTACAACATAATGCTACATTCACACGATCGTATGAATGAGTCTGCATCCATTCCCGCAATTTTGCAGAATGGGTGAGGACCCATTTATTTCTATGGGGCCGCAAAAGATGCGGACAGCACACCGTGTGCTGTCCACATCTGTTGCTCTGTGCCGGGGCCCCGCAAAAAAAAAAATAGAACATGTCCTATTCTTGTCCGCAACTGCGGACAAGAATAGGCATTTTCTATGACAGCCACGGCATGTGCGGTCCGCAAATTCGGGAACTTACGTGGGCCGAGGTGTCTGTGTGTTGTGGAAATGCTATTTTCGGATCTGCAAAACACCGCGTTCGTGTGAATGTAGCCTAATGCATACAAAACCAAGGAAACATCCTCAAATTTCGCAGCAAGTGGGAGGCAAAGAAAAAGTTAAGGGATAAAAGCTAGCAAATGCAAATGGGTCTAGAGATTTGGGTCAAAGAATCTATCAATAAAAACCACACGGCACCAACCTAGCAGATCACCAGATAAAGCACCGGAAGGTAGAGGGACGCCATGTGGCACCGTGCTCTCCTTTTGCTGTTGTGAAAATCAAGCACAACACTGTTAGAGCATAGTAGTAGTCCTTGACTGCAGCACAGCACTATGCGGGTGATAAAAGATCATTTCTGATGTTAAAATGCACAAACAAAAAACACCAGAAATGGCCGGCATTGTTCCTGCATTTTAGCGGACGTTAGGGTGACAAGGCCAGTAAACAAATAATACAGGACTTCAGTTTACAAAAGAAAAGGAAAGGAGGTTGTTTCATACACAAATGACTATGCGTAAAAAATTGTATAAATCAACACTTAAAGGCGTACTCTCTTTCTCTCTCCTTGTAACAGTGGGACAATGGGAGATTTACCAGGTAATGGGTCTTTTGCTTTTTTGTCGTTTAGTATCCCCCCTCTAGATTTTATTTGATCTCAACGTATATTATAAGGAAAGACCGGCACTCACTTTTTCTTCTTTAAATTGATGCTTTTATTGATCCCATATAATGCAGGGTTCTGTGACGCGTCGCAGTATGAGCCTTCCTCAAACAGATAAGTCAAATAAGGCATTCGACTTATCTGTTTGAGGGAGGCTCATACTGCGAGCCGAAACGAGTCACAGAACCCTGCATTATATGGGATCAATAAAAGCATCAATTTAAAGAAGAAAAAGTGAGTGCCGGTCTTTCCTTATAATATACGTTGAGATTGCTATCTATGACACGTGCACCACGCTTCTGGAATGGAGTGCCGGCTGATCATTGTTTGATTTATCTGATCTCAGGCAATCCTTTTTACACCTATTCTTCCTAAAATTATGACACTTTCTGCCTCTAAAATCTCAGTTTCGGGAGCATGTTATTTGTGCTATGCCATTGGGTAATGATGTTCTGTATGAAGAGAAAACTCATTTACACAATAAACATCCCTCCAATATCTGATCTTTTTTATCATGTGTCCATACTATTTTGAATAATGAACTATAAAAACATTGAATAATATAAATACAGGACATTACTTATCTTGTATGTTTTGCTGAATTACAATCTGTTTTACACTCCAGAGCTGCATTCACTATTCTGTTGGGCGTTATTATAATCTGTGAATGAGCACATCATTAGAAATACTGTCATGCAAATCACCGGAGGAAGTATTGGGCAGGCACTGAACACTTAGTGAATGCTGATATATTTTAGCTCTGATGCCTGCAGAATTGTGAATGCAGTTGTGAACTAGGATACAGAATACAATACAAGAAAGTAAACTCTACAGGAGGAATTTATTGTCACTTTTCTTGCATACAAAAGTCGCAAACTTTTGTGCAAGCTACATTTTGTACAAAAATGTGTGACTGCCGTCTTGTGCTTTTGCCATAAATTTTTTGTGACAAGGAAATTGGATGGGGTATAAAGGGAGGGGACATGACAGATTTATCACAAGTAAAGTAGAAATTGATGTAAATTATGGTGCGAATCTATAGCTGCTCATAAGCAGCCATTGATTTGCTTTTATAGTGCACTGCCAACCAACAGATGCACCTTATTTATGTACTCTTCGAGACTAGATAAACAGGATTACATTACTAATCATAGAGCATACACAGGGAGATTCGGCTCTGATTTAAAGTCCTATTGGACTGTGCCATTTCAAACCAATTATCAGGAATAGGAATGCTCATTCCAGATGATTGGTCCGTATAAATGAGCAGCCGATGGACAAGCAAATCCTTTATCAGGATGAAAGATGCTCGATTATCGGCATCATACTGTGTGATCAGGGATGTGCTGCCAAACATCTATAGAAGAAAATGAGGGAGGAACAACTGCGGTAGCAATCATTCCCCCCACATTCAAAGCTTGCATTGTCCTGTGTAATCACACCGATACAAATGTGCGGCGATGGATGATTATCATCTGCACTCACACTCCCTGAGGATCAGGCAGTGTAATACTACCCTTAGGCCTCATGCACACGACCGTATGTGTTTTGTGGTCTGCAAATTGCGTATCCGCAAAAAAAACGGATGGCGTTCCGTATGGCATCCGTTTTTTTTGGCGGATCTCTTATTTTTGCGGATCCATTGTAATAATGCCTATCCTTGTCCGCAAACTAGAAAAAAATAGGACATGCTCTATTTTTTTGCGGAATGGAAAAACGGACATACAGAAACGGAATGCACACGGAGTACCTTCAATTTTTTTTGTGGACCCATTGAAACGAATGGTTCAGCATATGGTCCGTAAAAAAAACGGAACGGACACGGGAAGCAAGCGGTCCAAAACAGTTCAGGTTTGCCCTAATGCATTCTGAATGGAAAAGGATCTGCTCAGAATGCATCAGTTTGCCTTCGAACAGTCTCCATTCCGCTCTGGAGGCGGACACCAAAACGCTGTCTGCAGTGTTTTGCTGTCCGCCTGAAGAAGCAGATCCTTCCTGGCACACAATATAAGTCAATGGGGACAGATCGGTTTTCTCTGACACAATCTGGCACAATAGAAAATGGATCCGTCCCCCATTGACTTTCAATGGAGTTCATGACTGATCCGTCATGGCTATGTTACAAATAATACAAACGGATCCGTTCATCACAGATGCGTGAGGTTGTATTATTGTAACAGATCAGTTTTTGCAGATCCATGACGAATCCGCCCAAAACGTGAGTGGAAAAGTAGCCTTAGTCTTCATTCATAAAAGCTGATATACAGCAAAAAACATCCTGCCATAGCATTTGGCAGGACTCTTCCCCAATTTTTTATTTCAATAAAATAGTTAGGGGCCATACACACAACTCTTGCACTTTGGGTCTGCATCTGAGCTGCATGTTTTGCAGCTTGGATGCAAACCCATTTACTTCAATAGGGCCACACTCCGTGTGCTGTCCGCATCAGTTGCTCCAATCTGTGGCCCCACAAAAAAAAAAATAATAGAACATGTCCTATTCTTGTCCATTTTTCAGACAAGAATAGGCATTTCTATCATGGGCGCCCGTTTAATTCTACAAATTGCA
Organism: Bufotes viridis; assembly: GCA_033119425.1. Classification (NCBI taxonomy): domain Eukaryota; kingdom Metazoa; phylum Chordata; class Amphibia; order Anura; family Bufonidae; genus Bufotes; species Bufotes viridis. The sequence goes on from CM065595.1 coordinate 108,203,949, forward strand.
AAACATACACGGCCAACATTCGTGTTTGGCGGCTCTGCAATTTGTGGACTGCAAAACACGGCATGGCTGTGTGCATGAGCCCTTAACAGAAGTAATTGCAAATAAGCAAGAAAGTTGCCGATTAGAGATGAGCAAATTTTTCAAAAATTCAATTTGCCGATTCGCTGGATTGTTCTGGAAAAATTTGGTTTGACCTGAATAAATTTGCGATGAATTACGTTAAAAATGGCTATTTTCTGGCTGCTGAGAGCCTTTATAGTGGTGTAGAACACTGTGCCTTGCAGTAACATGCATAGGGAGTCTGCTTTGGTAGTGAAATAATACTGCGAGTCCGTATGACATGACTTTTCTCGGATTTCATCTGACCGATAAGTATTATGGTTTACATTCATGGTTTTCATGGTATACCAATAATTACGTCCATTATTGAGATTGATCCCCTGATGAATTAGCTGTATGCTAAGGAAATGCGTCGGGATGTAATTATATGTGTTATTGACTTGCACTAATTCTTCTCACCTATCTTATCACGTTATCAATATTGTGATTCTCTGATCATTTACGTTTCTAAACCTTTTAGCCTCGACGAAGTCGGGCAGTCGCTGTCCTGTCGGCAGGGAAACTCAAGGAATAGCAAGCATTATGAAACAGGAGCTGATAGGGGTATAGTCCCGACGCACTTCCCCCTTCATCTATCCTGTCCATTCTTTGTCTTTGCTGGGGCCGTAGCCCCCCCCCCCCTTTTGATTTATTGTTATTTGGAGCCTTGTTATACTTTTCACCAGTTTGAATTAAAAGTTATTTTTTAAAATATAAAAAAGGTATTTTTTGCTAATACAGAAAGCATTCCAAAAAACAATTTCTCTTCACCTGGAGACGAATCCTGTCAAGATTGATGGAAGTGCGGTATCGGCTGCTCATTGAGCCAGATACTTCTGGGGGAACCTGCCTGGCATGAACAGGCCTCTAGGAGCTACAGACAATGAGAAGACGAAGCTTGAACATAGCTTGGAGCCCTGAAGAGTCGCCAAGTTCATCAAAATTTAAACCATAACTACCAGCCCCTGGTCTCTTCGTCAGGGAAAACCTCACGAGTTCCCAGTCATCATGGATGAGAAGGAGGACATCATGTGGTGCACGCAGGGGCGTAGCTACAGGGGGTGCAGAGGTAGAAGTCGCTACCGGGCCCAGGAGCCTGTGGGGGCCCAAAGACCCTTGTGCCACATAAGAAGACACACAAACCACTGAGGGAAGGGGGGCCCAAGCTGAACTCTTGCACCAGGGCCCATGAGCTGTTAGCTACACCCCTGGGTGCACGGAGATGGAGAGGGTCTTTGGATTCCCTCTGCACTATACAGATGTCTTAGAAATGAACCGCTGCTCCCAACAGCAGCTCCTGGGAAGGTCATGGAGCGTCCGTGTCATCCGGCATCTATTTGCCCCCTGAAGGTTTATTTTGAAAGTGTGTAGAAGCCACACTGGGCCCCTACGCTGCAGATTTATCATGGAGATTTTACCGCATATAATAAAATTTGTTTTTCGACCGAAAAATGTCACTAAAGTTCTCTGAAAGGTGCATAGTCCACCACTTGGAAAGGGAGGGACTGCAGCACCAGCAACTTGGACGTTCAGCTTCTGTGTCGTTGGATGCGTGCACGCTTACTGTTGTCTCTTGCCAATCGCTTCGGTGATCGATTGCTGACGGAATGACTGTAGGAGGAGCAGGAGCATAAAGATCAGCAGACGATGGGAACGACAGACAGCTCCCTTTGGTTTTAGAAGAAATATTAACGCAGCGCTGAACGCTAAATATATTTTGTTTTTCGACTGAAATACGTTACTAAAGGTTTAACCACATATAACTGCAAAAGTTTTCGTTTTGTACTGAAATAGGCCGCTAAACGCTTTTACCACATATGGCTGCAACAGTGAACTGCGTATATATTTTTATTTTAGTACTGAAACACATCACTAAAAGCTTTTACCGCAAATAACTGCAACAGTGAACTGCATATATATTTCTCTTTTTGTACTTAAAAAGGCCACTAAATGCTTTTACCGCAAATAACTGCAACAGTGAACTGCGTATATATTTTTCTTGCAGTACAGAAATACGTCACTAAAAGCTTTTACCGCAAATAAGTGCAACAGTGAACTGCATATATATATTTTTTGTAGTACAGAAATAGGCCACTAAGCGCTTTTACCGCAAATAACTGCAACAATGAACTTCGTATATATTTTTCTTGTAGTACTGAAATACATCACTAAATGCTTTTACCGCAAATAACTGCAACAGTGAACTGCGTATATATATATTTTTTTGTAGCACAGAAATACGTCATTAAATGCTTTTACGGCAAATAACTGCAACAGTGAATTGTGTATATATTTTTTTGTAGTACTGAAATATGTCACTAAACAATTTTACTGCAAATAACTGCAATAGTGAACTGCGTATATATATATTTTTTGTACTGAAATACGTCACTAAGCGCTTTCACCACATATAACTGCAGAAGTGAACTGTGTATAAATTTTTTTTTTGTGATGAAATACGCCACTGAATGCTTTTACCACATATAGCTGCAGAAGTGAACTGCGTATATATTTTTCTTTTTCTACTGAAATACGCCACTAAACGCTTTCACCGCAACTAGATGCAACAGTGAACTGCGTATATATTTTTATTTTAGTACTGAAATCATAATGTAATGTGATATGAGGTATAACACAAGTCACATTATCAGGTATACGGACTCACGTCCGCAAGTGTTTTGGGAATCCACAAAACACGAAAATCGGCGATGTGCGTTCCGCAATTTGCGGACCGCACATCGCCGGCACTATATATAGAGAATGCCTTTTCTTTTCCGCAATTGCGGACAAGAATAGGACATGTTCTATTTTTTGGCGGAACGGAAGTGCGGACCCGGAAGTGCGGATCTGCAATTCCGGGTCCGGCCTGGGACATAGCGTGTCCCCATAGGAATGAATGAGGCCGCAATTCTGTTCCGCAAAATGCGGAACAGTATTGCGAACGTGTGAATGGGGCCTAAGGATATATGATGTAGTATTAGCGAGGTATATAATATATAACACACACACACACTGTATATATTGTGGGGAGTCGCTCTGGTAGATAGCAGTGCGGGTGCAGTATAGAGGCAAAACGGAGTCCAGAAAGTGTAGCAAACAGTGTTTAATTCACACTTGTTGCAAATACACAGCAAACAGTCACTTGGTGTTAATTCACACCCATCAGAAAACGTGCGGCAAAACAAAATAGTCCAAAACAGGTTCCAGTCACCTGGGAGGCTTTAGGTGCAGGTTCGCACCTGGCTGTCAGTCCAGCCGCAAGGCGATCGACCTCCGGCTTCCAGGCAGTCTGCACTCCTCCTTGCTTGGGGTCTTGCTTCCAGCCCAGAGAACTCCACACAGCACAGCATGGATCAGCACTCCCAAACTCAAGTGATTCCACAGCCTAACAGCAGCTCCAGGACAATCACACTCAGCTGCTGAGGAGGCTGCCTTTTAAAGGCCTGGATAAAGTCCGGCCTGGACCGTGGGGAATAGGCACCCACCCAACTCTTTGCCTACTCCCAGTAAGAGCCGGCCCGGATTGGCTTTGCAGCCAAACTAAAAACAAGGTGTCAAACAGCACTAGCTGCTGCTGACACCACGAAAACCCGGCTCTTACCTCACCGAGGCCAGGAACCTCGGTGACACGTACCTGCCATCGACCACGGTACCTTGCAACCTCTTACACCCCCTTTGTTCAACCCTGAGGGGTGAACACATGTGAGGCAGTGGACGCGGGACAGGGCATCTGCGTTACCCTGCAAGCGGCCTGCCCTGTGTTCTACAGAGAACTTAAAGTTCTGCAGGGATAGGAACCACCTGGTGACCCGAGCATTCCTCTCCTTTGCCTGGCTCATCCACTTGAGAGGGGAATGGTCGGTCACCAGACGGAACCTCCTTTCTAACAGGTAGTAGCGGAGAGATTCGAGTGCCCACTTGATAGCCAGGCACTCCCTCTCCACTATACTATACCTGGACTCGGCGGGACTGAGCTTACGGCTCAGGAAGACAATGGGATGTTCTTCCCCGTTGACCTCCTGAGACAGTACCGCACCGAGGCCTACCTCCGAGGCGTCGGTCTGTACGACGAACTCCCTGTTGAAGTCGGGTGTCACCAAAACCGGGGACCCACACAGGGCCGACTTCAACGCGGAGAAAGCCTCCTCCGCCTTCTCACTCCAGCTAACCTTCCCAGACTTTCGCCCCTTCAACAGGTCTGTCAATGGCGCTGCTATTGTGGCAAAGTGGGGCACAAACCGCATGTAGTACCCTACCATTCCCAGGAAGGACTTTACCTGCCTGGTGGTGACCGGTCGGGGCCAGTTACGTATGACTTCTACCTTAGTTACCTGCGGCTTAATGACTCCCCGCCCAATAACATATCCCAGATATTTAGTCTCTTCCAACCCAATCGCACACTTCTTTGGATTGGCGGTTAGACCAGCTTTCCTCAGGGCATCCACTACCGCCTGCACTTTGGGCAAATGGCTTTCCCAGTCGGTGCTGTGGATGATTACATCATCTAAGTAGGCCGAGGCGTACCGACGATGAGGTCGCAGCACTATGTCCATTAACCTTTGGAAGGTGGCGGGCGCCATGCAGGCCAAAGGGTAACACCTTGTAGTGATACAGGCCCTGCGAGGTAACAAAAGCGTTTTTCCTTGGCCGACTCCGTTAAGGGTACCTGCCAGTACCCTTTAGTGAGGTCTAGCACAGAAAAATACCGGGCTTGTCCTAAATTCTCAACAAGCTCGTCTACCCGGGGCATGGGATACGCATCAAACTTGGACACTTCATTTAACTTGCGAAAATCGTTGCAGAACCGTAACGTCCCATCCGGCTTAGGTATTAGAACTATGGGACTGGCCCACTCACTTTTCGACTCCTCAATGACATCAAGCTTCAACATTAATTGCACTTCCTCCGCGATGGCCCGTCGCCGAGCCTCAGGTACCCGGTATGGTTTTAACCGGATCTTGGCCTGAGGCTCAGTGGCGATGTCATGTTGGATGAGAGGCGTGCGGCCAGGGAGGTCGAGAACACATCCGTGTTCCGACTGATGAACTCCTGACTTCCTGAACTTGTTTGGAAGACAGGCTGTCTGCAATTTTACCGTGGCTACCGCTTCGCAGGCCTCGAACTGTGGGGCTGGACCCTTCTCACCCAGAAGCCCTGGCCGGGGGCTGTTGTCGTCGGTCGTGTTCCTATCCTTCCACGGCTTTAGTAAATTCACGTGGTACACCTGCTCCGGCTTGCGCCGCCTGGCTGGTGTACCTTGTAATTACTTCCCCTACCTTCTCAATCACCTCATAGGGGCCCTGCCACCTAGCTAGGAACTTGCTGTCAAGGGTGGGTACCAGAACCAAAACCCGATCTCCCGGATTGAAGCCCGTACCCGAGCCTGACGATTATACACCCTACTCTGGGCTTGTTGCGCTGCCTCCATATGCTCCCGGACCAGCGGCAACACCCTTTCCATCCGGTCTTGCATCTGGGTGACATACTCAATGACACTTTTGTGGGGGACAGGCTGCTGTTCCCACGCTTCCTTAGCGATATCCAACAGGCCCCGAGGGTGTCTGCCATAAAGCAGTTCGAAGGGCGAGAACCCAGTAGAGGACTGGGGCACCTCTCGCACTGCGAACATGAGATAGGGCAGAAGCAGGTTCCAGTCCTTCCCATCTCCAGACACCACCCTTTTTAACATATTTTTTAGAGTTTGGTTAAACCTTTCGACAAGACCGTCCGTTTGCGGATGGTAAACGGACGTCCGCAATTGCTTTATACGCAATAATTTACACAGTTCCCTCATAACTTTAGACATAAAAGGGGTCCCTTGGTCTGTCAGAATCTCTTTTGGCAGGCCCACACGGGAAAACATTTCCATTAACTCTTTGGCAATGAGCTTAGCCGAGGTATGTCGCAGAGGCACCGCCTCCGGATACCGAGTGGCGTAGTCGAGAACTACCAGAATGTGTTGGTGGCCCCTGGCAGACTTCGGTACAGGCCCGACTAGATCCATAGCGATACGCTCAAGCGGGACCTCAATGATTGGAAGAGGCACAAGGGGACTACGGAAATGTGGCTGGGGGCTATTTACCTGACAGGTTGGACAAAATTTACAATATTCTTCTACCTCCTTAAACACACCAGGCCAATAAAACCGCTGCAGTATGCGGTCCTGCGTTTTCTGCCACCCCAGGTGTCCCCCAAGAACATGTTGGTGGGCAAGCTCCATGACCAGCTTGCGATACGCTGTGGGCACCACCAACTGTTCAACAGATTCACCCGGATTTGGTTCACCCGATATAACATTTCTTGGTGAGCGACAAAGCGGGGAAATATTAACTCAGCCCCTGGCTTCTGGGGTTTACCATCAATTTCCACCACATTCTCCCAGGCCCTAGTTAGGGTTTGGTCCCGGTGTTGGGCGGTCCCAAAATTGTCTCCGGAGACGTGGAGGTCTGTCAACTCAGGTCCTGGTGGCAAGTCCTCCATGTCTCCCACCATTACACTCAGTGGGGGTGTCTCCCCCTCTATCACAGCAGTGGTGGTCACCCCTACCGCAGGCCCTTTGGACTCGGGCTCCCAGGGCTCTGGCCCCCCACTGGAATCAGGCCACTCTGCTAGGGTTGCCCCTGTCTCAGGGCTATTAGTCACTTTCATCTCAGGCCATAGTGACGGAAAACCAGGGAAGTCTCTCCCAATTATTAGTTCATACGGTCCATGTGCCGGCCGCCGTGGATAGAGACATTACAGCAGTGGGATAGTCCTTTAAGTCTCCCGCTGCTGCACGTTAGCCTCCATGAGGGCTTTCACAGCCGCCTCCATGTTGCCAGAAATTCCTGTTTGCAACTTTGCCGGTTTTATATATGCCATGCACTTGTGCTCAGCAAAACACAAACAATTCGGCGTTCACGCCAGCCTCACTGCGCATGCCCGCACACCAAATGTGGGGAGTCGCTCTGGTAGATAGCAGTGCGGGTGCAGTATAGAGGCAAAACGGAGTCCAGAAAGTGTAGCAAACAGTGATTAATTCACACTTGTAGCAAATACACAGCAAACAGTCACTTGGTGTTAATTCACACCCATCATAAAACGTGCAGCAAAACAAAATAGTCCAAAACAGGTTCCAGTCACCTGGGAGGCTTTAGGTGCAGGTTCGCACCTGGCTGTCAGTCCAGCCGCAAGGCGATCGACCTCCGGCTTCCAGGCCGTCTACACTCCTCCTTGCTTGGGGTCTTGCTTCCAGCCCAGAGAACTCCACACAGCACAGCATGGATCAGCACTCCCAAACTCAAGTGATTCCACAGCCTAACAGCAGCTCCAGGACAATCACACTCAGCTGCTGAGGAGGCTGCCTTTTAAAGGCCCGGATAAAGTCCGGCCTGGACCGTGGGGAATAGGCACCCACCCAACTCTTTGCCTACTCCCAGTAAGAGCCGGCCCGGATTGGCTTTGCAGCCAAACTAAAAAACAAGGTGTCAAACAGCACTAGCTGCTGCTGACACACGAAAACCCGGCTCTTACCTCACTGAGGCCAGGAACCTCGGTGACACGTACCTGCCATCGACCACGGTACCTTGCACCCTCTTACAATATATATAATATTATGAGGTATAAGGAGTGCATGATGTAGTACTGTATGAGGTTTAACTCACTGTATATATGTGAGGTGTAATATATCATAATATTACACATATACAGTCCTGAGCTCATATATTACATCATACACTCCTCATAATATTATACATATACAGTGTGTTATATATTATATATACCTCAGCTAAAACTACATCATACACACTCCATATACCACATAATATTATACATTCTTGTGGACATCACCTCCCACCACCACAACAGGTTGACATGTTTCGCATGTCCAGGAAGTTACGACTAACGGTCCATTCACACATTCACACATTTTGCGGAACGGAATTGCGGACCCATTAGTTTCAATAAGGACAGACGATGTTCCGGCCGGGTCCACAATTGCGGATCGCACTTCCGGGTCCGCAATCGCGTTCCCGAAAAAAATAGAACATGTCCTATTCTTGTCTGCAATTGCGGACAAGAAAAGGCATTTTCTATGTAGTGCCGGCAATGTGCGGTCCGCAAATTGCAGAACGCGCATCGCCGATGTCCGTGTTTTGCGGATCCGCGAATCCGCAAAACACACACAGACGTGTGAATGGACAGTAAGAATGCTACAGTTTGAAACATGTCAACCTGTGGTGGTGGGAGGTGATTTAAACATTGCTGTTCTTTTTAGTTGTTAACTTTTGACTGAGATAAAAAAAAAAAGGTCCAATTTGTTGTATTTGACCCATATCATTCATTACCAATGAAAAACTGATACAGTAAACATTTTCATTTAAAGGGTGAACCCGGACATACCCTTATTTTCACCCAGACAGCCCCCCGATGTTGGCATCAGAGCATCTCAGAATATCGGTATAAGTTATCGGCTATCGGCCTGAAAGTTCACAGGTTATCGGTATCGGCTCTAAAAAATCTATATCGGTCAATCCCAAATAGCCAATATACAGTATGATACTCATTACAATACAAGTCAATGGCAACAAGACAACAACATAAAATAATAGTTTGAAATAGAAATAGAATAGAAATAGTTTTTAAATAGAAAATGGACTCAGATCATTGCTATCATTGAGGCCTGATGGACCTAGCGCATTACTGCGCTGGAAAGTTTAGAAATAATACACATTTTACTTTTCTTCCATTTACTGTAATTTAAACTCAAATTGGATTCATGATTTGCTGTTTTACACAGAAAAAAAAGGATTCAAGGAAACTTCAAGTCATTCCTTGTCTGTTTTTGCTAACTATTCTGCTGCTTAGAATTGCGCTTAGAAAAGTACAAGGAGAGAGGGAGAGAGCGTACTTCCTTTTCTGCCTGGTGCTTTTTCCTCTCATCTTGAGAACAAAGCCCTCCTGTAATTAATCTAAAGCACACTTCTTTCGTCTTGTCATGTACTTCTTAATACGATACATGCCCTTACTCTGTTTTGTAGACAAATTAGATAGAATTTATATACATCCCTGCTGTGTAGTTGGGCCTCCCGGGGATATTTCTTTTCTCATTCTGCCATTTGGACTCATAAACAGGCACTTCTTTACACAATACACTTTTTTGCTTGAAACGTTATCATTGATACTTTACTGCTCTCTTTCATTCTATACATTCTGGGACCAGAGTCTAATCATTTGTTTCTGGCTGTCATTATTATAGAATTGACATTAGAACAATAGCAATCCATGAGAATTGACCATGACTGCAGGAAGCATAAAGAAAGAATTTATCACTTAAAATGCACGATTGATATTGTAAGTCAATGTACAGTATATTGAGAAATCATCTATGCAATGGATCTAGACAAGAGATGACACAAGACACACTAAACAATACATATAGAAAGAAACAATATAGGCCCTAACAATTCATCTAATTAGTTGCTAACGGAAAAAAGGATTTATATACTGAATCTAATTATACTATTACATAACACACTTTCTACTATATCTCGATAAAAAGTTCAGATAGACTAAAAGAAGCTCTTTTTAATTGCTGCAGAAAAAACAGGCTGTTGAGTCGCCTTTTTAACCGATGCTGAGGTATGCAAAGACCATGTCATATTTTCTGAAACATGCACCCCAAGAAACTTTGTACTCTGAACAATCTTAACCAAGGTACTGTTGATATTGATAGGCTCAAACCTAGGGCATTTCCTTCTAAAACATCAATCACTAACTTGGGCAGCACGGTGGCTCAGTGGTTAGCAATCTTGACCAAGGACAAAATCTGCATGGAGTTTGTATGTTCTCCCCATGTTTGGTGGGTTTCCTCCGGGTTCTCTGGTTTCCTCCAACACTCTCAAGACATTGGAGACAGTTTGATACTAATGTCTGTAAAGCGCTGCGGAATATTGCAGTGCAATATGAGTGCATAAAAAAAAAATAACTTCATCTGTCTACATTACGTTCCTCCTTAAGGCTACTTTCACACTAATGTTTTTGCTGGTTCCGGCAGGCTTCTGTTACTAATAATACAACCGTCTGCATCCGTTTAAAACAGATCTGGTTGTATTATCTTTAACATACCAAAAACTGATCCGTCATGAACTCTACTGAAAGTTAATGGGGGATGGATCTATTTTCTATTTTGTCAGATGGTGTAAGACTTAAATGGATCTGTCCCCATTGACTTGCATTGTAGGTCATGATGGATCCGTCTTGCTCCGCATTTCATGGCGGTAAGAAAACGGCATGCTGCGGTTTGCTCTCTGGTATGAGAACACAACCAAACGGAACGGAATGCATTTTGGAACATTCTGTTCTGTTCAGTTACATTTTGCCCTTATTGACAATGAATGGGGACAAAACACAAGCGTCTTTCTCCATCATAGGATCTCAATACCGGAAAATAGAAACGCTAGTGTAAAAGTAGCATTATTTGGTTTTAGTTTAACAAATAAGACAAAAGGTTTATCCAAAGGAGATCACAAATTGAAAGAGCCATGCCTCTAGTTAGCACCACTGTCATAGTTTGGCCCACATTCAGTACTTTGTGGTTTCCAAACCATCTTAGCACATGGAACTTTAAAAATGCTACAGAACTTTGTTAAAAATCTTTGGTCCATGAAAAAGTTGATGGCACTGAAAGCCTTGCATTGGCATTGTTATCTCCCACGCTGGCAGACAGGTGAAGGTGTTCAAAGTATCAAATATCAACCATATCCTGTCTTGGTGAGAAGATAATACATTCCCTTGGATCTTCCCTCCATGATGGTACCAGGGTTGCCAACCATACAGAAATTTCTGTACAGTCTGTAAAAATATTGACTTTTTCCTGAATCCATGAAAAAAAAAAATGATTTTTTTTTAGGTCGATGGTGCTTGACTAGATTATTTTGGTAGGAATTATCATAGTTTTGTAGGTCACAGGAAATGCTGGTAACGAGTTTTTATTAGTATATTGAGCTGTAGACATGTATTACTTAGAATCTCTATAAATCATTATGGTATTCCAATTTGTGCATGAAAAATGTTGGCTGTCTGTAATCGTTGGATAAGTTGTCCTGAAAAACAGAAAAATTCTGGTTGCCAACCCTATAAAGGATGTGCACAGATGGAGGCTGTTATTTCACTGCATCTTATGAATGAAACCTTAAAGACCACTCCTAAGTAAAGATATGTCACATCTGGACACCCCTTTCTCTTAAACCTCACAATCATCTGTTATCACCACTATAAGTTTCAGACAGCTGCACATTTCAATCAGCGAAAATGTGGAATTGCATGGCACCCATGAAAATGAAAGTTGTTTCATTTACAAGTTCCAAGTAAGGTCATGAAAACGACCACGTGTGTAAGCAGGCCGTCAAAGTTGCCAGCAAGAACATATCTTCGATGTTGTGGCAGAGACCAGTAAAGCAGGGTTTTCACTTTCAATTTAATGGGGTTATCCCATGATTAATGTAAAAAATAAAATAAAAATCAGACATCATATACAGGGAGATTCACTCGAAAGAGGCCCGGAATATTGTATTGTAACTCCTGTTAGGCTACATACCATGACATATTTGTAATCGATATCATTACATGCAATGTTGAAAGTGATCTCCATTTTCTGTCAGACACATTTTGATGCAGTGCTCCATGCTCCTTAATGTATCGGCAAGCATATCAGGGGGGAATAGCAGCAATTTAACGCTGGATTTTTTTCTTCAAATCTTCCACAGTGCCAGACTTGTTCCAATTGCCTTTTCATTTGAGCATACCCCAAAGGAAGACGTGTGGTGGTGACAGATCCGGGGACCATGGTGCCAAAAACCCTTTGAAATTATCCTGTGTAACGGGCAGTGGTTGAGGCCCCACTGTGCCAACTAAACTGTTTAACTTTAGGCTAAACCTAAGAGCATTGTCCTGGCGATTTCCTGATGTTTATTCTTTACAAGGATCTGGACTTCTCTGCAGGGAACCAACCAGCACAAAGGGATCAGGCAAAAAGCATAGTCTGATTACAGTCCAAGATTAGGGCAGTCTGAGGATGTGTGTATTTCAGATAGCAATTTCAAGGTCGGGGCAGTTGGAAAGGAGCAGAATCAATAGTCAGGCAAGGTACAGTAAATGGGTAGTCAGACAAAAGATCACATCTTTGCTGGTTACTAGACACTAGAAAACCCAATGCTTAGGCCAGGAGGTGATTCCACAGCCCAGCAAAATTGGGAGGCTCATAAGTACTTTGGGCTCATGCATGCAACTGTGTTTTGTTGTCTGCAATCGCAGAACCGCAAAACATGGATCCTGCCCATGCACCATTTTTTTTAATTACTTCAATAGAAATATCTTGTTTTCAAAATGGACAAGAATAGGATATGTTCTATCTTTTTTTTTTTGGTGTGGGGGGGGGTGGGGGTCATGGAATGGACATGCAGATGTGGTGAGGTCTTTTGCGGCCTCATTGAAATGAATGGGTCCATATCCAATCTGCAGAAAACGTGGATCAGATGCAGACCAAACATACGATTATTTGCATGAGCCCTTGGCAGCTAGACAGGGAGAAAAAAAAAGGGAAGGATTAACTCTATTAGTGCTGTGGGTGGAGTGGGGGTTTCTCTGGAGGGTGATGGTAAGAATGGGATTTGGCCCAAGATTCATCACGATGATACAGTTGTTATATAAAGCCCCTGTAGCCAGGCTGAGGATTAATGTTATGTTGACGGGGAGCTTTCCACTGGAAAGAGGAACCTGTCAGGGATGTCCTCTTTCCCCGCTCCTCTTCAACATTTACATTGAAACTCTGGCGGCTAAAGTTAGACAAGATTCGAGAATGTCAGGATTTGGAGTTATGGGAATGGAGGACCGAATTTTCCTATATGCTGATGATGTTATGTTTTTTATAGAACAGTCAGAAAACACATTACCTCGGGTCATGGAGATTGTTAATGCTTATAGCGAGGTCTCAGGCCTGGAAGTTAATTGGGCTAAGACTTGCCTTTTACCGTTGGATGAATTATCTACTGAAACTAGAGTTTATGGTTTGACTGTTTCTGCTTCAAAATTAAGATTTGGCAGAAAATTCCACTCACTAGAGCAGATAGGATTTCTTTGGTCAAAATGGTGGTACTTCCCCAACTACTTTATGTTCTCCGAAACTCCCCCATATGGATTGAGGATACATTTTTCAAGATTATAGAAAGAATGATTAACGGTCTATTATGGGGGAGAGTGTGAGACTGAAGGTGGACTATTTTTCCATGCTGTATGAGCAGGGGGGCCTAAATCTCCCGCACTTTAAGGGATATTTTGTTGCCTCACAGTTATATTTTTTTAATGATTGGGAAAATAGCCCCCTATGTATTAAATTAGTAAGAAAAGCAGGTTTTTCTGATTTTTTTTTTACATTATTGGAATCTAGTTATCTTTCTAAGAATGCACGAGAATATACTTCCTTCTCTAATATGGCTATAAGAGCTTGGAAGATCATTAGGAAATGGTGTAAAGTTACAGCTTCACAGATTTGTACTCCACTATGGCCTAATAAAAGGTTTTATCCTCTTTTGAATCTCGAGGCTAGCCATTACTGGAGGACAAAAAATATCCAATATCTCAATCAAGTGGTAAAAAATGGGCAAACTATGTCTCTTCTGGAGCTCACACAAAAGGAAAATCTGGGTGAGGTAGCATGGTATCCATATTTTCAGTTATGTTTTGCACTTTCTTCTATTCCAGACAAGCACTTTTTTAATATAGAAGGTCCGCCCTTTCTTCATAGGTTATTACAAAAAAAAAAAACACATATGAATTAAAATTTCACAGTATACACAATATCTGCTACTGTTAATCTTCCTGATACTATGATATTGTATTTGATATAAAGAGAAAGCAAATAAAGATTTATAAAAAACAAAAAACTTTTTTATAAAAAAAAGAAAAAAGTTCACTGAGCACTAGACCACATTTGCACAGGGTGAGTGGAGCAACGCCTGATTTGGAAAGTGAGACGTGCTGCCAGAGTAACACTTTGTTCCCAAAAAAGGACTCATTTTCTGCCATGCTCCTTTCTGATGTAAGACACGTTGCTCCATCTTGCTGAAAGTAACCTTCTGTAACTCACGATCATCCTGTCCATTCAGAAACTGTTCAAAAATGGTCAGGTACGCATCACACAATGAAGATGCTCTGCTCAATATGGTACACCACCATCCTGGTGAGAAGTCCAGTGACTGAGTTAAGAGGAAGTCGCAAATGTCACTCTGATGTGGAGGCAGAATGTAGAACAAAAGGACCGGCACTCACCAACTTCAAGTTTACTTGCTTTTATTAGTCACATAGAGTAAGGTAATGTGATGCGGCGTTTCGGCTCAATGCAATGAGCCTTCCTCAAACATGTGGAGTTTCTTCTGGGACGTGAGCACCACGCTACAGAGTATCGGAGTGCCGACTAATTCCTACTCTGATGTGGAGGCATCTGAGCTTGTTTGAAGCTCAATATACTGAAGAGCACATTGCACATTGTTTTGTTCAGATTGTTTCATCCTAGCAAACGTTGTTACAGAATATTCAGGACCTCTTTCTAGTGAATCTTCTTGTAAGACACGACCATTTCTTGCTAAAACTAATTCTGCTGCGGCTCCCTCCCTGTAACTGTCAAAGCTTCTACTAGTAGATCTGGCTGTTGGCAATTGATTGAGGTATGGAACTGAGCATTTGTGACCACCACAGTGGTATAACTGAGGTGGACAGAGAAATAAAGAAAATAACAAGTATCAGGTGGTGCTATACAGACAGATTTAATTGAATAACTCACTTTAAATTTTCATTAAGAACAATTAGAAAAGAATATAAATTTAGGTGATGACTTGAAAAATGTAGAATAGCAATGTGAAATGTGAAAGCAAACATTAATGTAGCTGGTTGTACGTGTACAATTGTGCCAAATGCAATAATATCTATTAAAGGGGTTCTTTAGGAATTAAGAGAATGAAAAGACTTAAATATTAATTATATTAAATATTATTATAAATATATTTCCTAATACCGTTCATTAGTTATAATAGTTTGTTTTATCTAAAGAGCAATCATCAGGGGAAATAAAATGGCCACCGTTGTATTAGTACACACAAAACCTGTCCTAATCACACAGGAGGACGAGTTACTTCACAACATCCTTCTCTCTGCTCTACGTGTCAGGGATTATGATTCTGAATACAGTTTTATATGATCTTCAGTTGAATCTCTGTAGGAATAAAGTTATGAAGTACAGAGAGGACAGACAGGTCATACTTTGGTAATGTGGGGTTGTGGTAATGGAAACTGCATATAAGTCAATTCCTACAGAGTTTCAGCATTTTAAACTGTATTCAGGATTAGAATCCCTGACAAGCAGGGCAGAGAGGAGGATCAAGCAGCTCTTTAGCTTAGTGCTCTGAAGTAACTTGTCCTACTATGTGATTAGGACAGGTTTTGGGTATACTAATTGGATGGTGGCCATTTTATTTGTCCTGATGATTACTCCCCAGACAAAATGAGACATTATAACTAATGAAAGGTATTTGGGAATATATTTATAAATTAATATTTTCATTTTCATTATTCCTGGAGAACCCCTTTAAGAATCACTTGAGAAAAAAATATAGCTAAGATATATACATCTATTAAAGTGTCTATTTACATGATGTCATGCAGTCTTATATCCCTGCTATATCAGTAAAGTCAACTTATTTTTATTATTTTACTCCCCAAAATACATGATATATTTCCATATTATTTCAAATGCTAATATTAGTGTTGAGTGAATTAAACTGCATGAAGTGGAATACGATCTAAATTTCAGAGAAAATTTGATTAGCTGAGAAGCCGAATTTCCTCGTGCTTCGTGGTAGTAAATTTATTTTCCCTGAATGTTGGTAAAAAAAAAACATACTTACCTCATCCTTTAGAGTGCGAAGAGTCGGTCGCTGCCATCTTGATTGAAAAATCCAGCGAGCGGTGATGTATGATGTCACCATGCTGGTCAAAATTATGATGTCATCACGGGCCAAGCGAGATTTCACGCTAGATCTTCAAGGTGGCAGCGGCTGGCTGTTTGCAAGCCATCAATGAGGGTAAGTATGATTTTATAATTTTTTATTTTACATTGTATTATTGCTGTCAGATGCTGCGATCAGCTATGAACACGGCATCTGAGGGGTACAATGATTTGTAATGAACAAAAAAGTTTTGTCAAATTTGGTCAAGCAGTCAAATCTAATTTTTCAAAACTTCATTCATCACTAGTTTATATACATAAACTACCCAAAATTCATAAATCTAACAGGAGTGTATTGATGACTTTCCCCTGCTTACATCGTGCCATGTTTTTGGAAATGTCAGATCTTTATTTTACTTTTTTCTTTTTTTTACTTTTTTTTTTATTTGCTTGCCACCTACCTATGATATGAGTGAACAAAACTATGAAATTGTAATTCTTGAAATCCCTTGTTGTCAATGAAATAACAATTGCGATAAGTTCATAGGATCTAACACAGATATGTGTAATCCTGTATATGTGCGGTTTCATCATGTTCAATGTCCCTAGAGAATCTTTTATGTAAAGTCTGAGGTTACATGTCAACTCCTCAGGTGCATTTTATTTTACTGTCTAGGACTACTTGTGTTTAGTCACTGAGGCCAACAGCAGATCTTTTCTTCATCTAAGGGCTCATGCACACAAATATGTGCTGGCAGTGGTCGTATTGCGGCCCGAATACTGCGGGTTCGCAATACACGGGTACCGGCCATGTGCATCACGGATCACGGACCCATTCACTTGAATGGGTCCGCTATCCGGAAGATGGGGTGTGGAAGGACGGAGCTGAACCCCATGGAAGCACTACAGAGTGCTTCCGTGGTGTTTCTGGCCGTGCCTCCACATCGCAAAAGAGTAGTGCATGCACTACTTTTTTGCGGGACGGATGGATCACGGACTTATTCAAGTTGAATGGGTCTGGATCCGTCTGCGGCAGCCACATGGATGTTGCCCGTGCATTGGGGAACGCAATTGCGGTCTCCAATGCACGGAACGGCCGGCACACGTTCGTGTGTATGAGCCCTAATAGTGACAGACAATGCCAAAGCAAGACTTGCTTCTTATTAAGGAAGCAAACACTGGGTGAACAGTATCTTGTAGTCTGTGGAGAATCGATAGCTGTAAGAGCACATTAGTATCAAGCTACAGGACTGAGCTCTCTGCTGTTTGAATAAGTGAGCGGAGGGCAGGGCTCAGTGGGGAAATTCTGCTAGAGATACCAGTCACACTGAGCTTTAAA
The DNA here is from genome assembly GCA_033119425.1 of Bufotes viridis. Taxonomy (NCBI): domain Eukaryota; kingdom Metazoa; phylum Chordata; class Amphibia; order Anura; family Bufonidae; genus Bufotes; species Bufotes viridis. The sequence continues at coordinate 108,221,366 of CM065595.1, forward strand.
TGAGGAGGATGTGTTTTCAGACATGTCCGAGCAGTGATCTACAGAGAGATTTACAAAAGAGTTGGGAAAGTATGTAACTCCTTTTCAAGTGGTTATATATTTAATTGTATATCATTAATTACAATCAGGTTTAAAGGCACAAATCATATGCTAGAAACCATTAACACCTTGACATCTCCATGTAACACCATAAAAATACCATACTGTTTAGGAAAACAGATTATTATGACATCATCACAGCAAAACAGTCTAACAATAAAATACAATCGGCACTGTGACGTCACTACAACAGAACATGGTCTAGTAATGACAACACAGAGGCATCACAATAAAACAAAGTTTAGTAATAACAATCATCACTACTGTGCTACGGTGACATCATGAAAATGAAACCAACACCTGCACTGTGGCATGCCGGAGGGTGATCCATGGCAAAACTCCCATGGAAAATTACGTAGTGGATGCAGAGTTGGGTTTTAATCCATAAAGGACATAAATCACCTAACATTCCTAAATTGTTTGGAATAACGTGCTTTAAATAAAGACAAACAACTTTGTGCCATTTTCAAAACAGAACAAAATTTTGGAATAGATTACTGTGAAATCATCTATATAGAACACAGCCTATAAGTAAATATGAACACTATGGTAGCATCATCAATATAGTATGCCAATAAACATTATATTATATTTATATTATATGAGCCAATTATCGGGAATGAGCATTCCTATGAATGCTTGTCCCTAAATATTTGCTAAATTATTGTGCAGTCTAATAGGGTTTTAAGTCCCTCTGCCAACACCTTTTCCACATTGGACACCCCATCCACACAATGTATTTACTTTATGTATCAAAACAGTATTCTTAAATGTTAATTCACCGTTACACTCTCAATTTCTTTTATCAGTTATCCTCTGATTAATATAGTTCAGCCTTGAGATCCTAAAGAGAATCAGTTTTAAATGTACTGGCTCTTTCCATCTTGTCTGTTTATGCAATGATTTCATTAGGAACTATCTCCCACAAGCTGAAAGATTCAGCAGAGTTATTCACTGCAGAAAAAAGACGACTGAGGGGAGATTTAATTACTAGGCCAAATTGGATGGACAAATGTCTTTTTTCGGCCTTATATAGTATGCTACTATGTTAATAATGCAGCATTTAAGTGTAACAGATGTCCATATAAGAACTGTTTATTTAGTACTGAAAATGTTATTTGATTTTCTTACGAAAAATGATGGAAACGTTCCCCATGAAGCCATCCATGAGTCTACTGTAGTATGTGGCTGTAGAAAACCCCCTTTTAGCTGCATAATTTTATTTTTATCTTTCATGTTTTCAAAAGCCTAGAGCATACCTAATGTTTAAAACCTTTATCAACTAACTACAGGATAGGCGTAATGCAGTGGTTGTGAACCCAGTGTCTCTAACCATATTTGGCTTGGGGCTACTTTTAAGGGGATTATCTATGTGGCCTTCCTGGTCTTCATCTTTTAACCCCAGTACAGGGATCTGGAAACAACTGAAGGAAAACTACCAGGTCACTACATCTTGACGTAGTATCTGTTCACTGACAGCTGACCCAGACAGATCAAGAGATACTAGTGCATGGCATTAAGTTGAAAAAGCAAAATCGCAATTGTGGTAGATGAGCCAAAGTCAGGGAATCCAGAGTATGTTCAATCTAGTTGACAGTCCAAAGAATGAGGCAGGCAGCACAAGGACAATTTGGGAGGCAGGGAGAAGTCAGAATAGACAGGTAAGAGGCTAAGGTCCAGCATCAGAAATAAAAACAGAACAACAGCACATCTTTGCAGGGACTAGCAAGCTAGAGAACCTATTGTTCAGGCACCTTGCTATAGGTGAAGAAGCCTTATAATACCCTTTATAAGCCAGGGAGAGCGTGCATACCCTAGAAAAAGCAGAGAAGAAGAGACCCAACAGTCCCTGTGGAGTATAGAGAGGACAGCAGACATGGACTCCCCTTATACCCAAATTACTCCGTGGGTGAGTGTTCTGAAGGCCATAGCTACCGGGGGAGAGATGAGACACCCGCAAGTACGGACCACTAGTAAAACAATGGTTAATTAATGTATCATTCCGGAGGGCCCCACAACTGGGACCCCCATGATTAGGGTTCCTAAAAGGTGTCCCTAATCTCCATGATTGTGGTGAGAAGGAATTTGAATGATACAGCACTCAAGAATGCATGCTGCTGCCTCATACAAAGTATGCATTTGGCTGTCTGCATCATTCCTACTGACTCTGAAAAGAAATTCTCAAGATCATTGGAAGAGAGGTCTCCCTTTGATGTACTGCTTCAACATTTAATTTATTTCACTGATATTAACAACCTACAGCCCCCCCCCCAATATTTCAAATTTAAATATTCTATGGTGGATGAATGGCATATATTAGGAAGCAACGGAACACATTTTAATGGTTCTATAGTGGGTGAATGGGAAACAAGGGCAAATGTAAGATCGGAGTGACTTTGACAAGGGCCAAATTGTAATGGCTAGACACTCTGTAAGAGCATCTCCAAAATGGCAGATTTTATGTTTTTTTTTTCCAGTATACTGTATAGTAGTAGTTACTACTTCTCAAAAATGGTCCAAGGAAGGGCAACCAATGAAATGGCGACAGGATCATGGGTGTCCATGGCTCACTGATGTGTGTATGGAGTGAAGGCAAGACCTTTTGGTTTGTTCAAACAGAGGAGTTGCTCTAGTACAAATTGTTGAAAACATTAATGCTGGTTATATTGCAGCCTTACTCTGCCCAATTACTAATAGATTTTTGATACTCTGAGACCTTACCAATTTCCCCCTTTTTGTTTGGAGTTTCATTACAGAAAAGTTCTACAGAGTTATGTCCTGACACGAAAGTGAGCCTCCATAGTATTGTAGTCAATATCAATACAGTCATTTAGGCAAATGTAGGAAGAATCAATACAATACAGATTGGGACCATCAATCAGCTAAACTCAGTGTATGAAATATATGTAATAGTGTGAGCACAGCAAGCTCTATTTATTACTATTATTACTTCAACCAACATTGAAATTCTACACTATACATTCAGTCATTTCTCTACTGATTTATGCTAAGCTGTCACTATAAATTATAATTTCATCCTCAGTAGTTTGCTATAAAGTGATCTGCAATGATCTGACTACTTAATACATTGTTTTAATAAAACAGTGACCTCTGCCTTAGTGGCACGTAAGACGAATCATACAACAGTTTTTACACATAAATGAAGATTTTGTCTTTGATTTTGGGATTTTCCACACTGTTGTTAACAATCTAAGAGGAAGCTGTATATTAAGAGCACCACCAAAATACCACACATATCCTATGAAGAACATCCGAAGGACATTAATGCTAAGATGGTTGCTGTATCAGAATTGGAATTTAAATGTGCCAAATAGAAAGCCACAGACTCATAATTTCATATGAGGAAGCTACAGATGGATGCCACATGTTTCCTACATTATTACTGGTATCTTCATACACCCCTACAATTCTTAGAATTTATTCCCAAGAATGTGTATAAGGTATGAGTCAACCTGCAGCATTTATTGTCCCTTGGATGCAAAAAAGCAACACCCACATGCAACAACTAAAGGCCACATGATTTTACGGCAAAATTGTCTGCTCATTAGCTGCTACAAGTGTGTGCGGCTTGGCCCCAGGCAGCCAGTCACGCAGGTGTGACACTAATATAGCTACCCAAGCTTTTGTTATATTGCTCAATAGTGTGCAATAACAAAGGTAAACCCTCATTTCCCTATGGGGGGGGCACAAATTACAAATATTTGAAACTTTGATTGAATCACTACAATGTGGGTGTTTGAGTGTGTTATATGTGTTATACTTTAAAGAGAGGGGGCGGAGCATAGAATGAGGTTAAAATAGTTAATAATCCCTCAGATACATCTGCAGCAAGTTCCCACCATGGTCTTAGTGCAAAGCGCTATGTGGCAATCTGCTCCAGATGTCAGCTGTAACACACAGCTAGGTCTACTGCTGAAGTGGCTCTGATCCCAGCATCTAATCCCTTAGATGCTGCAGTCAATAATGACTACAGCATCTAAATGCTTTATAGACAGAAGGGGCTCCCTCTGTATCCCATCAGGCCCCATGTAAGATGATCACAGTGTCCCAATGGTGGCTATGACAACTGATGGCCTAACAATGCCTTTGCGGTTGTCATGTTCATCAGCCTATTAAGCTCTGCCAGAGGTAGGGTCTATCAAGTGAACTATCTGTGTAATATTGATGGGTAAAACACATTACAATACATAAGTACTGTAATATATTTTACCAGAGTACTGGAAGTTTAAGTCCTCTAGTAGGACTTAAAAAAAGCAAAATATATATATTTTTGAAGCAAAAAAAATTTAAATTTCAAGAACCAAAATCACCCTCTTCTGTCTCATCCAGTCCTTTATTATTGAAAAAATTCTGCATTGTGAACGCCATAAAAAATGTACAAAACAATGCTAGAATGGCTGTTTTTGGTCACCTCCCCAAAAAGGTATAAAAATCAATCAAAAGGTCAAACATACCCCAAAAATGGTGCCAATAAAAACTACAGCCGATCCCACACAACATAAACTCTCATACAACTATATTGACAGAGAATATACAAAATAACAAATGATTTTGTCAAAAAAGGGATTTTATGATGCAAAAGTAGTAAGTATATAAAAAATGTATACACTATAAAGTTATCATGTTATTTACGCTGCAAAGTGAACCCCAGAAAAAAACACTGACAGAATTGCCATTATTTGGCCACTGGCCTCCCAAAAAATGGAGTAAAAGATGGTCAACATGTTATATTCACTCCAAAATAGCACCAAGGGAATGAACAGCTTGCCCTGCAAACAATACGTACTAATACAACTGTATCAACAGAAAAATAAAAAAAAGTTAAGACTCTTAAAAATCAGTGACACAAAATATAAAAGGATTTTGAAAAATTTATTTCAAATTCGCTTCTGGACTGAATTGGTGAAATTTAAAATTAAAAAAAATTAAAGAACATTTAAGAAATGATGTCACCATAATGTAAACATATGGTACATAATATTCATTGGTTAATTTGTTTGGCATGACTGTCTTACAACCAAAAAATTTTAATTTTTTATGTATATTTCTGATTTTTTCATGAATAAGCCCAAAACATGTGTTAAAAGTAATAAGCTAGAAGTTTTGGCAGGTGTTGAAGAGGTAGTGAATGTATTAAATCTTTTTTTCTCACCTGTAGTCACAGATAAAAAAAGAAATAAGTGAAATCAATAGGGATAATGTGAATAAAGTGTACTAGCCACTAAATGTCTGACCCAGAAAGAGGTACAGCACCACCTTAAAATGATTAAAATAAACAAATTACCAGGTGCAGATGGCATACATCCCCTTTCTTAAGGGAATTATAGGGGCTGTGCAGCTAGTATATACACTCACCTAAAGAATTATTAGGAACACCATACTAATACAGTGTTGAACCCCCTTTTGCCTTCAGAACTGCCTTAATTCTACGTGGCATTGATTCAACAAGGTGCTGATAGCATTCTTTAGAAATGTTGGCCCATATTGATAGGATAGCATCTTGCAGTTGATGGAGATTTGAGGGATGCACATCCAGGGCATGAAGCTCCCGTTCTACCACATCCCAAAGATGCTCTGTTGGGTTGAGATCTGGTGATTGTGGAGGCCATTTTAGTACAGTGAACTCATTGTCATGTTCAAGGAACCAATTTGAAATGATTCGAGCTTTGTGACATGGTGCATTATCCTGCTGGAAGTAGCCATCAGAGGTGGTCATGAAGGGATGGACATGGTCAGAAACAATGCTCAGGTAGCCCGTGGCATTTAAACGATGCCCAATTGGCACTAAGGTGCCTAAAGTGTGCCCAGAAAACATCCTCCACACCATTACACCACCACCACCAGCCTGCGCAGTGGTAACAAGGCATGATGGATACATGTTCTCATTCTGTTTACGCCAAATTCGGACTCTACCATTTGAATGTCTCAACAAAAATCGAGACTCATCAGAGCAGGCAACATTTTTCCAGTCATCAACAGTCCAATTTTGGTGAGCTCATGCAAATTGTAGCCTCTTTTTCCTATTTGTAGTGGAGATGAGTCGTGCCCGGTGGGGTCTTCTGCTGTTGTAGCCCATCCGCCTCAAGGTTGTGTGTGTTGTGGCTTCACAAATGCTTTGCTGCATACCTCGGTTGTAGCGAGTGGTTATTTCAGTCAACGTTGCTCTTCTATCAGCTTAAATCAGTTGGCCCATTCTCCTCTGACCTCTAGCATCCACAAGGCATTTTCGCCCACAGGACTGCCGCATACTGGATGTTTTTCCCTTTCACACCATTCTTTGTAAACCCTAGAAATCGTTGTGCGTGAAAATCCCAGTAACTGAGCAGATTGTGAAATACTCAGACCGGCTCGTCTGGCACCAACAACCATACCACGCTCAAAAATGCTTAAATCCCCTTTCTTTCCCATTCTGACATTCAGTTTGGAGTTCAGGAGATTGTCTTGACCAGGACCACACCCCTAAATGCATTGAAGCAACTGCCATGTGATTGGTTGACTAGCTAAATGCATTAATGAGAAATAGAACAGGTGTTCCTAATAATTCTTTAGGTGAGTGTATATTGATGACCTATCCTCAGGATAGGTCATCAATATCTAATCGGTGGGGATTCGGCACCTTGGTGCTCCTCTGTGTAGAAGGCTTTGCTCATATATGCGCTACTTCCTCTTCAAGATTACACTACACATTGTCTTGGAAGTCTCAGTGGTGCAGTGTACTTATAAGTGCTTGTTCAATTGACTTGGAACGAGACGACGCGCAGTTTCATCTTGAAGAGGGTGGCAGAAAACTAAAGCAGGTAAATGTAAGGTTTTGCACATGGGAAGGAAAATACATGCCAGGATTACTTACTTCATGGAAAACCACTAGTCGAAATTGACATGACTTTGAATTTGAAAACAGATACAGAGTTTAATAGAGTATTGAATTTAGAGACTAATTTGTGTCAGGCAGTGGCCATCAAGGCTAATAAGATCATGGGGTGAATCAAACTGGTGCTTAGATTCACATGTCGAGAACATACCAGAAGTTCTACTACTCTACAAATTGCTAGTCAGACCCAGGGGGGCACCACCATTGAGGCCAGGTGAGGCCTTAGGCAGTACCAGCAAGGGGCAAGAGGGGGGCAGCGGAAGAGCCATGGGCAATGAGCACTTTTATTGTGGCAAAGGGGTTGGGTTAGGAAATTGGCATGGGGGGTGGGGGTGTGCGCTGTCCCAGTTTTCACCTCAGACAACAGAAAGGCGCACCCCTGGTCAGACCACATATGACAAATTGATGGAGATTAATGAACCTATCTGAAAGAAAAACTCTTTGTTGCCCATAGCAATTGATTGCAGCACAGCTTTTATTTCAGATTCTGCACTATGATTAAATGCTATGGGCAGCAAAAGCAGTTTCTAAAAATCTGCATAAGTGTGTACAATTTTGAGCACCAGCGCACAGGAAGGTCAAAGTGAAGACTGAACAGGTTAAAAGGTGGGAGGCTGAAGTGAGTAATACATGAAATGGGTCGGCTACAGCGCACCAAAAGATTATCAAAATTAGGGTTATTTAGAGAAAAGAGACCGATAGGAGATCTAATAACTATGTATAAATATGTCAGGGGTCAGTACAGAGATCTCTCCCATCATCTATTTATCCCCAGGACTGTGACTGTGACAAGGGGACATCCTCTGCGTCTGGAGGAAAGAAGGTTTCTATAGCAAGGTATAAAGGGGTTCTTTACTGTAAGAAGAAAATTGAATTCGGATGAACTTCATACTATAATTTTTTGTTTGGAATTAAATCCCAGACGTTGCTTGCCCTTACATTATTCTTCTTTTGTTTCATGCTGTTTGGAATATTAAGATGATTTGCCCTGCTTTGTGAATGTGAAACATTGTCTCAGATTTCAGACACAGGGTAAACATTCAGACAGGGTAAAGACTCAGCCTTTATATGCTCCAGAATTATCACAGTGGCTCAGACCTAAAATAAATCTGGTGCACCTATAGACTGCCTGTTTAAACGTTTAAGCTAACTTATCTTCAGGGGCATACTGGCCATAGAGCCACCCAAGTCCTTCTCACGGCCTCTGGCCAGGTACATAACCATCTGATGCTCCCAGCATCACAGGTACATTCCTGAGTTCCACTGTATCGCTGTTAATTGTGATACCATTGAATACTGTGGAGAGAGTGGCAGTATATTGTGCTACACTGTGAGATTTGGTTCTGTGGGGGTGGAATTCTATGCTGCACTATGGCATTGCTGGCCCGGTCTACTTGTGTTGGCTCTGCAGACTTGTGTTGTCCTGCCTACTGGTGTTGTCCTACCTTCTGTCAATTTGGATCTGCTTATAATATGGGGCCACTTTTATTTTATTTTCCAGGGCCACTGTTAGTTTCCAGTACGTCCCAGGTTGCCTTACTTTGTTTCATATTTTTGCAACTGGGATTTTGGTACAAAAAGTTTATTTTAGGCCACACTTTCTGCTGTTCCGCTAAGTAACGCCCACTTATAGATGATAGTGAAAAAACTGTTTAAAACATGAAATGCAACACTGTGTGATAAAATGTGTCAAAAAGTAAATCTGAGCCAGCTAGGCTTGCATTTTCCCAATTCATTGAGCTTTCTGGCTCACTTCCAATAAACAGGTTAAATTTCTTAAAATACAATTCCCCTAGCAATCACTGTCATTAAACTGCAGAACCAAAAATGCAGAAAATGTTCTTTTCAGGAAACTGTCAATCCCATCTAACAAAGTGAATGAAGAGATGACTCACTTGCTGGTTGAAGGCTCATACATAATGTCCCTGGCACTGGTATGACCTTCATAGTCTTAAGCTGGCCATCCACATTAGACAGAAGTTGGCTGAACAAACAATCAGTGACTTCTGTGTCCCAGATGCTCTCTAGGGAGCATCTCATATAAACACATCACTCTAATTTATTAGTGTCACACTTGTTACACTTACCATAACTCCTTCACTGCTTAGATATTCAGCGAGAAATGAGTGAATTGTAACCTACAGGCCGATGGCTGAAGATACAGTTACATAATCTAGTACCTAGTATAGGAATTTTAGTGAACACTACAGTAAACTAAGCTGTAGAAACCAGTGTCAGGCAGCTGCTGCCAAGGCCAATAAGATAATGGGTTGCATCAAAAGGGGCATAGATGCCCGTGATGAGAACATAGTCCTACCCCTTTACAAATCAGTAGTCAGACCACACATGGAGTACTGTGCACAGTTCTGGTCTCCTGTGAACAAGGCAGACATAGCAGAGCTGTAGAGGGTTCAGAGAATTTAGGGTTATTTATTCCCAGAACTGTGAGGAGGGTGAGATCCACTGCATCTAGATGATTCTTTACAGTAAGAGCAGTGAGACTATGGAACTCTCTGCCTGAGGAGGTGGTGATGGTGAATTCACTAAAAGAGTTCAAGAGCGGCCTGGATGTATTTCTGGAGAGTAATAATATAACAGGCTATAGCTACTAGAGATGGGTCGTTGATCCAGGGAATTATTCTGATTGTCTGATTGGAGTTGTGAAGGAATATTTTTCCCCAAAAGCGAGGAAAATTGGCTTCTACCGCACAGGGGTTTGTTTTTTGTTGCCTTCCTCTGGATCAATTTGCAAGATAACAGGCTGAACTGGATGGACAGATGTCTTTGTTTCTGCCTTATAAACTATGCAACTTTATTACTAAATTCTATGCATGCTCATTTTCATTTATTTAGATCAACTTTACAGAGAATCCCAGCAAAGAAAACCAATACTAAAAAGGTAAAGTCAATCGCATTAATAAAACATGATTGCAAGAAATATAATGTATCAGATGTATAAAGTATGAACATGTGTCCCAAAGGTCTTTCAGACAAAAAGTCAACAATTAAGAATTTAGATTGAGTGCAGTAAGCAACTGTTGGCATTCCTTTAACAACTCTGTAATGCGGTTTAATTATTGTACCTGCTGTTGTACAAAACTAATAGTGACATTTAAGAAGAAGTTTTGATTAGTAGGGCACCTGATGCTCAGGTGGTGGGGGTCTCAGCTCTTAAACAGCCAAGGATTAAATGACAGAAGTCAGAAGTTTAGTGAAGTGACAACAAAATAGTGAGGGTGCTTTCATATGTAAATTTTTAGTGGCATTTTTTCAGCACTTTTGATAGATGCAGCCTCCAGATGTTAGCTGTAGGGCTTCTTTTCGAAAATGCTGTGCGCTGTAGCTTTTGTCGTTTTCCAGGCATTTGACACCTTCCCTAAAAAGTGCTAAAAAATGCCTTGAAGAAAACATAAACTTAGACAGACTGTCTAGACTAGAGATGAGTGAATCAAATCCCACGAAGTGGAATTCGTTCCAAATTTCAGGATAAATTTGATTCGCCTAGAAGCCGAATTTCCTCATGCTTCGTGTCAGCAAACTGATTTAACCTGAAATAGAATAAAAAACTAAAAAATTCAAACTTGCCTCCTCCATTTGCTTGCGACGGGCCACCAGCCTCCATCTTGCTTGAAGTTTTTGGCCGAAATCCTGTGCAGTGCGAGATTACATTATCACGCCGGCTGGTGTGATGACATCATACATCATCACGCCGTCCGGTGTGATGATGTAATCTCGCTCCGCACAGGATTTCAGCCCAGATCTTAAGCAAGATGGCGGCGGCCAGCCAGGCATGAGCAAATGGAGGCAGTATGTTTGATTTAATTTATTACAGAAATTCTCTAGTCTAGACCTGCATCAGATTTATGACAGGGGGTTAGGTTGGAAGATACATGTGGTGCAGGGAAAGACCTGACTCTTTATCAGCTATTGGCTGGCTTACCTTGAAACAAATTTTTATTGCAGAAATGAACAGACATTTTGGAGCAAAATGCTACATTATAGACCATGCCCCTTTCAAGTGAAGATCCACCCAATGTATGCCAAATCCTGCCCCATAATTGAGTATGTCAGAAAGTGTAGAAACCCTAGATGCTCCAAGCTGCCCCAATTTGCTCCATTTCTCCCCACTTATTTAGACAGACACATTAGTAAATCTGGCAAACTGTTTGCAAAAAATGTCTGAAAATGCCACAAAAAAACACAAAAAAATGCATGTGCCAAAACAAACAAAAAAACACTTGGACTTATTCTGGTGTTTGGAGTGGGTTCACATCACGTTGTATGCCTCCGTTTGATGTACATGCTAGAAAAAAGATACAAAAACACAGCATACCACGTTCTTGTATCCTGCACAATCCCATAAAGAAATTCAGTTTTTTTTTTTTCAACTGCACTCTATGGTGAACAGATGCCACTGTATGGCATCAGGCTGAGGCATCCATTTAACGTGTGTGTTTTTGTAAACGTGAAAACGTATGGGAAAAACCTGATGTGAACCCAGCCTTACTCTGGTATGCCAGAGCCAAATTCATGCGTGTTAGGCTACATACACACGACAGTGAAAAAAAATTCAGTTAAAAACGGACATTTTTCACTGACTTTTTTCTCACTGATCCCTTTCTGAGAGATGGACGTTAAAAATGGACCCATTCAATTGTATGGGGTCAGTCTGTCAGTGAAAAACGGACAAGATAGAGCTTGTTCTATTTTTTGACGTCCGTTTTTACTGACAGTCAAAAAAACTGCCATGTGAATAACACCATAGACTACTATTGGTCTTAAAATATACATTTCATGGCCGTTAAAAAAATGTACATCACATGTCCGTTTTTCACTGTCGTGTGCATGTAGCCTTAGGCTTTAGGTTCACACAACATTGCGTATGATGGAAAATACATATTCATAGTACATATCCAATAACTGTATTCGACACATTGCCAAAAAGTCCATTGGTAAAGGATCAGCTGGTGTATAAGTCAGCATACATCTTTCAACTGCATAAACATGCATATGGAAGAGTTAAAGAGGACAGTTGTCAGCCAAAACATTCAAGCCTATTGCCAAATTTACCTATTTGCCCATATACAGAAACAATGCAGAGAAATGGCAGACATAGGCAGTAAAACCCCGTTCATGAACCATCAATGACATATTCTTAGGCTAGGTTATTATGGAGTGGTCAATGGGAGCACGATTTTGAAGGGAAGACCTTCAAAATCATACAGTGTAAACCTGACCAAGTTACATGTCTCAGCACATGGCCGCAATATAACAAAATGTGAAAAAAGTAAAAGTATCTTAGACTTTCTGAGTACACTGTAAATGCATGGCTTACGTCCTGGTGTAGAGCAGAAGGGTTTGGGTTCCTAGAGCACTGGGCTGACTTTTCTTTCGGGTACAAATGTATTCCAGGGAAGGGGGTCTGCTGTGCTGGGGGAGATAATTCTGGAAGGAGTGGAGGAGTATTTAAACTAGAAATGAGGGGGGAGGGTAAGGATGAAAGTAAAGTGGTAGATCATAGAATGGTTGGTGAGTGAAGAAATGGATGATGGGAAGTTTTTTTTTTAGGGCAGTGGATAGAAAGATCCACATATTACAAACCAACTATAAAAAACAAGGTGCCCACAAAATCTCAAGTATTTATATTCTGGGAATTGAATGTGAAAAATTAAATATTAACTTAAAATGCATGTTCACAAATGCTATTTTGAATTAAAAAGTCAATTTAAAACCTTTTTGAAGCCATCTACTGTATTTGCTGTTACCAGTTCCTACGGCTATTCCAGAGATTCACAGACCTTACTGTAAAGAATGCTTGTCGCCTCTTATGACTGAATTTTTTTTTCTCCAGGCATAGGGAGTGGCCCTTTGTTTTTTGAGGGGTTTTAACACAGAATAGCCTCCCTTGATATTTTTGTAGGGTCCGTTTATATATTTGTACAGGTTAATCATATCCCCATTAGACGTCTTTTTTCAAGGCTAAACAAATTCAGTTAATTTAATCTTTGCTCATAACTAAGATCTTCCAGGCCCTTTATGAGTTTAGTTGCTCTCCTTTGTACTTTTTCTAAATTTAAGGCATCCTTTTTATAGACTGGTACCAATAACTGAACAGCATATTCCAGATGAGGTTGCACCAATGCTTTGTAAAGTGGTAACATTACATCCCTGTCTCGCAAGTCCATACCTCGTTTAATACAAGACAAAATTCTGTTGGCCTTAGAGGCAGTTGACTGGCATTGCATGCTGTTATTTAGTCTATGATCCCACTAATACACCCAGATCCTTCTGAACAAGTGACTCTCCCAGTTTTATTCCCCCTATGACATATGCTAAATGCAGATTATTAGCCGCCAAGTGCATAACTTTACATTTATCTATATTGAACCTCATTTGCCAAGTGAAGGCCCAAACAGTAAGTTTGTCCAAGTCAGTTTGTAACTTATTAACATTTTTCATAGACTGGACTGTATTACAAAGTTTGTTGTCATCTACAAAAAAAGAAACAGCACTATTAATCCCATCCTCTATGTTATTAATGAATAAAATCAAAAAACATGCAATGAGAAAATATATAGTGGTATCCTATTTCATATCAAAAACATTAAATCTCAAGAATCGGACACCTAAAAACTCTATACTTTATTAATTTACCATAAAAAAGGAGAGAAAGATTCTCTAATTATTTAAGACCATACGATATGGCAAATAAAAATGCCTCTATATATTCAACTATGACCAGTGGTGCGGAAATATCTCCCTGTATGCGCTCCAACGGGCGGATGTGACGCGGGAGCTGTATCCTGCGACCGACTATGCGTCTCACTGGCCGGAGGCTGATCGGCGCTTGCGCTCCAAAGGGCAGTAGTGACACTGATCAGGTCTTCCAGACGCCCGATTTTGTAACCATAAATGTCGGGAATTATTTGTAAGTGTAGGACACCTTTTGGCAACAGTGTCCCACGGCGGGCGATCTATGCGGGTGACTCTGGTTATCAGTAAGTAATATTGCCTGTGGTTGACTGGAGCCGATATCGCTCTGATTTTCTGTTGGTCCTTGACTATATATATCCTTTTGTTTTCAGGCTGCATGACTTACTTGGTGAGGGTCACACCCATTCTATCATCGACCGCCCAGCTGCATCACTTAAGTATTCATCCATTTGATATATATTTATGATACCTGCCATGTACATTAAACATGATATAACCCCCTGAGGAACCCATAATTGGGGGAAACGCGTTGGGGCAAAACATACGTCTATTCAGCATTTTGGTAGGGCTATCCAGGGTCAGCAGGGTTAGGCACGGGGACGGAGTAACCCCACTATCAGGGGTTATCTTCGGGCATAGGCCAGTGTTTAGGGGTATAAATATAGGGCTTTAATAGGGCTCAGGTTGCTATTATCACCTTAGTTCTCTGTATGCTCTTCTTTTCCCTCGTCCCCCCTGTAGCAAATATATCATCCTGCTGTCCAATAAATTTTTTCAGGTGTATCAAGTATCTTGCTCATAGTTGAATATATAGAGGCATTTTTATTTGCTATATCGTATGGTCTTGAATAATTAGGGAATCTTTCTCCCCTTTTTTATGGTAAATTAATAAAGTATAGAGTTTTTAGGTGTCCGATTCTTGAGATTTAATGTTATTAATGAATAGGTTAAATAATAGCGGACCGAGCACCGAACTTTGAGATATACCACTTATAACCAGGAACCATACAGAGTAGGAATCATTGACCACAAGTCTTTGGATACGATCATGAAGCCAATTTTCAATCCAATTACAAATTATATTTTCTAAACCAATAGACCTCAATTTAAATATTAGTCGTCCATGTGGGACAGTATCAAACGCCTTTGCAAAGTCCAAAAACACAATATCGACAGCCTTCCCTCTGTCAAGGCTTCCACTCACCTCCTCATAAAAACAAATCAGGTTAGCCTGAATACTTCTGTTCTTAGTAAAACCATGTTGGCTATCACTTATTATATTACTGACAGTTACATAATCCTGTATGTAGTCCCATAGAAGTCCCTCAAACATTTTTTCCACTATGGATGTTAAGCTTACTGGTCTATAATTTCCTGGTGAAGACCTGGCACCTTTTTTGAAAATGGGCACCACATTCGCCTTGCACCAGTCTCTTGGTACAATGCCTGTCAATAAAGAATCTGTAAATATTATGAACAGAGCAAAGCAATAACTGAACTCAGCTCCTTTAGAACTCAAGGGTGTAATCCATCTGGACCCGGGGCTTTGTTCACTTTTAATGTTTTTAGCATATTAAGGACCATATCTACAGTCAGCCAGGTAAGTATGTTATTTGAGGTATTTACACCAGTGGCACCACCCTCATGAGATGCCCTCTCTTCTTTTGTATATACAGAGCTAAAAAACCCATTTAGGAGCTCTGCCTTTTCTTGATCCCCAGTAACCAACACCCCGTTACCATCATTTGGGGGCCCTACATGTTCTGACCTTGTTTTTTTTTTGCATTTATGTATTTGAAGAATGTTTTGATATAAATTTCAGGAAAAATTAGATTCGCCACAAAGCCAAATTTCCTCACGCTTCGTAACAAATCAATTTTTCCTGAAATGCCGGTAAATAAACTCACCTCATCCATTTGCTCACGCAGAGGCCGCTGCGGCTATCTTGACTGAAGAAACCATGCAAAATCTTAAGTGTGTGTTGACGTGTGACGTCACTATTTCAGCACGCTAGCTAGGTGACATCATCAGTAATTACATCATCTCGCCCGGCAAGCGTGATGACTGCATCACGCCACCACACAAGTTTTTACGCAGTTTCTTCAATGAAGATGGCTGAAACGGCCTCTTCATGACAAATGGATAAGGTGAGTATGTATTTTTTTTAACCCTGATTAACCCCTGAAAGGTCTCAATTTTAATGTCAGATGCCGTGATCAGTGATGAATGCGGCTTCTGAGGGGTTCAATGACTGGAGGCGGCGTGATCGTCGTTCTCCGTCATTGCATCTGCTACATACAATGCAATTCGTGATGAAGTAATTCGAAACAAATCAAATTTCTTTGTGAAAATTGGTGAAGCAGCAAAATCAAATTTTTGATAACTTCGCTCATCTTTATTTATGACTCCTGACTTTTCATACAGTTTACAAATGCTCCAAGTATCCTAATATCTGACAGCCGCATTGAACACATTCAGCTCACATCTTTCTATCACAAACGAACACATAAAAATCTTGGCCCTATAAAACATGATAAACTAGCTAGAAAACCAGACTTTGTTTTGAGTGTATTTTATTGAAGGACCTCTGTGGATTTTACTTGGAGCTGAGATGGAAGTTTGGAAACCCCTGTGTAGCTACTTCAGATCAAATGTACCTCGATTCAATCAACTGCGAAAGCAGAAAGGCAGACACTTAAAAATGCTACATGCAAGGAAGAGAGGAATAAAAACTGCTGAATAGAGAAACATATGACAAAAGCTAGCCCAGAATCTATATAATATGTAAGTGATCTCATGCTGGCTACTTGTGGTGCACAATGCTGAAATATAAAAACCCACTATTGATTTTATGCTTGGATTTGCTCTTGCATGTATTATTGAGAATGTGGAATTTTTTATAGAAAATAAAGCGACCAAAAATGGCGAATCGGCCAATTGAACGCTTTTTTCCATTTTGCTATTTGCCGTATGGGGAATATATGGGGAATATATGTGGAGCATCTATACTCCTGCTTTGCACCCTGCCAACTATCTAACGTCAAGGGCAACCAAACTACCATCAGACAGGAGCTCGAGAAAGTCAGGGAAGAAATTCACTGTGTACAACCCGGTGAGCACCAAAGTGAGGACTGCGATGAACTGTTAGGACTATTATCTATCTCAGGGCCACATCCACTCCTCCCATCCTCGCCTTCTCTCGGGGTTGTTGCATATATTATGTAATAGCAACTGTATATCCTCTTTTTATGCACAGATTTCTTGTTTTATATCGGTCTAGTCGTAGGCTTTTTACATATGGTATATGTCTGTACTACAGTGCATTATGTCAGTTACAATAAATCTGACATATTGTAGATGCCTATTCAATTTAATAACTGGCCCTGGTTTTAGTAATCGAGCAGTAAGCAGTCATTGCATAAGAAAATGATAGACCCTTGATTTATGATCAGATACCATCCAAAATATAACTGAGTAACAGATAAGCATTTATTATATTATTGTTTGAGGATAATGCCATGTGGATGACATGTAAATATGCTACCATAATATACCCACCTGACATATAGTGGTAGAATCACCTGCCGCTATAAGTGATTTCCAAACTTATTACTAGTGTTAAGTGAATTGAAGTGAAATGAATTGACTTCGATCTGAGTTTCAGGAAAAATTTGATTCACCACGAAGCCAAATTTCATCTCGCTTCGTGGTAACTAATACATTTTTCCTGAAATGGCGGTAAAAAAAACCGACACTTACCTCATCCATTTACTTGCGGAGAGGCCGTTGTGGCCATCTTGATTAAAGAAACCACATAAAATCTCGTGAGTGATCAGCAATGAACGCGGCACCTGAAGGGTTCAATGGCAGGGGGGGCGCAATCGCATTTCATTGTCATTGCGCCAGTTACATACAATGGAATGCGATTAGTGACAAAGTAATTCAGAACGATGCAAATTTCTCATCAAATTTTTGTTAACTTCGCTCATCTTCTAAAACAGGGGTCAGGTTCCGTACTTTTTGTTATACTGTAGCCAAGGATGAAATCAAATTGAAATTGCTTTATTATCTCTACTGTAAAAGCTACAAGCCTTACTGCCATGCTCTTGGGTGACCCCTGACTATTTTCTGAGGAACCTGTCGTAGCAATAGAATCAATTCTGATGTCTCTATAACTTCAGGGCCCTTTGCACATTTATCACATGTCAATTGTTACATCGTCATGTCCACTAAAAAACAATCTTTGCAACAAATTGATTTACACACGTGAAACAAACATGATGGACTCAATGTTAACAGCCTTGTTACCAGTTTGGATAAAAAAATATATAAATGTCCTTCTATGACACATGGGTTCATCAGAGAATTGGACCACACTGTGACAGCAACAGTCTCTGACATTTACAAGATTGCTTTATAAAAGATAGAGATATGTGCCAAGAGGATTTCAGACAGTCACATCTATGTGCATTGTCAAACTCTAAAGCCTGTGTTCATTTTCCTCTATGCGTTCACCATGGAAAAGATTTATCTACAGCCAGTACAGAATACAATATATGGGCATCAGAAAAGGCGCACTTGGGAAAAACAAGCAAGCTACTAATCTGATTACAGAATATACTGGGCATAGACACACTTTTCATTGCACTTCTATTTTTAATGGTACTGTTGTATTGTTCCCAGGACTTTGGTTGAACTCATCATTAGTGTATTCATAGCATTAGATTGTGAAGTTTTGCCACAGAACCTCACTTTAAAGAGTTGAACCAACACTCTTGTGTCAAATAGAGATGAGCGAATTTCATATTTTGAAATTCGTTCACGCTTCGTTTACTGGTAAAAGGTGAATTGCATTATGGATTCCGTTACCACAGATCATAACCCAATTCTAGGACGGAATGCATAGCGGAATGACTTTAGATTTGTTAGTTATTCATTCCATCATATAAGAAGTCTATGGGCTGCAAAATGGATCCATTCCGTTTCCGTCATGCAGGTGAGTACTCTCCTGCATAACGGAAATGGGACGGATCCGTTTTGCAGTTCATAGACTTCTATTATGACGGAATGAATAACAGAATTCCTCTAAAGGCATTCCGTTATGTATTCCGTCATAGAATTGCGTTATAGTCCGTGGTAACGAAATCCATAACGCTATTCACCTTTTACCAGTAAATGAAGCGTGAACGAATTTCATAACCTGAAATTCGCTCATCTCTAGTGTCAAAGTATTACGGTAAATTCTGTACTGTATTTCTTTAGCGGCATTTAGTGTATTCATAAGAAAAAGGTACATTTGGTACACAAAATGAATGATCTGTTCTTGTAAGAGCTGCAATAAACAGATAATTAATTACATAGCTTGCTATTCGCTGCTAATCACTCACAAATGTCAACCTTTTGACTGCACTTAAATGATTTCAAACCGTTTTATTAATATCGTGTGAAGAGCGGAAACATTTCCTAAAATATTACTCTAATCATATAACAGTAAGACACCATGGAGAGCTAATTCACGTAGTAGAAAACAAGCCGCTGGTGTAATAAATTATCTGACAACATAATTTAAACCTGATTTGTATGTAAAAAAAATAGAAAAATGTTTTAATTGGCTGTTTGGTAAATCTCAGGATGAACAAAGCCGTTAGAGAAGAATTGCTGTGAAGGCAATTTACAAGCAAAAGTGAGTTAAAAATGGTAACATGAATAATACACTTGTTTCAGTGATAAAGTTATGTCTGCCTGAAGGCACCACTAGAGGGAGCACAGGGGAATTCTGCATACTGTTTTATTACTGAGATCAAGGTGGGGGGGGGGGGGATTTATTATGGTCTTTTGGTGTCAAAAATTGACAAATCATTGCATGAACCACATTTGTAAAACAAAAAAGTTTAGGATTTTTAGGGGATTTGTTTGCTGCGTACAGCACTTTTTTAAATAGTAGTAGACAGGGCTTGGTGAGAGGGCATGACCCAACAGTTTTGCTATAGTTTAGGCCAGAAACTGATATAAATTGTAGTGTAAATCTACACTAGCTCATAGCTGCTAGAGGATGCGCCAAATTTATTAAGAGGCCAGCACCTCTTAAAGAGGTTGTCCCACAAATTATATTCTACAGTTTTCAAACCAGCACCTGAATCAGAATTATTTTGTAATTGCATGTAATTAAAAATGTAACATCCACTGAGTTATTCAATAAAATATATCTGTATAGCGCCACCTGCTGTTTGTTTATTCTTTTTCT
Source organism: Bufotes viridis (assembly GCA_033119425.1). Taxonomy (NCBI): domain Eukaryota; kingdom Metazoa; phylum Chordata; class Amphibia; order Anura; family Bufonidae; genus Bufotes; species Bufotes viridis. Next base: position 108,241,315 of record CM065595.1, read on the forward strand.
TATTTCTTTGTCCGGCTCACTGAGAGAGCTGCACATGCTCAGTTTCATCCTTTAACTGCCTCTTAAGTTGTGATCAGGAGAGCATGGCCAGTTGGCCACGTCACCTTAGCTGAAGCAGAATAGACACTCCTCTTGAGCTGTCGGCTTGATATAAATCTAGCAGAGCGATAAATGGGAAGATCTCTGGGTCCATGTGAGGTACAGGGCTGGTTATAGCTTTGTTAGGAAGAGATTGTCATATACGATATGACCTCCATTTAGAATTTTTTATTAACCATGCTATGTATAACCCCTTTAAATTTGGTGCATCTTATGCCAGAACTTTTTTTTAAATGAATGCCAGATGTTGTTCAAGGGTTGACTGATTCATCTGACTACTAAGTTTACATATGACACTAAATGGTATTATTATACATTTAGAATTCTGGTAGTCCCTTTTTCTAGCTTTCTGTAATGCTTTCATCAAACTCAAATATTCCACTGGAGAGAAAGTGAGAATTTTATCTGTGCTACCACTAGTGTTGAGCGAAGCAAAGTATCCGAAGTGGAATTCGATCCGAAGTTTAGGAAAATATCAATTCGCAACAAATATGAATTTCCTTGTGCTTTGTGGTAACGAATAATTTGTTTTCCTAAAATGGCGGCTACACGTGTTACAAAGTGAAAGTCAGGAGCCCTGCAACGCAAGATCACCCATAATACTGTGCAGACAGCCAATCTGCATCTAGCCAGCCCCTGTGATGTCACATTCCTTTAAAAGCCTCATCCCATGCCGTCTCCGCCATTTCACTGTGAGTTGCGCATAGGGAGAGAAATGACATGCACTAGGGACAGTGTTCAAGAAAATCTTTAATTGTAGAATATTGGATAGGGAGAGTGCAGGGACAGCGTACGGAGATCGTAGGGAGAGCACAGGGAGACAGCAGGGATAGTGCAGCGAATGTAATTTGAGGCTGAAGGGATCCATAGGAGACAGTACAGTTTGCATCAATCCCTGTGTAGGGCACAGAGCTATCTAATTGAATGGTGTCCACACTGTTTAATAGATATGCAATTCCATTAGGCCTTTATTCTCAAATTAGGGTGAATAACCTGTCTAACTCTACTGTTATTGCGGTGTCCACCTTGTTCAATAGATAAACAATTCTATTATGCCTTGATTCTGAAATTGGGGTGAATACCCTGTCTTGTTCTACTGTTATTGGGGTGTCCACATTGACATTGAATACCTTATTTTACATATACAGTTAGTGTTACTGTACAGTATTTTCAACAGATAGTTGCCACCAAAGGAATGGGCAGTGGCAAAAAATATTGCTCTAGCTGGCAGAAGGTAGCAGCAGCCGCAAAAACAGGCCAGAGCTGCCACTGTCATCCAGCATTCGTATTTTAATGACCAATCCCGCTGTCCTTGAGTGATTGATCTTCAACGTCATCTCAACTGACATCAAACGCACACAGACAGAAGTCGGTGGGTTCCTCTGACACCACACTTAGTTGGCATAGTCCAGGAACAAGCTCTGTACCCTCACCTGTTCTGAACCTTCCTCTTTCCTTTTCTGCTCCTTCTGCGAGGCAAGTAATGTATGCTGCCGGCTCCGCTCTGTTTTTCAGCAAGGACAAGCTTATTGAAGAAAGTCAGAAGCTACTGCCCAGCTCAGATTTGGAGGAGAGTTCCGCTGCTTCCGCCTGTAGTCATGCAAGTAGCTCTGATTTCTACACATTGGAACTCCACCCTCCACATGTTGCACTGACTATATGAGCAAAGGAAGGCCATAAATGATTTCTTGATGGTGCAGACGTGGAGGAGTACTCCCCTCTGTAACTTTGATATGAGTCAGTGGCAGCTCATGTGTGATTGACATATTCTCAGCCCCCTTGAGGAGGCCACTTTATTTGTCAGTCGCCAGGACCACAAGATGAATGATGTCAGTTCCCTCCTTCACATCCTGGAGCAGATGCTAATAAATCTGACTGGTTAGGTGACAGGAGATGTGGCACCTACATTTCAAGGCCACCTGAGCCCTGTGGGGGCTGAACTGGCTGAGGAGAAGGACAAGGAGGAGGACATTAACACCCAGGAATTGCATACAGAAATAGGTGGTTTATGTGCCCAAGCGACAAGAGAGAGACAGAAGGAGCAGGAGGACCATGACGAGCTGGAGACAATGTGGAATACCAGGCAGATTACCCTGACATACCATGAAAGTATGCAGTGGAGATGGAGGCAGGGAGTAACTCTGATTCCCTCGTGCAAATGGTCAGATGCACGTGTTGTGACAGCTGCATTATCACCATTCGGCAGAGGGATGACTACTGGCTCTCCACAATGTTAGACCCTTGGTACTGGGCCAAAATGGGGGCCTTTTTTTACACTTGCTGAGAGGGATGATTAACTTAACTACTATCAAGACATACTATGTAGTTGGTTGCTCATTGCCTGTGTTCCTCATCACCTATCCTCACGAAAGTGTGACCAGGGGATCCTCTGCGCTCACGTTCTACTGCCATGACTGCTGGAGAAGGTGAGGGGGTGGGGGGCAGTAGCTCCATAAGCAGCAAATTAAGTCTTGAGTCTCTAATGAGCACTTTCTTAACTCACCTACTGAAGAAACCACCCTGCAGCAGCAGTAGGATATGGAGCAGAACCTGAACCAGCAGGTGGTGGCATACTTGGACTGCACTCTGCCACCCCAGATCCAAGATCCCTTTGACTACAGGGTAGCCAAACTTGATTTGTGGGCACAACTGGCCGTGTTTCACCTGGGGAAGCTGGGCAAGCAGTAGTGTGGCATCAGAGTGGGTGTTTAGTGTGGCAGGGGCATAATTACCCTAAAGAGAACTTGCCTTTCAACAGAAAATGTTGAGAGATTAACGTTTCTAAAGATGAATCAGAAGTGGATAATCCAGGATTTGCACACACTGGTGCATTATACATCAGACTAGATCATTCTGGCAGTAATGTTTTGACTGCAGTGTGCTGCCATACCAGAACATTGTGAAATATGGCCTGTTACTTCTGGGCACGTGTTTTAGCCTCTATTATGATGCTGCCTGATGCCACACAACTGCTGACTGCTTCTACTACTTCTACTACTTCTTCTACTACTGACACCATAGTGTGCTGTTACTGCCTCAACTGTTGCCCCCCCCTTCCCACTATTTGACTGGGCCACTATAATGACTCTTCATGCTGTTGCCACCCTCACCACTCTGTGACTAGGCCACTATGTTGGCTCCTCATACTGTTGCCACCCTCCCCACTCTGTACTGGGGCCACTAGTGTCCCTGTTTGGCCTTGTTGACATTATCGTTTATTTTACCCTTCTTTGGATCTGTCAGAAAAAAACAAAAAATGGAAAACACTATGGGTACTGTCTTTGGAGCATCCATAAGTCCTCGATCACACGGTCAGTATTTTGTCTTACAAATACTGATCAATTACTGACCAAATACTTACCCTATAAAGGCAGAAGTGTTGATCACAAATATTCGAATTGCGAATTTTTATCGCGAATATTGGCACTTCGAGAATTCGCAAATATTTAGAATATAGTGATATATATTTTCAATTTCGATTATTCGAGATTTTTCTTTAAACAGTACACATGATCCGTCCCTGCTTCTAGCTTGTAGGCCAATGAGAAGGCTGCAATATCTTAGATTTTTAGGAGTAGTATTAAATGTGAATTTTCGTAATGAGAATTTTTTAATTGACGATTTCCGCAATCAAGAAAATAATGACTGGAGATACGAATTTTCGAATTCGCGATTATATGGCGAATATTCACCCAAATATTCACGAAATATCACGAATTCGAATATTGCCCCTGCTGCTCATCACTAAAAGGCAGATGCTCAAAATGCAGAATCCATTTTTTGGGGGGAGGTTACTTCTGACAGATCAGAAGAATGGAAAAACACACAGTGACGTCAACATAAACTTACTGCTGACACCCTCTCCACTCATGGGGTCATTACAGGAGTGCAGTGTGGAATACTAATGGAAGGAGTATGTTGGAGCATGTAATAGAGGAGAAGATAATGTTAAGATGGGGACAAAGGGGAAAAGAGAAATATGGTAATGTGAAAGTATGTCTTTCACACTGAATAGAGAATGGAAGGGAAAAATTGGGATAGAAATACAATGATTAAATTAGTTAAACAGAGCCATTCTAATCAAGGGTAATATAAATAAATCATATATAGTATCAATAATTAATATCAATAATTAATGGAGAGTATGAATCTAAGCAATCAAGATAGCTGTCTAGGGTGAGACAGCTATCTTTTCTTTCCCTCCCTTTTTCCCTCTCCCCCTTCTCACCCTAGACCGCTATCTTGATTGCTTAGATTCATACTATCCATTAATTATTGATATTAATTATTGATACTATATATGATTTATTTATATTACCCTTGATTAATATGGCTCTGTTTAACTATTTTAATCATTGTATTTCTACCCCAATTTTTCCCTTCCATTCTCTATTCAGTGTGAAAGACATACTTTCACATTACCATATTTCTCTTTTCCCCTTTGTCCCCATCTTAACATTATCTCCTCCTCTATTACATGCTCCAACATACTCCTTCTATTAATATTCCACACTGCACTCCTGCCAGTCATGAGATTCGCGATAATAGCGTTACCTCACATAGTAAAGGCAACTACTCTTGCAAACCCCCTTTTTTTTCTATTTGCGCATGCGCACGCAATCATACGTGATCACGGCAGCCGTCCGACGCGTCACCTACATAGTAGTCCTACACTTAAACATATATTCACATTGCGCATGGGCACGTAATTTGACGAGATGACGTCAGCCGTTTGGCACGTCACCTACCAGGAAGCCCTACATTTTTGCATATAAACTTGGCTGGATGCATCTGCACATATATCCAGCCTCACACGACTCCATGGGCCACAGGTATTTGATTATTTTTCTAGCCGGCAGGTTCCAGTATGTTTTTCTTTACCCAGTGTGTTTCTTCTTCATCTGCAGTGATTCCTCTCCAGCTATATTCCGCAGATATTTCTTCTGCTACACTCCCTTATTATAAATGACATTATGTCCCCAGCATTCTTTCTGTTATCGCCATACATATATACATATATCCCTTCCAGTTCTTATCCTACCTAGTCCCTCACTACTATTATTACCACTACCTATAAGGATTATGTCCTTGCTACTATTACTTTGATGCAGATAAAGATTCCCAGATCTATGCCTTCTTCTTTTACACTACTTATTCCCTCCTATTTCTCATTATATCCTTCCAGATCCCTTGATAAAGGTCACAATTGACCGAAACGTCGGGACCACTGTAATTTGACCCTATGCTATAGTAACATGTAAAATCTGGATATGGAATAAGACTAAAATGTTGTAAAGAAGATATTTACACATGTATGAATTAAATATACAACTTTAAATTTCACATTGTGTGGTGTGCCATAGATTTCTACCTATAATTGTTCTATTCTCTATGAGCACTAGGTGTGCAGATCCCATACCTCCCTATCAGTATTACTTGAATCAGTGGCTAACAAAATATGTTTTCTATCAATCTATGTGGAAACAGCAGATGGTGTAACATGAGACACCTCTTTACCACTATAGTAGAACCAGTTGCTAACAGAACAGGTTATCTATTAATCAATGTAGACATCTCACAAACAATAAAATGAGACAGTTCTTTCCCACTATATTAGAATCTTGGGTCACTTGCATAGTTAAGTACATTATACCTGACGCTAACATTGACCTGTAATGCTGAGTTCACACTTATTTATTTTACACACTTATATAGCGCTGCTATATTCCACAGCGCTTTACAGACATTGGCATCAAGCTGTCCCCAATGGGGATCACAATCTAAGTTTTCTTCAGTTATTTGGTCAGTTAATTCCAATAGTTACTGTATGGTGAGTTAAAATGAGGAGCCAATTCTACTCTCAGATAAGGTATCATGAATCTGCACCTGTTCTGTGTTGTTGACCCATAACTGATCAAATATGTGAAGTGTGAATTGAGCCTCGTGACCTACAGTCATTCTACAGCTAACCAAAGTGATTCAAAAGCATGTGTTTGCCCTGCCACAACATGAATTAAAAGGACCAGTTTTTTTCTCCACTACATTAATGGCACTGTCTCCATCATGTTCTTATTTTGTGTTTTTTCCCTTTATTAAAGGCTGCTATATGCTTTTCTTTTGGTTTAGCTAGGGATTAGGTAGAACTGTTGGTGGCCTGCACGACGATGCACACGTCCATATATTGTATGAGACCTCCCTGTCATACTGACGCACAGTAACTGTTTCACTACCAGAAAGGACTAGCTATGCATGTTGCTGCAATGCACAGTGATGTACAACGAGATACACTCTCCCTGCAGGCCGGGATATAGCTGAATTAACACGCTTAAGAGAAATAAATTTGGAACAAAGCAAATTTCTTGGTGAAATTTGCCTAAGCGTCTGAATTTTTTTTTTTTTTAATTAGCTCATCTCTAGCTACAAATATGCACTCACTTCATCTTATGAGAATAGAATCTACACCTTTGTCACACAAATATTCTGGTTAGCCATACAGTATGTTTTTAAAGAGACTTTATGATCGAATAAAGGTATAGAAAGATAATTTTCAGTAGCTATTTTTCATAGAAATATTTTTTGCCTTTCCTGCACCTCTGTTTTGATGTTGCTAGGGCTTTCGTTGGGGGGGGGACTATCATGTAAAGGACAGCAGTTTCAAATATTTCTCATTTATTGACTCTATTTACTGCCCATGATTGTCTTCACACACAAGCTGCTTTGCTACTAAGAAACTGTTCTGCTAGTCAGAATGAAACATACCATCCCTCTAGAGGTTGGGAGGGATGAGAGCAGGAAGCAGTGGAACTAAGGCATGTGATGTGTGACATCCTGTACTACAGGAAGGAAAAGAAGGAGGATAACAACATGTTCATTATATAGGATGTCACATCAACAGCAAAGACCTGGAGCATGGTCACATTACTACATTTGACCCAGGCTTACAGAGGCATCTCACTTACAGACCATACATTAGTAGAGATAATCTTCCTGCTAGTAAGCCATCTACACATACTTTTAAGGAGGTGGAAAACCCCTTAATAACAACACTAGAAAGTAATTTCATCTCTCTGGGAGACAATCTTCACTCTTTAACATTATTTTTTTTACAGCTATTTACAGTAGGTCATTTTTAAATGGAGAAGACATTTACTAGGGCTGCAAAATACACCATTTGACAACCCAAATTCAGTTTCGTTTTTCCAACAGTTGGCAATAGAGTTGATAGAATTTAATGTCATCTAGAGCAGAGAATATTTATGATTGTCAGGCTCCTAAAAAACGACAGAGGGAGAAGTTATCATTTGTGGTATTTTGGTATCAAATATACATCAGCCTTTGGTTTTGTGTTGTTTAGCCAAATTTATAAAGGTGAGCTAGCTTTTATTAAATTTGGCATTTGTGAGATGTGGTTTCACCACTGCCAGTTAAAGTACCACAGGGGTTTAAAAATTTGCCAATTTTAAATGACATAACACTGTTCTAATCTCTAATCTTGACCAACTTTACACTACACTTCTGAAAGTGACAAGGCTCATCAAATGTCGCACAAAATGTAGCACTCAACATCTTTTGTGACATTTTTACACCACAAAACAGGAATAGCAGAATTAATAACTGACCCCATAAATACTTTTTATAGTCACAATGTAAACACATGAGTTTATTTCATCTTGTTTCCTCACCTGTGGGATTGTTGTCATCTGAGGAGAATGCATTCTTGGTGCATGAGATGTCTTTATGAGAAGCCAGGAAAAGAACCACTTCACCTTTCTCATTTTTTATAGGAACAATATCAAGGAGACACCAGAATGATCCACCTACAAATTAAATGAAATACGTCAGCACTCTTCTATTTAGAAAATGACACAAACAATTTAGACAGATATTCTAGAAGAAAGGACCCTTACATATACATATACAGGGGTTTATATTTTTTTAAAGCTGTAATGTTGCAACTTTACAACTTTTTGCATTTTTCTTTACATATGTTATGTTGCATGAAACTTTACAACTTATGGTATATATTGTAATAACTTTCTGTTGCTTTCTGTTGATTTACAGACTATGGACACCTCTGTTTTTTTTCTTAAATGCATGCATTTTCAGCTGAAAAGCATTTTTTAAATTTGGTTTTATTAAAAAAAAAATTAATGAATGGTTTTCCAAGTAATACACGGACTGATTTGGTCCACCAGAGTAGAAGCCATTGATACTTGGCTGTCCACTTTTGCCCATAGAGGGGGTCAAAAGCATGGAATTCCCCTCAATGATGTTTATATTCACTGTTTATGGCACATGGACAGAGGTTGTCCCATTAGGACATCCGCTAAAATAGCTTAGCCATTCCAGAGTGCCTATGGGACCATATTTTCAATAGTGGACATACCATTCATTTAGTATTTGTGTGGTTATTATTACTGTAAGTTCAAAACATTCTGCCCTCAGCTTGACTTGTCAGCTTTATGACCATCATTGTTTGTATGTCTTTATTTTTATTTTAGACTCGGACGGGCAATCTTCCCTACTGATCTGCCTGGCCCACCTTTGTTGAAGGGTAGTTTTCTGTACAGTAAACTTGCTTTTGAAGCAAATAGTGATTTTACTGTGATTAAAGGAGGCCCGTAGTAGAGATAACATAGCTCTGCATGAATTACTGCAGAAGTTTTGCCAGAATTTGAGCAAAATTGCATCAAAAATGCAACCAAAGTGGTTGTGGGAGATTTGGTCTATTATGTAATTCCTTAATATAATTTTAATTCCAAACTGGAGTTCAACGTGCTTAAGGGGAAAATTTGCTGAAATAAAAAAAAAAAAGTTTCACAAACTGCTGAGCTGTGTGAATTGCTGATATTCAAACCTATACCTAGAAACATGTATTTTTGGCTAATAAACATTTTAAAATTTTTGTAAATTGATTTACGGTAATTAAAGTTTTTAAACAGTTTGTCCTCTGCAGTTTTTATGTATCACAATACATAGCAAGCTACAGACTGACATTCACAGTTATATCTATCAGTGAGCTTATCTAATTGCTCAATCTCTAGAAACTCCTGCTTCCTCCTAAGCAGTCATCCTGTGTGGAAATCTCTGTTAGAGGCCTCTGTCACAGAATCTGTAAAAATTAAGGACAAAATAGTAGCAGCAGCACTCCATTTTGTCAGATGAAATGCCAGACTCCTGAACCGAAACCTGACGGGCCCATTATAGTCTATGGTTTACATCCAGCGCTGTTTATGGCAGTTATGTGTAGGACCTAGCACCTCAGTTAATATTATTGTTCTGCTTCTATAATCGAGAACAATGCTGACGTGAACAATTATGATTAAGTTCTTTAGATTTGGTTGGTAAACCCAATTCTGAAAATTATTTGTAGAAAAAAAATACATGTATTTCAGTAAAAAACAAATGCCCCAAAAGGTATCCACGTACTGTCTCGTTTAGTTTATGCAATGACTCAAACTCATGTCCCGGCTAGGTAAGAACAAGTTCATAAAGAAGGGAAGTGATGGAATTCTACATCACATGGCTGCACATGATCATCAGATGTAAACCCAATATAGATAGTTTGGATTTGAAGTAAAGAATGAGAAAAAAGCAGCCAACAGGTGCTATGCATATATGGAAACTCTTAAGACTTGGAAATGCATCAAAGATTATTGCCTCATTTGTTTGAGAAAATGCAAAAATTTGGAAAATTCATTCTCTATGTAGAGGCGTCCAAAAATTTGACCTGTACTGTATGCTTTTTTTTCTGGTAAATGTACTTCAGTATACATGAATATTTCTATCATGTGCAGTATCGTCAAAAGTTAGGGGCTCATTTATTAACCTATTTACACCATTTTTACCACAGTTTTTGGTGTAGAAAATGGCTAATATCTACGCCAGCGAGCTGGTATAGATTTAAATCTGACTTACAGCCTGCTGGAGGAAGCGACAAATTTTGTAGAGGACTGTACCTCAATATAACTTTGCTTTTTTCTTCAGCAGTACAGAGAGACTTAAGACGGGCGTGGAAAATGCCCCTAAGTCTCTGTTCACATATGTATTGTGGATTTAATTCAAAATGGAAGCCACAACGCTTTGCCAGATCTGTTGCATGATGGATCCCAAAGGTACCTAACGTACCCTATCGACTTTAAATGGGATCCATTGAGATTGTGTTGTAGCTTATGTCAACTTCAACTTCATTGGAACTGCCAATGGAGACCCTAAAGACAACATACCCTGGCTGAGCTATGTTGGTTTACTATGTGAAGATGTAACATTGATAGACATTTCTATGCATTGTAAATACAAAATCAGCCGACAAATAGTTATATAGTACATTCTTTTCAATTCCAGCATCTTCACAACGAAGAACCAGAAAATATAACTGGAGATACAATGTATGTGGATTCAATCATTAGTCATAAGCATTTCCATTTAATCAAACTTCTATAACTCTGGCTATTTCATATCACTCCAATAATTCTCACTAATGTATTTTGGCCAGAGCAAAACCAGTTTCTAAAATTCAGTGTTCTTTTAGCTATGAAATTAGGGAGGTTTTTAGAAAATCATTACATTTCATGCTCTCTCTCTTGACAGCTAAAGCTGTTGGATATATTTGTAAAATTTATACAACATTGTCACATTCCATTACTTTTTCGGGCAAATTTCATAACTGCACCAACGTCTGAAATAAAATTATGTACTACTGTGATTTGTCAGCTAGAAAAGCATAAAAACCCTAATTTATAGGCAATGTATTAGTTATAAACAGTTGATAAAATTTCTAAATATATCATCCATTTATTTAATAAGTTTATTAATGGTCCTGTGAAAGGAATGAAAAAGAAAGTAATAGTTATTTTCGATGTCATTAAATTTTTTGACGGAAATCTCTACAGATGAACAAAACAAAACTGACGAAGTGGAATTCGATCCGAATTTCAGGAAAAATTTCTATGTGCACCGAATCTTAATTTCCTTGCGATTCGTGGTAACGAATTGCATTTTTTCCTAAGATGGCTGCTGCACGTGTGAGGACACGGAGCAAGTAACTCTGGGAAGGCAGGATCACCCATAATGTCATGCATGCAGCTAATCAGCAGCCAGCCAGCCCGCCCTGTGATGTCACAGACCTACAAATAGACACCTCAGCCATCTTAAATTCTGCCATTTACCAGTGTACTTAGTGCAGTGAGAGACGTCAGCAGGCACTAGGGACAGTGCTAGAAAAAACCTCATTGTGCTAAAAAAACGATTTACAAGTGCAGGGAAAGATTATTCAAGGTGTAGGGAAAGGATAGGGAGGAATCATTCCACAGCATTTATGTTGAACAGGGTTCAGTAGGGGAGGTTACAGCCTGGGTAATAGGAACAATCCTATTACACCTTGCTGCACTGACTGGGGATCCAAATTGCCATTATACAGCTCTGTAATTCCAGCAAACCATTCTTATTAGGGTGCAAGTGCTGTTTGATACAGGCATTAACAGGGTTTATTGCAAGGAGATATTTCTATGTCTTGCTTGCCCTTGTGCGGTGCAGTTATATGTTCTAAAGCATTTTTTGACTTGTATTAGTGGGTAAAAAGGGCTTATTAGTAGAGATGAGCGAACATTAAAAAAAGTCCGTTGTTCGGCGTTCGGGTGGTGGTAAGTCGCGCATCCCGTTATGGATTCCACTATAGCGGCATATGGAATCCATAAGGGGCGGCTGCCACGAACCCGAACTTTTGCACAGCCGAAGGACCTGGGGTGATGTCACTGTCATGTGATCAGTGCAGGGGGCGTGGCTCAGCACTGGATTTGGGGGATCTGGGGATCAGCGGTGCAGTTATATATTCTAAAGCCTTTTGTGTCGTGTATAAGTGGTCAAAAATAAGGGCCTATTTGCCGTTTAGCGGTGCAGTTATATGTTCTAAAGCCCTTTTTGGAGTGTATTAGTGGCAAAAAATATATATATATTTGCCATTCAGCAGATATGTTCTAAAGCCCTTTTTGGGGAAAAAGAACAAGAGCTTATTAGCCGTTGTGTGTTGAAGTGAGAAAATTATAGCAGTTTTTGGTGTGTATTAGGGTATTAACAGCTAGCAGAGTTTGCCCTGGAAAAGCTGACCTGCCCGACCAGTAGTGTGGCATCAGAGCGGGTGTTTAGTTCGGCGGTGGCCATAGTTACCCCAAGAAGAACTTGCCAGTCCAACCAAAATGTGGAGAGGCTGACCTTTGTCAAGATGAATCAGCCATGGATCAGCCAGGGTTTCCACCCACCAATGCCTGATACATCAGATTAGATCATCCATGCTGCCTCACCCAAACCTTGACAAGAGACCGGTTTCTCCTGGCTACTTGCCTCAGCTACTATTCTGATGCTGCCACCCACCTGATGCCACACATCTGATGCCAAGTGCTCCTTCTTTCACCCACCATCTTCAGCTGGTGCTCGTATTGCCACCCACCTCCCCACTCTGTCACTGCGTCACTCTGGGGTCTCCTGATGCCGCCACCTCCTCACTATGTCAAGTTTCCACTCTGTGGTCTCCTGATGCTGCTGCCAGTGCCACCTCAACACTATTTCACCTTGCCACTCTGTGGTCTACTGATGCTGCTGTCACCGCCACACTACGTCACCTTGCCACTTTGTGGTTTTCTGATGCTACTTCCACCTCCACACTATGTCACCTTGTCACTCTGTGGTCTTCTGATGCTGCTTCCACCTCCACACTATGTCACCTTGCCACTCTGTGGTCTCCTGATGCTGCTGCCACCTCTACACTGTCATTTTGCCACTCTGTGGCCTCCTCATTCACGTGTCATCTCTGTTTTTGATCCACTCCTGTTTTTTTTGGCATTAGCAATACTGATGAATTACTGACCAAATGCTGACCGAGTGAAAGCGGATGCTCAACAGACAGGATCCGTTTTTGGGGGGTTATTGTTCTGACGGATCAGAGGAAGGGCAAAATAATCAGTGACGTTAACACAAACTTAATGCTGACACCCTCTGTACTCTGTCGGGGGCCTCTACTTGTTTAAGTGTTTAATAGAACAGGTTCTGTAGACATCTATGTGGAATCAGCTGACGATAGTGTAATAGGAGTGCGCTTCTTCTTGGCGCTAACATCGACCTGTAAGGCAGAGTTCATACTTTAGTTATTTGGTCAGTTTTGGCCTTGTAACTGCCCAAATAAGTGAAGTGTGCAGTGATTCTAAGAGCGACGCATGTCATACGCGCTCACAGTATTATTTCACTTTGGATGGTAACTGGCTTCACCACGACCAGAGAGAGTGATGACATGGTGACGTCACACGTCAGTGTGCGTGAGATTTGGCACGTTTTCTTCAATCAAGATGGCGACAATGGCCTCTCCACAAGCAAATGGATAAGGTGAGTATGTATTTTTTTTATTTTTCAGGAAAAATTGATTCGTAAGCACGAGGAAATTCGGCTTAGTGACTAATCAAATTTTTCCTGAAATTCAGATCGAAGCACTCTTTGTTAACTTTAATTTGCTCAACACTAGTACTGACCATCAGAATGACATCATATTACATATACCATACAGTGAACAAAGCAAGCTCCCTATGCATGTTACTGCAAGGCACAGTGTTCAACACCATTATAAATGCTCTCAGAAGCCAGGAGATAGCAATTTTTTAAATTAATTCACCGCAAATGAATTTGGACCGAAATGAATTTTTACCCAAAAACTTGGCAAACCGGCAAATCGAATTTTTGAAAAATTCATTCATCTCTAAAAATCTCCACAAAAAGTTAAAAATAAGGATTTATCATCATCGAAAATGTATCTACCTCGCTCCTTCCTATTGTATGTTCTTCATCTAGTTGTGTGCATTACATTAACATTTATGTCAATATTATTATAGGCTTTTACCATTGTATTTAAATTATAAAAACATCTGATTTAGTTAAATCGGCCATCAAATTTCATACAGTCTGAATCAAAAGTGCCACAGTTGCCGTCCACAGATCCTCCATAACAGTGCCATCCACAGATCCCCCATAACAGTGTCTTTCACAGATCCCCCATAACAGTGCCCTTCGCAGATCCCCCCATAGCAGTGTCCTTCACAGATCAACCCCCATAACAGTGCCATCCACAGATCCCCCATAACAGTGTCCATCACAGATCCCCCCATAACAGGGCGTCTCCCCCAGATCCCCCATAACCGTGCCATCCCCAGATCCCCATAACAGTGTCCTTCACAGATCCCCCATAACAGTGCCATCCCCAGACCACCATTAGTTCAAAACCCACCAAAAGCACACCTTTTGGTTACAAATATTTTTTTTTTTACTTTCCTCCCCAAAAACTTAGGTGCGTCTTATGGGCCGGTGTGTCTTATAGGGCGAAAAATACAGTATTTGAGATGTGGAAAGGTTATACAGGAGATATAGCGCAGGTAATGTCACTGTCTGCAGCATCTACGGAAAAAGTACACTGGAGGTCACAGCAAATTGCGTAACGGAGCGCGGAACAGCCTCCGTGTTTTGCGGATCCGCGGTTTGCGGTCCGCAAAACACCAACGGCCGTGTGCATGAGGCCTTAGGTGTGAAAATTAAAAACAACTTGTTTTTTTTTTACAAGAAAATGGTGCTTTAGGCCCAAACTTTCTTTTTCACAAAAGATAACAGGAGAATATCCCCCCAATTTGCTACCCACTTTCTCCTGAATACAGTAACACCCCAATTGTGTCATAAACTGTTATCTGGGGATACGCCAGGGCTCAGAAGGGAAGAAGCGGCATCTGGATTTTCTAACATGGAAATTTCTGTCAGGGTTTTTAAAAGCAATAACTTTTTTTTATTTTCTGTTGAATGAGCTGCGTGAGGTATTATTTTGTGAGACAAGCTGTAGTTTCTATTGGCACCATTTTGTGGTACATTTGGCTTTCTGGTTGCTTTTTATCTCATTTTTGTGAGGTGAAGTCACAAAGAAAAGCAGTTTGGTGTCATTTTTCTATTTTTTTTTTTACACTGTTCACTTGATGGGGTAGATCATGTGATATTCTTATAGATCCGGTCATTACGGACATAATGACACCAAATATGTCTATTTTTTTTATTTTTTACGTTTTACACAATAAAAAACTTTTTAGGAAAAAAAACTCATGTTCTTGTGTGGGGGCTCATTTTTTGTGGGAGGAGGTGACATTTTTATTGCTACCATTTTGGGGTACATATGACTTTTTGGTTGACTAACATGTTTTTTGGGAGGTGAGCTCACTAATAAAATTTGTTTTGGCGCCATGTTTATTTATTTATTTTAAGATAGGGTCAATCATGTGATATTATTATAGAGTCGGTCGTTGCGGATGCTGTGATACCAAATATGTCTATGTTATTTTTTTCTTCTATTTTTTTACATTTTTTAAATAACAGATTTGAGAGGAATTTTTTTTTTAAAACACTTTAGTTTTCTATTTTTGAAATTTTTTATTTTACACTTTTCTCCTGTAACTGGGGCTGACATAGTAGCCCCAGAGAGGCTGTACAGCATAATACAGCATAATACAGCGCTGTATAGCCTCACTGCAGGGCTAATCAAGGTCTATGGAAGACCCCACAGCTCCTGCAATCACCCGGCCCTGGCAATCACATGACTACAGGGCTGGGACAGGAAGCGGCATAGCGCTTCCTGATCTGTATACACAGTGCTCGTTGAGCGCTGTGTATACAGTGATCTAGAAGGCAGGGACACCCAGGAACGGTCCCTGCCTTCTCTCTGGGTTTCCCTGCAGTCACTGACAGCGGGACATCGCTCGGAAGCTGCAAGATTAGAGTGCAGCTGCCATCTCTGAATGGACGTTCCAGAACGTTCATTCAGAGATAAATCCGACCGCCCAAGGACGTTTATAGTCAATAGGCAGTCAGGAAGTGGTTAAAAGGACTTATGGGTCTCTTACAATTGCACACAATTTAGCGCAGGTTGTGCTAATAATATATATTGCTGACAGATACATTAGTCCTTAAAAGGACATTTGGTTCTCTACAATTGCACGCAATTTAGCGCAGGTTGCGCTAAAAATATATATCGCTACCAGACACAACAATAGTCCTTAAAATGACTTTTGGGTCTCTAACACAAACCCAGCCTAAAATAAAATTCAATGTCCCTTCTACAGCACAGCTCTCCCTGACTAAGACTGAGCCAAACCACGTGTCATCGGGTGCTTTATAGCACCCAATGAGCCGTTCCGGCCAGCCAATCACTGTAATGCCAGTAACCAACATGGCTATGGAATTACAGTGAGTGGCAGTACTTACCTGCAGGTTCACTGGCTGCGTAGCCGGGAGGAGACTCGAGCATCGTGCTCGAGCACACGCGGTATTCGGCCGAACAACGCTATGTGCAGAGCATCGCGATGCTCAAGCCAAACTGCTGTTCGGCCGAGCATGCTCGCTCAACACTAATACTAATGTCTATGTTCTTTGTTTTCCATAATGCAACATTCTTAAAGATGTTTATGTTAGCACAGGTTCCCCTACACTAGCATTCTTCTTTCTAAAAGCATAGACAATTTATTTGGTGGTGTTAATATAATGTCACAAAAACAGCTTGTTCATTTGCTTTTTCTGTCTTTAATTAAAAAAATGGTCCCACTTCAATCAGCACCAGGGGATGGATTATCGCTAGCAATTTTGCATGTTACTACAAATGTTAAGCAAATGGAATGCTAATTTAATCCATTGGAGAATCAGTCTCATGGAAATGTGAGTTTTGTGTCTCCTGGGTGTCAGAATTACATATTTAGCAGACTCTTCATATTTTCCCCTGTCAGTTTTATTTAAATATGCTGTTGCAGGCTAAGTCTTTTTCTAACACTCAAATGACTTCAAAGCACAGAAAAAAACATTGATTTGCTAGATTATATTATATACTGTGAAAAAGTTCACTTCAAACAAATCTAGCCCGGGCTTAGATTTTGGCCTACACCAGGTTGATGTCTTAGTAATGAATTATCTGGTTGTCAGTCTATTTTGGTGAGAAGGAAGCTGGCGCTCCTACATAGAGTCATGTAGTAACAATAACTGCTATTGGATTGGATGAAAATCATGTCTGACAGAGGATTCAGAAAAATGCTGAAAAGATGATTAATTAGGGTGCTTTCACCCATGGTGGAAAATGTGCCACATAAGCAGTTCCCCCATGATATTCTATGGCATTGAAAAGTGTTAATCCATGCCCTGCATTTCTGCTGTAGAATAAGATTTTGTAGTGTAAATCATGAAGTGTCGAATCTTTTGTGAAGAGGAATATGCATTTCAATGGAGGACATAAAGTAAAATATGATGTGGAAAAATCTGCATGAAAATACACGCATAAAGATCTGAAAAAAACTCAAAGAATCCAAAACAAAATCTGAATCTTAACACGCATCTGCATTTTTTCTGCCAAAATTTTCCACCTCGTGTGACGGAAACCTTAAGGAGAGCTTCACCTAAAATTTTATCTGCCAGCTAAAACCGGATAGCAATATATATCCTTTTTTTTGTAATCTGTTTTTATTTTCTGATTGTAGATTTCTTTATTCTATTTCCGGAACATAATTATGGGGGCGTTCATCTTGCCTGAGCTGTTCTAAACAGCACTTATAAGGCATTAAGAAAATTGCTTTACGGCAGCCACATGGGCCATTGACACAATGGACAGGAGGGGACCTCATTGACTTCTACGGGAGAGTTTTCTGGCCATTTTCTGTGACCTGTGCAGAGGTCATTGTACAAGGAAAGAATAGATAAGTTCTGACAATCACCTATTGTGAATGGTGGATACTGTCTAATCTATACATTGAGTTGATATAATTACAGGCAGGCTTAGAATATCAGATAAGCAGATAACTGCAGTAAGATGGTCTGTACAGACCAAGAACTGACACCTATTATTAGGCTCAGTGGAGAATAAGGAAACTGCAGGATTTTATGATCTTTGTTTAAATGTAGATATTGACATGGAAAATTAAAGACAAAATCATCAAAAATTCCTTAAAACTATATTAAACATAAAAATGTAATTTAAAAAATAGCTCTTATGAAGACATATTCCCTTTAAAGTCAGATTGATCATCACTTTCCTAGGCTCTATTACCCAGGGTAATATTCCCATTCTGAAATATTGTGTCAAATCATGTCCCCATGATTGATTGTTACCCTCTGTTTTATATGATTCCTACTAAGTGCTACCACACAATAATCTGAATTCATATAAAGCAGTCATCTCCAGACAGGAGGGGATGCTACATGAGACTTACGACCCTACTAGTGTATGTTTTGAAAAGAGCCAAGGGTCATAACCATATTTACTGGCCACAATACATCCACTAAATACTGCATGCACTTTAGTGCAAATCTGGCGTGTATAATACTTTGGTGTGTACCAATGCAGATACAGTGTAGGATACTATTTGTAGTGCTTTCCCTTCAACCCCTGACTATAAACATAATGACTAAAGTGTGAAGCTTCTTGGGCTTACCAACACTCTAATTGCAAATATTTGCAGATAAATATTTTAAAGGGGACCAGTCACTTCTCTTTGTCTATTTTACTAAATAAATGTATTCCACATGCAATGATACTTCTGGAGCATCTTTCCTTATCAGTCTATGTTTTTCCATTCTTCTATTATTCCCACACAAAAAAATAAGAATAAATGGAAAACTGTATGTTTCCAGTTTGGGGTGTGTCAAGATGCTGCTGTCTTTGCTAGCTCTCATGTATCACCATCTACAGCTTCTAGGTAATCCCACCTTCCTTATTTTGGCAGCCACTAATGCTGAGGAGAGAGATTCCACACAGTAAGTAGAAGTAATCTGTGTCAAAAGCGGCAGTACAGCCAGCTACTTAAAGAAGTTACATGCACACATACTCTACAGCAGCAATAATAAACACTATTTAGAAAGTTGAATCATTTTAGATTTAGGAAGCAAATGAGCAATCCAAATAAATTTAAAGCTATGGTGTCTAAAGCCTTTAAAAAGAATCTGTCCTCACTCACAATGGAACATCTCCCAAAACTACTGTGATAGATCTGATCAAACTTTTTGAAATTTGTTTCATGTCCAATTTGTGAAATTTTTAAATTTGATTTGTGTCCAAATTGATTTTAAAATCAAATATGCTCAAACTGGCTTTTAAATTGGTATATGACACTCTAAGCTCTGCTAGGACTCAGATTTTTTTATGCATCTTTTCGTTATCTTTTTTTACATTTTTATTTATCATTTTTGCTCTTTCCCTCCTAACCCCTACCTTTTAAGTTCTTTAACACAAAGGCAGTAATAGCAAGTAATGTCAGACTGACATATAGCAAAATTTGATCCCGTGCTGAGCCACGCCCCCTGCACTGATCACATGACGGTGACGTCACCCCAGGTCCTTCGGCTTTTCAACAGTTCGGGTTCGTGGAAGCCGCCCCTTATGGATTCCATATGCCGGGATAGTCCGCGGTAGTGGAATCCATAACGGAAAGCGGCGATTACCACAACTATTTTTTAAAGTTCGCTCATCTCTAATGAACAGCATCCCTTTAATGCGGTAGAATTGGGTGCACGTCTCCCAGGGGATTGGAGTCCAAACAATGAAATAAAAATAAAAAAGTTATGGCGACAGCACGTCCAAGGTGGAATCTTTAATCCAGATGCAATGTTTCAGTCAGAATAGCCTTTGTCTTGCTTGACAAAGGCTATTCTCGCCGAATCGTTGCATCTGGATTAAAGATTCCATCTTGGACATGCTGTCTCCATGCCTTTTTTAGTTTTATTTCATTGTTTGAGTTGTGGTAATAGTAGTGGCAGTAGGAGGATTAGCAGCGTGGAGATGGTAGATAGGCAGACAGCAGCAGTGGCATCATGGGGCTGGCAATCAATAGTCACCATCAACAATGGCAGATCTATTCATGGGCTTCAACCAAAGGTGTATGAAGATCCACATGGATTTATGCCTGATGTGATGTTTTATTCACTGGTGGTAATAAAACCTTGTCCATTTGGGTGTGAGGACATCACCTGCCACACTAAAAACCTTTTCTTAATTGACACTGGAGGTTAGACCACACAGTACAGCAAGAGCAAACAGGACTAGTTCCGGCCACTGTTCAAGTTTGCTAGCCCAGAATCTATGGGATCATGGTACACAGTATGTGCCAGGAAAGGCCACAGTCATTTTGAAAACGAGACATTTTTAAATACCTACTTCACCACTACAAACACCTGGCCAAACGTCACAAACTGCGGGTAATGGTGTACAGAAGAATTCCGTTTTTGAAAATAGTTAAATGTTGGGGAAGGTGCAGAACTGCACCACTATGGACACCTGTCAAAAAATGCAATAGGTGGGATATGGCAAAGGCTGCCTCTGATGGCATACAGAAGAATTCTATTTATGAAAAGAATGACATTTTTTAAAGCATAGAACTCGCTATGGAAATTTTGGGAAAGCCACAGATTTGCACCACTATAGACAACTGGCCAAAAGACAGATGGGATAGGGTAAAAACTGGGGCTGATGGCATACAGAAGATTTTAGTTTTTGAAAGGAATCAAATTTGCAGGAGGGCACAGAATGGTATGGACACTTGGCCAAAAGTCCTGAACATGGGATATGGCAAAAACAGTGGCTGATGGCATAGAAAAGAATTACATTTTAGAGAAGAATTGTTACTATATCTATTCACGTGTTTCATTGTAAGCCGCGTGAGCTGGTTGCCGGATTCGAGGGTGTGTGTGTCTAGGGCCATGTGTCGGTGTGGCAGTGTACATCCACCTCTGTCTTGTGCGTACTGACCGCAGATACTTGTGGGCTTACTCTATATAAAGTATAGGTTGGTTGCTTTGTTGTGCATACTGGCCGCAGATACTTATGGTGTAAACATGACCACTGTGTTTGTATCTCCCTTCTGTTCAGCAAGGTAGGGGTTAAAGAGGTTGTCCGGGCTTTTAATATTGATGATCTCTCCTCAGGAGTTCCTGCCATACTCTGTCACCATGGTCTCATTTTAGTTCTGCTCATGTCTTGCCATCCAGTCTGGTGTTCCTATAACCTGGTGTTCTGATTGTGCCTGTGGTTTTAGTGTGTTTGCTTATTCCTGTACTTCCAGACTCTTGCACCAGAGTTCCTGAGTCCTAGGATAAGCTGTCAATTATACTGGGACCATCCCAGGAGATAGCAGTCGGATCACTAACCCGCAGCAAAGTCCACATCCCTGTATAGGGGGTTAAAGGGTGAATATTGGGGAGGTGCCAGAATAACGCCCTTAGGGTTTGGCCCAATGTCAAACCGGTTACTTAACACAATGGTTCCACATTACCACTGATCTATCTTGATCCATAATCAGTGGATCCCTAACAAGAATTCAGTTTTGATAAAGGCACTGCCGCTGAACTGCATCACAATTGCCAGAACTAATTGGTACAGTAGCAACAGCACCATCAGCAAATAGGCCAGGGGAGAGTTCAGTATCCTCACAACTGGATTGTTGATTGCTTAGAGTTGTTTTGTGGCCACACATTCCATTATCGATGACCGATAACAGAGCGGTGTAGGAGCCTGAGCAAAAAAAATGATGAGGACAATGATAAGGATATTGTACTGGCTGTGGATGCTGCCTGGCAGCCATAAAGAAGACTCGGAAAAGTAGGACAGGCTTGTTCCGATTGTTGGCCAGTTCTATTTCCCCTCTGGATCTGGTGATGCCGCCTTATGTGCATGGAATTCTGCAACATTTTATAAATTAGACAATTTTTACAGACCGCTGGCCAGAAGTAGTAATATATATTATAGAACAGAATTAAATTTGGGTGAGGGCGGGGAACTGACCCACATTTACCACAACTAAATGATATGGCACCAACTGCATCACCAGCAATTTGGCCAGGTGGGAGTCTAGCTTACACACAAGCTAATTAATTGCTGGTTGCAAATAGTTTTCTTATGGCCAAGCATTCAATTAGGGATGTCTGACAATGGAGCAAAGGACTAAGAGGATACATCTGATCAGGAGAGGAAGTAGCTGACGATGACTACAAGAACACTGTACTGCTTGGAGATGCGGCCTGGCTGCCACAAAGAAGATCAGGAGAAGAACAGACTTGCTCAGATTAGAAATGCTGGTCAGTTCTATTTTCCCATAGAATCCGGTGATACCTCCTTATGTGCGGCAGTAGATCCCTGGTACCTATGTTTGTGTTTAAACACTCACAGCTTATTTTACTCCTGCAGAACGTGCACACAGCTGTGGCTTTGTGTGTCAGCTTTGTGGAGGAAAACTGTCATAAAGGAGATACTTGAATATAGCAAGTCGTTGCAGAACTTAGCCCAGGTCTGGCACGATTGTGTTTGTGCCTACAGTACAAGCGGCATCACCAGTTCTACTACCACCAACAGCAACACAGCTATGCACGCGCTTCCCTGTCTCTGCCTAAACCTCCTTCTCATGGCAGTCCAAATGCTGATGTTTTTCACACAAGTCAACATAAAGATTCTCTTGAGTATCTTCCATAATGCATAGGGTTTTGTTGCCTCTTCTTAGGGAAAATGAAAGTGAGCCACTAGGAAATGGCAGTGAAGACAAAAAATAATGCAACTAAAAGTGTTCTATAGAGTTGCAATGAGGAGGAGAAGGAGGAAGGCTATGATCCCTGGTTCCAAGGGCCAGTGTCAGACTCAGAGGTGACATCCACATCATCCTGCTGTAAATGAGAGTAGAAGTGAGCCATCCAGTCCACAACATTATTCCCTTTGTCTTCAATAATAATAATGTACTGCTGATTGGAAGCCAGGGGGAACTGTGGTCTACTTTGGTTTGGTAGACACAGATTATAAAACGGTAGATATAAAACGGTACTAGCAAAACTGCAAATATTTTTTCTGCAATTGGATAAATGGGGCAGAATTAAATGTCCCTCCCATTCTACATTGCACAATGGTATTGACAATTTAACATGGTAATAATACAGTTTTTGCATTAAAATATGTTTTCTGTAACAGAATGATAGCTTACAGTAATACAAAGCGTTCACTACAACAGGTATACCAATGGTGTTATTGCAATAAAATGTGTTTGCTATAACACTGAATGGTTTCTTGCAGTAATGTACAACACATTCAATAACACGGGTTTAATAATTGCCTTATTGCACTAAAATACTTGTGCTGTAAATACACGTTATTTTTCAGTAATATACAACGTGATCAATTATATGGGTATAATATTGGCATTATTGTAGTAAAATAATGTTTACTGTAACACTAAACAGTATCATTATACAATAAGTTCAATAACACGTATAATAATTGTGTTATTGAAGTAAAATGTTCTTACTATAACACTAAACAGTATATTGCAATAATATTTAATGTGTTCATTAACATGAGTATAATTAGAGATGAGCGAATCGAAGTTGATGAAATGGAATTCGATCTGAATTTCTGGAAAAATTTGATTTGCACCGAATCCGAATTTCCTCACGCTTTGTGGTAACAAATCGCATTTTTTCCTAAAATGGCTGCTGTACATGTTAGGACATGGAGCAAGGAACTCTGGGAACGAGGGATCACCAAAAATGTCATTCATGCAGCCAATCAGCAGCCAGCCCTGTGATGTCACAGCCCTAAAAATGGGTAGAAAAGACTTTAAAACTTTAATTTTGCTGTATAGAAGTTGAGAGAAAGGATAGGGAGGAATCATTCCACAGTATTGAAGCAGAACAGGGTTTAGTAGGGGAGGTTACAGCCTGGGTAATAGGAACAATCCTATTACACCTTGCTGCACTGACTGGGGACCCAAATTGCCATTATACAGCTCTGTAATTCCAGCAAACCGTTCTTGTTATTGGGGTGCAAGTGCTGTTTGATACAGCCATTAACAAGGTTTATTACAAGGAAATATTTCTACATCTTATATGCCCTTGTGCGGTGCAGTTATATGTTCTAAAGCTTTTTTGGCTTGTATTAGTGGGGAAAAAAGGGCTTATTAGCCGTTGTGTGGTGAAGTGAGAAAATTACAGCCCTAAATATGTATTTGCCTTTCAGCGGTGCAGTTGTATGTTCTAAAGTCCTTTTGTGGCGTGTTTTAGTGGCAAAAAATGTATATTATTTGACGTTCAGCAGTGCAGTTATATGTTCTAAAGCCTTTTGTAGCGTGTATAAGTGGAAAAAAATAAGAGCCTATTTGCTGTTCAGCGGTGCAGTTCTATGTTCTAAAGCCCCTTTTGGCAAGTATTAGTGGCAAAAAAATATATTTGGCATTCAGCGGTGCAGTTATATGTTCTAAAGCCCCTTTTGGAATATATTAGTGGCAAAAAAATTATTTGCCGTTCATTGGTGCAGTTATATGTTCTAAAGCCCTTTTTTGTGTGTATTAGTGGCACAAAAAAAAGTATTTGCCGTTGTGTGGTGAAGTGAGAAAATTACAGCCTTTTTTGGCGTGTATTAGTGGCAAAAAATTTATATATTTGCCATTCAGCTGTGCAGTTATATGTTCTAAAGCCCTTTTTGGCGTGTATTAGTGGCAAAAAAAATATAGGAAGGAAGGAAAAATTAGATATAACAGATGTAAGGCCTGCATGACATGGTCCCTATTTTGCATCAGAATTGGCTTATGATTTGGTAGCCAAAAGCAGGAGTGGGTACAAAACACAGAAGACATACAAATATTTTATTCACATGTCATCTCTGTTTTGGATTACTGACCAAATGCTGACCGAGTGAAGGTGGATGTTGCACAGACAGGAAACGTTTTTTGGTGGTTATTGTTCTGACGGATCAGAGGAAGGGCAAAATAATCAGTGACGTCAACACAAACTTACTGCTAAAACCCTCTCCACTCATTCGGGGGGCTCTACTTGTATAAGTGTTTAATAGAACAGGTTCTGTAGACGTCTATGTGGAACCAGCTGCCGATGGTGTAAAAGGAGTGCTCTTCTTCTTGACGCTAACATTGACCTGTAAGTCTGAGTTCACACTTGAGTTATTTGGTCAGTTTTGGCCCCGTAACTGGCTAAATAAGTGAAGTGTGCAGTGATTCTAAGAGCGATGCCCATCATCTACATAGTATACTGACTCACAGTATTGTTTCACTACCACAGCAGACTCCCTATGCGTGTTACTGCAAGGCACAGTGTTCTACACCACTATAAAGGCTCTTCTGCAGCTAGCAAATAGCTGTTTTTTAACGCTATTTGCCACAAATAAATTAGGATCGAACCACATTTTTTCAAATAATTTGGCGATCCGTCCGAATCTAATTTTTTTTAGAAATTCGCTCTTCTCAAAGTATAATATACTGAAATGCCCATTTACAATTGGTAATACTGATGGCAATAAGCCTATGAACTGTAGAACTATAGAAAAAGCTGTCTAGTTGTTCATAAAGAAAAAATGGTATATCTTCATATTTGCTCGCTACAGTGCCCCTATAGTGTCCCTAGTAACTATCTGTAATTGTTTTTTGTCAGACACTGCCACAAGATATGCTTTCACAAGCTTAGCTGGGAACAGAATGATGTTTCTTCTTTCTGAGCTGCATACATCCCCTGATTGGCTTATTAGGCTGTCTCTGGGCAAACCTGCTGAGGCTAAGAGAGACATCACCCCAGGAGGGGGCCATGGTAGGTTGAGTGGAATTAAATATATATCTGGGGGATGCTACCACTGGGTCAAAAAGCAACAGGGTAAGACACAAGCCCAGGAGACACTGGTAAACAGCGTGTAGTGGTAGGATGGCCAGCCTGATCCCTCACACACCTTGTTATACCCTTCTTTGTGGCTCTCAAGAAGTATTCTCATGGCTTTAGGTGCTTTAAACTACAACCAAACAGCCTAGACTGCTCACCATCTTATTGCTGTGGCTGCAGCACATTGTGTCTCTGGCAGTGTCTCCAGTGTCCTCCTCTAGTGTACACAACATCACTTTTGTCAAAATGCATCAGGCATGGATCTGTGAGGATTTTCATACACCTCTGGCTTAGGCCCATGAATAGATCTACCATTGCTGACGTTGGCTATTGATCACCAGCCCCCTCATACCACTGCTGCTGTCTTCCTTACCATATGGCTGCTACTGCTACAGCTGCAGCTTCTACTCCTCGCTGCTAATCCCCCTACTGTCACTACCATTACCCCAACACAGCCGCGCACACATCTACTACCTTGTCTGTTCCATGCTGTGCTGTTACTGCTGGCGCTACTATTGCTGCCACTATAACTCTTATACACCTTACCCTTTTCACATCCACACTGTACTATACTGCTGTGTCCTTCAATAAAAGGGAACATTTTTTCAAGCATAACAAGCCGCTGTATTTTTCTAAAAAAAAAACACTTGGCGTGTATAAATACGGACAGGCATTATATCCCAGTTAATGTATCATTTTTGTATGCTTGTGCAGAACAAACCACTGTTTCTCATGACATTTAGATATATGTGTATATAGACAGATGAAGGCATCTCCACACGAAACTTGTTTGGACGATGCGTTCTTTTATTGATAATTCACGGTCTTCCGACCTAAACTTCGGCAGCGGGGCAGACAGCCTTGGCGTGGACGTCCGCAGCAGGCGACGGCCGTTTCGCGCAAATGCGCTTCCTCAGGCACTGACGTAGGAGACGTACTACGCTCCTCCTCCTTATGTAGGCAGGTCTGCGTATTGCTGAGATCCACAGGCGCTGCCCCACCGTATAGAGGTAAAAACATACAAGCGGACATGCACATTAATAGAGACGCACAAACACAACTCTGCACACATATATAGTTTACAGGAACATGTTCAGATCTATTTTGTCATTTAGACCTAGATCACCTGTAGCATGAGTACGTAGTATCCAGCGTGCCTCCCGTTGTAAAAGGAGGCGATGTCTATCGCCTCCTCTGCGTGGGAGTTTAACCACTTCTAACCCACAAAAGGATAAAGTTTTTAAACTACCCCCATGTGCTGTACGGAAATGGTCAATAACTCTGGGGCAACCCTTGCCAGAGCTAATAGAATTTACATGTTCTCTGATTCTCTCAAAGAGACATCGTATTGTTTTGCCAATATAAAAACGTCCGAATTCGCAAAACAAGGCGTACACTACGAACGTACTTTTACAATTGATAAAACAATTCACCCTGTGGGTGACCCCAGAGATGCAGACCATTCTCCTTTGATTATTATACCTGCACATGGAACAACTCCCACATTTGAAATTGCCTGTCGGGATATTACGGGTTAACCAGTTACCAGAGGTGTCAGGTTGAGATATGCTGGATACCAATTTATTTCTCAGGGTTGGACTCCTACGGAATGCAATTATGGGTCTAGAGCTAGTAACAATGTCCAAATCAGTGTCCCGTTTCAAAATGTCCCAGTTTTTATAAATCGATGCACGTATATGGTCAGCCATGGGAGTGTAATTAAACGACAGGACAAACCGGTTATTTCCTTTTCTCCTTTTTCCTCCACCTTCTATTCCCTTGGACATCTCCACTTTTTCAGCTTTTTTACCATACAAAAGACTCAAGTGTGTATGCTCTCTCCCTACTCTCTCCATATCCTGTATGATTCCCTTTTCAGGATACCCTCTATTCATGAGGCGACCTTTCAACTCCGTAGCTTGTTTCCAATACCCATTATCTGTGCTATTAAGTCGACGCAGCCTCAAGAACTGGCCATACGGTACAGATTTTTTCACGGAGTATGGATGGTGGCTGTCGTGGCGGAGCAAGGAGTTGGTCGCCGTGGGCTTCCTAAAGCCCTCCGTGACCAAACCGTCGCTCCCAGCCCGGACAGCCACGTCCAAAAACTCCAATTGATTACCCCCGAACTGCATGGTAAATCTCATACCCATGTCGTTCGAATTCAAAAATGACAAAAATTCTTCACATTGTATTCTTGGGCCTGACCATATCATAAAGATATCGTCCACAAAACGGAAAAAGGCTTTTATATAACTCACATACGGATTCCTGG
Organism: Bufotes viridis; assembly: GCA_033119425.1. Lineage (NCBI taxonomy): Eukaryota > Metazoa > Chordata > Amphibia > Anura > Bufonidae > Bufotes > Bufotes viridis. Next base: position 108,269,369 of record CM065595.1, read on the forward strand.
GAGAGAAAACATACCGATCTTCAAGTCTGGCTAAATACAAATTCGCAAAAGTGCAAGATACGGGGGTCCCCATGGCCGTGCCAAGTCTTTGTCTATACCATTGGGCATTAAACATGAATACATTGTTCATCAGGATAAACCGAAGGGAGTCACTCACAAAGTCACAAAAACGGTCACTTTTGCCATTATTCTGTACAATGACGCGGATCGCCTCCACACCCGCATCTTGTGAGAATGAATGAGACCCAGATTCAAACTTTTAATAAGAAATTGAACAAAAAGCTGTTGGTAATACAGGCTGAGGTCAAAGAGAAGAAACGTGATAAGTTTGTAAGAGACAAAGAAGATTATGAGTCAGGTCGGATTTTCAGCTGGAACCCCAGTGTGACTAGAAAGAAATACCAAAAAAAGAGAAGGGGCAGACGCCCCAAAAGCGACTTTTGGACCAGTGAATCAGAATCGAGTGCATCGGATGACTCAGTTACTCCAAAATTAAATGAAGGCAACATTGGTTGTGACCCTTTAGGAGAAGCATCCGGAGAGGCCGCCGGAGGAAACGAAAAACCAATGAGAAAATCGAATCGTGTCAGGAAGCAAGTGTCCTGGAGGAGTTAGACATCAGAGCCCAAGAGGACGTTGAGGCTCATGGGACACTGGTTGTGAATTTAACAGGACGGGTGTTGCCTTTGGGTTGTACCCAGGTCCTTGAACGAGGGCTTGGGTACAGCCTAACGGAACACTTTGATCCAGTCTCCTTTGAAATTGACCTATATAAATCAATCAGAAAGTTATTATTGAATAAGTGGCATAGGAACAATGTACAACTTACTCCATATGTCCCAGAAGGTCATATTCCGGTTGTACCTGACCCCTTCGCCCTAAACATTGACACAAAATTGAGCCCATTGGAAAGAGAATGTTTGCAATTATTGAGTGAGGATTGCTCTGAAACACAAACCTCAGAGGTGGTAGAAATTGAACAGTTCCGAGGAGGGATTAGGTCCACGTTTTGCCCCCCTTGTCCGGCTGGAAGCAGCATTGATATTTTCTATCAACAGGTACTAAGAGATGTACGTGCTGTTCTGTATCCTAGAGAGGAGTTAAACATTAGTCAGGAAGAACTACAAGCATTGAATTGGCTCCGTGAACAGAAGGATATTGTTGTGAAACCAGCGGACAAGGGGGGCAATGTGGTCCTCATGTCACGGACCTATTATTATGAGGAATCCATGAGACAGTTAGAAGATCAAACAGTATATGAGCGGATACGGGGGGACCCCACGCCGGACATATTACAACAATTGAGTAATCTTGTTCATGGATATATCGAGGCGGGTTTTCTGAACAAGAAAATGTTTGATCAACTGGTCCCATCTCACCCCTCCCGCCCATGTTAGTATTTTCTGCTGAAGATACATAAGTGCCTGGACCGGCCCCCGGGCCGCCCGATCATCTCGGGGGTCGGTTCGGTCACTGAAGCTTTATCCAAATACATGGACACTTGCTTCCTGACACGATTCGATTTTCTCATTGGTTTTTCGTTTCCTCCGGCGGCCTCTCCGGATGCTTCTCCTAAAGGGTCACAACCAATGTTGCCTTCATTTAATTTTGGAGTAACTGAGTCATCCGATGCACTCGATTCTGATTCACTGGTCCAAAAGTCGCTTTTGGGGCGTCTGCCCCTTCTCTTTTTTTGGTATTTCTTTCTAGTCACACTGGGGTTCCAGCTGAAAATCCGACCTGACTCATAATCTTCTTTGTCTCTTACAAACTTATCACGTTTCTTCTCTTTGACCTCAGCCTGTATTACCAACAGCTTTTTGTTCAATTTCTTATTAAAAGTTTGAATCTGGGTCTCATTCATTCTCACAAGATGCGGGTGTGGAGGCGATCCGCGTCATTGTACAGAATAATGGCAAAAGTGACCGTTTTTGTGACTTTGTGAGTGACTCCCTTCGGTTTATCCTGATGAACAATGTATTCATGTTTAATGCCCAATGGTATAGACAAAGACTTGGCACGGCCATGGGGACCCCCGTATCTTGCACTTTTGCGAATTTGTATTTAGCCAGACTTGAAGATCGGTATGTTTTCTCTCCCAGGAATCCGTATGTGAGTTATATAAAAGCCTTTTTCCGTTTTGTGGACGATATCTTTATGATATGGTCAGGCCCAAGAATACAATGTGAAGAATTTCTGTCATTTTTGAATTCGAACGACATGGGTATGAGATTTACCATGCAGTTCGGGGTAATCAATTGGAGTTTTGGACGTGGCTGTCCGGGCTGGGAGCGACGGTTTGGTCACGGAGGGCTTTAGGAAGCCCACGGCGACCAACTCCTTGCTCCGCCACGACAGCCACCATCCATACTCCGTGAAAAATCTGTACCGTATGGCCAGTTCTTGAGGCTGCGTCGACTTAATAGCACAGATAATGGGTATTGGAAACAAGCTACGGAGTTGAAAGGTCGCCTCATGAATAGAGGGTATCCTGAAAAGGGAATCATACAGGATATGGAGAGAGTAGGGAGAGAGCATACACACTTGAGTCTTTTGTATGGTAAAAAGCTGAAAAAGTGGAGATGTCCAAGGGAATAGAAGGTGGAGGAAAAAGGAGAAAAGGAAATAACCGGTTTGTCCTGTCGTTTAATTACACTCCCATGGCTGACCATATACGTGCATCGATTTATAAAAACTGGGACATTTTGAAACGGGACACTGATTTGGACATTGTTACTAGCTCTAGACCCATAATTGCATTCCGTAGGAGTCCAACCCTGAGAAATAAATTGGTATCCAGCATATCTCAACCTGACACCTCTGGTAACTGGTTAACCCGTAATATCCCGACAGGCAATTTCAAATGTGGGAGTTGTTCCATGTGCAGGTATAATAATCAAAGGAGAATGGTCTGCATCTCTGGGGTCACCCACAGGGTGAATTGTTTTATCAATTGTAAAAGTACGTTCGTAGTGTACGCCTTGTTTTGCGAATGCGGAAGTTTTTATATTGGCAAAACAATACGATGTCTCTTTGAGAGAATCAGAGAACATGTAAATTCTATTAGCTCTGGCAAGGGTTGCCCCAGAGTTATTGACCATTTCCGTACAGCACATGGGGGTAGTTTAAAAACTTTATCCTTTTGTGGGTTAGAAGTGGTTAAACTCCCACGCAGAGGAGGCGATAGACATCGCCTCCTTTTACAACGGGAGGCACGCTGGATACTACGTACTCATGCTACAGGTGATCTAGGTCTAAATGACAAAATAGATCTGAACATGTTCCTGTAAACTGTATATGTGTGCAGAGTTGTGTTTGTGCGTCTCTATTAATGTGCATGTCCGCTTGTATGTTTTTACCTCTTGTAAGAGGGTGCAAGGTGTTGTTTTTGATAGCAGGTACGTGTCACCGAGGTTGCTGGCCTCGGTGAGGTAAGAGCCGGGGTTTTTGGTCTGCAGCAGCTAGTGCTGCTCTGTTAAATAGCATGGCTGCAAAGCCGATCCGGGCCGGCTCTTACTGGGAGCAGCTAAAGAGTAGGGTGGGTGGCTGCTCCCCACGGTCCAGTCCATGTTTTGGGGCTGGGTATAAAACGCAGCCAGCAGCTGTGTCTGGGTGGTGTGATTATCCTGGAGCCTGCTAACAGGGCTGAGGAGTTCTCTGTCCTGGAGGAAGGAGCTCAGCAAGGTGGTGTTGCCCTGCGACCTGAAGGTGGAATCGCCTGCGGCTGAGCCGACTGCTAGGTGTGAACTCCGCACCTAAACCACCCAAGGTGACTGGACCGTGTGTTGGCCTGTTTTTGGTTTTTCCACATGATTTCTGTTGTGTATGAACTGTCACCAAGAGACTGTTTTCATTTCTGGTGTGCAAGTGTGAATAAAACACTGTTTGATGCACAATCTGGACTCCTTGTTTTGCCTCTAAACTGCACCCGCACCGCTGTCTACCAGAGCGACTCCCCACATTTGGTGGCGGATGCGGGCATGCGCAGTGAGGCTGGCGTGAACGCCGAACTTTGTTTTTTGCTGGGCAAAAGTGAATGTCCTATATTAAGCCGGCAAAGTTGCAGCCTGTGATCCCCGACAAAATGGAGGCGGCTGTGAAAGCCCTCATAGAGGCTAACGTGCAGCAGCGGGAGACCAACCAGCTACTGCTACAGCACGTGATGGCGTTGCAAGCGGCAGGAGCGTCCCACCGCGCCCACGATGCCCGGAAAGCTGTCCGTACCGCGATCCCTAAGATGACCCCTCGGATGATGTTGAGACCTATCTGGCGGTGTTCGAGAAGGTGGCCGTGAGGGAGAAATTACCCCGAGAACAGTGGGCAGAGGTCATCGCTCCGTTCCTGGCGTCTGGACCCCAGCAAGTATTTTTTGACCTCCCAGGTGACCAAGCAGCTGACTACCCGACTGTGAAAGGTGAGATCCTGGCAAGACTGGGGGTGAATGTTTTGGTCCGGGCCCAGCGGGTGCATCAGTGGAGTTTAACCCGCTGAACCCGCCCGGCCACAATACTATGACTTGCTACAACGGTTGCAAAAATGGCTGCAGCCAGACATACTGACTCCCACTGCTATGCTCGACCGTCTGTTAGCCGATGTCTTCTGGAGGGCTTTGCCTTACCCTCTCCAGCACTGGATCGGCCAGGTATCGCCCACCAATGCCCTGGAGATGGTCGACCTGGTGGAGCGGTACGAGGCCACCAGAAACCTGCAGGGGAGTCTTGCTGGGAAGGGGTCAGTTAAACCCCGGAGGCCTCTGCCCCAGTTCCAACGTCCGCGACAGAGCGGCCTGCACGGAATATACCCCTGCGAGCCCGCCTCCCGTGGTATGCTGGAGGTGTCAGGAGCCAGGCCACATCAGGGCCGACTGTCCGCGTCGGGATGAGCTGATGGAGGTGAACTACGGGGGTCGCCACTCCTTGTATGCACGGAAGCTGTGCGCAACTGGCACCCGTGAGGTACAAGACCATAACCACCTGTGTCAGGTAGAGGTGGGAGATTCGCTGGCGGTGGCTCTGCTGGACTCCGGGAGTTTAGTCTCCCTGGTAAGGGCTGCCCTGGTACGGCCTGCGGAGTATACTGGCCGTAAAGTCGGGGTCCTGTGCATCCACGGAGACCTGAAAGACTATCCCACTGCACTAGTGACTTTGTCCACAGCGGCTGGTAGGTGGACCCACGAGGTGGCTGTCGCTACTACACTCCCACACGAACTAATACTTGGGAGGGACTTCCCGGTTTCTCCGGCGCTGTGGCCGGCAATAAAGGTATCTGAGGGACCCGAGACAGGGGTGACCCTAGCAGAGTGGCCTGATACCGCTGGAAGGCCAGAACCCTGGGAGCCCGAGTCTGAAGGGCCGGCGGTAGGGGTGACCACTGCTCCGGCGGTAGAGGGGGAAACAACCCCACTGAGTGTAATGGTGGGAGACACGGAGGACTTGCCACCGGGACCTGAGTTGGCAGACCTCAATGTCTCCGGGAAAATTTTGGGACCGCACAACACCGGGACCAAACCCTAACCAGGGCCTGGGAGAATGTGCTGGAAATTGATGGTAAAACCCCAGAAACCAGGGGCTGAATTAATGTTCCCACGATTTATTGTTCTACAGGATATGTTGTATCGGGTGAACCAAGTCCGAGGTGAACCTGTTGAACAGTTGGTGGTGCCCACAGCGCATCGCAAGCTTGTCATGGAGCTTGCCCACCAACATGTTCTTGGGGGACACCTGGGGTGGCAGAAAACCCAGGACCGCATACTGCAGCGGTTTTATTGGCCCGGTGTGTTCAAGGAGGTAGAAGATTATTGTAAGTCCTGTCCAACCTGTCAGATAACTAGCCCCCAGCCTCATTTCCGTAGTCCTCTGGTACCTCTGCCAATTATTGAAGTACCGCTTGAGCGAATCGCTATGGATTTAATTGGGCCTGTACCAAAGTTCTGCCAGGGGCCACCAACACATTCTGGTAGTTCTCGACTATGCCACTCGGTATCCGGAGGCGGTGCCTCTGCGACATACCTCAGCTAGGCTCATTGCCAAAGAGTTAATGGAGATGTTTTCCCGTGTGGGCCTGCCAAAAGAGGTTCTGACAGACCAAGGGACCCCTTTTATGTCCAAAGTAATGAAGGAACTGTGTAAATTGTTGCGTATAAAGCAGTTACGGACGTCCGTTTACCATCCGCAAACAGACGGTCTTGTTGAGAGGTTTAACCAAACTCTAAAAAATATGTTAAAAAGGGTGGTGTCTAGAGATGGGAAGGACTGGGACCTGCTTCTGCCCTATCTCATGTTCGCAGTGCGAGAGGTACCCCAGGCCTCTACTGGGTTCTCGCCTTCGAACTGCTTTATGGCAGACACCCTCGGGCCTGTTGGATATCGCCAAGGAAGCATGGGAACAACAGCCTGTCCCCCACAAAAGTGTCATTGAGTATGTCACCCAGATGCAGGAACGGATAGAAAGGGTGTTGCCGCTGGTCCGGGAGCATATGGAGGCAGCGCAACAAGCCCAGAGTAGGGTGTATAATCGTCAGGCTCGGGTACGGGGCTTCCATCCGGGAGATCGGGTTTTGGTTCTGGTACCCACCCTTGACAGCAAGTTCCTAGCTAGGTGGCAGGGCCCCTATGAGGTGATCGAGAAGGTAGGGGAAGTAATTACAAAGTACACCAGCCAGGCGGCGCAAGCCGGAGCAGGTGTACCACGTGAATTTACTTAAGCCGTGGAAAGATAGGGACACAGCCGACGACCACAGCCCCCGGCCAGGGCTTCTAGGTGAAAGGGTCCAGCCCCACAGTTCGAGGCCTGTGAAGCAGTAACCACGGTAAAATTGCAGACAGCCTGTCTTCCAAACAAGTTCAGGAAGTCAGGAGTTCATCAGTCGGAACACGGATGTGTTCTCGGACCTCCCTGGCCGCACGTCTCTCATCCAACATGACATCGCCACTGAGCCTCAGGCCAAGATCCGGTTAAAACCATACCGGGTACCCGAGGCTCGGCGACGGGCCATCGCGGAGGAAGTACAGTTAATGTTGAAGCTCGATGTCATTGAGGAGTCGAAAAGTGAGTGGGCCAGTCCCATAGTCCTAATACCCAAGCCGGATGGGACGCTGTGGTTCTGCAACGACTTTCGCAAGTTAAATGAAGTATCCAAGTTTGATGCGTATCCCATGCCCCGAGTAGACGAGCTGGTTGAAAGTTTAGGACAAGCCCGTTATTTTTCTGTGCTGGACCTCACTAAAGGGTACTGGCAGGTACCCTTAACGGAGTCGGCTAAGGAAAACCGCATTTGTTACCCCGCAGGGCCTGTATCACTACAAGGTGTTACCCTTTGGCCTGCATGGCGCCCCGCCACTTTCCAAAGGTTAATGGACATAGTGCTGCGACCACATCGCCGGTACGCCTCGGCCTACTTAGATGATGTAGTCATCCACAGCACCGACTGGGAAAGCCATTTACCCAAGGTGCAGGCGGTAGTGGATGCCCTGAGGAAAGCCGGACTGACCGCTAACCCAAAGAAGTGCTCCATAGGGTTAGAGGAGACAAAATATCTGGGATATGTAATTGGGCGGGAGTCATCAAACCTCAGGTAACCAAGGTAGAGGCCATTCAGTAACTGGCCCCGACCGGTCACCACCAGGCAGGTAAAGTCGTTCCTGGGGATTGTAGGTTACTACATGAGGTTTGTGCCCCACTTTGCCACAATAGCAGCGCCGTTGACAGACCTCTTGAAGGGGCGAAAGTCTGGGAGGGTTAGCTGGAGTGAGAAGGCGGAGGAGGCTTCGCGCGCTGAAGTCGGCCCTGTGTGGGTCCCCGGTTTTGGTGACACCCGACTTCAACAAGGAGTTTGTCGCACAGACCGACGCCTGGAGGTAGGCCTCGGTGCGGTACTGTCTCAGGAGGTCAACGGGAAGAACATCCCGTTGTCTTCCTGAGCCGTAAGCTCAATCCCGCCGAGTCCAGATATAGTATAGTGGAGAGGGAGTGCCTGGCTATCAAGTGGGCACTCGAATCTCTCCGCTACTACTTGTTAGGGAGGAGGTTCCGTCTGGTGACCGACCATTCCCCTCAAATGGATGAGTCAGGCCAAGGAGAGGAATGCTCGGGTCACCAGGTGGTTCCTATCTCTTCAGAATTTCAAATTCTTCGTGGAACACAGGGCAGGCCGCTTGCAGGGCAACGCAGATGCCCTGTCCCGCGTCCACTGCCTCACGTGTGTTCACCCTCAGGGTTGAACAAAGGGGGTGTGTAAGAGGGTGCAAGGTGTTGTTTTTGATAGCAGGTACGTGTCACCGAGGTTGCTGGCCTCGGTGAGGTAAGAGCCGGGTTTTTGGTCTGCAGCAGCTAGTGCTGCTCTGTTAAATAGCATGGCTGCAAAGCCGATCCGGGCCGGCTCTTACTGGGAGCAGCTAAAGAGTAGGGTGGGTGGCTGCTCCCACGGTCCAGTCCATGTTTTGGGGCTGGGTATAAAACGCAGCCAGCAGCTGTGTCTGGGTGTGTGTGATTATCCTGGAGCCTGCAAACAGGGCTGAGGAATTCTCTGTCCTGGAGGAAGGAGCTCAGCAAGGTGGTGTTGCCCTGCGACCTGAAGGTGGAATCGCCTGCGGCTGAGCCGACTGCTAGGTGTGAACCCGCACCTAAACCACCCAAGGTGACTGGACCGTGTGTTGGCCTGTTTTTGGTTTTTCCACATGATTTCTGTTGTGTATGAACTGTCACCAAGAGACTGTTTTCTTTTCTGGTGTGCAAGTGTGAATAAAACACTGTTTGATGCACAATCTGGACTCCTTGTTTTGCCTCTAAACTGCACCCGCACCGCTGTCTACCAGAGCGACTCCCCACACTCTATACGGTGGGGCAGCGCCTGTGGATCTCAGCAATACGCAGACCTGCCTACATAAGGAGGAGGAGCGTAGTACGTCTCCTACGTCAGTGCCTGAGGAAGCGCATTTGCGCGAAACGGCCGTCGCCTGCTGCGGACGTCCACGCCAAGGCTGTCTGCCCCGCTGCCGAAGTTTAGGTCGGAAGACCGTGAATTATCAATAAAAGAACGCATCGTCCAAACAAGTTTCGTGTGGTGAGTGCCGTCCCGGCTATTCCTTCTTCATTACATGTACTTTATGCATCGTCTTTACTTTTGGGACTGAGCACCATTGGAAGCGATCCTTGTATAGGGAGTGAGGGAGTTGCCCATATACACCACAGCTGTATACAGGGTGTATCTCTGAGTGCCACAGAACATTTCTCTCATTTTGCGCAGATGAAGGCATCTGCCCCTGTTAAGGCATCATTTTCAAACTCCTGCTCCCACAAGCCGCTGTTTTTTCCCACATAACAATCTGTATGTTTAAACACCATCTGCCCCCAACAAGGAACAATTTTGGAAGGTTTCTAATATTAAAAAGCATAACACATGTAACGGCGCCATGTGTTTTTAAACATGCTGTTTGTTACCATCATCAATCATGCATACCCATAGCTGAGTATGTCTCTCTGACATTATTTTCTATTGCAGTCATTGCTTTAAATAGCTTAAAAAGGGGAGATCAAAAATTCCTAAAAACAAAAAGTACAAGAAAACAGAACATATATAAAAGTCTGAAACCTTGGAGACCTCAGAGTGTCATATACAAATGTCACCATCAGCGGTAGCAGAAGCGATTCTCCACATACCTGCCGGCGTCTAGTTGCCAGGGAGACAGTCTAATCTCTCATGTCAGATATTCTGACATCATAGGTCACGCTGGGCATATCACATGACCAGGCAGTGCATTACGTGACCAGAAAGTGCGGGGTATTTAAACAGGCAATCTACTGGTCACGGATTGCCTGTGAATGGCTCAATATACCTCACCACTCACCAGTGCTTTGGATTGTGGATTGTTCTGACTTCTGACTTTGGCTACTTTTGACCCTGATTTTTGGATTCAGATTTAGCTTTTCTGCATCTCCTGGTTTGACCCTGGCTTGGTTCTTGAACTCACTTTTGTCTGACATATTTGGACCTGGACTTGACCGCTCGTGTATGACCTTGCCTTGTGATTGTTTAGGGATCTGCTTTCTGATTTGGCATTATTGTTCTCTCTTGATTTTGATCTTGAATGTTTTATTCTGAGTACTTTGGCTCTTGGTTTTTCTCAGTATTTGTGTGCCTGCCTGTTGCTTTGTTTATTGTTTTTTTTCCCTCTGCTTTTCCCTGGTAAGCCCCAGAATGTAAATAAGCATAGACTGTCGACCAGTTGTGGTCCACCACTTAGGGCGGTCGTGGAAATAGGAAGGGACAGAGTTGCAGGTGGAATTTAGGCTACACTTGTTCCCCCCGTGACAACCAATTTTCAGGCTAATTAAAGAATATTTGATTCATTTAGAACTAATTTGGACGTAAATTTTAAAAAGATTTTTGGACAAATTAGACACAAAATGAATTCAAAGAAGTTCGCTCATCTCTAAATTAGCCCCATCCCTCATTTCTTCCTAAATTCATGGATGCTACCTCATGTACAACCCCATTTTCTCCAACTTTATTCACCTCTTGGATACTAGACTTCTTTTATGACTGCCTTCTATTCTGCAATTTGCTTCCTCATTCCATTTGAGATTCTTCAAACCCCTAAATCTTCAAAGACTCACTGAAATTTTATCTCTTCTGAAATGTGTATACCCTGACCGAGAGTCCCCCAAGCAGTATTTCAACAGCTCCTCCTCATCTTAAGTGCTTTACTTAATTTGCCAACCTCTTCTATCTTAGACTGATTCCCTATTAGACTGGAAGCTGATATGGGCAGGACGTGTACCTAATTTTAATTGAAACAAAGGCACTGTCCAGTGTGTAGTTTCTGGCAATGGCAGCATGAATGGGAGATGAGTTGAACTACCCCAGCACGGCCACTATACATTGAGCTGAACCTTCTGCTTCCAACTCCATCCACTGTATAGTCTCCAGCAGCTACCCGAAACTGCTGATTGGGGTTTGGGCTGTGAATCCCCAACGATCTGATATAGATGACCTAGCCTGAGGCTGTGCCATGAATATATAAAACCCTTTAGGCCTCATGCACACGACCGTATGTGTTTTGCGGATTATGTTCCGTATGGCATCCGTTTTTTTTTGCGGATCCATTGTAATAATGCCTATCCTTGTCCGCAAACTAGAAAAAAATAGGACATGCTCTATTTTTTTGCGGAACGGAAAAACGGACATACGGAAACGGAATGCACATGGAGTACCTTCCGTTTTTTTTTTGTGGACCCATTGAAATGAATGGTTCCGCATATGGTCCGCAAAAAAAACGGAACGGACACAGAAAGAAAATACGTTCGTGTGCATGAGGACTTAACATTATGATATATATATATATTTTTTTTTTATTGTACATGAGTGGTTTACTGTTTTCAAATAATGTAAAGAATTTAATCCAGCACAGTCCTACTTGTTATGCACCTGAAGTGAATTAGGATATTAAAGAGATATCAGGTCACCTTACATATCTGTTTTAGTAAGTACTTATTGACTCCATGAAATGACAATTCTGGAGCGCCTTTTCTTGGAACTCTGTGTTGTGTTATTCCTCTATCATTCCTGCTACAAATGAATGCATAGATTGACAATTAGATGTTCCCAGTTGGGGGGCTGTTACTGCACATGCTACCACTGTCCAATTAGTGTTGCCAATGACAGATTGTGTAGGAACACAGCTTTTAAATAGTTGTCAATTTATTTTTATCTTTCTAAGAGGGATAACCAGAGGAATGGCACAACTCAGAGTTATTAGTACAGATGCTCCTGAACAGTTTATTCTTGGAGATATGCCCTCTTTAAAGACAATCTGCTAGGAAAATCAAGACACAAAGCATTTTATTGTTCTTTAGTAACTTTTGTATTTGCTGACACATTATGTTTTTTCTAGTATGCATGAGTATCTAGTAAATGCATTTTGTATAGTTAAGATTTATATCAGGGATCATCTATTTTTTGTATTTTATCAGTGAAACAATGTTGTATGACCTTTGTTAAACAGGGAAAGATAAAATAAGCAATACATTACTATTATATGTTGTATCATTATTCCTATCCTAAGTTTTAAGTTGCAATCCAATGTACAAATGTGACATTATTCCAAATGCAGAAGAATCAATCAGAAGATAGATAGATCTCATACACACGGTCACATTATGTATCCCTCTGCCATAATAGGGATTCTATCCAGGCCCTTTCTACTGTATGTCTTCAATTTGATACAGAGAAATACTAAGAATTTTCTGCTGCATCCTGTACAAACTCAACAGAAAAAACGTGTCAAGTCCCATCATATTCTTTATGTACTAAGACCACTGACTATCTGATATCATGTGGGACCTTACTAAGAGCAGTGATTGACATAAGATATGGGCAAATCGAATGAAGCTTCATCACCAAGTAGGTGCTGTAAGGTCACTAGTCTCATATTGGGGCCAAGAGTGTATTTCTGATGAGTCTTATAGAATAATAGGAGTCTGTCAGCTCCAAACCCGCCCGGGAACATCCAATTATGGGTAGGTTTTTATTAGTGATGCCCATTTTTGGTCCAGGACAGCCCGAATTTGCCTCTGAAAATCAGGGGCAGTCCCTGCAAATTCGGGGCAGTTGAAAATACAGTTTAATGTGATACTCAAATGACTTGGCAAGTGCCCAGTGGGCAGTCCTGATCATGACTTGACTATTATGTACGTCTAGGGAGTATATGCAGTCCCGATCATGTGCCAACACTATTTTCAGTACAAGAAATAATGCTGATACCCACAGAAGGGAATGTCCTGCATATGCAGCTGGGGTTTTCACCATGCATACACAAGATTTCAGTGCAGGGTTATGTGATGTAGCAAAGGGATGAAGATGTCAATCATAAGCCATGTGGAAAGGCAGGGCTATGTTTCATGAAGATTGCCTTAGCACTTCACGTTCTTATTGGGTGCTTGTGCCCTTTAAGTTTACATTACAGTAGTACAGGCATGTCCAAACTTCGGCCCTCCAGATGTTGCAAAACTACAACTCCCATCATTCCTGGACAAGCTACAGCTATCAATCTACAGAAGAGCATGATGGGAGTTGTACTTCTGCAACACCTGGAGGGCCAGAGTTTGGACATGCCTGCAGTAGTATATAAACTATTTCTTCAGTAATATTTCCAGAGGATCAATGGGTAAGACTTCATTTTCCGGTGATAGAATTACTAAATTTATCTCCCTTAAAAGCAAAAATGTTAAATGTTATACTCACATGTCACTCAAAGGGCTACTTCACATGGCTCAGCCATGCTCAGCTCTCACATTAAGTGGTGTAGTGATTTCCTATATGTGATTCCAGTAGATTTCCACATATCAGGTAAAATAGATTGACAGTGTTACTGCAGAAGAACATCTCAGATGGCATTGTGGTGGGACCACTGTTGGGATTCTAGAGTTATCAGCTATTACTCTAGATAATGCCATGCTCTAAGCAGTCTGACTGGCAGTTCATACTCTGCAATGTGTCTCTCCCAGTCCTGAGCTGCCTGCTTTTCCCCTAACTTTCAGATGTTACATTTCACAAAGAGCTTCACTCTTGGGAGTGTTTGATTGATCCAAGACAATATGTACTGTTGCTCTGTCTTTACTATTGAAGATTTTTTCAATATGTGCTTCCCAATCCTTGTTATAACCCCAATGTTTAGAAAAGATAACTAGCTCATTTATTGTGCACTTTTGAAACACAGAATTCCCTTAAGTTTTTATTCATACAGAACATTATTATTTATTAATTTCCTTGCCAGACGGCAGGCAGAGGAAATCAAAGTTTTAAGGTCTCATAGAGAATTTTACAGTTTTATATTTCATTTGTAGTCGATCTAAGTAACAGTTTGTCATGTAATATATATTAGTAAGAGCAAATAATCTGGGCATTTTATAGTAACATAGTTTATAAGACTGAAAAAAGATATCTGTCCATCCGGTTTCAGCCTGTTATTCTGCAAGTTGATCCAGCGGAAAGCAAAAAAAAACCTGTGAGGTAAAAGCCAATTTTCCCCACTTTAGGGGGAATAAATTCCTTCCTGACTCCAATCAGGCAATCAGAATAATTCCCTGGATCAACGACCCATCTCTAGTAGCTATAACCTGTAATATTATTACCCTCCAGAAATACATCCAGGCCGCTCTTAAACTCTTTTAGTGAACTAACCATCACCACCTCCTCAGGCAGAGAGTTCCATAGTCTCATTGCTCTTACCCTAAAGAATCCTCTTCTATGTTTGTGAACAAACCTTCTTTCCTCAAAACGCAAAAAAGACGAGAAGAAAACTGGTCTGGGAGGCTACCAAGAGGCCTACAGCAACATTAAAGGAGCTGCAAGAAAAACATCCAAGACAGACTACATTTTGCAAAAACACACCTGAAGTCTCTCAAAAGCAGGTGGGAAAAGGTGTTATGGTCTGATGAAACCAAGTTTGAACTTTTTGGACATAATTCCAAAAGATATGTTTTGCACAAAAACAACACTGCATATCACCAGAAGAACACCATCCCTACAGTGAAGCATGGTGGTGGCAGCATCATGCTTTTGGGCTGTTTTTCTTCAGCTGGAACTGGGGTCTTACTTAAGATAGAGGGAATTATGAACAGTTCCAAATACCAGTCAATATTGGCACAAAACCTTTAGGCTTCTGCTAGAAATCTGAACATGTAGAGGAATTTCATCTTTCAGTATGACAACGACCCAAAGCATACATCCAAATCAACAAAGGAATGGCTTTACCAGAAGAAGATTAAAGTTTTAGAATGGCCCAGCCAGAGCCCAGACCTGAATCCCATTAAAATTCTGTGGGGTGATCTGAAGATAGCTGTGCACAGGAGATGCCCTCGCGATCTGACCGATTTGGAGTGTTTTTGCAAAGAAGAGTGGGCAAATCTTGCCAAGTCAAAATGTGCCATGCTGATAGACTCATACCCAAAAAGACTGAGTGCTGTAATAAAATCAAAAGGTGCTTTAACAACCATATTAGTTTATTTTTATATTTTTTCTTCTCTCTACCTAAAAGATTTTAGTTTGTTTTTCAATTGAGTTGTACAGTTCATAGGTCACATTAAAGGTGGAAAAAGTTCTGAAAGGATTTATCTTTGTCTCATTTTTTTACAGCATAGAAACCTGATTTTAACAGGGGTGTGTAGACTTTTTATATCCACTGTAAATATATTGAAGGGAATAGGGCTTAATAATGACCCCTGTGGTACCCCACTAGTGACAGTGACCCAATCTGAGTGTGTACCATTAAAAACCACCCTCTATTTTCTATCACTGAGCCAGTTACTTACCTACATACAGACATTTTCTCCCAGTCCGAGCATTCTCATTTTATATACTAACCTTTTATGTGCTACAGTTTCAAATGCTTTGGAGAAGTCCAGATATATGACATCCATTGATTTTCCGTGCTCAAGTCTAGAACTTACCTCCTCATAGAAACTGATTAAATTAGTTTGATATGACCGATCCCTCATGTAGCCATGCTGATATTGCGTTATTTAGTTATTTTCATTGAGGTACTCCAAGGCAGCATCTCTTAGAAAACCTTTAAATAGTTTACCCACGACAGATGTTAAGCTTACATAGTTTCCGGGCTCTGTTTTTGGCTCCCTTTTTGAATATTGGCACCACATTTGCTATGTGCCAATCCTGCGGAACATTCCCTGTCAGTATAAAGTCCTTAAATATTAGAAATAAGGGTCTGGCTATGACAATATTTAATTCTCTTAGGATACGGGGGTGTATGCCATCAGGACCTGGTGATTTGACTATTTTAATTTTATTAAGACGCCGCTGTACTTCTTCCTGGGTCAGACAGGGCATTTTAAATGGGAAATTTACTTTTACATTCTGCATTTCATCTGACAGTTTATTTTATTCGCTGAATACAGTGGAGAAAAAATTATTCAATAGATTTGCTTTCTCCTCATCACTCTCTGCAACTCCCCCCTCATTACTCTGTAAAGGCCGATACCTTCAGATTTATACTTTTTACCATTTATATAATTGAAGAACATTTTAGGGTTAGTTTTACTCTCTTTGGCAATTACTCTCTCGGTCTCTAGTCTGGCAGCTTTTAGTTGTCTTTTACATATTCTATTTTTTTCCTTATAGTTTTTCAATGCTCCCTCCTGTTTTAGTGATTTAAATGCTTTCTTTTCGTCATTTATTGCTTTTTTTATATTTCTATTTATCCATGTTGTTTTTTTTTATTGTTCCTTAAGTTTTTATTACCATAAGGTATGTACCTCTCACAATTTGATTTTAGGATGCTTTTAAAAAAAATCCCATTTTGTGGCTGTATTTTTATTTTAAGTAGTTTTGCTGCTCATAAAAATACTCCATAAGGTTCACAAGTTTACATGAGACAACTTACTCTAGGTATAAACCAGATAAGACTAAGTTCATATCCACTGTTATATTGTTTATACGTAGACACAGGACTTTATAAACATCAATTACATTACATCTCCATCCGACCTCCAGATTCAGAGCTGTAATATGTCACACATGCACCTCTATTGTACCTCTGTATGCCTTTCAAGAGGTTAACCAACAAAAAGTATTACTATCCAATTAACATTTCAAATAAAGTATTATAGTAATATACACTCACCTAAAGAATTATTAGGAACACCATACTAATACGGTGTTGGACCCCCTTTTGCCTTCAGAACTGCCTTAATTCTACGTGGCATTGATTCAACAAGGTGCTGATAGCATTCTTTAGAAATGTTGGCCCATATTGATAGGGTAGCACCTTGCAGTTGATGGAGATTTGAGGGATGCACATCCAGGGCACGAAGCTCCCGTTCTACCACATCCCAAAGATGCTCTGTTGGGTTAAGATCTGGTGACTGTGGGGGCCATTTTAGTACAGTGAACTCATTGTCATGTTCAAGAAACCAATTTGAAATGATTCGAGCTTTGTGACATGGTGCATTATCCTGCTGGAAGTAGCCATCAGAGGATGGGTGCATGGTGGTCATGAAGGGATGGACATGGTCAGAAACAATGCTCAGGTAGCCCGTGGCTTTTAAACGATGCCCAATTGGCACTAAGGGGCCTAAAGTGTGCCCAGAAAACATCCTCCACACCATTACCCCACCACCACCAGCCTGCGCAGTGGTAACAAGGCATGATGGATACATGTTCTCCTTCTGTTTAAGCCAAATTCGGACTCTACCATTTGAATGTCTCAGCAAAAATCGAGACTCATCAGAGCAGGCAACATTTTTCCAGTCATCAACAGTCCAATTTTGGTGATCTCGTGCAAATTGTAGCCTCTTTTTCCTATTTGTAGTGGAGATGAGTCGTGCCCGGTGGGGTCTTCTGCTGTTGTAGCCCATCCGCCTCAAGGTTGTTTGTGTTGTGGCTTCACAAATGCTTTGCTGCATACCTCGGTTGTAACGAGTGGTTATTTCAGTCAACGTTGCTCTTCTATCAGCTTGAATCAGTCAGCCCATTCTCCTCTGACCTCTAGCATCCACAAGGCATTTTCGCCCACAGGACTGCCGCATACTGGATGTTTTTCCCTTTTCACACCATTCTTTGTAAACCCTAGAAATGGTTGTGCGTCAAAAATCCCAGTAACTGAGCAGATTGTGAAATACTCAAACCGGCTCGTCTGGCACCAACAACCATACCACGCTCAAAATTGCTTAAATCCCCTTTCTTTCCCATTCTGACATTCTGTTTGGAGTTCAGGAGATTGTCTTGACCAGGACCACACCCCTAAATGCATTGAAGCAACTGCCATGTGATTGGTTGACTAGATAATAGTGATGAGAGGCAGGGGCAATATTCGAATTTGCGATACTTTGCGAATATTTGGGCGAATATTCGCTATATATTCGAAAATTCGCGAATTCGTAATCTCCAGTAATTATTTTCTTGATTGCGGAAATTTTGCATAAAAAATTCGCATAAAATTCGCATTATCTTTTAAATACCAGTTTATGCAAATTGTATGCAAAAAAATTTATGCAAATTTTCACAATCAAGAAAATAATGATATTGCGAAAATTTGCATATAAAAAACGAATATTCGCGATTGCGAATATATTTCGCGATATTCTAAATATTCGCGAATTCTCGAAGTGCCGATATTCACGATTAAAATTCGCAATTCGAAAATTCGTGATCAACACTACTAGATAATTGCATTAATGAGAAATAGAACAGGTGTTCCTAATAATTCTTTAGGTGAGTGTATACAGTATGTAATAAAAAATATTGTTTGTTTTTTATGTACATTACATTTTCCTTTTTATTAGCACCCTTTGCTGTTTATCCTTCTGATCCACCTTCTCCTGCATTCAGTGGCGGACTAACATACTCAGTAGCTTCCCTGCTCCCTTCCCTCCCCTCAGTGCTGGCATAGTGATCTCAGAGAAGATGAAGTGTCCCAGACACCTTTTATTTATGTGTCGCAACTTCTAAATTCATACAAATAAATAGCTACTGTATATGTCTCTCTAGACAAAGGAAAGGACATTGCATACCATACGCATCTCTGATTAGTATGCAGGGGAGGAAGGGGTTATCAAGAGCTAATTGCATGGCATCCTGAAAGATAGGTAGATAGATACCTGTAGATAGATAGATAGATAGATAGATAGATAGATAATCTGTTGTGAGCTGCTGCTTGCCCACAGAAAGGAAATAAAGTGTAAATAAATATAGTAAGTAAAAATAAAGTTTTAAAGTTATGTGATAACACTTAGGGTGGGTTCACATCAGCGTTATGGATACCGTTATGGCTTTCCGTTACAACACGGTTATAACAGAAAATAATGGAATCCATAAGACGGAAGTCAAAACGAAAGCCTTTAAGAGGCATTCTGTTTTGATCCTTCATAATACAAGTCTACGGGCAGCAGAACGGATCCGTCCTGGTTTCCATTAGGCAGGTGTCCAGTCATGCATAACGGAAACGGGATAGAAGTCTATGGGGATCATAACGGATCTGTCCCCTTTACGTTATGCAGAACGAAAAAAAAAAGTCCTATCAACAGACGGACCCGTTATGATTCCCATAAACTTCTATTATGAAGGATCAAAACGGAATGCCTCTTAACCCCTTCACACACGATGACGTACATGTACGTTATCAGGCGTGTGTTTGAAGATGGTGTGAGCTCCTGCCCGCTGCGGGCGCCATAGCCGCGGGTGGCCGTCTGCTTCCTATAGCAGACACCCGCGGCTAATGTCCGCAGCCAGCAGTATTGCCGATCGCGGAAATTTAACCCCTCAGATGCCGTGGTCAATCTTGACCACGGCATCTGAGTGCGCTGAAAACCAAAAGCTTTCACTTTCGGTTGTGCTCCAGCTCTCTTGTGTGGCGATCTGGGGAGCCGGAGCTTGTGTGCAGCAGCCGCTGTCTTTGTAAATGACAGGAGGCTGCTGCATAGTATTTCCTATGGAGCCCTTGCCTGTAATAGGGCTCCATAGGAAAGTAGTAAAATCATCATAGATTCCAATGCAAGTGCATTGGAATCTATGATAATAGCAATCAGATGATTGATTGTTATAGTTCCCTACGGGAACTATAAAAAAGTGTAAAAAAAAAATATTGAAATCACCCTCCTAATAAAATTGAAAGACATAAAAAATACACATCATGGGTCTCGCAATGTGAGAAAACGCCGATAGTATAAAAATATAAAAGTGTATTCCCGATACGGAAAACAACAAAACGGAAAAAAGCATCCAAATGTCCGATTCGCCGATTTTGATTGCTTCATCTTCTACAAAAAAATTAAATAAAAAGTGATTATAAAGTTATACACACCCCAGAATGGTTTCAATGAAAAGTTCAGATTGCCCCGCAAAAAATGAGCTTCAATACAGCTCTGTACACATAATTACAAAAAAGTTATATAGCGTCAAAAAAAAAAAAAAAAATTTTTCTTACTATCAAAACGCAAGAAAAACTATACATATATGGTATAGCCGGATTCGTACTGACCTGTGGAATAAAAGTAACTGGTTAGTTTTATCGCACATCGAATGTCGTAAATAAAAAGCCCGTAAAACAGTGATGGAATTGCTTTTTTTTTGCAATTCCACCCCATTTGGAATTTTTTTCTCGCTTCCCACTATATCATATGCAATATAAATTGCTGGCGTTGGAAAGTACAACTTGTCCCGCAAAAACAAGCCATCATATGACTATGTGAACAGACAAATAAAAAAGTTATGGCTCTGGGAAGGCAGGGAGCACAAAACGAAAAAGCAAAAAAAATAAATCTCCGGGCGTGAATGGGTTAAAGGCTTCCGTTTTGACTTCCGTCTTATGGATTCCGTTATTTTCCGTTACGGAATCCATAACGCTGATGTGAACCCGCCCTAAGACATGCAGAGACACTAGGATTTTTTATGACATATTCTGTATAGATTCAACAAAAGATAATTTTTCTGCCAGCCATGTATATAATATAATGAGCTCACACGAAATTTATTTTTGATGTCTTTACACACAGTGAGGAGCCACTGAAAGCACCCAGACTTCCAGGTGGTCATTGTCATGGTTTAAAACAGCCTCTCTAATTCCAATAGGTCCCACCAGACTTACTGTATTTCTCAAAATTGCCTATCCATGTAGTTGAAACTTTGTATCTGCTGATTAAAAGAGCGGTTGCCTTTGCAGAGCCGCATCAGCTAAGGATTTCAATATCAGACCAAATAGCTTTTCCAATTTTCACAGAGACATGGTTATTACTAGGAGAACTTTCTGACTCCGTGTTCACCGCTCTTTACGCAAAGGAATATATAACAAGAGCAAAGAGCTTTAGAAATGGCAGACATATTAATTTAATGCTGCAATTTTTTCAATTCATTGATAGTTATTATTTTTAATAGTTAGTTTTCTGTCTATCTGTGTATATGGCCACACACCTGTGATGTATTTGATGTGGAGTTTTGTGGATGGACTGATTAGAAAAGTGGAAGTAAAAAATGAAATAAATGCCTTATGAGGTGATGAAGTGAATGCTTAAAGGGGCTGTGCAAGAATGGGAAGTTTTGACGCCCCCCCCCCTTCCCCCCATTGTGCTGGTCCTGAAAAGGAAAGATGACCTGTTTCCCGGTTTGACATTTATACAGCCAATCATAGGCCACAGCAGTGTCCACCTCCCCTTGCATTATGTAACCATTTGTCATGACACAAGGGTAGCTGGATACTGCAGTGGCCCTAGATTGGTTGCGGCGATGTCAATCTGTATGTTGACATCGATAGAGCACATTGGGGTAGGCCTGCCTTAGAAGGAGCAGGGAGCTGGCTTCAGGAAACAGGCAAGTCATCTTCCCTTAGCAGGTCCAGCAGAAAGGGGAGAGGTTTGCTATCCCCCAGTCTTCCGCAACCCCCTTAATGAGGCCCTGTCACTTGGTACATTTTTTAAATCTGCAGCCCCCCCCCCCCCCCACCAAATCACACCCTTGGCTAAACAGACCTTCCTTTGCTTATCAGACTGTGAAACCACTGCCCCTTACGATTTGGGAATAGAGTGGGGGACAGGGGAAAAAACACTGGATGGAAGCGTTGTTGACTGAGGGAGGTAAGCAGATTTAAAATTCTACCAGGCAACAGTACAGAGTCTTGCTCCAAAGTTATAGTACACTTCAAAGTGCAAATGAATGGTTAACAAAATGCATAGTTCCTTTTCTGTATGTATTTGCACAAGGTATTAATGGGCCATATCCACAATATCCACAGCCACCACCAGATTTAGAGAGAGAGAGAGAGAGATGGAGAGAACATTCTAGTGAGTTCAAGTCAGTCAGTGAAGTGAGTTCAATGTTAGTTTCTTGACAGCAAAGACAACTGATGCAAAGATGTAATTCTGACAAGCTCACCTGTCCTGGAGCAGGTACCAATGAGGACAGGTCCAGAACAACTACAAGAAGCAAGCCTGATGAAGGGAGAGGTGTAGAAGAAGTCCAGTAGAAATAACGTGTGTGAAAAGCACTTGCAGGCTCTATGGCATATCTATACAGGAGTAAGCCTCCAGTGCCTGGATATGCATTAAAGGAGATTGATCACCGGCATAAGAATTTCCACATCCCAATGTGAATTTTATGAACATAGACTGTAAGTTTAAGTTTCAACAATGTACAGAAGACTGCCCTTTGGTTGCATTATATTGTCTAAAATATAAACCCCCACATCTGGTTGCTTATATCAGAGTCAGTTAGTGATGTGCAGAGTGAGGATGATTGCTTTAAAGTATCACTTTGGCCTCTTTCACACGGGCGTCACGTTTGACGCCCGGATAGGATGCGGGTGCGTTGCGGGAATATGCGCGATTTTTCCGCACGCGCGTTGGAAAAATCGCCATGTTTGGTACCCAGACCCGAAGCTGGACTTCATCACTGAAGTCCGGTTTCGGGTTGAGTATTCTGGAGATTTTATTATTTTCCCTTATAACATGGTTATAAGGAAAAATATTAGCATTCTTAATAAAGAATGCTTTGTATAATGTTGATTAAGGGGTTAAAAATAAAAAAACTTAGCTTACCTTAGCCACTTGATCGTGTAGTTGGCGATCTGTCTTCTGTCTTCAAGCTTTAGCTACCAGCTAAAGGACCTGTGATGACGTCACATCACATGGTCCAATCACATGGTCCAAACACATGTCCCTGTTACCCTGTCACTGCAACAGGTCCTATTTAAGTGCAACCCACACTCTTCAATGGGACATTTAGTGGTAGAGTTTAAACATGCACGTTGAGCATATGCCCAAAATCTGATCTTTAAAAAAATTAGTAAATGTTGGTACTTTCTGGCTCTCTTGATTACATTCTAGTGCTGTTCTCTTACTTTCAATCTACAGCCTCTGAATCCAATTCTTGGCCATGTCCAAATGCCATGGCAAATGATGTGGAACGATTATATCCTCATAAAGATAATTAAATTTTACTTGCCTCCAAGAAGCACACCATTACTGGGTCATGTACCTCTTGAAGACATGTCACTGTGGAGGTCAGTCTTTATCTGCAGTGGCACAAGTGACTAAATCTGTGCAGAAGTTGACAGATGCAGTCGGGAAGTCTAGTGAAGAAGCTGGAATGGAGTGGCAAGGAGCAGGTAGGTATACATTTCTAAACTGGTACTGCTGGCTGAGGGGGAAAAGGTGTACACACCCCTCTATAGACAAGATTATTACTAGTACTAGTAAGTAATCCAGGAAGTGTGAAGCTCAAAATAGGGGCTTTGTGACTGGGTGCGGTCAGCTATGGTAATTAGTTTCACTCAATATTTTTTACTTCAATTTTTTAAAAAGTTGGAAAAAGGTCACAAACTCACTACAGTAGGAAAACTGGAATATAATTTCTTTACAAAAGTTTTAGATTTAAATGGGTTGTCTCATCTCAGACAACAGGGAAATGTTGCTAGGATATGCCCCTATTGTCTTACAGGTGTGGGTCCCACCACTGGGACCCACACCTATATCGGGAATGGAGCTCTGCAAAGTGGTGGCTGCAGGACTCTGGTCCGGCCACCACCAAGTCGGCTCCACATAGAAGTGAATGGAAGTGCATAGCGCATGACCGGCCATTGCTCCCATTCACTTTTATGGGCCCAACGGAAATATCCACGCCAATGCTTGGCTATTTTCGGCAGCCCCATAGAAAATGAATGGAGGTAGGCTGCGCATGCACAGTGCACCCTCCACCACTTTCATGGCTTTGTTCTCTCTGGGACCCACACCTATAAAACAATGGGGGAATTCCCTAGCAATATGCCCCCATTGTCTGAGATAAGAATACTCCTTTAAAGATTTACCAAACATTGTGCAACAAGTGATAAATTTGGTGCAAAGCATGCCAACGCAGACTCAAGCAAAACTGACTTTAAATTTTATCTTCATGATAAATTCCTCCCACAGTGTCACAAACTTAGGGCTCATGCACACGAACGCATTTTCTTTCCGCTCCCGTTCACTTCAATGGGGCTGGAGAAAATACTGAAGTTACTCCGTGTGCATTCCGTTTCCGTTTGTCTGCATGGCCGTTCCGCAAAAAAGTAGTGCATGTCCTATTATTGTCTGCAAATCACAGTCCGAGGCCCCATTCAAGTCAATGGGTTCGCAAAAAATATGGAATGCACACGGAACACATCCGTATGTCATCCATATTTCATCCGTATTTTGCAGATCCATAGTGTAGAAATGCTATGCCCAGCCCATATTGCTCATATGTTTGGTGATTAATAAGTTACTGTTTCCGTTCCGCAAAAAAAGGATCAAATACGGAAACCATACGGATATGTTTTGTACAGTAACGGAACGGAAGAGGACTTAACTCAGAGAAAAAAAAACCTCAGATACTGAACAACTGATCCGTAAAATACGGACCGCAAAACAACAACGGTCGTGTGCATGAGCCCTTAAAGAGGTTTTCCAGGATTTATCCGGAATAGTGGAACATGTGTTCATGGATTGTACCAGGTATTGCAGATACCAGACATAGCCCATGGACAAATGTGGATGCATTTCTGAAAAAATCTGATCCCTTTTCTAATACTAGACAACTCCTTTAAATTCGTCTTATGTATTTAAAAAAGCAGATCATGATATCGTTTATAGCATCACCATATCTCTTTTTTAGGTCGCAACTCGGTGAATCTGTCTTTCTCTCATTCCATTGTGCTGTGTTCAATAATCTGCATGCTGAGCACTGTCTTAGCAGACATGCCAGGGATTACTGGCAGTGGTTATTCTGCGCAAGATGCCAGCTATAAATCCCTTGTAAATTAGATCATGCATTCTGAGATCACAGAGGAAGTTCCAGCTTTAGATAAATGTGTGAACATGTTGCATCAAAATGGGAGGAATAAAGGGATCAGCACCACAGATCAAAACCGGGAGTGTCGGTACTGAAGACATGATTGTCACATATATCAAGCTATCCTTCACAGCAAAGTTAAAGCAGCCCTTCAGTTAAAGAAAACTTTCATCTTGCCAGCTGCAGATCCGCCAATTCCCGGGATTTCCTTGCGCCAGCTGCTTCTCAGACTACCTGGTGCATGCTGCGCATTTCATAGTCTAAGACACTTCCTGCTGCCCTCAGAGTGGCCATCACTGAACATGTGAACAGTGCTGGCCAATCCAAGCAGGAAGTATCTTGGACTACTGATGCACACTTTGTAGGTGGGGTCCCATCTTGGATGACAGAAGAGGAGCCAGGGAATAGGTGGATCTGTAGCTGAAAATGAGGGCACCATGTAAGTGTTCTGTTCATTCCCCAGTTAATGTTAAATATTTTCTTGAACTGGAGTGTCCTTTTAAAGTCTAGGTGCAAATAAACTTTTAGGTCGGACATGTGATCTGGAATAACAGCATGGCACAATATTTAAGGCTATTACTTAAAGGTTAACCACTTCCAGGCCGGGCCATTTACCCCCTTCTGACCAGGCCTAATTTAACAAATCTGACATGTGTCACTTTATGTGGTGATAACTTTGGAGCGCTTTTACTTTTCCAAGCCATTCATAGACTTTTTTCTCGTGACACATTGTACTTCATGTTAATGGTAAATCTGAGTCAATATGTTTTACCTTTATTTATAAAAAAAAAATCCAAAAGTTAACGAAAATTTGAAGAAATTCACTGTTTTCTAAATTTGAATCTCTCTGCTTTTAAGGTGATGCCTCATAAAATATTAATTAATTAACATTCTCCATATGTCTACTTTATGTTGGTATCATTTTGGTAATGTCATTTTATTCTTTTAGGACGTTAAAGGTTTAGAATTTTAAAAGCAATTTTTGAATTTTTTAGGAAAATTTACAGTCCACTTTTTTAAGGACCAGTTCAGTTCTGAAGTCATTTTGTGGGGCTTAAATAATAGAACCAACCCATAAATGACCCCATTTTATAAACGACACCCCTCAAACTATTCAAAACTGTTTTGAGAAATGTTGTTAACCCTTTAGTTTTCTTTTGCAGATTTTCCATTGTAATCAATTTTTTCCTGGAATACAGCAAACAAAACAACAAAAAAATCTCAATATTTATTACCCTGATTCTGCAGTTTACAGAAACACCCCATATGTGGTCCTATACCGCTGTTTGGGAACACGACAGGGCCAGAGGGCAAGGAGCTATATGGTTTTTGGAGGGCAGATTTTGCTGGAATGGTCTTTGGGTACCATGTTGCATTTGAAGAGACTCTGAGGTTTCCCAACAGTCAAAACCCCAAAAAGTGACCACATTTTGTGAACTACACGACCCAAGGAATTTTTAAGGGGTTTGGCAAGCACTTCACTCAACAGGTGTTTCATTGAATTTTTAATACTTCAGTCTGAAAATGAATTTTTTTTTTTATTTTACAAGAAAATGGTGCTCTAGGTTCAAACTTTTTTTTCCACAAAAGATAACAGGAGAATATCCCCCCACAATTTTCTACCCACTTTCTCCCCAATCCGGAAAAACGCCTACTGTGGTCGTAAACTGTTTGGGGATACACCAGGGCTCAGAAGGGAGGGAGTGTCATCTGAATTTTCTAATATGGAATTTTCTGTCAGGAATTTTTAAGAGCGATAACTTTTTAAATTTTTGTTGAATGAGCTGCGTGAGGGTTTATTTTGTGCGGAACAAGCTGTAGTTTTTATTGGCACCATTTTGGGATACATTTTGCTTTCTGATTGCTCCTTATCTCATTTTTTAGGAGGTCACAAAAAAATGTTTAGTATCATTTTTCATATTTTTTTTACACCCTTCACTTTATGGGGTAGATTATGTGATATTTGTATAGATCAGGTCGTTACAGACACAACAATACCAAATATGTCTAGTTTTTTTGTTTTTACGTTTTACACAATAAAAACATTTTTAGAAAAAAATCATATTTTTGTGTCTGTATTTTCTTAGAGCCATATTTTTTTCTTTTTTTCTTGGCTATAGTCTCATGTGAGGGCTTGTTTTTTGGGGGACTAGGTGATGTTTTTATTGCTACCATTTTGGGGTACATACGACTTTTTAAATGATATCATGTTTTTTGTGAGGTGACTAAAAACCGCTGTTTTGGCATAATTTTTATTTGTTTTTTTACACCGTTCACTTGATGGGGTAGATCATGTGATATTTTTGTAGAGCTAATTATTACAGATGCGGCAATAACAGGTATGTCTATTTTATTTTTTATTTTTTTTTTACATTTTACAATAAGAGCATTTTTAGAAATAAAATCATGTTTTTGTGTTGCAATTTTCTTAACCACATTTTTTTATTTTTCTGGCTATGGTCTTGTGTGGGGGCTCATTTTTTTGCAGGATGAGGTAAAGTTTTTATTGCTACCATTTTGGGGCACATACAACTTTTTGATTGATTAAAGTTATGTTTTTGGGAGGTTAGTAATAACTAAAAAATCTGTTTTGGTGTAATGTTTATTTTTTTTTTTACGGTGTTCATCTGATGGGGTAGATGAGCTGCAGTGATACTAAATATGTCTATTTTATTATTTTTCTTCTATTTTAAAATCTTTTAAATTACGGATTTGGGGGAATTTTTTTAAATGTTAAACTTTTTTTTTCAAAACACATTATTTTTTTTATACATATATCTTGTCATACAAGACCTTTTGGGGACATTTAACTTCATTTTTTTTTTTTAACTATCGATTTCTCCTGTAACTGGGGCTGACATAGTAGCCCCAGTTACAGTGGAAATACAGCCTCCAGAGAGGCAGTACAGTATAATACAGCGCTGTACAGCCTCAGTGCAGGGCTGATCGTGGTCTATGGAAGAACCGTCAGCTCCTGCACTCCCCCGGCCCTGGCGGTCACATGACCACCGGGCCGGGACAGGAAGCGGCATAGCGCTTCCTGATCTGTATACACAGCGCTCGTTGAGAGCTGTGTATACAGAAATCTAGAAGGCAGGGACACCCAGGAACGGTCCCTGCCTTCTCTCTGGGGTGTTCTGCTGTCACTGACAGCGGGCCCCCGCTCGGCAGCTGCACGATTAGCGTGCAGCTGCTTTTTATGAAAGGACGTTCCAGAACGTCCATTCAGAGATAAACCGACAGCCTAAGAACATTTATAGTCGGGAAGTGGTTAAGAACCTCTGTGCTCTTCTCTAGTAATAAGATCCTGTGTTTGATTTGTCAGGGTTTTCCGAGTGTCTTATACTGATGGACTATCATGAGTCATGAGTATCTGATCAGTGGGAGTGTTTGACTCCAGGGAAACCTCGTCTATCAGCTGTTTCAGGAGGCCTGTGGACTCCTCACAGCTTACTCCATGTCTTTGATGTCATGCTTAGAGATGAGAGGTTTACAAAAATTCGATTCAGCTGCTTCACTGCTTTTTGACAAATTTCTTCATCAGGGATTAATCTGTTAAAAAAAAGGCCACCGCCGCCATCTAGATTGAAGATCCTGTGCAAAATCTTGCACGGTGCATGATGACATTAACACGCTGGCCAGCATGGGGATGTCATACATCATTGCAGACGAGATTCTGAGTGGGATCTTCAATCAAGATGGCCACGATGGCCTCTTTGCGCTCAAATAGATGAGGTGAGTAGGATTTTTTCAGTGAAAATTGATTTGTTCCCATGAAGAATGAGGAAAAGCGATTTCGTGGTAAATTGAATTTTCCCTGAAATTCGGATCAAAGTCCACTTCGGATACTTCGATTCACTCAACACTATTGGTCAAATGGATTAGTTGCAGCTCAGTACCATTCAAATGAATGTACAGTGCTGTGCTTTAGGTTCGGTAAGAATGTTTTCTATGGGTTATATGGCGTTCATTAAGTAAATCCAGTAATAATTTAAACTTGTTTCTATGTTTGCATTTTTTCCATGTTACATTTTGCATCTAATTGTGTAGATTGTGAGCCCGATGTCTTCATGAATAGAAGCAAATGTACACATTCTCTGTACAGTACTTCAGAATATGTTGGAAATAAGCAATGAGAAGCTATCAAATCAATGTTAATAATATGTTACAAAATATGTTATATGTACCATACATTATATGGCATACTCTTAGTTGCCTTGCTATAGAGCTTACAGTGGTCACAGTTGCCTGGGCCTGTGTAGATTCCATTACAACGGTAACTCTGCCATATATAATTATGGTCCTCATTCCTGGCTCCTCTTCAGCATCCCAAGGAAGTACAGTAGATGCAGGGTTCTGGTATTAAGGCTGAACAGATATTGAGATATTGGCTTGATTAATTTAAAGGACTGGTTTGGGGTCAGAATTAATTTTGAGGTCTGATCTGGGGTATGAATAAATTTTAGGGTCTGGTTTGAGGTCTAAATTAATTTTAGGGTCTAGTCTGGGGTCTGAATATATTTAGGGGCTTGAATGAAGTTGGAAATTCTGGGGCCTGAATTTTAGGGTTTGTCGGTGTTCTAAATTAAGGTCTATCTGTAAAGAATACATCAAGGCAACTGGACTTGCTGTAGATTTCTTGAAAACGTTTAACTAGTTCTTCCAACGAGCTTTCTCAATTTATTCTCTGGGAATAAATATGTAACTGAATCAACATCTGGTAATTAGGTCATTATACCCAGCATGGGGTCAAAGGTGTTGATTCCATAGTCCTAATTGGAGTCAGTAGGTTATAATTCCCAGAGAATTCTTGTACAAGTCCCTCAGAATTGAGAAAGCTCGTTGGAAGAATGAGTAAAATGTTTTCAAGAAATCTACAGCAAGTCCAGTTGCCTTGATTTATTCTTTACAGATATACCATGACCTGGATAAATAAGAACCTTCACAGACATAAATGAAGGTCTGAATTAATTTTGTGGTCTGGTGTCTGAATAAACTTTGGTGTCTGGTCTGGGGTCTGAATTTAGGTGTTTCATTTAATATTAGGATCTGATCTGGGGCTTGAGTTGCAGAGCCTGTCTGGATCTGGATTAATTTGGGGTCTGGATTAATTTAGGTGCCTGAATAGGGTCAAATTTTATTTTGGAACTCTGTAAAAAGCACAAGCCAAAAAAAGGCACATTAGAGTGGCAGAATTACAAAGAAACCTTCTAATAATTGCTTTGTAATTTAGGCCTCATGTACAGGACTGCATTTTGTATCCATGTCTGATCCGCATTTTTTGGAGATTGTATACAGACCCATTCATTTCTATGGGCCCACAAAAAATGGACCTCATAAGGATGTTATTCATGTATCTTTTTCACAAAAACTTAGAACATGTCCTACTCTTGGCCACAAAATTTAGACCACAGACCCACTAAAGTCAATGGGTCTGCAGAAAAAACGGATGCAATATGGACGTCAAATGGACGCCATGTTTTGTAGATCGCAAAATGGATATGGTTGTGTACATGAAGCTTATCTGTAGAATGCCACCTAATATAGCAGGTGATGGATAAGCCACAACCTTTTTGACTGATGGATCCATATACAATCCAACAGAAAAAAAAAAAAGAATCACACAAAGGTAAAAAGAGTCTTGTAGGAGTTATTTACAGCTTTGTACTACTTGAAGTTGTCTGAGTGCGGGCTCCCAGTACATTTACTCCAGTTATGGTTTTCGGTGCTGGGAGAGAGGGCTGAGCTCTTCAGTCTAGGCTTTGGAACAAACAAATGAAATCGTCCGGTGTATATCCAAGGTAAGAACAAACAAGGAAGCCCTGTATGCTGTTTTTGTTTGACACACTACATTTTTGAGTAAAGATTTGTAACATTTTATGATGCTCTTGTTGCTTTTGAAAAGTGTGGGAGTTAGCAGATTTATCAAATGCGACAAAAAGTGTTGCAATATCACTCCAGTTGCAAAAAAATGCAGGAACATCTCTAGACATACATGTTTTTTTTTGAAAATTTATAAAATGTGCTACATTTGATAGATTCCCTTATGATACCTCTTCGCTTGTGTTTGTGTTGATGTGCTGGGCAGTAGACCTGCATCTGGACAGCTAGGGTCACTGTGTGTGTTTAGTTAGTTGCCAGAGGGCCTATGGTTTATTTTACACTTATTTTGCCCAGTACTGTTGATGGTTTTGCCATGTATTAATGATTGAAGGATAAAGTGGGTCCAGGTCAGTTTTAAATGAAAATTCCTGGTGTTGAACTGACAAGCATCTTGAGCCAAAATATGGTAATCCCTTGAGCTAATGGATCCTCAAGTTGTCACAATAAGCTGTAGTCAACACGGGCAAAAGTTCAAAACCATGACCTCAGCTTTGTAGTACTATTTGTGTTCTGTTAACATTTGATATCTTCAGAATTGTTTTCTATTGTGTCACACAGTCCCAAACCATATGTCACCAAGCGAGTCATGTGAATGTAATTGTAAATACAATGGGACATTGATACTACTTGGCAGCACAAAATGAGAGGCCTGGTATAGCATATTGCAGCATATGTTAGCTACAGTCAATGGAATCAATCCACCACAGTATATATTGAACTATACATTTGGGAAATATTTGCATCCAGGAGTGTGAATGGAGAAAATACATTATATATGGCATTCCACTGCATGAGAAATAAGAGGTGCATACAATATTAAGACACAATATTAAGACATGCTAATACACCTGAACTATAATAATCTAATTTTAGGTTATGTCTTGTGACCTTGTTAAGGACTCCACATGTATCTATATTAAGGCTGTGCTAAATTTACATTTAGAAGACTAATACTCCTTCATCACAGGATGGATTGGGTCTAGAACTATCAGGTACCTCCAAATTTTAAGGCAGGCGCTAAAGGAAGTCTGACGCCTTGTTTTTGCTTATTAAACTAAGTATAGTGTCAGGTAGTGGTAGCAGAGAGACTTAAATTGAATCTGATGATAAACCCTTGCTTCAATCAGCAAAAAAGTAGTTTAAACACACATGCAAATTAGTTTTTCACAGCACTTAGGGCAGGCCCTTTCCCACTTGAATTTGTTTCACATTTGTTCCTTACTTGTGTTCACTAAGCCCCTGCTATCTCCTGATGATTGACAGAGTCAGGATTCTGAGAAATGCTCTCGCCTGGCCCTGTAATCTCACATGTGCATTCTACTGAACGCTGAAGATGACAGATAACTGTATGAAGCAGACGCTTCTCAGCCTGTCTCTGGTCGTCCTTTCCCAGCCCTGTCACTCTAAATGTGCAATAGAGCTACTAAAATAATGAGACATGCTTCTCTCCAGTTTATCTGCTACCAGATCTTTAGTAAGTAAGTATACTATGTTCCGGTATATTTTCCATCAGTGCCTAACATTGGAGTCAGGGCTGGAGTAAAGAGACAAAGGCTGGTGCAGGAAGACCAGAGACAGGCTGAGAAGCTTCTGTGTCATACAGTTATTGGCTTTATTAAAGTTATTTGTTTTCTTACAGTTTACTAATAAAAATTAACATACTTCTCTAATAAAGTATAT
Source organism: Bufotes viridis (assembly GCA_033119425.1). Taxonomy (NCBI): domain Eukaryota; kingdom Metazoa; phylum Chordata; class Amphibia; order Anura; family Bufonidae; genus Bufotes; species Bufotes viridis. The sequence goes on from CM065595.1 coordinate 108,301,740, forward strand.
TATACATTCACTGTCCCTATACATAAAAAACACATCAAATGACTGGTACACGTTAATAAAAACACCATGAAATATTGTTATCTATTGTGTGTGTAATCATACATCTTTTGATGTGATTCCTGAGCTTTGTGGTACTTTCCCATTAAAGGCTCTTGTTTTGTTCAGAGTGCAGACATACAGTGCCCATGTGGAAGATTATAGCCACTTGGCTGCTAGATGGATTGTGTTATTAAGATCGGAATTAGTGTTGAGCGAAGTATTAAAAAATTCAATTCGGCTGCTTTGCCGAATTTTACAAAAAATCTGCTTTGTTTCAAATTACTTCGTCATGAAGGGCATTTCTTTGTAAGTAGTGGGTGCAATGACATGGACCAGCGATTGCCGTCATACATGATCGCAGCATCTGATATTAATAACAGAGTGTAAAATAAAAAATAAAAATACTTACCTGATCCATTTGCTCACAATGGGCCGACTGCCACCATCTTGCTTGAAGGTTTGGCACAAAATGTCGCATGGCCCGAGATGACGTCATCACGCCGGCAAGCACCGCACACGGGATTTCGGCTGAGATCTTGAAGCAAAGTGGAGGCGGCTGGCCCGTTGTGAGCAAATTAATCAGGTATTTTTTTATTTTATTTTTTTACACTGTTTCAGGTTAAATTGATTTGCTACCGTGAAACATGAGGAAATTCGGCTTCGCTGTGAATCAAATTTTCCCTGAAATTCGCTCATCTCTAATCATAATTACTGTGTGCATAAGAGACAATTACATTTCTACATCAGCCATTGTATTACTGATGTGGAGCTACATGGGTCACTTTATTTTAACTGATATGAAGTCAGTACTATGGTGTTTGATTGTATAGTGGGTATTTCACATAAAAGGTATGCTTGCTGATAGGATAGGTTGGTTGTATTGTTGGCATATTGAGTATATCCTATTATTAACTTGCAAATCTGCATAAAACTAAAAACTCTTAACACCTCCATGTTCTGAGCTTCTGTAATTAAACCTTTGGTATCAGTACATTGTATTTTTGGGAATTTGGGATGTGACTCACAAGTGATCATTTAGGTCAGGACTTTTAATGTAGGAGTACGGCTAATTTTGTTCCGCTCAACAAATAAAAACCAATGATAACTATCTTTTCACTTTGTTTTACATTTGTATCTGAAGTTCCAGTTGTAAGAACAAATACAGCCATCATTTTAAGATTAAAAATCTCTTTGCCTATGAATCTGTATGGCATGACAATATTTTCTGTAACCAATAAGTAACCTCGCTAGAGGTTGTAAGAAGACACTAGTTCATCAAGTTCAACTAGATTTGATCAAATCGGCCTTCAGATTTGATTTGATCTGAATAATATTATCCCAAGTTTGAAAAGGCCCCAATATCCTTTCATCGCCTACTGGCAATTAAACAGATTAGCATTACTACTGCACTTCTGTACACTGTGTTTCTCAAAGAAGTTGTCTTTCTTGAAGAGGGCCTGTCATCTCTCCTAATGCCATATCACAACTTGCATCGTGCAGTTATTCCTGCTGGGGATCAAAGCATTGAAAATTGGGTGTTTCCGTTTCCCTTGTTAATAATAGGGTATGGCCCACATATCCTCATACTGTCCAATTAGTGCTAACATTAGCCTCATATTAACATCTGGCCTTTTCTTAAAAAATAAATTTAGCTTTTTAAACATTTTTTCATAACTCAGTTCCTCTTATACATCTTGTTTTCATTGAGCCAGCACCTACAAATACCAAAGAGACATTTTGAATTAGTCAATCAGATGGGATTTGTGCAAGCAGAGCTCTAATGTGCACTGAGTGTCCGGGAAGTTATAAAAGAAGGGCTGTGAAAATCAAAGATTACAATGGTTTAGTTAGTAATACTAAAAGATTTAGCTTCAGGATACATATAATAGATTGAATATTAGATGATTTTATATTGGAAGGAATTCCAGGATCTAACATGTAGTGATGAGCGGGAGGTGCCATATTCGATTTTGTGAATTTTCGATTGAATATTTGTCATATATTTATCGAAATCGAATATTCGTCATATTCTATTTATCGCGAATATCATGTCATGTAATATTCGCGTATTGCGATAACTTTCCTATTGGTTGGCTTGCTAGAATCAACGAAGATAGAGAATATAGCGCTATATTCGTTATCTTCATTAAGAACGAAGATAGCGAAATATTCTCTATCTTTGCTATTAACGAAGATAAATAATATAGCGCTATATTCGTATTGGTTATCTTTGTTAATTCTAGCAAGCCAAGTAAACTTGCCTATACACAGCTCTAAGTTGGATGTGGAATGCGAGAATATTTAGTAATATTACTCGCATTGCGCATCTTACTTAGAGCGGGGTATATGCAACTTACTTATTGGTTGGCTGGGTAGAATTAACAAATATGACGAAGACGAATATAGCGCTATATTCGCTAATTCTAGCGAGCCAATAGGAAAGTTGACTGTACCCAGCTCTAAGTTGGATGCGCATTGCGGGAATATTACTTTACCTATTTTTTGCAATAAATAGAATACTGAGTCATTATTCTATTTATTGCAAAAAATAGGCAAAGTAATATTCTCGCATTGCACATCCAACTTAGAGCTGGGTACAGTTAACTTTCCTATTGGCTCGCTAGAATTAGCGAATATAGCACTATATTCGTCTTCGTCATATTTGTTAATTCTACCTTTACAATAGTAAAGTAAGTTGCATATACCCTGCTCTAAGTTGGATGCGCAGTGCTAGTAATATTACTAAATATTCTCGCATTGCGCATCCAACTTAGAGCTGTGTATAGGCAAGTTTACTTGGCTTGCTAGAATTAACAAAGATAACATATACGAATATGGCGCTATATTCTTTATCTTCATTAATAGCGAAAATAGAGAATATTTTGCTATCTTCGTTCTTAACGAATATGGCGCTATATTCTCTATCTTCGTTTAGGCCCCTTTCACACCTGCGTTCTTCTTTTCCGGCATAGAGATCCGTCGTCGGGTCTCTATGCCGGAAAAATCCTGATCAGGATCATCCCCATGCATTCTGAATGGAGAGAAATCCGTTCAGGATGCATCAGGATGACTTCAGTTCAGGACCGGAACGTTTTTTGGACGCAGCAAATACCGCAGCATGCTGCGCTTTTTGTTCCGTCCAAAAATCCGGAACACTGTCGCAAGTGTCGGATCCGGAATTAATGCCCATTGAAAGGCATTAATCCGGATCCGACCTTAAGCTAAACGTCGTTTCGCGCATTGCCGGATCCGACATTTAGCTTTTGTGACTGGTTACCATGGCAGCCAGGACGCTAAAGTCCTGGTTACCATGGTAAAATGTGCAGGGAGCGGGGGAGCGGCATACTTACATTCCGTGCGGCTCCCGGGCGCTCCAGGATGACGCCAGGCGCCCCAGTGCATGGATCACGTGATCGCATGGATCACGTGATCCATGCGCATGGGGCGCTCTGACGTCATTCAGAGCGCCCGGAGCCACGGAATGCAGTATGCCGCTCCCCGCCCTCGCCTTACTATGGCAACCAGGACGCTAGTAGCGTCCTGGCTGCCATAGTAACCTGAAAGCAATTCGAAGACTGATCAGGATCCTGATCAGTCTTCTAATGCTTCAGGTGACTTGCGTTCTGACGGATCCGGCAGGACGGAAGTGCCTGCCGGATCCTCAGAACGCAAGTGTGAAAGGACCCTAATTCTAGCAAGCAAACCAATAGGAAAGTTATAACCCGTTCAAAGTTTAATTCGCAGTACGGGCTATAACTTTCCTACTGGTTGGCTTGCTAGAATTAACGAAGATAGAGAACATAGTGCTATATTCTCTATCTTCGTTAACGATATCTTCAGATTGGGAAAAAAAACTAATATTCGTTTTTTACAAATATATAGCACTATTTTCTAAATATTCACGAATTAGCGAAGTGGCAATATTTGTAAAAAAAATTCGCAATTCGAATATTCGCGCTCAACACTATTAACGTGAGAAATCTTGGAGGGGAGGGTTTTGGTTTAATGAGGGATGTCTTAAAGGGAGGCTGTTCCCAGGTGAGATTACTATGGCCCTGTCAATCAAAAAGTAAAGGGAGGAGCTAGTATGCACAGAGTAAATTAGGTCCTCCCTTGATGCACCAAACTGCTCATTTGCATATGACTAAAAGTACTTTTTCTCTAGAAGGAAGCAACAAATTGCGAAGTGAAATGTATCATTACATTCAACTAAGCTAAACCTACAAAGCATTGTGCCTGGTTTAAAGGGGTTATCCCATGAATAATGTAAACAATGAAAATCAGATAGTACATGACACCCTCTTTCTAACAAAGCTAGAACCAGCCCTTAACTAACATGGATCCAGAGATCTCTCCATTAATTGCTCTGCTAGATTTCTATCAAGCTGGCATCTTAAGGGGATTCTGTTTCTTCTGCAGCTGAGGGGGCGTGTCCATGCTCTCCCTATCACAGCTCAGGACCATGTGCGGCCATCTCAGTGAGCAGGAGAAAGAAATAAGAAAATTAACAAACAGCAGGTGGCGCTATACACATACATTATATTAAATAATTCAGCAGCTATACAAAATTTTTAATTACATGCAATTAAAAAAGTAATCAGATCCAGGAGCTGGTTTAAAAATTGTGGAATATTTTTCGTGGGACAACACCTTTAACAGTAAATTTCCTGATGACAGGTTCTCCCTAATTATTAAAAAATGGAGGATGCAGGTAGGATGTTAGTGATAAGTTCAGGAATGCAGGATATACAGTGTGGTTAGATTTACTGGTGAGTACCAGAACTGTGTGGACCATACCATGCACTGAATGGGCACCTGTTGCAGATAATAGCATGAAGCAGTTTTGTATATGTGGTTTATGTCTCTGAAACCATGAGAACTAAAGATCTGACCTTACTTCCCTTCCCTTTTGGCTCAAGATGCCCAACAGAGTTTTCTTTTTTCAAAGCTGGTCACCACTTAGGATATCTCGAGCCAAGAGGAAAGGTAAGGAAGAATTAACATTATTAAAGCATGTACGGTCTTCAGTGCAAGAAGTAGAAGGAAGCTAAAGAACTATAGCTCAGTTGTGTAGCAAGTAGGAAGTAATTTACATCTTCTTTAGTGAGTGTAGGTTCAGAGTGCTTGACTTGAAAATAGACTGCAAAGGATCCATTACAGATAGTATACCAGATGTTCCAGAACTTTGGAAGACAGGAGATGGTTACAGAAAAAACAGTAGTCAGAGGAGAAAAACCTCAAGAGCTTAATTAGTTTCATAATATTTCTTTACAAAGGGTCAGAGTCTTAATGTTGCATTGCATACACAAAACTCAGTAATAAAACTGTTTGCAGTCTGGTTCTGCAGTGGATCTGCTCTCCTTAGAGATCTCTGTCCCTTATAAATATATTCCAAAATTATGGTCCGAAAACAAAATGTTCAGAGTTGGGGTTATAATTCATTATTCCTTAGTTCCCTACTGCAAGACCTGTTTTGTTAATAGGAATTTGGAGCTACATGTCAACTACTGAATAAAACAAAACATGAGCATGAATTCTTCAAAATAAGGGTAAGGAACAAGTGAGATGAGCTTGCCTCCTTACATAGTGTGCTATCCTTACAGAGCTATTCCTGTGTCTTCCAAATAAAGCAGGCCATCATTTGTCCCTCCAGAATGCACTTGCCACATTGCCCTCCTTATTGTCAGACACAAGTTAAGCACTTTTATATCAGCCACAACTCTTCATTTCCAGCCACAATGCCCTCTGCTGCCATGAAAAATGGTCCACCCAGTGCAATAAGCTGTCTAATGTTATTGTTATCGGTGTGTGTCAGTCTTGTTTAATAGATAAGCGATTCTATTAGGCCTTGATTCTCAAATTAGGGTTAATAAGTTGTCTAGTTCTACTGCAATGCACAGTGATGTACGCCAAGATAAGCTCTCCTTGCAGACCGGGATATAGCCGATTTAACGAAAAAATTCAGTGAAGCGTCCAAATCGAATTTTTGAAAACTTAATCTCCAGTAGCCGCCATTATTTTGACAGGCGTATCCCAACAAAAACAAAGAAGGAAAAGGAAAGGATAGAAAAGATAGGGGGAGGAACTAAAACTGGAAAAAACTCTAGTGAATAAAAAAGGAAATAAGGAAGATTGAAAAGCAAACAAGTGATGATGTGTCTTCTTTACAGTGTATAAGTGCTGGCGGAGCTTTGAAGCAGACAAGTGGCGAGTATGAAACATTTCTCGTGGGAGGTTTGTTTTCTTCAAGTTGATTTGGAGCTGAGAGCCCAAGCAATGAACAAAACGTGATTTTTTTTCCAAACTGCTTCCTTGAAGACAGCAGCAACTAGGAAACCTTAGGGTCCATTCACACATCCGTAGGTGTTTTGCGGTTCGCAAATTGAAGATCCGCAAAACACGGACACCGGCAATGTGCGTTCCGCATTTCGCGGACTGCACATCGCCGGCACTATAATACAAAATGCCTTTTAAGAATGTTCTATTATTTTCGGGAATGGAAATTGCAGTTTCGGAAGTGCGGATCCGGAAATTCGGATGCGGACAGCACAGTGTTCTGTCCACATCTGTTCCGGCCCCATTGAAAATTAATGGATCCGCACCCGTTCCGCAATTGCGAATACGGACGTGTGAATGGACCCTAAATCAGTAGTAGTGGCAGCATCAGAGATATGAACCTGCTTGGTTAGGACCGTTGCAGGATGCAAGTATTGAAGGGTAGATTCTGTAAAACATGGTAGACATCAGCGCCTCTGTCTCATCAGGATACAGTGACTTCCACTATTTTATGTTTTGTTGATTGTCAGTGTGCATTTTTATCAAGTGGATGAGAGGTAGATACCCATGGTTCTCTGGCTGTTGTTAAACTACATCTCCCAGCATGGTCTGTGATGAAGCAAAATAATAAATGAAGAAGTCTGAGAGAGCTTGCTGAGAGTTGTACTTTATCAACAGCTGGAAATCTACAGGAATAAGAGTGTAATGGATGAAAACTCAGGGAAATAATTTGTGTTTATCAAAAAGAAAATATTGCAGGAGTAGACATAACAGCAAAATTATTTTCATGAAAAAGTAAAATAGTTGACCATCATCTGAAAATTATAGCAGAAAAAAAAATTCGAAGGCCCAACACATGACATTGACCAGGGCCTGATCAATGGGTAGGCAATCAAACACGTATACATTTTTTATGCAAGTGCATTTGCCGCCAATTCATTTTAAAAATATTTTATTTGGTGAAAAATAGAATTGGCTCTTTCAAACTGAATCAGTTCTGGCTAAATTCTAGTAGCTCTTCTGTTCTGAAAAGTTCAGCAGAGTATTTACTGTACAGGAGCCACACAGCAGATGATCCTCCTGGGAAAGAGTCCTGCACCATATGATTTTATTCTGACCTGGGGGCTGCACATTAGGCACGTAAGGGTACAGCTACATGGCGTGGTCATGATGCGGTTAGGAGTTGCAACTAGAGATGAGAAAATTGAAGCTGACGAAGTGGAATTTGTTTAGAATTTCAGGAAAAATCTGATTCCTAACGAATATGAATTTCCTCACGCTTAGTGGTAACGAATCGCAATTTTCCTAAAATGGCGGCTACACGTGTGAGGACTGAGGACATGGGGCAAGGAACTCTGGGAAGGCGGGATCACCCAGATTGACATGCCTACATGCAGCCAATCAGCAGCCAGCCAGCCCTGTGATGTCACAGCACTATAAATACGGCGGCCATCTTACAGTCAGTCATTTTGCAGCGTTCAGAGTGCAGGGACAGACGTGTGAAGGCGCTAGGGCCAGTAAGTGGAAAACAGATTGTGGAAAAAATTATTTATGAGTGTAGGGAAAAGATAGGGAGGAATAATTTCACAGCATCTTAGTGGAGGAAGAGACATCAGAAGGCACTAGGGACATTGATAGAAAAGTGATTTATAAGTGCAGGGAAAGATTATTTGGGGATCCAAATAGTCATTAGACAGCTGTGTCATTCCAGCTATTTGGAAATAGCAAAAGAACTCGTCTGGACTTAGGTTGTATGGCGAGAGGGTGGACACCGGGCGCATAACACAACCGAAGCTTTAGATATAGTAGGTTTTATTGAGAGACAACGCGTTTCAGGGTTCGCTGTACCCCGCCTACTCATGCTGCCGCCACCTCCAGACTTTGTCATTGTGCCGCTCTGTGGTCTCCCCATGCTGTTGCCACCTCCAGACTCTGTCATTGTGCCGCTCTGTGGCCTACTTATTCTGCCGCCTCCTTCAGACTATGTCATTGTGCTGCTCTGTGGTCTCCTCATGCTGCTGCCACCTCCAGACTATGTCATTGTGCCGCTCTGTGGTCTCCTCATGCTGCTGCCACCTCCAGACTCTGTCATTGTTCCGCTTTGTGGCCTACTCATGCTGCCGCCACCTTCAGACTCTGTCATTGTGCCAATCTGTGGCCTCCTTATGCTGCCGCCACCCGCATACCCGGGCAGTGTGCCACTCGGTGGCCTCCTAATATTGCCAACACCTCCAGACTCTGTCATTGTGGCGCTCTGTGGTCTCCTCATGCTGCTGCCACCTCCAGACTTTGTCATTGTCCCGCTCGGTGGCCTCCTCATACTGCTGCCAACTCCAGACCCTGTCATTTGGCCCTCTATGGTCTCCTCATGCTGCTGCCACCTCACCACTGTCATAGGGGCCACTCTGTGGACTTATCATGATGTTCCCACCCTCCCCACTTCACTGACATCATGATTTATTTGACACTTCTTCTGGTCTGTCAGAAGGAAGGAAAAACAAGAAGCACAACGGATCCTGTCTGTGTAGCAGCTTTGAGGCCTGTATGGTCCCATCAGAATTGGCTTATGATTTGGTAGCCAAAAACAGGAGTGGGGAGAAAACACAGAAGCAATGCAAATATTCCATTCACATGTCATCTCTATTTTAGATCCACTCAGTTTTTTTTTGCCTTTAGCAATACTGATGGATTATTGAGCAAATGCTAACTGAGTGAAGGCGTATGCTTCATAGACAGTATCCATTTTTTCTGGGTAATTTTTCTGACGGATCAGAGAATGGGGAAAATTATTCAGTGACGTCAACACAAACTTACTGACACATTTAATTGAACAGGTTCTGTAGACATCTATGTGAAATCAGCTGACGAGGGTGTAAAAGGAGCGCGCTTCTTCTTGGCTCTAACATTGACCTGTAAGGCTGAGTTCATACTTGAGTTAGTTGGTCAGTTTTAGCCCAATGACCGCCCAAATAAGTGAAGTGTACAGTGATTTTAAGAGCGACGCCTGTGATCTGCATGTCATATGGACTCACAGTATTATTTCACTACCAAAACAGACTCACTGTGCGTGTTACTGCAATGCACAGTGTTCTACACCACTATAAAGGCTCTTAGCAGTGGTTTTTAACGTAATTCGCTGTGAATATATTCGGATCAAATAGGATGTTTCCCAAAAAATTTGGCGAACTGGCGAATCGAATTTTTGAAAAATTTGCTTGTCTCAAGTTGCAACATCTCATTTCCCAATAGAAGTCAAATGAAAATATGTTTATGAGCTAAGCCTGGCACTTTCAAAGTTGTGATGACTGTACCTAATTGACCGCACATAAGACATGTCCAGTTGCTTGTGGCTGCCGACTACATGAGATGTACAGATGAGTAGCTGCTCGCGGAATATGTTTTACCACAGACATTTCTATTTGAAGTTAAGCAAAATGCTAAAGAACCAGGCAGAACAGTGGCAAACCCAACAGTACACCCAAAAGCATCATTATACATGCATTTCCTCATTACAACCGCACTATAACCTCATTACAACCAAGCCTTGTTGTCATACCCTATGGATGGCACGCAACCTCCTGGCTGCCTTTTGAGCATCACTTATCTAGGATTTTGCTCTGCTCTTTTCTGGATTCTCATAAATTCTAAATGTCAACTTTCAGGATTTTATGACTACCACGTTTATCAGTGATTCACCTTAGTAGTAGATGGCACAATACTGTTGAAGCCTGTGATTGGCTGCAGCGGTCACTTGTGGTATATGAGCACATCACTGCTACACTTAGTAAAGCCAGTGGGGAGGATGTAGCGGCAGCACTGGAATGAAGATGATTGGGGGTGGTGAATATAATTTATGGCCCTTAGTAAAAACAAATAAGATAGTGATCGTCACTGCTAAGAGTGGATATGTTAAACATGCACAAAAGCAATTATTTTGCTCACATAGTCTGTGTTATATAATTGCTACGGTGGTGCTTGATGACATAACAAAGTCCCAATAATATATCCAAATAAAGAAAATAATCATGGAACTCACTAGCATAAAATATGTTTTCTTTACTTCTCCATATAAGAACAACCTCTGATCAGCACTTCCTCCAATCACCATTTATATATTTTTTTAACAACCCCTTTAAGACTATCAGATGTGAAATTAACCACAGCATCAATATGAAATATGGGATATGATATAGTACTTTTTCAAAGAAGGATGTAGCATCTAGTGGCAGTTGTCTCCATGGCACATTTTCCAATGTCAGGAAATACATCATTCAATTTATTCTACCTTTCCCTACCTAGCTTTATGTTGGCAGCTGCACCCAGTCATGTTCTAGCTCAACTCTACCCAGGAGAGGGCAGAAACACACTTTTTATCTCTAGAGCAGATACTTTTAATTGATAAAGAATAAAGATAGCTCTGCAATTCCAAGCAGCTCCACAAAGTCCACAACATTATCGGCTAAACATGGCAAACAAATCGGTCAACTGTACAGTGATGGAGACTTTTAAGGCAAAAAAAGGTTAATTGTGTTTCATCATGCTTGCCAACAGGCAGTCGCTCGCCTGCAAAAAGTCGTAGGTTATCGAATAAGCTTGGTCATTCCAAAAGAAGTACTGTTGATAAGGTAATAACTGCAAGACGTAGCTTATCCTGATCAATGTCAGCCCAGCAGGGCACTAGGCAGCTTTGAACTGAGGCATGGAAGAACAGATCCTCCATTAGCTGGCTAGATCAATGGCACTTTGAAGAGCAGCGTCTTAAAAATATATCTATATCAACACCTTAGACAAAATGAACATATATATAAAGAAATGTGTATTTGCTGTGAAACTTGTCCTCTTGAAAGGATATATATATATATTAGGCCATACAGTGCCACAACTTACAACTCTATCTGCATCCTAAGTATCTGAATCTGTACTCAGGGAAAGACCACTCCGTCAGGTACAAGGCCTGGATGGATGCTTAGGTGTCCTCCTTTTCTGTGGCTCCACGCTAAGACCGCAGAATTGCACTGTCTGAGAATGCACTACAGACTAACTGAGGTATTCTCTCTCCACTAGTCAGTTATTGCAGCCAGCCAACATTTTACTCTGTGACTGACTGAAGGTGAGAGAAGAACTACGGGCCCGCAGGCAGCTCAACTTAAAGACTATGTACACCTTTGGGAGCTTTTTATTATTATTATTGAATTGTACTTATTTTAAGCAAAAAAAGTTTTCAATTGGTCTTTATTAAAAATGTGAAGTCCCTTTTTTCCGTACATAGCTGAGATGCACTAGTGACAGCTTTTGGATTTTCTCTCTTTTCCATCAGTTGGGGAGCTGATTGGCTCTTTATCTCAGCTCTCTAACCTTATAAACACTCATTATAGGTCAGTTCTTATCTTACTGATAACAATGTGTCTTAAATAAGTGTTTATGACCTCTTAGTAGTTTAGAGATAAGGGTTATCAGATGACAGGCTGAAAGTGAAAGTAGGATTCACACAGCTTTAAAAACAGTTAACCCTTTGTGACAGAACGGCTCAATATTTTTTAAAAATGACCAATTGAAAAAATGATTTTTAGTCAAAAAATTTAGCCCAAAGTGAGTAAAATGCAATCATAAACAAAAAGAGCCTCTAAAGGTGTACATAGCCTTTAAGGTCTCCCTCTCTTATCTTTTTTACTATTGCAGGGCACCGTTACTAGGAGAGGGAGTGTGGCTTAGTAGAGTCGGGGTGTAGCTTAGAGGGGTTAGTGCATCGCCTAGCATGTCCACCTTTTTGCAGTTAAGCAAGTGGCCACCCTAGGTGTTACATGGGGCTGCTGGTAACAGTTACTACATTATCTGAACTCTGGTCATGAATCTACATGAAAGATGTGTCATGTTGCTTAATAAACAAAGTGCACATAATGTGTACCTGCAGCTCTATGTAACACAACAGATAACACAGCGATCGATCTATATACAAATAATGTAGTTGATGTTAAGTGCAGTCCTATGTAAGGCCGTATTTACATGAGCGTAAATAATGGCCATGTGACTGCTGTTAAAGTAAAAGTCTTCATACAGCAATTTTTTGAACCATTTGAAGTCTTTGGGGCTTTTCACATGGCAGTTTTTTTTCATATCAGGACACCAGGGTAGATTTGATTACATCATTTTAATAGTAAGTCATTTTTTTAGTGCTGTTTTTGAAAAATTTGATAAAGTGGTCAACCCCTTTAATATTCAAAGCATTGTTGACTCTGTTTGGTTGGCCTATTAAAAATAGCAATAATGTGTTGTATATTATCATCAACAATATGATTTTAATTTACAGCTATAGGCCTTTGTTTAGACTTGGAATTCAGTTCTACTTTGTAGTTTTCTACGTGCTGCAGCTACGTACATTTAAATAAAGCTGCAAACACATATAAGAAACATCTAGGACTATTGCAGGTTTTTGTTTGCTCTGCACACTGAATGTAATAAACAAAAAAAAAAACATTCTAAGAAAACTGATCACAGATTGGAGAAGGGAATTTGGAGGAGAGAAAGCTCACTGTAAAACAATTATATACAATAAAATTATCGGACAATTTCCCAATATAACATTGATTATAAAACTCTAAAGTCAACCTTATCTTCCTTATCACAAATATTATGACTACAGCAAGGTGAACTGTTAGGAACCTCTGGATACCGTAAACTGAATATGAACCTTTATCACTGCATGGTTCATGTGATTAGGTTAGAAAGTGCAAACAGAAATGAATCCAGAAAAGACATATGGTATTGCAAAACAAAAATACTGTATTACTCGTTCACTTGGCTTCTGGTTTCCAGATGGCAATGCATTTGAAGGATCCTTATTCCATGAGCCTCTCACATGCATAATACATGGGGGAGCTCTAAAGATCAGAGTGGCATTCCCGCCGTTTCCAGAGATTTGAGAACATATATCCAGTGATAGCAGATACAACAATTGCAGAAAGTGTTTCAGGGAAAGCAAAGCAAATGGCATCTGGGAGGCAGTAAAAAGGTGTTGGCCTGCAGGGACCTCTGTCACCACCTGCCACCTGATCATGTTCTCAGATATCGATACACTGAATCATCCAATAAGAAATGCATGATTTGGCCTTTTGTTATACTGGGCACAGTCAGTAATTTTATGACAATGCATTTTCTTCAAAAAGCAGTTGCCCAAGTAAGCTTTGGTGTTTTGTATTTAAAGAGTCACTGTAATTTCACACAATTTCATTCTGTTTAATAGAGAATGGTGTAACTAGCAAATTTCTAACTTACTTAATTTAAAAATATTCTGGCATCCACTTGAAAAAAAACTGTAAGGTCATGGGCACTAGAGGTCTCATTTCCACCTAAATTGCAGTCCACTGCCTGTTGTCAGGCAAGATCCATCCCTAGTAACAGATGCTCAGAAGATGGCTCACGGGGAATGGGGGCATGTCAGAGCTAGCTGAGATCGTGAACCTGATAAAAGAACTGCTTCTACCCATTTTTCGAAGATTATATGAGTGTGTGTGCTTGTAAGTGTGATTTCCCCCTCCTTATCTGTTCTGTGAGTGCCGGAGCTGAAACCAAACATAGAGGGAAGTAAGTGATAGGACAGTACTGGCAGATTTAACAGAAAGGATACACTCCCTGCTTCTGAGAGAATTGCATCTAGCTGTGCAGCTGAAACAAGGAATAATATGGCTGAAAAAGACTTTAGGGAGTCCCTAAAAAATCTGTTTCTTCACAGTTATGATTGTGCAAAGATGCACAGTCATTATGCAAATGTTTTTTTGAAAATTCACTTTAAGGTTGTCTTAGGTGATAGGTTTTGTTTTACTATTAAGAGAAAAAATAATAATCTAAGGAATATTTTGGCATCTGTTGAAAAAACTAGAAACTGTGAAAATAGAAAAGTGATTGCTGTCTATACTGTATGTAGTTCAGATGCCTTCTTTTGGTCTACAAAAGTCAAAGTCTCAAAGTCAAAGTGTTCAAAGTCCTATAGTTCATACTCAACTTCTAATAATCTCCACACCCAATAGGATTAGAAGCATTACCACAGTGAATAGCATGTCTTGTAAATTTTCAAGAACACTGCCTTACACACAACTAGTTTACTCTTCTCTTCAAATACTTAGCACTGAATTCCTGATTGCAGTTTGTTCTAATTCCATCTACTTGAACAAAGCACATGATGGTGGGGATTAATTAAATACCATTTATCAAATCCATCAGCCATATCCCGATCTAAAGTACAAGGATGGAAAACCACATTAATTTTTGTGCCAGTTTTTGATTCAGCGTTTTGAGCTAGATTAAGGAGTGGATTCAGCAGGAAGAAGAAGCATAAATCCTTTCTTTATAATTTCGATTCTTTGAATTGACTTCCGTCTTTTGCTCAACAAAAACTGCACCAAAATGTAGATGAAAAATGGCCAGAAAAACAACTTGCTTGATTCCAGCCTTAAAGGGATCATCTAAAATTTTTATATTGATGGCCTATACTCAGGATGACCCAATATCAGATTGATGGGGGTCCAACCCCCTGTACCCCCACCGATCAGCTGCTATCTTCTAGTTCCGGCACCAGAAGTCATGGTCAGAAATACACAGCTCCATCCATTGTGTGGTGGATGGCACTGTTTTCTGCAGTACTGCTCCCATTAGAGTTAATAGAAGCAGCACTGCAGTAACCAACTCCTTCAACTGCAAAATGGAGGGACCGGCGTAGTTTCAGCGCCTACCTCTGGTGCCAGAGCTGCTAGGTAAGAGCTGATCGGTGGGGGGTGAGGTACACAAAGTCGTATTTAGCACCGATTAGTACCTCGGTACCGAAGCCGACTTCGGAATCAAGTTTTAAATTGGTTTTCAAGTTCAAAATCAAATCCCAAAGCTATTTGAAGCGCATACATTTTAATGATGTATGGAGAGGGAACTCCGTGCAGCAGAGAGTTGTAGTTTCACAACAGCTGGAGGGCCGCAAGTTGAGCATCCCTGCTGTACAGCATTTAAACAAAATTTGGAGCAAAGCGACTTCTGATCTCATCCCTAAGTAAGACCCTGTGTCGAAACACGTATACCTCACAGTGTCTCTGATTCCTGTACTAAAAAATACTTTAAATAAAATATGTATTTTAACTGTAGATGTCAGTGCTGGAAAGTTTGTTCACACTCTGGTTTGCTTGCTACTTAATTACTTCATCTTTTTCATATCTCCAATATTCAATCTACAATGTTGAAATAAAAAGAAAAGAGAAACCATGTAATAAAAAGACGTGCTCAAACGTTTGACCGCTACTTTATGTGTGGAAAGAGGGGGATATGTAAACTCTTTGTGTGGGGAGACTCTGCTATGGGTTTCCTGATTTTCAGCTCACCTTAATGAAGCACAATGGTGTATACAAAACTACTATGTTATTGTGTGGTTGAAGATCTTAATTTTCTATTATTTGCAGTGAACCGAACATACAATACACATACTGGCTTTCATGAATAACAGCTTTAGAGCATGGTTAACCACCTGCTCCTCAGTAGCATGCTGTAAATTATTTTCTTGCACTACTATATGAGAATATAAGTAACGCAACAATGTTAAAAATACTAGCTGAAGGACCCAGCATCGCACGGCTATATTTCATCTATTTATTTTAATGTTTTTGTGTGTCGTTAAAAGATATTGACAGTATCCACTACAACAGTGACATCTACAGTACCCTGCCCTCTTGACAGTGACCTCCACAGCCCCCCACCCCTTACCATTGACCACCCACAGTGCCCCATCTCCTTAAATTGGGACCTCCACAGCAGCTCACCCCCTTAACTTTGACCTTCACAGCAGCCTGCCCCTTTAACAGTGAGTTCCACAGCACCCAACCCCTTGACAGTGACCTCCACAGGGGCACACCTCCTTAACAGTGACCTCTACAGCACCCACCACTTAACACTGACCATAGGTTATAGTCCCCTTAACTGTGACCTCCACCATTCCCGGTCCCCTTAACAGAGACCTCCACAGCGACTGCCCCTTTAACAGTGACTGCCACAGTACCCCACTCCCTTAACAGTGACCTCACAGTACTCCGCTGCCTTAACAGGGACCTCTCAGTACCCCGCTTACCCTTTAATAGTGGCCTTCACAGTCCCCTCCTCTCTTAATAGTGACCTCCACAGTGCCCACCCCTTTAACAGTGACCTCCACAGCTGCCTGCCCCTTAACAGTAAGATCCACCGTGCCCTCCCCTTGAACAGTGACCTCCACAGCGGTCTTCCCTTTTATTAGTGACCTCCACAGTACCCCGTCTCCTTAACAGTGACCCCTACAGCACCCCGCCCTCAACACTGACCTCCATAGTGGACCATCTCCTTAACTGTGACTTCCACAGCAGCCTGCCCGTAGGGTGGCCAGATGTCCGGTTTTAGGGCAGACAGTCCAGCTTTCAGACTCCCTGTCCTCCGTTTGGTGCAGGGCCTGGACGAACACAGGGATGTCCTTTAGAACAGCTTACTCTCAGACAGCAACGCTGTGCTGTCTGAGCGGGAGCTACAGGGAGAAAGTCACCTTCCCTCCCACCCCTGCAGCTGGCATAAGTTGATATTTACCTTCATTTTATCAATCTCTGTCAGCTGAGTGAGAGGGGCGTCACCTAACATGGCCAGGGGTGTGGCTTAGTTGGATCGGGGGCAAGGTTTTTAAGTCCGTCTTTTGAGGTTGGCCTGAATGGCACCCCTACTTGCCCCTGAACTGTAACCTTCACAGCACTCCGCTCCCTTAACAGTGTCATCCACAGAGCCCTTCCCCTTTAAAGCTAACCTACAGCAGTGAAGAAAAATGGCTCTGTTGTTATGAAAACCTGGTTTAAAACTGTGTGTATGTGGAGACTAAGGGCCTGCGAGCTTCTATTGGCTGATAAGGGTCATGTGACCAGGCTTCTATTGGCTAATGCATTTTTTGGAAATATCTCAGGCACGGTAAATGCTAGAGAGATGAGACCTGGTCTTAAACCTGATGTACCTGTGTGCCAAATTTCATGACAGTAAATGCGATGGTGCGGATTCCTTTAGGGGACATACATACATACACATAGATACATACATACACACACTCAGCTTTATATATTAGATTATCTGCTTTGGGCAATCCCAACAATGCACAGGCAGTAAACTTGGACCTCGGGTGATGGTAACAAGAGTTTCCTTTTTGAATACACAGTTATTATTGAAATCCATGGCTTGTTTATAGAATGAGATAATACTCTGGGTCTTCCAGATGCTTTTTTTGTAACCATTATCTGCTCTGACAGAGAAGGTGCTGCCACACGTTCAGGTTTTTTATGCAGTTTTTAAAGACAAAACCAGGAGTGAATTAAAAAAAGAGAAGTTATACCTGCCCTTAATACTTTTTCTCCTTTTATGATCCACATCTGAATTTGGCTTCAGAAACTACATAAAAAAACCTGAATATATGGCAACACCCTTAGATGGGCATCCCAGAATTTGTGAATTTTTTAAATTAGTTTTCTACACCAGACACAAAAATATTGAAAAGCACAAAAAGCTACTTAAAAGCCCCCCAAAATAAATATTGAAAAGCCCAATATCAGATTGTTTTATTTCCAATTCACCAATCCCTATACATTTTCCCCCCTAAAAATACTATTCCTAAACTAACATGAACTCTCTCTATTTATAATGTATTATACACAATCTTTCTGTCAGCAGTGTATATTCCAGATACACGATGTGTCTAAGCAAGATTTGACATACAACTTATAGCAAACTCTAACCGCAGAAGACCATGACCTTTCATTGCAGCTGACCGCCACCCTTGAATTTAATTGCTGTCACATCCACTACACTGCCTTGGAGATTTTAAAGCTAGGAACTTGACCCACTCCTCCAACATGTTACACATTATACAGTCTTCCTTGGGGGCCTGGGGCTAAATGCGGTGTGCACAATTCCTGGAATCTCTAATTTTCTATCTGTAGGTCATTAAAACCATGCCCAACAATATTTCTCCTCTTAGCTGGTAATGATCAGTACACCATAGAATTATTTCAAGGGTGCCTCCATTTCACTGCCTCCTGGTAGTATTCATAATTATATAAAAGGAGAAAGAGGGAGAGTGGGACACCCCTAAAATGCAGTATTTCTATTTGATATAAAAAATAATTATTTAATAGGGCAAAATAGGAAAACATTTAAAACAGAGGGAACATCCCTTCCACTCGAATACTATACCTCTTCAACAATGATTTGCCATTATACACACAATTAGTCATATTTAGGTTCAGGATTATTTAGTAAATTGGTGGACCCAGTGCAAAAAATTTATGCGAGGATACCACTTTAGAAGATGGTTTGGTTCTTCTGTACAGTCTCCTCAGCTGTGAGAAAGATCCTGCATGGCCTTTGGTAGTAACCCAGGTCTTCAAAAGGATGGTATTCTTTTTCTAGCTGCCTATCAGTCCACACTGCCCTCACACATGTGCTGTCTTGTTCTTTCCCCCATTGCTCCTCTTGCTTCCCTCCTTTGGTCTTCCTTAGCTCAGCCCTCTCGCTCTTGTTCTTCTTAGTGATCAGTACCAATCTCCACTCCCAGTCTATAAACAGGGGTACTGTCAAATGGCCTGCAGTGTGTACTCACATTGCGAGTTGCCTCTGCCCATTCAATTGCCCTGCTCTTCTCTCAGGAGGTTAGGAGTCCACATGATATCCATAGTTTACTGCTGACCTGAGCTGTCAGCATGAAACCTCAATGGTTCTGTAACAGTAGCTCAACAGTTGAGTAATAGGTAGTAAGTAACACCAAATTTCTAGGTCAGGTAATGTGCCACGGAAGAGGGAGGGTAAAGTGCAGTGACAAAATTTGCTCTGCAGTTAAAGTGGTCCAAAATGAATCAGTACAGTCATTTTTAACTATTTTTAGCACAATATTGTTACATACTTTTCCACTAATGGTTGTAAGCCTACATGTTCCAGCAAGCTTGCAAATCTGAGCATGGATTAACCTCCTAACAGTCACGTTAAAATTGGAAAAACCTTCCTACAAATGTCACTTTTTGTTGTAGATTTTTAATGTGTGTCTGCAGTAAATCTTGTTAGCACGCAACTCAGGGGACACTATTGAATTTTAACCCCTCAGTGATGTAATTAATTTTAGCCTTAAGGACCAATCATATTTTCCCCCTTTGTGTGTTAGCAATCAAAACTTTTTAATTTTTTCTTCAATTTATTTTGCAGGATTAGTTGTAGGTTTTTAGGAACCATTTTGGGGTGTATATATAGTATAGTAAATAACTTTTATGATTTTATTTTTAGGGGGAAAGACAAAAAACAGCAATTTTTACATTATTTTGGGAAAGTTATTTACAGTGTTCACTGTGTGGTAAAAATAACATAATTGTATTATGTGTGTCAGTACGCTGATGATAATGCCACATTTCTTTTTTTTTTTTTTTTACTATTTTTCCTTTCCTCCTGCAGGCTGTCAACTCTGCAACTGCTCCCTCTCCTAGTCTTGGGTGGGGCTCACAGGCACTTTCCACCTCCCATTGCAGGCATGGCTACATGCTGGAGGTTACTGGTGAGCTGTCTGTGAGTCAGGCCTTATGCTCCCGTAATCCGCCCACTGGCCCCTGGTATTGCCCAAACGCCACAGGTAGGTGAGTGGTAGGGCCTCGGGCTACTTGAGAGACCTTAGCGCAGTGCCCGAGCTTAAGACATGTCCTCCTAGTAGGATATGTCGAACTAACATCTCAATTTTACATCAGTGTGAGGGATAAGTATTACGGCAGAGTGCACCTGCTCGTTCTCCTCCTCCAGACTGACAGGCAGGGGAGGGGATGACTTCTTTAGCTGCTTGTATCTCTGATTTGGTACCAGCTAGATATATGGACTTTGTACTGTTTAAAAGCTGGCAATGACAGCAATATCTTCAGTACATGAGAAGATATAACTGTTAGAAATCGGGATGAACTGAATGCATCTGAAAGTGAAAGTAAAAGCAGGTTTTACCCACAATCATTCCCGACTTGAGTTCAAACAGTGGTATCTCCTGTTTAGCCTAGTCTGTATGCTTTCAAACAAGAGTTCTATGCTTCTAGCTCCTACCAATCAGAAGATATCAGCAGCTAAAGCAGCCCTCCCCCCTCCACTTCTGCCTGAGCTCAGCTCCGGCAGAACAGTTAAGTACTTTTCCTAACAGCCGAGCTGAGCTTGGGCCGAACAGTAAGGTGGTTAAAGGTATTCATCAGGCATTGCACTGCCAATGTATGTTCACCAAGACATTATCATAGCCATTATTTTCAATTAATGCAGCAATGCCACAGAACATTTTGCAACTTCTACATTCAAGGTAACATGGGAGGTGTTAGAAGCCAGGCTTATAATGCCCCTGGCAATGAAAAAATGTTTCTCTTGTTTCAGTGTCTTTTGGCACCTTCTTTTGAATGATTTCCTTCCTCTAGCCCGAAAATGTTTAACATGTGACAAGGGCAAAATACATAGGTGCATTTCAACATGCAGTGGTACTGTTAGAGGAATGCCATCTCCCATTAAAAACAGCCATGAGTACAAATGACCATAGGGAGGAAAGGGATTCATCTTTTAGGAACCGATATTTTTTTCTCATTAGGTCGGTACATCTCAGTTTCACAGTAAATTAACAAGACAAAAGATTTCTGCTCAAAATGTATTAAATGTATGATTAATTTTTTAAAAGTTTCATGTTATAGATCGCTTGGTATTGCTCTGTGATGGAACAAACCTCGCTTCCAACT
The DNA here is from genome assembly GCA_033119425.1 of Bufotes viridis. Lineage (NCBI taxonomy): Eukaryota > Metazoa > Chordata > Amphibia > Anura > Bufonidae > Bufotes > Bufotes viridis. The sequence continues at coordinate 108,322,817 of CM065595.1, forward strand.
GAATTTTATACAGCAACTGTGAGGCATTTCCTAGCACGGCAATTATGTTGAATTTGTCAGAGAAGAGGACCAACAGGTACCTACACCTGTACAGTTGTAGGTTATTATCTTATACTGGTTTACAATGTGTGCCATGGCACACTGGCAAGTAGGAATTAAGACTTTTGTGACCATGGTCAGGCCTCTTATTACCTAGCCACCAAACAGGCTGTACTGTGAACTAGTCAGGGAAATAGTGAAAAAATAATTTCCTAGGCTGTATATAATGCTTTTGTATATTTGTATCACTATAGTATGGATACATGCTTGATTCTGTGCACATATGATATGTAATCAATAGGATATTGAAAATATATTGAATCAATAGAACATTAAAGAAAAAAGTTTGATGTGGAGGAGCAATGCTAGGAACACTGAAGGACATGCTAGGCTGCAAATAGCCCCCTCCTACAAACATTTGCACTCTATGTGTACGTAATTACTGTAATGTTCTCTTATAAAAGGAGACTGGTACAAACAAAAAGTGGATCAGTCAGCTATGGAAATCAATCAGATTCTCAAATGTCCTTTCAAAAATGAAGAAAGCAATCTAAGTGTTATGGTAAACTCCTCCAATTTTCGATTGCTTGAGTCTAGGTGCACAGACTGCAATAGGATATGCCTAATTTATAACAAGGCCTGCACCTAATCTTCAGTACCCCAGAGCAGGGATACTGAAACCATCTGGAAATGGTTTGTTATGTAATGTATTGTTATGTACTGCCATGTTATGTATTGTACATAGCTGTGTATGAATGGCACAGCCAGGGAAAACAACTCTGGCTCAACCCTTGCAGGAGGTTGGGTGGGGATCCAGGATCTGCTCCCCCAGCTCAGTTAGACTAGTGTTGACTGTAGTTGTAGAGGAGAGGAAGCATTTGCCCTTTGCTCCTCCTTAGGCCTCAAGTTCCAGAGTCTAATTGATCTCTGTGTGATTTACTGCAAGATCTATGGATCTATGACCAAGCATAGGAGCCAGCAAGGTAACCTGCTTCTTCAGCTATTCAGAGTTTGCTGCAGTGAGGGACAATGTTAAGACACCCTTCACACCTGGACATGCCATATTACTAAAACAGTTTATCCTGCAGTGGAAACTGCAGCCATAATTGCCAAGGTACTGTTGTCAGCCATAGATTCTACTGAGATAGACTTAAGCAGAATAGTGTACAAAGAGTGTCATAACTTCCAGCTTTGCCAACCTCCATACCTCACTGTCTGGCAAAAGGATTTTAAATGTGTTCAGGCAGAACTGTGCTTCATTGTTGTTGGATGTACTACAACTCCCATTTTGCATGTAAGTAAAAGAGACATTTCTTCTGCCACATCTAGCCCAGTTTTCTGATTCCTACACCATATACTGGCCTTGCACCCATAGAAACACTGAACATCATGGACATCCAAACTATCATTAGACAGGAACCCTAACATCATGATGTGCCCCAGGGGAAGAAAGGGGCATCTTCCTTTCACTGCAGGGAGCAACAGTGTGGGGGAAACCACTGTGAATGACTGTGACAGCCAGAGTGACTGCCACTCCTAGCCTCCGCTCCAGCTCCTCCCTGGACGCTGCACATCCTCTGGTGGCATGAGGGATATCAAAGAATGCTGTTCTTTGTGCCGTTCTTTAATAAACGATCCTGAGTGTGTCTTACCACTAGCATTTCTTAATGGCTTAATGTAAAGTGAGCTACAGCATGCTACGTTTTTGAAAAGAAGCCAGAAAGAAAAAAAAAAGCCACCTATTTGACAAAAACGCCATTAGTCAAAAAATGTTTGTATATCTTGCGTTTCATATTTCTGACATACCTTCAGCTAACATCTGGAACAGGCATTTTTACCCAAGAAAAACACACCAAACACTGATGCAAAAAACACACTAAAAACACGTAGGTACAGAAAAACTCCATAACTAAAAAAAAATACATGTGAACCCACCCTTATAAAGCATAAACTTGTCAGGGATTTTTACCCCAAGTCCCAGCCCCCCCCCCCCCCCACTCTCCCAAATGCAAATGAATAGAGATATACAAATGAAGTCCTGGAATGTGAGAGGTACATCCAGTTAATGATGTAGCCTCATACAAGTAGAAAATGTAAGTGGAACATTTCAGTATTTCCATTGTGGCAAGTATTAAAGGTTTTTGCTTCATGTAGGCAATACATAACTCCAGCAAGTATCAGTAAAAAAAAAAAAATTCCATCTAAAATGCATAGCATGTGGAGCTTTTTAATTTTATCAAAGATTTCATCAACAAGGTTAACAATGGGCAGAATGGGTTGTCTGAAGACCACATCAATCTTTGTCTAAAACCAAAATCCAGAAATCCAAAATCTCAACTCATATGACCATGGTTTACTATTAACATAAGAAAACCTCTCATCCTTTTTCCATGTAAAAGTATGCAGCTGATTGCTCAAGCTATATTAGAAAAGCCGTGTAGGTGGAAGTAAAATATTATGAGGGTTATTGTTGGGAGCCTTCATTTTAAATATATGACATGACAACAGGCCAGTTTGTTTCTAAAGGAGATTTCTATCTCATAAAGTAATGGTACATCATTAGGATATTCCACCCACTTTATGATTGTCTGGGACCAATGCTGCGAATTCAGAGGAACAGAGGTACAGGTCCATTCCAGTGAATTGGGCTTGCTGTACTTCTCTGCACAGTCAGGTGGCCATGAGCACCACTGTGTAAGGAAAATAGTCTCATAGGTCAGACCCCCACCAATCATAAATTGATTATTTGACAGTGCATTTGGTACAATCTCGAACTACAATAGTAGACATCTATAAGTGAAATGCATCCAAGCAATGGTGAAATATGCCAATATGCCTTCCCTGATATTTTGGTGTAAATTACCGGAGTTTGTAGTCGTGGCCAGGTATGTGTGTGTGTATTATGATGTGAGTTTTGCCAAGTATAATTAGGCAGCATGATTAATTTTGATACATTTGTCTCAATTTTCACCATATTAAAAATTTGTATCCGCTTCTGTACCTAATTATTATGTAATTTTCTTTTCCTGGTAAATTCATTGCCACATTGTCATGAAGCCACATTTGAAAATAATGTTTTTCATAGAAGCTATACTGGGAACATTTCTAGAAATGCTTTTCTAAAAAATCACCTCCATTGATTGGCTCAAACTTTGGTAAAAAACTTTTTTTAAAAACTACAAAAAAACAAAATGTACATTTGTATGTGGATTTGGCTACTGTTTATGCCAGAGTTGAAATGATAGAAGGTCTATAAGTAGTAGTTTTACCATAAAGCCTCATTCATACGTGAGTGTTTTGGTCAGTGATTGTCATCAGTGATTGTGAGCCCAAACCAGGATTGGAGCCTCCACAGACATAAGGTATAAGGTATAAGTTCTACACCTGTTCTGTGTTTAGAGCCGAACCTGGTTTTGGCTCACAGTAACTGATGGAAATCACTGACCAAAACACTGATGCATGAATGAGGCATAATTCTGGAGCATCAGTGTCACACTTTGGTGTGGGAGGGAAACACCACACTGAGCATAGGAGGGAAGGGCGGAACAGGGAATAAGGCCTGAGAATTAGGGAAGGAATGGAGACCTCCTAGTGAAAACCCTAACCAAAATCCTGACTGACTCCCAGTATGAACAGACCCCAAAGGTAGGTGAGTTCATACCTAGGAATACCTAGAGTCCTATCAAGCCCTATAGAACCCTGGTACTAATGGCAGGGACGAGACTACTTGTTCCTCCAAAAGGAAGTACAAACAGGAGTCTCTTTCAGGCCTAATACAAATAATAGGGAAATGCAAGACACAGAACCCAAACAAAATATAAAAGGGAAAGGAAAGACTTAACTTCAAAGGAGCAATGGAAGCAACAGGAACTCAGCCGAGATCCAACCACAATCTATCCAAAGGTCCAAACAGAAGCTATAAACCTCACAGCACTGTGGAAGAAGCAACTATAAATAGAGAAGGTTAAATTACCCTAATAGTCACACCTGGGGAAAGAAGGTGTGGCAAGCACCAGAAACAACACAGACGTCATTGGATCCAAGCGGAAAACATGTTAAACCACGTGTTGCCAGTCTCACCGATCTCCTGCCACCTGTCGTGGGAACGTCTGTGACGTCTCCTGGCCACTCTGCCAGGTGTACCAGAATCAGAGTCTGTTCCTGGTCCTGGAACAGAGTTCTTCCATTGGGTCCAGGAGTTTCAAGTTACAACTCAGTTTTTTTTTTTTTTGAACAATAATTTTTATTGAGATTTTATGATAGGTATAAATAATATACTTGAAGGACAAATATAAAGTAGGAGTACAGCAAAGTTATCACAAATAGTGAAAAAGATACAATTCTGCAAGGTACATAGAATAAGAATCACAAAAATAAACGTGGCCTAAATGGGTGGGACTGCTCCAGACCCCAAACACTGTGGCGTGTTTCTAACTGGGGGAGCAGTTCCTCCGCATGTGGTTCGCAGCGAACGGCTATCCCCAGCAAAAATTGCATACAATGGAGGATGCCGGCGCGAACCACAAGCACCACACAAACATCCTACACAAAATAAAACATGTGCGGATGAAAATATATAAACACATAACTCACAGAAAAAAGATGCACCACATGGATAAGCAACTGACAACACTGGCTAATCCCTCACTCTGGTGTTAAAAGCTGAGAGATTCGCCAATATTTCCAATCAGGAACATATCGGAGCCCCTTTAGGCACCACTACACGGTATCTCAGCATGACATGGGGTCCTACCACTAGACTACCTATGGTGTGTGAACAAGGTCTGAACAGGTATTAAGTAGCCTACAGCCCCATCCCACTCACCTGCACTGCACTGTGGTTCGCGCCGGCATCCTCCATTTAGGCCACGTTTATTTGTGTGATTCATGTTTTATATGTATTGAATGTGCCATTGCATATGGCTTGTGAACATTCTGTTGCACCTGGAAGCCTGTGTCACATGGTCTGTTGTAGGTGTAGCTTGCGGCCTCATGTGTTCCCCATTGCATTGTTGGTCCTGCAGTGCAGGTGAGTGGGATGGGGCTGTAGGCTACTTAATACCTGTTCAGACCTTGTTCACACACCATAGGTAGTCTAGTGGTAGGACCCCATGTCATGCTGAGATACCGTGTAGTGGTGCCTAAAGGGGCTCCGATATGTTCCTGATTGGAAATATTGGCGAATCTCTCAGCTTTTAACACCAGAGTGAGGGATTAGCCAGTGTTGTCAGTTGCTTATCCATGTGGTGCATCTTTTTTCTGTGAGTTAAGGTACATAGAATATCCAAAAATATGTCAATACAGAAATTAACAATAACATTAAGTTCTGATACTCAGGTAAGGAGGAATGTTACATCGGGCATCTCTGAGCCATATTTCCCATTTATTGAGGAAAGAGGTCTTATTATTTCTAGATGAAGCCCAGAGACCGAACAAACAATGAACATCTAGATCCCTGAGAATTCTTCTAATATTAGGCGCATAATTATTTTTCCAGGTTACAGCAATTTTAGAGCGAGCGACTATGATGATATGTATTAAAACAGATCTAATTGAAGGTTGAAAGTCATTGATACCTATGGAAAGAAGAGCCAGCTTCGGAGAAAGTGCTATAGGTGTCTGTTTTTTGTAGATCTTAAGTATATTGCTAGACATATAATGTGGTGTACTGTTAAAAGACTTGCATACCTACATTAAAGAATGAACCCTTCCAATGTAGATGTAAGACATTCAGAGCACTACTTTCCAAGCGTTCACATACAGTAGCTGATCTCCCATCAAGTAAAGTGATCTGACAAATCTATTCCTATGATTGACATGCAGTAAATTATTAAGCTTTGTTGGCAGATAGAGTCACACTTCTGAATATTTCAGCCAGTGATGAACGTTGTACCACACAAGCCAATGTTGAGGAGTGTGTGCTGAAGAGGTGTAGGTTTTCTGGAGTGGCACATAAAAGAACATGTAAAGCCCTCAACACCGTGATAGGGCTTATTTTCTATCTTCACTCCGGGTGGCATGCACTTTCATCTGTTACTGAGTTGAGTCTTGTTGGGTGAAGTTTTAATAGTCTAAATCCTGTCTATTAGCTTTGTGAGCATTGATTTAAGCCTTCACACACAAGAGAACTATAGGGACTGATCATGAGAAGGGTAAAAAGTGAAGTACATTGTATTTTAAAGAGAATATAGAGAATAGAACTGGGAATGTGTCAGATGGATTATTGTGACCTTATCTGTTCTTTGCTACTGTGCTTTCTATATAGCCTACTACAGGCTGTATATAGCCTGAATAGCATTAGGAGTCACAGCCATTTTTAGTCAAATCTGCTACATCAGCTAGCTGTATAGCTTCCTAGTCACCCAATACTGTCCTGCAGTGTCCATAGTTCAGATCAATGGAATCACTTCAGATGAACCTTTAACTGTCCCCTGTAGTGTGTTGTACCAGTTGAAAAATAAATCATGCCCACCTGCTCTCTGCCACTCCATTCTGGCTCATTGGCTCCATTCAGGGATTTTCCGCAGCCTGTAAACTTTCACTTGGATGGAGTCATGTGTACTGCTGCAGCCAAGGACTGACCTCAGTGGTGATGAGTCCCAAAGCAGCACATCACTGCTGGGTCGTGTGCAGCCTGGGGACACGTCACCACTGAGGTCAGTCATTGGATGCCATGGTGCATCTGACCCTGTCCACCATTTACTGGCTGGGGACTGAAAGATCTCTGAACAGAGCCAAGGAGCCAGAATGAAGTGGTAGGGTGCAGGTGAACCCACTACTGGGAACAGTTAAAAAAGTCTCAAAGGCTGGATAACCACTATATGGGCAGTTTAGTCATTTGATCAAGCTATTCCTTTTTATTAGTGCACCTAGCATATATAATTAACCAGGGAAGAAACATCTCTAATACACTAGTACCCACATAGCTGAATATTGATCCATAGTAGAAGCAAGCAAGATAAAGTGATCCAGCACGCTAGCATCTTAATAAAATCCATAGACTTTATTGAAAAGATAACATGACACTATGTAGCACAACACTGTATTCCTTGCCTACGCATTTCGAACCCTGTGGGCCATGATTAAGAACAACAGGGTTCAAAACGCATTTGACAGGCATGCGGTGTTGTGCTGCATGGTGTAATCTTATCTTTTGAATAAAGCCCGTGGATTTAAGAAGCTAAATTGCTGGATCACTTTATCCTGCATGTTCCGCTGATCCTCTCTGGGTTTTCCGTGCACCTCGCAATCTGGGTGAAGCAACAGAGGTGAGCTGAACTTTTCTTTGGAGATAATAAAAACAACTTATATCAACTTAAAAGATTGCTTTCAACAGCCAAATATGGTCATATTTTATGTATAATATCTAACTTAGAAATTTACTTAAAGCTAATCTGTCACTATGAAAATGCAGTGCAATATAAAAAGGTTATACTGGTTATACTGTAATATTCCATTATTTCCTGCGTCCCTCACTGGGCCAAAGCCAATAACTCTACTTCCTGATCCTTCTCATGGTCATGGAATGTGACCACTCAGCAAGTGACTGTTCAACTAAAATTATTAACCAGAATTGTGACTACCTTTCATTTGTGGTATATAGTGTCCCTAATATGCCATATTTTAGAAATATCTATAGTCAGATTATTTTTGAGCTATTTAGTAAGAGAAAACTATTAAAGTGTATAGATATGCAGGAAAAATATATCTTTCACACAATGAACCATAAGTGGTCCCTCTTTGACCATTAAAAAAGTTGGGAGGTATACATTATATAAATCGACAATTGTCCTCTACTAGTAAACTTTCTGCACAGATAGGATAAACCAAGTCATACAATACTAGAACAAAAGAAAATCATGAAACCTCTGATCATCTAAAAAAGTTGAGCATGTTAGCTTATACACATCTGCACTAGACATGAGTGAATAAATTCTAACCTAATTGGACTCATTAAGAATTTCAAAAATTAATTTGCCAAACAAATCCAAAGTTTTGTCAATTCACACTGGCAATTCAGATGAATCGTGCAAAAACAGGGTCCAGTGCCATTTTCTTGTGGAAATTGGCGGGGGAAACTACAAGAAGGAAGAAGCTGTAGGACCACATTACCCTAGAGGGGAGGATTGCCCTGATTGGCTGACAGTTCAATCAGGGGGCAGTATTTAGCCAGGGCCTTCTGCTCAGATTGAGCCAGGCGCCATTCTGTTCTGAGTTGTGGATGTGATAGGATGTGTTGTGGTTGTGTCTGACAAAAAACAATTTCAGAGACAAGCCAGTTACTAGGGACACTATAGGGACACTATAGGGAGAGAATATGGAGATATAATTAGGTAGATTTTAGTTTTATCAAAGAAAGCATAGAGAGGGAGTGAGGGACTGGACTGACAGTGTATTATGTCATGATCCCATGCATTATTACTTAATATGTGGTGCTGCAAAAACAACATTTATATACTAGTTAACTGTTAATGAATTGTATTGTGCCAATATTACTGTGCATTATTACTGAACACGTACTGCATTAACAGCATTTGTATACCATTTAACCATTAACGCGTTGTATTGCGTCATGTTTACCATGTATTATTACTGAACACGTGCTGCAATAACAGTATTTATATACCATTTAACCGTTAAGGCATGGTATTGCATCAAGATTACCATTAATAATTTCCTTGTATTCTGTGTTGCAATAACAGCATTTAAATATTGGTTAACCATTAAAGCATTGTATTGCATCAATATATCGTGCCCTATCAGTGAACACTTTATGCTGTAATAACTATATTTATTTAGCAGTTTTATTCCATGCATTGGATTACCATTGTAAATTGTCAATACCAGTATCTTTGTAGAAGGGGAGGGACATTTAATTACACCTCATTTTGCTAACAGTGGTGTAACAGGAACTGACTGGGCACTGCAAAAACATTTTGAATGCCCCCCCTGCCCCCTCATCAGTCAGGGTATTGTAACAAGAAAAAGAAGGTATAAATCTAATATTATGGTTTAGATCACCAGTATTATTAGGTAAACATTAAACAGAGTGATCAATTGTTGTAAGTATTAAGACATAACTTTTAATAAGGAAATCCTTAAAATATAGCTATTTGGAATAATGTGGATTATATTTAAACAAAACAAATCATAGATAAATCATAAGATTATAGGTGGTTAAGAGCAGAAAGTGCATAGCAACACTTTTACAAAATAAGTAATGATCCTACCACTCTGACGACAGGTCCTTGGTTGTGGCAAAGAGGAACCTTAGATATTTGTGGGTTACTTTCCTCTGTGGATACCACTTTGCCTTCACCGTTGCCTAATAATGGGCAGAGCAGCCTAACCACAGGGCACTCGTCCTTACAAGGGCGACCCCATCCAGAACCTGTCCCTATGACACACTAGCCCTTAAATGTCCCTATTCTATCCCCAACATGCATGTTTCATATTCAAGCATAATCATCAGGAGGAAAAAGAATCAGGATCTGTATTGATGGTAGGTATCGTTAGGGCAGATGGAGGTAGGCAGACAGTAAGATATTCCTGCCTATTCCTGTTTCAGGGCATGATAGCAGCCCAGGCTTTAGATGTCAGTCCCCTTAATGCAAACAGGAGCAAAACATACCTCTCTTCCCCTCCTACATGGGTCTCTGTTCTTCATGCCGCATTGTGTCTAGGCACACACTACACTGTGACCTGATGTCACACAGGATCAGGTCATGGTGCGCTACTATGCCCTGTCCTGAAGCTGTATGCTGCCAGGACTTGGTACAGCGCAGCTACCTGGATAAGAAGATTAAGGAAGCAGTGAGTTATACTAGTGCTCTGACTAGGAGCACCATACTTGCCGTTCCCTGGGACCTGAAAATAAATCTATTTGTTGCCCTGCTGGGTCCCTTCGGATGTTCAGGCGCCTTCCCATGCTTCCATGGTAGCTGCGCCCTGTTTGCTAGTCCCGTTTAACAATCTGTGTACCAAACCCATGACTTTTCATTTATATGCCTGATATTAAAATGCCTGGTAAACAGAGTAGAACACAAAAGACTCTTGCCTCATAATCCAAGAGTCAGAATGTGTGCAGTAGTTTAAACAGCAGTAGCAGCACCAGCCATCTGGGCAGTAGCAGTATGCCAAGGCTACAGATTTCCCTCAATTCCAATTGGTGCCACATTATTATTGAAGACAAAAAGATGACATTGTGAACTGGATGGCTCACTCCTCCTCTCATTCACAGCAGGAGGATCTGGATGTCACCTCTGAGTCTGACACTGAGCCTTGGAGCCAGGGTCACAGTATTCTTCCTGCTACTTCACCTTGGGACCCCAGAATAGCTTTTGACTTATATCATCTCTGTCTTCACTGCCCCCTCCTAGTCTGATTCCATCTTTTTCCCTAAGAAAAAGCAACCAAACCCCACTATGGAAGATACTGAAGAAAGTCTTTTTAACTTGTCTGAGAGCAGTCAGCATTTGGACTGCCATGAGGAGGAGGTTTAGGGAGAGGTGGGGGAACCCAAGTACAGGGGCGGATTGGCCATAGACCTTACAAAGAAAGGTGGCCCATGGGGCCACCTGGGCCCTTCTCATAGCCACCAGTGAAAGTATTTTGTGCTGCTGGCAGTATTTTGTGTTGGACTGTGGTATTTGGCTCTGTTGGGGTGATATAATGTGCCACAATATGGTATTGCTGGCCCTGCTTCCAATCAATTTGGACCCAACTACAATACTTGGCTTTTAGTATTTTTTCCAGGGCCACTTTAAGTTCCCAGTCCGCCCGTGGCCAAGTATAACTGTTTTGGTGGTGATGGTGGTAGTAGTAGTGGCACTTGTAGCCATGGTTTTATTGGTGGTGGTAGGGGCAGTGGTAGCCCTGATGACAGTGGCACTTGGGGCAAATATTGAGACAGGAATCAGGAGGGGGGACAAGAAGCCCACAATGACATATCACAGTTGATAAAATTGGCAAGGAGGTAAGGACTCTGATGATGATTGTGTGTTGGAAAGGATATGGGAGCCAGATTAGCCTAAGAAGGAGGTGATACTAAAGGAGGAAGGTGGTGGCCACGGTGGCTATAAAGAACAGAGACAACGTACAGCCAGAACCTCTCAAAATCTCTGCTTCTATTATGGTCTGCTTGGGGATTGAAGGTGCCGCTGATACTGTGGGCACAAGCTTAAAATGTACCCAACCTAGTACAGGAGACAGAGTTCTGATTTTCTCTCATAGAAGAAGACATTTCCTCTTTAGTGCTATTAGTTTTGCTTTAATTAATATGCCTGAACAGCTTTTCTTTAAGAAATGACCGCTTGACGTACTATAGAAATATGTTACTACGTGAACAAATTTAAAACAAAGTGACATACCATAGGCACACTGGAGGTATAGAGGCTGCACTGTCAACTTTGGAATCGTCAGGCAATTCTAGCTGACCACTAATCACCAATAAGTCTGAAAACTGATTTGTCAAGTCATGCAACCTTCTGCGAGACAAAGCCATTAAAGGGATGGTGTCATCGTTTTTTTATTAAACACATTTTTAAAGAATGGTTGATGATGTTCCTTTTAATTTTCCATGTCAATATCTATATTTAAACAAAAACATAAAATATCGCAGGTTTAGCACAAGCTGCAAAGCCTAATAATAGGTGCCAGTCCCCGGTCTGTACAGATCACTTTACTGCAGTTATCTGCTTATCTGTCATTCTAATCCTGCCTATAATGATATCACCTCTGTATATAGATAAGCCAGTGTCCACCATTCACAATGGGTAATTGTCAAAGATTATCTATTCTTTCCTTGTACAATGACCTCTGCACAGGTCACAGAGTATGCCTAGACGACTCTCCCATAGAAGTCAATGAGGTCCCCTCCTGACCATTGTGTCTATAGACCGTTGTGGCTGCTGTAAAGCAATTTTCTTAATGCTTTCTAAATGCTGTTAAAAAAAAGCAAAGGGAAAATAATAAATAAATACAGATTAGAAAAAATATCAATAGCAACTGCAGCATCTGTGGGGTTAGACAGAGGAACGGGGCTCCCAAAATTTAGTGGTGAAATTGGTTGCTATGATAGCCTGGGGCCTTTTTAAAGCTCCCAGGTCTGTCGTAATGAGATGCTTGCGATGCTGAGCCTAAGGCACGGCTTCACAGGAATCCAGTGAAGCTCCGACATGTACAAGTTCCCTAAGGAAACTGAAAAGTACAGTAAATTTAAACACATTTTTTAATGTAAAAAAAAATATATATATATTAAAAATTCTCTTGTTTTTTTTGTTTCTAAGTCACATTACCCAACCAGAAAAAAGTGATCAAAATTCATACAGTATATACCCCAAAAGGGTACCAAAACTACAGCTTGTCCTGGCAGGACAGGTAAAGAAAAGATGACCTACATGCTTTCCACCTCTGGCTCCCTCCTCCTTCTCCTCCAGGCCTGCGATGCCCCTCTGGGCTCCCTCAATGTCAACATCTGGTTTGACATCACTGCAGCCAATCACTGGCCGCAATGGTGACCGACTCCCCCTGTACATCATCATGACAAATTGCCCATGATGCAAGGGGATCCAGTCTCTGTCATGGACAGTGGTTTACTGTGGTGATGTCAAACTGGATATTGACCTTGAAGGAACCCAACGGAGCATTTCAGGCTTGAAGGAGAAGTAGCGGGGAGCCAGTGCCAGAAAGCAGGTAGGTCATTTCCTTTACAGCCCCCCCCCCCATCATTCTTGCACAACCCCTTTAAATAAAAGTAAAATCATGACAGTTTCTATCAAATATCTGAAAGGAAACCTAAGGGCACTATGTATTATATTTATCCTATCGCTAAACTTTATTAGCATGAGATAACAGCACAAAAATAATTAATGGTGAGTGTGACAACTCGGGGTCACTTAGCTCTCCACGATCGCAGTCTTCTCTGCTTATACGGTTGGCCCACCTCAAGAAGCCACTCCAACACTGCAGATTTGGGTGCAAACGTGCCACAACCAGCTTTATTGTCACTTTTATGGGCATCAAAACATAAATCATAAATATAAAACCTTGGCCGTCTGCCCATTGACTACACAGTATTTTCCCTCTCTATCGGGATCTGGGTCTACCACCCAGCTCCCCAAAACACAACTCAGTGCTTACCCCACACAAGGTTAGAGGGTCCCAGCTCCCACACGCCTCGGCGCAGCCCGCTCCTTCCCCAGACAGAGACCCCTGATTGAGGAGCCCAGCCCACATTTACCTTCATTATCAGCCTGGCTGATACACACAGAGGAAAAACACTATTTTCCCAGCCTTTCTTCTTTTCACCTAGCTTCCTCTGGGTGAGATACACCATTTTAATGGCCCTCATATGGCCCTCTGGCAGCTCCACTGCCACAGTGAGACACAGAAATTATCTCTTAATGAGCACTCTTATATTTCCTAACAAGCTTCAGAACAGGAGTTTAGGTAATGCAAATGAATGTAATAACTAGTTGCCCTATCATGTATCTCACTGATTTGGATAATTGTTTAACCTTTGTACATTTTTTTATTTCGCAAAAAGGGTCATAAAAGAATGTTGAAATGGAATCAGTTATCTTGCCATGTCATCAGTACAACCAATAGAAAAAAATAAAGGCCAACGTTGTTCTTTCTTGCAGTATAATTACAAAGTAGAAAACTTAAGTGAATTCAGCAAGGAATTCTAGGTAATATAATGGCATGCAAATGAGCGCTCAAAACACACATAATAGTGTCCCAACAGAGGAAGAAAACATTGTAATATGATAAGCTCTGCACACTTAAAAATCTCCACGGAGACACAGCAAGAGGTAATCAAGAAGATAAATGAATAGCATATACAAACACTGAAAACAGTGCAAGAACCCTGGTCTAATGGGTGCCATGCCAGATGAGCTTCAAGTAGCCTTCCATGTTTTCTCACGTCTCTCATTATTTTAATCCACTTGATCAACAGCACTTATTGGTAGGCATTACCAAATGCATGAGGAAGTGGAACAATATTTTTTTTTAATGATTTATAATTACAATAAAATGCATTATGAGGAAGTCAGGCCAAAATGGCTTTTTAATGACTTACACTACTTTCACATCAGCGTTTTTCCTGTACAGCTGTGAAATCCGGCAGGAGTTGTAAAAACCACAGCAAAATGCTTCCGTTCTAATATTACAACTGGCTGCATCTGTTCAGAACGGATCCAGTTGTATTATATCAAAAATGAAGAAACTGGATCCGACACGGTAAGTCAGTGGGCACTGGATCAGATTTTTTTTTTGTGTCTGAAAAAAACGGATCCAGCATTATTGACTTACATGTTTTTGGTGCCGGGTTCAGCTTGTTCAGTTTCCCAAACCGCACACAAAACCTCTACTTGTAGCAATTTTGTGTCTGGAATGGGCAGGCAACAAACAGGAACGGAATGTGTTCTGATGCACTCCGTTCCTGATTGTTCAGTTTTGTCTCCATTGACAATGAATGGGGACAAAACTGAAGCGTTGTGCTGCGGTTTTGTGAACATAGCCTTATAGTTAAAATTGCATTAGAAAAAAACAGATAAAAACATGTTAAAATGTAAAAAAATGCCAATATAAAATATTAAATATATCAATTGGTGTTATATAGCTATAATCAATCTCTATAAATAAGAATATCCAGTAAAGAGCAGTAGAGCAATATTCTAATCGCAAATTTTTAGCGTGAATATCGGTACTACGAGAATTCGTGAGGATCTAGAATATAGTGCTATATCTTCATAATCGCAAAGATTCTAGATTCTTTTTCATCAGTACCCTCACTGCTTCTTGCTTGTGGGCCAATGAGAAGGCTGAAATATCTTAGTTAAGGCTTACCAAAATCCCTAGCAACCAATAGGAAAGTTGCCTACCCCTTTACTATATAGGAAACTCCCCAGCAGCCATTTTCAGCTGTTTTTTGCAGTCCTGAGAGAGAGAGCAGTGTCATTGCTGTGCTCTCTGGTTTGGTGAGTCATCTGGATCCTTATTCAATTACATTAGATAGTTAGTTAGCTCATATATATAATACAGAGAGTTTGTGGGAGATAGTCAGTGTAGGTTAGATAGTGATATAGTGTAGCTAATAGGTTCTAGTGCAGGGTGTTAGGTAGTGTGATTGGAATTACTGTGCTGTGATAGGGATTAGTGTCTAGCAGCTTGAAAAATTTAGCAAAAGTGAGCCACGCCTGTATTGCGTGCGCAATATGCGCATATTACATTGCCGATTTTCGCAATCAAGAAAATAATGACTGGAGATCACGAATTCTAGAATTTTTCGAATTCATGGTGAATATTAGGCCAAAAATTCACAAAATATAATGAAAACGAATATTGCCAATGATGCGCATCACTACTGTGGAACAACATATGGCCCGCCTTCATATTTTTTAGATCAAAGGGCACATGAACTTCCACCAATGATAACTTTTACATTTCTTTATGAGAAGTCAGTAAATGCTCTGCGTAGCAAATGCGGACAAAAATATGTTTGTGTGCATGAGACCTTATTGACATTGCTGTAAGGTGAGGGGCTACAGCTCAGACACCCATCACCTGAGACTATTACTAGGCCAGTTAAAGCTAAAGTCTAGACCGTATAACGAACACCTACACCCACAAGAGCTAAATTGCAGCCATCCAACCTACCTTCATACTTTCTTACTGGTACCAGAAATTGCACTTTGACTCTGCTGCTATTGAATGTACCAAAAGTTATATGCTGCATTTTTCAATCTACATTTCTGATCCCCAGAGAGCAACAGCCTGAGGGAGTACATCGGTCCGTGACACAACACTTCATCAGGGTCACTACCACGCCCATCCTCTGCACTGGCTCCTTCGGGGCTCTCTGCACAATGCCATAAATAACCCTGCCAACCATAATACAGTAAAAAAATATTGACTAACTTTCCGATATAATCAGCCACACTACAATGAACACTGGAACCCTTCTCCTCCCTGGCTCTGCATCTTAACACACTCGACCACTTTCTATAGCTCTTTTATCTCTCCCAACAACCTCATAAACCAAGTGTGTATATGTTGTCAATAAAGAGGGAGGGGAAAGCTGTAGTTACAAATGTCTGGCAGCGGCTTATCATCCATTGGGGGAGAGTCGAGAGCTCCCAGTCCCAAAATGATATATATTGTCCCACCCAAAAGGCTGACAAGATTTTTGTATTAATTCCCCCTTTCAGCCACTGCACTTCATAGGCACTGGTGACCACTGTATCTATAAGTTACTTTGTTTGTAAGCTTGGTACTGTTACCATATACAGTTGTGTTGAAAATAATAGCAGTGTGTTCAAAAAAGTGAATAAAGCTCTAAATCCTTCTAATAGCTTTTATTTCCATACACACAAATGCATTGGGTACACTACACATTCTATTTCAAATCAAAACATGAAGTAAAAAACATCAAATTTGTGTTGTTCCTCTAAAAAAATTTAAGAAAAGTGAATATTAGACTGTTCAAAAAAAATTGCAGTGTGTGTATTCTTCTTTACAAGCTCAAAGATTCACTATATATGCTGAAAAATGTTTGAAGATTTTGCTTTACTTTGAATCACTTAACTAATATTAAGTTGTATAACCACTGTTTCTGAGAATGGCTGTACATCTGTGTTGCATGAAGTCAACCAAATTCTGTCCCCTGTGAACAGGTATTCCATCCCAGGATGATTGGACTACATTCCACAGTTCTTCTCTATTTCTTGGTTTTGCCTCAGAAACTGCATTTTTAATGTCACTTCACAAGGTTTCTATTGAATTAAGATCTGAGGATTGGGCTGGCTACTCCATAACATCAATCTTGTTGATCTGGAACCAAGATGTTGCACGTTTACTGGTGTGTTTGGGGTTGTTGTCTTGTTGGAACACCCATTTCAAGGGCATTTCCTCTTTAGCATAAGGCAGCGTGACCTCTTCAAGTATTCTGATGTATTCAAACTGATCCATGATCCCTGGTGTGCGATAAATAGGCCCAACACCGTAGTATGAGAAAAATCCCCATATCATGATGTTTGCTCCACCATGCTTCACTGTCTTCACAGTGTACTGTGGCTTGAATTCAGTGTTTGGAGGTCGTCTGACAAACTGTCTCTAGCCACTAGACCCAAAAAGAACAATCTTGCTTTCATCAGTCCACAAAATGTTGCGCTATTTCTCTTTAGGCCAGTCAATGTGCTCTTTGGCAAATTGTAACCTCTTCAGCACATGTCTTTTTTTCAGCAGTAGGACTTTGCGGGGGCTTCCTGAAGGTAGCTTGGCTTCACATAGGCATCTTCTAATTGTAACAGTACTCACAGGTAACTTTAGACCTTGTTTGATCTTCCTGGAGCTGATTGTTGACTGAGTCCTTGCCATTTTGGCTTTTCTTCTATCTATTCGAATGGTAGTTTTTCGCTTTCTTCCAAGTCTTTCAGGTTTTGGTTGCCATTTTATAGCACTTGCGATCATTTTAGCTGAGCAGCCTATCATTTTTTGTACTTCTTTATGTGTTTTCCCCTCTCCAATCAACTTTTTAGTCAAGGTACGCTGTTCTTGTGAACAATGTCTGGAACGACCCATTTTCCTCAGAATCTCAGAGAGAATTGCACTGTAACCAGCATGTACATTTGCTGCCTTCCTTCCTTAAATAAGGGCAACAATTGCCACCTTTTTTTAAAGAATGAATGACCTCGCTAATTGAACTCCACACTGCTATTATTTTGAACATGTCCTTTCAATTAGTAATTCAATTACACAGAATCAGCAGCAGCATGTCATGACTGTTGGGTCTGTTGGTTTTCTATTACTCTACTACACCTGCTAGTAAATTATTTGCCATGTAAAAATATAATTTCTACCAAAAACAGTGATTGATCAGTAGTGTTCAGCGCGAATATTCGAATTGCAAATTTTAATCGCAAATATCGCCACTTCTAGAGTTTGTGAATATTTAGAATATAGTGCTATATATTGATATTCGCGAATAGTGTTGATCGCGAATATTCTAATCATGAAGTTATCGCAAATAAATGCAAATATTGGGACTTAGCAACATCCCTAGCAACCAATAGGAAAGTTGCCTACCCCTTAGTGTTGATCGCGAATATTCTAATCGTGCATTTTTATCGCAAATATATTACATTGTCGATTTTCACAATCAAGTAAATCATGACTGGAGATCACTAATTCTTGAATTTGCGAATTTATGGTAAATATTCGGCCAAAAATTTGCTAAATATCGCAAATTCGAATAATGCCTATGCCGCTCATCACTATTGTCAAGGTTAGTGATGTCTGACTGCTATTATTTTGAACACAACTGTATATGGTGTAAGCATGGTACTGTTACCATATATATGTTGTAAGCATGGTACTGTTACCATATATATGTTGTAAGCATGGTACTGTTACCATATATATGTTGTAAGCATGGTACTGTTACCATATATATGTTGTAAGCATGGTACTGTTACCATATATATGTTGTAAGCATGGTACTGTTACCATATATATGTTGTAAGCATGGTACTGTTACCATATATATGTTGTAAGCATGGTACTGTTACCATATATATGTTGTAAGCTTAGTTCCTGTCTATATCTATGCAGTAAGCTTGGTTCTGTTACTATCTTTATATGCAATGCCTGGTTCTAGTACTGTAGTAAACCTATGCATTTAGGATACATAGCAAAAGGTTTAGAGGTGAGTGTTTATCTGTCCTTGACCATGTGATTAGGTGTTTCTATGTTCCACTTTTATTTTATGTGGTGATGGTGTGGTTAAAATATTTAAGAGAACACTGAGGAGCATTATCATGTAAATCGAAATTTGACCCTGCATTCATTGCACATTGCTATTTTTCCACAATATTGTACATGGGCTGGTGAGGTTGCCACGTTGTCTTGTTTTCTGATCGCTCTGCTTAGCAGCTGCAAAGTCTTAGAGGAAATATTGCCTGCAACTAAGATGGGTTAGCAAAAAGCCTATGTTAAAGGGGTTGTCCAGGTTCAGAGCTGAACCGAGACATAAGCTCCCCTTCACTCATTTACCAGTCATAGAAATTCTCTGATGCTCCCCTTTGCCCTGCGCTGCATAGTGCAGGACAAGGGCTGTTTGTTTACTGCCCGGCCCTTTCTCAATATGCTAGGGGGAGGCTTTCACCTAGCAGAGATCTTGGTGATGTCGCTGGCACTAATGGGCGGTCTTTAGCGCTGCCCTATGCTGTTTTACAGGCTAGGGCAGCGTTAAAGACTGCCCATTTGTGCCGGTAACATCATGGGGCTGACTGCTAGGCGGAAGTCTTCTCCTAGCATACCCATGTGAAGCCCAGTATGTCACCAGTAGTAAAGAAAAAGCTCTTGCCCTGTGCAATGCAGGGCAAGGGGTGCATCAGAGCTCCACTCATCCAGGCTAAATGAGTGAAGGGGAGCTTATGCTGCCCGGGTTCAGCTATGAACCCGGACAACCCCTTTCAGTATCTTAAGGAAAAGTCTCAAGCTAGTTTTGACCTATTATACACCATCCTGTGGTCACTGCAATCTTAAACTGACTGTTCATTTTAACATCACCCACAAGCAGTGGTAAAACACCGAGGTACTTTGTGGATGTCCCGAGATGGTGTAGGTTCAGAGGAAAATGTTTCTTTTGCCCTTCCTATAATGTGTTTCATGGAAACCAGTCATCTATCTTCTATATTCTAGTAATATTTGCTTGATATCACCTGTCATCCAGGTTTTTGTGGCCTTTATTAATCCACTTTAACACAAAACTACATGCAAATCATGATTCATATATATGGATGCTTGTGTGATTAGATACAGCCTACTGTAAATTCTCTAAGACATACAATAGCAGTGAAAATGCCATCATAGATGTTTAAAATTAAATTCAAAACTGAAGCTGGAAATAAAAATCAACATTAAGTCTTGGGTATTTGCCTTAAAAGTGTTTAGAGTTTTCAATTCTTCACTGTTCATTTTCGAATAAAATGGAGCTGTTTTATAAGCTATCAACTTTGTCTTGAAAGATATCACAAGCTGCTTGAAGAGGCCTTGCCAAATATTCTCTAGAGGTTTCAAAGACAGCGAGGAGGTGTCTCCTTGGTAGCTGCCATTACTGACAGATGGAGTCTTAGGAAAAGGAAGGTATGCTGAGTCAGAATTGACAATTTCACTTTAGCTTGTCAATAACTCATTGTCCAAGGCGGAGACCACCAAAGTCGCAAATTGTCTCTTTCATTAAAGCAGGGCAAGAAACCAAGACAATTTATCACAGAATGAAAGTGTTGAGAGTACATCAGAACAACATCATGTGAGGATGACCTTAGGTGGTACATATTCAAGATAACACCTGTATTTGCTATGATAAAGTTGTTTACTAAAGAAAAAAAATTTCATCCAAACTATGCAGTTTCGATTTTTTTGGCCTTCTGGTACTTCTTTTAGACATTTGGTTATTTTATTGGGTTATACAATGGTATATATCAAAAATGTTACTTTTTATACCTAAGCTGCTATGTTGCTATATGCTATATGCTATATGTGCTATACTTTATTAAAAATGTAAGCTACAAACTAATATACAGCTATTGATATTATAAACTTCCAGTAAATGTGCAGCATTCAAAAAGTTGGGAAAAGTGAGAGAGGCAGTCAAATGATAAAAAAAAATGGAAGGAAGATGACGTATGGTGATGTGTGGAGGTAGTAGGACTAAAACAGATAAAGTTTTTTTATCCAATTACAGCCTTTTTTTTTAGCATCTCAGATATACAGTAGCATAACAATTCGTTGGTTTCCAGATGCAGGGATGCCACTAATTCTAAGAAAAAAAGTGCCATCAGTTGCCATCCCTGGCAGGGAAGTGTGCTTGCATGTGTGGCAACTCTTCGTAAAGTCAACGGGAGGTAAAGGATCAGTCAAGTGCACTAGCTTAGCTGAGATGTTTCAGTATCTTTCCTTAAATTCAATAGATATTGCTCATCAATGGCCACTTCTTGAACCAGAAAGATAATTCAGGGGTCCAAGTTCTCAAAAATGGTGGGGATCCCACCAGTGGAACACTTACAGATTGGATTTGTGTGGCATATTTAGTGGAAAACCATAAAAGTCTATATAGGGTTTATCCCAAATAGACATGTATTATATTTTAAAAGACAATCTTTGAACTATGAAATATGTGGACACTAAAAAACTACAGACTTAAGCTTTCCAACTCTTTGAAAAACTTTGTAACATTGTGTGTGGACCAGGAACGAGGAGCTATTTTTAAGTCCAGCCACAACCGAGGACTGTTTGAATGGCATATTCAGAGATGTCCCCTCTGCTACAATATACTGTTTGTATGTTAATATCCAGGCTTGCAACTCTAAGCCATTGTGTAAAATTATCATGTGTGGCTGTGAGCTCCTAAAAAGCTGTCCAACAAAAAATTCTCCTATTATTTCAATTGAATAAATAGGAAGCTGTCATACTTTACCACAAACTAAAGTCAGGAAATAAAAATGAAATAACATAGGCAATTCTGTGACACTAAATGGGTTTTCTGATTGTTTTTTTAACTGATGACCTATCCTTTGGATAGGTCATCACTATCTGATTGATGGGGTCTGACACCCGAGACCCCATGTGACCAAAGAAGACTTTACATGGCCTAGGCAAAGCTGCGATAAGGGCGTATTGCTACTGCGAGCACTGGTGCCTTTTCAAACCGCTGATCAGCAAGGGTCCCAGGTGTCGGACCCCTACTAATCAGATACTAGATAGGTCATTATTAAAAAAAATCTCAGAAAGCATTTTTAACTTTATATTTTTTATAATTATTTATTATTCTGTTAGGTACAAAAGGTTGTTTTTTTTGGGCGCATGGTAACCTACTGTAAAACCTCATTTAGGCTCTATTCTTACTGTGTCTGCAGTGTCTATTTATGGTATGTGCAATGAAAAACCTCCTAGTGCATATATTAATCGGATCTATCAAATGGATGCCATTTATTGGCATCCGTCACCCCGAGGAATCTGTGCAATATTTTTTTTCTTTACAAAATGTTCCTGCATGGAATAGGACAGTCGTTTTTGCTATTCCATTCAGTGCTAAAATGGAAACCCAGGCGTATAGTGCTGAAGGGAGGCAAAAAAACATTATTTTCACCGCCGTTGGTATAACTGGTCTCTAAGGGTCTTTTTAACATTGCATCTGTAGTGTATGTTTACCATATGAACCAAGAAAGCTACCTGTGCATACTGTAAACTGCAGGCGCAATGTGAAAAGACCCTGAGGCTAAAGCGGCAAGATGTCATGAGTAGCTTCACTGGTGCCGCCTATGGTTATAAGCAAACCTTGTGTAGTCCAATCCTGAAGTCATGTTCCCTTCCAAATGTCTCCTACTTCTTTTAGTCTTCTAGAAGAAAGAAGCAAGAAATAGAGGACAGGTGGAGGAGACCACAACTGCAAGACAAAACAACGGAGGGTTGCTTTACATGAGACATGAAAACACATAGGTTTGCAGTGGAGCAGTATACATTAGTGTGTGTGGCATTTTAGTGGTTTAGGGTACTTTTACACTTGCGGCTGGACGGTTCCGGCAGGCTGAATAGCCTGCCGGATCCATCCTGCCGCAAGTGTGAAAGTACCCTTATTTGCTGTCATGACATACAGAAACAGTTACTTTTTGAGTCACTGCAGTTTGAAATAAATATGAATGAATATTAATATATTTAAAAACAATACTACTTGCTTCTGCAATCGAGACAGAAACAGAAAATCTTAATTTATACAGAAAAATGAAACAAAAATTCACTGCTCTTAAAAATAATTATTAAGGTGAACATCTCAGCTATGACTAATATCATGGATGATGTGAGGTGCTAAAATTCATATACTTTATTAATACTCTCAAAAACAGGGGATTGTGTCAACACATATACCTACAAAAAAAGAACAATGTTACCTAATGTATCGACTAGATTTGTTATTGCCAAGTCGAATACCCAGTACAACAATTAGAATCACTGGGTAGAAGGTATCAATATGGCAGGTTAGCTTGACGTGAGAGAGGGTCAGATAATATAGGGTCTAAGGGAATCATTTTTATCTATTAGGGTATATCAGAGTGTCTTAGGTTAGGAACAAGGATACCATCAGGAGACACCTCCGGGCAAAGGGATAGATAGGGTCTCATTAGGGGAAGAAATCCTCTTGTGAGTGGTTCTCCCCTTTTCTAATTAGTTTTCTTATCTTACATCTGGACCTATTTTTCTAGGTCTTTTAAGTGACTTTAATAAAGATTGAGGTTTTAAAGTTCCTTTTCCTGTATGAATTAAGATTGTTTGACTATTACGAGACTCTTGATTATTGTTAACTATATTATTTATAAGTCTAGATGAATAATTGAGACAGAAATAGCGGCAAAGCCTAGACAGAAACAGAGGCGAGGCCGAGACAGAAACAGAGGCGAGGCCGAGACAGAAACAGAGGCGAGGCCGAGACAGAAACAGAGGCGAGGCCGAGACAGAAACAGAGGCGAGGCCGAGACAGAAACAGAGGAGAGGCCGAGACAGAAACAAAGGAGAGGCCGAGACAGAAACAGAGGAGAGGCCGAGAAAGAAACAGGGCTGAGGACGAGACAGAAATAGAAGAGAGGCCGAGACAGAAACAGAAGAGAGGCCGAGACAGAAACAGATGTGAGGCCGAGACAGAAACAGAGGAGAGGCTGAGACAGAAACAGGGCTGAGGACGAGACAGAAACAGAAGAGAGGCCGAGACAGAAACAGAGGTGAGGCCAAGACAGAAAAAGTAGAGAGGCCGAGACAGAAACAGAGGCGAGGCCGAGACAGAAACAGAGGTGAGGCGGAGACAGAAATTGAAGTGACAACTAAGCACTTACAAAAAATAAATACATTGAATATATAGAAAACCTGGAGGGTGAGCATGATATATAACGCCATAGGGCTTCATGTGTACATACTGTTATTTCTGCACATAATGATAACGCTATGGAAAACAGGCAATCCAGTGTATACACAATCGTTCTCTATCTGACATGACAAATATAAACACAAATCTCAAATATTGGGAAACTGAAAAAGATATTTGACCCTAAAGGACATCCCATCTGTGCTTAATGACTAATATGTACAAACAGCCAAGCCTGAAACCGCTGAGGGAACGATTCACTGAACTGTAGATACTGGAAGAGGAATTGGAAGCTTTGCTAATGCTTGCTGCCAGTTTGTGTGATATGGAGCATCAAAGCACAGCATGAACTAAATCCAGCTAGAAGCAGCCCAGTCACTAACTATGCATACAATACTACATCGGCACTATTACATCTGCTCGACCTGAAGAAACACTTATTATGGAGCTAAGGTTGGTTGCTCGATCTTGTTGGCTTGTCACAAAGCCATTCATTAAATTGATGTTCTAGGTAGACTGAACCAATTGCTCCCCACTCTACACTGTGCCACAGACATTCAGTACAGGTGCTTTAGTGTCCAAATTTGCATTTCAGTTAGACCTCAAGCAGAGCTGCGTTCAATATAGACAATGTGCATGGAGGCACAAAGAATTCCTCAAAGTCTGTATTACATTGTGGTACACGCTGGTAGGTGCCGCCTCTGTATCCTACCCGGGGAGAATACTTTGATAATACAGCAGCTGATGGAGCTTTTATTTCTGTCAGATTCATATGAAATATCACACAAAAAGCCTATGGGTGCAGGAACAGAGATGAGAGTGAAAATATTAATTTCATCCAATCTTTGTCTCCTCCGAAAGGGTTGGGAGCTCCCAACACACATTAATGTGTCGGCTGAACCCACCATTTTCAGTGGGTTCAGCCAACAAAAGACTATTGTGTATGGCCAGCTTAACTCAGGATAGCTATATATACATGGGCTGTATGATACAGGAGGTTGGCGCTGCACAGCAGGGGACAATGAAAAGTCCGAATAGCACTAACTTAGTAAGTACAGTCCTGTTTGTATACATTAGAATAAAGTGCCCAAACCCTGTAAGTGGAAGGTTACATGAAGGTATCTAATTTCTACATGATAGAAATTTAAAGACAGCAACCAAAATGGACAACTATGGAGCTCAGGTACTATGCTAGGTAATGAATATCTGAGATGGAAACATATGAAGACGTAAGTTGGCGTTCTCTATTGGGTTTGGGTTATTATTTATTAATTCATTTATTTATTTTTAGTGTTGTTCCATGGACATACTGGAATATATATTTTGATATACTGGAATATTTTCCCACATCTAGTACATCTCACAAAAGTACAGCATCATTTTTTTTTCCTACTGTATCATGAAGTAGTCTAATATTAGACATCGGATATAGTTCTCCTGACCAATAATTCATCTTTTCATCATACAATAATGTAGTCAAGTAAAAGACACATTCACAATCCATTGGTCAAAGGAGGGTTGCCTACAGGCAAAGCAGTGCATATCTTCCAGAGGGGATACGGAAAGCATATGGATACTTACCAGTCTTCCTATAGAGAATCATTTCTGTCTTAAACTCCCTTTTCTCATCCAGAGCTTTCTGAATCTGCTCCTTGAGTTGCTCACTGGTTTCCTGGCCATAGAGAAACTTACAGGCACAACTCTTCTGCATTACTTCAGCCCGGGCAAATCCAGTCAGGTCACAGAATCCATCTGAGCAATAAACTATAGGGAACAAGTTCTGCACCTGAGCGTTTCCCAAGACAAAATTGCTGTCTGAAAAAAACAAAAACAAACAAACAAGAAAATCTGTTAGCAAGGGTTTTCAGAGGTCACTTCTATATTCAATTACAAGCTTTTCAAAAACTGTTCAGATAGCAAACTTCTCTATAACTATCAGAGTAGTAACCAATGGAACATTTATTAATCCATTTTCAACCTACAAGAAATGTAAGACAATGACATCTGTGTATAAAACTCTTTATAATATCTCATCAACAAGATGAATCACTGAACAATCTTTCAATTTTTTAAAGGGGTTATCCCATGACTAATCTAAAAAATGAAAAATCGGATATCATATAGGACACGCCAATCTCTTTCTAACAAACCAGCCCTGTACCTCACATGGATCCAGAGATCTCCCCATTCATTGCTCTGCTAGATTTATATCAAGCTGACAGCTCAGAGGGTGTGTCTTTTTTGCTGCACCTTAGGGGGCGTGTCTCAGATCTCCCTATCACAGCTCAGGAAGCAGTTAAAGGATGAAACTGAGCATGTGCTGGACAAAAATTAAAAAAAGAACAATAAGCAGGTGGCGCTATACAGACACACTTTATTGAGTAACTCGTTGGTTATGCTAAATTTTTAATTACATATAAATACAAAAGTATTCAGCTGCAGGTGCTGGTTTGAAAACTGAAGAATATTTTTTGTGGGACAACCCCTTTCATATCTATACACAGTATTACAGGTGCTATTAATGTTGTATTATTCGTGTTTTTGTGTAATTTAACACTACTGTTTTAGTTTTATCTGTTAGGTTACTTTCACACTTGCGTTGGTGCGGATCCGTCTGTTTATTTGCACAGACGAATCCGCAGCTATAATGCAAACGTTTGTATCCGTTCGGATCCGTTTGCATTAGTTTTCAAGACAAATGACGGATCCGTTTTGAATTACATTGAAAGTCAATGGGGAACTGATCCGTTTTCAAATGCACCATATTGTGTTATTTAAAACGGATCCGTCCCCATTGACTTACATTGTAATTCAAAACTGATCCGTTAGGCTCCGCCTCTTCAGACGGACACCAAAATGCTGCAACAGAATAGAAGCGAAACGGAGCCGAACTGATGCATTCTGAACGGATCCTTATCCATTCAGAATGCATTGGGGCTTAACTGATCCGTTTTGGACTGTTAGTGAGAGCCCTGAAACGGATCTCACAAACGGAATCCAAAACGCTAGTGTGAAAGTACCCTTACTCTTAAACGGGTTGTGCAGTGTCAAGATATTGATACTAATTTCCGGCACCGTCAACAAGGAGCTGGTTGAAGATACTGAGGCAGTCATATGAGCTCTGGATCCTGTTCAAAATGGTCTCCCGTGTAGATGTGGTGCGTTGTATCATCGTCCTGAGGATGACAATACAGTTGAATTCAGGAGGGCACTTGCGGCCGTATAATTAATGCTGAGAGCATCAGATCTTTATGTACCTGGCTGGTGGCGAAGAGGAGGGATCAGGTGGGCACTTGGGCATCGGCCCACCAGGGAATTTCCCTGTAGGGTCTATGGTCAGTCCACCCATGCCTGCACCATCACAACAAGTGAGATAGCATGCAGGTAAACCTTGAAGAGGACACAGAGCTCACATGAATGCCACAGTCTTATCGACTATGGGGGAGATTTATCATTTCCTTGCACCACGTTTTTGGCATAAAAAAAGTCTCAAAATCTTGTCACAAGTCGTGTTTCTGTGCAATTTCTTGCCAATTTCTGAAAAGGGGCGTGGCAATTGTGGGAATGGGCGTGGCAAGTGAGTTTACCACATTAATCCTCATTTGCACCAGTTTTCATGTGCAAATGAAGATAGCTGCTGTAGATTTCATTCCGGCAGACAGACTGCAGCAGGATGCGCCTAATTTATGATGAGGCATACCGTACCAAAAATTAGGGGTATCCTGCCTTGGAGACTTCAAAGAATGGCGTAAAACGCTGGTCTTTGATAAATCATCCCCTATGTATGTACGCATTTTCAACCATTTTTATTACTTTAGTCTGTACCTAAGGATACATACAAGTCTGAATACCAGTGGTAGACACATAATAGCACCATGTTTTTAGTTAGTTGGTGGACACTAAGTTAGTTGGTGGACACCAAGATAATTAGCTTAGCTGGCTCCAGCTAGTCCAGGGCGGGCCTTTACTGGGAGCAGGCAATGTGCTGGGTGGGTGCCTGTTCCTCGTGCTCCAGTCTGGGATTTTGGACAATGCTCATGTCCAAGGATGCTATTTAATCCTGTTGCTGGACTTGGGTGTGGCTCCCAGTCTGGGAAAGGAGCAGGCTGTGTCAAGGCCTGTGGAAGCCGGGACCCTCTAACCCTGTGTGTAGGGTAAGCACTGGTGATGTGTTTTGGGGAGCTGGGTGGTAGACCCAGATCCTGATAGAGAGGGAAATACTGTTTAGTCAGTGGCCAGACGGCCGAGGATTTAAGTTTGTGATTTAAGTTTTGATTGCTGTTTTGTGCTTGAAAATAAAGCATCATTTGGACTTCAAGCTGGTGTCTGTGGCAAACTCTGCGAGAATGACCCCCGAATAAGAGAAGATCCCTACACTATTTAAATTATAATGATTTGACACTTTCCTCCCTTAAGTTGAAATTACATTATCTTGTCAACCATTTATCATGTATTTCGCAACTGTTACTACACTGACTGTATTTTGAAAAAATGTAAAATGTTATAAAATTGTTGAAAAATAAAATCTAATTGTCTCTTTAGATGTATGCCAAAAATATTTAGTCTGCGCACAGTAGTCATAAAATCATTATTATGAATTTAAAATGTTCCCACTTGAATTACAGTCCATCTTCTCTACGGATGCATAGTGTCATATGTAAATTGTGTTACACAGTGCTAAAGATGGGAAAATTATAAATGATACACGATTAGACCTGTACAAGTATGAATATTGGGGCAATCATGTGATTTTTGGCATACAGTAGTTCTTTACTGTTTCATGTAAGTGTGCCTATTGACAAGAGATACTGTACCATATAGTACATTGAAGACAAAAGTTCATGACATATTGATTTCTTCTACTACTGGTTCACTCCGTAGTTCATTTCCATTTCTTTGAAGGTTTTTTGTTTTTTGTGTCTTGGAATTGTTCTGAAAGTGTTTACCAGGAACCTTCCAATCAGTGAACTGGGTGCCCATTGTCCCTTCACTATAAAATGTAAACATATTTGGGGTCATTTATCAAACTGGTGTAAAGTAGAATTGGCCTAGTTGCCCATAGCAACCAATCAGATTCCACCTTTCATTTTTTACAGCTCCTTTGTAAAGTCAAATGTGGAATCTGATTAGTTGCTGTGGGCAACTAAGCCAGCTCTTCCTTACACCAGTTTGATAAATCTCCCCCATTATTTATCAATGAATACAGAGAAAATAGAAGACCACATGTTTCTGGGTAGTATTTTCAAATACAGTGGATATAAAAAGTCTACACACCCCTGTTAAAATGTCAGGTTTCTGTGCTGTAAAAAAATGAAACAAAGATAAATAATTTCAGAACTTTTTCTACCTTTAATGTGACCTATAAACTGTACAACTTAATTGAAAAACAAACTGAAATCTTTTAGGTAGAGGGAAGAAAAAATATAATAATAAAATAATATGGTTGCATAAGTGTGCAAACCAATACTTTGTTGAAGCATCTTTTGATTTAATTACAACACTCAGACTTTTTGGGTATGAGTTTATCAGCATGACACATTTTGACTTGGCAAGATTTGCCCACTCTTCTTTGCAAAAACACTCCAATTCTGTCAGATTGTGGGGGCATCTCCTGTGCACAGCCCTCTACAGATCATCCCACAGATTTTCAATCAGATTCAGGTCTGGGCTCTGGCTGGGCCATTCCAAAACTTTAATCTTCTTCTGGTGAAGCCATTCTTTTATTGATTTGGATGTATGCTTTGGGTCGTTGTCATGCTGAAAGATGAAGTTCCTCTTCATGTTCAGCTTTCTAGCAGAAGCCTGAAGGTTTTGTGCCAATATTGACTGGTATTTGGAACTGTTCATAATTCCCTCTATCTTAACTAAGGTCCCAGTTCCAGCTGAAGAAAAGCAGCCCCGCAGCCTGATGCTGTCCCCACCATGCTTCACTGTGGGGATGGGGTTCTTCTGGTGATGTGCAGTGTGGTTTTTGCGCCAAACATATTTTTTGGAATTATGGCCAAAAAGTTCAACCTTGGTTTCATCAGACCATAACACCTTTTCCCACATACTTTTGGGAGACTTCATATGTGTTTTTTGCAAAATGTAGCCTGTCTTGGATGTTTTTCTTCATAAGAAAAGGCTTTCATCTTGCCACTGTACCCCATAGCCCAGACATATGAAGAATATGGGAGATTGTTGTCACATGTACCACACAGCCAATACTTGCCAGATATTCCTGCAGCTCCTTTAATGTTGCTGTAGGCCTCTTGGTTGCCTCCCAGAAAAGTTTTCTTCCTGTCTTTTCATCAATTTTGGAGGGACGTCCAGTTCTTGGTAACGTCACTGTTGTGCCATATTTTCTCCACTTGATGATGACTGTCTTCACTGTGTTCCATGGTATATCTAATGCCTTGGAAATTCTTTTGTACCCTTCTACTGACTGATACCTTTTAACAATGAGATCCCTCTGATGCTTTGGAAGCTCTTTGTGGACCATGGCCTTTGCTGTGTAATGCGACTAAGAAAATTTCAGGAAAGACCAACTAGAGAAGCTAAACTTTATTTGGGGTTAATCAGAGGCATTTTAAAAGATGGCAGGTGTATGCTGACTCCTATTTAACATGATTTTGAATGTGATTGCTTAATTCTGAACACAGCTACATGCCCAGTTATAAGAGGGTGTGCACACTTATGCAACCACATTATTAATATTTTTTTTGTTTTCTTCCCTCCACCTAAAAGATTTCAGTTTGTGGTGGAAAAAGTTCTGAAATTATTTATGTTTGTCTCATTTTTTTACAGCACAGAAACCTGACATTTTAACAGGGGTGTGTAGACTTTTTACATCCACTGTAGGTGGAGGAACCCACTTTAGACACCGATAATGAATTCTGCAAGTAGGCATATAGAAACCAGCTCTGCCATTGCACGTCTCCCAGCTTGGCTCTCTTTACCCAGCTGCTGCAGTGATATCACATCACCAACACATGACCGCTGCTGTCAATCATTGGCTTAGTACTGATCAATTCTCTATTTTACGCTATTCTTCAGTGTTCTCTGTTTTCTTGCAAAAAAACGGACAACCCCTTTGACTCAGAAACATGTTATCTAGGAACTGTTTTTATCATTAATTAAAGTTTTTGGAATGATGCCTTCCATTCTGTGGGTCCTTTTTTCTAAACAGGGTATTGCATTAACCTGTTATTTTCCTGAGGTTCAAGTTCCTAACATATTATCAGAATTTTCTATATCTCTGCCTAAATTGGAACAAAAACTACATCAGACTTTCACACAAGTCCTAAATGTAGATACAGGTAGTCAAATCAAACAATTGTGTCAAATACATTAGACTTGGTCATTTACTTATTGAGGAAAATGGTCCGATATCACATGTCTGCCAGTGACAAAATCTGATGTAGCTTTGGGTCAGGCACCCCTGTAACTTTACCCAACACATTATATGTTGTCCCTGAAATAAAGTCTACACGTTCTACCACAGTAACACATTACAGTTAGAAAAAAAAAAAAAAGTCCTACAATTTAACAATTTAGGGGACGCTCACCCGCCGTTCTGGATCTCAGCCCACTGTCCACCCCTCAGTGCAAATGTAAACCTTAATAAAAAATTTGGTAATTCATTTTGTGTACAGTCCCTTTAAATGCAGAGCTCTCGTAATTAAAAAATAGCTGCTATTTTGTATTTTTTATATGCGAGAGCTCCACATTTAAAGGGACCGTACAAAAAATACATTTTTATTTATAAGGATTTTTATGTAAATGTGAAGTTTATGTAAATGTATGTTTATGTATGATATGAACTAGCAAAATTAAATGCAAATTACTGTGAGCCAGAAAATGGTCCAATATCACATGTCTGCCAGTGACAAAATCTGATGTAGCTTTGGGTCAGGCACCCCTGTAACTTTACCCAACACATTATATGTTGTCCCTGAAATAAAGTCTACACGTTCTACCACAGTAACACATTACAGTTAGAAAAAAAAAAAAAAAGTCCTACAATTTAACAATTTAGGGGACGCTCACCCGCCGTTCTGGATCTCAGCCCACTGTCCACCCCTCAGTGCAAATGTAAACCTTAATAAAAAATTTGGTAATTCATTTTGTGTACAGTCCCTTTAAATGCAGAGCTCTCGTAATTAAAAAATAGCTGCTATTTTGTATTTTTTATATGCGAGAGCTCCACATTTAAAGGGACCGTACAAAAAATAAATTTTTATTTATAAGGATTTTTATGTAAATGTGAAGTTTATGTAAATGTATGTTTATGTATGATATGAACTAGCAAAATTAAATGCAAATTACTGTGAGCCAGCCAATTTCAGACCGAATCAACATTCAAAACAAGAATCCTATATATCGTATTAATGGTCTATTCTAAGAAGTCATCAAAGTCATCAAAGCTTTTTTGAAGTCATCAACTGTTCCTACTGTGGCCATGTCCTGAGGTAGAAATGTTTCTTCTTTAGATAAAGGCAGTGTCTCTTGTCTTTTAAGGGGATTTTACATGAAACAGCTTTTCACCATATATTTTTTTGTACTGTATGGGTCGTTTATATATTTATACAAGTTAATCATGTCTCCCCATACATGCCTCTCCTCAAGACTAATTTAAGGGTTTGATCCATGAAAAATATTCTAAATTTTTCAGACCAGCACCTGGATAAGAATCCTTTTCTAAATCCATGTAATTAAAAATGTAGTATAATAAAAATGTAGTATAAAGAATGAGTCATGGCAGGGGCAATATTCAAATTTGCGATATTTTGCGAATATTAGTAAGAATATTCGTCTTATATTTGTATTCAAGATTAGTCTATTGATTGCGAAAAATCGGCAATGTAATATTCACGTAATGCGAATATTCTAAAACATGCAGCAAAAATAGATAGTTGGGGCAGCACTACCTTCACTGTAGTCTTGTCTTGCTCTGAAGTGGCGGTGCCCACGATGTCGGGTCCTGGTCAGACCCCCGTTAACATATCCAAAATGAAGACAAAACCGCGGCACTCATGTAGTTGAATTCTTGGGAAATAAAGAAGAATTCAACTACGTGAGTGCCGCGGTT
Source organism: Bufotes viridis (assembly GCA_033119425.1). Classification (NCBI taxonomy): domain Eukaryota; kingdom Metazoa; phylum Chordata; class Amphibia; order Anura; family Bufonidae; genus Bufotes; species Bufotes viridis. The sequence goes on from CM065595.1 coordinate 108,355,846, forward strand.
TTGTCTTCATTTTGGATATTCTAAAACATGAATATATAGCACTATATTGAATATATTTGTTTTTTTTGAATATTTGTCATTTTTTCCAATTTAATGTGAACAGTCAGTGGCACAAAAGCAACTAGTGCTTAAGTTGCTTTTGGGCCAATGACTGTTCACATTAAATTGAAAAAAATGACGAATATTCTAAAAAACGAATATATAGAACTATATTCTATAGAGCTATATATTACGCGAATATTACATTGCAGATTTTTCGCATACAAGAAAATAAATAAAATAATAAAGAATATTCTAATTCACTATGGACTACAATCTTACATTGGCCCACAAGCAAGAAGCAGGTAGGTATACTAGTTAATGGAATGGGTTCAGATGGAAAAAAAAATAAAAAAATAATATTCTTTTTTAGGAATACATATCCCTATATTGAAATATTTGTGAGTTCTTAAAGTGCCGATATTCGCAATAAAAATTCGCATTCGAATATTCGCGCTCAACACTAATCATCACTGAGGTGGACGTACATGCTCACTTTCATCCTTTAACTGCCGCCAGATGTATCTGCTGTTTGAAGCTGTGACAGTTACACGGACAGAGCTGCATGAGAAAGGACACACTCCTTAGGCCCCTTGCACACGAACGTTTTTTGCGGACCGTATACTGGCAGTTTTTTCAGTTCAGTATACTGACAGTATACTGAACCATTCACTTCAATGGGTCTGCAAAAAATACTGAAGTGTCTCTGTATGCCTTCCGTTTCCGTTTTTCCTGTTCCGTTTAAATATAGACCATGTCCTATTCTTGTCCGCAAATCACGTTCAGTGGCTCCATTCAAGTCAATAGGTCTGCAAAAAAAACGGAAAGCATACTGAAGTGCATCCGTATGTCTTCCGTATCCATTCCGTTTTTTGCGGAACCACCTATTGAAAATGTTAAGACCAGCCCAATTTTTTCAATGTTATTACTGTATACTGTATATGCCAAACGGAAAAACGGAACGGAACAACGGAACCAAAACGGAAGCAAAAAACGGAAAAACGGATCCGTTAAAAACGGACAGCAAAACACTGATAAAAAAAAACGTTCGTGTGTAAGAGGCCTTAGGCTGTGATAGGGAGAGAGCTGCAGCAGAATAGACACACCTCCTGAGAAAAGAAATGCCCCTAGGCTGCCACCATGAATAAAATCTAGCAGAGCAATTGAAAAAAAAAAAAAGAATAGGGAGATCTCTGGACTCATGTGAGGTACAGCACTGTTTCTAGGTTGGTTAAAAATAGATTTCCATGCACTCTTCTGATGTCGTATTTTCATTTTTGACATTAATCATGGGAAACCACTTTAAATGCAATTCTTTTTTACTTTTGCTCATAACTAAGGGCCGCTTTGTACCTCATCAGTTTAGTTGTGCTTCATCTTTTTTTTTATATATTACAGATTACAGGGCATCCTCTCTATGAACTGGTGTCCAGACCTGAACTGCATATGCTAAATAGAGCCACACTAGTGATTTGTAAAGTGTTAATATTACCGTATGTCCATGCTGCTTTTAATACACAACAGTATTCTTCTGGCCTTAGGAGCAACTGATTGACATTTCAAAATGTTATTCGTTCCATGATCTACAAGTACTCCCAAATCCATCTCTACAAGTGACTCTCCTAGTGTTATTCCCCTGGGAGTACCCAGATACAAAACTGTATCCTCATTGAATCTCATACCAAGAGAATGCTTAAACAGAGTTTCCATGTTAGTCTGTACTTTCTGCACATCTTTCGTAGTGCTACATAACACAACAAACCAAAAAAGACCCCCAATATTCCAATAAATATTCCATATACCTATTAAGAATATAGGCTACAAAATTTATTTATGATTTATAGGACAGAAATTGTATAAAATATATATATATATATATATATATATATATATATATATACCAAAGTAATTAGTGCTAATTTCAATAGCTTTATTAGGTCCTGTAAATTCCAGAGAAAAAAGATGAAGCATTGAAAAAAAGAATTTTTTTAAACAATTAAAAAGAAAACACACATTTGAGGTTGTGGTCATAGGGCAGGAAAAAGTCAAGTGACAGAATCATTGCACTAATAGAGTATAAAAAGGGTCCCACGAAATAAAGCATCTAGGTGGTAAATGTTAAGTTCTCAATACCAACCAATAAGAGTGTACTACAATATTGCCCCAGATGACCAACTCACCACTAGATGAGCATTTTGTGGACAGCTTACTCAAGAGTGGATAGGGACAGTGTAAACATGAACTTTTTTTTATGTCTTTGTCCATGGGACGTATTTTGTGCAGATTATTTGATGTCGTGATCTGGATACTGGTAGAGGTCTGGAATGGTCTGATTAGGCACAAGGGGGTGATTAGATGAACAAGCACTCGTCTTTTCACTCTTTTTCTGTAAAGAAATGTATGTCACAATCAGAGAGCAAATATGCACTCTGATTGATTGCAGGATTGATAACATGCACAGAAGTCCATGTTACCCTCTCTGTGTGGTCATGTACGATCCGTGTCTCTCCTCTTCTCCCTGCAGACTGTCAGAAGGTCCCCCACTAGCACCTCTCACCTTCTCCACTTGACTGAGATGATAGCTGGCTGAAGGAGGCTGCTTTAAACTGGAATATCTCAAGCTATATCTGGGCTACAGCTGCGATCTTGATTTTCTTTGAAAGATGATAATATAAGTGTGAAAACAAGACCATTGCCAAGTGGTAGAGATACAGCTTTAAGAAATTAAACTGGAAGTGAGAGCTAGTTTTACCATTACTTCAAAATAGTGTTCTCCTTCTCTGCATAAAGCAGCAGTGTTTGGTCTGATCAGTGGGGGTTAATTAGACATACTACTGTGAAAGTAAGAGGAGAAACACACAAGTATGTACATGGGAAAGGCTGCAGATGGATGACAGAAGTTGTTAGCAGTGCACAACACTATTCTACATATTGTAAGGGCAAACACAATTTAAAACCATGCATGACTTTAAGGTGTAGCCTTCTTGGTAGGTGGAGTCTACTGCGCCAGACAACCTGTGTTCACATTCTGTTTAGATGTAAATCCTATTACCAAAAAAGAAAGTTAGACACCTTTTGATCTCAATGAAAGTATTGTAACTTCAGAACATGACCCCAACCCTGACCTTTTGATCTACTACATCACACAGTATACTGCAATTAAAATGCAGATATAAAGATGAAACATAGGAACATAACAATAATGAAAGAAACTAAAGATAAAAGCAGTCAAAAAACGTCCTTTATGTGCATGCTATATATACCTAAAAATAAGTAATACTAAATGAACATTTTATAAATGTCTCAAAATCTTCCTTTTTTTGTATTTGTAGTGCATACAAATACTAAGACCCTTTTAATATCAGCATCAAATTGAGTTCATGGAACAAAATGAAAGCTTTTTCCTGTTGCAGTAGCTGTGGAAAGTCAGAAGCACAAAGATTTTAATGCAATTTGAAGTGCAGCATATTTTAAGAACCACAATATTAGAATAAGGCTCTTAGAATGAATTGTATCTGCAAATTGCTTTGGCGGTGTATAATCCTTTTTGTTCATGGATAAAAGTGTATGAATGAATTATTGCACACCCTATTATTTGGAATTTGATTATTTTCAATGAAGAGCACAGCATATAGAAATGCTGCTGTAAATACATTCTATGCACGCAATACAAAGAGTTAAATGCTCTCCTTGAAGCTGATCTTGCCTGTTCTTATCTTTTCTTAACCCCATGTAGCTATTTACATTTTATTTTAAAATCCTGAAGCACTTCACCTGTCATAAAGGTTTAAAGTGGTTTTCCAGGCTCCTGATAACGGCGACCTATCCTAAGGATAAGTCATCAATATCCAATCGGTGAGGGTCCGACTCTACGCTCACCTATTGATCAGCTGTTCCCTGCAGCCTTTGGGGCCAGAACCAACACTTTAAAAGAAGCTATAAACACAGCTTTGTTCAAAGTTTGGTGGCTGTACCAGATTTCTGAAGTTCAGCTCCCATTCTCTTGAATTGGAACTGAGCCGCAGTAATCCGAAACAGTATCTAGGCTTTGAATCTATCTCCAATGATGGGATAGTTTGCACAAGCCTGATTACACAAGACAATGCAAACTGAATGGGGAAGGTACTATTGCTACCGCAGTTATTCCTCCCTCATTATTTTCTATTCATTATCACCAGCACATCTCTAATTACAAAGGGAGATGTGCTGCCAATAACTGGGCATCTTTCATCCTAATGAAATATGCGCATCAGCCGACAAACAAGCATTCACTCACTCATTGGTTCATCAGCTTCTCTATTATATAGACCCATTACCGTTCCGATGAATGCATTTTCCCAATAACTGGCCCAAAAATTGTGTGGGCTGATAGGCACCTATGATAAAAGCAGTCAAAAAAACATAATCTCTGTTCATATTTTCAGGCAGCTCTCTTAAGCAGCTGTATAGAAGGTGAACAAAACTTAAGGGGTAATTTATTAAACATAAATATGCCTAAATCTGCAACTTTTCCCCACTCATGTCAGGTCTAAAAAAAGTGGGAGTGGTGTGGGCAGGGGAGGGGAAGGGCCGGTAGGCCCATGTTTTTTACCATTTGCTACGCCTGTTTCTACGCCTGTTTCTAACGAAAAATAAGATTAACAACATACATCAGACTCGCAGGTCTCAAGACTAATGCTGTCGGAGTTTCATAGACAGTACATTATTAAAGTGTTACAGTGGACAGTGTTACTTCATGACAGTGGACAATATCAGAGTACATCACCCCACATTTTATTGTTTCGTATCCGAAGCTCCAGGGTTAAGACCACATTCACACTCACAATCACACCCACCACAGCGCTGAAGCTCCCCCCCAGGGAAGGAAAGATTTGTCGGCCGTACCACCCATATGCATCACCATCTATTTACGGAGGAGACCCGTCCTTATAACATAAGACTGCACTCTTCTTTTCATATTAATAAACCCACCGCTCACCACATTTCCCCTCTCCTGTAGGTAATATTTTTACTCATGCGCTGGTCTCGCTTGTAGTCAGAGTCCCCAAATTTTCTCAAATTTCCCAGCGTTGCCCCTCGCCATAAACGTTAGTTTATACATCGGCAAAGCTGCATCTATAATTTGGATCTACGTTTGTACCGACGGGACCGACGGAGGTTTCCAGTTCAGTAAAATGACCTTCCTGGCATAGAACATTAAGAGTCTATACAGTATCCTAGCATGCTTAATTTGAATCAGATCATTCACTAGTCCCAATAAGCTATTCTCTGGGGAACACACTGCTGGTAACCCTAATTTTCCATTAAGAAATTTGTGAATTCCAATCCTGACCAAAACTGTGCTATCACTGGACAACTCCATATCATGTGAAACAAGGTTCCCCTTTCCGTGCCACATCTAAAGCATTGAGGAGTTTTCAATCTATGCATACGATTTAGCCTAACTGGAGTCAGGTATGTGCAATGCAGCCATTTAGCATGTATTAATTGGTCCCTTGCACTGATTACCGAGTGCCTCCAAGTGTGCATTAGTTCTTTCTCGTGTCTATCCTGAAATTGCGGAACATCCACCTTCCACCTTGCCAAGGATTTACACAACTCTTTCAATCTAGCAACCTTTTCAATGGAACTATATTCTAGCTTAATGGGATCCTTACCAAATTGTTTAGTACAGGCATGTCTAAGTTGGAAGTATCTAAACATAATAGATTTGGGGATCTGGAATTCTTCCCTGAAATCTCTAAATGTCTTGAAGTTTCCCTTTACGTATAGTTGGGTAACATACTTCACCCTATGTTGCGGCCAGAACTCAAACTCCTGCAGATTATACAATTCCTGTAGCCCTTGGTTTCGCCACAACGGCGTCACCAGGTACAACTCCCCTCTGTCTTTCCCATTCCTGTTCACCCGTACAGTTTTCCTCCAAATAGTTAACACCGCCAACATATTGGAGGTAAGACATCTAACTGGGTATTTACCCTCCCTATATATGAAGTTTGTTAAAGCTTCATATGACCCCAATAATGCAGCCTCTAGAACAGTCACTGGATTATTGGCGTCTGCTCTGATCCACCAACTGGCATATGTCAGCTACACTGCTTGGTAGTACTTGTACATTTTAGGGAGTTCCAAACCACCCCTGACATAAGACGCTTTCAGCGTATCTGTAGCCATTCTGGGCTGCGTATTGGGCCATAGGAAGGTAGTCAGTAATTTATCAATAGCCTCAAAATGGGATTTCTTTAAAAGCTCTGGCGCTGCCCTATACATATATAATAATTTTGGCAACAAGGCCATTTTGAAGATATTTATCCGCCCCCGCTTTTTATTTTTGCGTTATATATTCCATAGTCGGAAGCAGATTGAGACAGATGAATTGTTTAGGCTCTTTATGTACTATGACTCCCAAATATTTGAACTTATCAACCATTAACAGTTTTGACCTTGCCGATACTCATGGATTCTCGGTTTCATCCACCAAATACAACACCGATTTGGTCTAATTAATGTTAAATTCTGAATACCTCCTATATTAATCTACCACTTCTAGGAGTGTATCTAGTGATTTCTCCGTATCTCCCAAATATACCAACATATCATCGGCGTAAAGTGATAATTTTTCTGTGATGCCCGCAATATTCCAACCCTCTATCCCTGGGCTGCTATTTATCAAAATAGATATTGGTTCCATCACCAGCACGAAGAGTAACGGCGATTGTGGGCACCCTTGCCTGGTCCCTCTGCGCAAATGAAAGGGCCTGGATAACGTCTTATTCACATGCACTCTCGCCGAAGGGGTCCACATATAACAGATGCAGCCATTTCAAGAAGTTCTTTGGGAACCCAAACTTTGCTAGTATTTCCCATAGAATTTGCTACTCAACAGAATCAAATGCTTTTTTATTGTCTAAAGACACTATCGCCCTATCTGTCATGTTGAAAGCTGTCCTATATTTAGAAGTGGCGGTGGATCCGCCGAAATTATGCAGAGGCTGGCACCTCTACATAACTTCGGCAGATCCCCCGCCAGTGTAGGGCTTTATTAATACGCCGGTCTTAATAAATGAGCCCCTTAATTTCTAAAACTTTCAACATATGTTTTAGGTCCACAAGAAATAAGCCACTGAAAAACTGGAGGAACATCCCTAGCCCTACTAGAACTGTATGTCTTTAAAAAAAAAAAAAAATTATTTTACCTGTCAAAAGATAAATAAAACAAACACCTTTATTCTACCTGCATTCATAAAAAAATAAAAAATAAATACCCTATGGTGTATATTATGTATCTCGATGAATAGGTTTATTCACATTTAAATGTGTTTTTTTTTCCGGAGTTAATATTTTTCCATCATTCTGCAGCTGTTGAAATTGCGATATTCTTGTAACTTATGGTGTGTAATTTTAGAGGAGGTTTATAAACTCTGTGTTATATCCAGTCTGCTAAATATATATATATATATTTTTTTTTACAGAGGATGAGAGATGTTTTGAAAGTAAACTATCTTCTACAAGGCATTCCTTGAGTGTTACTTATTTTATTGATGTCCTTGCTGGGATGGGACACAGTGACCTGCTGTGGAACAGACATTTAGCATAGAATGTCTAATCTCTGAGCACTAATAAGATGATATGGTTGGGAGCAATTTCCAGATGTCACCATGACCAAATGACACTCATACCATAATATGCGATCAAGCTGGAACTGTGGTGATTCTAGACTTCAGTGCCATATATTGCTGCATTTTCTGTTAATAAAATGTACACTTTTTGTGACTATGCTAGTAAAAAAAAATATTTAATGTGCAATTGAGTTACTTTTCTATTGTTATTATAGGTAAGCTTTGAGAAACATGTCTCTCAACTGACAGGACATTATAGTCATTAAAGGGATTTTCTGAGAGTGGAATATTAATAATGGCCTATACTCAGTCAGGATAGGACATCAGAAGATGATCGATGTGGTGTCTGACACCTGGCACCACCATCGATCAGCTATGTGAAGAGGTTGGTGTGCTCCGGTGAGAGCTGAAGCCTCCCCTCAGCCTACCAAGCACATTGCTGTACAATGCTTGAATGGGACTGAGCTGCACATAGGCTATATGACTGATTAACCTTACATCACTGGCCTTGGAAGATGCCACAGTGCTCACCAGAGTGCCACAGCCACTTGAAATGGCTGATTGTCAGGGATGCCCCTCACCAATAAGACACTGATTATCTATCCTGAAGATAGATTATCAGTATTCTACTCCTGGAAAACCCATTTAACCACTTAAGCCCCCCTAGCTTAAACACCCTTAATGACCAGGCCACTTTTTACAATTCTGCACTACACTACTTTCACCGTTTATTGCTCCGTCATGCAACTTACCACCCAAATGAATTTTACCTCCTTTTCTTCTCACTAATAGAGCTTTCATTTGGTGGTATTTCATTGCTGCTGACATTTTTACTTTTTTTGCTATTAATCAAAAATGACCGAAATTTTTACAAAAAAATGACATTTTTCACTTTCTGTTGTAAACTTTTTCAAAAAAAAACTACATTTCTATATAAATTTTTCTCTAAATTTATTGTTCTACATGTCTTTGATTAAAAAAAAAGTCCAATAAGTGTATATTTATTGGTTTGGGTAAAAGTTATAGCGTTTACAAACTATGGTGCAAAAAAGTGAATTTCGGCATTTTGAAGCAGCTCTGACTTTCTGAGCACCTGTCATGTTTCTTCAGGTGCTAGAATGCCAGGATAGTATAAATACCCCCCAAATCACACCATTTTAGAAAGAAGACACCCCAAAGTATTCACGGAGGGGCATGGTGAGTTCATGTATCATTTCATTTTTTTTCACAAGTTAGCGGAAAATGACACTTTCTGAGAAAAAAAAAAAGTTTCAATTTCTGCTAACTTCTGGCAAAAAAAAGAAATCTCAGACTGACTCACTATGCCCCTCAGTGAATACCTCAGGTGTCTACTTTCCGAAAAGGGGTCATTTGTGGGGTGTGTTTACTGTTCTGGCATTTTGGGCGAGGCTAAATTGTGAGCCGCCATGTAAAACCTAAAGGTACTCGTTGGAATTTGGGCCCCTTTGCGCTCAGGCTGCAAAAAGTGTCACTTATGTGGTATCGCCGTACTCAGGAGAAGTAGGGCAATATGTTTGGGGTGTATTTTTACATATACCCATACTTTGTGTGAGAAATATCTCTGTAAATTGACAACTTTGAATAAAATTTTTTAAAAAGTTGTCGTTTACAGTGATATTTCTCACACACAGTATGGGTATATGTAAAAATACACCCCAAAACACATTGCCCTACTTCTCCTGAGTTCGGCGATACCACATGAGTGACACTTTTTTGCAGCCAAGATGCGCAAAGGGGCCTTAAAACCAATGAGTACCTTTAGGATTTCACAGGGCATTTTTACGCATTTGGATTCTCACACTTTAGGACCCCTAAAATGCCAGGGCAGTATAAATACCCCACAAGTGACCCCATTGTGGAAAGAAGACTTCCCAAGGTAATCCGTGAGGGGTATGGCGAGTTCACAGAAAAAAAAAAAAATTGGCACAAGTTAGCGGAAATTGATATTTTTTTTTTACAGTCTCATATTCCACTAACTTGTGACAAAAAATAAAATTTTGCATGAACTCACCATACCCCTCACAGAATACCTTGGGGTGTCTTCTTTTTAAAATGGGGTCACATGTGAGGTGTTTGTACTGCCCTGGCATTTGAGGGTCTCCGCAATCATTACATGTATGGCCAGCATTAGGAGTTTCTGCTATTCTTCTTATATTGAGCATACGGGTAATGAGATTTTTTTTCCCGTTCAGCCTCTGGGCTGAAAAGAAAAAAAATGAACGGCACAGATTTCTTCATTCGCATCGATCAATGTGGATGAAAAAATCTCTGCCCAAAAATGTGCAAAAAAAAAAAACGGCACAGATTTCCTCATTCGCATTGATCAATGTGGATGAATAAATCTCTGCCAAAAAAATGTCCAAAAAAAAAAGTAGTAAGGCCCCATTCACACGTCCGCATCTATTCCGCAATTCTGCGGAATAGATGCGGACCCATTCAGTGTGAATAGGGCTGGCGGTGATGCGGAGAGCACACTATGCGCTCGCCGCATCAGCAGTTGCGGAGCTGCGGCCGCAAACTTCCGGGTTTCGGCCCCCAAACATCCGGCCGCAGCTCCGCAAAAGATAGAGCATGTCCTATTCTTGTCCGCAATTGCGGACAAGAAAAGGCATTTTCTATATAGTTCTGGCAATGTGCGGATCCGCAAAATGCGGAAAGCACATTGCTGGTGTCCGTGTTTTGCGGATCCGCGGATCCATGGATCCGCAAAACACATACAGACGTCTGAATGAGCCTTACAGGGGGGTAATTAGTGTCAGGGGGTGACAGGGGGTGACATGGGGTGATCGGGGTTAATCAGGGGTTAATCAGGGGTTAATCAGTGACGGGGTGGGGGGTGGATGGGTGGATGGGTGGGGGTCTGTGTGGTGATTTGGTGCACTTATAAAGTTTCTTTGGTGGTCCCAAGCAAAAGGGACCACCAAAGGAACGATCAGCAAGCATATCAGACGCTGTTAACAAAACAGCGTCTGATATGCCATTTTTTTAACTTCTACAGCCTGCCAGCGCACGATCAGCGCTGGCAGGCTGTAGTTTACCTTGTCCCCGACGTGATCCTGTGAACGCGCGCGCGCGTTCACAGGAAATCTCGCCTCTCGCGAGATGACGCGCCCGCGCGTCAAGGAGGAACAAACCGACCGCCCGCAGGACGCAATCCTGCGTGAGGCGGTCGGCAACAAGTTAAAGTCTGTGCATTCATTGCTTCAGTATCCAAAGTATCTGTAAAATGCATGGACTAGGGATGAGCGAATCAATTTGTTCATCTGAGCAGATTTTACATCTGTGAGGCAGTGTCCCTCCACAGACGATTCTCTGTGTGCCTAGCCATGATAATCTTGCACATGTTACTGTAAGTATCGGCCTGGTAGGCCAAATCAACAATTGTGCATGCACTAAAAAAATTTGTTTAGAGATGTGATTTTTTTTATATCATTACGCATACACTAATACCTGCAGTAAGAGCGCATGCGGGAGATTATGTTGATCTTCCAGCAGAGGGAGCGTCTAGAGTTGTGGGGACAGTCTCTCAAAAGTCTAGATTTGTTTATATGAATGAACCAATTTGTATGAATTAATTCGCTAATTACTTCTATGGACGTTATTGTTTCTAAAATATAATATAGGATGAATTATAAGTTATTTATTGAACGTAATATCTATTTTTATCTGTTATCCATGACCATGTCCATATACTGTTCTATTGCTTCATACAGCATACCTGCCCTTCTACTGAGAAATATATACCTATGTGTGAACCTACTTCATTAGTAATTGCTTTTACTTGTTTCTGGCTGTCATTTGAAAATAAATTACAATTAGTAATTATAGAATCTTATATAACAGTTCGTGAATTAAAATTTTTTTAGAATGAATAAGCTTATGCAGGCCTAGTGAATAAATATATTTACTAAGTGTGATTAAATATACGATAACACAAACAAATCAAATACGGTACTGAATAATAAAAAGTAAATACATCACTAGCCTAAATATGCACCATGCAATATGTGGTGAGACTATGGGGTGAGATTCCTCGGTCATGCTATAACACATGGCTGTGTACCATGTTGTAACATATGACCGACACCCCGGGGTTTACAAAATATAGGGCAAATCAATACTTACATCCTACCTAGGATGAAGTCTTTAATGGAGTCTCCTGAATGAATGTGTTTCACAGAGTTTAAAACTGTTAGCCCCTCATCCCGTGTGCAGCAGGCATGTCTCTGAGAGCACTCAGGAATGTGTTCTTATCAGCACAATGGGAGATTGGTACTATCGCTAACCCACTACATTACAAGCAAAAAAAATTTTTTACACAGAGTATTAAACGTAATATAAAAGAGGGCAGAATTTAAGGGGACAGAACCAATCAGTACTAAAAAATACCCTTAAAATACAGACCCCCCAAACAATGGACACAGTAACAATGCCAGATGAGCTGCCACCACCATAAGTAAAAAAGAATAAAAGTATGTACATGTTTTGAATTAGCTGACCCAATCTCTTTTTTAGTTACCTATACCTAAAGAAGAGTTCCAACCCACCTTGAAACTCATATTACAATAAATTTCCATTTTTATGATCCTTAGGATCTTTGCCCTTATCCTGTTTTGCCCATAGTACTCATACCTACATCATCCTGCTGTTTTTGATTACTGTTTTCATCATAAAAACATGTAATGTTTGAAAGATATTTTTATGTTAAACATGTTTCAAAGACTTTTTGATTACATTAATTTTTAATTTTCCATGTCACTATCTATATTTAGGCGAAAACAATCTTGCAGTTTTCACACAAGCCACTTAGCCTAACGATAGGTGTCACTTCTTGGTCTACAGATAACTTTCCTGCAGTTATCTGGTTATCATTACAGGCAAAATTACAATGACAGATATCACCTATGTATAGATGACACATGATCCATTATTCACAATAGATGATTGTCTTATCTAAATCTTATCTATACCTTCCTGAACTCAGCAAAGGACACAGAGCATGCGTAGAAAACTCTCCCATAGAAGTCAATGAGGTCCCCTCCTGCCCATTGTGTCTATAGACCATGGTGTCTACTGTATAGCGTATCTCTAAATGCTGTTTAGAACAGCTCATGCAATGTGGGCGCCCTCACAATCATGTTCTGGTTTTAACTAGCAGAAAAATATCTTAAAAATCCTCATTTCAATGTATCCTACTTTGTTTCATATTGCAATTAAAACTGAGAAATACATTAATAATTCTTCTGTATGGGTCCCGGGAGAGCAGGCATTTTCTTCCTTCTTCTCACAATCATGTGTCTGACATTAAGATAACTGTCTTAAGAAGGAGACTTTTGCCACTGCCCTGTCTGCAGTAGTTTTTGCTGCAGAACATTCTGTACACTCTAACAAATCTGCGAAAACCACCGGAGATTAGGACTTTTTAATATAGATATGGACATGGAACATTAAAGGGAGTCTGTCACATAATCTAAGCATTTTGGACAGGTCAGATCAGGTTACAGACTGTTTGGCCCCCATTACAATGGTACCTCTCTTGATAGTGAAATAGCTGAGATAGTGAAAAATACACTTTATAAACGTATGCAAATGAGATTTGTCAGGTGCCACAAGTGCCCAGGTCCCTCAGCGATGTGCCCAGAAAATCACACTTCTATTAGCCCTCTGGCCTGCCCTTCTTATCTACTATAATTTTTTATCATCTTGGCAAGGGACACAGACAAGAGACGTACCATTGTAAAGGGGGCCAAACAGTCTATAACCTAATCTGAGCGGTCTAAAAAGCTAAGATTAGGTGACAGACTCCATTTAAAAATAACAATTATTTACAATGTTTAATTTAAAAAAACTTGATTTAAACAATAGGTCGTTTTTTTATAACATTCTCGTTAAAAGAACTCGGCGCCTCTTATGACATGCCTGCTTTAGTAAATACTCTAATTTCCGATTAAATAACAACACTGGAGTGTGTTTTCTTAAAAATCTGCCACTCCTATCTGAATCCTCCTGGAAATGCATGAGTAAACCTATAACTGATGTTACCATTTCCCTTGTGTGTCCCCACACAGTCAGTGGCAGCCATGACTAGACAATGTGTCAGTGTAGAGAAGGAGAATGGTGACACCCAGTTATCAATTTATTCACACATATATCCACATGGAATAACAGTAATAGCAAGGGAATGGAAGCGTGCAGATTCATAGAAAGCTTGCTTTATTTTTAAGTTTATAGTGGGATTAAATGTATGCATCATGATACAATAATACGGATTATGCCATTTTCTATATATCTCAAGTAGGGATGAGCGAATTGAAGCTGACGAAGTGGAATTCTATCCGAATTTTAGGAATTATTCGATTCGCACCGAATCCGAATTTCCTCACACTTCATGTTAACGAATTGCATTTTTTCCTAAAATGGCTGCTGCACGTGTGAGGACATGGAGCAAGGAACCCTGGGAAGGCAGGATCACCCATAATGCCATGCATGCAGCCAATCAGAAGCCAGCCAGCCCTATGATGTCGCAGCCCTATAAATACCCTCTGCCATTTTCCACTTTACTTTGTGCAGGGAGAGACGTCAACAGATGCTAGGGACAGTGCTAAAAAAAAATTAATTGTGCTAAAAAAACTATTTACAAGTGCAGGGAAAGATTATTCAAGATGTAGGAAAAGGATATGGAGGAATCATTCCACAGCTAATATGTTGAACAGGGTTCAGTAGGGGGGTTTACAGCCTGGGTAATAGGAATAATCGCATTACACCTTGCTGCACTGACTGGGCACCCAAATTGCCATTATACAGTTCTGTAATTCTAGCAAACCGTTCTTATTAGGGTGCAAGTGCTGTAAGATAGAGCTATTAATAGAGTTTATTACAATGAAATATTTCTATGTCTTATTTGCCGTTGTGTGGTGCAGTTAAATGTTCTAAAGCATTTTGTATTAGTGGGAAAAAAGGGCTTATTAGCCGTTGTGTGGTGAAGTGCGCAAATTACAGCCCTTTTTGTCGTGTATTAGGGGCAAAAGAAAAATATATTTGCCGTTCAGCGGTGCAGTTATGTGTTCTAAAGCCTTTTGTGGCGTGTATTAGTGTCAAAAGAAAATCTCAAGGTGTCAACACATTTTTCTTTTCTCCATAAATTTACAATTTATGCAAGAATAAAGATATTCTCTCTGCACACCTGTTTGTATATTGTGTTCTAACATTGGACCTCAAATAATATAGAAAGAAATAATTATTTTAGTGCATATAATATATCCAGAAAGATCACACAAGCATACACAAACAGCTTAAAAATTAATACATTCATGAGCAAGGTTGTCATCTAACTATTGCTTAACAATATAGAAACTGTGATAACTATGCAATTTCCACCCTAGGCTATATTACCATACTTGCTCCAGATATTAAAAAAATATATAAATATAACTTTATTATTTAGTCTAAAATGATATAAATCGTACTGTAGATGAATATTTAAGTTGATGCTAATTATAAATAAATCGGCATCCCACATCCTTGAATGGTACGGATTCTACTAGAAATATAAGAATTTAATTCATGTTTAATGCCTTATTGTTTCCATTGTTTCAATTATTTCTTACTTCAGTATGACTGTAACTGGACCCACAGAATTTGGGAATAAAAGAACAATGGATTATTTAAATGCAATTAAGTCAAGTAAT
This sequence comes from Bufotes viridis, assembly GCA_033119425.1. Classification (NCBI taxonomy): domain Eukaryota; kingdom Metazoa; phylum Chordata; class Amphibia; order Anura; family Bufonidae; genus Bufotes; species Bufotes viridis. Next base: position 108,371,213 of record CM065595.1, read on the forward strand.
TTTCTTGGTCTAGTCTGTCATTAATTACTCGTAGTTAGCGGATTGTTTCCGTGTAAGACTAAGAAATCTTGTGATTATAATAATACTTTGTGAATGATAATTAGTGCCATTATCTCCCTTGGAGCCATATTATATTTGCTGAGCATATATGTAAAAAGAAAACGAATCTTAAAAAAGCAGAGTTAAAAAAACTTCAATCAAGCAAACAAGTCAAAAAGGTCCCATATTGTTCCTTCATGTATTTTGCTAACTATGATGCTCAATTTTTAGCTGAACAAATGTACAAAATGTATGTCTAATAGTCTGAATGAAAAATAATTATTGTATTTTTGGACTATTTATGCACCTGACCATAAGGTGCATAAATAATTATTGTATATTTGGACTATAAGATGCACCTGACCATAAGGTGCATACAGGTTTTAGACAACAATGAAATGGAAAAAAAAAATTCAAACTAGTTCAACATCAGAAACATGTTACCCATATTCTATGGGTTAGTACAATTTTGCTGATACCAAATATGTATATTTTTTATATTCGACTACTTTTGCACAAGTACACCAATGTTTATTGCATCTTACCACAGTTATTGTACTGCAAAGGTTAACCTTCTCTTACTCTGTGTGCTCAGTAGTGATGTCGCGAACATAAAATTTTCAGTTCGCGAACAGCGAACGCGAACTTCCGCAAATGTTCGCGAACATGCGAACAGTGCGAACCGCCATAGACTTCAATAGACAGGCGAATTTTAAAAAACAAAGGGACTCCTTCTGGCCACAATAGTGATGGAAAAGCTGTTTCAAGGGGACTAACACCTGGACTGTGGCATGCCGGAGGGGGATCCATGGCAAAACTCCCATGGAAAAATATCTAGTTGACGCAGAGTGTGGTAAGTTGTAATCGCAATGCGATTAATACAGGTTATATTAATCGCATTGTGATTACAACTTAGATCTGAGTTCCTAATGGTTGTATTGCTAGAATATAACGAAGATTGAGAATAGGAACCCAGCTCTAAGTTGAATTCGCAATGCGATTAATATAACCTGTATTAATCGCATTGCGATTACAACTACTAAGATGGATGCCATCCTTGCTTTTTGATTGGAGGTGGGAGGGTCTGGGAGGGAGACTGATGTACTAGCCCTAAAAAGGGCTTTTTGGGGTGCTGTCAGGACGCAGTCCTTACAGCAGAGATCTGATGAGTCTTTCAGGACTGGAGTGGACACTGAATACACTAGCCTAGCTATCAATTTCCCTATTAAATCTCAGCAGCAGTTACACTGTCCCTCCTCTCACTAAGACTGCAGCTTCCGAATGAATCTAAAATGGATGCTGTGTCCAGGAGATGGGAGGGTCTGGAAGGGAGGGTATGCTAATTGGCTGGAATGTGTCTGCTGACTGTGAGGTACAGGGTCAAAGTTTACTCAATGATAGGGGTGGACCTAACATCGCATATGTTCGCCCGCCGCGACGAACGCAGCACAATCTATGTTCGCCGGGAACTACTGCGGTGAATATTTTGGGAGTTGGGACATCATATTTGCGAACTTAACTTAGAGATGGGTTCTTAATGGTTGTATTGCTAGAATATAACTAAGATTGGGAATTTAGCTCTATATTCTCAATCTTCGTTATATAATTCTAGCAATACAACCATTAGGAAACCCAGATCTAAGTTGAATTTGCAATGCGATTAATATAACTTGCATTAATCGCATTGCGGAATTCAGCTTAGAGCTGAGTTCCTAATAGTTGTTCTATTGCTAGAATATACGTTATATTCTAGCAATACAACCATTAGGAACTCAGCTCTACGTTGTAATCGCAATGCGAATAATACTTATTACAATTATTAATCGCTTTGCGAATCCATTTAATGCCTCTATTTGATTGTATATGACGGTTGACTATGACTACCACCAATGTTCTGCTGCCCCCGAGGCAAGATATCTGAACCCCCCAGGGGCCATTTGGGCGTTTTTGATAGAAAACGCATCAAAAACACATTTGCGTTTTTTTAATTTTTTAGTTAAATTTTTTGTGTATTTTGCCACATTTGGTTGCATATTTACATTTGGTATAGGCAAATATGGTAGTCTAGATCATTACTCTGCCCAAATCTATATTCAGCTACATGGCTTAGAAAATATGCTGTCAAACAATGATCCTAGGTTTTGGTATAGACACATGATCTAGACTACCATATTTGCCTATACCAAATGTAAATATGCAGCCAAATGTGGCAAAATGCACAAAAGAATAAACTAAAAAATGAAAAAATTATAAAAACGCAGATGCGTTTTTTTATGCGTTTTTTATGCGTATTAAAAATGCCCAAATGGCCCCTGGGGGTTCAGATATCTTGCTTTGGAGGCAGCAGAACGTTGGTGGTAGTCATAGTCAACCGTCATATACAATCAAACAGAGGCATCAAATGGATTCGCAAAGCGATTAATACTGTAAGTATTATGCATTGCGATTACAACTTAGAGCTGAGTTCCTAATGGTTGTATTGCTAGAATATAACGTATATTCTAGCAATAGAACAACCATTAGGAACTCAGCTCTAAGCTGAATTCTGCAATGCGATTAATGCAGGTTATATTAATCGCATTACAAATTCAACTTAGATCTGAGTTCCTAATGGTTTTATTGCTAGAATATAATGAAGATTGAGAATATAGTGCTATATTTGTTATCTTCGTTAATATATTCTAGCAATACAACCATTTGGAACTCAGATCTAAGTTGTAATCGCAATGCGAATAATACAGGTTATATTAATCGCATTGCAATTTACAATTACTAACACTGCAGCTTCAGAATGAATCTAAGATGGATCCTATCCTTGCGTTTAGATAGGAGGTGGGAGGGTCTGGGAGGGAGGGTATGCTGATTGGCTGGAATGTGTCTGCTGACTGTGAGGTACAGGGTCAAAGTTTGCTCAATGATAAAGTATAGGGGCGAACGCGAACATCGAATATGTTCGCCCGGCAGAGGCGAACGCGAACAAGCTATGTTCGCCGGGAACTGTTCGCCGGCGAATAGTTCGGGCCATCTCTAGTGCTCAGCTGTTTACTAATGAGCTCATCAGCCCTCCTATATAAAATGTGTTGTTTGTTCACATCCCTAGCTTGAGCAACAGGTTTTGCCTGGTTTTTCTAGTCTGCTGAATACTGTGTCTATCTGTGAGTCGTGTCTTGCCTGACTCCCAAGTCTGTATGTCTTCTGTCTGACCTGACCTCCACCTGTTTCCCTGATCTGTTTGTCTGCCCGTGCCCCGTCTTCTGCCTGTTGCTGGAATTCTGACCCTGTGCTACCTGTCCTGACTTTGGGACTGATTTTCATATTCACATGATCTCTGCCTGCCTGACCTCAGCCTGGTTCTGACTACGAGTGGATCCTTTTAGTGCTTTGCACTGATGTTTCTGACTTTCATGGCTCAGCTACCAACTACCCAGGATTATTACAAGAAGGTGGCCTGGTTGCTCCCCTGCAGCAATGACTAGATCCCTATATTGAGGTTAAAGGACTGAAAACCAGGTGACCATCAGGACAATGCCCTCAGGAATAGCCTAAAGTCAAGCCAGTTAGTTGGTAGAGTGGTTCCACAACCATTGTGAAAGACATAACTTTTTTGAGTTTTTAATCATTGGAGCAGGATGAGGGCTTATTTTTTGCTTGATAAGTTGATATTTTCATTGGTTTCTGGAGGACTTTTTAACTGTTTTTAATTCTGCTTTTGGGTGGGCAGGATGAACAAAAAGTCAATACTGGTATATTTTTTATGTTTTTTTATTTTACAGCATTCACCCTGCTGGTTAAACAATATGATAATGTTTTTTTTGGGTTGTTATGGATGCAGCAATACCAATCATGTGTACTTTTTTTTTCACATAATAAAGCATTTTTAATGGGGACATTGATTTTTATGTTTTTCATTTTTCTTTTTTTTATTATTTCCAAATATTTGTTCACCTTTCTTTTTTCTTCATATTTTAATGGAGATTGATAACATGCACATAAGTCCATGTTACTCTTTGCTTCCTGAGATCATATAGGTCATGTACTGTTACACAAGGAGAGGAGGATTTATGGATCCCCTTATGCCCTACTTAAATATACTAAGGAGCTCCATGCATCCTTTTATGATGTTATATATAACATCAGTGTAAATGTTCTCATGAAGACCTGCAGGCATTTAAAATGTTAAACTGTTTCTGTAAATATTGTAGCTAGCATCATGCAGCACAATACAACCTAGTGGGGGAATTAAATGTTCCAGAATTCTGTCTACAATTGAGTAAAAATGACTTGCATACATGACATATTTCTCATTTGTTACATGTTTAGATGCTTTTCACAGCTTACTAGACTGTCTATAATGTGTATTAAAAATGTGCACCATTATTTTGGTGCAAAATATTTTTGTAATGTAAGCCATGAATTGAGATAAGGAATAGTATACCTGTACTTTTAAAATACTTTTGTTATCTTATAGTGATATATCAACGGTTTTGATGAGCGGGGGTCAAAGTGCTGAGACACCTATCAATCACTAACTGGAGCATTCTGCCGTCTCTTCTTGCTGCTGGAAAAGGACTTGAGACAGGCTCCTAGACTTTCTACTGAGCCAGTCCTCAGCAGTGAACGCTTCTATCTTCTCATTTAGCAAACTGTGGAGGTTTAGTACTCACTCCTTCACCACTGAAAACCTTGGAAATATCACTGTGGCACAAAAGGTTTTTTTAAAGTACCAGTACAATTTAAGCATGATGTGCCAAATTTATCGCACAGAGGGGGGTCTTTATTAAAGCTTTTACTCCAGTACCGTGATGTAAAAAAAGTGGCAAATTATGCTGCAAGACATATTTGCACCCTAATATGCAACCTTTTCAGCTTCTCAACACATTTCTCGTGGGGAGGCCAAGGTTTAGTGGAAAGGGTGGGACTTCTGCACCCTCCCCCCCCCAACATTTACTTTATCTTGCACCAGAAAAAATGATACCTTACCTAAGAAAATCGCCTGAAAAAAAAAAAAATTATGGCTCTCAGGCTATGCAGACACTAAAACATGATTTTTTTTTGTTTCAAAAATATGATTGTGTAAAACCTAAATAAATAAATAAATAAATAAAAAGTAGACATATTAGGCATCACCGTTTTCGTAAGAAACTGAACTATAAAAATAACACATGACCTAACCACTCAGGTAAACACCGCAAATAAAAAAAAAATTAAACTGTGTTTAAAGCCATTTTTTGTCACCTTACATCACAAAACGTCTAATGGCAAGCGATCAAAAAGTCATATACACTCCAAAATAGTGCCTTTAAAACCGTCATCTCATCCCGCAAAAAATGATACCCTACCTAAGAAAATCGCCCAAAAAATAAAAAATTATGGCTCTTAGGCTATGCAGACACTAAAACATGATTTTGTTTTGTTTAAAAAATTATATGATTGTGTAAAACCTAAATAAATAAATAGTAGACTTATTAGGTATCGCCGCGTCCGTAAGAACCTGAACTATAAAAATAACATGAACTAACCCCTCAGGTGGACACCGCAAAAAAAAAAAAAAAAATACTGTAAAAAGCAGTTTTTTGTCACCTAACATCACAAAAAGTGTGACAGCAAGCTTTTAAAAAGTCATATGCACCCCAAAAAAATGCCATTAAAACTGTCATCTCATCCCGCAAAAAGAAAATTGGACAAAAACTAAAAAAACTGACTCTCAGACTATGGAGATACTAAAATAGTTTTTTGTTTGTTTAACAAAGAATATTATAGTGTAAAACCTAAATATATTTAAAAGAGTAGACACATTAGGTATTGCCACGTCTGTAAGAATCTGCTCTATAAAAATAACACAATACCTAACCCCTCAGATGAACACAGTCACAAAAATAAAATAAAAACGGTCCCAAAACAGCTATTTTTTCCAAATTTTCCATTTTAATCATTTTTTTCCAGTAACAAAGCAAGAGTTAACAGTCAAACAAAACTCTATATTTATTGCCCTGATTCTGTAGTTTACAGTAACACCCCATATGTGGTCGTAAACTGCTGTATCACCAAACGACAGGGCATAGAATGAAGGAAACGCCATATGGTTTTTGAAAGGCAGATTTTGACGGACTGTTTTTTTGACACCATGTCCCATTTGAAGCTCCTCTGATGCTCCCCTAGAGTAGAAACTCCATAAAAGTGACCCCATATAAGAAACTACACCCCTCAAGGTATTCAATACTGATTTCACAAACTTTATTAACCCTTTAGGTCTTCCTCAAGAGTTTATGTCAAATGGAGATGAAATTTCAGAATTTCTACTTTTTATTACCTTGTCTCACAAAAATGTATTATAGAGCAAACAAAAATCAAATGTACCCTGAAAATAATACCACCAAAACTGCCACCTTATCCAGTAGTTTCTAAAATGGGGTCACTTTTTTGGAGTTTCTACTCTAGGGGTGCATCAAGGGGGCTTCAAATGGGCCATGGTGTAAATAAACCAGTCTATCAGAATTTGCCTTCCAAAAACCATATGACGTTCCCTTCATTCTATGCCCTGCCGTTTGGCGATACAGCAGTTTGCAACCACATATGGGGTGTTTCTGAAAACTACAGAATCAGGGAAATAAATATTGGGTTATGTTTGGCTGTTAACCCTTGTTTTATTCCTGGAAAAAATAGATTCAAATGGAAAATTTGCCAAAGAATCTAAATTCTGCAAATTTATGTCCATTTGCCATAAACTCTTGTGGAACACCTAAAGGGTTAACAACGTTTGTAAAATCAGTTTTGAATACCTTGAGGGTGTAGTTTCTAGAATGGGGTCATTTTTGGGTGGTTTCTTTTATGTAAGCTCCACAAAGTGACTTCAGACCTGAACTGGTCCTTAAAAATTGGGTTTTTGAAATTTTCTGAAAATTTTCAAGATTTGCATCTAAACGTCAAAGCCTTGTAACGTCCCCAAAAAATAAAATGGCGTTCCCAAAATTATCCAAACATAAAGTAGACATTTGGGGAAAGTAAAGTAATAACTATTTTTGGAGGTATTACTATGATTTATAGAAGTGGAGAAATTGAAACTTGAAAACTTTCAAATTTTTCAAAATATTTGGTAAATTTAGCATTTTTTTATACAAAAAAAATGAACTTTTTTGACAAAATGTTACCAGTGTCATGAAGTACAATATGTGATGAAAAAACAATCTCAGAATGGCCTGGATAAGTAAAAGCGTTTTAAAGTTATCACCACATAAAGTGACACTGGTCAGATTTGCAAAAAATGGCCTGGTCCTTAAGGTGAAATAGGGCCGTGTCCTTAAGGGGTTAAGAGGTATTCCAGAGCATGGGGATCAAGACTCGTGTATGGGAATGTCAGTCTTGATAAATCTTGATAAATCTCCCCCAAAGTGTGCAATATAAATTTAATGCAGCATTTTAAAAAACTTGCCCCACTGTCTGTGAATGGCATCCAGGCTACAAGCTGTCATATAATCCTATAGTACACTGATGGGCTGAATGGGAAATCAAAGTTAATTGAACATCTGGTTATTCTACTACATGGTCTGGACTCTGGAGATTTGTGCTTCAAATGACAGCTATATATAATATATTAGGGAATTATTATTTATATAATCCCTAAATTTATGGTATTCATGGAAAGGTTCACTGTAACTAAAGAAACATTTGCCCTAAGGGCATAGACGCCATGAAAACTACCCATAAGGCTGCCACTCGGCCCTAGGAGAGAGAGAGAGACCATTCTAAATTGGACTGGTCCCCATTTTTATGGGTGGTCATATAACCAGTACAGGGATGTAGTCTCTACTCTTTACAGGTGCTGCAATATTAGCAAACAAGAATGTGGAAAATGTACTGGAATTTCTGTTCAGGTGGTTAGGAGTGTCACAATGTCAAGCAGCACCTGAAAGGGCTTAATGTTTTATCTCTTGTAAGAGGTTGCCCATCTTGTAAGTTCATCATTACTCAATGTGTCTAAAAAAACTGTTTAAAAATACTGTTGAGACCACTTCCTGAACAGAAGCAGCCAGAAATTGAACAGCAACAATGGCACAGTGGGACCATGGACAGTTGAGTGTGATTTTTTTTTTTTACAGGCCACACATTGAAACCATAGGGGTTGGCAGCTCCTAGGCCAATAACTCTTTTTAAAAAATCACTAAGGTAAATAATACATAAAGGAGTGAAGTTAAAATAAGTTTTTCTGGCAAAAAGAAACATTAAAGTGCCTGTCTGCTTACAGAAAACCATTGCTATATACTCTATTAGGGAATATGTGATGGGTTCCCAATGCAGTCCATTATTAGCTACACCTTAGAACTACCTGAAGCAAACCTTATGGCTTTTGAATGTGCAGTGTGAATGTCTGGTTTATAATGCAATGTTATGTAATGTTTGTCATATTAGTGCTATGTACTGTACACAAAGTTGTTCCAGGATGAACCAGGCATGGTCAAAGTTAACAATCCTGGCTCAGCCCTCTTTAGAGCTCAGGGTGTGGGCCAGCATCACCCACTAGCTCCAGAAGGGAGTAGCTGTAGAGAAAAAGTAGGAAAGAGCAGCTCCAGGAGATGCAAGCAAGCAAGTTAGTTAACTAAATGTGGAGGATTTGCATGGCTACACAGAGAGAGCGGCAATAAGGTAACCCAGCTTAAGGCAATCCAGACCCTGCTGTTGCAGAGAAAAAACAAGTTAAGACACCCTATGCACCCCAAGATAGTGGACACTACAGCCACGGTTGTCAGAGCACAGCTGTTAGCAAGAGATGCCTATAGCAGATATTTTAGCCAGAGTAATCTTAGGGCTAATGGGGTATTTATCTGTTTAGCTTATGCTGGGACATCTGTAAGGACTATTCATTGTATACAAGCTATTTGTCATGGATGAACAGAGACATACGGACATCCCGGCGACAGTGAGTGGCAGGAGATCTTTGAAACTGGCAACACGTGGTTTGGTTTGACATGTTTAACTTGTGGATCAATAGGCGTCTGTGTTGTTTCTGGTACTGGCCACACCCTTAACCTCCAGATGTTGCTATTGTGGTCATTTAACTGTCCCTATTTATAGATGTATAGTGGTTTATAGCTTCAGTTGAACCTGTGGATAGCTGGTGTTTGGATCTCGGCTGAGTTCCTGGTGCTGTCATAACTTCTTGGAAGTTAGGTGTTACCTTTCCCTTTGTATTTTGGCTTTTCTGTGCATTGCATTTCTTTGTTGTTTTGTATTGAGCCTTAGGGAGACTCCCGTTCATCCTTCCTTTTGGAGGAACAGGATGTCCCATTCCTGTCATTAGTACCAGGGTCCTTTAGGGCGAGATAGAACTTTAGGTATTCCTGTGTATGAACTCACCTATTCATACTGTAGTCACCTGTTCATACTCGTAGTCAGTCAGGGCTTTGATTAGGGTTTTTACTAGGAGGTGTCCATCTCTTTCCCTAGTTTTCCGGCCTTATTTCCTTTTTCCTTTCCCTCTTATGTTCGGTGTGGGGGTTCCCTCCCACACTAGAGAATGACACTATTGCTGCATGTACTACAACTTTTATCCTGCACACAGTAAAGAGAAACTCTTGTTAAGTTTAATCTGGCCTGGTCTTGGACTCTCTTAACACCCCATGCTGACCATTGCATTTCCACCACGTGTCCTGCATAGCACCCACAAGGACATCAACACCATGGGCAACCTCGAACTACAATTGGGCAAGGAACCCACACATACAGGGAGTGTCCAGAGGGAACACAAGGTGTCCCTTCTTCACTGCACTAACCCCAGTGAGCGACGGCCTGAGGGAGTACACCTTGACACATCATCATCAAGGCCACAACCACTCCCATCCTCTGCTCCAGCTCCTCAGGGGCTCACTGCAAATATATGGGTCCCAAAAAATCCAAAAAGTTATTGCAGAAACCTGCAAACCCCTTGAATTATGCAATCTAATTTTTTCTGTACATATATAATATCTCTTTAATAAATCTCTTCACAGTAGCTATAAACAAGTAAAGTTGATTCTTCAGTATGTGGGTTATAATGGCCCCACTGTCTGTCAAAATGTAAAAATGTAATCAAAGTCGTTTAGTTCCCTGGATAAACTTTGCCGAAAAACTATAAAGTCCTGTCCCTAGAAAACCAGGACAGATGGAAGTTATATTTTATAGGACACATATGGTGCAGAATTTCCTCTGAAATAAATCCCTTGTGTGGTGAAGTGGTTTAGATCAGTTATTACCAGGAGTTTCACAGCTAGGCTTACATACACAGAGAAATAAGCTAGCGATACTGGAGAGAGCACAACAGCAAGTGATTCTTTTATCCTGTCGACGGTGATATACACTTTCATTAGTCACATATGGAAAATGATTATGAGCCCTTAATAAGGGAAACAAAGGCGAGATTACTTTTTCATTCCCTTCTTGCAAGTTTAACAGCTGCAATTTCTAGAAGCTTTTCATATTGACTGGAAACCATTTTAAATTAACAGACTTTTTGTACTATAATTTTTAATACAAAGATGAAAATGGTAGCCTTAGTAGGACTAGAGTGTTCATAAATGCATGCGGATGAAAGCATACAGGTCTTCAGTTATCTATTCATCACAGCAGATGAGAGTAGCAGTTCATAAACGTCTGATTCTCTATGAATTTTAGTGTTCAAATAGTCGTAGATTAAACCCTTCCTGCCACAGTGATTTTCCAGTTTTTCATTTTTACACCTTGCCTTGCCGGAGCTATAACGGTTTTAATTTTTCTGTTCACATAGCCAACTTAGGGCTTTTTTTTTCTTTTGAACAAGTTGTATTTTCTAATGGCCCCATTTAATATTACATACAATGTAGTTGGAAACTACAACACAAATTCTACATGGGGTGAAATTGTAAAAAACACGACCTAGTTTTCTGGTTGTAATTTTTACGGCATTTCCTAGGAGAAAAAACTGACCTGTTAACTTCAATTTGCTGGTCAGTAAAATTACAGTGATACCAGGGTTGCCAACCATCCAGAAAATCCTGGACAGTCTGTAAACATAGGGGACATTTTTCCAATGTCTGTGAAAAGAATATAGCTGTCTGTGATTTGTTTTTAGGCTGGGGGTACCTGAGTAGGTTTTCTTTGACTGTAATTCTCAGCATTTTAGAGCTCATAGTACATGCTGGTAATGTGTTCAGTATTAGTATTTGACCTATAGACATGTATTAGTTATAATTAGAGATCAGCAAAGTTTTTGAAAAATTCAATTTACCGAACTTCCACAAGAAATTGCAGATTAATTCCTCATGAATTGCAATAATTCAGGTATACCCAGACTTCTCTGCCTAAACATATTTGTGACAAAAGCACTTTTGTCACTGGGAGTTGGAGAGGCCTGCTTGCCAGCCTCTTGCCCTGCGACTATGGCCCCAGTGACAGTTAGTATCTAAGCACAATGGACATTGCCTGTGACGCAATTAGCAATCACAATGGACATTGCCTGTGACCTAATTAACAATCACAATGAACATTGCCTGCGACACAATCAGCAAGCACAATAGATAATGCATTTGGGGTTGTGATATATCTGGCTGTAGGATGATTGGTCACTGTATTCTGTGTGCCTGTCCTCTATCAGGTCCCTGGGGGAGTAGCCCTTGCTGGAGGACTTGCATAAAAGGCCAAGATTTAGCCATCCAATAAAGAAGTTATGCTTTACCCCTTCATCAAGTCTTGGCTCATGATTGGGGGATGGGATAACTACACTCTTGGTGATTGCTATATCACAATACTCCCCTGAGTATAAGCTCTTGTAAAAGCTTGTTCCTGGTTCCTGCTTTCTGGAGTTAGGAGAGGTGGTTATGGTGTCCGGTGGAGTGCTTGGAGCCCTCGGGATGCGCTAGGAGCAAGCGTCAGCGGAAGGTGCCCAGTAGGGGTGCCAGGCGTTCCATTACAATATTCATCCCACTAGGTGGCCCAATCTCAGTGTGAAGGCTTGGAACTTCAACTGCAGGGAGATTGCAGGAAGAGTTTATCGCTGTGTGCATTACGTTCTAGTGCAACCACATTCTTGGCTAATCTTTTCTGTAGGTGTAATTTATCGCCATCTACATCACTGTGCAGTGCACAAAGATTCATAGCTAATCCTATCTGTTAAACAAAAAGAAAAGCATATAGTACCCTTCAGTAATGCCAAAAACCTGTGCGCGTGCTGTGTCCAAATGGCTCCTTAGTGGAACAAAATAAAGAAATGGAGGCAATGCCAATAAGTAGTGGAGTGAATAGTAGTGGAGAAAAAAAAAATCTTTTAATGCATGTTGTGGCAGTCCAAGCATGCTTTTTAATCCCTTCTGTTAGCTGTAGATATACTGAGCCAGATTTATCATTACACTTACATCTTACTTGACTTTTACATGTGCCCAAAGTCACTTTTGGCTAGTCAGATTTATTAATGGTCCTTTAATACTGTGATAAATGTGGTTTGATGGTAGCAGTTTATCCTTCAGTAAGCAGCTTACAAAAGTCGCACGTCTTTACAAAAAAGTTGCATGTTCTATTAAAAAGTCGTATAAGATAAGCACGGTCCCCCCTGGAGTGAAATTGCGCATTTTTTTGTGACTTTTTTGCGACTTTTTAAATGGTCGCAATAGTAAATCTGTCTAGAGATTCATTTACATAAGAAAACACACCCAATTTCACAAAACTGGAGAGCTTAGTGCAGAGCTTAAAAAAGTCGCAAAAAATGCTCAATTTTACAGATTGCGCATTTTTTGGGGACTTTTTCACTCTATTAAAGTGACTTTAGCTAATGATAAATCTGGCCCACTGTGTGTCAGTATTACAGGTCAGAGTTAGCGTAAGGTCTAATTTATTGTCATAGACTTAACTGTGCAGTGCCCCAAAATTCAAGTAGTGGCCACATGACAGAGTGGGGAGGGTGGCAGCAGCAGTGGTAGTAACAGTGACAATAGCGGCCTGATGAGAGCGGGGAGAGTGGCAGCAGCAGTAGTGGCAATAACAATGACAATAGTGTCCCCAGAGTGGGGATGTGGGCAGCAGCACTGACAGTGACAACAGTGGCCCCTGACAGAGTGTGTGTGTGTGTTTGTGTGTGTGTGTGGGGGGGGGGGGGCGGTAGCAGTGGCAGTAAGACTGTGTTAACATCACTGTTTACTTTTCTGTTATTCTGGGATGTCAGAAGAACAGAAAACTAAAAAAAAAAAAAAAAAAGGATGCCTGTATTTTGAGCTTCTTTCAGGCGGTCAATATTTGGGGGCTATTAAAATGTTTTAAGGGGATTGATTTTCTCTGGAATTGATATTTTTGATTATCCCCCATATTTTGTATAAGTACTGGTTGGAATTGAATAATAAGTCTTAGTTGCCCATAGCAACCAATTAGGGCTCAGCGTTCAGTTCCTACAGGGCTCGGAAAAAAGGAAAGCAGAGCTGTGATTGGTGGCTATGGACAACTAAGACAGATTTACTATTAGGCAGCTTGATTTGGAGATATTGGAGGCGGGCCTTGTATGTGCGCTTGGCAGCTGAGGGCATCTGTGTTGTTCCCATGTTTATATGTGCCCACATTGCTGAGAAAAATGAAGTTTTAATATAAGCAAATGTAATATCCCAGAGTGGCATTACCACTTCTGCACCCTGCTACTATCTCTAATGGGCTAATATCATGTCATCTGTGTATTTATTTCTGGTCCTTCACAGTGTGCTGTCCTATGTTTGAAACTGTTATGTTAACGTGTGATATACCTGGTTCACCAGTAGGTGGCAGCTAGCGTGGCAGTGCCACATTTACAGAGAGTAGAACTTCTTATTCCATACTAACACCCCCCTCTGTGGTGTGGTGGTCATCTCCCACTTGCTGCAGGGAGTGTGGAGTTCAAGTTAGAGTCAGTTCGAATTTACCCCCTGCCAAGAGAGGGTGTGCAGCAGGTGCATGTTCCTGCTGGACGTGCCCCAGCCAAACAAAGCGAGCCAGCTAGAGCACCTTCAGTTCTGAAAGCCTGCTGGGAACCAAGACAAAGTCTGTAAATCGTTTGGAGAAACGTTTATTGAAAGTAAAGCTGCTTTTCAACTTCATCACAAGGTCTGGACTCAATTTATTCTTCATCCCACAATTCAACTACCCTCTTTGTCTGCTTCAGAGCCAACGCCTGGGGTTCCAGCTTATCCAGGTAGGAGCACCATGACATGTGCACAAAGATTAAGGGACATTATAGGCCACCCTATACCACTTGGACATTCCTACACCTGGGTACCAACACCATTTCTTAAAAGGAACTCTGTCCAGTTGTTTGCAACTGGCGTCACAAAACACTTATTTCATCTTAAAGGGACCCCTTGCGGACCGCATTTGTTGCACAATGAGCCTCTAGGAGCAACAGGGGTGTTTCCATTACACTTTGAGTTTCTGATCTCTCTGTAACTGCCACACCCTCTGCACTTTGATTAACAGAACCAGGTGTAAAGATGTTCTCACTGGCTGGCAGCAGTTGCCTTTACACCTAGAGGCTCTGCTTTCTCTGCAACGCCCTTATTGCTACTAGAGGCACATGTGCATATATTAAATATAAAATAAAATATATTAAAACATCATATTTCTCAGCAATGCGGACACATATGAACATGGAACCAACACAGATGCCTTCAACTGCAAAGCAAACATGCAACAGGTCAGCCAGTGTCATAGGTACAAATCTGATGACAGATGCCCTTTAAGACATAGGTAATGTTGTAAATGACTATTACTGATTAGACTGCTTTCTAAAGTCTATTACCATTTCTAAAGTAGAATAAACTTCTTTAAGAAATACATATATTTATTATTACCTTGTGAAGATGTGTACTTTGTGGTAGAGCAATGTTTAGCACTGTTAATTTGCAACAGTAGGGTCCTGAAGTGCAAATTGTACCACGGGCAAAATTGGCATTCCATATTCATGTGCATTTTCTTTGTGTACTCTAGTCTCCCTCTATAATTCAAACACATACTGGTAGGTTGAGTTAATGGGACAAAGCCGGCATATCCAGCACAGCTACCACTAAATGATATAGTACAGAACAATGTAAACAATGAAGATGCCACAGCACTCGTTCATGTGCCACGGCCACTCTAAAAAGATGAACAAAAGGTCTACCAATCTGATACTGAGCACTTATCCTAAGGAGAAGTCATCAATTTAAAAAAAAATCCTTACAAAGTTTCATTTAGAACAGGTTCTAGGATCCGCCGAGGTTATGAAGAGGCACCAGTTATGATCCGCTGCCAGTTTAGGGGTCTATTAAGACTGGTGTATAAAATACCAGTCTTAAAAAATGTGGTCCATTACAGGTTGTAATACTCTAGGATATCTAGCAGCCACTTGATGTCCTGCTTGTATGAACACCATTTGCCTTTATGCAGTAGATAAACATATACAGCATGCACATTACGGTTTCATGCAGTGTTTTTATTTGATGTGGAGTAGATATTTTACTGTGAATGCTTAAATCAGCTATTGTGAGAGCAAAAAAAACTTACAATATTTTAATAGTACTATGGAGCTAAGCAATAAGAGACATAATCACTGGGTACTGTGACTCCTGCCTAATAGTAGTGGAGTAGCATTTAATTTATAGAAGGTAGGTGGCTGGCAGACTGTGATGTTAGTGACATAAAACTGCCTGCTCACTCCATAGTACCATAGCAGAATCAAAACTAGTGACAGAATCAATGAGAATTGGCCATTATCAAGTTAAGACCTAGACCTAGGACTTAGAAAATGCCCAGTGATGGACTGGGAACTTAAAGTGGCCCTGGAAAAAATATATAACCGGCCCCAATGTTGTAGTTGGGTCAAAATTGACAGAAGGCAGGATCAACACAAGTACAGCACAGAATACCATCCCAAAGAACCAAAAACCACAATGTAGCACAAAATACCTCCCCAGAAGCTATTCCTCTGTGGTGGCCATCAATAGTTGTCATGTCCTGACTTCCTCTTCCTCCATTTGTCTGTAATTATGATATGGAACAGGGGACTTAGGAGGTGAGATGTAAGCCACAGCACCAAGCCAGTCCTATCTTTGGCATGCTGCCTGAACCTTCTCTAATAATTGCCCCTATATAGTGCCCACAGTACTATGTACCCAGCCAGCGACAGTGAGGAGGGCTCGGGAAGCTCTGTGGGTATCGGCCCACTGGGAAAATTCCTTGTATAGTCTATGGCCAGTCCACCTCTGGCAATACCTAGGGAAGGCTTTAAACCATTAGCTTGAAGATAGATGATGCATGGAAAGGGTAATGAAGGGGGGGGGGGGGGGAGTATACATAATTAATCGAAAAGAGTGGGGAACAGGAGTACCTGCAGTGTAGGTATCATTGATAGAAGGAAGAGGAACATCCCACTTACCAACCATTTGTTCTAACTGCAGGTAGGGGTTGGGTAATATTCACTGTGAGGGGGTGGAATAATTGTGGTGGAATGGGCTCCAGTTTCCATATGGGAGTTATATAATTAAAATAATGTGATCAATAACAATTTACAGTGGGCACTACTATACAGGGAGAATCAGCAGAATCAGCTAAAAGGTTTACCTAGAGTTGGAATAATTCATTCAGCTAAGTAAATGAGATAGGGGAGGGGTTGATGGGGGAAAATGGTGGCCATTTCAAAAATAGTTTTCCCAAAGTAAATGCTGGGTGAAAGATAGCTTGCTAAGAATGATTTTCACTGACTTGTCATGATTGAAAAGCAGTGTTCTATTAAATGTGTCTATATGTTTAATCAAAGTGTGACTACATGTATTGATTTATAATTTATACAAGTATAGTATTGAGAAGTTACAGTGCAGCACAAATTATACAGGTGCAACATGTGATATCATCGAAAAGTTAATTCATTTCAGAAATTCAATTCAAAAAGTGAAACTCATATATAGATTTATTGCACACAGGGTGATCTTTTTCAAGCATTTATTTATTTTAATGTTGATGATTGTGGCTTACAGCTAATGAAAACCCAAAAGCCAGTATCTCAAAAAAATCTGAATATTGTGAAAAAGTTCAATATTTTAGACTCATGGTGTCACACTCTAAGAAAAAACACCTGCAAAGGTTTCTTACCCCTTTAAATAATCCCTCAGACCGCTTCAGTAGACTACACAGTCATGGGAAAGACTGCTGACTTGACAGTTGTACAGAAGATTGAGATCCTCTACAATGAGGGTAAGTGACAAAAGGTCATTGCCAAAGAAGCTGGCTGTTCAGAGTGCTATATCCAAACATATTTATGTAAAGTTGCGTGGAAGGAAAATGTGTGGCCTCATGTTATAGGCTGGTCCAAATTGACAGAAGGTGTGGCAACATAAGTAGGTGGCCTCAGCAATACAATAGCACAAAAATCTGTCCCATCAGAACCGTATACCACAGTGTAGCCCAATATATTGCCCCAAAAGCTGTCCCTCTGTGGTGCTCCAGTTGTCTCTGATTAGGATATGGAGCAGGCCTAGAAAGTGAGATATGGACCATTAGAGTTGAATTCAGGAGGGCATATGTGATTGCTGGCCATGTACATGAGTGCCTGATTCTCACAGCTTTAATGATCTCTGAGAGCTCATTATCATTATTAGTGTTGATCACGAATTTTCGAATTGCGAATTTTAACCGCGAATATCGGCACTTCGAGATTTCGCGAATATTTAGAATATCGCGAAATATGTTCGCAATCGCGAATATTCGTTTTTTATATGCAAATTTTCGCAATGTCATTATTTTCTTGATTGTGAAAATTTGCATTAAAAAATGTGCATACAATTTGCATAAAAATTCGCATAAACTGGTATTTAAAAGATAATGCGAATTTTATGCAAATGTTTTATGCAAAATTTTCGCAATCAAGAAAATAATTACTGGAGATTACGAATTCGCGAATTTTCGAATATATGGCGAATATTTGCCAAAATATCGTGAATTCGAATATTGCCCCTGCCTTTCATCACTAATCAATACTTATCTGTCCAGCGGCAGGCAAGAGGGCTTGGGCAGCCCCCCTGGGCATCGGCCCACTGGGAGATTTCCCTGTAAGGTCTATGGCCAGTCTGCCTGCCAACCACCCCACCCCACAAGCAAGAGAGGAAAGATTGTCAAGAAAATTGTCAAGAATTTGGGGGAGATTCACAAGGAGTGGACTGCAGCTGGTGTCAGTTCTTTAAAAGCCAGCAATACACAGAAGTATGGGATCCACTTTTTGAATCGAATTACTGAAATAAATTAACTTTTCAATGATATTCTAATCTATTGAGATGCACCTGTATATGTGTGGTGCCTTACATGTAGGTATAGAGAACTATATGTATGGAAAGGGAAAATGTATCGTATGCACTAAATAACCCTTCTTATGTTTACTGCAGCGGGTGGCATAGTTACCCCAAAGAGAACCCACCTTTCAAGACAAAATGTGGAAAGACTAAGGGTGGGTACTTTCACACTAGCGTTTTTCTTTTCCGGCATTGAGTTCCGTCGTCGGGGCTCAATACCGGAAATAAACGCTTCAGTTTTATCCTAATGCATTTTGAATGGATAGAAATCCGTTCAGGATGCATCAGGATGTCTTCAGTTCAGTCACTGTATGGAGTTTTGGACGGAGAAAATACCGCAGCATGCTGCAGTTTTATCTCGGTCCAAAATGCGGGAACACTTGCCGAAATACCGTATCCGGCATTATTTTCTATAGGAATGTATTGGTATTAAAAATACTGTATTGACAGATGACAATAGGAGAGATGGATCCGTTCTTGCAATGCATTTGTGGGACGGATCCGCATCTGGATCCGTCTACAAATGCTGTCCATTTAAAAGCAGGTTGCCAGATCCCTGTGCCGCAAGTGTAAAAGTACCCTTACCTTTATAAAGATGAATCAGGCGTGGGTCAATGAGGATTTCTAGTCCCCGGTGCCTGATGCAACAGACTAGATCAGGGATCAGCAACCTTCGGCACTCCAGCTGTTGTGAAACTACAATTACATTTTGAGAAGAGCAGAGGAAGTATGCATGCTGGGAGTTGTAGTTTCACAACAGCTGGAGTGTCGGAGGTTGCCTACCCCTGGACTAGATCATTCTAGAAGTAGGATGCTCCATCAATGAAAAAAGTCCCAGGAAACCATTTAAATGGTGTTGTCTCATGTCAGCGAATGGCAATTATCAAGTACAGAAAGTTAATACAAGGCACTTACTAATGTATTGTAATTGTCCATATTGCTTCCTTTGCTGGCTTGATTAATTTTTTCATCACATTATACACTGCTTGTTTCCAGGGGTTACGACCACCCTGCAATCCAGCAGCACTGGCTGTGCTTGCACACTACAGGAAAAAGCACTGGCTTATGAGCACACCGACATTCCTGGTCTCCGGAGAGGCTGGAGCTTTTTCCTACCGCGTGCAAGGGTGACCAATGCTGGTGGATTGCAGGGTGGTCTTAACCCCTGGAAACTAGCAGTGTATAGTGTGATGGAAAAAGGAATCCACCTAGCAAAGGAGGCAATATGGATAATAAGAATACATTAGTAAGTGCCTTGTAGTTCTCTACATGACAAATACCATTTGCCGAAGTGAAACAACCCCTTTAATTAATTCCCAGAAAATCGTTTTGCTAAATTAAAAAAACTTGTTTCGGCAAAACTTTTAGGGCACAACATTTAAAATATTTCCTTAATTATTTTAATTATTGCAAGAATGAAAAAAATAAAATGTGCATTGTATGTGCTATGCTCAATAGCTAGGTGGTGGCTGAGTGATGTCGGTGCACACTTCTGGATGTAACCTGAGAGTGGATGTTTTGGAAAACAGTATAAATGGAGCCATGAGGATGAAACATTCACCTTGTAAATGTTAATGTGTTTTATTACAGACATAGAAGATGTGTTAAATGTGTTCTCCAGGAAATAAGAAAAAAAATATTATGGCATACTATAGTTAAAAGGATAGAAAGATAAAAAAGATATAAAAAAAATCTACTGTACCAACCACTGATATATTGCCCCTATTGTCTGCCTAGCAGCTTAACATAAGTTGCATAGTAGCAGTAAAATTGGCATCTTAAAGGGGTATTCCGGTAAAGTTACTTAATTTTTAAAAAACTGCATTAAGGCAGCAAGCTGTGACCCAAGCAGAACCCATTCCTATACATATAACGAGAGCTTCAATTTACCTTGCAATCCATTTGTCTAGCTCCTGTGTGAGCTTGCAACACACAGAGTATCATGGCGCCTGATCTTCCCTCACAAAACTACAATGCCCATAATCCCTAGCTTTCCTGCTGTGAGTGTTAATGTTTATTGATTGGCTGCCTGATATACAGTCCAGTCACGCCCCCTCTACTCAATAATCAGCAGCACACTAACACGCCCTTTGTTTCACAAGACATTTAGCTAGAGAATTGATAGCAACACACTGAGCATGCTCGACCTGACAAAGGCTCTGAACTACAGGTCGATGCCATGTTAATTTATGATGAAACACAGTGTGTAGCAGAGGAAGAAACCTACTTTTGTAACTACTAAACGGTTAATATGTAAAATTCAAATTATATTAGGTTTTATTGGTGATGAATTAGTCTAAAACATAAGTTATATTTATGGTAAACGGAATACCCCTTTAAATGCGATCAGTTATAATTACATGGCACCGCCACTGCAGAGACAGTGCGCAGGTAAGCCTTGAAGAGAAGGCACCGCTTATACCAGTGCTGCTACCCTTTCAAACAGCTGATCGGAGGGAGTTGGACATCTGCTAATCTGCTATTGATGACCAATCCTGAGGATAGATTATCAATATTGACCCACTGCACAATCCCTTTAAGTCTAAAATTGAAGGCCTTATTGCCTCCAACTCTGGTGTTGCTGTGTGCTTTCCTGTTGTACTTGTTGGAAGATTATAGTCTTGATGCCCTATCCCACTCTGTAGCAGCAAATCCCCCATTCCCCTCATCTTTTACCATAGCAGTATACTTTTTGCTTTGGTACTGCAGATCTCCGCTGCTCAGTACCATTCTAGGTGATCTGCTGCTCATAAGCAGTGAATGTGTAAGGGGTCGAGCGATCACTGTACTAATCGCTTGTTCCCATACAGTGGAGATGATCGCTGCATGTAATTTTCAGCTCTCAATTCTCATGACAAGCAGGCAATTATTGGGAATATATGTTTCACTCCTGATAATTGCCTGTTGTGTCCACCCATATAAAGGGGCCTTTACAGTCCTGGAAAAATGATTCAACATAGATACATACAGCTAGCAGAAGATGAAGAGTTAGAGAGAGAGAAGTTTTCTTTGAATGGCAGCAGAGGAAAGAAACTGTGCAGATCTGGAACACAATGTGCATTTGTAAGGCTACTTTCACACTCGCGTTTTGTGCGGATGGACGGATCCGTTCAGATAATACAACTGTCTGCATCCGTTCAGAACGGATCTGTTTGAATTATCTTTAACATAGCCAAGACGGATCCGTCTTGAACACCATTGAAAGTCAAAGGAGGACGGATCCGTTTTCTATTGTGCCAGATTGTGTCAGTGAAAACGGATCCGTCCTCATTGACTTACATTCTGTGCCAGGACAGATCAGTTTGGCTCAGCGTTTTGGTGTCCGCCTCCTAAGCGGAATGGAGACTGAACTGATACAAACGGATGCATTCTGAGCGGATCCTTTTCCATTCAGAATGCATTTGAATGCAAAGTGATCCGTTTTGGACCGCTTGTGAGAGCCCTCAACGGATCTCACAAACGGAAAGCCAAAACGCGAGTGTGAAAGTAGACTTACTCAGGAATGTGTGCCAAGGAGGCAGACCAGCTACTATGGAGCTCTTGAAGAGGAGGCCGAGTCTTGTCCCATGGGCTTCGTTACTGAGTGTCAAGAACCAGTGCAGGACTCCTGTTATCAGACGAACTGCAAAGGTCATGGAAAGAGATTGTGAAGTGAACACTTAGCTTTTCTGGGGGGGGGGGGGGGCAACAACCTGTTAACATGGGGGCGACAACCTGTTAACATAATGCAATAGTCTATTTTGATCTTCTGATGCTATGCGGCGTCCTTGTCTGGATGATAAGGCAAACCATTATAACCTGACTGCATTGTGATATGCACAGAAGCATTGATATGCACATGGTTTACCTTCTCTCCAGGAAGTGAATGAAAATGTTCAGTGCATGTCAAATGTGTCTTGGCTGCAGGCAAACATAATTCATTCAGAGATGAAAGGCCATTTTCACATTCACTTGGATTTGACGTACTTTAAGATTTACGCATGAAGTGCAGTGTATTAAACCCAAGTCATCCCTCTGTTATTCCAGATTGTGTCCAGTAACACTTATTATAGATATAGCTCACAAGATGGGCCTTCTATCTTGTGAGCTATATCTATAATAAGTGTTAATGGACTGTAAGAAGATGTCCGTAAGAAGCCTTTTCTTACAGACAACTGTACGATTACGTCACAGTATTATATAAACGTTTTCAGATCACATATCTTGATTTAATACTCTGTATGCATCAATTTTTTTCTTTCCCAGACCAACCTTATTAAAATCTATATTGGCTCTATAACAGAAACTATCCAGCCAAAGCTGGCAGTGCCAAATTGTCATTTCACGAAGAATACAAGTATTTACTAAAATAGACATGTAAGGAGAGATGACAGCTTCTCTTTTAGCATGAAACTAGTCAGCGTTCTTAACCAGGGGCGGGCTGGGAACTTAAAGTGGCCCTGGAAAAATATTAAAAGTGGCCCCGTTTTGTGGTTGGGTCCAAATTGATGGAAGGCATGGCCAGCAATACCATATTGTGGCACATTATACCACCCCAACAGAGCCATATACCACGGTCCATCACATAATACTGCCAGCAAAACAAAATACATCACCAAAAACTTCCAATGACAGATGGGAGGAGGGCCCAGGTGGCCCCCCGGGGATCAGCCCACTGGGACATTTCCCTGTAAGGTCTATGTCTAATCCATCCCTGTTCTTAATCCCTTCCAATCATCTGCCATACATATATAGTGCTGCAGGCAAGGAGTTTCTGCCAAATATATAGAGCAGGGTGATCACTGCAGTAATGGCTAGGATTGAAGATCAATGCTGACTGCAGAATCTAAGTGGTTTAGAGAGGGAAGAGGATCCCCCTGTACCTCCTCAGTCTCTCCTATTGGGTCTGCAATGTGCAGAAGCCTAATAGGCCCTGCCAGAGGCAGGATATAATAGGAGAGCTGTGAGTGTACGACAATTGGTGCCAACTGGGCACTTAGTACCTAGGACAAAAGCTTCAGTTGCCTCACCCAAGCTATTACAATGAGTATAATACAGTACAATACCGACTATCCAACAATCACAAGTTCAAGTGGTACTAACACCAAACATGATGTTTTAGAAATATAAGAAAGAAAAATTTTCTGATAAAAAATCTGCAGTTTTTCCTAATCAAACCCTTGATTATTGAAAAAAATAAAAATAAATCAGTGATCAGATAGTCACATATACCCCTGAATTAAAAACTGAAATACCATTTAAACATGACTAATAGTTCTTATCATACCCCTAGATGAATACTCTAAGGGGTACAGTTTCCCTAATTTGGTCACATCTTATCACATCAGGCATCTTCATGGTGATGTTTTTACTGTTCTGAGCCTTGTTGTATGTCCAAAGAAAACAGGCAGGGGCTATGTAACAGCGGTTGTGGATCAATGGTGTTCGCCTACTCACCACTGCGGTCCCAGTCTTCATTCCTGGGCGAGCACTGCCCTTCCTGGCCGTCTCCATCATTGCCGACATCCAGCTGCATTACAGGGCAGGTAGCAGCGGTGATCTGCTGACGGTGTCTCTCCATGCACTGCTCCTTTTTCTTGGGAGATACCTCTTGGCAAATTTGTTTTCCATGGAGCATTGCCAATAAGTCTCCATACAGGACTGGTATCTTTAAAGGGCATCTGTCATTAGATTTGTACCTATGAAACTGGCTGACCTGTTACATGTGCGCTTGGCAACTGAAAGCATCTGTCTTGGTCCCATCTTCATATGTGCCCGGATTTTATGCAAAATTATATGCAATTTAACATATGCAAATTAGCCTCTATAAGCAATAGGGATGTTGCCATTACACCTAGAGGCTCTGCTCTCTCTGCAACTACCACACTCTCTCCACTTTAATTGACTGGGGCAGGCAGTGAAACGGTTATCACGCCGGTCCTATCAATCAAAGTGCAGGAGACGCGGAAGTGGCAGAGAAAGTGGCGCCTCTAGGTGTAATGGCAATGCCCCCATTGTATATATTAAAACATAATTTTTCTCAGCAATGTGGACACATAGGAACATGGGACCAACACAGATGCCTTCAGCTGCCAAGCACACATGTAACAGGTCAGCCAGTGTCATAGGTACAAATCTGCCGACAGATACCCTTTAAGGAGTTTGAGCACACTGCCTAAGGCCTCATCTACAATGAGAAGCCCCATAAATTATTAAAAATATCCTTCTGGAAAGAGGATGGAAAACTAGAAAAATTTCAAAATAGCTAAAATATTTCTATATTTTCAGATATTAGGAGGAGATTGCTGGGTTAATGGACAGAAAGCTAACCACAGAAAACAATTCTGATTTATGACGTATCAGGGGAATGTGATGGGTCACCATAATGGCTCTCTTAATAACATTAGTCTGACTTGTAATATAACACTGCATGTTTAACGCATATTTTATATAACTGATATTACAGTATAAGCTCTTTTACTGTAGGCTACAGAGAAAAATGAATTCAGTCTAATTGAATTGGACTCCATTGCTCATGTTTTACAAGCATAGTGTATCTGTTCGCTGGTCTAGGTGTCATGCAGAAGGCTATTGTATCTTGCTTCAATGCTTATCAAACCCCCATTCAAGTGTTAGATAACATATGATCTCAAACTGGCAGTAACATGACTCCCAGCAAGTCACTGAGTCGGGTAATATAATAATGTAATTGTGGAAATGGAAATAATTAAATTCAGTATACTCAGTAAATCCACCACTGTCTTCCTTTCCTGCTGGTTATATTAGCCTCTATTGTATCTTCTTAACCCCTTCACTATCAGGAACACTTGAAAGGTATTCACTCTTTTGTTGCAAAGTAATAATAAATCAAACTAAACGTGGACAAGTATTCAGGTACATCAACCTTTATGTTCTGCACACTGGAAAGTAAGAAAAATGTCAACAACTGGCAAGCACAACTGAGGACAAGAACAATGCCTTTTGAATTTCTGCAGTTTTCTGTGTACGGATCTGTTTTTTCCAGCTGTGCGGTTTTCATACCAAATTAGCAGAACAAGTTGCTGAGACAGACAGCAAACACTGGCTATTGTACACCTACAGCACAGAGCCGGAGACTACTGATGAATGTAATAGAACCGCTTTATAGTCACGTCTGGTGGCCAAATAATGTTGTTAGATGTTTCATTCTATAGCTGTTGGAACGATGATAGCAGATATGACACGCTGGGTATATACGCAATTGGTGTAATACAATTTTATTGTGATGATCTCCTCTTGCAGTGTACATGCTGGCTCAAGTCTTTAAAGAAAATTTAAAAGAGTTTGCTGAAATGTATTTTGTTGGCTAAAGGTAGCACTTAAAAAGTGAATCTCTTCCTTGGGAAATACCTTTGCATTTTCAATTAGTGAAACAAGAAACCATAGTTAAAGGGGTTGTGCAACTTGTTTGTATCGATAACCTATCCTCAGGATAGGCCAACAAATTCTGATCTGCGGGGGGTCCAACACCTGAGACCTCCAGCGATCAGCTGTATGAAGAGGAGTCAGCGCTCAATGCAAGAGCTGCTTTCTCTTCATTACACTGCCCGTCGTCTCAGAAGTGCAGTGTAATTACAAATACTCGCTCCATTCACTTGAATGGAGCAAGTACTTGTAATTACACTACACCACTGCTACAGAGGAGATGATGAGCAGTGTAATGAAGAGGAAGCAGCGCTCGCATGTAGCACAGCCTTCTCTTCAAACAGCTGATCAGCAGGGGTGCTGGGTGTCAGATCATCACCAATCAGATATTGATAAACTATCCTGAGGATAGGTCATCAATATAAACGTGCTGCTCAACCCATGAAGATAGTTTTATGGCAGGCGGTGATGGGGATGAGTCTCCCTAGTGTCACCTGCGATGCTAGGGAGGCTCGTCCCCGTCCCCGCCAGCCATTGGCTAACCCCCCCCCCCCACACCGGATGTTTTCATCTGTGCACGTGGAGAAGCAGCCGTGGCAGTACGGGGGACCAGGAGCAGCGCAGGGAGCGGGGAGCCAGGTAAGTATATTCATTGTGAGGGGCCCCGTAAATGGGCCATTTTATAGTCTTGATAACCGCTTTAACTACCCCAGCATATTCTGTCAGTGTTAGAGAGCTGAGCTAGTCTGTGCAGGTTGAGACATGTCTGGACATACAGCACACACACAGTAGAAGTTCAGTCTGATGAAAGCACTGTAAGTGACAGGATGGCAACTGCAGTATATCGCTGGACTACAAAGAAAGTGATGGATTTGGAGCTTCTTTCCATGATTAAATTCCTTACAAAGGAAGAAAAGAAGCCTAAAAAAATCCATGAAAGGATGGTTGCTGTATATGGTGATGATGCACCTTCCTGCAACCAAGTAAACTTTTGTGCCAAGCAGTTTAAAAAGAGTAGGGAATCAATTAAAGATGACCCCCGTTCAGGGCGATCTGTCGAAGCATCTTTAGAAAAAGTGTGCTGTAGAGTCAAGGCCATGATTTTGGACGATCGTTGGGTCACAGTCAGTGTTATAGCTCATGAATTAGGCATTTCAGTTGGCAAAGTTTCCAGTGTCATTCATGTTTTCGTGATGTCAAAGGTTAGTCCCCGGTCAGTACCATGAATGTTGATGCCTGAGCAAAAAACTTGTGCCAGCAATTTAGCTCACAGATAATTTAGACATGCTTATAGAAAATCCAAGAGACTTTTATTCTCAAATTATTATGGTGATGAAATATACAGTAGGCTGACCACCATGATCATGAGACCAAAGAATTCATGCAATAAGGCACAAGGGGCCACCAACGCCAAAGAAATTTCATTTGCAGCAGTCAGCTGGAAAAATCATGGCAACAGAAGGCCTTTTATTACTAGACTTCATGCCGCACAAGACAACAATAACTGGAGACACTATGGTTCAACAATGAAAGCATTACATGAGGCAAAGAGAAACGCCATTGGAAGTTGTCGGCAGGTGTATTGCTGCTGTATGACAATGCGCAAGCTCACATTTCATGCAAATCACAAGCTGCTATCAGGGAATGCAGCTTCATGGAGCTTAACCATCTACCCTACAGTCCAGACCTGGCTCCCAGTGATTACGTTCTGTTTTGGAACCTAAAGAAATTTCTTTGTGGACAATGACTTCCTAATGATAATGCAGTCAAAGAAGCGGTAACAGGGTTCCTGCGGCAGCAAGAATTTTCCTTTTATTCTGAGGGCATCTGACCACTGGAGGTGAAGTGGAATAAGTATATTGAAGTCAAGGAGGGTTACACCAAAAAGTAGCAATTTAAATTTTCAAGCAAAATTTTGTTTTCATATTCAGGTAGATAACTTATTTAAACACCCCTCGTATCTTATCATTTATTCTATATTACAGAGATATTGTCCACCAAGAATCAATGCTTTTCAAGGATATCAGAGTAAAGATTTCATAAACCAATAGGAACCATAAGTGCTGTATTTTGCTTTTTACAATGCACAACTTGTATTCAGCTGTAATACACCGATGTGCATGAGCCCCAAGAACCTACTACTGAATTTCAAATAACATACCATGTAAACGTATAAAACATACAGGTGAAACTCGAAAAATTAGAATATCGTGCAAAAGTCCATTTATTTGTTTAATGCAAATTAAAAGGAATTGCATTAATGCAGCCTAAAATTTGAATTTTGTGAAAATGTTCAATATTCTTGGCTCAAAGTGTCACACTCTAGTCAGCTAATTAATCAATACCCCTTGAGCAAAGGATACCTCAAAATTGTGACTTTGGGGTTTCATAAGCTGTAAGCCATAATTATCCAAAGTATAACAAATAAAGGCTTGAAATATCTCGCTTTACATGTAATGAGTCTATCTCATATATTAGTGTAACCTTTTAAGTTGCATTACTGAAATAAATAAACTTTGCATGATATTCTAATTTTATTCAAATGTTTCGAGTTTCACCTGTATATAAAATTTCACACTGGAAATTATGGTCCTCTGGAAACACAGGCAGATTCCTTAATCTTTTCTAAAATATAGATATCATAAGTTTAGACAAGCAGTATAAAGATTTGCCAAATTTGGTGCATCTTAAAGAGGACCTTTCATCTAAAAAAATCATAGTCCAATTCTTACACTACCAATTCTACACATGTCCGGACACCTTTTCTTTTTTTTCAAAGGACCCCCCGTTTGCACGCTGCGCTCCCCGTTAGTTTCGGTAGTAGTCTTGGTTATAGTAGGCGTTGACCTCTTAGTTCTGCTGGGCGGTGTTCACTTCTTCCTGGCTGCGAGCGCATCCAATTGCAGCGCTCAGCTCTTAGCCAGAGAGAAGGAGCTTAAGTTCTCGCGAGAACCGCGAGAACTTGAGCTTGCAGAGTTCCGGAACCCACGCCATCTTGGAGTCCCCAGCAGAGAAGACGACGGCAGCGACAGCAGCAGCATCGGCATCCTGCAGGTAAGTGTTAAAATCACCCCTAGACCAACGAGCATGATGTCTGCCGATGCTCTTGCTGTCGCTGCCGTCGTCTTCTCCGCTGGGGACTCTAAGATGGCGCGGGTTCTGGATCTCTGCAAGCTCAAGTTCTCTCCTTTTCCCTGGCTAAGAGCCGAGCACTGCGATTGGATGCGCTCGCAGCCAGGGAGAAGTGTACACCGCCCAGCAACCACCCAGCAGAACTAAGTAGGTCGCTATTATAACCAAGATGCCTCATTTGCATATGAGGCACCGAAACTAACGGAGAGTGCAGTGGGCGAAAGGGGGGTCCTTTAAAAAAAAAGAAAAGGTGTCCGGACATCACTGGCAGAAGCACAATAAGGTAGTGTAAGAATTGGACTATGATTTTTTAGATGATAGGTCCTCTTTAAGCTAAGTCCCTTTCCGCGAAGCAAAGCCTGCTTTTCAAGCGGAAAATCATACATTTTTTGGGGTGCATTTGCTTTATAGTCAGGTCTAAAACGTGATATGACATTATGCACCACATATGCTGCAAATTTTGACACATCACATTGGCAAATTGGCTAAATCTTTATTAAAAATTGCATTCGTAATAAAAGTACAATTTTAAATGTCTTTCCTTTAAAAGTCAGTTTGTCTCTTCACCTAATGTCAGAGTAGATGCAGTCCTGATTTTTTTTTCCATCTTGTGATTTGTAAGTGAAGTAAAAGTGCATGTCTTTATGGGGTTGAATAGTGGTGAGGGTCAGCCTGATCTGAAATCTCAAGCCTTGCTATTTTTCTTTTTTTATTTGCTAATTCAAAGCAAGGCTCCCAACTTTCAAATCCAGCTCTTAAGCTTAATGAAAGCTAATGTTATCCCCTCGGGTGTGTGAAATGAATATAAAAAACAGGCAGCTGTTAAATCAGCCATTTACCTTATAAGCTCAATTAGCCTTTATGGTCAAAATGTTACCTTTTCGCAATACAGTAAAAGTGTCCTGTACATATCCAGTGTGTGGAGAACTACTGAAGAATAATTACTGAGAAGATATGGGGAAGCAATACTAGAAACAGAAAAGAATGACGTGTTTAAAGGGGTTGTGCAGCCAGTACATATTGATGACCTGTCCTCAGATCCTTGGGGGTGGGACTTAGCAGTGAATGGAACAAGCACTTGTGATAACACTGCACCATCACTGCAAGTGAGACCATGTGCAGTGTAGTCTTGAAGAAGTAGCTCTCATATGACGACCGCCTTTTCTTCAAACAGTTGATTGGTGGGGGTGTGAGTAGTCAGACCCCCACTGATCAGATATTGATGATCTATCCTTAAGATAGGTCATCAATATTAATGGCTGTGGAACCCCTTTAAGTCTCAGACAGACAAACTCAGGCAGTTGTATCAATAAAGATGAAGGGACAGTTTTTTGCATGTTAAAATGGGACAATGGGGTATATTCTTTAAAGGTCTCAAATACTATTATACAGATGTCTCTAGACCTACAGCGACTGTAATAAAACAGATATAAGCATTAGAACTATCCTAACCTCCTATATATTTGCTCTATTTTGCTTAACCAAGATTATTGTCTAAAAGGGTTTTCTGGAATTTTGATATTGAGGGCTTATCCTGAGCATAGGGCAACAATATCTGATCTGCAGAGGTCCGACACCCCTCACCTTCATTAATCAGCCGTTTCAGAGAAGCTAAAGCACTTCATTACACAATGGATGGAGCTGTGTATCTTCCATAGCAGGAGCTACTTGGAAGCAGCTGATCAGGGCGAGAGGGTTGGGGGTTGGGAAAAGGATAGGACATCAATATAAAAATCCCTGAAAATCCTTTTAATATTCAAAGTAGTGCATGACATCACTGCCTCCACTTTACAGTCATGGTTACTGCTAATTACCAGGCTGCATCTGTATTTTATCCTGGTTTAAAGTTGCCCGTACAGGTGGAGGCCAGCAATTAGCGATAACCACGGCACGCACTAAGAAGCCTTGTGTAATCTCATTATGCACTCAAGTCACTCCACTCCCATTATCCCCCTTGTCCCACTAACCTACAGATGAAAGAGTGAACAGTTACAAGGAGAAAACAGGGCTTTAGCTAGGCTTATCTTTACTTGGGGCAACAATTATGCATGTTCTACCAATGTGCACAGACACTTGGAGCTAAACTAAATGTGTTCACATAATAAATGGCAGAATACCACACACATAAATAGTACTACTATACTGCACACAGGTATACATTCATACACTTCACACACACTGAAACACATTACCCCTCCCTATTTCCTCAGATTGTAAATTGTGTTTGTAAGTAGTGTTTCAATTATAAATTACTCTGCAATTCTGTGATATCTATTCTGGTTTGTACACGCACCCTCTGAATTGTAAAGCGCTGGGGAACATGGTGGCGTTGGATAAAGATTATTAATATTATTATTATTACAAACATACTGGGATACATTTAAAAAAACCAATGTTTTCATGCAGGTCTTTCTTTTCCCTTGCACAGCTGGAGGATTACGTTGATTTATGACGAGGCATGCACCTCATAAAAAAATTTGGCTAATCTAAGGCAGCCATGAGCCTAGCGGAAAAACAGGTGTATCAGTTAGTAAATGTTCCAGGGCTTGGGTCCTGGCATGGCTCCCAACATGTCCCTGCTCTGCTCCCGTCCAACTGTTGAAAACTTTTTGACACAAGTAGGGATGAGCGAACCTGGTGAAGTTCGGGTTTACCAGGTTCGGCCGAACTTCAGGTCAAAGTTCAGGTTTGGGACCCGAACTTGACTCGAACACCAAA
Organism: Bufotes viridis; assembly: GCA_033119425.1. NCBI lineage: Eukaryota > Metazoa > Chordata > Amphibia > Anura > Bufonidae > Bufotes > Bufotes viridis. The sequence continues at coordinate 108,402,760 of CM065595.1, forward strand.
CCCGGACCCCATCAATGGGGACCCAAACATCACTTTATTATTTTCCGTTATAACAAGGTTATATTGGAAAATAATAGCATTCTTAAGCTAGAATGCTAAATAAAATGGCCATTGGGGGGTTAAAAATAATAAAAAAAACTCACCTCATCCACTTGATCATGCAGCGGTATCCTCTTCTTTCTTCAGGACCTGCGATGACGTCACCGCGCTCACCGCGCAGTGACGTCATTGCAGGTCCTGCTAAATGAAGATAGAAGGATCTTTGCAGTTCGGGTTCACTCAACCCTAGACACCGGCCATGCGACTTAATATTGTCACATGGCTGGTCAAAAAGGAGACTTGTTACTATTTTTACACCAAAAGCTGGTATAAAAATATTCAAAAAGTACCCAACCATGTAGACATTACACAAAAATACATGCATATTGCACACATACTGTATATTCATTACACATACTTTTACCAGCTGAAGATAGCTGTCTCAGTCCTCCCAGTAGATAGAGAGTCACAACTTTGATGCGGTGAGCAGAAGACAGTTTGCTGCACACTCTCTCCCTCCCAGTCCTGGTTGTCCTAACTCAGTGATGGGCAACGTGCGGCTCTCCAGCTGTTGCAGAACTACAACTCCCAGCATGCAAAGCCTGTCTATAGCTATCAGCCTACTGCAGGGCATGGTGGGAGTTGTAGTTTAGCAACAGCTGGAGAGCCGCACGTTGCCCATCACTGTCCTAACTAGCTGACTGTATCTAGTTACAGCAGCAGGCAAAACTCTAAATATTGTAACTTAGTGCAGCATCGGCAGGAAGGAGGATAAAAGAAGGGGAAAGCAGGACCACTTCAGTCCTGCAAACAAACAGGAGTCTAGAGGCGTATATCTTGTGCCTCCTGAAATCTAGACCCAAGAGCAAAAGCCCTGACAACCCTCTAGCTACACCCTTAAACCCTTCAGGGTCTGTCTACACCCAGTGTTGATTGTAGTCTTGTAACCATGGAGACAAATAGGTTTGCATAGGAGCTGCACACACAAAACTATTTATAATCAAGTCAACCTTTTGTAACCTTATTAAATACATGAGTTATAATTCTCTGTCAGTTATAAGTGTGGCTAACTATATTTTTATATCACTCTTTTTACAAGCCAAGAATGTTTTATTTTAAAAGTTACTTTTTACTGGTACAGCTTCGGCGGTATACGATGCCCCTATTATCCCATTATGCATGCTGCATTGGTAGCACTGAGCTCACAGAACACATTAATTACTCCAACCTAACATTCTTTTTGCAGTTTTAAGCACATACACAGATTTGCAACATGAACAATATTAGTAGAACTCTTGGGACTTTAAAACAGATGGAGGCTCAAGCTGCAGATCATAACACTCTGTAATGAAGCAGGCAACACCCCAAGTTCTTGCTGGAGAGAGAACAAATACTTAACAACTAGGAAATAATATGCTTGAATGTGAGCTTTATGTGCGCCGGTGTAGAGTCTCAGTGGAGTGCTGCCATTGATTACAAGCATTTGTTTCAATTTGTCTCCTTGAGCCCAATTTACATATTCATTCAATATTCACATGTATGTTAATCTGCGTGTGCTGCAGCAAGGGTGAAACACTGAGGAAAATGGGGAATACACTGATTTATGTACAGTGCACTTTGGCTGATTTATGTACAGTGCACATATTTTGGACCTGGGTTTCAGTGCAGATTCGGTACCAAAAATCTCAGTGAAACTGCCTTCTATTTATTCAAAGGGAGGCCGCGCTGGAATTCTGGTGACCAAGGGTTTTTGATGCGCAGTTTTCAAGACACGCCAAGAATGTACAGGTCAATTCTTGTCACGGTTACTGCACAGACCCTTCGCAAAGCAACAGTGGGAGCCTGCTCGCAGTTCAACTCCATTTAATGGAGGTGAATCTAGAGCAGGTCCGCAGGAAAACCCACAACAGACACTGCTACACAGCTGTGTCTGCCATAGGGTATGCTCTTAAGGTGATAATACCGTAAGAACAGAGTTAAAGAGGACATGTCGTTGTGTCATTACTCTGTTATTACTACCAGACCTTTTTGAATTAATTACCATCAGTCCGCAATAGATGGTGCAACTGGGTGTTAACAGTTGGGGGTGTGTCCCTGCACAGTATGCCATAGTCCAATCAGTGCTGCCAGTGCAGTCACACACCCCAAACTGTTAACACTCAGATGGGCCTACATTTCAGACTACTGGCAATTCATACATTAACGTTTAGTAGGAAAGTAGTAACAGTATAGGAATGGAACAGCACACACTTCTAAGAAAAGATGCTCCAGAATTGTTATTTCACAGGGAATACAAGTCGTTACTAAAACAATACTTTTTATTATTCCATTATATTTAGGTTGGGCAAAAAAATTTCCAATAGGTCTTTAAAAAATATAAGAATATCCTATAAAGCCAGCACTCTTTTATATTTAGTTTATGCTGTTTTGTCTCCTTCGCAATGAAATCCGTCAGAGGCTGTCTGGTGGCTTGATCTTTAGCCCTTATCTCGCTTCCCTGACAACTCATAAATGCTCATTTAAGCTAAATTCTTTTCATTTTGATAAGAATTCATCTTAAATAAGTGTTCGTGAGCTCTCAAGAATGCAAAGGTAAGTGAAAGTACCAGTCACACAGCTAGAAAAACTGATTGGCTTAATATTTTTAATAAAGACCAATTGGAAAAATGTTAGGCCCAAAATGAGTAAAATGCAATTATAAAAAAAAAAAGTTGCCTACGAAGGTGTACATAGCCTTCAAGATCCAATACTGGTTACAGCCTATGGACAGAAGTGGTGCTATTGCCTTTCCCTTTCTTTCCTAATCTCATACAACCCCTATAACTGTTAGTGTTCACCTTTTCCAATGACCTAGGTCTTTTTATAGGGGTTTTAAAAAGTCATACCTACTTTTTGTATCTTCAGAAATATTTTCTCTTTAAAGGCTTTGACCAAGGCTGATTTCACCATCCCGCACCCCCCCCCCCCCCCTCCCGGAGGACCTATGCACATTATAGCCAAAACAACCATAACTTTTCCTTTTTCTACGTCAGAACATATCAGTAAGATTTTAATTTATCATAAAAGAAAAGCAGAAATTTTTATTTGCCAAAACTTTTAATAAAAAAATTGCAGTGTAATTTCACAATTGTGCAGAAGTTAAATGGTTAATCCCACTACCGAAAACGGACAATGTTTAGATAAAAGACAGGTTTTCAACAACCTGTCTCTGTTACTTAGATCCTATTAGAGAAAGCATTTTATAATGGTACAATAGAGCGTGCCTCAGCTGCGAATCTTTGACACCAGATATCATCACCATTCATTTCCCTCTTTCTTTCATTGCTCATCTTTACCTAAATAAACTTAGCAAATTGTCCAAAATTATTATTACAGGTTATCCTTAAAAAGGGGTAGTCATCGGGCACAGGAGGTTAAAGTAACCCAGAGGGAGAAGGGTTATATATTATAAAAGACAGTATATGACTTCTACACTACTAAATCCAACAAGTTACATGCAGTGAATGCCAAAGCAAGGGATTTAGACATCACATCACTTTTAATGGCTATGTTTCATCTTTTCTGCATGTTTTAATCAGTACATCTTCATAGTCCTCCCATGAGCTTTCCTGGCTGTGACTCTTATCGTCTCTTCATTATATAAATGCAATGCATTTTTTACTAATAGCCTGGATAAGGACAATATCTGGAACTGGAACAACAGATGGTACTTATTGTCTTTCTATCACTTTCCCAAAACACACTATCCAATTGACATCTGCCAGTTGGGACAAGACTCATTTTCACACCTCCTAAGATTTCCTAACTAATTTTCTGGGACTTAAACACTGATGTCTTATCCTTTAAGTATACTTATAATTTTTATAAAACAGAAATGTTGATAGGGGTCTGGGTATCAGACTTTCTATGAACCTGAATTCCCCTTGTTGCCTTTTTTTTAGAAGAACCAAGCAGAACTAGATGGATAAGATGCTCAACTAGTTGCTTCTGCAGCTCTTGGTGGAGGTCTATAGCTGTTGCTAGACTCTTCTCATGGTGACTTAGCTCAAGCAGGAACAAAGAATTGGACATGCTGAAATCCAACATCCCTGATCCCTCATACTCCCAACATCTGCCAGGGGAAAGCCTAGAGGTCACACACATAAGATAGTTAACCGATCACACCCAAAATAGGTAAGTAGGTTTCTTTCACTTTTATCTCATCTGTATAGCCAGCCTAAAGGGAATCTAACTAATAACAATGTTAGGTCAGTTTACCACCATCATAACTATACCTTTGTCATGGCTGTTGCAGTTTCCAATGGTCAGAAAATTATTTTTGTCTAATATGCTAATTATACTTTCAAGGGCCCGGCAGGGAGTGATTAGAGGTTGTTGGTGCCCAAGTCTGCCTCCTGCCAGTGCCCAAGGCTGCCTCCATGAAGACCCCAGGTCCACCTCTACACACGTTTCCAGTGCAGCCCCTGTTCCTTCATGACTTGGGCTCCAGCAACCATTAATTATGCCTCATCGGGCACTTGAAAGGCAAATTACTAATTAGCATATTGAACAAACTTCATTTTTTGACCATTGGAAACGGTGACAGCCATGACAAAGATATAGTTATGATGATGTTAAATTAACCTGATACGCAGTGCCATTCGTTAGATATAGTGTTTAAAAACAAAATAGCATAAAATTCCTGATGTCGTGCTCTAGCATAGAAATAGCTTTACAAATTCCCAAAAGTCTCTACGATCACGAGTTGCACTCAAATATCCACTACAATGGGACTTGGAGCACAAATGTCTGTCTTAAAAATTACACACATGAGGACGCCAGGCACTTCCTCCCAATAAGCTTAAAGCGCAGCACAGCTTGCAGGCTGAATCACACTCTTGGAATCTGTCCAGCCACCACACGGTTTCTATGATCCCATTCACACCATGCAGTTTCTATTTGTTAGATATTCTTGAAAGTACTGACAGATTCCCTCTAAGGTATATAATTCTTATAAGTGCATTTTAAAAAGTTTTTCCTAGGTTAACCTTTCATTAGTGTAGCCCAAGGCAATTATAATCATCATTCTAATATACCCCCCAATTTAAAATGTCCAACTGATATGGTAATTTATGGACATGAGGTTCAGGGACCAATTCTGAAATTCTGACACGTCCATACGCTTGATGCCCAAGTAGAAGAAAAAACTCTTGATGTACATGAGAACATAGCGTTACGATGCTTGAGATGTAACAACTAATATGACTGGACAGAGCCTGACAAACTAACTGCATCATTCTAACTATTGAACCATATCTATATGCTGTTTGTATAAATGCAAATTTCAAATTCTAGAAGTGAAGAAAAAAAATCTGATTTTGTTTTCGGCTATATGTGGCTAAAAGACAAGCGTTGTATATTTACCATGCCAGACGGAACTGCTGTGTAGGAGTAGGCTTATGAGATATTTGTCGTTATAAAATAATCCTTATTCATTAGAATTGGTAAAAGCTAATCTAGTGGCAACAAAGCAATTAATATTTTCCAAACACAATGAGGGATTAAAATCTTACATGAGGGGCAAACTCAAGTATTATGCAATAGGATAAGGATTTAATAATTACACAAGTGATGTAGCAGACGTGGGGCTTTGAAAAATTAGCTGCATAACATTTACTGCTGACTGTAAAGGGTAGGAGAAGGTGTTCAAGGAGTGTAGCAGTATCCTGTATAAGACTTCAATTCATTACATTTTGTGACCTATGCTGTGCCCTCACCAAAGACTTGCTCGATCAGAGACTGTGACTTAGATGATGAGCTGAACAGACTGAAATCCCCCCTCCTTCCCGAGTACACATCACGATCAGAAAGAGAAAAGCCACAAGGATCTGAATTAATCTTTCCTGAACAGAGATTTTAGTCGTTTTTATCAGCTGGCTTATTCTAACATTATTCTAACACGGAGCTGGTAAGTCTTGGGTAGTAGTTACATACCATGTAACAGCAAATGAAGGTCATTTATTTTGAGGTTTTATAAAAACATCATATATGAGGGCATGGTGCATAATATCTAAATGATATCCATAATTTTGATATATAGATAACTGAGAGCCAATAATGTATTTTCACATTAGGAGTTCGTAGAATAAAAAAAAAACTCAATATGAATACAACAGACACAGGGTCAATACTCTATACTTACCCAAATTTTTACCAAAGATACCTGAGCACAGTACAACTAAGTTTTCAGCATTTTTAGCATAAAAAAAAAAATGCCCTGCTTCAATGCTAGCGATCATATAATCAGTGGGGGTTAGGTATCTGCATGAGCTGTTGGGTCGTGGTAGGCCCAGACCAGCTGTGGAGTAAGGATCAATGGCCTTGTACTATGTCTCTGGAGAATGTAACAAGAAAGACAACATAAAAATTTTTAAAATAAATAAATACCACCATATGTCAAACCACAGCTTCTAGCCTGAATGGGGTTACATATTTAAAAAAAAAAAGAGAGAGAAAAAAAGCTTTCCCCTTTTACAATATAAAAAATAAAAAATGGTAAGATACAAATGACAAAAATAAAGCCTATATCACTGAAAAATGGTTAAAAAATTATTTACATAACTGAACTGGAAAAAAGTTATATCTCTCAAAGTCAAATGTGCTATTTAAAAAACAGAAAGTGTGTCTGGAAGGAAGGAAGGGGGGTTAGACTGGTTAAATACACTACCTACCCCATATCTTTCTATATTCTTTTTCCTTGTTATTTGATCTATACCAAATCCACCACTGTATTAACCAAATTTTCCAATCCCATTACTAAGTGGTTTGTTTGTGATACCCAAGCTCTTAAAATTGCCAGTCTCACCAAAAACAAAAGGGCACATTTATTAAGACTAGGGCTGCAGCTAACGATTATTTGAATAATCGATTAGTTGTCGATAATTTCATCGATTAACCAGGAAAAACACCAAAATGACAAAAACAGAGGTTTATATGATTTTACTTGAAAACTTATGTACAAAGGCCATATTTTTATTGAGGGAGGGGCTTATTTACATTTTAATAAAACTAGTCTGTATACCCTAGTATGTACACTTCTACTATACACATGGGGGTATGTGCAGACTGGGAAGAGCATTGCATCATAGTGTACTCTGTACTACAGACACTAGGGTGCAATGCTTTGCACATACCCCCATGTATATAGCAATGTGCAAAGGCCTGGGACACTGTGGCAATGCAGCAGTAACAGTGGCAGCATGAGCCCTGAGCAGGGCACATTATACAGCGGGAAACTGGCCTACAGACAGCAGGTAGGCTTAACGTGGTACGGGCGAGGTCCTCCAGGGGGGCTGAAGCTCCATAAATGTAGACGACGTAGCTGCGTCAGGTGGCCTGGGGGGGCGGGGGGGCGGAGCAGCAGCACCTGATTGGTGAGTGGAGGGTCAAAGGAGGGTGGGACTGAAAGTCAGGGGTCAGGGACTTACCATATTTTTCGCCCTATAAGACGCACTGGCCCATAAGACGCACCTAGGTTTTTGAGGAGGAAAATAATAAAAAAAAATATTTTTAACCAAAAGGTGTGCTTTTTGTGGGTTTTAGAACTAATGGTGGTCTGTGCATGACACTATTATGGGGGATCTGTGGATGATGCACTATTATGGAGGGGATCTGTGGATGGCACTGTTATTTGGGGGAGCTGTGGGGGCACTGGTATGGGGGATCTGTGAAAAGCACTGTTATGGGGGATTTGTGGATGACACTGTTATGGGGTGGGGGATCTGTGGATGGCACTGTTATGGGGACGGGGATCTGTGGATTGCACTGTTATGGGAAGGGGCATCTGTGGATGGCACTGTTATGGGAAGGGGCATCTGTGGATGGCACTGTTATGGGGTGGGGGATCTGTGGATGGCACTGTTATGGGGAGGGGGATCTGTGGATGGCACTGTTATGGAGAGGGGCATCTGTGGATGCACTGTTATGGGGTGGGGGATCTGTGGATGGCGCTGTTATAGGGGGGGGGGGGATCTGTGGATGACACTGCTATATATGTGTCATCCACAGATGTTCCTCATAACAATGTCCCCCAATACATCGGGCCCTGCCGCTCACCGTAGTATTTCTAAACAGTGATCCTTAATCTCTTAATAACTTTAACTAAGGTTGCGCTCTCCCCTGTATCAGTACTTACTAACAAGCATCCGTTGCAGGGTTACGTCACTTACTGACGTCGCACGTCTGCTCCTCCTGCTTTATTCATAAATAATGCTTGTTAGTAAGTACTGATACAGGGGAGAGCGCACCTTTAGTTACAGTTTTTAAGGGGTTAAGGATCACTGTTTAGAAATACTGCAATGAGCGTGGAGGCCCAGCGTAAGAGTACAGTGACTGCGCTGAGCCTCGCCGCAAGCTGCCGGACTCCAGCCCCTCGAACCTCCCCGCTGATACATTGCAGGCTGCGATGCTGCAGCATTGCAGACTGCGATGTAAAATGGCAACATTTGCCCCATGAAAGAATTGACCGATTATTCGATAACGGGATTCATCAATAGCGAATCCCGTTATCGAATATAATCGATAACGTCGATTAATCGTTGCAGCCCTAATTAAGACAGGCGTTTTAGACGCCGGTCTTAATAACAGCCCTGTACTGGGGATGGATCCATCGAAGCTATGAAGCTTCTAAGCTGTCTTACATTTAGACCATTTTCTACAACTAAAACAGGCGTAGAAAATGATGCATAAGATAGGCATGGCGGCCCGTCCTCTTCCCCGCCCATGCCACACCCACAATTTTAGACCTGGCATGAGCGAGGCGAAGTCTCAAATAGCAGCACAACTAACCAGAGCGCAGCCATTTTCACCTGATATACGCCTAATTTAGGTGTATTTCAGTATAGTAAATGACCCCCAAAGTGTTCATAATGGGGCTCTTGAGATTCTCCGCATTTCCAGTATCTGATAAATTAGCCAGTATTCCACAAGCACTAGTAAAAGGTACAGCTATTTTAAACCTACTTTTAATGCCCATGTAAACATTTTACCAGCATCTTTCTATTTTTCTACAATACCATACCATATTCATCTTGACGAATACAACAAGGGCATATTAAGGATTCTTTCACCCCAACCAAAAGGAATAGTGTAATCTATTAATAATGTTAAATTGTATTAAGTCTATTATAAGTTAAAGTTTCTGGAAGAAAAGCAGCCATGTTTTCCTATCCTTGTAAAACCCCTTTAACATGAGAAAGCCATTCAAACTAAGAAAGTAAATCAATAAAAAAGTAAATCAATAAAACTAAAACTTCTGCTGCCTATTATCATGTACTGAGCTGTTCTTCCACGAGGAAGATTTATTTCCATGAACAGGACTGAGGAGAAATTAGACAGAGACGTATTCAGAAGTCTCCTCATCATGCTTGATAAAACCGTTTAAGAAGTCACTTTACCCGAACAGAATGTCTTCTAGTCACGGGATTGATAGGCTACCTTTCTTCATGAAAAGCTCTCTCCTCACTGGCTGTCACCAGCGGCAAAGCACATAGAAATACTTCAGAGAATACGCATTGTGGACACAAGAAGAAACATAAAAGGTGTCACTTTTAGAATGGCAGCAAATTGAGAAAGGGTTCAGGTCATCCTATGATCTATGGAACCAACAAAGATGATCCCATGATAGATTTTAATGTATGACAAGGCATTTATGATATTAAATATGTATTTGATTTTCTTATAATTTTCAAGGTTGTGTCATAAAGTGAAAGAAACCAAGATCCATTCTTAGGCTTCACAATACAATGACTATCACAGCATATCATCCAGCAGAGAATCCATCAGGATAAAGAGAAAAAAACTCGGCTCGGCTATCTTTCATGTAGGATTCCATCACCCATGCGTGTATGTAAGTGTAAAATATACGAAACCAACACATTTTGGGACCATGCAGGTCAATCTGTCAGGACAAGATCAGGACCTGGTGCAGCTTGTGAATTCATTAATGTATGTTTACCGTCATTAACTGCAAGCAGACGTATTTAAGACTGATTTGAAACACACAGTGTACTAGAACTTGGCTACAAACTTATTGTGCAACAAATACATGTGTACATAGTGCCTTGCAAAAGTACTGACTTTTTGTGTGTTTTGGTGCCTCACAACCTGGAATTAACATGGATTGTTTGAGGATTGGCATAATTTAATTTACAGAACATGCCCACAACCTTGAAGATGCTTTTTTTTATTGTGAAGCAAACAAATAGGACAAAATAGCAGAAAAAGTCAATGTGCATAACTATTCACCCCCCTAAAGTCAATACTTTGTAGAGCCACCTTTTGCGGCAATCACAGCTCCAAGTCGCTTTGAATAAGTCTCTATGAGCTTGCCACATCTTACCACTGGGATTTTTGCCCATTCCTCCTTACAAAACTGCTTCAGCTCCTTCAAGTTGGATGGTTTGTGCTTGTGAACAGCAATCTTTAAGTCTGACCACAGTTTTTCTATTGGATTGAGATCTGGGCTTTGACTAGGCCATTCCAACACATTTACATGTTTCCCCTTAAACTACTGAAGTGTTGCTTTAGCAGTGTGTTTGGGGTCATTGCTGGAAGGTGAACCTCCGTCCTAGCCTCAAATCACGCACATGGTACAGGTTTTGCTCAAGAATATCCCTGTATTTAGCACCATCCATCTTTCCCTCATCTGAGCAGTTTCCCAGTCCCCAGTGGCGTAGCGTGGGTTACCAGCACCCAGGGCAGGCAAAGTATTGCGCCTCCTCATCTGTGGACACACTCCTTTTTATAAAACCACACCCAAATTATACAAAGACCAACATTACCAATAACACTATATAAAGGCTAAATAATACTAATACCACATGGTCACATATGATCAGAATATTACTACAATACTGATACTGAATAATAATGCAAGACTATACTAAAACCAGTATTACCAACACTAAACACTATAGGCTACCTACAGCTTGACTTTTGTGCACATTTATTAGCGTGGGTTCACACTAGTGTTGTGGATTCCATTATGGCTTTAACAGAATAGCCAGAAAATAACGGAATGCCCAGACGAAATGCAAAACGAAAGCCTTTAAAAGGCATTCCGTTTTGCTTCCAGTCCTAATAGAAGTCTATGGGAAAGCTAACGGATCTGTCTGGGTCATGTTAAGCAAGGCAAAAAACAAAGTCCGCTTTCTTCTCTGTTTTGCATAATGGAGCCCAGACAGATCCGCTTTGCTTTCCCACAGACTTCTATTAGGACTGAAAGCAAAACTGAATGCCTTTTTTAATTCTGTCATAATACAAGTCTATGGGCAGCAGAACGGATCCGCCCTTCAGTCTTATAAATTCAGTTATTTTCCGTTATAAACCCTGTTATAACGGAAAGCCATAACAGAGTCCCTAACACTAGTGTGAACCCACCCATATTTGTAGTTTTTGTTTCATATTTCATGCTCATTTTTAACAGATCTCACCCTTCTATTGAAAAGGGTGAAATCCACATAAAAAATTGCAAAGACAATTAACATGCTGCAGATATCAAAATCCACACAGCAGGTTAATTTCCACACAGAGCCATGAACACTTACTATCACCTCATAGTGATTGAATATTACACCAGACTGATACTTGGAGTTTCTTTACATCAATCTGATGAAGTGACTGCTCCATTCATTCTCTGAGAGACTGCCGGACATAGCCATTTCTGACAGTCCCATAGTGAATGACGGAGTGGCAGAGAGCAAGCCTGACCTGCCACTCAATCAGATTGAGGGAACAGGATTCCGGTTCTTGGGATCAGTGGGACCCCTTTAGTCAGAACCCCACTAATCAGTTATATAACCTCCAATTCGGCACAACCACATGAATTCATTCCCAATCCATATATACATGGATTGGGAATATATATAAATATATACAATATAGACATTTGTGTGTACATGTGTGTATATATATATATATATATATAATGTACATGTGTGACAGATAGACAGGCAGCAACTTACATGCTGGATCACACTGGGGCCAGGATGGTAGGGGTTAACCAGCAGTCTGGAAGAAGCTGGTGGCAGGGGAAGTAGGAGATCTGCCTCTTCAGTGGCTGGGCTGTCCGCTGCTGTTGAAGGTCAGAGGGCACAGTAAGGTGATTAGGAACAGTAAAACTTGTGTGGCCTGCCTCCACCCCTATGAGCTGCAGTGCTAGAAGGTGCTGTGTGACTGGGCAACCACACAGGGACTGAGACAGAAACAACATACGGTCAGCAGACAGAGCACTGTAAATGAAATTCCCGCTCTGCCTGCGTCTGGCCGTCTGCCTCAGAGGATCTGCAGCCACCACTTCCAAATCCTGTATAGAGGGAGAGGGGCGGGGATCAGGAGCCACTGCAGGTAGGAAATAGCAAGTACCTGCTCGGAGGAGTAGGAGGCTGCCAGGTGACACGATCTCTCTCCTTTGCTGCCAGGTTGTAGTTGTAGCTTAGGGCAAACTACTAATGCTGCATCCTGCCATAGAGCGGCTGTTGTGGGTGGCGGGCGCAGTGACTGCTGGAAACATTCACTGACTGCTGGGCGCCCCCTTGCAGATTGGCGCCTGGGGCAACAGCCCCCCTGGCCCCCCCACCGCTACGCCTCTGCCAGTCCCAACTGCTCAAAAACATCCCCACAGCATGATGCTGTCACCACCATATTTCACTGTGGGGATGGTGTTCTTTGGGTGATGTGATGTGTTGGGTTTGCGCCAGACATTGCGTTTTCTTTGATGGCCAAAAAGTAAAATTTTAGTCTTATCAGACCAGAGCACCTTCCTCCATACATTTTGTGAGTCTCCCACATGCCTTTTGCAAACTCCCAACCTGCCTTTTTATTTTTTTCTGAAAGTAATGGCATTCTTCTGGCCACTCTGCCATAAAGCCCAAATTTATAGAGCGTACGGCGTATTGTCGTCCTATGAACAGATACTCCAGTCTCTGCTGTGGAACTCTGCAGCTCCTCCAGGGGTTTCCTTACGTCTCTGTGCTGCCTCTCGGATTAATGCCCTCCTTCCCGGTCCGTGAGTTTTGGTGGGCGGCCGTCTCTTGGCAGGTTTGCTGTTGTTCCATTTGGTTATGATAGATTTGATGGTGATCCTGGGGATCATCAAAGATTTGGATATTTTTTTTATAACCTAACCCTGACTTATACTGCTCAACAACATTGTCCCTTACTTGTTTGGAGAGTTCCTTGGTCTTCATGGCAGTGTTTGGTTAGTGACGCCTCTTGATTAGGTGTTGCAGCCTCTGGGGCCTTTCAAAGAAGCTGTTTATATGTAATAACAGATCATGTGACACTTAGATAGCACACAGATGGACATCATTTCACTAATTATGTGACTTCTGAAGGTAATTGGTTGCACCAGAGCTTTTTATGGGCTTCCTAACAAAGGGGGTGAATACATACGCACATGCCAATTATCTGTTTTCTATTTCTAAACAATAGTTTTATTTATATAATTTTCTCATTTCACTTCACCAACTTAGACTATTGTGTTCTGATCCATCACATAAAATTCAGATTAACAAAACATTGAACTTAAGGCTGTAATGTAACAAAACATGAAAAAAGTCAAGGGGGTGAATACTTTTGCAAGGCTTTGTATGTAAAACAAAAAAAAAAAAATCTCCATCAAGGGGAGTTTTTCACCAGGAAATTCACTGTAAAGCCTTATTCACGCATCTGTGTCCGTGCTCAAATCTGGGAAAATGTAGCCAGTGATCCCTCCATGAAGATGTCAGTGAAGGATCCTTGTGTGGTCTCTGTGTCAGTTTTTTTGCTGTCCATGTGTCATCTGTGTTTTACGGACACTGTGCAGCTGAATAATATTTCTAATGATCCGTGAAACATGGATGAAACATGGATGGCATCTGTGTTAAATCCGTGGGTTTGACGGACCCATAGACTATAATGGCCGTGATGGATCCATGACTATGGACTAAATAGAGCATGCTTCTGTGCTAAAAACACAGACCCACGGACCGTGTGAATACACCCATTAAAATGAATGGGAACGTGTGCTGTCCGTAGAGAATATGTACAGCACACATATATGGAACACTGACGACTGAATGAGGCTTTAAACCAGGCACAATGCTTTGTTAAGCTAGTGCAGCTGAATATAATGCTATTCATTTCTTCATTCTTCAATGCATTATGCCTGGTTTAATAGTGAATTTCCTGGAGAAAGACTCCCTTTAAATGAAACTATAAGGTTGTGCTCACGAAATAAACATTGAATCGGAAAATCAGAACTGTATTAGCTGTGGAATCTGTGGCAGATTTCTTAAGGCTAACCCTCGGACTTCTGCCACGATTTTGCAGTCTGCCAGTGGATTTAGCCCCATTCATTCTACATGAAACCACACCAAGAATGAACATGCTCATTCTTTTTAAGTTCCTCCATGGAGCAGATTCTAATTTAAATCAATTGGCAGTTATATTAGGCATTTGGCCATAGTTTTTGTCAAAGTAAAGGTATCAAACCCATGACAAAAAAATGTGTGAATATACCCTAATAGCTTCTGCATTGGAATAGAGAGGCTCATTACTAGAGATGAGTGAAATTATGAAAGCTTCAATTCGGCTGGTTCACAGAATTTCACAAAGAAATTCACTTTGTGACAAATTACCTCGTCACAAAGTGCTTTTTTTTGTAAGTAGCATGCGCGAGGATGGGGAACGGCGATTGCGCAACCCCCTGTCATTGAACCCCTCAGATGCCGCATTCATCACTGATCACGTCATCTGAGATGAAAAGAGGGGTCTTTCAGGTGTTAAAAAAATACTCACCTCATCCGTTTGATCTCGCGGGCATCTTGATTGAAGATCCCATTCAAAATATCACACGGTGCGTGATGATGTCATCACGCTGGCTCGTGTGGTGACTTCATAGGTCACCGCACACGAGATTTCACATCTGATCTTTCATCAAGATGGCCAGGGAGGGCTCTTCGTACTCAAGCGTCATCCGTGAGCATGTTTTTGTTTTGCTTTTTACGTCATTTCAGAGAAAATTTATTTGTTACCACTAAGCACGAGGAAACTCGGCTTCCTGGCATGAAAGCCAAAAAAATGGCATGAATTTCATGACTTTTCAGCAGTAATTTTTTTTTTGTTATTGTTTTTTTTATGCAGGCATTTATAACAATTTTTTTCAGGTCATTTTTTTCTCCTGTAGATAAAACTGTGTAAAGAAGCCACAAAAACCTATAGAATGTTGTGGTAAAAGCAAAAAACCCCACCAAAAGTGAGATTTTATCTTCTTCTATTGCCTTTGAGCCAACATCGTTGTAGCATAAAAAAAAAACACTTAAAAAATTCCAGGAAAGGCAATTTGCTACAAATCACCATTCACATTTGGGTTTATATTTATACAACTGAGTGCAAGGGTGGGTGCCTTCTAGCACATTAAAAATGTTGGTGGTAGAGGACTCAGAGTGGCTTAAAGACATAAAAGAACTAATTCTCTGATACATAAATGCATGCAGTTTCTGATTCTGCCCGGGTCCCTGGTGCTTTCTACTTCCTACTCCCATATCAACACCCAGAAAAATTACGCTCGGCCAATCATTGACTGAGACTGGTCATCACTGTGGCCCGTGATTGGCTAAGAGGGCATTTCCACGTATAACTTGTTTGTTGAGTTAGTAGTGATGTGAGTGAAAGTTTAAGGTTTATCTCTTTTTCTTAATAAACGTTTTTGGTTGTGTTTCTAATTTTGTAACATTAAAAGTCTGGGAAAATTCAAGAACAAATGTCATACCCAGAGCCTCGCCACAAACCCCCAAAACACCACAATTTTTCATCAGAGGAGTTTTTAAAGTCAGCTTTGCAGGTGTCTGTATTGACAAAATTCAGTGCCAAAATTATCAACTGTTGTATTACATTTAATGAATTAATGCATCCTTAAGTCTAACATGTCTGTCTTGAGATGTTACTCCATTTTGTACACTACCCCTTTACTAGCGTAAGATTCTGACATTTTTTTTTTGTGGGGGGTGTTATCATTGCCTCTGTGCCAGAAAACTGGTACCAAAAAGGCCAATTTGTGTTGCTCACGCTGCCAAATCTTTGCAACTTTATGGGGATTTTGGCACTGCTTGCCCCTTTTAAAAGTCAGCATTTGGTCAATAATCCATCAGTATTGCTAATGTAGAGATGACACGTGAATGAGGAGACCACAGAGTGGCCCAATGCCAGAGTCTGGAGGTGGCGGCAGCATCAGGAGGAGGCCACAGAGTGGAACAATGAGAGTATGGAGTTGACATCAGCAGCATCAGGAGACCACAGAGTGGCAAGGTGACATAGTGTGGATGTGGTGGCAGCAGCATCAGGAGACCACAGAGTGACCCCAGTGGGGAGGTGGGTGGCAATACCAGTACCAGCTGAAGATGGTGGGTGAAACAAGGAGCACTTGGCATCAGATGTGTGGCATCTAGCAGGTGGCAACATCAGAATAGTAGCTGAGGCAGGTAGCCAGAAGAAATCGGTCACTATTTTCAAAGTGTTGGTGTGGCACCATGGATAATCTAGTCTGATGCATCAGGCATTAGTGGGTGGAAATCCTGGCTGATCCATGCCTGATTAATCTTGACAAAGGTCAGTATCTCCACATTTTGGATGGACAGGCGAGTTCTTCTTGGGGTAACTATGTTCCCCTCCGCACTAAACACCCGCTCCGATGTCACACTACTGGCCGGGCAAGACAGTTTTTTCAAAGCAAACTCTGCTAGTTGATAATACACTAATACCCACCAAAAAGGGCTGCAATTTTCTCACTTCAACACACAAAGGCTAATAAGCCCTTTTTTCTTTTTCCCCATTAATACACACCAAAAAGGGCTTTAGAACATATACCTGCATCGCTGAACACCAAATTGGCCCTTATTTTTTCCACTTATACACAACACAAAAGGCTGTAGAACATATAACTGCACCGCTGAACGGTAAATATATTTTTCTTTTCCACGCTGAACGGCAAATATATTTTTCTTTTTTTCCACTTATACACAACTCAAAAGGCTTTAGAATATATAACTGCACCACTGATCGGCAAATATGTTTTTCTTTTTTCCACTTAAGCACACCACAAAAGGCTTTAGAACATATAATTGCACCGCTGAAAGGCAAATAGGCCCTTATTTCAGTCCACTTATACATGACACAAAAGGCTTTAGAATATATAACTGCTCCACTGATCAGCAAATATATTTATCTTTTTTCCACTTATACACGACACAAAAGGTTTTAGAATATATAACTGCATCGCTGAACACCAAATAGGCCCTTATTTTTGTCCACTTATACACGACACAAAAGGCTTTAGAATATATAACTGCACCGCTGAACGGCAAATATATTTTTCTTTTTTCCACCCTGAACGGCAAATATGTTTTTCTATTTTCCACTTATACACAACACAAAAGGCTGTAGAACATATAACTGCACCACTGAACCACAAATATATTTAGCTTTTTTCCACTTATACACGGCACAAAAGGCTTTAGAATATATAACTGCACCGCTGATCGACAAATATATTTTTCTTTTTTCCACTCATA
Source organism: Bufotes viridis (assembly GCA_033119425.1). Taxonomy (NCBI): domain Eukaryota; kingdom Metazoa; phylum Chordata; class Amphibia; order Anura; family Bufonidae; genus Bufotes; species Bufotes viridis. The sequence continues at coordinate 108,420,387 of CM065595.1, forward strand.
CACGACACAAAAGGCTTTAGAACATATAACTGCACTGCTGAACGGCAAATAGGCCCTTATGTTTGTCCACTTATACACTAAACAAAAGGCTTTAGAATATATAACTGCTCTGCAGATCGGCAAATATATTTTTCTGTTTTCCACTTATACATGACAAAAAATGGCTTTAGAATATATAACTGCACCGCTGATCGGCAAATATATTTTTCTTTTTTCCACTTATACATGCTACAAAAGTCTTTAGAACATATAACTGCACTGCTGAACGCCAAATAGGCCCTTACATTTGTCCAATTATACACTACACAAAAGGCTTTAGAATATATAACTGCTCCGCTGATCGGCAAATATATTTTTCTTTTTTCCACTTATACATGACACAAAAGGCTTTAGAATATACGTATAACTGCACAGCTGAATGGCAAATATATTCTTATTTTTTCCACTTATACACGACACAAAAGGCTTTAGAATATATGTATAACTGCACAGCTGAATGACAAATATATTCTTCTTTTTTCCACTTATACACGACACAAAAGGCTTTAGAACATATAACTGCACCGCTGAAAGGCAAATATATTTTTCTTTTGCCACTAATACACGACAAAAAGGGCTTTAGAACATATAACTGCACCTCTGAATGGCAAATAGGCCCTTATTTCAGTCCACTTATACACGACACAAAAGGCTTTAGAATATATATCTGCTCCGCTGATCAGAAAATATATTTTTCTTTTTTCTACTTATACATGACACAAAAGGCTTTAGAATATATAACTGCACCGCTGATCGGCAAATATATTTTTCTTTCTTTCACTTATACACGACACAAAAGGCTTTAGAATATATGACTGCACCGTTGAACGGTAAATATATTTTTCTTTTTTCCACGCTGAACGGCAAATATATTTTTCTATTTTCCACTTATACACAACACAAAAGGCTGTAGAACATATAACTGCACCACTGAACCACAAATATATTTTGCTTTTTTCCACTTATACACGACACAAAAGGCTTTAGAATATATAACTGCACCACTGATTGGCAAATATATTTTTATTTTTTCCACTTATACACGACACAAAAGGCTTTAGAACATATAACTGCACTGCTGAACGACAAATAGGCCTTTATATTTGTCCACTTATACACTACACAAAAGGCTTTAGAATATATAACTGCTCTGCTGATCGGCAAATATATTTTTCTTTTTTCCACTTATACATGACACAAATGGCTTTAGAATATATAACTTCACTGCTGATCGGCAAATATTGTTTTCTTTTTTCCACTTATACACAACACAAAAGGCTTTAGAACATATAACTGCACTGCTGAACGACAAATAGGCCCTTACATTTGTCCACTTATACACTACACAAAAGGCTTTAGAATATATAACTGCTCTGCTGATCGGCAAATATATTTTTCTTTTTTCCACTTATACATGACACAAATGGCTTTAGAGTATATAACTGCACCGCTGATCAGCAAATATATTTTTCTTTTTTCCACTTATACATGCTACAAAAGGCTTTAGAACATATAACTGCACTGCTGAACGCCAAATAGGCCCTTACATTTGTCCAATTATAAACTACACAAAAGGCTTTAGAATATATAACTGCTCCGCTGATCGGTAAATATATTCTTCTTTTTTCCACATATACACGACACAAAAGGCTTTAGAATATACGTATAACTGCACAGCTGAATGGCAAATATATTCTTCTTTTTTCCACTTATACATGACACAAAAGGCTTTAGAATAAATAACTGCACCGCTGATCGGCAAATATATTTTTCTTTTTTCCACTTATACACAACACAAAAGGCTTTAGAATATATAACTGCACCGCTGAACAACAAATATATTTTTCTTTTGTCACTATTCACTAATACACAACAAACAAATAATTTTCTAATTTTCGCACTTCCCCATACAATGGCTAATAAGCCCTTTTTCCCACTAATACAAGCCAAAAAATGTTTTAGAACATATAACTACACCGCACAAGGGCAAATAAGACATAGAAATATTTCCTTGTAATAAACCCTGTTAATGGCTGCATCAAACAGCACTCCAATAACAAGAACAGTTTGCTGGAATTACAGAGCTGTATAATGGCAATTTGGGTCCCAAGTCAGTGCAGCAAGGTGTAATAGGATTGTTACTATTACTCAGGCTGTAACCTCCCCTACTGAACACTGTTCAACATAAATGCTTCGGAATGATTCCTCCCTATCCTTTCCCTACATCTTGAATAATCTTTCCCTGCACTTGTAAATCGTTTTTTTAGGACAATGAAGTTTTTTCTAACACTGTCCCTAGTGCCTGCTGATGTCTCTTCCTGCACTAAGTACAGTGGTAAATGGCAGAATCCAAGATGGCAGAGGTTATTTGTAGGGCTGTGCCTGTGATATCACAGGGCTGGCTGGCTTCTGATTGTCTGCATGCATGGCATTATGAGAGATCCTGCTGCCTTCCCAGAGTTCCTTGCTTCATGTTCTCACACGTGCAGCAGCCATTTTAGGAAAAATGTGATTCGTTACCAAGAATCGCAAGGAAATTTGGATTCAGTGTGAATCAAATTTTTCCTTCGATTCGCTCATCTCTAGTACTAATCACACAGCAGGACAAGTTACTTCAGAACACTAAATTGATGCATCCTGACAAGCAAAGCAGAGAGGAGGATGAGGCAGCTCTGTAGCTCAGTGTTGTGAAGTAACTTGTCCTGCTGTGTGATTAGGACAGGTTTTGTGTGCACTAATAGGACGACGGCCATTTTATTTCTCCTAATGATTGCTCCCTAGACAAAACAAGCCATTTTAACTTTGGTATAGTATTTGGGAATATATTTATAATAAAGTAATATTTATGTATTTTAATTTTCTTATTTCCCGGAGAAACCCTTTAAATTAGCTTGATAGGCCAATCACGACCATTTTTCCACCCATTTTTCAAAACTACTTGATGATTGGTGTAAAAATGCACAAAGTTGCAAAATATATGCATAAATAAGTCTGAGAAGTCCAAAAGCATTTTGAAGCTAGAATTCTGGAGTGCAGGGAGTGATAAATTTTCCCCATAAATGTTTTGACTTCTTTTTCAGCTAAATGTACTGTATATAAAAGCAAAAGTCTCTAGTGTGAATAAGGCAGTAGTAATAGTGATAGTCAGCACAAGGCGAATATGAAGCACCAGGTCATGGTCATTTGGTGGTTTATGAAATAAGGTTTTCTTTATATTTTGTATCTATTATACTTTAACCGGCTTATTTCTACAATAGGCAAGCTAAAAAAAAACTGACATCTCGTGTCCTGGAACTCCAGCCAGCAACGAATATTCAGCAGGGAACAAGCTAAGAATATTTGCATGCCAGATTGCCAAGCTTGGAAATTCTTCATATGACAGATTTAGCATATTTTGAACATTTTGAGTGAACATTCAAATCACTACACAAAATGTTTTAGGTGGATACTTAATTTTATTGTTAATATAGCTCTACACTAGAGATGAGCAAATTTCCCAAAATTCGAATCGGTCATCAGATTCAATTTTGTCTGAACAAATTCAACCAAAATTGAATGTGCCCCAGTTTCCCTGTAAAGCTGTGTTTGACCACTGTGAGGTCTCCAAGGACATTATGCAACCCCTATGCAAACCCCGCAAGTTTTTTAACGCCAAGACAGCATTAGTAGTGACAAAGTGACAGCGAAATACTGTGTATGGCTATGGGTAAACAGATGGTAGCCGGTGGTAACAAAAAGTCAGTTTTGCAGATGTTTGGCTTGCCGTAATTTACGACAAATTTATCAAATGTCTTGTGGTGTTTGTTAAATTTTGTGCATCTTTAAATCCATGGGAACAATCACATGGCATGGTTGTATCATGATTGTGATGTGGCTACGTTAAACGAATGAAGACTGCACTTTTTAGTGGGTCTGTATTGTTAATGGGCGTGTGACACCTCCTATACCACACGACCATTAACAATACAGTCCCACTGAACAGTGTGGACTTCATTAGTTTAATTAGAGCCTGCTGTGGCTTTTTCAGCCACATAGTACTCGAACACAACATGGCCTCGACCGTGCTGTGTGGTTGTACCCTAACACATCTGTCTTGAGATGCTCCTCCATGTTACTGGAGTAAGAATCGACAATTTTTGTGACTTTTCAAAAAATCTCTGGGGGTCATTTATAAAATCAGATATGTCAGATTTGTGGCGTAAAAAAGTCGCAAGTTACTGTATAGCAACTGCAACATTTTTGCGACATTTCGTGATCCTCGCCACTTTTCACAGTGCTCTATGTTTAAGAGCTAAAAGTGAGTTTAGACCTGGATTTTGGCTCATTTACTATATCTGACTTTTACAAAAGTCGAAAAAAAAGTCACAACCCACTCTAAGCAACTCCCAGGTCTACTTTTAAACCTAAAGGTGTAAACCCCATTACACTCACGCCACATAAATTATTAAGGTGCACAAGTTCATAAATTTGGTGCAGGCACGCAAAGCCAGACTTAAAACTGACATAAAACAACCTTAAATGATAAATCACCCCCTCAGTTGATAAAGCTGGCTTAAATCAGCTCGACAGGCTTACCAGGCCCACTTTCTCAACCCTTTTTTACAATTGAAGTGAGTGGTGTAAAAATGCAAAACTTAGCAAACTTTTTGCATGAATAAATTCAAAAAAAGTCACAAAGCCCTATTTTATTAACCATTATCTAAAGCCAGATTTCTGGAGTGCAGGGCTTGATACATTCCACAAAGGGCAAACTTAAAGTGACCCATTTTCTAGTTGGGTCCAAACTGATGGAAGGCAGAGCAAGCAATACCATATTGTGGCACATTATACCACCCCAACAGAGCCATATACCACAGTACATCACAAAATACTACCTCCATGAGCACAAAATACATCTCTAAAAACGTCCACTGGCCGGCCGTGAGGAGGGCTCAGGCGGCCCCCTGGGCATCGGCCCACCAGGAAATTTCCCTGCAAGGTCTATGGCCAATCCGCCCCTGCATTCCACCTTATGTGTCCATCAGTTTGAAAAATCAATGTCAATAAATATTTAAGTTTTGTTTATCAAGAAAAACAATCACAAAATAAATATTATTTTAGAATATTTTGAACTGTTTCGAGTTGAAGAAAGGATTTGTGGAAATGAAGTAATCTTTTTTTCTGCCAACTCACATACTGTCCAGATAGCTGCAGCACAAAATGATATGTTTTTCTAAAGAAGAAGAAAAAATGTAGCCATCCAGTTTCTCATTTACATGCACCACATGATACTATCGAGACATCATTTTCACTAAGTAACATGATGTTAGAGCAAGAATTAGGATACCATTAGCAGCTCAATTACATACATCCTTCCATTAAAAGTGCTGGATGTGACAAAAACTTGTCTGACAACAGAACAACATGCAAAGGCCACTACAAAGCAAAGTGTTATTATCTTATTATCTCTGAGCACTGCTCTGCATTCATTCCCATCTTTCCCTGTGCCTCATTTTGAGAGACACATTTTTGGAAGACTGACTTTACCCCTCAGTTCACACTTGCGCGTTTTACAGCGTGTTCGAACGCACTGTAAAACGCTCAACAGGAGAAAACTCATGTTTCCCTATGGGCATGGTTCTCACCTGAGCGTTTTACAGCACGTTTGAACGCGCTGTAAAACGCCCTACGCTCAAAGAAGTTCTTGAGCTTCTTTGGGGCATTTTGTCGCGCAAAACGTGTAGATATGCCTTTTTCAATTGGTCTCCAGAGTCACGAACGCGCGTATGATGCGCGTTTCCTATTTGCAAAAACGCGCTGTAATGTGCGCGTAAAATGCGCGTCTCAGAAACGCTCAGGTATGAACCCAGGGTAAAGAGGACCTTTCACTAGTTTAAAAACTAAAAACTAACTATATCTGTGGGCAGAGCGGCACCCAGGGGTCCCCCTGCACTTACTAGTATGTCTGGGCGCCGCTCCGTTCGCCCGGTATAGGCTCCGGTGTCTGCAGCCCCTGGGCGCCGCTCTGCCCACAGATATAGTTAGTTTTTAGTTTTTAAACTGGTGAAAGGTCCTCTTTAAGAACACTTTATTATACCTTATCTCTGTGTAGCCTCCACTCCTGGTTTTGGCCCACAATCACTGACAGTAATCATTGATCAAACACTGACTGTTTGAAAGCGGCATAATGGTATAGACACGTTAATTACGTGTTTTTTTGTTTTTGTTTTGTTTTTTGCTTTTTAAAGAAACAATAGCCTATACAGGTGTGTCCCAATAAGTTAGAACATAATCAAAAAGTTAATTTTTTTAAGTTATTCAGTTTAAAAAGGGTAAACTCATATATTATAAAGATTCATTACATACAGAGTGATCTATTTCAAGCGTTTATTTATTTTAATGTTGATGATTATGGCTTACAGCTAATGAAAACCCAAAAGTCAGTGTCTCAGAAAATTAGATGATATAAGACCCATTAAAAAATATTTTTAATACAGAAATATTTGGCCTACTGAAAAGTATGTACAGTATATGCACTCAATACTTGGTCTGGGCTCCTCATGCATGAATTACTGCATCAGTGCAGGGTGGCATGGAGGAGATCAGCCTGTGGCACTGCTGCGGTGTTATGGAAGCCCAGGTTGCTTTTATAGTGGCCTTTAGGTCATCTGCATTGTTGGGTCTGGTGTCTCTCATCTTCTTCTTGACAATACCCCGGACATACGGATGCGAACAGCACACGGTGTAAAACCCACATTTTTTGTGGACCCATAGAAATGAATGGGTCCACAAAATGTGGATGCAGACCAAAAATGCGATCATGTGAAGGGAGCCTTAGGCCTCTTGCACACGAACGTGTGTGCCCCGTGCCCGTGCTGCGGGCCGCAAATAGTGGCCCACAATGCATGGGCACTGACCGTGGGGCAGCCGCAGCGGATCGCGGACGCATTCACTTGAATGGGTCCGCGATCTGCCCGTTCTGCAAAAAGATAGGACATGTTCTATCTTTTTGCGGGACGGAAGTACGGAACGGAACCCCACGGAAGCACTCCGTAGTGCTTCCGTAGTGTTCCGTTCCGTCATTCCGTTCCGCATCTCCGGATTTACGGACCCATTGAATTGAATGGGTCCGCATCCGTGATGCGGAATGGCCACGGAATGGTGCCCGTGTATTGCGGATCTGCAAATGCAGTCCGCAATACGGGCACGGGGCGCACACGTTCGTGTGCAAGAGGCCTTATAAAGCAAAATCTCCACTCTGCTGGAGTGGCTAACTGGAGTAGGGACACACCCAGCTTTCCTACTACCTGGCTGCCCATAGCATGAATAAGATAAACTGTACACACCTTCAAACGCTTTTCCCCTGGTCCTGTTACAATACATAAAGCTCTATAGTACGAACCTGCATGGCCTCAGGACTCTTGCACAAGAGCGGGTTTTTTCTCGAGATGTCATGTGTGTGGTAAATCCATTCCTGACCCATTTATTTTTATGGGTCTGTGCACATGAGCATTGTTTATCACTTAGGCTACTTTCACACCAGTGGCACTACGATCCGCCCCCCATGATCCAGCAGACAATGCCAGGAATCGGCAGGACACAAACCGCAGCATGGAATGGTTTGTGTCTTCCAGATTATTGCAGTTTTTGCCGGAGTGAGGCGGAATCTTCGCTGGACCCCGATTATACATAATGGGCCCGGTGAGCATTCTGGATGCATCCGGCAGTGCCGGACTCTAGAAGGCTGTTCTCTAATGGAACAGCCTGCCAGAATTCACACTACAGGTGTGAAAGAAGCCTTATGATCTCTGCAAAAATTGCAGCATTATCTATATTGTGCGTTTTTCACACAGGACTGGCTCCATAGTAATGAATGGGACTTGTGTGAAAAATGGAAAGAATCCGGATGCAATGTGGTTGTTTAATGACAGTTGCTAATAGTGTTGATCACGAATATTTAGAATAGAATAGCTCAAAATATATTCGTAATTGCGAATATCGTTTTTTTTTTTTTAATACCAGTCTATGCGAATCAAGAAAATAATGCCTGAAGATCAGGAATTTGCAAATCGCAAATTCGCATATTGCCCCTGCTGCTCATCACTAGTTGCTAAGAGATATTGAGTGTTATATGAAACTGGAGGCAAAGCGAAATACAGAATGGACATAGGAGACTTGTGCTAAACTCATATTGTATGCCCACCATGGATGTTTGCCAGTCACAACAGTATTATATGGAGAAAATAACTTTTCAATTATGGAAAGTTTCATAACGCTCAAAGTTCAGGGTTACAAAACTCAAAATGGAGTCATATTGATGTTTATAGTGTAAGTTCACATCAGAAAGTCCTCCACATATATACAGTGCAAGAAATTTACTTAAACATACTTGTTATTGGCAGTGCTCCCCAAAAAAATAATGTGAGCCAATAATATATGGGAAAGTAGGTTGTTTTATGACAACCTGCTCCATAGGCAGAATGTCCACCACCAATTCATCTATAGCTGCCACTAAGACACATATTTAAACAAATAGACCCACATCTTTTTTGCATTGTGTTATACAGATGAGGATGCCTTTTTAGTTTTAGTTATTACATTAAGCTATCAATGCTACTATTATGTTTCCTGTGAGACCAATGTTTTCAACTAAAGCACATCGTCACAGTGAATAATTCTGAAGCGTGAGTGCTTGGGTCTTTGGTGGTGCAATATAGGCAATTTGTAGCATATGACAGATGTGCAGTTCAAGCCTTGTCTATCAAAAAAAATTACGGTCGTGTAGGAGCAATGCACCAATTTACAGTCAGAATTCATTACCCAAAGGAAGCTAATTAGCGCAGTGCTTATCTTGATTGTGTGCCATCAAGTAGCATAAAGACTGCTTAAATTTAGCACTGTGAACAACCAAATTGCAGGGGGGCAAAGAGTAATTGAGGACCAAAGAGGGGTTTTTCAAAATGTAATTCATGTGCTAAGACTAAGACTTAAACAAGATACTTTTAAAAATACTTTTTAAAAAGCATCTGCTCTGCTGGGGAAACAGAAACAGATACACTGTGCATGCGCTGACAGTGTGGAGTATGGTGCAGGCGCAAGATACTTGGGGATGGTCTAAGGCCCCTTTCACACGGGAGAGTTTTCCGCGCGGGTGCAATGCGTGAGGAGGACGCATAGCAGCCGCACTGAATCCGGACCCATTCATTTCTATGGGGCTGTGTACATGAGCGGTGATTTTAACTTCTGCGTTGCGTGAAAATCGCAGCATGTTCTATATTGTGCGTTTTTCACGCAACGCAGGCCCTATAGAAGTGAATGGGGCTGCGGGAAAATCGCAAGCATCAGCAAGCAAGTGCGGATGCAGTGCGATTTTCCAGCATGGTTGCTTAGCAACGGGACCAAATCTTTATTATTTTCCCTTATAACATGGTTATAAGGGGAAATAATAGCATTCTTAATAAAGAATGCATAGTAAAATGAAGAGGAAGGGGTTAAAAATAGTAAAAGTTAACTTACCTTAGCCACTTGATCGCGTAGTTGCGATCTCTCCTCTCTTTCCCAGCATCAACTAAGAACTAAAGGACCTGTGATGACGTCACATCACATGGTCCAATCACATGGTCCATCTTACCATGGTGATGGACCATGTGATTGGACCATGTGATGTGACGTCATCACAGGTCCTGTAGATCTTAGATGATGCAGGGAAAGAGAGAACAGATCGAAACTACGCGATCAAGTGGCTAAGGTAAGTTAACTTTTATTATTTTTAACCCCTTCCACTTCATTTTACTATGCATTCTTTATTAAGAATGCTATTATTTCCCCTTATAACCATGTTATAAGGGAAAATAATCAATTCTCCAGAAGATGGCGATTTTTCTCACGCGCGTGCAAAACGCATTACAAACGTTTGCACCCGCGTGGGAAAATCGCGCATATTCCCGCAATGCACCCGCCTCTTATACGGGCGTCAAACATGACGCCCGTGTGAAAGAGGCCTAAGTGTGGAGCAGAGGAGCTCTGGTGCTCTGAGGAGCTTGTTCGCAGACCTTGTTGCACCAAAGCCCTAATTTGCAAACAAAGTAAATGAGGAGGTATCATTTTACTTAGCAGGACCAACCCTAGATATTATGCCTGGTTTAATAAGGTTGATTCTGCTGAGAATGCTCTTAAAAAAATGTAATAAAAGTGTCTAAAATGAGATGTGCCAAAGTTTTGGTGCAAACAATGCCACAAAACTGGCATCTCTAATGTAAAAAATGGGGGTACTGCAATCTGTCCATGAACATTTACTACTTCAAAGGACACTACCTATACCCTAGTAGCCTATCTAAAGCATCTGAGACTTAAACAGCTTACATTCTATGTATCAATTCTGTCAGAGAAGACAATTATCTGAACTTTCAATAGCTCCATTACTTTACATTACAACTCTACTAAGACCACTATTATTTTCTGAAATTGCTGTACAATTAAAGGTTGGTAGTTGGAACTAGTGTTGAGTGCGAATATTCAAATAGCGAATTTTTATCGCGAATATCGCAACTTCGATAATTCATGAATATTGCGAATATAGCGGTATATATTCGCTATTTCGAATATTCGTTTTTTTTGTTTGTTTTTTTAGCTGTTAATCCTTGTTGCTCTCTGGTTGTCTTCCCACTTCCCAAAAGCTGTTCTTACCTGTCCGGAGGATTCCTGGCTCCCTGCCTGCTCCAGTTAATTCCCGTTGCCGCTTCTGCCGACTTCCCATGTGCATGGGAGCGCCTCCATGCTAAAATGTACTGTCGGATGTGAGAATCACGATCTCACAAATTTGATTAAGTTGTAATCGCAATGCGATTAATATAACCTGAATTACTCACATTGCGATATTCGTTATATTCTAGCAATACACCATTAGGAACTTAGCTCTAAGATGAATTCGCAATGCTATTATATGTTTGCTTCGCGAATGAAACAGAGCTGAGTTGCTAATGGTTGTATTGTTAGAATATAACGAAGATTGCAAATATAGTGCTATATTCGTGAATTTGTGATATTCGTCATCTTGCATGTTCTCGTAAAGGCATATGGGGGTTTCTTATTTTATTGTATGCCACCCGGGCTGTAAGTATGTAAGCTCACCTATTTATCATGTTAGTGATGATGTGTCGCCCTGTGCGGCCAACGTGACCACGTGGTTTTCTCTCCACGATCAAGTGGATAAGTTGAGCATAATTTTTTTTTTTACTTTCAGCCACCATTTTAGGAAAAATTGATTTGTTACCATGAAGCACAAAGAAATTCAGCTTTGTGGTGAATTGAATTTTTCCTGCGATTCGGATCGAAGTCCACTTCAGATACTGCTCAACACTAGTTAGACTGTATAATATGTGATGCTGATAGAATTATTTATTGTGTAAAAATCTGCTTTATTATTCTTTTTACGTGCTTACAAAAAATAGGGAAGCCAAGCTCCAACTGTTTTCTAAAGAAAATAAGCACCGTCTTCCTTAAATCCATTTAAAACATATCCACTGAAGAGAAATAGAACATGGCTCAAGTTTTTCCTTCTTCTTACATAGTACATATTCATAAAGATAAGCTGTCTGATTTAGAAAGCTTGACCTTCCAATGATTTGTACTCACCTTGAAATCACACATTACCTCTTTTGGTCGCCAGGAGACATCGCAGTTAGAAGAATCGAAGCCTTTATCAACCACAATTTAAACAAGTCCTTGTGGGATTTATTAATCTCGCTGCAATCTCCTGGGCCTATCCGCAATTACATTGTCAGAAAACTAATCAATCAGGAATCAGCCACAGATATAGATTTTGGGTTCAGTACTTGTGAAATCAACAAATATTGTTTAGAGTAATATCACTAACAATTTATATTAAGTATTAGTCAAGAGCGAATTTCCCAAAATTTGTTTTGCTCTGATTTGTCTGAATCAGATAAGGGTGGGTTCACATCATGTTTTATGCCTCCGTTTGACGTATACGTTACAAAAAAGGATACAAAAACGCAGCACATCACATTGGTAAAAAAAAAAAAAAGTATAGTTTTTTTAATATGGATATCTATGTAGAACGGATGCAACTGTATGGCATCAGTCTGAGGCATCCACCTAATTAACGTTAAAAGGATGGGAAAAACGTGATGTGAACCCACCCTAAGAAATTTTATTTGGGTGCCCTAAACTCCCTTTTACATGAGTACATTTTCTGCACTGGTGCAATGTGTAAAGTGAACTAATGTCACCTGCACTGAATCCTGACCCATTTATTTCAGTGGGTCTGTGCACATGAGCGTTTTTTATTCACGCATCAGTTCTGCGTTGTGTGAGAATCGCAGCATGTTCTATATTCTGCATTTTTCACGCAGTCCTGGTCCCAAGCAAGCAAATGCGGATGCAATGCGTTTTTCACTGATGGCGTTTTTCAGAGATGTTGTTTGTAAACATTCCGTTTTTTATCACTGGCGTTAAAAAACGCATTGCACCCGCACGGAAAAACTCAAACTCTGAACCCAATCGCAGACAAAACTGACTGAAGTTGCTTGCGAAATTATGCTTCTTTAACTTTGTCTACACTCTAAAACTTTTAGTATTAAAATTGAAAGGATAAGACTATAAGACACAGAGCTATCCATTCCAGCAGAATTAACCCTGTATTACATAGTTGCACATTCATTAGACCAATGATACATTTCACCGGCTATTTTCAACTCTTCTTTTCCTTTCCACCATGTAGCTGTTAGGGGATGCCTCCTGCTGAACACTACTCTATAACCCATATCACTTCCTATCAGCTGCTTCTCTATGCCTCTTTCTTCTCTTTAGGTCTAGATTCCCTTTTAAGCCATTTGATACAGCAGCAGCAAAAATGTTGGCAAGAGTGCTCAAATCAAGAGATTGTATGTATCATTTTGTTCTAGCCGCACCTATTAGAGATTATTCCTTTGACACATACTTTGTTACATTAGTGCACCCAAGTATATTATGGCTATGTACAAGATCTGAGTTGTACTGAGCCTGAATATGGCATGCTTCCAATCTCATATGGAGGCGTGCAGGGTTTAAATTCATGTCAGATTCTTATGAAAAATAATTGTTGCCTGCACTATCAAGTTATGCATTTCAGAAATATGCTACTCGTATACAGAGTTGAACTAAGCTCCATATGATGACAAATGGACTGTCTGCAGACTTGTAGTACAGAGCAACAGGGAAGCGATGTAACTTAGTACAGCCCCCTGTAGAGCTACGTGCACCAAGCCTTAAATGAAGCAAATGTATTGTATAGTACACCTATTAAACCCGGACAGCAGTAGAGTACTTTCAACGAAGGGGTCCAGAGGGACGAGAGGCTCGGCACTGAACTTCCTCTCTTCCCAACATCAAAGCATTGCATTTTCATGCAGTGCAAATATATTTTTACAGTAACTGTATAAATACCTATGCACTGAGCTCCCCCTAGTGGTGGCTGCAGGCAGCCAGTTTTCTAATATATTTTGTAAAGGAAAGCAGTGATTTAGAGCTGTGTGGGGGGGATTTATCAATGTATTTATAGCAGTTGTCTGGTGTAAATTCATTAATGTGCATATTTTTTTAAGCACCTGTTCCACTTTTTTCAAAGTCGAAGTCAGATAAAATGGGTAAGGCCAAGGCTGACTTTTTTTATTACAATTTTTCCTTCCACCCAATTATAAAAACGTAAATTCATCAGAAATATGGGATGGTGCGCAAAAACACGTGCTGGCAGACTGGGTGCGGCAGGGGACCCATACTGAATTTGACAATGGGGCCCTATGGTATACAACCCTGCCTCATCAGGCCTGGTCAAGTCTCCTAGTGAGATTTAAAAAAAAATGTAAAAATCTATGTAAAGAAATATAAAGAAAAAAAAAGTTCACCTATAAAATATTCATGTTTGATAGTGTACACCTTAACAAAATATGTAAAACAATGCCAGAGGGGCCATTTTTGTTTATACCACCTTCTTGAATAAAAAGCAAGCAAAAAGTCGTCTGTACCAAAAAAAACATTACCAATGCAAAACTTATGGCGCTCAGAATATGGCAACACAAAAACAAATAATTGCATTTGATAAGTCTTATTTTTACTGACCCACAATATAAAATTAACATGTTATTTATACTGCACAGTGAATGCCATAAAAGCAAAACTCAACAGATAAATGCCTAAAATTTTAGGATAGCTTTTCTTGTAGCCTCCCCCATATTTTTAAATGCATTCTATATACCCCACAACAGTGAATTAAAAATCCTTCCTACAGCTCATGTTGACAGAAATTTAACATAAGTATGGGTTTTTGAAAGCGTGGTTCAAAATATGAAAAATATATATTGCTGCGGCACCGTGGGGTTTATTGAACACATCTCACGGATACAAGATTTGCTTTTATATAATTATTATTTCAACTTTGCAAACCAACTTCTTTAAGCTCTAGAAACGACAAGAAGTAATTAACTGATTATTGATCTCTGGGGTCATTTTCTTGATCCACCGGCTTTGTATAGACACTTAATTATAGTACTCAAGAGCCAATATTGTTATTTTTTTCATATAGTAGCTTTAGACGACTAATAATACCAGAAACAAAATGCATTTTAGCAAAGACAAATAGGTGCTTAATGACAGACACAAGGTGCTAATATGCAGTGGCTATCATCATTATACTGTATGTACTAAACATGTGCAATGCGATATGTAAATGCTAAAGCTCATTATTATGTTTGGCATACACTGTACATGATTGACAGCCTATTCATTGCAATAGAAAATAGCAATAAATATACTGTCAATGAGTTTTTTATTTTTTAAAGATACATCTGCAAGATTCTCAAAGCATGTAAATTCTCAAAGCGTGGTAAAAGTCATGCTAGTTACTGTACATACATGCTGATTTTGCTGAAGACTTTGCTACATATTTCATGTCAATTTAGATGAGGTTTGTTAAATGATCTTTTATTTTTCTGGTACTGTATAACACTGCAGAGTAACCATCAGCATTTCTGGGTGTTTCACAACTGTATGCATGCAGCCCTTTGGTAATGTCATACCCAGGTTTCTGTGGCAGTTTTTCATGCAAGTTTTTTTAAAAACCAAAAGTGGGTTCAGAGGGATTGAGAAATATAAAGGAAGGTCTAAGGGTCTATTCACACGTCCGTGTGTGTTTTGCGGATCTACAGATCCACAAAACACGGAAACCAGCAATGTGCATTCCGCATTTTGCGGACCGCACATCGCCGCCACTCTTATAGAAAATGCCTTTTCTTGTCCGCAATTGCGGACAAGAATAGGACATGTTCTATTTTTTTCGGGAACGCGATTGCGGACCCGGCAGGGACATCGTCTGTCCCCATTGAAACTAATGGGTCCGCAATTCCGTTCCGCAAAATGCGGAACGGAAAATGCGGACGTGTGAATGGACCCTAATACTTCTCCTTCCTGCTCAATCCAATTCTGGCCGTACACATTACGCCAGGTTCACATGACCATTTAGGCTTCGTTCATATCTCTGTTTTGGAGATCCGCCTGTCTGATCCAGGACAAATGTTGGCCTGTCGACCAGACAAAAAACCGTGGCATGCAACGTTTTTTGTCCCGCTTAATCCTGACATTTATGCCAGAAATCAGCTGGATCACCGCCAGACCTCATTGCAGTCAATGTGAATGCGGTGGTGAAGTATAGGACCAGCCTACTGTGCCAGAACAGCCTAACGGAGATGTGACCTAAGCTGCTAGTTTCACCTCTGCAGCAGGGGCTCCAGCAAGCAGTTCTGGTAGGTAATAGTCTGCCAGAGTTTTCCAGATCCGGCATTGCCGGATACTGCCGTCTCTCTGCTGGACCCCATTGATTATATTTGGGTCTAGCAGAGATCCGGCAGCTACCTGACAAATGTTGAGTATCAGCCGGACAGAAACTGCTGCACACTATGGTTTGTTTCTGGCCAATTCCTGGCATTCTCTGCTGGAACTGGCATTCAGATCACCCTGCCACAGATGTGAAACTAGCCTAAGATGTATGTCAGACAAACCTGATGATTTCACCTGGATCAGCCAACCATCTAATGTGTATGGGGACACTCAACTCTCCCCTAAGGGCAGATATTGGTGGGAGATAAGGATCAGCCATGTTGGATTTCAACACAGAAGTCTTGCATTGGCTACTCCCTCTTTCTACTGAGAATACATGATTGCTTCACCGAGCTGATCAGGAATATGTATGAGGGGATAGGGAGGGAAAGCTATCATATGTGTATGGCCAGGCGTAGCCCATGCAAAAGATCCGATCATAGACCCCCGATTGCAGTGGTGAAATAGCACAAGATTTGTGTCAACTGTTAGTGAGAAATCTCCAACAAGATCTGTAGGGGTTTGACAATTTTACATTGCATTTGGGCCTCTTCTGTTTGGGAACGAGAGAATGGGGGACATTTACTAAGCATGTTGCGCCATAATTATAGTGTAAAATGTGCCAAAAAGAATGGCATTTTGATTCGCACCAAATATATCAACTGTTTTCTTCCGAATTTTTACCATAAAGAATGCATCACGCCAAAAATGAGTTATAAATGTCAAAGTGGGCGGGGCTATCAAACTGGTGCATATTACGCCTCATTTATCAACCTCTTATAGGCAGAAATTTCTCTGATTGTTGAGGACAATTAAACCAGCATATGTGGTGTTTTGTGTAAAAAGCCGCATTTAGGGCTCATTCGCACGATCGTGGTTTGGTTCCGCATCCGAGCTGCTTGTTTGCGACTTGGGTGTGGACCCATTCATTTCAATGGGGCCGCAAAAGATGCAGACAGCACTCCATGTACTGTCCGCATTTGTTGCTCTGTTCCGTGGCCCTGCAAAAATTATAAACCATGTCCTATTCTTGTCCGTTTTGTGGACAAGAATAGGCATTTCTATAAAGGGCTGTCTGTTCCGTTCTGCAAATTGCAGAAGGTACACGGGCGGCATCCGTGTTCTGCAGATCCGCAATTTGCGGACAGCAAAACACAGCATGCTCGTGTGAATGAGCCCTTAGAAAGATGCAACCTTTTGTCAAAATGTCGCATTTATGAAAAGAAAACCAACTCGTGGGAACAAGTGATAGTTAAGTATTAAAACAGAATGCAATTATTTTTTTCTAATAGAAATGAGCTAAACTGCAGGGTTTTGTCAGTAAATTGACATCCCACAAAAACAATAACAAAAACGTCCTGAGACAAAAGTTGCAATTTACTACTGTAAATGTCGCAACTATGTTTCAAATGTCTCAAATGTGTTCTGAAAGGGGGGTGGCTGAAATGGCGCATTTTAGTTTTAAAAAAATCACATTTTAGTGCCATTGTGTAAAAATGTCGCAAATAGAGAGAAATTGGCGGCTGATCAGGTTTATATTTTAAAAAGTCACATTTTAAAAAGTTGTGTGCGCCTCTTGATATATGAGGTGAAACATATCACCACTTTTGATTTGCAACGTTAGTTTTTTGTGGTGCAAATTATGTCATTATTGATAAATGTCCCCCAATATCTCTACAATACTGTACCACACCAAGGTATCATATGACGACTCATGGAGTGCCTATGATATATGCTGCAGTATGGGCCACACATCGCTGACATGCATGGTGTCTTAAAGGGGTATCCCATGATTAATGTAAAAAATAAAAATCAGACATCATATAGTACATGACAATTCCTTTCTAACAAAGCTAGAACCAGCCCTGTACCTCACATGGATCCAGAGATCTTCATTGCTCCATTTGCTCTGCTATTTAGATATATTTCAAGTTGGCAGCTCAGGGGTGTGTCCTTTCTCAGAGGTGTGTCCTATCTTAGGGGCACGTCATTTCTGCTGCAGCGCTTTCTCTGTAACTGTTACAGGTTGATATGGCTGGTGGCAGTTGAAGAATGGAACTGAGCATGTGCGACCACCTCAGTGAGGTCACTAAGATGGACAGAGAAATTAGAAAAAAGAACAAACAGCAGGTGGTGAAAAACTCAAAGGCTATACTAAATGTTTAATTACAGGAGTATTTAAATCTAGGTGCTGGTTTGTAAGATGTAGAATATTCTTCCCTGGACAACCCCTTTAAGAAACTGACTGCAGAATACTAGGAATGGGAAGTCCACTCCCTTCAATAAGTCCTGGCTATCAGACATTTGTCACTTGAAAGGAAGTAATTGATATCCATGTCCTCTGCCAGATTTCTGCAAGACTGTGTTACCTGCAGAAAATCCCGCAGACTGGTAAGCACAGTGTTAAAGTTTTTGTTCTCTACTTTTATCATTCATTTCTAAGTTTACTGTTCCTTTAATAGCACTTGGCAGGTTGTGGTTTCATAAGATGCAATCTTGTGGGCATACTATTGTCAGCACTGAACCAACTGGGAAGACAGCGCTTTTAACAGGAGCTGGTGTGTTTCCCGAAACGTAATTGATATTGTAGCTCATTACTAGAATGCTTTAGTGTTACTGTAAATTGGCTTAAAGTGAAACACCTCAAAAATGTGGGTTAGTAGAATGAACCTACTAGATTCATTTATCATGTCGTTCTTTCAGTCTGGTCCCTCTAATACAAGGTGCAATTTACAACATAAAGGTTTACAGGCAATGACAAGACTGCTGCATTTAATATAGTATAAAGCTAGATTCCAATTTTTTAAGATCTAAACATAATATAAATAGCCACTTAAAGTTCCACCCAAAAATATTTAACATTTTTGGATTTGAACGCTTGTGCAATTATAATTCAATAAAATGTATTTGTATATCGCCACCTGCTGTTTGTCCCTCTCGTTACTTCTCTGTCCACCTCCCTGAGGTGGACACACATGCTCAGTCCCATCCTATATCTGCCACCCGCTGGATCTACTAGTTGGGGCAATTACTCCCTGATGTGTGAGAGGGAGAGAGCTGCAGCAAAAAGGACATGTCCCCTGAGAAAGGACACAGACCCTGAGCTGCCAGCCTGAAGATAATTTAGCACAGCAATTGGAGTAATAAATGGTGAGATCTCTGGATCCATGTGAGGTACAGGGCTGGTTCTAGCTTTGTTAGAAATAGATTGTCATGGACTATATGATGTCTGATTTTTAGTTTTGACATTAATTACGGGATAATCCCTTTAACAAGCTACACATTTCCTAGGACTAAGTAGGAGAACTCTATAATGACCTACATAATAGTCCAAGATTAAACTTATACAGTATGAACAGGCTCCATATTACTCTAGACACTCTCATAACCATCTAGCCTTGCTTCATTCAGCTGCACATAGAAAAACTCCAATGATGACATTTGAAAATGAGAAAATAAAAGAGAAAAATCACAGCGTTAGCTTTGGGAACACACCACTGAAAAACACAAAGGTGAGCGATGCGGAATCCGCGGAACATCAAACATCCAGCTTCGTCCCTGCAGGCACTTGGCCATAGGGATGCCTACTCATACATACATCAAAAGGCTGACGGTACAAAAGAGCAGAGTCTTTTCTGAGTCCTCCTCAGGTTTCCTCTCGTGAACACATGGCCTCTCAACAACATGATAACTGGACAGTCTACAGTGAACGCTGAAACATTTTAGGTAATTATCTTTTTGCCAGCAGATGTATTACAATATATTATATCCATTGCACAACGTTATGAAAAATTCAATTCAGCTTCTTCGCCGAAATTCACAAAAAAATTTGATCTGTGACAAACAACTTTGTCACACAGTGCATTTCTTTGGATGTAGCGGGCAGGGAATGCCGATCGTGCTGCCCCCGTCATTGCACCCCTTAGATGCCAGGTTCAAATCTAGTGTGGTGACTAGTGACTGGTATTTTACATTTTTAATCCACCATTGCCTTTTCTTTACAAAAATGTTTCCCTTTAAATAATATTCCTTTAAAGGGAATCTGTCAGCAGTTTTCTGATACCCTCACCTATTCATGAGCTCACGGCTGTCCCCGCCCACTTGCCTCTGATTGACAGTTTTTCCATATGAATCAGCAGCAGGGGGGCGGGGAAAGCCAAGAGCTCATTAACATGGGGACTCATTGGTATGTGCTGGAGCTCTTCAATACAAATTGTGGCAACATGGCTGGGACAATTAATGAAAGTGACCCAGCATTTTTCTAAGGAGACCTGTCACTAGTTTATGTTGCCCTTAGTTAGAAATCTGGTGACAGATTCCCTTTAAATAATAGAAATCATTCACAGACAGATCCATAGTGTTTATATTACACTAGCAGAAGGACCCAGCTTTGCATGGGTATATTTCACCTATTTAATTTAATGTTTGTGTGTGTCGTTAAAAGATATCGACGGTATCCACTATAACAGTGACATCTACAGTACCCCACCCTTTAAAAGTGACCTCCACAGCAGCCACCCCTTTATTAGGGACCTCCACAGTCCCTGCCTGATTAACAGTGATTTCCACAACACCCGCCCCCTTAACAGCGACCTCTAAAGCACCCCGCCCCTTAACACTGACCTCCATAGCGAACCATCCCCATAACTGTGACCTCCACTGTTCCCTGCCCCCTTAACAGAGACCTCCACAGCATCTCGCCCCCTTAACAGTGACCTCCACAGCAGCCCGCCTCTTTAACAGTGACCTCCACAGCAGCTGCCCTTTTATTAGTGACCTCCACAGTACCCCATCTCCTGAACAGTGATTTCTATAACACCCCGTCCCCTTAACAGTGGCCTCTACAGCAATATGCCCTTTAACACTGACCTCCATAGCGGACCGTCCCCTTAACTGTGACCTCCACAGCAGCCTGCCCCCAGGGTGGCCAGAGGTCCAGTTTTAGGCAGGACAGTCCGGCTTTCAGACTCTCTGTCCTCCGTCCGGCGCAGGGCCTAGACGGACACAGGGATGTCCTTTTGAACAGCTCACTCTCAGACAGCAGCACCGTGCTGTCTGAGCATGAGCTGCAGAGAGAAAGATAAATAATAGAAATCATTCAC
Source organism: Bufotes viridis (assembly GCA_033119425.1). Lineage (NCBI taxonomy): Eukaryota > Metazoa > Chordata > Amphibia > Anura > Bufonidae > Bufotes > Bufotes viridis. Next base: position 108,441,377 of record CM065595.1, read on the forward strand.
AGACAGATCCATAGTGTTTATATTACACTAGCAGAAGGACCCAGCTTTGCATGGGTATATTTCACCTATTTAATTTAATGTTTGTGTGTGTCGTTAAAAGATATCGACGGTATCCACTATAACAGTGACATCTACAGTACCCCACCCTTTAAAAGTGACCTCCACAGCAGCCACCCCTTTATTAGGGACCTCCACAGTCCCCGCCTGATTAACAGTGATTTCCACAACACCCGCCCCCTTAACAGCGACCTCTAAAGCACCCTGCCCCTTAACACTGACCTCCATAGCGAACCATCCCCATAACTGTGACCTCCACTGTTCCCTGCCCCCTTAACAGAGACCTCCACAGCATCTCGCCCCCTTAACAGTGACCTCCACAGCAGCCCGCCTCTTTAACAGTGACCTCCACAGCAGCCCGCCTCTTTAACAGTGACCTCCACAGCAGCTGCCCTTTTATTAGTGACCTCCACAGTACCCCATCTCCTGAACAGTGATTTCTATAACACCCCGTCCCCTTAACAGTGGCCTCTACAGCAATATGCCCTTTAACACTGACCTCCATAGCGGACCGTCCCCTTAACTGTGACCTCCACAGCAGCCTGCCCCCAGGGTGGCCAGAGGTCCAGTTTTAGGCAGGACAGTCCGGCTTTCAGACTCTCTGTCCTCCGTCCGGCGCAGGGCCTGGACGGACACAGGGATGTCCTTTTGAACAGCTCACTCTCAGACAGCAGCACCGTGCTGTCTGAGCATGAGCTGCAGAGAGAAAGTCACCCTCCCTCCCACCCCTGCAGCTGACAGAGGTGGATTTTTGCCTTCATATTTTTAATCCCGGTCAGCTGCGGAGTAGGAGGGGGCATGGCCTAATCAGGTCAGGGGCAGGCTGAGCGGGACCTGGGGGCATGGTTTTTAAGTCTGTCTTTTGAGGGTGGCCTGATTGGCCACCCTACCTGCCCCTGAACTGTGACCTCCACAGCACTACGCTCCCTTAACAGTGTCATCCACAGCGCCCTACCCCTATAAAGCTGACCTACAGCAGTGGAGAAAAATGGCTTGGTTGTTATGGAAACATACATACACACATACATACACTCAGCTTTATATTTTAGATGGAATATTGCATACCTATAACTTACAAAAGTATAAACTGAATGAGTACCATGTCTATGGTACAGAAACCACATATCATCAGCTGTGATATAATAATTAGGGTAGGCAGATTAGTTTGCTGCCATTTTAAGAGTCATTGCCTTTAAATTTTTTTGTACAACCAATCTGATGTGGTGTCCAGGCTGCATAAAATGTTGTAGGTGGACAGCTACAATGGGGGTCAATTTTCAAAGAGCGACATTCTATGCTATTCTATGATACCGCCTGTACTGCCAGAGGATGGGCCTAATTTATGACGTGACACAGGTCTAATGATAAATGAGAGGCATCCTCTGCCTGTCCATGCGCCTAGATTTAAATCTACACCAGCCCCTGACTTATCTCTACCTTCTGGTTAATAAATCATGCTTTGCAAACATTACAATGTGGCTTCTTCAATGGGTTCTCAAAAAGCAAAACTGATAAAAAATAAAAACATACTGTAATGCTTCCAGTTTTCCATGTTGTGATTCTGTTTCGGAGCAGAAACCAAGACTCCTAAAGTCCATAGGAAAATCTGCATAAGGCCTGCTCACATCCAAAAACTGTGTTCGTCCCACAGAATGTCTTTAATCGATTCACCTATACCAGAGATGCCCAACCTGCGGCTCTCCAGCTGTTGCAAAACTATAACTCCTAAAATGCCTGGACAGCCTACAGCATACAGCAGGGCATGGTAGGAGTTGTAGTTTTACAACAGCTGGAAGGCCGCAAATGGGGCACCTATACCATGGGGTAATATTTAGTACAGTGTTCTCAATATTAATAAGAAAAGCAAAATTAGTATGGCTGCTCACCTTTTAATGATTTAGCCATGCTGGGCGCTTCTATGCATAGTTATGGTTTAATTTTACATGGATATTCAAACTTTGATTCCACCACATTTATTCTTGAACTGTACTACAAAGAATGGAATTTTTTGGCCGATAAATATGAAGCACATAGTTCTTTTTTTCACACATAGCTCGCCACTAAATGTTGTCAAATCGTATAACCAGCATAAGTGTACAGCACATTGACTCATGCATACAAATGTAGTTCAGTGGTCCTAGGCTGCTTGATATTTAGATAGCGTTCTGCTGCCTATGGGAAGTATCACATTGATAAAGATTATAGAGAGGACTTTTGAATTGCTGGCATACAGTATTCACTGCTGTGATAAATACATAATCTCCCATCAGAAACCATACTGAACAGAATTTCAATGAGAACATCAAGGCAAAACCAGATATACCACCTTGGAAGCATTGTATAAGAAGAGGCTATTCATACATTCTGCAGCACATAAGGCAGGATATTGTTGTAATTATGTCACTAAAATAAACCCTTGGCTTACTGCCAGCTGTGTCTCATACAAGACTGAACCCGATTCACAGTGTTGGATATGGAGCATCAATGGTAAACCTGTGGAAAGATGACACATTTATGTCCTACTGGAAAAAGGAATTTTTTTTTTGTCTAATTGAAATCTTTACTGAAATACATTCTTTTTTTCTAATCTGCGTTCATTTTTTTCCTGATTGTATATTGTTTTACACAATTATGAGTTAGCCATTTTCCCTGTGCAGCTGCTTTGAGCTTTAAAGAAAGTATTCTATAGGTACAAGTTATTCCCTATCCACAAGACAGGGGATAACTATGAGATCGGCAGGGGTCCTACAGCTGGGACCAGGGCTGGGACAAGGTCCACCGCCAACAGAGGCTGAGCTGCCCAAGTGCCCCCCCCCCCCTCCAACTTGTGAATGACACTGCTATGGGGGATCTGTGATGGATGACACTGTTATTGGGGAATCTGTGGATGACACTGTTATTGGGGAATCTGTGGATGACTCATATGTGTCATCCACAGATCCCCCCTCCCCATAACAGGGTCCGTGTAGGAATGACACCAATACAAGGGGTGAGGCTGTGGGGTTGTATCTGCTTTTTTGATGACAGCGCCAGCGGGGCCCGTGCAGTGACTGTATTCTACCACACCCCCCATCCCACACTGTATATCATCTTAACTATATAACTGTAGTGATTTACTACAGTTATATAGTTAACAAGATTATATCCAGAGAGCAGGGGGGAGGGGGGGGGAGGGGGTGTAGTAGAAAACAGTCACTGCACGGGCCCTGCTGTCATTATGAATAGCATATGTGACCCCCACCTCTTTTATTGGTGGTCATTCAGTAAATTAACCCTGTTTTGGGGGGGTGGGGGGGTGTCTGTGGATGACAAATATGTGTCATCCACAGATTCTCCCCATAACAGGGTTCATTAAGTGAATGAACACCCAAATTGTGGTGACCCAATACATGGGAGTTGCATCTGCAGAGCTTTTGTATAATGCCACCCCACACTGTAGTGTCCCCCACACAGTAATGTCCGCCACACTGCCCCCCACACAGTAATGTCCGCCACACTGCCCCCCACACAGTAATGTCCGCCACACTGCCCCCCACACAGTAATGTCCGCCACACTGCCCCCCCACACAGTAATGTCCGCCACACTGCACCCCACACAGTAATGTCCACCACACTGCACCCCACACAGTAATGTCTGCCACACTGCACCCCACACAGTAATGTCTGCCACACTGCGCCCCACACAGCAATGTCCGCCACACTGTGCCCCACACAGTAATGTCCGCCACACTGCCCCCTGCACAGTAATGTCCGCCACACTGTAGTGTCCCCCACACAGCAATGTCCGCCACACTGCCCCCCACACAGTAATGTCCGCCACACTGCCCCCCACACAGTAATGTCCGCCATACTGCCCCCTGCACAGTAATGTCCGCCACACTGTAGTGTCCCCCACACAGTAATGTCCGCCACAATGCCCCCCAACACAGTAATGTCCGCCACACTGCCCCCCACACAGTAATGTCTGCCACACTGCCCCCACACAGTAGTGTCCCCCACACTGCCCCCACACAGTAATGTCCGCCACACTGCCCCTCACACAGTAGTGTCCCCACACTGCCCCCACACAGTAATGTCCGCCACACTGCCCCACACAGTAATGTCCCCACACTGCCCCCACTACAGTAATGTCCGCCACACTGCCCCCACACAGTGATGTCCGCCACTGCCCCCACACAGTAATGTCCGCCACACTGTAGTGTCCCCACACAGTAATGTCCGCCACACTGCCCCTCACACAGTAATGTCCGCCACACTGCCCCCCACACAGTAATGTCCGCCACACTGCCTCCCCACACAGTAGTGTCCCCACACTGCCCCCTGCACAGTAATGTCCGCCACACTGCCCCCACACAGTAATGTCCGCCACACTGCCCCCCACACAGTAATGTCTGCCACACTGCCCCCCGCACAGTAATGTCCGCCACACTGCCCCCACACAGTAATGTCCGCCACACTGCCCCCACACTGCCCCCACACAGTAATGTCCGCCACACCCCTCAACCACACAGCAGTGCCCCCACATAGTAATTTGTCATGCTCTCCCCTCTTGTCATTCTCCCCCCTCTTGTCATAATCCCTCTTCTTGTCATGCTTGTTCTGCCCCTGTCATTCTCCCCCATCTTTTCATGCTCTTTATACCCCCATGTTGTCATGCTCTTTATACCCCCATGTTGTCACAGACTTCATGTAAGGGGGCCCAGCATTTTCACTGTACTTAATGCCGGGCCCGTCAGAGCGCTCCCCTCACCTCCATTATGTTCACTGCTCCAGGCTTCCGGGATCAGGCCCCAGCGCTGCCACACATTAAGTAGGCGGGCGGAGCCTAACGGAGGTCCGTTAGGCTCCGCCCACCTGCTTACTGTGTTTCTAGTTAGAGGCAGCGGTGCCTGATGCTGGAGGCCTGAAGCAGTGGACATAATGGAGGTGAGAGGAGCGCTCTAACGGGGCCCGGCTCAGGGAATGACAGGAGGGAGCGCTGAGCGGTTCCCCCTGTCAGTCCATCTCCCTCTGGCCGGCCCCTGCCTGCGCCCTGAGGCTGGAGCGCCCTGAGGCTGGAGCCTCCCCAGCCTCTGTGTCGGCCCGGCCCTGGCTGGGACCCCCACCGATCCCGAGAACGGGGGCCCTGTACCCCCTGCTGCTCCCCTGACATGACCAGAGCGGCAGTCGCACATGCGCACAGCCGCTCTATTCATTTCTATGGGACTTCCAGAGATAGTGGAGCTTTGTACTTGGTTATCTCCAATAGAAATTAATAGAACGTCCTGCAGGGGGTACGAGGCCCCTGTTCTCATGATCGGTGGGGGTCCCAGCAGTAGGACACCCACCGATCTGATAGCTATCCGCTATCCACAGGATAGGGGATAACTTGTACCTACCAGAATATCCCTTTAAATAGCAGTACCAGAGATTTAATGTATAGCAGACACCTGAACATCCAGTATGAGTCTCAAGCCTTAGGCCCCTTTCACACGAGCGAGTTTTCCGCACGGGTGCAATGCATGACGTGAAAGCATAGCACCCTCACTGAATCCTGACCAATTCATTTCAATGGGTCTGTGTACATGAGCGTTTTTTTTTCACGCATCAGTTCTGCGTTGCGTACAAATCGCAGGCCTCAGGCCTCATTCACACGAGCGTGATGGATTAGGAAAGGATGCGTTTAGGTAAACGCGCACCATTTTGCAAGCAGGTTCAGTCCGTTTTTTTATTTTTTTTTCAGTTGTTCAGTTTTTTTCGCGCGGGTGCAATGCGTTTTTTCACGCGCGTGATAAAAAACTGAAGGTTTACAAACACTATCTCTTAGCAACCATCAGTGAAAAATGCACTGCATCCGCACTTGCTTGAAGTTGCAATGCGTTTTTCACGCAGCCCCATTCACTTCTATGCGTGAAAAATGCTGAATATGGCCTCCTGCACACGACTGTATGGTCCATTTTAAACTGATCCGTTTTTTCAGTTTTTTTTTTGTTTCTGTTTCCGTTTCTGCTCCGCTTTCATTCCCTTTTGGCGTACTATTTTTCCATTTGGTTTCCGTTTGTGATTCGTTTTTTGCAGATCGCAAATGGAAATGAAAGCATACAATAATGTTTAAACATTAAGTACATAAAAAAATTGGTCTGGGCATAACATTTTTAATTGATGGTTCCGCAAAAACGGAACGGATATGGAAGACATAAGGGTGCATTCCGTTTTTTTGTGGAACCATTGACTTGAATGGAGCCAAGGAACGTGATTTGCGGGCAATAATAGGACATGTTCTGTCTTTGAACGGAAATACAGAAACAGAGTGCATACGGAGTACCTTCCGTTGTTTTTGCGGACCCATTGAAGTGAATGGCTCCGCGTACGGACTGCAAACGGAACATAAAAAAACGGAACGGAAACGGAAAAAAATACGGTCGTGTGCAGGAGGCCTATAGAACATGTTGTGATTTTCACGCAACGCAGAAGTGAGGCGTGAAAAACAACGCTCATGTACACAGACCCATTAAAATCAATGGGTCAGGATTTAGTGCGGAGGCTATGTGTTCACGTCACGCATTGCACCAGTGGAAAATTTGCTTGTGTGAAAGAGGCCTAAGAAGATTTGTTAAATTATATGGGAAAATGTGGCCATCTCATATCTAGTTGTCTATTATATCAGCATATGTATGTGTTATATCTCTATAATATCTAATCTACCTATCTATCTATCTATTCATCTATCTAACTCATAATTATTTGCCTATTATCTTTTTTACAATTTATCTATGTATTATTTATTATTTCTCTATAATAGTTATTTTCTTTCTTTAAAGGGACACTGTCATGCCTTCTAAGCATATTTAGATATTTATATGCCCTCCTAGGTCTTCTAATAAGTTTCCAATTCATATAAGTATTATCCCTGTGCGCATCGTAAACCCTGAAAAATAATCTTTATATTTATCTGTTCATCAACTTTACTTTGTGCCCAAGGGGCATTTTTTGTGCCGCATTTGTGCCCAGCCGCGCCACAACTGCCGATTCCTAGGGACGCCCATCTCATTAGTATTTACTTCGCTGGGCGGTATTTTCTTGTCCCTCACAGTCGGAGATCCCACGCATGCCCAATACAAAGTTACGAGCATCGGCCTCAATAGCAGCTTCTGCGCATGCGCCCGGCACCCTCACTCGCCAGGATCACATCGCGCCTGAGGAGTGTCCGTCAGCGGTGCTGAATGGATAGGCTGAATCGGCCTCATAGAAGCATAGGGGACGCAGGTGCGATGTGATCCCGGCGAGCGAGGGTGCCGGGCGCATGCGCAGAAGCTGCTATTGAGGCCGATGCCCGTAACTTCGTATTGGGCATGCGTGGGATCTCCGACTGTCGGGGACAAGAAAATACTGCCCAGCGAAGTGAATAATAATGAGATGGGCGTCCCTAGGAATCGGCAGTTGGGGCGCGGCTGGGCACAAATGCGGCGCAAAAAATGCCCCTTGGGCACAAAGGAAAGTTGATTGACAGGTGAATATAAAGATTATTTTTCAGGGTTTACAATGCGCACAGGGATAATACTTATATAAATTGCAAACTTATTAGAAGACTTAGGAGGGCATATAAATATCTAAATATGCTAAGAAGGCATGACAGTGTCCCTTTAAATGTACACTGCAATGCATAACACAACCACTGGATGGCCACACATAGAAACATATAGGTTAGGCACCTTGTGGCACAATATTGCAAAATTATGTTCTTTTGAAAAGCTGGTCATCTCATGGCACATGTCTAGTCAAGAATAAGGTCAAGATGGACAATGTTTATCTATCTATATCTATCTACGTATAGTCATGTTACATAACTCTGATTATAAACTTCCCTATATTCACACATTGACGAATGAGACTAAATGTAAACCAATTACATCCGGCAAACCAAACAGGAACCAAGATTTGCATAAGTCTTAAAGTATACAGACAAAATCTGCACAGACTTTTGCATAGGTATGTTACATGTATTTTTATTAATGTCCCTTCCAAATAGCAACTAGATTGTGGAGACAATATAGGTCAGCAAATCTATTCATCAGTGACATGTTTTGATGTGATATTGTGAACGAGAACATTAAAGAATTAGATGTTCTGTGATTTTCAGGACATATTGCTCTTCATCGCTTATTTGTCGGCTGTGTACAAATGACACACATTATGTCAAAAATTATACAGTATTTTTCCACGTATCTTGCTTTTCTTGTGTCATTCCTCTTTTCAATTACTTTTAATGTGTTTATTTTCATGATTGTCAAATCTCTTCATTGAAGCAATTGCAGCAACAAACAGAAAACCTTCCATTTTTATTCACGTTGCCAGAGCTGATCTGGAGCAGTGAGATCATCTGCTTTTTCAGAAAAATATTTATTTGGTGAGATGTAAACCTATACTGGCAACTACAGATGAAACTACAGTAAAACTGTAAAAAATCTACCTCACTGGCAAATCTCATATAAAAAGCCAGATGTGGAAATATATTCATCCCGGTGGGTTTATATTACTGATTATTATATTAACCTCAGTTGTCATACTCTATATAGACAGAATACAGCTTTATTAGCAACCATGAAATATGCAGCATTAATAAGCAACACAAGTTTCCACTTCGTCTACTGCTCGACAGTCTGTGGCAAGCTAATATCGTAGTTGGATAGCTGAAATAGGCAATATAAGTAACTTAAAAAGGTTACATGAAATAAAAAAAAGTCATCTCGTTTTTCAACAATTTTTTTGCATCACCATATTCTGGCACCCATAACTGTGTTATATTTTAATCTATGGAGCGGTGTATAAATCCATTTTTTGGAGGAGCCATCTGTATTTTTTCTTGATACCACTGTGGATTTGTAATTCAATTCAAAAAGTGATTAAACGTGGCGATTTGTCCATTTTTTGTTATGCTATTTACAGTATAGAGTAATAGTTTGAGCATTTTTGGAGTCAGCAATAACCAATTATATTGTTTATATTTTATTGTTTTTTTATTTTAATATGTACATGGGCAAATGGGCAAAGGGGGGTGATTTAAATTTAAGAGTAATCACTGAATATTAATCAGTTCTAGCATATCCACTTCTCCAACCCCAGCGCTCTCCTGCCCTACAGGTGAGAGCCCTTCTTCTGCCATCTGTTTTTCCTCCTTTTCCACATCATCTGCTATCGATGAGAATATGTAATCACTCAGGAAAATCCAGGGCCTCCTCTTTCTGCACCCTGCTGATGCATCATTAAAACCTGGGCCCCCTAGGGGGTGCAGACTGGATGGTCAGCACACTGGCACCAGAATAATAAAGAGTTTCATCTTTTTGGTATTGAAATACATTTACGGCTGATAGAGGAATAAGTAAATGTAGGAATACATAAATAAAACTGAAGTAGAATAAGTCTCCCTGCACTCTCCTCCTCCAATATTTTTCTATTAATCATTTTCAGTAACACTGTCCCTAGCGCATGAGCGCTTGTCACATCTCTTCCTATGCTCAGCTCACAGGACAATGGTGAAGAGGACCACTCGGGATAAGGGTGTTACAGTGCTGTCACATTACAGGGGATGCAGTTTGGCTGGCTGATCTTGTGTTCCTGGGATTCTTACTTTCACTTGGTAATCAATTTAGGAAAAACGTATTCATTACTATGAAGGACGATACCACGAAGTGCAAGGAAATTCAGATTCGCTGTGAATTCAAGTTTTCCTAAACTTTTGAACGAATTCTGCTTCGAATGCTTCGCTCAATAACATAAAACATAAAATGTAAAAAAAGTGAAAAAGTCTGAACACTTTCCAAGGGTGTTGTCTACATATACATGGTAACGTCTTTCTACCCCTTCCTTATGACCTTCTGAATGTTTTTACTGCCACTTTTACTTTTAAAATATCCCTTTTATCCATTTGTTTGCATATTATCATTGTGTTTGTATCTGATGAAGGAATAAGTTCAATTCCTAAACATACTGCATTTTGAACACTTGAATATAAAAGCATCTGAAGAGTATATCAGTGGTGATCCTCAATGAGACTACCGCAAGGGATCCTTGTTTTGCACCTGCTTCCATTAGTAAATGCGTCGGCAACAACCCACAGGACAACACACAGTGCACAATTAAAGGCCAGGTGTGATTAAGCTGTTGTTTAGCAGAGACCATCAAATAGACAGACCAAGTATATACTATGAAGGCAAATCTAAAGTAGGGAGTAGAAATGAGCAAATTTCTCAACAAGTTGATGCGGTAGGTGGGCCGAATTTTCCAAAAATATTTGATTTAATCCAAATTTATTCATGGCGAATCATGTTAAAAAAAAACAGCTATTTCCTGGCTGCAGAAAGCCTGTATAGTGGTGTAGAACACTGTGCCTTGCAGAAACAAGCATAGGGAGTCTGCTGTGGTAGTGAAACAATACTGTGAGCCAGAGTGGCCCAGTGACAGAGTTTTGAGGTAGCAGCAGCATGAGAAGACCACAGAGTAGTGATGTGGCAACAGCATGAGGAGACCAAAGAGTGGCCCAGTGATGGAGTGGGGAGGTGGCAGCAGCATGAGGAGACCACAGAGTGGCCCAGTGACAGAGTGGGGAGGTGGGGGCAATACAGTCCAGTATCAGCTAAAGATAGTGGATGGCAGTAGAAGCACCTGGCAGCAGGTGTGGCATCAGGTGGGTGGCAGCATCTGAATAGTAGCTGAAGCAGGTAGCTAGAAGAAACAGGTCTCTTTTGACAAAGTTTAGGTGTGGCACCATGGATGATCTAGTCGGATGTATCAGGCATTGGTATTTGAAAATCGTGGCTGATCCACGCCTGATTCATCTTCACAAAGGTCAGTTTCTCCTTGGGGTAACTATGACCCTCGCCGCACTAAACACCCGCTCTGATGCATGCCACACTTCTGATCGGTCAGGAAAGCTTGTCCAGGGCAAACTCGTCCAGGGAATCTTCCATGTGGGGTGGCAGGGTGCACTCTAAGTATGCTACAACCTGCTGGTTTAGGTTCTGCTCTATGTGTAGCTGCTGCTGCTGGTGAGTAGTTTCTTTAGTAGGCGGATAAAGAAAACTGCTCATCACCGACTCTAGACTTAAGTTGCTGCTGATGGAGCTAGTACTGCTCATGCCCCCCCCAGCTATGGCAGGGGAATGTGAGCACAGAGGGCCCCCTGGTCAGACCTGCGTGAGGATGGGCAATGGCGCACATAGGCAGCGGCCAACTGACTACATAGGATGTCCCGATAGTAGTTCAATTTGTTCTCCTTCTCAGCTGGTGTAAAAAAGGCCCCCATTTTGGACCGGTAGCGAGGGTCTAATATGGTGGAGAGCCAATAGTCATCCCTCTGCTGAATGGTGACAATTCGGCTGTCACTGCGCAAGCAAACAAGCATGTATCGAGCCATTTGTGCAAGTGACTCAGAGGGACTCCCTGCCTTCATCTCCACTGCATACTGCCACAATGTGTCTGGGTCATCTGCCTTGTCGTCCTCATCTCCCTGTAGTTCCTCTGGCTGCTCCTCCTCTCCTTTCACCTGTATAGAAAAACCAGCCATTTCTCTATGCATTGCTTGTGCTTGAATGTCCTCCTCCTCTAGTTCAGCCCCCATAGAGCTCATGTGGCCGTCAGGTGTAGTCGCCACCTCTCCTGTTCCATTGGTCAGCCAGATTTAGCAGCATTTGTTCCAGGACATTGGCGAGGCAGAGGCTGTGAAGCGGGGCCCATTGGCGAGGCAGAGGCTGTGAAGAACACTGAGGAACTAGTAGGCAGTATTTAGTAGCTTTCTGTGGGGCACATACCTGTTTCAGGCAAAGGGGGGAAGGGGCGGGATAGGGATTTATCATAATGGTAATGGATGTATCTGGATGCCAAAAAATGTCTGAAGGGGGGAAGGGGGGACAGATGGATTGGATGGCATTGGCACAGCACTCGGCAGATGAATACGAATCATTGGATGGCAATAATTGATGTCTGGGGGGGATGGATCAACAGTGGACGGCAATAATTTATTTCCGTCCACTGATGATCCATCCGCATCACCCCCACCCTGATTTCAGACATCATTATTACCATCCACTGATGATCCATCCATCCGCCCCACCCTCTGAATTCAGACATTATTATTGCCATTGTGTGAAATCAGTGGGAGGAGGCTTTGGAGTGGGGTGGAGGCTTGGGCAGAGGGCGAAGGCTTGCTTGGTGGGGCGGGGGGGGGGGCAATTTAAAGTTTGCCCTGGGGCCCATAGAACTCTAGTTACGTCACTGGATGTATCATATAGGGCAAACAACCTAAAATCAGCAATATAACACCAATTTGGATCAACCAATTAGTGTAGCAAGGTGTAATAGAATCGTTCCTATTACCCAGGCTGTACACTCTCCTATTGCACCCAGTTCTCCTTTTATAGTATGAATAATGCCTCCCTATCCTTTCCCTACACCTTGAATAATCTTTCCCTGAACTTTTAAATCGATTTCCCAGCACAATAAAGCAGGGGCGTACATAGAAGTCACTGGGCCCCATAGCAAGAATCTGAATTGGGCCCCTAACCCCACCCACTACCCACCCCTGGCCCAACCCACCTCCTGTCCTGGCTTCTCCCCTGCCACACCCCCATCTGTCAAAAAAGAAATATATACATGACCTACTAAAACTGTTAGGGATAAATCTTTTTTTTTTTTATTAACCAACTTTTATTATCCATATTCTCATACACCGTCATACACCGCTGATATGACAGTGCTGTATGGGAGTAAGGCACTTTTTTGTGGCACTTTTTTGTGATGTAAGCGGCACAAAAACTTTGCGCCACCTTCAACGTTGTGCAGATTATAGTAAGAATGCAATATTAGTGCCCTCACACAGTATAATCCCCTGTAAGTGACCCCTCAGAGTAGAATGCCCCTTTGTGTCCCAGAACAGTAGTTATGCCCCCTTAGTGCCCACACAGTATTTACACTTCCTTAGTTCCCCCAGTCCAGTAATACTGGCCCTTAGTGCCCCATCCAGTGGTCCTGCCCCTTTAGTGTCTCATTCAGTAGTTTTGCCCCCTTTAGTATCCCATCCAGCAATGTTGCCCCTTTAGTGCTCCATCCAGTAGTTATGGCCCCCTTAGTGTCCCATCCGGTATTGTTCCCCCTTTACTGCCCCATCCAATAGTGTTGCCCCCTTTAATGCCCCATCCAGTAGTTTTGCCCCTTTAGTACCCTATCCAGTAGTTTTGCCCCCTTTAGTTTCCCATCCAGTAGTTTGCCCCCTTTAGTTCCCCATCCAGTAGTTTTGTGCCCTTTACTAGTGTCCCATCCATTAGTTTTGCACCCTTTACTGCACCCAATCCAGCAATAAAAAAAAAAAAAAAATTGAATACTTACCTTGCAGCCTCTCCAGAAGCAGGCACCCCACTCTCTCCAGCAGCAGGCACAATGTGATGACGTCATCACGCCTGCTGACCTGGAGAGCACGCAGGCAGAGTCCCGTCCTGTGTGCTCTTTGCAAAGAGCAGCAGGAGGGATGGCATAGCAGCAGGAAGGAGGGAGGGCTGGGCCCGCCTGCCCGCACACACGCACACCCGCCCGCCCGCACGTTGGAGCCTGAGCCCAGAAGAATAAGTCTAAGTACTTATTCTTTGTGTAGAGGGGGCGGGGCCTTTCATGAGCTCCGGGCCCCCCTGTGCCGCGGGCCCCATAGCAGTGGCGTGGTCTGCCTATATGGGCAGTACGCCACTGCAATAAAGTCTTTCCTAGCACTGTCCCTAGCGCCTGCTGATGTCTCTCCCTGCACACTGGAAAATTGTTAAATCCAAGATGGCCTAGGCTATTTATAGGGCTGTGATGTCACAGGGGCTGGCTGGCTGCTGATTGGCTGCATGCATGGCATTATGGATGATCCTTCACTCCCAGAGTTCTTTGCTCCTTGTCCTAACATGTGCAGCAGGAATAATAAATAAAAAAAATTAGATTTGTTACTACAAAGCGTGAGGAAATTCGGCTTCAGTGCAAATCAAATTTTTTCAGAAATTCGGATCGAATTCCACTTCGTCAACTTCATTTCGTTCATTTCTAGTAGAGAGGTTTCTAGTAGAGAGGTTAGCGTCAGTAAAATTTTTAAGTTTTCAGGAAGGGCGACCATCTTGTTCAATTGGCCTGTCATGCCACTAGTAATGTAGTAATACAGTATTTAAGTTTTCTAAAAATATGTCCATTGTATCTTTTAAAGTAGAATGAATGCAAGCATCTATGTCTAGAACCTCACTGCATTCATTTTCTACTGCCAAAGTAGACTTGTTTAAAATAAAATGACACTCGCATTAATAAGCAGCCGGCATGTGCAATACACAGCCCTTAGCCTCTCTCTATACACCTATTAACCCTTTGTATGCTCAACTTGTTCTTTCGGTATTTTTGCCCCCACCTCCCACAGACATGCATTATATGCTGCATTAGGGTGCCTGTATACGGTGCAGATTTGTGGTTTTGGTGCGTTTTTTCTTATGCAGATTTTCCTGCAGTTTTTCTGTTTATGTAAGCAACCACTATAAGGAAAAGCACTTTTCAGAAGGTGTAGAATAACACAAACAATTGACATGCTGTGGATTTTAAACAATAGGTCAATTTCTGCTGTGGTTTTTCCACACGAAATCCACTAATAGTTCGCACTGAATACTGGGAATCTAACACTTATCTTTTGTGATAAAATTCCCATTTCAGTTGTTAACTTTTTTGATTAGCTCAGTTTGTTTGTGAAATTGTCAAGACTGGTAGCACCTAAACTGGGCGCTCTGGAAAATATAATGTTAAATATTCCAGACAGTGATTTTCTTCCCAAAGAACATAATTTACAGGGCAAATGTCATCAGAAATGAATCTATTATTCATGTTATTTATCATGTTTTTATGTTATATGATATTTTTTAAGAAATTTGATGATTTTTATTTTCATTTTCCATGTCAAAAAGTCCTGGAATCTTGCAGTTTTAACAGTAGCTGCTGTGCCTCAAAATAGGCTGATACTTCCTGTTCTTCAGAAACCACCTTCCAGCAGTCATCTCACTATCATCACAGGCAGGATTAAAATGAAGGGTAACACCCAAATAAAGAAAGGGCAGGAAAATAAGTTATTTATGTCAATGCATGTCTAGAAAACTCTCCCATAGAAGTCAATGAAAGTTTCCAATCTAAAAGTTCCTATGGTCCATGTGGCTGCTGTAAAGCATTTCAACGAATGTTCAAAGAAGATGACCCCCCCCCCCCCAATAAGCATGTACCGAAAAAATAATAAACACTACAGTCATAAAATAAATATTTCAGTACCTGGTTTTAAGTAGTTTAACAAACAAAGGTGATACACTTCCTTTAAAGAACCCCATTAAGGAATAAACACACCTGCCAACTGGAACATCCGGAAGGCTCCTGGAAAAAGGGGAAATCACATTGACTCCTGCAAGAGTTTCCAACTGCCACAGAAGCCTCCCAGAAAGTAGTGCCCAATGTAGGTTTATTATGTGTCACGAATCAGTGAAAGTGGACCCACTGTGCTACAGACTGGCTGTACCCTGGAGGGGCGTGACTAAGCAGCTATCTGGTCTTCGCTAGAACCTCGGGTGGTGAGGACAGACTTGGGCCGCTAGGGTAGCTGCCAGGTACCACTCCTTAGCAGTGCCCGAGTCGGTAGCAACTGGTCCGGGCGGACCAGGAGGTACCTGCGAAGGTACCGACAGTACAGATGTAGTTATACAGACAGGGTCATTACCAGGAGCAACCAGACAGGAACTGGTGGATGAGGCAGAGACGTAGTGGAGACAAGCAATGGGTCAGGGCAGGCGGCACAGGAACGAAGTCAGACAATCCGGGTCGGCAACAGGAGGAGCGATGCAAGCCGGCAGGGATCAGACGAAGAGCGTAGTCTAGAAACGAGGCACGTAGTCAGGAACACAAGTGGTAACAAACTCAATTGCACAAAATAGGACCTTGACTCTGAGGCACTTGGGTAGAGGGCTGAGCCACTTAAATACCTCCAGGAGAGCCAGGGTAGGTCAATGCAATCACCTGACACAACACAGCCCCGACCAAGAAGTGATGCATACAGCAGCAGAGCACAAGCAGCGTTCAGGTAGACTGGAAGCTGCGGAGCGGAATTTCCAGAGCATCAGCGGGGACAGGGAAGAACAGATCATGATCACAGGTGAGCACGGCGCCCGGAACCGTGGCGGTAAGCAGGGGAACAGCGTCACACCGAGGACTCTGTTACACTGTGCAAGGGACGCTGCATCATCAGGCTTGTACATTCAGACTCAGTGGGTGGCACCATGGCCAAGTAAAGAGGCATGGGCAGCCATCGCCACCACTGTTTCTCCTATTATCCACTTTTGAAAGTTGCCAAGCATGAATTTAACCCAGAAAACACTAACAATGCTTACTATAGAGCACCTACACCAGCTGCACTTTTGTTATCTAGATGAAATTAATGTATGTTTGGTACAGTAGGAGGGGACAGTAGGAGTATGTATGTTTGGTACAGTAGGAGGGGACAGTAGGAGTATGTATGTTTGGTACAGTAGGAGGGGACAGTAGGAGTATGTATGTTTGGTACAGTAGGAGGGGACAGTAGGAGTATGCATGTTTGGTACAGTAGGAGGGGACAGTAGGAGTATGTATGTTTGGTACAGTAGGATGTGATTTTTGCCAGCAGGTATACCCTATTATCATTGCCAAAATCAGTCTCACTTTTGTTAAACGGAAAGGAACTGTTCACTGATGGTGGTGGCAGTGAACAAACCCTGGTCAGTGCTCTTATTTTTTACTAGACTGATTATAGGCATCGTATAGGTGCTCCTGTTCTAATACTTGCAACTACAAATGATCTGCACCTCATTGTAGACTCCAAATATATTCACACATGATTCACTGTAAGCAATAAACAGTGACTCCAGTACAGATTGGGATAGCTTTCACATTCACCAGGCAACTGAGAACGTACGTTCTCAGTCCCAGCGCAGCTGGCACACGGCAACATCATCTGCTTTCAGTTTGGAAACAGTACGGGTAAATCAATAATTGCACTTTTATGAGTGTGCAATATTTACATCATTGAACATGGTCAACACTGCAGCACTTCGAAGAAAAAGAACATTAAAATCAATATAAAATGTGATCATATGCATGAAATGTCTGCAACAGAAAACCAGTTCCATTCATCTGTACTGGCAAGTAAATAGATTTCTGAATTTTCCATTCAGAGACTTGCAGAAATGTTTGCACCAAATCCTCTGTTTAGGAGTATACCCTAAAGCCACCTGCACACGTTGCAGAATATGCGCGTTTTTTTCTGCGTGGATTCCCGTGCTGAAAAACTGCAGTGTATTACAGTACCAGCAAAGTGTATGAGATTACACAAATCTGATATACACTTTGCGGATTGTTTCTGTGCAGAGATTGAACTGTATGGCTGATCTCCAAATCCGCAGCATGTCAATTATCTTTGTGGTTTTAGCTGCAGATTTCACCTTTTTCACCCTGGGTTCAGACCTGAGCGTTCTAAAAACGCGCGTTTTACGCGCGTTTTTGTCGCGCGTATTTCAGCGCGTTTTTGCAAATAGGAAACGCGCGTAAAACGCGCGTTCTTGTGATTGACTACTGTGGTGTCAATCACAAAACGCGCGTCAAACGCCCCAAAAGAAGCTCAAGTACTTGTTTATGCGTTGGGCGTTTTACAGCGCGTTCAAACGCGCTGTAAAACGCTCAAGTGTGAACCACTCCCATAGGGATGCATTGGTTTTAATCTGTTGAGCGTTTTACAGCGCGTTTGAACGCGCTGTAAAACGCTCAGGTGTGAACCCAGGGTCAATGAAAGGGTGTGATTTGCGGCAAAACAGTATCAAATCTGCACCAAAATATTAGAAATTGTGGACTTGCTGCAGAATTGTGGACTTGCTGCAGGTGTGGATATGCTGCAGAAATGCGCAGAAATACACACAGAACTTCGTGTGAGTCCGATGTGTGTTCATCCGCACCTGTGTAGAGGTGGCCTAAGGGTACGGCCACACGGTGAGGTTTCTGCATGTGGTTGTGGAAGCGAAAATCAGGAGTGGATCATTAAAGGACAGAAGGTATAAAGGGCACTTCTGGTTTTGGCTTCCAAAACTGCATCAGAAACCTGACTGTGTGGCCGTACCCTAATAGTATGCTCCATGTACATCAATAGTGGTGAGCAAATTGAAGTACACAAAGTGAAATTTGATCTGAATTTGAGGGAAAATTCAATTCGCCGCAAAGCCAAATCTACTCGTGCTTCGTAGTAACGAATCAATTTTCCCTGAATGGCGGTAAAAAAACAAAAAACAAAATCATACTTACCACCATCTTAATTGAAGATCCCACATGAAATCCAGTGCCTGGTGATGAATGACGGCATTACGCCGGGCGACGTGATGACGTCAGCACGGGCCGCACAAGATTTCTCACTGGATCTACAATCAAGATGGTGGCGGTTGGCTCTTCGCTATCAAACAGATGAGTTAAGTATGATTTTATTTTTATTTTTTTACACTGTAATACACTGTCATTGCACCAACTACTTACAAAGAAATAGGCGTTTTGTAAATGCGCAATTTTTTATAATTCGGCAAAGCAGCCGAATCCAATTTCCCAATACTTTGCTCATCACTAGACAGGATTAGCCAAAGTTCATGGAAAGATTTACTTTTATCTATTATTCACATAAACATTCCTTACCTTTCACATTCTAGTAAAATAGTAAAGGGAAGCAAAATCCCCAAGCTAACCTCTCCAGATCCACTTTGCAATGCAAAAGTTGCTTTCAATACAAGGTGAGCACACAGCACAAAAACTGCACAGTGCACGTTCAGAGCCATGATACGCGGCAGGTGAATAGAAATAGCAGCCACTGGGTAGGAAGGTATGCTACATTACAAAACAAACTCCAGCATGTAGAGCCACTTAGGCCTCATGCACACAAACGTATTTTCGTATCATTCGTTTTTTTTTGCAGACCGTAAACAAAACCATTCATTTCAATGGGTCCTCAAAAAAATGAAAGGTACTTCGTGTGCATTCCGTTTCCCTATTTCCGTATTTCTGTTCCGCAAAAAAAAAACATGTCCTATTATTGTACAAATAACGCACAAGGATAGTACTGTTCTATTAGGGGCCAGCTGTTCCGTTCCGCAAAATACGGAATGCACACGGATGTCATCCATATTTTTTGTGTGTGCATGAGGCCTTAGGCAAAGAATTTTTTGTGGTCAGCCACGCGAATGACAGCAGTTCCAAACTGATCACACAGAAACCTTTAGGCTGGGTTCACACGAGCGTGTCCGGATTAGGTCTGGATGCGTTGCGTATGCGTTCAGTGAAAACTGTGCGATTTCACAGGCAAAGCCATTCAGTTTTGCCTGCGATTGCGTTCAGTTGTTCAGTTTTTTCCGCGCGGGTGCAATGCGTTTTAAAGCGTTTTTCACGTGCGTGATAAAAAACTGTAGGTTTACAAACAACATCTACTAGCAACCATGAGTGAAAAACGCAACGCACCCGCACTTGCTTGCGGATGCAATGCGCTTTTAACGCAGCCCCATTCACTTCTATGGGGCTAGGGCTGCGTGAAAAACGCAGAATATAGAACATGCTGTGATTTTCACGCAACGCACAAGTGATGCGAGAAAAAAAACGCTCATGTACACAGACCCATTGAAATGAATGGGTCAGGATTCAGTGCGGGTGCAATGCGCTCACATCACGCATTGCACCCGCGCGGAAAACTCGCCCGTGTGAATGCAGCCTTATACAGCTGTGTACAACCTGCAGTCTAGGAGGTCTTGATACAATTTTACACAGCCCCAACCATCTTATCACATATATACTTGCCTTAGTCTGGTGGCTGCTCACATGTATTGTCAGAGAGATGAGAAGTGTCATTTTGGTTTTGGAGCTATGATAGTATAGTAGCATGCCTCCCATCTTTTGAAAAGAAGGAAGAGGGACACTATGTGCGGCACTATTTTTTTCTGCTTTTAAGCCATGCCTCTAACTCTACCTAAACATAACTACTGTATAAACCTAATCCCACCAAGTCCACTAAATGCCCCCACATAGTAATTATTCCCCCTTTATACCACCACACAGCAGCTATGCCCACATTGTGCCCCCTTCACAGATTATGTCCAGATATGTGCCCCCTTCACAGTAGTTATGGCCAGATATGTGCGCCCTCATAGTAGCTATGCCCAGATATGTACCTCCTTCACAATAGTTATGGCCAGATATGTGCACCCTCATACTACTTATGCCCAGATATGTGCCCCTTCACAGTAGTTATGGCCAGATATGTGCGCCCTCATAGTAGTTATGCCCAGATATGTGCCCCTTCACAGTAGTTATGGCCAGATATGTGCCCCTTTAACAGTATTATGCCCACATATGTGCCCACTTCACAGTAGTTATGGCCAGATATGTGCGCCCTCATAGTAGTTATGCCCAGATATGTACCCCCTTCACAATAGTTATGGCCAGATATGTGCACCCTAATAGTAGTTATGCCCAGATATGTGCCCCTTCACAGTAGTTATGGCCAGATATGTGCCCATTTAACAGTATTATGCCCACATATGTGCCCACTTCACAGTAGTTATGGCCAGATATGTGCCCATTTAACCACTTCCAGACCAGGCCATTTACCCCCTTTCTGACCAGGCTTAATTTTGCAAACCTGACATGTGTCACTTTATGTGGTAATAACTTTGGTACAGATTTACTTATCCAAGCCATTCAGAGATTGTTTTCTCATTACATATTGTACTTCATGTTAATAGTAAATTTGAGTTAATATTTTTTACCTTTATATATAAAAATAAATCCCAAAGTTAACAAAAATTTGAAAAAATTCACTGTTTTCTAAATTTGAATCGGTCTGCTTTAGGACGTTAGAAGGTTTAGAATTTTAGAAGCAATTTTTGAAATTTCCAAAGTCAACTTTTTTAACGACCGTTTCAGTTCTGAAGTCACTCTGTGGGGCTTTTATAATAGAACCTCTGTGGTTGTGCCGATACTCACAGCAATGGCACAGGTGTGAGACTGATAATGCCAGGCAAGATGTCTGTCCCTGTCAGTCAAGGGAAGGAGTCTTTTGAGCAGTGGAGCCAGCCCGTTGCTGCTCCAGAAGGCTGATTTTGAATGAACTTGCTTCTCTAATTAGTAGTAATGGTACACTGTGTTGCCATACCTAGGACCCCATACATAGGCATAAGAAGGGCCTCCAGATCCAAGTGTGACACTTCAGAACTGAACTAGAGGAGGTGGAGAGGTGGCCATATATTTGACTGTGGTTTTCTTCATTGTAGTTTATGAGGAGCACAAACCACAATGGAAAGAGCTTAATGCATTCAAGGCCTCCCTCTTTCTAGAGTATGAACAGATAAAAAGGGGCTCCAACTTTTCCAATTTGTGGGTGTCCTGTAAGTGGAACTGGCACCTATCACACATTTATGGCATATATTTAGATATGTCATATGTGTTTCTGTTGGTAATAACCCTTTAAGTTTAGCTGTGGCCCTTGGGATTGGTTTAGTCTGACAATGTGGCTTTAAAGGGAATCTCTCACCAAGTTGGTGCTGCCCTATGTGATAAACTTGTGATATTCTGTACACCCTGGTTTCAGCATTGTGTCACTTACTTGTCAATATTGTGTTATTTTTATTAAATCACAGTTTATTAGGTGCAGTGTGAGTTTGAGAATCTGATTGACAGCTTTCTCCCAATTACTAAGCATAGGGAGCAGGGTTGCCAACTGTTCAGAAATTCCTAGACAATCCTTTAAAAAGGGTCTGTTTTTCAAGTGTCTGTCAAAAAAGTAGATATGTCTGGTATTTTTGGGGAAGATGGTGGTACTTGAGCAGGTCCTTGTGACTGGAATTAGCAGTTTATACAGTAGCTCACACTAAATGCTGGTAATGGGTTTATATCAGTATATTGAGCAATGAAAATGTTACACTTATAATCTTTATGATTAATTATGGTTTTCAAATTTTTCTGAAAACTTTAAGAAATTTGATTTCTTTGCTAAATTGTTCTGAAAAACTGTCAGTCAGTGGCAGGTTAACGTCTCATGAATACAGAGGGCTCCTGACCTTGTGCATATCGTTGAGAGGACTCCTGATTCCCAAGGTACTCGGCTTGCACTCCACCTGTTAAACTGGGATTTTATGAAAGCCATGCCTTTTGACTAGTAAGTGAAATACTACTGAAATCAAAGTAAATCTATAGAGCATCATAGAACTGATGGCAGGTTCCCTTTATGGAAAAACTTAGAGCAACCAGTTGGTAGTGGTCAGGAGGAGCAAGGTATGCGATAAGGTAAGGTAACTGATATTGACACAAATAGTACTGCTCCCCCGTCTCTCCCAGTCATTCAGACAGCTCTAAGCACTGCACTGTGCTATCAAATGAAAAGAGTGAGAAAATAAACATGGCTACTAGACATAAACAAATCGATTCTAAAATTTGGAAAGTCGGCTACAATTTTCTAAAAATTTCTGATTCTAATGAACCTGAATTTTGTGTAATGAGAGAGAGAGATGGAGACAAAGAGAGAGGGAGAGAAACTTTTATAAAAAAAATACCACATTTACCAAAAATTTTGAAATTTTTTCAAATTTCAAAGTTTTAATTTCTCTTTCCAAGTTTTAATTTTTCCATAATACATAGTAATACCTCCAAAAATAGTTATTACTTTACATTCTCCATATGTCTACTTCATGTTTGGATCATTTTGGGAATGCCATTTTATTTTTTGGGGCCGTTACAAGGCTTAGAAGTTTAGAAGCAAATCTTTTCAGAAAATTTTCAAAACCCCCTTTTTAAGGACCAGTTCAGGTCTGAAGTCACTTTGTGAGGCTCACATAATAGAAACCACCCAAAAATGACCCCATTCTAGAAACTACACCCCTCAAGGTATTCAAAACTGATTTTACAAACTTTGTTAACCCTTTAGGTGTTCCACAAGAGTTCATGGCAAATGGAGATAAAATATCAGAATTTCGATTATTTGGAAAATTTTCCATTTTAATCCATTTTTTCAAGTAACAAAGCAAGGGTTAACAGCCAAACAAAACTCGAAATTTATTGCCCTGATTCTGTTCTTTGCATAAACACCCCAAATGTGGTCGTAAACCGCTGTATGGCCAAACGGCAGGGCACAGAAGGAAGGGAAACGCCATATGGTTTTTGGAAGGCAGATTGTGCTGCCTATGGACTATGGCCTATGGACTGTGGCTTGGAATGGGTTAAACAGCTGACATCTATGCCAGCACAGATGTCAGCCGTTTCAAGCAGAGTGTCAGCAATGTGCTGACACTGCTAACCGCTTAGCCATCCTGGAAATTAGAGGGGAGGCGGGTTAAAAATGAAAAAAAAAAATAATTTTGCAGTTTCTGATCCCTGCGGTCTGTGATCAGAAATGTCCGAAAGCTCTGCAGACCGCAGGTCACAGGACCCCCCTCGGCATTGTACCAAGGTGCTTGATTTCAGCAGGCACCTTGTTCCGATCACCACCCGCCGTGATTGCCACGGTGATCGGAAATACACAGGGCGTACATATACGCTCTGTGTCCTTAAGTATCGGGACATCAGGGCGTACCTGTACTATGACCGTAAGAGGTTAAAAATGTAAGTACATTTCACAAGCATTAGAGGTGGGACCCGCACCTATCAGACAATGGGCGCATATTCTAGCAATATAGGAATAGGCCCCCATTGTCTCAGATGATACAACCCCTTTAAGAACATGGGCTGTATCAAGTAATTTCATCTTGTAGCAGTTGGGGCTCATGTAAGTAAGTTTACTGCAATTCTGTATAACCTCTCAATTGTATAGAACGAGAGTGACAATGCTACATCCGTAGACTTGGGCCCTACTGTACCTGTGTGTGCCTATAATTTCATACTCCCAGTTGCACAAAACTGAAAAATGGCTCCCATAAATTTCTAGAGGACCCTACCATACAGAGGCCTACAGAGAATTTTGGGGACAGACAATAATTTTAGAACGTTCCATCTGATACCATATTATGGAGCCATTCTCCCCTACAAGCCATGCTTGCAGGAAATAGTTAAAAAATTCTGTAACACAGCATTGTAATGAGCAATACACAGTGGTAAGCAGAGTGCCTTTGTCACTGTAGCTCAGAAGAACGTGGCTTTTGGGTAAATTTTACTTTAAAGCTGGCCACAGAACAGCAATGTTTGTACTTTTTTTAGCATTTTTATTTTCTTTTTGGAAATGGACTATTTGTTTTGACTATATAATATATATATATATATATATATATATATATATATATATAGAAAAAATGCACTAGATCGCACAGCAAGTTCCTCAATGCAAAAAATGGAGTGCCAGTGGCTGAGAGGACAATCCCCTATGTCCGCAAAAATATAACATGAAAAATTCCACAGCACTTCCTTCTTAGTGAAAAAAATTCTTACTTTATTTTCCGGGTAAAACGCGACGTTTCAGTGCACCCAATGGCACCTTTTTTAAGCAGTGATCATCACTGCTTGAAAAAGGTGCCATTGGGTGCACTGAAACGTCGCTTTTTACCCGGAAAATAAAGTAAGAATTTTTTTCACTAAGAAGGAAGTGCTGTGGAATTTTTTATGATATACATACATATATACATATTGATGTCCACTGTATGTCATGCATAGCAGATTGGGTGCATTAATAACATCTGTCTCAAACGACCATCTGCTGCAATGATCTCCCTGCATCTTGGAAAAAATTTCCATAGATATCTGTTCTTTCTGTTGTGTGTACATGGTCACCTGTGGCCTGCTGGGAAAAGCAGTCACTCATGCTGCAACATTATGATGATTCTTTCTATATGCAACATATTCATTATTCTAATTAGAGTTTTAATTACAAGGAAACTACCATATGAGATTTTTTATTTACACGATGTCCCCACAGCAATAGTGGACTGTGAAAGCACTAGTCATCTGAATAGGGATGCAGTCACACTAGACCAGAATTACATATCTCCTCATGGGACTAAACAGCTGCAGAATTCTATTGCAGATTAATGATCTTTATTTTGAGTAATATATATATCCTTTTATTTTTAAAAATGAGATTTCCATATTATCTGACTTTTAATAGATTCTTGCAAATGGGTCATACGGACATTACCACATGCTCAGACTGTCCTGATGGTGTTGCTTTTTTGACATGCAATTCCGGAAATTATATCACGCGTGGGCAAACAGGTTGAAACCCACAACTACAAAGTAAGTGGTGCCAACTGCAATGCACTGATTAGGTACATGAGGCAGAAAGTATTATGGTGCACTGACCACTGTTTGTGATTATCAGTGTAATGTAAGGTGCTAGGTTGGCAATGTATAGATCCTTATGAGTTGAACTTGATGCACCCGTATCAGATACTTTATGGTCACAGTATATTGTTGTTTATCTAGGTTGTTCTTAACAACATATGGTGGAAATGTAAGTTTTAGGGTTTGCAAACGGCATGGCAGTATCTTTCCACTGTAGCTATTTATCTGACCCCTTTATAACACTCTCTGAGCATGCATGCTATACTTTACTCTTTCGTAATCAAAGTGTATAACATTTTTTGGACGTTGTATGATGCTGTCATAAATCCTATTATGTAATCACTACTAATTATCTAGAAATAAATATATGTATCTATTTTGCTTGCTTAAATTGTGCTGACATATTCCACAGAGCTTTAGTCATTATCATCACTTGCAGTCCCCAGTGGAGCTCCCATCTAAGTTCCCTATCAGTGTTTCTTTGGAGTGTGGGAAGAAACCAGATTACCCAGAGTAAGCCCATACAAACACAGGGAGAACATACAAACTCCATGCAGATGTAGTCCTTGAGTTGGATTCGTACCTAGGACCCAGTGCTTCAAGGCACCAGTCTGTCGACAGGGCTTTTTTTTCGCGTCATACATAACGGAACAAAACAGAACCGTTATTTGTGCCTATAGAAATGTACTAGGACAGAGCAAAATGGAATTTTTCCAAAGGGTTCTGTTTTGCATTCCGTCCTTAAATTCCATTATATTCCGTTATAACGGAAAAGTATAACGGAATTACGAATGCTGATGCGAACCCACCCTAACTGATCTGTCTTTTCTTGAGCATCAGTTGTGATCAGTTTGCATCAGTTTGTGTCACATCCATCAAAAATAACTGATCTCTAACGGAAGTGACACAAACTGATGTAAACTGATCATAAATGATTCTCAAAATGACAGATCTGTTTTTTTTTTCCCGTCCTTCTGACAGATCTAATCTGACAAGGTAAACGGTGATGTGAACTCAGCCTAATGCGACAGCAAATAGCAAAAACATTGATAAAGTTCATCTTTAGAAAAACAGCCAATAAGCATGCTGAGATAATAATGGAATAATAAAATACAAATAAAATAAGCAGGGTTGGGGAGTCTCACATAGGAGGTGTTGTGGGAGCAAAGCCCCACGCATCACTGCTGCCGCAGGCTTCCTGTTTTTCTACAGATGCACTTTATCATTGTTCAGGCTATTTGTTGTCAAATTAGACATGTTTTTGGTCAGAACACGCACATTGCACTTTAAGCATTGGGCACTTTGACTTTGAAGTACTTTCATAGTGTCTTGGGGGTTGGAAATGTTATATTTCAATTTTGGGGCCTGGTGTTGTGGTATGGGACTCCCTATGTAAAAAAGACATTTGTTTTTAATTTGTTTTAATTGAGTGATCATGTGATTGTGGATACTAATAAAAAACACGTAATTGTGTTGTTACGACTGTAGGTAGGGACAGACAAGGTCAATGAGCCCTAAGGCTAGAACCCAGCCCGCTTTCCCTACCTACTTACAGTACAAGCCCTAGATAGCTAGACCGCAACTGGTTGACGATCTCTACGTTATTTAAGTTTAGAGATGCAGAGATGCAGAGACAGACTAACAAAAAAAAACAGAAAAACACAATACCAGAGTCTACGTAAATAAATAAGAACCAGACAAGCTATGCAGAACCAAACGATAGACAGAGCGTGGTCAGAAGACAAGCTGGGCTCAGAGAAATGAGCTATTCAATAAGCACAGAAACAAGGAACCAGGAACATATTCAGATAAGAGTCATTCATGCTGCAACATTATGATGATTCTTTCTAGTAAGTCAGAGACTATCACTAACACTGGTATATGCCCAGAAAGGGGTTTAAATAAAACTCTGATTCCCTGGATCACAACATGATAGGTCAATGAGTTGGCGCTCCATTAGTCAGAAACACTAGCACACAGTAATAGAGCAGCTGAACAATAAGCCCACTGCTAATCTCCCTCATCCTATGCCCAGGAGGGTGGGGAGAAACAGAGCATTGCAC
This sequence comes from Bufotes viridis, assembly GCA_033119425.1. NCBI lineage: Eukaryota > Metazoa > Chordata > Amphibia > Anura > Bufonidae > Bufotes > Bufotes viridis. The sequence continues at coordinate 108,468,826 of CM065595.1, forward strand.
CCTGTTGCTAAAGATGCTGTCGCATCAACAGGGGGCATGGCTCAGCAACGCAGCTCTCCTGGCGTGGCCGTGCCGATGCTGAGGATCTTGATGCTGGAGCCCGGACACGTAAGTTTTTTAAATGTGTTATGTAGGTGTGCTCCCTTCTTTGTACATGTGTAATTTGGTCCTTGGTTTAAACTCAAGAGACATAACCAGCAGCTTGTCTTCCCTCACAAAATTCCTCCAGAAATGATTATTAGGCCGCTGTTTGATGAAGGTGACAGGTTCTTTATAAGTCTAGATTAGCTGGGTTCAACAGCCCATACATGATGCAAGTGCCTAGATTTATCATAGAGTGACATTTAAGTCGTCACAAAGTGTCTTCTTCTTCTCTTTGCAATCCTCTTGGGAAAGAAGATATTTTTGCTACAACAAACAGTCACTATATATTCATGAGCCCTTTTCAGTGGAAATTGTTAATGACTGAGCTTAAGACACATTTTCCCTGGCCTGCTAACCTGAATTCACTGCTTACTTGAATGCATCTTAATGCATAGATGAAGCTTGAAGCTTAGAAAAACGATCTGTAAAGATGCACAGTCTTTGAAATGAAAGCTCAAATTACCAAACCAATATATGTATGTATACAGATGTGTCACCTTTGCTTGAATTTGGCAAAGAACCCCCAATTCCTCATTAAATATATTCAGTATAATACATGCTAGCAAAACCTTTAAAGGGCTGCAAGCCACATCCCAACCACTGGGTAGCCACACAAAGACAGATATAGCATAAGCATCTAGTGACAAAATGCGATTAAAAAGCAAACAAACACATCTTTAGATGTTGAGCCAAGAGGAAAGGTGACGAAGGATATAGTTCTTCTTCATGTTCTTTAGATTGTCTTGCATTAAGGTCAGCCGGAAGAAGCGGTCGCCCCGCGAAACGTCCGTCGCTGTTGTTTGTTACTTTCCATGTGAGTCTTCACCCCCGTGCATGAAAAGAACTCTGCAATAAAGCAACTATTATAATCGGATGGTGAGTGCCGCGGATCTATTTTTACTTCATTTGGATGTTTATTACCTACACTCGCCAGGCACCCCGATCCGTGGAGGTCTGAGAGGCTGAGTTTGGAGTCCCGTTTTGCATTCGGGTGTTGGACAGTGCCACCACTACCTCTTTCTGTATTGAACCCTTACTCTTACCCTTGTCCATAGACTATATTTTCTAAGATAGTTCTGCCCAATTCACTTTATTCAATTAAGCTGCAAAACTAGACATGATCTGTGGGCTAGAGTGGCGTTGTTTTAGAGAAAAGGCAAGTCTTGTTTCACATGCAAGATCAGTCACCCAGGAAGCATGGTGGCATCACCAGTGCCAGCTCATGGCATTCACATCTTCTTCTACTATTTAGGGCTTGTTCAGATGAATGTTAGTAAATTGATACATGTTCCGCATGGTAAACAGGGGCAAGCTTTTCCATGGACTATACATGAATGGCGTGCATTTGTGCTCTGTCTACTTTTCAGTTGAAAGAATGAGTCTTGCAGAAAATTTTGAGCTGGGTGGTAAACCTACGGTAAAATTATTCGTCTGAATTTGTCTCAACAGAAAATTTGGCATATTTTGAATTACAAGGATATTTTGTTCTCCAGGATGAATTGGAACCACATTCTCATGCAGGGGAACTTATACTAAATAAATACTAAAAGTGGCCCTATTTTGTAGTTGGGTCTAAATTGATGGAAGGCAAGGCCAATAACACCATATTGTGGCAGATTATACCACCCCAACAGAGCCAAATACCAGAGTCCATCACATATTACTGCCAGTAGCACAAAATACGTCTTTAAAAAAATTCCACTTGCCAGTCGTGAGGAGGGAACAGGCGGCCCACTAGGCATTGGTCCCCCGTAAAAAATTCACTGTAAGGTCTATGGCCAATCCGCCCCTGTTCCCATGGGGTTCAACTACTCAAAATTTGTTCCTTGGACAACTAGTACATAGTCCCATGCCCTGCTGAGCACAGATAATGCTATAGGCTGCTTTTACTAGTTATTTCAAGGACCCCAGATGAAGCAAATGCAATATCGCTTTGGATATTTCTATAATGCATAGCGTCCATTATCCAAATGAATTAGGAAACCCTGATGAAAGTCTTTACATGATTAACAAGAATAATACAGAAGAGGATGTATTAATCAAACATTATATTATTGCACTCTTTGTAGGACTGCCTCTTGCTGTGCTATTCTATAGAGCTGATTAATCATAATGTCTGAAACACTCTGCGTTTGATGGATTATTTGCAGCGATATTTCTCTTCAGCATGATCACCTGCTTGCACCTCTGTGATTTTAGAGCGGCTGATGAAGTATTCATGATCTATAGCACTCTTCCATTTTCAGAACTTTACTAACCTGTAGCTTTTGAAGTTAGACTTTCATCCTGAACATCCTAAGTGTCATGAGCGAAAATTTGCAGTCACTTATTATCTATTAAATGAATTCCATTTCCAAGATCTAATGGCTGGCTGCTTAAAAGAAAAGTATTCATGGGAATATTAGCTGGGTGGGTCCAGCAACCCGCTCATCACAATAGAAAGAAAGCAGCATTGGCAGAGAAAGACTATGATCAAAGGAGAATAGAACAATAACCCTAAGAATGGACTTCTTCAGCCAGCGACAGTAGGAATTGCAATTTGATACATGATCTCATATTATTAAATGAAAACAGATTATGTAAGTGCATTTATTAAGAAGATTAATCTCAAGAATCTTACAGATATACCTTAGAGCAGTGGTGCCCAACCTACGGCCCGCGGGCCAAATCCGGCCCGCGAAGCCGTGTCATGCGGCCCGCACAGTACCCGAACCTTTCCCTCATTTTTTCAGTGCAAGGTGCGCGGCAAACAGCACAGGCAGCAAAGCGATGCTGCCTGTACCTGCAATAGCCAATAGCAAAGCTCCAGGCAGCAAGGAGCTTTGCTATTGGTTGGACTGGGAGGGCGCCGGAGAGTGCCTGCAGTAGAGAAGCGGCGGGAGATTAAAGGAAGAGGGGCAGCTCCGGTGGTGGCTAAAGCATGGCAGCGGAGGTTCCGAAGCTTACATCCCAGGCAAAAAGAGGGACCTGCGGAAGAAGGTGACATCACAGTAATGTATCGATGTGTGTGATGTATGTATTGCAGTGTGTGATGTATACATGTGTGATGTATGTAGTGCAGTGTGTGATGTATACATGTGTGATGTATGTAGTGCAGTGTGTGATGTATACATGTGTGGAATATATGTAGTACAGTGTGTGATGTATACATGTGTGTGATATATACATGTGTGATGTATGTAGTGCAGTGCGTGATGTATGTAGTGCAGTGTGTGATGTATACATGTGTGATGTATGTAGTGCAGTGTGTGATGTATACATGTGTGGAATATATGTAGTACAGTGTGTGATGTATACATGTGTGTGATATATACATGTGTGATGTATGTAGTGCAGTGTGTGATGTATGTAGTGCAGTGTGTGATGTATGTAGTGCAGTGTGTGATCATCACATTCTGCACTACATACAAACACATGTATACATCACACACTGCACTACATACAAACACATGTATACATCACACGCTGCACTACATACATCATACACAGACATGCATATATCACATACCCCTCACAGTAATAATGGACAGATATGTGTCCTCTTCACAGTAGTAATGTATATGGGCATTACTACTGTGAAGAGGGCACATATCTGGCCATTATTGCTGTGAGGGGGCACATATGTGCATATCTGGCCATTATTATTGTGAGGGGGCATGTGTGAGCATTACAAAAGTGAAGAGGGCACATATCTGGCATAACTACTGTGAGGGGGCACATACCTGGGCATTACTACAGTGAAGAGGGCACATATCTGGCCATTATTGCTGTGAGGAGGCATTACTAAAGTGAAGAGGGCACATATATGGCATAACTACTGTATATCTGGCCCCCTCACAGCAATAATGGCCAGATATGTGCCCTATTTACAGTAGTTATGCCCCAATGTGTGCCCTCTTCACAGTAGTTATGCCCAGGAATGTGCCCCCTCACAGTAGTTATGTCAGATATGTGCCCCTTTCACAGTAGTAATGCACACGTGCCCCCTCACAGCAATAATGGCCAGATATGTGCCCTCTTCACAGTAGTTATGCTAACACGTACTCCTCACAGGGGCATTTCTTTCTAGCAAAGCTACTTGGTTCCGGCCCGCAAAATTTATACCAAATCTAGTGCGGCCCTCGGATGAAAAATGGTTGGGCACCACTGCCTTAGAGGATATAAGCAGAAAACATCCAATTGATTTATCTCTAGCCAAGTACTTTTCCCAAACTGCTAATACATACATTGTGCAATCGAATAGGGGATATAAGATATGTCTCTATTGTGGGAAAACCCCTTTCAAGGGGTTGTCTCATCTAGGATATATCATAAATATCCAATAGGTGCAGGTTCAATACATGTTGCTCTATCCATTCACTGCCATGGGACTTCCAAAAATAGCAGGGCCAACTATAAGCTATTTTCGTAAGTCCCATGGCAATGAATGGTTAGAGCTGGGCAAGTGTGCCATCGAATACGGTGGGGCCTTTTTTTTTTTTAATATATATATATATATATATATATATATATAAAATTGTATCCCAAGGGAAAACCTGCACCTAGCAGAAATTTATGGCATATTCTATCACGGTGTCATAAATATCCAGATGGGACAACCCTTTTAAGCTTAAATCCGTAGGTAAAATGTGTGTCTGTGGGTAATAGCTGTAGTTCTGACATTCCCCTAAAATCTTGTGTGCACCTTTGCAGACATTTTAATTTTTTTTGCTGGTTTAAATCTTGAATTAATTAGGCAAGTTTCTCATCATGTGATGGTAAAATGCTTTCTGATCTTCCCATCTGTGAACAATCCTGAGAATGAAGGGGTACACCAATTGTGTCTCCTTTACTGTTTTTCTTCTGCACAGCAGTCCATTTCCTTCTCAAGATCACTAGGATATGCCATAATTTTATGACCTGTGGGTGTCCGTCTTCTGGGACTTCACTGATGATAAAATTAGGTCATATCCTAGTGCCATCAGTTTATGAGATCTCAAAACCTCTTTAACTAATTTGTATAAAAAGTAATGTATGCAGAACCAGGGGCGGAATGGCCATAGACCCTACAGGGAATTTTCCTGGTGGGCCGATTCCCCACAGGGCCACCCGAGCCCTCCTCATTGCCGCTGCATAGGTACATGCTACTGGGGGCACTATAGGAGTCATTATTAGAGGAAGTCTAGGCAGTCTAGGCAGCATGTAAAAGTAGGTCTGGCTTGGTGCTGTGGCCCACATCTCTCTTCGTAAGCCCCCAGCTCTATATCTTAATTGGAGGAGGAGGAGGACAGAATGTGGCAGTTTTTAATTGCCACCATAGAGGGAAAAGCTTCTGGGGAGGTATTTTGTACTGCACTATGGTAGTGCTGACCCTGACAACACATCTACTTGTGTTGCACCTATAACATTAGCGCCACTTTCATATTTTTTTCCAAAGCCACTTTAAGTTCTCAGTATGCCCCTGCGCAGAACACAAAAGCCTGTTGTTACTTCAATATTGGGAGCCTGTTTTATTGAGATTTTGGGGATCCACTTCAACAGATGTGCTAAATAGTAGAATGCTTTCCATGGAGTTCAGGCTCCCATACACATGAGTGTATTATTGGCCAAACCCACCAAAAATGGCGGCTTCAGCAGACAGTCTAATGTCTATGGGAATCTACTGACCCCTCTCCCAACAGATGATGCAGAGGGAGCGAAGGATAGAGCAAACTAATTTTTTCCATCCGTTTCTTTTGTTCTCCCGGGATATAAGCAGTATAGAGGTGTGTGGCAGCGGTTTACTCCTCTCTCCCCATTAGAAACATCTATGAAATCTGAACATGCATATTTATGGGGGAGACGATGAGAGATAATTATTAAGTACCCCAGTTTCTGAATATCTATTTTATTGGACTTATTGACTACATAATCTATACTGATTATTCATTGGTCCAGCTGGAGATTACCTATTCATGGAGCAGCTCTGGCCCATCCCATGAATCCAGCCTTAGTGAATCCATGTATTGCTTCTTCTATACAGTACCTTGTACAAATTGCATTTTAAGCAATTAAATTTTATAACCTGAATAGCTCACTTTAGAACAGAAGTGAATAGTGTAATAGGGAAGAGCAAGCACAAGGAAATTAAGGTATCCCGATTGCTGGTCTCCTGGAGCCATTAGCACAATAAACACAGTTCATTTTGCTGTTTTTCTGTGCGGATAACAATCAGGAGAGCCCATCTGCTCTCTCCAATTAAAAATAAATAAAACGGAGGCAATTTAAATGGTGTCTCTGTGTTCTGAAGATGGTTGGAGAATCTCTTCTATTTTTGATTTAGGAAATACTATAATACACAGATGTGTCCACCCTTAATTTTCTGCCTTTTTTTTTAAGGACTAATTTCTAAGGATACAAAGTAATACAATATTGATACATGTCAGTAAAATCCTTGAAACGCTGCAGATCACATCACAACCAATGGGTGGCCACAGATACAAAAGAAGCATATATATCTCTGGACCGAGTACCACAAAATCAGGTGTCCTCATCTGATACATTGAGCCATCTGGAAATGTAATGAAGGACACATGTATTGGGAAATGCTCATTGTGCTTTCAAAGGGATGTGACTATAGGACTGCAGGGAAGTCTCTTGTACTGGGCTCTTTTGTCTCATAAAAGGACACTGGTAGTAAAAACAATGCGTGATAGTTGGAGAACCAGTTATAGACCTTCAGACCAAAAGCTTCAAGTTACACCAACCAAAGAATCAGCTGAGTAAATCACCATATGCTGCTCTAATACGATGTTATTTGTGCCCCAACTTCTTTAAAAAAAATATAAAAAAATTTAATATTTGTAGTAAGTATACGTACAGTAGTAAAATACAGATATATACAACATATGACTAAAAATAAATTAACAACTTTTATCCGCATCCATTGCAAAGAGGTGAAAAAGGCACCCAGCCATGCAATCTGTACAGGAAAACATTGATGGCAGCGTGGGATCTCCATGACTTCAAATATTGTACCTCCATACAATGCATTGTCACCTGTGCCGACAGTCAATATGTGACATTTCTAAAATGCTAGCTCTAGCCCCATTATGTGAAAATCCTGGATGAAAACCTTTGATCAACATACAGTGATTTACATATAATCTACCAATCTCGGCATTATAATTACTTACAGTTTGTGATCCATAATCATATTTGATGTATGTGGAGTTCAAAGATCCCATTTTGACTTGATCAGCTTGGCCTTCAGTTTACATAATTGCAATCCAATTGTAAGCTTTTTTCAAGAGCACATGACAATGGAAAGTGCTTGATAGTAAAGCGCCGAGTAGAGTAGTGGAAGATAAGGGATTGTTGCTGCTAAATTATCAGCTATTATTGATTTTGCTTTGTGTGTATAACTTCATTAGGGAAAGCGTACTGTAGATCGCCTTCAGTCAGTAGTACAGGATTGTTCAGGTGAGAAGTCTTGATCTTGAGGTGTTCTTTATGTGGAAGGTTGGGTTCATGCATGGAAAAGCCATAGTGGTGAGGTCCAGTCAACTCTCCTGACTTGTTTGTCTACTACTCGCATTCCCCATGCAATAACAATTCTTAAGCATCTATTCTGATGACTCAGTGCTGTGTGATTCCTCATTTATTCTTACTAGAAGTTTAAAAATTAATTGCAGCAGTGTGCAATAAAGTTTCAAATGGGTGCTACCAATTGGGGGGCCCTATCCAATCAGTACTGTCAATGTCAGGCTGTGCAGGGACACCCACCCAACTGGTAACAGTTGAACCTTTACTACTGACTGCTTGCAATTTATTCCTAAACCTCTAGTAGGAGAATTGTTTTTGAATGGGGAATACAAGTAGTTACTGAAACAGACGTGTCAGGAGAGTTGATAGGTGCTTTTTTAAGACCTCTACCACTGTCTACAAACAAAAACTGCAGTAAAAACACATACTGGCAGACATTTATCAATAATGGTATAATTTGCACCAAAAATACTAACATTCCAAAATCAAAGTTGTGATTTATTTCACCTCATATATTAAAAGGCACATGCCAAATTTGTAATGACTTTTTAAAATATAAACCTGATTATCCACCTTTTTCTCTCTATTTGCGGCATTTCAACACCATGAGACTTTTTTTTAACCAAAATGCACAATTTCAGCCACCCCCTGCCAGACAACACCTGAGACTTTTGAAACATATTGGTGAGGTTTGAAGCATATTTGCGACATTCCCACTGATAAATTGCGACTTTTATCTCAGACTCGGGACGTTTTTGTTATTAGATAAAAATAAATGCATCCTGTTTTAATACTTACCTATTACTTGTTCCCTTGACGAGTTGGTTTTCTTTTCATAAATGCAACTTTTTGACAAAAGGTCGCATCTTTATGCCCAAAAAGCGACTTTGTACACAAAACACCACCGCATAAACTGGCTTAATTGTCCTCAACAATTTGAGCCATTTCTGCAGATAAGAGGATGATAAATGAGGCGAAATATGCGCCAATTAGATAGCCCTGTCCATAATTCATTTTTGGCGTGATGCCTTCTTTATGGTGAAAATTCTGGAGAAAACTGTTGATATATTTGGTGTAAATCAGAACACTATTCTTATCGGCGCATTTTACACCATAATTCTGGTGCCACATGCTTAGTAAATGTCCCCCACTGTCTTTGGATTTTATTTTTATGTGTCTTTTTTCTATATTACAGTTTTCCCTGCTGATAATTTGGCACAAAAACCCACAAATACAGTGAAAATTATTTTAAAAATTGCATCTTGTAAGCTACATTCACTAGCACTACAGAGCTGAACATTGCCGAAAGCTCCAGCAATCTGTGAATCTGGCCTAATGCCTTATGTAGACTCGCATACGAGGAAGCCATGCATATGCCAGGGGACTACAGAAAACCTTTCAGGGAATATGTATAATCATTTGTAATATGATCCATTTCTCATCTTCTGAATTCTACCGAGATATTACATTTATAACTCAGCAACCAACTAAGCATTCCAAAAACTACCTCAATTGTGAAAAAAATCCAATATAGTCACTATTTCAACTTCCCCAATCCCTGCCTGCTTCCACAGCCAGGAATCCATGAAAGGAATACATTGTAAATGGATTTATTTTTCACATTACCGAAGTGTTTAACCCCTTGCTTACCAGGCCAATTTTTTTGTTGTAGCATAGGACCATCTTACTGCAAATAACTAATTAATTTCTGAGCCTAAAATCTATCGATTTGATATTATTTTTCAGAGGACACATTAGACCTTTCTTTTGTGCAATTAGATGACAGATATAATACTTTTTAAACAAAAATGTAAGGAAAAACTGAAAATGATGAAAAAAATGTATATTTTTCCTTTCTTATCAATTTTTTTTCTGTTGCAAAAGATTTGAAAAAATAAATAAAGCATTTCTAAAACCATTACCCTATGTTTTTACCATGAAAATGAAGGCTATTTGTGTAATTTATCTACTGGCTGGGCTCACAGTGAGACTCGAATAAACTAGAGCGCATTTTGGATTTTGGTGGTGTATTTTCCTGCTGCTGGTTCTATGGCACCATACAGATGTTGTACAGCGCTAAAACTATAGAAGTCCCTTCAAGGTGACTTTTTTATGTTGTCCTCCTAAGGTATTCATCTTGAGGAAATTTGGATATATTAAGCTTTTGTATTATTTTAACTTTTTTTTTATAAATGAAAAAATATGCATGCATATGTATATTTTCTACAGAAACACTATATTAAATATAGCAAAAACGACTATATATATATATATATATATATATATATATATATATAAGATTTCAAAAATTGTTTATATATTTGTATGCACGTGTTGTATATTTTACACACACAAAGTCCGCAATACTATTACTAAAACTAATAAATATATATTTCTTTATTTTTTTACTTATTTAGTACCTATTTTAATACTATTGCTAATACTAAAAACTATAGCTATAACTTTTTATTTTCTTTATTTCACTTTTAGATTTTTTTAATTTTTAATAACTTTTTTATACTCCTTATTTTGTATTAACTCCTTCCTGCCAGAGTCAGAGACTGCAAGCTCAAAATTAATTTTTACAGCCAGCAGGGGTGCCCAGTCCGGCCCTTTCACTTTACCTGCTACAATGATTCCATGCAGCGAGATCACTTTGGCTGATCTCAGACATAGTTACTGTGACCCAAGCTGTCTAATGACAGCGCAGCCACAATGACCTGCAGCTCCATGGTGTGCCGGCCGATTGCAGGGTAATCCAACGCTTTTATACGTGACAGATAACTTACAACCTTGATGTATAAAGTCGTGCGGCGTCAAGCAAGTGAATAATGTATAGCTGCCATGCAGTGTTTTTACATTAAGCCAAATCTACACTGAAAATGAAAAGGCAGGTTTATGGTATATTTACTGTTCATTTATTTACTTTACTCATTTCTAGAGCTGACATATTCCGCAACGCTTTACAGACATTATCATCGCAGGCTGTCCCCAATGGGGCTCAGAATCTATGTTCCCTATCAGTATGTATTCGGAGTGTGTGAGAAAATGGGAGAACCCGGAGGAAACCCACGCAAACATAGGGAGTACATGCAAACTCCACGCAGATCTACTTTTTGGCTGCATATGCAAAAACCACGCCAACTGCATAAGGCAGCATCGCAAATTTTCTAAAGGTTCAAGTTGCATCTGAATTTCTGGGCCAATTTTGAAGAGAAATAGAAATTAATAAAGAATTTTTTTTAAAAGTGAAAAACTAGAGAGAAAAATATGAGTTCTTGGAGACCCAAGAGTGTGATGATAAAATTTTCAGCCCAATTGGAGCACTTTTGATTCGAGCAGAATCGATTCGGTCCGATTTGCTCATCTCTGTGTTACACCTGTAAAGACTGGCCAAAACCGCATTGCAAAGCCACATTAGTTTGTGGTAAAACTGCATATGGTTTTGCTGTTGCAGCAAAAGGCAGCTCCACTCAATCCACCCATATTGAACCGCCGAATAAGAGACAACATCAAGGGTGAATGTTGCCTATGTAGCTGCTATGGGGCCCTAAGTTTCCTCATATGGTGCTTTCCACTACGTATATCCCCAGACATTTTAGGCTGCTTCGTAGTCAAGTCTTAAGGTATAACGTAATTCATAGTAAAATATAGTGAACTCATGCATCAATATCATATTTCATTGCAATAGGAAAGCTAATACTTACTAATAGATCATTTGATGACATATTGAAAACTTTTATTGCCTCCTCGTTGCTGCATTTTTTATTCGTGTGACACAGGATTGCTACTTAAAATGAATTCCAGTATTACTGTACAAAACTGCTCCAGAATCCAGATACATTAAAGTTTCCGACATGAATGGATTAAAGTGCAGAGACTGCACAATTTGATCCATTTATTTTGCACTGATAATATTCTCCATCGTTTAGCAAGACATCTGCTTCTTCTCCCTGATAAATTGTCCCTAATTAGAACAAGCTGACGCTCCTGTCCAGATCCACAGCTTCATACATCACCAACCCCCGATGAGTGGCATATCTTATTCCTATTTGCCGTGGTAATCCCCACAGTGTGCTATTGACAAACTGTACCTTTTTCTTGGCGTGCATTTATTCTGGAGACTATTCTGTCTGTAAAGAAAATAGAAAGGGTTGTAGCCGTGTAGTGGCTAAAGAAGGAAATACTTGTCATAGAGTAGGATGTGCCATTGTCTATCTGGCCCATATGTTTTTCAACAGAACAATTGAGTGAAAATTTTGTCTTGTCTTATTCCTCTCCTATCATGCCTTAGGGCTCATGTATATGGTCATATTACGACTCTATATAACCCAAACATTGTACTGAACCATAATACTTCTCCATAAACACCCTTTCTGTGCTTGCTCAAATTAGAGACAAAATGGTGCCATGTGTACCAAGGTATTCTTTCCTAAAAGTAATGTTTTTAGAGAAGAACATCTCTGTGCACCTGACAGCTTGTTGAGCAGCACATGGAGGTTATATGGCTACAATAAGTCCATAAAGGTGTTGTCCAGCCTCTTATAAGTGATGAGTCTATTCTCAGGATAGGCTATCGACAGTTGATAGGAGGGGGTCCTGCTCCATCACTGGAACTCAGCACGGAGCTACAGTGCTCAGTGAACATTGTACTGAACAGTCCTCACCACTGCAGCACTGCGCCCACTGAAGTCAATGTTGACAAAGCTCTGTAGCTCCAGTGCAGACTTCTGTCAATGGAGCTACACCCAACACCTGACCCAGCCGATCAGCCTTAAAAAAGGCTTTACAATCCCTTTAACCCCTTAAAGACCGAGCTCATTTTCATTTTTGCATTTTTGTTTTTTTCTCCTTACATTCCAAAAGCTAGAACTATTAAAATTTTCCGTTCACATTGCCATATGAGGGCTCATTTTTTTTGGAGGGCAAGTTGTATTTTTTTTAATGGCACCATTCCAGTTACCATGTACTGAAAAACGGGAAAAATTATTTTGGGGGTAATACTGAAAAAAAAAAAAAACATTCCGCCAAGGTTTTTTGAGTTTTGATATTACAACATTTAATGTGTGCTAAAAATGAAATGATGTCCTTATTCTGAGGCTCCAAAAATTACGGTCATACCAAATGTTTATAGTTTTTATTTTGCTTTATTACTTTTAAAAAATGAAAATTTTCTTTGCATCGCCATTTTCCGACAACTATAACTTTTATATATTTCTGTCTACAGAGGCTGTTTCACTGTGTTTTCACTGTGGGGGTCCTGATCAGAAACAGCTGTTGACCGTGGTGTCTGAGGGGTTCAATGACCAATTGCATTGTCATCGCTGATGGCATTGCCGATCCCGGTCATTGCGGCTCCTCAAAGCAGCCTGCTTATACAAGCTCTTGAACATAATGCCGTACATATACAGCACTATGTGTTAAGGCAGAGATGGATAACCTGTGGCTCTCCAGCTGTTGAAAAACTACAATTCCCACCATGCTCTGCTGTAAGCTGATAACTGTAGGCAGTCTGTGCATGCTGGGAGTTGTAGTTTTGCAACAGCTGGAGAGCCGCAGGTTGGCCATCCCTGTATTAAGGTGTTAAAGCGCCGATCCATATTCCCCATTACAAAATTAATTTCCCTCAGTCTATGTGCAGAAATGATATAATAATCAACGTTTTGTCCCTGTTGGTTTAGTAATCTGTTCTTTATAACTATTCTGCACTTGGAATGGAAATCAGCTCTCCATGCACGAACTTCCAAGTGAGCTTGTGCTCCATACAGCAGCCAATCTGAGGAGGCAGAGCTGCAGTGGGTGTAAGCCGCAGCTTGGTCCAATGATGAGACAGAAAGTGTGTCTTGGACTTCCAGAGACTTCAGAGATCTAAGTTCTGCCCTAATGGAACTGAGCTAAACATCAGCCAAACAGCAAGATCTAAGGAAAATAAATAGCAGGTAGTCACCCTAGCTTCTGGCTTACATATTATGTTTGAGCTCCTAACTGGACAGGTTCTTTAATTAGTTTAATAATTAGTTTAATAATTTATTTTTTTGACAAGTCCTGCTAGCAAAGAAATGAGATATATAGATGTGGATATATAGATGTCTTTGCACCTTCTGGGTCCTTTCAATAAGGCCTCCTGCACACAACCATATTTTTGGTCTGCATCAGATCCGCATTTTTTGTGGGTTGAATGCCGACCCATTCATTTCAATGGGGCGGCAAAAGATGTGTCCGGTCCACATCCTTATGTCCATTCCGCAGCCCCGCAAAAAAAAAAAATAGAACATGCCCTATTCTTGTCCGTTTTGTAGGACTTGTTGAAGGGGAAGTGGAATACATTTGTCCAGTATCCATGTTTTGCAGATTTGCGGACCGCAAAAATGGATACTGTCATGTGCATGGGGCCTAATTCAGAGAAATAGGTGCACAAGTACTGAATTTGAAACAAAGAAACAGAATATACATTGCTGGAAAAAATATGAATTCAAATATTCTGGTTGAAAAGTAACTGCCTGAACAAGTCTGGAAAATATCTAACTGGTCATTTGTGTGAGATTTCCTACCTTCAATGACCTTCATCATACCGAGTGTAATAACAAGTTAGATACCAGCACGTACAATGTGAAGCCGCAAAGTACAATTAGTAGAAGTGCCCTTTAAATATTTACTTTAACACAGGCAATACCATAACTGCTGTCACTGATTGCAGTAAATTGCCAGCTAAGTGACCTTTCAATGAAATACTTTAACAGCCCTAAAATCCTCAGCTGGTCACACCAGTGTACAATGTACCAGGCCAGGCTAATTATAAAATTGGAACGACGGCTGCTGTCTGCTTAGTGGAAACCCCTCTGCCATTTAAAACCTGGAAAGCATTTTACAAATCTCTCAATGTAAATTTAACTAAAGACATTTTTGAACACAGGACTAAGAACAAAAATAACAAAAAGCAGTTCTTTTATAGACGGTGGATTAAAGACCATGTCCATAATGGAGGTACATTAAGGAATCAATGACACAGTAAAACCTCTGTTACACATCAGTGAATCACAGACGTATGCTGTGGTCTCTACAAACAGCACACGTGCCCATTGACTTTAATGTGTGTGTCACGATTGCCACACATGCAACACAATGGGCACTCCAGTATTCACTGCACCTGCTACTTTGGATCTGACTGTAAGAGGGAAGTCCTTTTTCACCCTCACTTTCACACCCACCATTGCATTAGACTACCAAGAAATGAAGCGACTAGGGATGAGCGAATCGACTTAGGATGAAACATCCGAAGTTAATTTGCATAAAACTTTGTTCTAATACTGTACGGAGCAGGAGCTCCGTACGATATTAGAATGTATTGGCTCCAATGAGCCATAGTTATTGCTTCACGAAGTCTCATGAGACTACGTGCAATAACTTCATAAATTAATTTGTACTGTAAAAAAACATTTCCCGAACTCGGGTTCAGTTCCAAATGGTACCTTGGAACCGAACCCGAGTTTGGGAAATGTTTTTTTACAGTGCAACTTATTGAGACTTCGCAAAGCAATAACTTTAGCTCATCGGAGTCAATACATTCTAATACTCTACGGAGCTCCTGCTTCGTACAGTATTAGAACTAAGTTTTATGCGAATCGACTTCGGATGTTTCAGCTTAAGTTGATTCGCTCTTCCCTAGAAGCCTACCAGACTACCAAACATATTTGCACATCCATACACAACGCTACCACCATCCATCAGTAGGGCCAATGGAATGCACAATAATGCACAGTTACTGATGCACAAGACTCACAAGAACAGATTGCATTCTATCATACAACATCTTGCACTCTGCCCTTCAATAGTACAGGTACAGTTCTAAAAGGTTACAAAAAGATGACAAAAAAGGACTTGCAGACAAGTAAACAATACAGAAATAATAGGGATAAATAATAAATCTCAAACCAATTAGATCGATGAGGGAGCCACACTGGGAGAACAGCTGAAAGTTGACTAGCCCTACACAAGGGGAATCTCTGGGATATCACCTTGTGTGATTTACAGTATACAATTTTTAAAAGGTCTTAGCTGGCCCCCCTTCACCCTCCCCTTAGTCATGTGACAAGAGGTTGGATAATTACTTACATACAAAAAGTGGTAGGTTGTATGGCATTATTCTAATTTGAGCCAAAACCTAGGTATTTCTGAGAAGGATAATATGACCTGCAAGTATTACAGGATATTTTTTACTGACCCAAGGATACCAAACACAAATATGAAATATGAATCCTTTCAACCAATATGTAATCTGGTAGGTTTCCTAATGCTGAAAATCCTGGCTCTTGAGACCAAAAAAGCACGGATCATAAGTTATTTATTGCAAAACGTGAATTATAACAAAGATCCTTTTGAAGTGTATCTTCTGGTCTACTGATAAATAGAGCCCTACACCCAGCGTTCGATGGGCTGAAGACAATCATCTGTGGCCTGCACTAATTCTACTAGCACCTCTGTGACAACTAGCAAGTGGTACAGTTTGAGCATTTGTCTACAAACTCCCCAGTCTACAATATCCTGTGTCTAATAAGTTCTGTCCAAGAAAGTAGCATAATTACTGATAAATTATAACTGTGTGTATTCACACATCAGTGATTTTCCATTAATCATAGGCGCAGGTGACACCATGAAAGTATGCCTTATTTTGTTTGTGATTATGAATCCCTCATGTGATGTCTATTGTAGTCTTAAGGTCAGTAAAAACCACAGTCACAACACAGATGTCATAGAGACATATCAAAAGTTTTGATCGGTGGGGGTCTGAAGCGCTCACATATTATACTCTCTGTCCTTACTGTAGGAAATGGAATAGAGTTCAGCTCAAAGACTTTCTAGAGACTTTGTTGCATCCTCTCCTGCAATGAGGAGACAAAGCATGAAATCCTGACTCTCTCCTCCTTCTAGTAAGTTCCTTCTCAGCACTCAGATCCCCACAGATCAAAACTTTAGATATGTCTCTAAAAAATACTAATTGTGTGCGAGAATCAGAGGCGTAAGAAGTAAATGTGATGCCTCATAGGAAAACCTGGAAAGGGGCCTGACTCTAGCAATAAGGTAATTAGAGGAGTTGTCCAGGCTACAGATATTGATGAGCTGTGGGTCAGCAATATCAGATCAGTGGGGATCCACTGAAGGGCACTAGTACAAGGGCGGCATCCTCTTCAAACTTTATCTGCATGCTTCTTCATTGTAGCAGTGGTGCAGTATAATTACAGCTGTTTGCCCTATTCAAGTGAATGGGAGAGAGAACTGTAATTACACTGCACTGCCAACACAAGGACACAGCACTAGCACCGCCCCGCACCACACAGCCCCTTCAAACAGCTGGTTGGTGGGAATCCTAGGAATTGGACCTGTGCCTACCTGATACTGATGACTATCCTGCAGATAGGTCAATATTTGTAGCCTGGACATCCCCTTTAAGGGGATTAAAGATGAGTCAAGGGGCCCTCATTGACTATTGGGCCCCATAGCTGCGGCTAAGCTTGAAATCTTGGTAGTTAAGCCCATGGTAAGAATTATAATGTGGATGAGGTTATTATACCCAGCTTTTAAAGCAGTCTTTCAGTTGAACCCGGTTCACCTGCTGCAATTCTACGTGGCCTTACTCATTGGGCCCCACTTTGGACCTCTACATTCATCTGAGTGGAGAATAGTTAAGCTGATCATTCATGATGAAGAACGGGTGAGCACGTTCCAATTCATATGCTTGATACATCATATTTGTACTGGGTCTGTTCATCATTGTTTGTTGTGTCCCGGTTTTGGGCAGGTTACCGTAGCCCTTGGGCTTGTGATTGGCCAAGGGCCCTGTAGCTTTGTTTGAGCCTGCGAACAGGCGTAACGTTTTTATTGTTACCTAGCGCTTTTTATGTGTATTACAAATAAAAGTTAAGTTTAATCTCCCTTTGTTCCCCTCGGGGATCAGTATATTGGTCAGTTGGAAACTTAGACCACAAAATGTTTTAGACTGTTTGCTTCAGTTTTAATTTGCTGTAAAGCAAACAGGCCCGGCACTGAGGTCTGTGCTGTAATAGATCCTCTGTAAACGTATTAATTTACTCACTCTTGGATGAGTGGGCTGTTCTGCCCTATTACTCACAGTACAAACAAATGCCTCCAGCTACAAGCCATAGCCCAGAATGGGAAATCCTTGTGATGCTTTTGTAGGATAACAGAGCAAACATCACTATTGTCCTCAGCAGAAAACAAAATGGAACAATTATGAGGAACAGAGGGATCATGTTATTGACTTCTAATGAGCTCCTAAATTTGTTTAATGACATCTGGAACTTAGCTTCCTGGACCATTGAAATTTTTCTGTTAAAGTGTTTTTTTTTTTTTTTTAGGTACTTCAATATTGATGGCTTCTCCTCAGGATAGGTCATTAATATCTGACTGGTGGGAGTCCGACTCTAGCCACCGATGGGTCATAGCACTCTGGTGAGTGCTACAGTCTCCTCATGGCATGCCAAGCACAGTACAGTACACAGTGCTTGGTATTGCAACCTAGGCCCATTCATTTGAATGGGTATGAGCTGCACATAGGCCACGTGACCCAAAATATGATGTCACTGGCCTAGGTAGAGACCACAGCGTTCACTACAAGCTCTTCAAACAGCTGATCTGTGGGGGTGCTACATGTGGGGTCCCCAGAATCAGATATTGATCCATCAAATAACATGGATTCCAGAAAGCAGTATGAAAGGATAAAATATTCAAAAGTCCACCATGGGGTCCGCTTTCAGTAGAGGCATCTGGTAAATGCATCATAAATCAGCAGCTGATACCAGTAAGTATTACTATCCTTTTATACGGAATAGTATTCAGGCCAACTATCAGGGACAAGGGTTTATAAAAATAAATGAGTATCAGGGAAGCTTTCAGTACTGCAAACAGGAGTATTAAATGTGTCAAAGTGGTGATTCTACTTAGGTAAAAATACATGCTGCAACCTACGTATGACTTCTTTTTGCATATACAGTATTGTATAAGTGTTAACGTGTAACCGCCTGAATGACCTGCTATCTAGTTACTATTCCTAAGAAGCGAAATAGAGCATTTTTGCCTTTGGTTCCTAATTAAAACTATGTCAGGACTTGAACCCAGGGACTCCTGTGTCCCAGGCAGCAGCTCTTCCAACTAAGATATTCTGCTTGCTGGCCAGCGCCTGTGCTGAACTTGTGCCTAGTTCCTATGCCTCTAGTTTCGGTTCCCACTTCCCTGGTTTGCTACACCCTGTTCCATGATTGAACATCCTATTTAGGCCCAGCCTTGCACTTCCTGCCTTTTGAGATTATTGTGCTCCCAGCCTGTAATCAAGCTAGTTACTCCTGCTTACTGCTTGCTGACGTTATCCTGTTCATCGACCACTGGCTTCCTCCTGACTACTGTATTGTATTTGCCTAATCCTCTATTACTGATGCTCATCCTGTGCATCGTCCACTGGCTTCCTCCTGACTATGGTATTTACCTAATCCTCTAATACTGACTTTATCCTGTGCATTGACCACTGGAGTCTGTTGTGACCACCTTGAGGCAACAAGTTCCTGAGCTTCAAGAATTTGGTTCTACTTACCAAGAAAAATGTTCTAAGTTACAAACCCTGGTGCTGGATCAACAACAAGAAATAATTGAACTGCATAAACAACTTCTGGATATGAGCAACTCAGGCTCAGATTTAAATACCCATATGCCTCTGCCATCAAAGTTCAGTGGGGATCGTCACCATTACCGAGGACTCCTTAATCAATGCCGCATATACTTTCAAATGCCACCAGCTCCTTTTACTAGTGACAGGAAGAAAGTGCTATTTATCATCAATCTTCAGACAGATGAAGCTCTTGCATGGGCCTCCCCTTATGTGGAAAAGAACTGTGGCCTCCTCAATGATTTCGATAGCTTTATCACTGCTATGTATCAAGTTTTTGACCCTAATCATTGTGCCACAGCTAAGACCAAATAGCATCATCTTCGACAAAGACGTCGCTAAGTTGCTTAATACTCATCGGAATTTCATCATTGGGTAGTTGACACTACATGGAATCTAGCAGACCAAAAGAGTCAATTTCGATGAGGGTTATCAGAGCTAGTAAAGGATGAGCTTGCCAGAGTTGAGGCTCCTGATAATTTGGAGGATTTTATTCAACTGTGCATCCGAATTGATCAGAGACTTACTGAACATAGAAAAGAGAGAATGCAGATACAGACCCATCTACTCCCTCAGTCACTCAGCATTAAACACACAGCAAAAGACTGAATCCTTACCAGAACTTATACAGATTTATGTAATCCGAAAACCTATTAGTGTGGTGGAGAAAGAGAGGCGCCATACAGAAAATCTGTGCCTCTATTGTGGGGGCTCAGGACATTATGCCATTAAATGTCCCAACAAGTTTCAAAGGTCTATAGTTTGCACCAGTGCTAAGGCAGATAGCAATTTTGACCTTTCAGAATTACCGAATTCAGTTATGCAGACCATCTCATCTGTAACCCAAAACAAAAACAAAATAGATTTATTGTCTTCTCATTTTGACATTCCGATACTGGTCATAGTTGGGAATCATAAAATTCAATGCTCTGCCATGTTAGATTCTGGGGCAGGGGGAAATTTCATGGACTTACAATTTGCGCTTGATAATACCATTGCACATAGAACAAAATCCGTGCCAATTGAGATGGAAACTGTTGATGGATCACCTGTAACTCACGAGACAATTGAACTTGTTGTAATCTGTATTGAACCTGTTCATCATGAAACTATTAGTTTTCACTTAATTTCTGCTCCCAAGTTTCCGGTTATTTTAGGAATTCCATGGTTTGCTATCCATAATCCTTCTATCAACTGGGAATCAAGGACTGTTACATTTCCTTTTGAATACTGCAAGGACAATTGCCATACGAGTTCATCCATCCAAAGACAAATGAAAATTTCCGAAATTCCTCATCAGAGTTATAATAAATTGCCACCTCAATATTAACAGTTTAGTGATGTCTGCAGCAAGAAAAAGCTAAACAAACAGCCTCCTCATCGTCCTTACGATTGACCCATTGAGTTGCTTCCTGGAGCTACTATTCCTTTTGACATAATTTATAATCTCTCTGAACCAGAATTAAAAGTGCTCAGAGAATACTTGGATGAAAATTTAAAGAAATGCTTCATTCGACCTTCCTCATCTCCAGCTGGGGCACTTTTGTTCTTTGGTGAAAAGAAAGACTCAACCTTGAGACCATGCTTTGACTACTGAGAACTAAATAAGATAACTATTAAAAATCGTTACGGTCTTCCCCTAATTCCTGAGTTGCTGGAAAGACTCCGCTCTGCTAAAAATTTTGCCAAACTAGATTTAAGAGGGGCCTATAATCAGTGGCGTACACACAATCCATGGGGCCCCGGTGCGAAACTGATCCATGGGGCCCCCTCCCCATCGCCGCCCCCCACCCCTAACCTGCCTTCACCCGCTGTACGCAAAAAACATCCTATATTGTGCTCCAGGCAGTAATCCCTGTATAGTGTCCCCAAAAATAATAGAATTGCCCCTACAGTGCTTCCCCAATAGCAACGCCCCCCCATGCTGCCTCCATATAGTAATTTCCCCCACACTGCCCCCCATAGTAATTTGCCCCCCCACACACACACAGTCATTTCCCCACACTGCCCCCATACACTAATTTCCCCACACAGTAGTTTCCCCACACTGACCCCATATAGTAATGTCCCCCACACTGTAGTTTCCCCACATTGCCCCATATAGTAATTTGCCCCCATAATCATTTGCCCCCACATGTCCCCCCACACCGTAGTTTCCCCAACACTGCCCCCACACCGTGGTTTCCCTCACACCGTAGTTTCCCCACACAGTAGTTCCCCACACTGCCCCCACACAGTAGTTTCCCTACACCGCCCCCACACAGTATTTTCCCCACACTGCCCCCCATACAGTAGTTTCCCCACACCGTCCCCCACACAGTAGTTTCTCCCACACTGCCCCCACACAGTAGTTTCCCCACATTGCCCCTCACACAGTAGTTTCCCCACTCTGTAGTTTCCTTCACTCTGTAGTTTCTCCCACACTGCCCCTATAGTAATTTGCCCCCACACTTCCCCTCACACAGTAGTTTCCCCCACATTGCCCCCCACACTGTAGTTTCCCCCACTCTGTAGTTTTCCCCACTCTGTAGTTTACTTCACTCTGTAGTTTCCCCCCCCCCACTGCCCGTATAGTAATTTGCCCCCCAAAATCATTTGCCCCCACAAAGTAATTCCTCCATTATCTCCATAATAATTTTCCCCCCACATGTCCCCCAAAGTTGTCACATAAAAATTTATAAAAAAAGAGATAAAAAAAAACTAAAAGCTAAATACTTACCTGCGCTTGCTTGCAGAGAAGATGCTCACACTTCTCTGTTCTGCTGCGTCCCGGCCCCGGTCGTGCGTGATGACGTCATCGCGCACGCCTGTGCCGGGATTTCACTACCGCATAGGCATCAGGCCTATTAGGCCTGAAGCCTATAGCGGTGAGCGGCGGCAGGGCAGGGAACTATGCGCTCCCTTGCCCCACCACAGTATGGTGTCAGCGCTCATTCTGGCACCCCAGTGAGGGCCCCGGTACAGCGCTACTGCAGGGGTCCACAGGCGGCCGGGCCCCCTGGAATGCCGGGCCCGGTCGCAACTGCGACCGCTGCGACCCCTGTATGTACGCGCCTGCCTATAATCTCATACACATTTGTCCAGGGGATGAGTGGAAGAACGCCTTTAGAACTAGATACGGACATTTAGAATATCTGGTTATGCCATTCGGCCTCGCTAACGCTCCTGCAACATTTCAACATTTTGTTAATGATGTCTTTCGAGATTTCTTAGACCAATTTGTTGTTGTGTACCTTGATGACATCCTCGCAGTTTCAGACACCTTGAAGAAACATCACAGACATGTTCAGTTAGTCTTGGAACGTCTACTGGAGAATAATCTTTATATCAAACTGGAAAAATGGGAATTTGAACAAACAAAAATGCAATTTCTTGGATATATCATCTTCCCAGAAGGTATGAGTATGGATCCTAGTAAAATCAAAGCTGCAATAGATTGGCCCACTCCAAGAAATCTAAAAGATGTTCAGCGATTTATAGGGTTTTGCAAATTTTTACAGGAGATTCATAAAATTTCTAAATTTCTAAACTTTTCTAAAATTATCTTACTAATCACTTTACTTACAAAGAAAAAACAAGTATTTTCATGGTCTCCAGAGGCACAAGTTGCTTTTGATCAGCTAAAGACTCTTTTTACTTCTGTGCCCATATTGGGCTATCTAAATCCTGAATTGCCTTTTGTTGTTGAAGTAGACGCCTCTGACTCTGCTGTGGGAGCTGTCCTATCTCAACGAGTTGGAGACAAGAATCAACTCCATCCATGTGCTTTTTTTTCTCATACCATGTAATTGGCAGAAAGAAATTATGACATAAGAAAAAAAAAACTGTTGGCCATTAAAGTTGCTTTCTCTGAATGGAGACATCTTTTGGAAGGAGCTAACCACCCAGTGACAGTCCTTACTGACCACAAAAATTTAGAGTTTATCCGTACAGCTAAGAGAATGAGAACCTTCACAGACAGCTAAGAGACTGTCTGCAAGCCAAGCAAGATGGGCCTTGTTTAATTTCATCATTTCTTATCGGCCAGGTTCTAGAAATGGCAAGGCCTTGTCCAGGAATCTTGCCGAACTACAGGAGGGATCTAAAACAGAGTCTACTATTTTATCTTCCAAAAATTTTGTAGGAATACAGTGAACTTTTAACCATGTTCAGAGAGCGATACCAGAATGACTCTTTTCTCAACCATCCTTCCAAAGATGTGGACATTTCCTTTAAAGAGGGGGTTTGGAAGCAGGAACACAGAATATATGTCCCTGAATCTGCTCAACTTGAAGTCCTCAACTGGTCCACGATTCTAAAATTGCAGGGCATCTTGAAGTCATGAAAACTTACGACCTACTGCTTCAATTATTTTGGTGGCCTAATTGTAAGAACGATGTTAGAAAATATGTTTTATCCTGTTTAACATGTGCACGAAACAAGACACTGTGATCTCCTCCTCTAGGTCTTCTTCAACCATTTCCAGTTCCATTCAGGCCTTGGGGATCAATTTCCATGGATTTTAGTGTGGACCTTCCTCCTCCTAAAGAAACAACTACCATTCTTGTTGTTGTGGACCGACTCACAAAGATGTCTCATTTCATTTCAAATACAAGAACTCCTACTGCAGAACAAACTGCAGAATTAATGATTAAGGACATATTTAGGTTGCATGGAATTTCTGACAATGTAATTTCAGATAGAGGTGTTCAATTCACATCAAGATTTTGGAAGAACTTCTGTTCAGCTTTAGGAGTTACAGTTAATTTGTCTTATGCGTTTCATCCTCAGTCCAATGGCCAGACGGAAAGAACAAACCAAACTCTGGAACAACACCTCCGCTGTTTTATTTCCTACCTTCAAGATGATTGGGCGGACTATTTACCAACAGCAGAATTTGCATACAACAACTCTAAACATAGTGCTACATCTCAAAGTCCATTATTTGCAAACTTTGGCTTACATCCAGTATTTATTCCTAACCTTGCTCTTAGTACACCTATTCCTGTTGTTACTCACAGACTAACGAAACTGCAAGAAACCCAGAAGAAACTAATAGAGATGCTACAAGAAGCCCAAGAAGACTATAAGAAAGCAGCTGATAAACATCACAAAGTTCCTCCCACCTTTAAAGTTGGTAATAAGGTTTGGCTATCTACTAGAAATCTGAAAACACATGTTCCATCTCCAAAATTGGGTAAAAATATCATAGGACTTTACCAGATTTCTGAACAAGTTAATCAAGTTGCCTTCTGTCTCAAACTGCCTAACAAATTGAAAATACACCCTGTGTTCACGTGTTATTGCTCAAGCCATTTAACGAAAACCCCTTTCCAGGAAGAAATTTAGCCGCCTCCTGCACCAGTAAAAGTCCAAGAGGAGGAAAAATACATTGTTGAAAAAATGTTGGACTTTAGAATTTTCTGAGATCAAGTGCAATATCTGGTGCAATGAAAGGGTATGGACCAAAAGAGAATTCATGGGAACCAGAAAACAATGTTATCGTTCCATGACAGCCATCCAGAGAAACCAGCTCCTAGGATATCCAGAGGCCATCCTGAAAGGAGGGGACTACTGTCAGAACTTGAACCCGGGGACTCCTGTGTCCCAGGCAGCAGCTCTTCCTACTGAGCTATTCTGCTTTCTAAACAGGTCCGGTGCTGAACTTGTGCCTAGTTCCTGGTTTTGGTTCCCGCCTCCCTGGTTTGCACTACCCTGCTCCATGATTAAACATCCTATTTAAGCCCAGCCTTGCACTTCCTGCTTTGTGAGATTATTGTGCTTTCAGCATGTAATCAAGCTAGTCTCTCCTGCTTGCTGAATTTATCCTGATCATCGACCACTGGTTTCCTCCTGACTATGGTATTTTCCTAATCCTCTAATACTGACTTTATCCTGTGCATTGACCACTGGCTTCCTCATGTCTACATTACCGGCCTTGCAATTAGCTCAAGTAGTCACAATAAAAGACTCCGAACCAGGCCTGGACCGTTACATAGCATAGCACCCGCACTGAATACTGACCCATTCAATTCAATTGGTCTGTGTATATGAGCGGTTTTTTTCACGCATCACTACTGCGTTGCGTGAAAATCGCAGCATGTTCTATGTTCTGCGTTTTTTACGCAGCCCTGGCCCTATTGAAGGGAATGGAGCTGCATGAAAAACACATTGCATCTGCAAGCAAGTGTGGATGCAATGTGTTTTTCACTGGTGGTTGCTAGTAGATATTTGTAAACCTTCAGTTTTTATCACGCGAGTGGAAAACGCATCAAAACGCATTGCACCCGCGCAGGAAAAAATGAACAACTCAATGCAATCACAGACAAAACTGACTGAACTTGCTTGCAAAATGGTGCGAGTTTCACTGAACGCACCCTGAACGCATCTGGACCTAATCCGTCACGCTCATGTGAAAGAGGCCTTAGAATACACGTAGAAACAGCATATTATGCTCCCTAGCTCTCTTTCTTTAACTCAGAATCACTCAGAAGCTCCACATAGGACATTATAAAGAAGTACTGAGCAGTATTGATGTGAGTAAAGCACTTAAAGTCAGATACAACATCAACTATTACTTTCTGCAGACTCTCTATGTGTCTGCCGTTCTTATTACAGCTTACTCCTCTTCCCCTTTCCCTCCTAGATCTCTATGAGCAGCATGTAATCAGATCCTTCAGTGAGCTGACAACTTGTATGAAAATTAGCAGAACATTCAGAGTAAATGTTAATTTAGGAGGGGGAAGGGAGGGCATGAAAAGAGCTGGAGAAAGACATTTTTTCTCTGCTAATATATATTACAATTCGTCTTATATTGATTTATGCAAAGTTGTGTGAAATGTTAATGACCAAGCCAATGACTTTGTTTTTTGTAACAAAACATATGGTCTTTACCAATTATTTGACGGTCCTGAGTGAAGTTCGGTATGTTTTTTCCTGGACAGTAGTATGCATGACCAATAGTAATACAACCCAATAATGGCAAAGTGTTCATTGAAATGATTTATGGATTTATGAAGCTGTTTTATGTTTTTATACCCTGCCATATTCTGCACATCTGAGGTTTTAACCCAATTTCCTCTTGTGCCAAGAACTTTTGTTCTACCCCTATGTCTTTTACCCTACTTACTTATATTCGTATATTCCTGTATATATAGATATACAAAAAATATGATATATGATAATATGGTATACCAAAATGAAACGAAGCCTATCTACAACAGGACAGCTCGTTAAAGTGCACAGTGAAAACAAAAACCAATCCAGCTCATTGCTTCACGGATTTACTTTGCAAACCATACATGAAGGACAGTGCCCAGGAATGAAACTGCTTCGGCTGCAGGTCAGACAAGTTAATGCCAATGAAGTCTCCAGCAACGCGTCCTAAAATTTATTTACCACATAAAAAGCACATAGATCCAACAAGGTGCAAAGTTACATCCAACTCGTTTCAGACAGACACATGTTGTCCTTTATCATTGCATACAGAGACTGACTAATAAAAAAAAAAGAAAAAGCACCATATTTAAAATGCTTGGAGTACAACCCCCATAGCAGAAAAACCACACCAGCATAGGATTTAACCATTTAAATACTTGATTAGATCCTGTAGACATATTAAACTATTATATTAACAATTATATTACTTGTATATGTGAAACCCCTAGGCTCCGATCAGTTATCATGACAGTCTGGGGCATGCTGAGGATTCCCAGGGCTGTCAAAGTACACTGCCTGCTGAGTTATGCACTAGGCATAGCTCATCAGATAGAGAAGCAGAATCCTTTTCACCCTAATAGATCTCCATTAGGGTGAATAGGACAAGAAATCAAAAAATCCCAGGTTCTAGCCCCCTAAGGGAGTTAAATGTTTTTATGTTAATAGCAAAATAAAAAACATAAAAATATTAAAAGTTTAAATCACCCCTTTTTCCAATTTTACAGATAAAAATACACAATAAAAACATAAACATGTTAGGTATCATTGCGTCTGAAAATGTCTGAACTATTAAAATTTAGAAGTAACTTTGTGCCGTGTACACTGAAAACGAGTTGGCCACTTTCTGGTTACTTTTGACCAATGTATTTGTAAGATGATTATATGACACTTCCATTCAAATACACTGCACATACATCTGTACTTGAACTGTTGGGAGTTTAGAGAATGTGTAGTGCGTTTGAATGGAGGAGACTGAGTGATGTGTCTGGTCACATGACCCTCCATTAGTGGCCATCTTATGGACAGGACCTCTATATGGACAGCAGAGAAAATTTGCCTAGCAAGGAGACATGGCATATGAAATACAGCAAGCGGAATATCAACAATGGCTATATTAGTCCTATACAGTTATCTGCCATGCACATTGGTCACAAGTAGCCAGAAAGTGGCCAACCCCTTTAAGGACATTATGCGATGGATGTAACTCTGCATCTTATTGGATTAATTTGTTTTTAAGAGACTTCATTGACGTTGACCTATCCGCAGGACAGGTTTCCTTTCACTTTGACCAAAGTTGAATTAGTGGGAACAGTTCTGGGGATGTTATCTGCAGCTACTAATAGTCAGGAGTGTTTTTAGTATTTTTGCAGCCTGCAGTGCAAATTTAAATAGTGTGCTTCTTCCCCAAATTAGAAATATTAAGCACTATATAGTTTTTTTTTATAGTTGATTCAACTGGTTCGTTTTTAAATGAAAGATATGTTCAAAACTAGAGATGAGTGAATCGAATCCCACAAAGTGGAATTAGACCGGATTTCAGGGTAAATTTGATTCACCTTGAAGTTGAATTTCCTCGTGCTTCATGTAAGCGAATCGATTTAACCTGAAATAATATAAAAATTAAAACATTCATTCATACCTCATTCCTATTTCGCGCCAAAACTTCAAACAAGATGGTGGCGGACGGCAAATGGACGCAGTAAGTTTGATTTAAAAAAAAAAAATGATGTTAATTTCACACAATTTTTACACTCAGATGCCGTGATCATGTATGAACGCGGCATCTGAGGGGTACAATGACGGGGGAGGCGCTATCGCAGCTCCCTGTCATTGCACCCACTACTTACAAAAAATTCTGCGAATCAGCTGAATTGAACTTTTGAAAAATTCGCTCATCTCCACTCAAAACTAAAAATCTTTACGTGCTTTGTTGGGTACACTTATGTTCTGACCTGTAAGGTTAAAATTATTTTTGGGTGGATTAGCTATTCGTTTACAATGATGGATTATTTGCCACCTTTCTTACACAAAACTGGCGTCATTCACTTTTTGACTCAAATACACTCTGTCATCACCCCAGGGGTTAAATACTTTAACCTTTTTTCTAGGACATATCTTTTCTTAGCGATTGGTCGATTTTCTTAGAGCAATCGCATTCTCCCATAGCCATCACTTCATGTCCCAGCAGATCGACACAGAGTTCTGATCAGAGATGACAGGCTAAGCCCCAGATCTGAACCACACTGTTATAATTAAAGGGAATGAGGTGTAATATTTTCTGCTATCCATCAGTAAGCTGCATGAAAAACACAGGTTATCGAACACTGATGACTGAGATTGTCTGACTCCCTAAGGAATGCAACGTTTCATATTGGGACTACAGTAATACTTATATATTATATTGGGACTACAGTAATACTTAGAACAATTGTCCTTGGTGAGAGACCTTCTTCATACTGTGCTGGCTGGGTACCTTTGTTGAGATAGTACTGCTCATACAAGATTTAATAACTAATGCTTTAGCAAACAAATGAAAAGTTGCATTTATAGAATGGGGGTTTTGCTTAAACCCCCATTGTTAGTCATACAATGACTATCATTGACTATGATAGATTATGAATGACTATCATTGTTAGTCATACAATGATAATAAGGTTTCAGTACAAATTTTCAATGGACCCAGCGCTTTAAGATGCTAGATTCATAGAAAATGACTTAGGTCTCCCATGACCCCAGATCCGCGGGATTTATCCGTGCTGGTTTTTTTTTCACATTACGGGAGTGCGGGTTATGCTAATTCAGGTTGAGCTGTGCAAAACGTTTTTTTTTTCTTGTTAATGATAATAAGAGCCTAATACTTCATAGGTCATTTTAAGGGTTTGACAATTTAGCATGGCGTACCAACAGTGCAGCTGTTTGGTACTTTTTCAGCATTGAACCCCAGGTGCCTTGGACAACCAAAAGAAACTCAATCTTCATCTGGCCATATTCAGGAAATTAATGTCAGTTAAACCACTGGATCGCCATCAAACTTTTGAATGTCAGAACATGTCCACTTACAATTGTTTTGTCACCTTTTCTGTTGTCTTTCCACTCATCAAGCATGAATCATTTTTAGACTTTGATGGCAAGTGACCCACATAAGTTTCTGATAGGGTTGTCTTCAACTGGAACTCACAAACCATGTTAGTCTGCACCCTATTATCCTGTCAGAACCTGAGCTCAATGGAGAGTCCTCTTATACTTTAGTGGCCCCATTCATCCCTGCACATGATTTTTTGTCTTCTAGGTAAGGTAAATCAGGTGATCTTTACAGTGATGTGGGTTTTTGTAACAGCAGATGACATCAAATATAATAAAAGATACAATTATAATCCTAATAGCTATCATCAGATCAGATGCACAAACTGGTCATTAATCTAACAGCTGTAGTAAATGAGATGAACGTGATATAATCAAATGTGTTAGGCCTCTTTCACGTGTCTGTGTCTATCATGATGTCTGTGGCAAGACAGTGTTTCATCCGTGTTTGTGGATCTGTTGTTGGTTTATGTGTCAATTTTTTTTTTTTTTTTTTTTGCCATCTGTGTTTCATCTGTATTCCATGTGCTTTTCTAGGCTGAAGGGTTTCCAGAGCATCTCCTTCCAATGGTCAGCAAAAACCACTGACAGAACATGTGTTGTGTCAGCGGTTTTCCCAGACCCATGGACTTCAATTGGAGTGTTGGTTTTGCATCACGCACCTGTCATGTACTTACCTGCCTCGCTGCCACAGAGCCTCACTCAAGATCACTCAGCTGCCGCAGCACCATTGTCTTGTGATCTGATCAGTCTAACAGGGAGCAGGGACGATGGGCCAATCAGGTTATTGGCCACAGTTGCCTGTGGTTAGTCTTCGTAGCCTCACTAGTATGTATTGTACTATTGGTTGGATCCCTGGTATTCCGACTTTTGGCTTGTCCCTGAACTTGCTCCTCACTGTCGATCGTTTCATCTGACATTATCTCCTGCCACTGAACCCATCTGGTATTTGACTCTGTGTATATTATGTTGCTTCTAATGTATCCCCTCTGGTCTGGACTCTGACCTTAGCTTTTTTATTCTGCTGTTGGTTTTACCTGTCTAGTTCTGACCTCTTTGTAGGGCTACTCTTTACTCCACTAGCTTAAGGTCCCCGTACTTAGTCAAGTCAGGCATCGTCACAAAGTTGGGGGACATTATGGGCTGATCATCCAAGTACAGTAGGTAGGGACAGTGGTGTGGGTAAAGTACAGGCCTGCATGGATCCCTACCCTATGTGACAGCAAAAAAAATAGTACATGTCTCTATTGTTTTTTTCACTGACCCACAGTTAGTGGGAAAACAAGGATATGTGAATAAACACATTTGAATTAATGTTCTCCATGGAGAGCACACGTTCACA
Organism: Bufotes viridis; assembly: GCA_033119425.1. Lineage (NCBI taxonomy): Eukaryota > Metazoa > Chordata > Amphibia > Anura > Bufonidae > Bufotes > Bufotes viridis. Next base: position 108,499,767 of record CM065595.1, read on the forward strand.
ATTTACTGACATTTGGAAGGTGCCTAATACAGCGATTTTGATGAACTCTCTGCATATCAAAAAGCCAAGGGTGTAGCTAAAGGCTTATGTGCCCTGGTGCAAGAGTTCAGCTTGGACCCCCCTTCCCTCAGTGCTTTGTGGCCAGGGGCCTAAATCAAAAATTGAAACAGCCAATGCCAAATTCTTGACCCTTCCCTCCAGCCATAGGTGTAACTTAACCAGCATGCACTTTCTATTTTACCAGTGTTTTCTTATGAAGCACAAGGGTCTTTGGGCCCCCTCAGGGTCCTGGGCCCGGTAGTCCTGCTACCTCTGCACCTCCTATAGCTATGCCCCTACAAGAAGGCACAAGCTTCCGAACCTTGTTACTGAGTGCACTCCAAGAGAGTAATGCCTACACACGTCTGATTGGATTCTTCTCAAATAAGAAGAATTTGCACTGAAACTTTTATGTATACTTCTCTTTTATAGTTAAATTAGGAATTTTCATTAAAATCATCAAAATATATAAACTGATACTTTTTTTTAAGTTCATCAATGAAAATGACTTATGCATGGAATTAACTGTATTCAGCAAAATCTGTATCCAATATATTTGAAACAGCATGCAACGCTACACCGCGTACCAACCACAACATGGAACATACGTACAGTATGTTTATATAAAATGATGGTTTTTCTACTTTCTTTTCTTTTGATTGCTGCTAGGGATGACATACTGTGGCTAAACATGAAAAATGAGCGTGTTTAAGAACAGGTCATCGGTAAATGACAAAGAACTTTCTGTTAGCACGGGAATGATTCTTTCCACTCCATTTACCAATGCATATTATTTTAGCATAAAGCAGGAGTCTGTGTCCCAGTGATGAGGAACGTGTATTTGAATACTGTCATCAACATCTGACTGGAGTCTCACGCAAACTCGACACCTTACAGTTTACAGATTAAAGTGATGTCTTTTTTAGCTAGGCATTGTATATGTGTGGGATAATATGAATGCTTTATTATTAACATATATGAAGAATATGCATCCATATAAATACAGGGTATGGAAAAATTCCTTGTAAGGTTATGTGTGTAAATGAGGAAATTGTGAACACATGAACATGCAAGAGCACAATCATACACAGTGAAGGATGTATCAAATATAATACTGGCTGCTATTGCGTTATTTAATGATGTGTAAGGGATCACATCATTCAGGGGGTCATAATCACCAACTTCTTTGCAGACAACAGGTTTTAGTGTCCAAACTGTGCTTTTATTTTAGTCCCTTCAGCACAATACACATTAGTCCAGTTATCAGGCACTGGATCAGTTGCGGTTCCCACATACACATCAAAATAAATGCCTGCCCGGCTGGGCTCTGGCTAAGGCTCCATTCACACGACCGTATGTTGTCCGCAAAAAAACTGATCCGTTTTTTTGCGGATTAGATGCTGTCCCATTCACTTCTTTGGGGCCCTTTTCTTCCATTGCACAGCTCAGCAAAAAAAAATGAAACACGTCCTATACTTGTCAGTGAAAATCAGGACATGACCCTATTGTAGTCTATGGATCAGCAAAAAAACAGAATGCAATCCGTTTTTTTTGCGGACATGCTGAACTGTCCGCAAAAAAACGGATCCGTCGTGTGAATAGAGCCTAACATGTATAAATAAGGTCCTACCTCACTTATAGGGCACAGTTCACAACTGCAACGAAGTCTGGCTTTACTCAGCCAAATAATCCACCCAGGGAGGGTATCAGGTGTCACATAGCCTTGTGGCCCCTCAGCCCTCGTGACTGAGACCACCCAGGGGAGCCTCCGCAGGACTCTGCTTCACAAACACACTCCTTCCCCAGACTGGCACCCTGGGAGGTGCTTTATCCCAGCCTGATTAAAGCAGGCCTCACCTGGGAATCCCTTCCTGCTAGGGAAAAACCTGCTCCGGACTGGAGGGGTGGATTGGGAGGTCCCAAAACATACCAACCCAATCCAAGTAAAATCCAGCCCTGAATAAATAAAGAAAATAGCTCCAGCAACTATGTTTGAACTGACCTGAACTGAACTGAAGCCAGCATTATCCTGGATTTCACCCACCTCAGCCAGTTGAGGAATCTGGGAGAGATATACCCCCCTTCCGGGACTTTATGGTTCACATCACCACATATCCCCCCCTCTGTTCAAACCTGTGGGGGTGAACACATATACCAACTGGATGCTCATGACAGGGCATCCGCATTTTTTTGCCACCTTTCAGCTCAACGTTTCCCCTGGAAGATGTGGTCAGCGTCACAGGCTTCCCTTTATTTTGCTAGACCCATGCCATCCGAGCTCATTTTGTCACCCAAACTGACATCTTGCCCAAGAGATAATGTCTAAGAGGTTCCCGTGTCCATGTGACAGGCAGACCCTCTCTTTGTATTTTTTTATCTCTCTCTCTCTTTGTCTTACACAGCTGCTTCAACCGAGCACGCTTCTTATGACTCGCCTCTTTTTGTCCCTTTATTTTATCAACAGATAGCATCTTTCTTTTTCCTTTACTCCCCACAGGGATTACATCAGGTTTGGCTCCAATTTCAGAGTCTTCTGCTTCTTCAGTGGCCGTCCCCACTTCAGCAGATTCTTCTTCATCCTTCTCTTTGGTCTCTGGAACATACCAGGATTCCTCCCACTCCAACTCATCGGCCTTAGATTCTTCAGCCTTTGAGTCTCTTTTGGAGTCTTCATTCATTTGATTAGCCTTCTCACCCTTCTTGGACACGGCATCATATACTTGACTTCTTAACTCCTCCTCTTTCTCATCAAGGTTGGAGGTACTGGGGACACCGGAGTCCGTATCAGACTCTTCATCTTCTGGCATTCCCTCCAGAAGTTCACTCCGGAAACTGTTCTCCACTCGAGCAGGCTCTAGGATAGCCACCTTACAGCAGTAGACAGCATCTGCATGTTGGCGTCAGTCTCCTCGTATTTCTTTCTCAGCAGACCGCTGTCTGAAGGAATGTCTTGCATGACCAAGTCTTGGCTACACACCGCCATGAGTCTCTTGGCTTCTGCATCCATATCAGCCCCATCAACGGGTTCAGCAGAAAGATCATCTATCTTTTCCGCCTTCATGGCCTCTTTCAGAGAATCCTCCTCATCAGGTTTCTCCTTTTCTTTCATCTGCCGCATGAGAGCACGCTGAGACTTCTCCAACTCATAGACGTTCTTCTCTACGTCATCCTTTGAGCTCATGAGATTCTCCATCTCTGCTCTGAGTTGCCTGTTAAGCCTCTCAAATTCGTCACGCTCCTCAAGCGCTTTTTCAAGGGCTCCAGCTAAGGAGAGGGCCTTGGTCTTCTTAGTTTTTCGCACCAGCTTGTTAGCAGCGCCCCACTCTTGGGCCTTCTGTTACAGCTGCTCTTCACTCTGTTCTGGTGTAACAGCAGTTGTAGGAGTACCACCATTCTCTTTTGGACACCCTGTGGGGGTTCCACCCAGGGGCCCTTTAAGCACTTTGTCTGTGTCTACCGCAGATTTCTGTGCTTCTTTGGAGCCTTTATTCTTCACCTGGATATCAGACAGTAGATCCTTCAGCTCACTCATCTCTTTCTGGGTCTCCTCCTTTGACCCTTCTGAAGCCTTCTTCAGTTTCTCTGTGAAGACAGCTAGTCCCTTCTTTAACGTATCTAGGGACCGTGTGGAAAGAGAGAAATCTTCTTCCGGATTACAGCTGTACTGACATGTCAGGTCATCTACCACTGCCTGGGTATAGGTCTCAGTCACTAGGCTGACGTCTCCCCACTTAACTCTTGTCACGTCAGGTATAACCATCATCTGGTTGCTAATAGTGACTACCCTAATTTCGCAAGACCTTGACATGGTAGCTTCCCTCTCTGGGTCGCTATCGGTCACAGCACATACGTCATATATACCGCTTGTCTCAATATCAACCTTGACCACTAGGGGTACCGATGAGATAATCCCTACATTGGACACCTCCCCAGCAATCATAGAATCCCATGGAGACTGAATATCCACCTCTGGAACGTGTGGTACACCCTCTAACACTGCCCAGTCTCCATAGCCGTGACCACTGTTACTTTGTCTCTTACACAGGAAAAAATCGGAACAGTCTTACCCTCAGATGTCACAGGTTCTGCAGTCCCAGGCGATGAGGGAGTTCCAGGAATATCTACCCCAAGGTCACCGTCCAGCCTTTGATTCCTGGTTACCCGACTCCTGATCATAGGACATTCAGATGCACATTTTGCCACTTGATGGCATCTCCAGCAGCGCTCTCTTTGTTGTAGGACCGCTGCCTGCCGTCGTCGATGGTTACACCTAGCAACCGCATCACTGCTTCTCTGCACATCCTCTCTAGGACTCTGTACACCCAAGCCGCAAACACTTGAACTCTTAAGAGCTGAACCGCTCTCCACCTTCTTTTCTTCCCGACGGTTGTCCTTGGCAATGGCACACAACACCTTTTCGTCTGGTTTTCCAGCCGCATCACCAACACTTTGGACTTTTACAAATGGTCCACTCAAAGGCTCCCCCTCTGCATCCAACCGCATCCTGAGAGCCTGCAGTTCTTGGTTCATGGTCACAAGGTCACTGCCCACTTCCTCAGCACAGTGGTTACCACGGGAAATGCTTAGACCTTGGGTTAGGACTTCTCTTGGTCGGTCAAACTGCTTCATGAGCTTTTCATGCTCCTGTTGCCACTTCAGGTGCCTTTGGTTAGCCTCCAAATTGGCCTGCCTCAGCTGCTCGGTGAGATCCTCCATCCACCCCATAGCAACAGACAGCCCAGGAACCAGAAAAAAAATTTCAGCAACAAGTCCACTTCAAAACAGATACTACAGTCTCCAGCTGTCTCTCTCTGTAGAAACAATCTCAGCACTGCACCGCAGACGTCAGTCTCTTTAAACTTCTCACTGTCACAAAGCAGCATTCAGCAGCACCTGCTTTTTCTGTCCTGTCGTTGCCCCTAGCAACCAGCTGCTGTTATTTCCGCATCTGACACCAATTGTAAGGGATCACATCATTCAGGGGGTCATAATCACCAACTTCTTTGCAGACAACAGGTTTTAGTGTCCAAACTGTGCTTTTATTTTAGTCCCTTCAGCACATTACACATTAGTCCAGTTATCAGGCACTGGATCAGTTGCGGTTCCCACATACACATCAAAATAAATGCCTGCCCGGCTGGGCTCTAACTAACATGTATAAATAAGGTCCTACCTCACTTATAAGGTTCACAACTGCAACGCAGACCGGCTTTACTTAGCCAAATAATCCACCCAGGGAAGGTATCAGGCGTCACATAGCCTTGTGGCCCCTCAGCCCTCGTGACTGAGACCACCCAGAGCCTGCGCAGGACTCTGCTGCTTCACAAACACGCTCCTTTCCCCAGACTGGCACCCTGGCAGGTGCGTTATCCCAGCCTCATTAGAGCAGGCCTCACCTGGGAATCCCTTCCTGTTGGGAAAAACCTGCCCCGGACTGGGGGGGTGGATTGGGAGGTCCCAATGCCAAAACCTACCAACCCAATCCAAGTAAAATCCAGCCCTGAATAAATAAAAAAAATAGCTCCAGCAACTATGTTTGCTGAAGCCAGCATTATCCTGGATTTCACCCACCTCAGGGCTCTTTCACACTTGCGTTTTTGTTTTCTGGCATAGAGTTCCGTCGTCGGGGCTCTATGCCGGAAAAATCCTGATCAGTTTTATCCCCATGCATTCTGAATGGAGAGAAATCCGTTCAGGATGCATCAGGATGTCTTCAGTTCAGGACCGGAACGTTTTTTGTCCGGAGAAAATACCGCAGCATGTTGCGCTTTTTGCTCCGGCCAAAAATCCTGAACACTTGCCGCAAGGCCGGATCCGGAATTAATGCCCATTGAAAGGCATTAATCCGGATCTGGCCTTAAGCTAAACGTCGTTTCGGCGCATCGCCGGATCCGACGTTTAGCTTTTTCTGAATGGTTACCATGGCAGCCAGGACGCTAAAGTCCTGGCTGCCATGGTAAAGTGTAGTGGGGAGCGGGGAAGCAGTATACTTACCGTCCGTGCGGCTCCCGGGGCGCTCCAGTGTGACGTCAGGGCGCCCCTTGCGCATGGATCACGTGATCGCATGGATCACGTGATCCATGCACATGGGGCGCTCCGACGTCATTCTGGAGCGCCCCGGGAGCCGCACGGACTGTAAGTATCTGCTCCCCCGCTCCCCACTACTACTATGGCAACCAGGACTTTAATAGCGTCCTGGCTGCCATAGTAACACTGAAAGCATTTTGAAGACAGATCAGTCTTCAAATGCTTTCAGGTCACTTGCGTTGTTACGGATCTGGCGGGCATTTCCGGCGACGGAAGTGCACGCCGGATCCACACAACGCAAGTGTGAAAGAGGCCTCAGCCAGTTGAGGAATCTGGGAGAGATATACCCCCCTTCCGGGACTTTATGGTTCACATCACCACAGATGTTACATTGGTAAAGAATTGCAGTGTGATGTGCTACATCTTTACTGATGCTAAATTATTATTATTCACACATGATTCTACATATACCATTTTATCTTATTAAACATTATTTAATTTGTACAAACTGCATACTCCATTACACTCAACATTATAAAATGTGACCTGTGAACAGTCTATATACAGTACAAATACAAATGGATTTGATCAAATTTAGTCATGGAACACAAAAGGCAACCCGTATTTTCTGAGTTTCGGATAATGTCACATAATAGCATAGGTAAAGGGTGAAAAATATGGTAACAGGCCTTATTAAGACACGGCTGACCATAAGACGCACCAAAGGTTTTAGAGGAGGAAAATAAGAAAAAAAATATTTTTCATCGGACCACAGCTTAGACGCCTAATGTTAATCATACTTTAGCTTAGAGCCCTAAACAGACCCCCAGTTTTAATCAGACCTCAGAACAGCCCCCCAATGTTAATAAGACCCTCCAAACAGACCTCAGATCAGACCCCCAATATTTCTAAGACACCCCCCCCCCCCGCCCCAATCAGACCTCATATCTTTATGGGTAATGTAGGCTACCTATTCCATTTATTTTAGCTGCCCAATTTGAACTTGCTCAAGCTCTACTGTGTCTTTCTTGTGCACAAGTGCCCGAAACTCTACATAATTCTCTGTGTGCAGCCTAACTAATGAATTGTAAATGATCAAACTATGTTTCAACACTTGCATCTATGCCCATTTAGATACGCCCTTTCTGGAGTGTAGACTGGAAGGTACAGTGAGGTCAATAACAAGTTTTGTGAACCCTGTAACAACACTCTGGTAGACTTTTACAACTCTGCAAAGAAGTAGTTAAGGATAAGGACACTGTAATGTTAATGTCAGAGACCAGCCACAGCACAAGCTCAAGTGATGCATGATCCTTAACCTGTTACGGACATAGGATGTCCTGGTACACAACAACGTACCAGTACGTCCTGTGTATGTCCGATCACCGCTGCTCAGCCGGAGGTGATCGGAACAAGGTACTTGCTGAAATCATTCAGCAGGTACCTTGTTACAATGCCTAGGGGGTCCTGTAACCCCCCCCCCCCCCCCCCCCGTATCGGCGATAGCTGCAAACCACAGGTCAACCGAAGTTTCTGATCCCTGCAAACTTAAAAATGCCCAATTTTTTAATTTTTAACCCCATCCTGCAGCCTTCAATCATATTTTGCCGGCGGGCGGTGCAGGACTGGGGGGTTGCGGGCAGTGCGGCAGGCGGGATCGCGATCCCCCGCCCGCCTCTTCTCTAATATTCATTGGTGGAGTAGTGGGTATATCAGAGTGTCAGCACATTGCTTACACTCTGGTATAAATGGCTGACATCTGTGCTGTGATGTCAGCCATGTAACCCCTTCCATGCCGCGGTCCGTACGGGTTAACAGGGAGGGAGCTCCCTCTACCATCGGGGGCTCCTGTGGCCTTGCAGCCCCCGATTCTTGATGGGATCACAGTGGGAGGGGACCCCCCTCCCTCCCTATCACCCGCTGCTCTGTTCTGGCAGCGGGTGATGGTTACCATGGCAACAGGATGCCTTCACAGGCGTCCTGCTTGCCATGGTAATAGTAACTCTGATCAGACTTCTGCTAAAAGCAGAAGTCTGATCAGACTTTCTGAAGTAAAAAATACAGTACAGTACACTATATAGTGTACTGTATTATACAGACATCATACCCACTGGATCTTCAAGAACCAAGTGGGTCTGGGTAACAAAAAAATAAAAAAAAAGTGAAAAAAATGTATATTTTATATATATATATATATATATATATATATATATCATAAAAACAGACATTTATCATAGAATAAAAATTTTAAAAAATAAAATACACTACACATATTAGGTATCGCCACGTCCGTAAAATTCTGCTCTATACAAATATCACATGACCTAACCCCTCAGGTGAACAACATAAAAAAAATGGTGTAAAAAAGCCATTTTTTTGACACCTTACATCACAAAAAGTGTTATATCCCACAAAAAATCAGTCCCTATATAGCACAATCGCCCCAAAAAATAAAAAAATATGGCTCTCAGACTATGGAGACACTAAAACATGATTTTTTTTTCTAAAATGCTGTTATTGTGTTAAAGTAAAATAAATTGAAGAAAGTATACATATTAGGTATCGTCGTGTCTGTAAAAACCTGCTCTATAAAAATATCACATGATCTAACCCCTCAAGTAAATACCGTAAAAAAAGAAATAAAAATGGGGTAAAAAAAACATTTTTGTCACCTCGCACCACAAAAAGTGTAATAGCAAGCAATCAAAAAGTTATAGTGCCAATCAAACCGTCATCTCACCCCACAAAAAATGATACCCTACATAGGACAATCGCCCCAAAAAATAAACAAATATGGCTCTCAGACTATGGAGACATTAAAACATGATTTTTTTTTTTGTTTCAAAAATTATATTATTGTGTAAAACTTAAATAAATAAAAAGTATACATATTAGGTATCGCTGCGTCTGTAACAACCTTATCTATAAAAATAACACATGACCTATCCCCTCAGGTGAACACAGCAAAAAAGTAATATAAATACGGTGTCAAAAGCCATTTTTGTCACCTTACATCACAAAAAGTGTAATAGCAAGCGACCAAAATAACATATGCACCCCGCGATAGTTCCAATCAAACCGACATCTCATCCCTCAAAAAATAAGCCCCTACATAAGACAGTCGCCCAAAAAAATATATATATATGGCTTTCAGAATGTGGAGACACTAAAAAATCCTTTTTTTCAAAAATGCTTTATTATGTCAAACTGAAACAAAAAAAACAAATAGTAGTCATATTTGGTATTGTCGCGTCCATAACAAGCTGCTCTACAGAAATAACACAATATCTAACCTGTCAGATCAACAATGTAAATAACAAAAAATAAAAACGGTCCCAAAAAAGAAATGTTTTTGCTAATTTTCCATTTTAATCCATTTTTCCAGTAACAAAGCAAGGGTTAACAGCCAAACAAAACTCAATATTTATTGCCCTGATTCGGTAGTTTGCAGAAACACCCCATATGTGGTCGTAAACTGCTATATGGCCAAACGGCAGGGCGCAGAAGGAATAGAACGCCATATTGTTTTTGAAAGGCAGATTTTGCTGGACTGTTTTTTTGACAGCATGTCCATTTAAAACCCCCTGATGCACGCCTACAGTAGAAACTCCAAAAAAGTGACTCTATCTAAGAAAGTAAACCCCTCGAGGTCTTGAAAACTGATTTTAAAAACTTTGTTAACCCTTTAGGTGTTCCACAAGAGTTATTGGCAAATGGAGATAAAATTTCAGAATTTCTAGGTTACCTTGCCTCAAAAAAAGTGTAATATAGAGCAACCAAAAATCATATTTACCCTAGAAGAGTACCAACAAACCTGCCACCTTATCCTGTAGTTTCACTTTTTTGGAGTTTCTACTCTAGGGTTGCACCCGGGGGGCTTCAAGCTTCAAATGGGACATAGTGTCTAAAAACCAGTCCAGCAAAATCTGCCTTCCAAAAACCACACGACGCTCCTTTCCTTCTATGTCCTGCCGTTTGGCCATACAGTAGTTTACGACAACATATGGGGTGTTTCTGCAAACTACAGAATCAGGGCAATAAATATTGGGTTTTGTTTGGCTGTTAACCCTTGCTTAGTTACTGGAAAAAATGGATTAAAATGGAAAATTTGTCAAAAAATTGCAATTCTGAAATGTCATCTCCATTTGCCAATTACTCTTGTGAAACACCTAAAGGGTTAACGATGTTTGTAAAATGAGTGTGAATACCCTGAGGGGTGTAGTTTCTAGAACGGGGTCATTTTTGGGTGGTTTCTATTATGTAAGCATCACAAAGTGACTTCAGACCTGAACTGGTCCCTAAAAAGTGGGTTTTTGAAAATTTCTGAAAATTTTTAAGATTTGCTTCTAAACTTCTAAGCCTTGTAACATCCCCAAAAAATAAAATTGCAAAAATGATCCAAACATGAAGTAGACATATGGGGAATGTAAATTAATAACTTTTTTGGCGGCATTACTATGTTTTATAGAAGTAGAAAAATTGAAACTTTTTCCCAATTTTTGGTAAGTTTGGTATTTTTTTTATAAATGGAAAAGAATTTTTTTGACTCCATTTTACCAGTGACATGAGGTACAATATGTGATGAAAAAACAATCTCAGAATGGCCTGGATAAGTAAAAGCGTTTTAAAGTTATTCACACATAAAATGGCACTGGTCAGATTTCCAAAAAATGGCCTGGTCCTTAAGGTAAAAATGAGCCCAGTCCATAAGGGGTTAAAGAACCTGTTCTTTATCTTTTCAATTAAAATTGAAATCTGTTTCCTTTGGGCACCATCCACAGCGCTGTTATATTTTTGCTCCCTCTTCTTGACTGCACAAACATCACAGATAAGTAGGCACCTTCATTGCTTTGCTGAAAATCTATTCCTATTTTCAATTATTTTCAGTTAACACTGCCTGAAAATCCAGAAGAAATCCACAATATAAAGGTCATGTGTCTAATCTGAGCATGCCCTCATACCCAGGATGATTTTTCCTTCTGTATGTGAATGGGGGTTAGTAAATCTGAAATCAATATGACATGGTTTGAACTGTCTCAAATGTTTATATATGTCATACATGTAAAGTGCCTGCCATTTTCATCTTCTATTTTCACAGTAGAAGAATAGAAAAGTCATACATTTCTTTTTGTAATTCAATTTGCAGTCTAGTTTAGGTTGTTGTTTTTTTGTACGGTTTGTACAAATATTGAAATCAGCGTCCTTCAAAAAACGTTTAACGTTCCTTAAGAACACTCTCTGTTTATCACAGTTATTTGAAATGTGTCCTCTTTTAATATTTGATTCAAAGCTGATGGGAATTGAACAAAATTCACAGTTTGCAGCTGTTGTCAGGAACAAGGAAGCTGCTTGGATAACTAATTACTACATAAGTTATTCACTGAGTGTTCAATATTATTGCTGTACTAGGAAATTCTTAAAAATGACACATCTATCTGGTGCCTGCAGAGGCTCAGTGTCATCTGCAATCGCTTCTAACTTTGTAGTTTAATATTCTTAAAAGAGGCGTGACAGCTATGACAAATTTGTTTTCATATGGATCCAATGGCGGCTTATAAAATGAGCAGTTCAGGCTGCCCAAACCCTTTATACAAATTACAGTATGATTGTGGCTTTTGATGAAAATTGTGGCAAAAACCATGACAAAACTGTTTTGGCTCCAAAAGTTAAAGTACTCTGAGGTTTATTGTGGTTTTTGCAACAACTAGTGGCTTTTTGCAGGACCGGCTGAAGGACCTATAGATGGTCATATGACCTCTGAAGGTCTTCAAACTACAGAAGACAGCAGTAGAGGAGGTACTGTTATGTAAGTGTATAGGGTCTAGTGCTTGTTATTAGGGGATCTGGGGGTCTGCATTTATTGAGGAAGTCTACACTGGGTCAGTATTTAGGGGTGCAGGGTCTGAATTTATTTAGGGAGTCTGCCCTGGGTCAGTGTTTAGGGGGTCTGAATTAATTTAGGGGGTCTCGCCTTGGCTTGCATTTAGGGGGTCTGATTTGGAGGTCTAGCCAGCTGTCTGTTCTTAGATCTGTATTTATTAAAAGGGGGTCTGATTAAGTGTACTGTATATTCACATGGAATATAAGTATAATCAATATGAGGTGCCCGGGCAGTGGGGGAGGGGGGGGGGTTATTATAGGGTTGGATAACCCCTTTGAAGACTGATATTTTATTAATTACTCAATGGAGATGCTTTGACAGCAAACAATTATGCCTATTCGCTACATAAAGTAATATGGAGCTCTATTACAGCACTCATCAAAGAAATCGATTAAGTAGTAATACAGCACCTATCCAAGTACATGAGCACTCACTTTACCTCCATGTGCCTCCAGCTACATGACATACAGACGCTCCATCTGAAGCAGAGCAGACTAGCCCTCTACACCTGACAGAGCCCTGTATGGCAGCACATGAAGTCTTAAGGGGTCATTTATCAAACTTGTGTAAAGTAGAACTGGCTTAGTTGCCCATAACAACCAATCAGATTCTACCTTTTATTTACCAAAGGAGCTGTCCAAAATAAAAGTTGGAATCTGATTGGTTGCTATAGGCAAATAAGCCAGTTCTATTTTACACCAGTTAATAAACAACCCCATTAGATTCTATTAGGGAACAGTCACATGTGCAGGTTTTTCAATGCAGTTTTTACATTAAAAACCAGGAGTGAATAAAAATAAAAAATAGTAGCAGTACATAGGCATGCTCTGTCTCCTTTTTAAGATCTACCCCTGATTTTGGCTTAAAAAACTGCATGCATCCTCAGAACACTAACAATCTCTTTAATGGGGCACTGATGGTCGGTAACAATGTCTGGTCTGTAGTCCATGCTTCCATTTGAATGTTGGCCTGGAAGATGGTGCTTAGCTATGAAAACCCAATCCATTAAAGGAGTTGTCCCATCTCAACCTTCATGGGTCCTCCTCCGATCTCCAGAACAGGGCCCTCAAAGTGAAGGAGAGTGCACTGCACATGGGCCGCATGCTATGGGACATCCAAAAGTAGCCAAGCGTGCAAATGGAGAGCAGGCCATTTAAGCACGACTACCTGTCAGTTCACCTCTATGGGATTGCCGAGAATAACCTGGCCAGTGCTTGGTTGTTTTCAGACCTCCCATTGCAGAGGAGGAGGGTGGTGGTGTATGCGCAGCTGCTCTCCCTTGACTTCGAGAGCCCCGTTCAGGAGGTAGGTCCCACAACTGAGATTCGCTCCTATCTGACATTTATGGGATATCCTAGGGATATGTCACAAATGTTAAAAAAGGGAAAAATACATTTAAACCCCTTCTTGTGCTGATGCTGCTTTCCAATGCAGTTCAAACTACATGCACTATATAGATTGATAGACCATAAATTCTTACAGAAAGATAAATCATATTTAGGCCAATTTCACGTGAGTTTAATGCGGGTATATTTGTGCTGCCGCATTATGTGACCAGGGATCTGATGAACTGACAGCAACATAGGGAGCTATCAGGGAAATTCATTAAGACTGGCATTTCATACGTCAATCTCAATCAGAAGTGCACTGGAGTAAGATACACAATTTTATTAAGAGGTGCACCCTTATGAATTGGCAGTTTCTGCCGTAAATTACTGTAAATCAGTTCAGATGTGAGACGCCACACCCATCCACTAAGCCTGACACTGAAAAATGGCAAGATTGGCGTAAAGTCATAATATTTAACCATATAAAGCACCCCTTCTATTTCTTCTGACCTAGAAGTCACAGTAAGCTAATAAAACATTTTTTAAAAATCCCTTAAAAAATTTGTCAATTTGTCATAAATCTCCCAGGGAGTCCTTACTAAGTTTTGCCATAGGGACCTATGATATCCATGTACATCCATGATTAACCACTGTATGGATTTTTTTCAGGAACATTTTATGTATAAACTACAGAAATTGGGGGGGGGGGGGGGATCCTAACACTTTTTCCCATAAGGCCAGGGGCAGATTTAGGGATGGGGTAATGGTGGTAAGAGGTGTACTTAAAAAATCCAATATATAATGCCAGGTTACACTTACTCTCAGGACTGCTCTTCAGTCTCTGACCACCATCAGACTGCTACACTGGGTTCTGGTGCTGTCCAGAGCCAGGATATAGTGTGTGCGGCACATAGAGCATCCTGATGCTGTCAGTGTTGGAGCTCTATGTGCGGTGAGGCACAGAGTTGAAGAAGAACTTGAGAATGAGCTGGATAAATGCTACTGCCCATACCTATTAGATTTCTTCTATTTCATAAAATACTAAAAACTTCTACTATGTATATCTCAGCTATTTCCTCCTTCTCCTTCTCATAAACCTGTGTCTGTCAGTAAGGTAACTGATGGTAGTAAGAGTCTTCCCTAAACTGTCTGCAGAGTGGTCAGCAGTCCTAGGGGGTTTGATGGATGGGGTTTATGCAAATTTACCCCAAAATAGGTAGTTTATGGGACTTTCCTGGGTCCTGGGGCAAAGTGTTCCCAGCAGTGCGGTTAAAGGGGTTTTCTGAGATTTCAATACTGATGACCTATCAGTACCTAGTACCTGATCAGTCTGAAACCCAGGAACCCTGCCGATCAGCTGTTTAATAAGTCAGTGGCGGTCCTGCAAGAACCGTGGCCTTTTCTCTGCTTTTCCTAGGCCACTGACGTCACGTTCATCGTTCACGTGGCTTAGGAGCAACTCAGCCCTATTCAAGTGAAAGGGGGTGAGTGCAATACCAAGCACAGCCGCTATACAATGTACGGCACTGTGCTTGGTAAGCAGAGAGAAGACTGCATCTGATCAGCGGGGTTCCTGGGTGTTGAACCCCCACTGATCAGATACCGATGATCTATCCTGAGGATGGGTCATCAGTAGAAAAAATCTCAGAAAGCCCTTTTAAATTATCCCTGGAAATGATGAGAACTACGGTACATACGTGCCTGCAATATAAGATCAGGAACACGTTGTCCACCTTGTATGAATGCCTAAAGCATTATTATAGCCAGTAGACTAAAATCGATGCCATGCTGCATTAATTACTGTTACCGGCCAGTAAACAAGATCTAACGTCTGAGATGATAATGTTCAATTTGTAGGACATTTGCTGTGAAATCCCCAGGGATATGAGTTTAGTTCATTTACTCTTGTTAATAGTGTACCAGGCAGCATCCCCTTTCAGTAGACGCAGGTCTCATCTCCATTTAGATCAGAAAATAAAATCTAAACAGTTTCACGTCTCATTGGATTCAGGCTGCAGTCTTATCAAGCTGTACGATGAGATACCATTAATTATAAACCGGGATTCACTTCTATGTTGTGGGATCACTTTAATGATTTCATTACCTTCAGACACATGATGTGCTTGTACTTTGGTAAACATTATTACCCCTTGTACCTTGAAATATTGTATGATGGACATGTACTGTAGCCCAATAGATGAAGGCAATTAATACATAATTGTACAGCTCGCTAGATATGCAATGGGCGCCCCCACCCCCCAGGGCCCTCTATATAACGCGTCCCAGGTGTAGGAAATGCCAAGTGGTATAGTAAAATGTCTCTTTATGGGTGTCACAGTGCTCCTACCTGGATATGGCTGGACCCCAGGCTTTGGCTCCGAAGCAATGAATAGGGGAAAAAATTGAGGCATAAAAGAATAACGAGTCCAGACCTTGAGATGAAGTTCAATGGCAGCTTTACTTTGCATAATCGTTCTCCAAAGCAGTTTACAGGCTTTGTCTTGGTTCCAGCAGGCTTTAGCATGAAACTGGCAGGCAAACTCCACTCTGCTATATCTTTTTCTCTCTGAATCTGCTGTGCTGACAGGCTGACTGTATAACTCAGCTTCTTCTGTATGCTGCACTTCACTTTGTAGTCTGACTCTAGGTTATTCCAGAGAACTTTCCTCCTGGCTCCTGAGGCTTTAGGCTTTGGCCTCAATGGCCAGCAGAGCTTAAGGTGCTCTGGCTGGCATGGGCACAACCATCCCCTAGCAGGGGGTAAGCTAGACTAACTGGAACTTCTGCCCCACCCTTCCTGCAGGAAGTAGGACTCACCCACTTCTCTCCAGAGGGGGGTTAGAATGGAATGGTAAGTTCCATTCTATCTGCATACAGCTCTGCCATGTTTGCTGCCACCTGCTGGTGAACCAGGCACATTACATGTGAACATAACAGTTGCATAACAAAATGGGAATGCACATTGTGGAGGACCTGGAATAAATACACACGATGACATGTGGTTATACCAATAAAGATAGTAGCAAGGATTAGAAGTTAGTGTGATTTCTGCTAGAAAGCAGTGCGTCACGGGCCTGTATATAATTGCTGCAGTCCTCGTCACGAGTGTGTCAGCTCAATCTGTCTGTACATCTGTGATGACAGTAGCCTGAGGAGATACCTAACAGGCTCCATAAATCACAGACTAAACAAATGTAGAGTATGTGTGAGGCAGTGCCACAGGTGCCGGTGACACACAACAGGTATGGACTAAGCCTACAGAGAACTGTGTCAGGCTGCTATTCAATCTGTGAGGCGAAAATAATTGAGGACTCCAAATTTCTTGGGCTACCTCTAACAGGCTCCGGGTCAGTTTCAAGTTATAGTGACATGCATTAATGAAGATTGCTGTACATCCACCAGCTATTTCTGTTTCCGACATCTGAGATAAGACTTTGTTAAAATACATTACAAGTCTTGTTTGTGGAGACAGACCCATGGATGTCACTGATTGCCATATGGTCCGAATTTCTTGAAAGCTGTAACTGCGACATCTACTTATTTGACATGTGCTTCTGGGTAGCCGCCAGGCTCAGATTTATACTTTGTGTCTCCAGAGCAAATTTTTTGGTGTTCTTCTACACCATGATCACAAACCAACACAAGACTTATTATCTATTCTGCTTCCTCAAACAGCATCAACTTGCTAACTTTAAAGGACATCTGTCAGCAGATTTGCACCTATAAAAACTGGCAGACCTGGCAGCTGATGGCATCTGTGTTGGTCCCATGGTTGATTTCTACTATAAAAAACAATTTCCCAAACTCGGGTTTGGTTCCAAGCGGTACTTTGGACCCGAACCCGAGTTCGGGAAATGTTTTTTTACAGTAGAAATCAATTTATAAAATTATTACTCAAAGTCCCGCGAGACTTTGCAAAGTAATAACTTCAGCTCATCAGAGCCAATACATTCTAATACTGTATGGAGCGCTTGTTCCGTACAGTATTGAAACAAAGTTTTATGTGAATTGACTTCGGATGTTTCATTCAAAGTAGATTCACTCATCTCTAATTGACAGGGCCAGATAGTGACAACCTCATCACACCTGGCCCTGGCAATCAAAGTGCAGAGGGCGCGGCAGTTGTAGAAAGAGCAGAGCCTCTAGGAGTAATGGCAACGCCTTTGTTGCTCCTAGAGGCTCATTTGCATATATTAAAACATTATTTTTCTCAGCAATGCGGGCACATGTGAACATGGGACCAACACAGATAGCTGCCAAGTGCACAGGGAACAAGTCCACCAGTTTCAAAGATGGTAAACAGTAGTAAAAAAAAACAACCTGTTCATAAACACACTGCACTGTCTGATTTATTTTTATAATTTTGAAAATTAAAAAACTTTCTAACAGATATCCCTTTTGGAGAGCAGATGCCTGCAGGTATCTATACACACACAGTGGTATCGGTAGAAACAGTGGCTTTTTAGCAAGCGATTGAAAATGAGTAGCAACAGGTTTGCTGTTATTTAAAATATATATATTGTATATACTGTGTGTGTGTGTGTATATATATATATATATATATATATATATATATAGTTATATATTTATTTATTTATATTATGTATGTGCATATATATATATATATATATATATATATATTCCCACAAAGCAGGCGCATTGGGGTTGTTTTATAGTTATCAGTAGAGATGAGCAGAGTTTTGAAAAATTCAGTTCGGCAGCTTCACCAAATTTTGACATGAGATTCAATTTGTTATGACTTAATTCATGATGAATTATAATGCTAAAACCCTATTCAGCCTATCAATCAACGACCATTTTTAACGGCCGCTTAAACAGTAATCCGCTAGTGCGGGGATAAGCAACCTCCGACACTCCAGATGTTCTTAAACAACAACTCCCAGAATGCTCCATTCACTTCTATGGGAGTTGTGAGATCAGCAGAGCATGTTTTTTCTGCTGGGAGTTGTAGTTTTACAGCAGCTGGAGTGCCAAAGGTTGCTGATCCCTACGCTAGTGCACTCACCTCATCCCCTTGCTTGCGCAGAGGTAGTCCGCCCCTCTCTTGAGTTGAAAAGTCCTGCGAAGGACCTGTGCTGAGTGTGAGTGTGACATCACCGCGTGATCATGCTAAAAGAGCGCAGTGACGTCATCATAGTCAGCGCAGGTCCTTCGGCAGGTCTTTACAACTCAAGAGAGGAGCGAACTGCCTCTACGAGAGCAAGTGAATGAGGTGAGTATTATTATTTTTTTATTATTAGTTTGTTCTTTCTAAGACAACTCTATCTGCTATTTTAGGAAAAATGATTTGTTAGCACAAAGCGCGAGGAAATTCGGCTTCATGGCGAATCAAATTTTTCCTAAACCTTGGATTGAATTCCACTTTGGATGCTTCGATTCATTCAGTCATCAGTGACTCACACATATATGGGGTTATTTATATGGGGTTATATATATGGGGTTATTTGTCAAGTAAAACTGGCTTAGTCGCCCATAGCAACCAATCATTTCAACAGCTCCAGCTTCAAGGTGGAATCTGATCGGTTGCTATGGGCAACTAAGCCAGTTCTACTTTACAACAGTTTGATAAATGACCCCAATAGTCCCTCATAATTGGCTGTGCTAGAGGGAGGGCTGCCTGCAAGGCATTATGGTTAAGTCCGCCTGGCTGCCGCCAAGGTCACATAATCCTTCCGCACTGTCTTCTGATCTGTAAAATGTATTCCGCCATTTTGAGAGATTTGTGCTGGATGAATCCCAAAAGTTTTGGATTTACTAAAAGCTGGTTTGGTTGAGGGCTTCTTTATAAAACCTGATGAACTATTATATATAATATACTTATGTATTATATATTGAGGGCTAAACCCTTTTTAGTGCGTACGTATTGCAGCTATTTTAACAGATTTTATTATGCAATTTTAAGTAAAATGTAATTGTTTTAAACATATTTGGTTGTAGAAGAATTTCCTCTTTGATAAGTGTTATTAATCCAATTCAGGCAAAATCAATTCACTCTTTTCTCTCCATGTTAAGTACCCCATTAGATTATCTAATTTGCTGAAAAAAGTAATACAACCTCTTCAGACAATAAAGTGTTCTTAGCGTTATATGTGCCTCAGAAGGACTCGCGTGGAGCTGATGAATACTGTTACATAAGCTCAGCAGTCTTGTGCTGGAAAAATCTGCTGCATATGGATGTAAGGGATGCAAGAATCTTTTATGTTATATGACATTTCATAAGTCCCTCAAACTAAGCGTGGCCGGTGATGGGTATTAAAGACATGGTTGTAGCCATAAGGGCTGCAGAGGTCGCCGTCGCCCTTAGGTCTTGGTGCCTAAGGGGGCCCCAAAGGCACCTCTGTCACCAGTATTATAAATGACACATAGAAAGTGGAGGCCCTGTTACATATTTTGCATTGGGGCCCAGGAGATTTATGGCTTTTATTATATGTGAATAGTTTTCTCTTTTCACCTTCATACAGGGAAAAGCTTTTCATTCACTCAATCGCCCCCCCATGTTATCTTGTTCCTTTGCCATGCTGCATTACAATATATGCACTAGTTGCTCTAAGAAAGGACATATAAAACCAAATAAAAATGTTGGTGCAGATTTATTAACATAGGTATATTTTGCACCAGAATTATGTGCCTGCACCATTTTAGGTTTGCGCCAAATTTTCAATTAGAATTGCTAAGTGTGTCTAAATCTGTGGTGAAGAGAATATGCAACATGCTGCACCACAAAAATCCCTCTTTGTGACACAATGTGCCAGGGGTGGACTACGAATTGAAAGTGGCTCTGGAAAAGAAACCTGAAAGTGGCTCCATGTTGTAGGCTGTTCCAAATTGAAAAAGGGCTGGGCCAAAATAAGTAGGCAGGGCCAAAATAAGTGGGTGGGGCCAGCAATAATGTACGTAGTGCAGGACAAAATATTGCTCTAGCAGAACCAAATACATAGTGCTGTATTCCCAGCTATCACTGTCCTGAGGAAGGCAATGCAGTTGAATGCAAGAGGGCACGTTCTTCCGCGACCCAGGTGCATATGTACCAGATGCTACTAGCATTAATTATAGGCGCATCAGATCACTATGTACAGGACTGGTGGCCGTGGGAAGGGGGGGAGGGTGCTTAGGTGGCCCCCTGGACATTGGCCGACCAGGAAATTTCCCTGTAGGCTCTATGTCCAGTCCACCACTGCAATGAACCATAGAGCTTTGCATTATCGGAACTGTACACTGCTTTTTAGACCACCTTGGAACTGGTATAGTTTTTGTCCAAAAATGCACCAAAAACCGTGCCAAAACACGGCACAAAAAAGAATTGGCCAAAATTTTGGAAAAAATTACTCTATGTAAAAACTAATGTTTAGCATGTTGGAAATGAAACAAAATTGTGGTGCATACACTTGATATAGTTGGGGTATCAAGCGTGCGAGCCAGAAATTCTGGTGCAAATCAAGACACTTTCCAGGTGTAGTGACATTGATATATCTCTCTCCAATGTCCCTGTTTCTTCTTAAGACATGGCTTTTACTAGTCAAATGCTGCCCGCCTTTAACCATTGTTCTGGCAGCAGCAGAGAGAATTTCTGGCTTTATTAAAGCTCACGATATTGCATAATCCTCAGTAAACTAGGTGGATTTAATTAACATGTCTAATTTTGCCATCTGTCCTCCCCTACTAATTATGGTTGCAAAGACTTAATTTTTCACAATCATATCAGTTAAAGGCTTGCTACTGTGATGTGCTAAATGAACAGAGCTGCTAGTAGAGGATGCGTTCAAGCTTACGCTACTTGTTGCACAGCCTAGGAAAGTCCTTTTTAACAAATATCTTCTTTCTAATCTCCACTACGGTGCATGGACACCAACTAAAATCCTGATTTTGCTACAGATGCAAGCAATGGAAAATGACACATCCTATTTCCATTCTAGGGGCAAACTGAGATGTTATAAAGGAACATGGTTTAATATATCAGATGCCTTCTATCTGACTAAGGTTTAAAGGTCACATTGCAAACTGTCACTCATTCTTCCTGCAGCCTAAGCAGACAAGCAACTTCAGTAGGAATATACACTACAGTGTGATGGCTTATATAATCCATGCCCTGAAGACCTTACATGGTTTGCTGCCAAGCTAAAATCTCTAAACCTAATTGGCAGTAGCATAGAAGAGCTATTGGTGGAAATACAGTATAATGCCCAAATCTGACTATATGTATTTACCCTGGGCTTAGATTTCTCAAGAACAGATTTGTAAACCCCTTCATTTCCTGTACATCTTGGGAGAACCCACTCGCTGGAGAATTACAAAAGATAACAGCCTACGACATATGCACAATTCTCCAGGAACAAGAGTAGAAATGAAAATTGATCATAAACTGTATACATAATCCCTGTCAGAGATTTAAGCATTGTATGCATGCAAAATATGGACATGAAAATAAACGTATAATCAACATTGTGGCTGTGAAACAGCATAATATACATAGAGAGATGTTACATTTGATAGATGCTTATAAATATATATCATTTTGTAACCAAGATACATAACATCACCATGAAAACAATGGGAATGATGTACAAAGACTTGGCACAGAGCATCCTTATTACCAAGGCACAGATGGCACCTTAATACATATGTACGTTAGGTACAATATACATTGTGTTGTCAGTTCATGCAAAACACATATGTTATTTTTATGAGGTTTCAATCAAGAAAGAGTATTTACTTTTAAATGAGTTGTCCTTTAACAACAGCTAAAATTTAGGACGATGTTAAGATTTGTGTTTTGTTGATTTAAGAACGCAACATGGAGATGGTAAGGCTTCTTACGATAGAGATAAAAAATAAAGTATCATATAATTGAGAAAACGGTCACATAAACTGGGAGGGGTGTTCTGTTATCTGTTCATTATAGGGAAATTACCACGTCCATCTTGCAAGCACAGCTGGATTTCAGGGTGATTATAACTATGGAAACCAGAAGTGTGCAATGTGATGGAAAAATGAATATAGCCAGCAAAGGAAGCAATATAGATAATCACAATACATTCGTAAGTGCCTTGTATTAACTTTCTCTACATAATAAATGCCATTTGCTGAATTGAGAGAACCTCCTTAGGGTCCTATATACAAAGATGGTGGGCCCTAGAACTATTTCCTCTGCTGGGCCCAAAGGACCCAAAAGGAAGCAAAATAGGGGTAAGAGCAGGACAATTGCCCTGCAAACAAATGTGGATAGGGAAATGACATAAAATAACATAGAATAGAAAAAAATAAAAAAATAATAATCTTGAACTAGGAGGCAGAGGTCGTGGCAGTGCAGGTAGAAGCGGTGGTGGTGGAGGAGGAGAAAGCCAACACTTTTTTTTTTCTAATTTCCTTTATTTTTATTTTTTTTGTATTTTATAAATTTGGGAATACCCCAAAACATTGGGAAATAGAAAAGAGAATGCAAAGAGCAAGTGCGCTGGAGAATAACAAAGGCTGGGTGCAGCGGGTATACTTGTCTATTCAGCACAAGGTACGGACAAGTCCTGTGGGATCCATGCCTGGTTTATTTTAATGAACGTGAGCTTGTCCACATTGGCTATGGACAGGCGGCTGTGCTTGTCTGTGATAAACCCCCAGCACCTCAAAGGCATAAAGGGAAAGCTCAAGCCGTGTGCCCAATTTGGAGACCCAGAAGTTGAATGGGGCAGACCCATCAGTCAGTATTTGTAAGCATGTGCACAAGTACTGGTCCACCATGTTGCTGAAATTCTGACTCCTGCTAAGACATTCCATAACAGATGGTGGTGCTGGTTGTGGTGGCGTGGTGACAAAGCTTTTCCACATTTCGGCCATGCTAACCCTCTCTTCTCATGTGCTGGCGGTGCCCAAACTGCGTTGGCGACTTCTTCCTCCTCCTCTGCCTTCCCCTTGTGCTTCCACTGAGCCCCCGCTGTCAGGTGGGAATGCCATCAACAGCGCATCTACGAGCATTCGCTTGTACTTGCGCATCTTACGATCACGCTCCAGTGACGGAATTAAGAATGGCACGTTGTCCTTGTAGCGGGAATCTAGCAGGGTGCATCATGAAGTTGCTCCTCTTCCATTATCACCTGAAGTGTGGGTAGGTCACATATGAGGCGGTAAGTGAGAAAGCCGGTTACCTTGCAGCGCAGACAGGCGGGCAGCAGCAGGGTGAGACCCCAAAAGCGCGCACAGATGGCCTCTGCAGCAGCTCTGACATATCGGGGTAATTTTTCAGGAACCCCTGCACCACCAAATTCAGCACATGCACCAGGCAAGGTACATGCGTAAAACCGGATAGGCCCAGAGCTGCCCATTATAGCATGCCACCAAGCCGGGCTTGAGGCTCAGTGGCACCAACCACTCATCGGTCTGTTGTTTCATGCCCGTCCTACGTGGTGTGGGGTTTTTCCCCCAAACAGATAAATTTCAAAACATCCTGCTGTCGTTTCCCCCTGGCTGTGCTGAAGTTGGTGGTGAAGGTGTTACACTGACCGGATGAGGAGGTGGTAGAGGAGGAAGCAGAGTAGGAGGAGGAGGCAACAGAAGGCAAAAAGAAACGTCCTACAATCCATGGTGGTGGAAGGACATGCGCCAAACTGCTATCCGCCTCAGTTTCAGCCGCCACTGCATTTACCCAGTGTGCAGTTAGGGAGATATAACTTTCCTGCACGTGCTTACTGGTCCATATATCGGTGTTTATGTGGACTTTGCCACAGATGACGTTACGCATTGCACACCTAATTTTGTTGGCCACTAGGTTGTGCAGGGCAGGGATGGCTCACCTGGAAAAGTAGTGGTGGCTGGGAACCATGTACTGTGGGACAGCCACCGCATTAAGGTTTTTAAAAGTCTCCGTCTCCACCAGATGGAATGACAGCATTTCAAAGGCCAGGAAATTTTAAATGCTGGCATTTAGGGCCAGGGATCGCGGGTGGGTAGGGAGGGTACCTCCTCTTTCGCTCCATTGTTTGGAAGATGGCACCTGTGTTTCATCATTAGAGAAATGCTGTGGTGGTCATCCCATGTCTACATCTTGAAACAAAAGTGGTTGGGCATCGGTCTCTTCCACTTCTGGGGCAGGGCTATGTGGACGGCCCACGGAAACCCTGCCAGCAGAGTCATCAAAAAGCATAAGAGACTGCTGCATGACTTGGGTCTAAGACTGCTTGGCTGATTTGCAAGGAGGTGAGGTGAAAGACAGATGCCCAGGGGCTGCAGGTGCCAACTCTGGGCTTTCAGCAGGGGACTCGGTGGGAGACAATGTGAAGGAACTGAAGGCATTGTCCGCCACCCAGTCTACTACCGCCTCTACTTGTTCTGGCCTTACCATTCGTATACCGGTATTCGGGCCTACAAAATAACGCTGAACATTCTATAGCCAACGTGCAACTGAGGAAGGTTTTTCATTTACACGTATGCAATGCAGGTGTACCTAACACAAAAAATGGGTATATGTCCCCTACCGAACTAACAGACGGATTTTCTATATCAATTTCACTGTTATGTATGCAGTGCAGGTGTACCTCACACAAAAAATGGGAATATGTTACCCACTGAACTAACAGACAGATTAACTATTATATTTTTGTGTTAGGGGTACAAAGATGGTGGATTGCACCCATAAACAAATCGCTATAGGTCATCCACAGAATTAAAAGCCAGATTAATTATCATATTCCTTTGTCAGGGGTGCAAAGCTGGTGTATAGCACCCACAAAAAATTCACTATAGGAAACCAACAGAACAAATAGCCAGATGAGATTCCTAACACTGTCCCTCACTTCAGCTGCCTGCTTCATGTGCCTGCACTACTCAGAGCTGATGGGTGGTGTTACACATGATCCAGCTTATATAGAGGCTAGGTCACATGATGCACCAGCCAATCACAGCCACGACATTACTAAGCATAGGTGTGATGGCTTCTAAGTGACCACAGCTTAAAAGCTTGTTGATTGGTTGCCCTGCAGCCTTTCAACAAGCTTTATTAAATGCTCAAACACCGAACTCGAACCCAAACTTTTCTGACAAAGTTTGTGTTCGGGTCTGGGTACCCAAATTGTAAAGTTCGGTACGAACCCGAACTTTACAGTTCGGGTTCGCTCAACACTATTTTTGATATATATATATATATATATATATTAGCAATGTAAAAATGAGGCAAACACTAGCACACAATTTGGGAAATAAATGCTGGTTTAACTCATAGGATTCGCTGTAAACTATACTAACCTTTGCATGCCAATGCCATACTGCACTCTGCTTGTTTCCACTGCTTAGCCTCATTTAAACAAGCCAAATGAACACTGATACTCCTCCAGGGGAATGCACTTTCTGCTTCAATGTCATCCTGTTTGCTAAGAAGGAGTATGGTTTGGAAATGTAAGGGCATATTCACACTGGGCAGATTTGTTGCACAAATTTAATCTAATGAGGCTTGTAGAATTCCATGTCCCTGCCACCAAAAAAATTATTTCAGTTCAGACGAATTTAACAGATTTTTCAGCTGCAGATATTTCTGCAGCAAATCTGCTAACTCAATGTACCCTAAAAGGAAGTGGAGGGTGTTCAGTATGCAATGTGCATTTAGTGCGGTTAAGTTTGAAAGGTAATTAAAGTAGTTTTACATTATTGACACCCATCCATCTTTATGTTGCTAGAATTTACTAAACACTAATGATATTGTTTAGGGCCGGCATTTCTGTCCCAAGAGATTGCTACCATCTGCTCTATTCTATCGCCTTGGCATTACTAAAGGGCTGTTTAACCTCACCCTCTGATCACAAGGAAGAGTCGTATGCAAACACTTTTCCAGAGAATGCCCAGGCAAATCAGACATTACGTAATATGGAAATAGGATAGACACATTTAACCCTTTAATGCGTAGTAAAATTCAGGATGTATGACCCTTTCTCATTAGCTGCTGAAACACAGACATGACACTGTGTCAATAAATATTCTACTGTCCGTGAATGAATACTAGCAGTCCACTGTTTAGTCCTGTCTTACAAATGAAACTATCAGCTCTGTTTTATGAATGGCAGTGTAGCTGTGTGTGTCTCATATGGCTACTGTCAGTATCTTCCACTGAATGACTAATACAGGTGACTAGGTGAATGAAAAGGGTCCTGCTTTGTAGCTTTTCAATTCCAAATGCCTTCCAGAAGTCCCTAGTTCTTCACCGAAAATTCAGCTGTTGATGCACTACATCTCCAAGAAGAATAAAAACTTCCTTTCAATACTGCCTCCAGCTGTCGAATTGTTCTCACTGCAACCTTGGCCTGTTACATTTCTTTGGATTAGCAAATATGTGTTTCCTGAGTTCACGAGCCCCATTTCTCAGGCAAGAAAATCAATATATTTTTAAGTAACGCAACGTTCCCCCCTCCCCAACGTATCCCTCTCTGCACAATTCACAGCTTCTTTTGCATTTAATTTTTTTTCCCTCTGGCCCTGTTTCATTTAAAGTTGAGGCTTTACACATGAATACATCACCAAGGTTTGTCATTTCTTTGTTCGACTATTTCTGTAGGAAATCATCTCCCAGTCATTTGGATTAATCGGAGAGGAAACAAATGTGTCCAGCCAAGCACACTATTAATCTGTATATAATAAAATGGCAAGAAAACCAAATGTGCCGTCTACAAGACGTTTAGATTGCAACCTTTTGGGCAGGGGACATCTTAGCATATGGGTTCTGCTCTCCATCTTCAGAATAAAGCACAGGGTGATTTGTTTAAACACAGAACACACAAGAACCGATTTGAAAATCTTTGCTGAATAAACTAAACCAAGTCGGATTTTCATGTGATTTTCATACAGCTCAGCTTCCTGGGGGTTGTGTGCATTCAGGATATCTCAGGATAAGTTGGTTATTTCCTTATGTAATCTGTTTCATGGACATGAGGGGTGAAGCAGCTCTGCGTTTGTTCTGAAGGCTTGTGGTTACTCATTTGTTGGAATAAATCAGCCTTCCTACTGCCTTGCATAGCCCCAGTCAGTGTGTCCATTCAGGCAGGCACTGCTATCAGCACCATGGGAATGAGTCTGCTCTGTCCATGGTGCTGATTCTGAATTTAACAGCTTAAAAGCAAAACCCAAGAGGGTGAGAAAGGGATTACTTGGAATTGAAATGGAACATAACAGGATACTATCTACAGAATGTGCACTCTCCTTGCTTGACACACATGCAGTATAGGATCACAAGCTATCTGGTTCATCTAGCTCCTATTACATTATTCACATTAATCATATTTTTAAGCTATGCTTCTATCATTGCTTCAATAATTGCATTGGAAAACATCAGTGTTAGTTTTTTTCCATTGTCCTTCTCCGTTAGAGAAGCAGAACAACGAAAATAACGGAAGTGCCGGATTTGCGCATAACTGACAGGCATGGAGCTAAAAATACCCCAGGCTATAATGGGGGTCCGTTTGGTTACCGTTTGGGTGTCCGCTTTTTCGGAAGAAAACATCTCCTGCATGCGGGACTTTTTTGTCCGCTCTTTTTGATGGAATCTGACGGAAACCGAACAGAGCCTCCAACGCAGATGTGAAGGTGTCCTAACTAGCTGGATGTTGAGGAGTCTCCAGAGCAGTTTTACATAGAAGTTGAATAGTTTAAAAGGCCGAGTGCACTGATGTACTTTTCAAAGCAGCTAGCAATTGTGGGGATGCTGCCAGCCTTAGGGCAAAAGAACAGGGCAGAAGGTGAGACATATTTGATCAAGATTGTGTTCATGCTAAGAACCAACTGTGGTGTTTGCAACATAATACAATAATGATACAACATATCAAATAAGGACATAACCAGCTTCATTTCATTCAAAAGCATACCTTTCACCCAAGAGATCTGTTATCCATTTACAGGGATCATTTAATTGCAGGGTAATCTACATTGAATGCAATGGTTGCAAGTGAAAGAGAGATAGTAGCTCTTGGGTTAAGTAAATTCTACTGGTAGACATTGCATCCCTTGGCTTGACTGCCATGGCCATACCTTGCATTCAGGCATGCTTCTAGAAACCTCTGCATGTAGGCACCCTATGGGTTAAACAAGTCATATAACTCATTTTAAATATTGCATGCACTTGAGGGGATTGAGTTTCTACTAAAGACCAAAGAGGAAAAAAAACTCTAGAATGAGATGTGAGGACATAATACTAGGTAAAGGATGTTACCATGAGACTTACAGTATTAATTCAGTCTAAAGGCAACTGAAAGGTGTAAGCAGGTCACAAGTGAGTAAAAGCATAGCCCTGCCTGGTTCACATCCATGGGTATGAAGTATGAACAGGTCTACCTTTGATCATTCCCTGGCTTGTTTTAAATAAGGATCAGGCACCTACAGTTTGGAAGGACAAAAGTGCTCCACAAGCTTCCATGATACATAGCAAGGCACTATGTGATCCACATGGGGCTCTATAGAGGTATGTATTAGGGATGCATGGCATTCTATTACCAGATTTTAAGATCACTTACGAGTTCCGTCGAATCTAGTAGCTATGGTATCCAAGAAAGTGTTCTGGGGGGCCAGCAAACCTTTCATAACAGGCATCTTCCCAGCAACTAATCCATGCACGCCTGCCTGCGCTGTGTGTATGGAAGATGGGTGGACAAAGGAGCAGCAGGAAGGAGTTGAGAAGTCAGAAATTGGTCCAGATCAGCCCCCACAGCCTGATCTCCGCTGACAAAAAGACATCCACTTGTCAAGCATGGCTCTTCCTTGACAATGTCATTAACTGCAGGGCTGGATAAGGAGGGGGACCTGCAAAAGTTGAGTCCAAGTCTGGTCTACTGTGGGCAATGCAGAAGAACACAACAGGTCTCAGGCTGTGAGAGGCTGCTGCACTTGAAGAGACACTCCAGGGCTGTGGTGCTGATTCTGGCTGTGGATGAAAGCGCTTCCATTCCCCTGTGTGCTCTCATTCTCCCCTTTTCTTCTTCTCTGGCAGATGTAAGATCACGTGGGTTTCTAGGAGGAGGAGGAGGGGGATGTGAGGATGAAGAGGCAGCTCCCAGGTAACAGCCTGTCTGAGAGCTGGATGGATGGGCAGGGCAGGAGCTGATGCACCTAGCAAACTTGGAATCAGCACAGTCATGTTATGTCTGCATGCATGTGTGAGAATAACACAAGGGGCATCATGATCTGCTATGATCCTGACCATACTGGTGTCAAAGAGATGTGATGATGCCTTTTAAAATGGATCTTATATTGGCAGAAAACAGGGTTTATGATACCAGCTGTGTCAAATATGCTAATATGATACATAGAAGATGATTGATTGATAGATAGATAGATAGATAGATAGATAGATACTGCAAATGAATTATAAAATGTCCTTATTAATAAATATATATATGTATATTTATAAACATTGTCTATTACTGTAGAGAATTGTATCATTCTATTGTTTTATTTGGACTTCAACGGGTTATTGCATTGAAACATCATGTATTTTGTATTTTTTTTTTTTTTTTCATTTCAGCATCCTCCGTGATTTATTTCTTCCTACATAGAATATTTGCTCAGAGAATAAATTGCTGTTAATGATTAGCAATGAATTGATTCATTAGAAAGAATTGTAAAGATGTTTTCCAGCTAAAGGCTTATGCAAAAAAGATTTTGTGCCTGGCTATAAAGCATCTGACGCCTCTATACACTGAATCATGGCAAATGTGAAACTCAGCACTGCTACATCTGAACTGCAAAAAGCAATAACAACAGTGCCACCTGCATAATTGTTACAGGTTACTGCACACATTGCATTTAATAATAGGCTTGGAACTGAGTTATTTGATACTATCTGTAGGGGAATCAGTCCAAAACTAAAATATAATCCCCATTCATTGGTTACATTCTGTCTTTATTGTAGTCAGATGGGTTCATTTCCCTCCCCCGGGCATTTCCTGCCACCTGTCCTGTCCTACAATAATGTCTAGCCCTAAAGTCAGGAAAGAATAAACTGACTGGCTGATGATCAGTGAAGCAGGACTGAATTATTCTAAGCAACAGTTAAGTGGTAATCAATAAGGTAGAGACTCCACAGCTGTAGGAATTAATGTCACTTATATTAGTTTTAAGATGGATACATAGATTCAGGAAACAATAAAAAAAGGACGAGAGACAACATTATTTCCAATGTGACAGCTGTACATTCTGCCTTTCTACAATAGTAGTTAATTGCTATTAATTACCTACTGGAATGATCAGAATTTTTTACAAGATTCTGTTGATGTACATAATACATTAAATCTCTTGACTGTTTTACAAAAACATATATATAAAAAAATTATGAAAAAGAAATGCTCTGGAGAACTCATGTTTCTGTGGAGTACATAGAATGACAGTGTCAGAAAACATGCGCCAAAAATCTGCCCTAAAAGGTGGTGCAAATTGGTGCATTTTGGCGCATGTAAGGTTTCTACACTTTTTTTCAAACATGCTCAACATGGGGACGATACTTGGTGGAAAGTGGGTGGAGCACTGTCAGAAAGGGGCGATCCTAAGGTGCACCATTTTGCTCCAAAATTTGGGTGTAAAAATCTGTCTTAAACTAAGCCAAACAATAGTTGGTATAAAGTCAGAGAAAAGTGTCTTTCCCTGCACCAGATTTATCATCCAGCCTGAGCCCCTATAATAAATCTGGTGCAGATCTAGACAGCCTGTTTAAGTGTATGCCATCTTTATGATTAGAAAATCTGGGCAACTGTGTACTGTTAAATTCACCCTGTGGTGGTGGTGAATTGAGCACTATTATCCAGATTCCCCATAGATTACAGTTGTAGAATATACTCTATTTACCTGATCAGTTTACGGTATTTCAGAGAGATTTTTCAAAGTAGACGACACCTTTAAGTTAAAGGGGTTACATAGTTACATACATATTTACATATTAAATACGGTTAAAAAAAGACATAAGTCCATCAAAGTTAACCAACGGATAGGTGGGGACGTAACTCCCAGAAGGAAGTGAGACTCAGATTTCTACACATTTTCATTAATGTAATTTACTTTTTTAAGAATTCATCAAAACTTTTTGGACGTGATGATGTAGGACGTCACGCTCTCCCTTCCTCCCGCTGCTCGGCTGCCTCGCTGATTGCCGACTCCTGCTTGTGGCGTCTCTGCTCTCCTGCCTCTTCGCTTGGATCGTGGAGTGATTCTTCCAGTTCATTCTTCCGTCTCAGTTGCCTGGCGTTCCCGCTCCCTCCTTCTCTGTCCCTTGACTGGATTGGGACCCTTGAGTGGACTGGGACCACCTCTCTCTTCTTCTCCATTCCCTCCTCCTGCCTCCCCGTTTGGACCACAGATTGACTGACCTTACCTGGGATCGCTGGGACTGCTGGAGCTCGGTAGCTTGAAGTCACGCTGCAATATGCGTATTATTAGGATTGAGGGGGTGGGGGTGGGTTATGATGCGTCTATTGTGGGGAGGAGATTTTTTTTTATTTATTTTTAGTTGCTATTTATAATGTCAATAATAATTCTAACCTGGAACGTTAGGGGTTTGGGGAATAGAAGAAAGAGACAAGCGGTTTTTGATCTGATGCGTGTATACCTCCCAGCAATTGTATGTCTGATAGAAACACATCTTACTGGGGAGACCACCAGGATAGCCACCAGGGGATGGGCTGCGCACACGTACCACTCTACCTTCTCTAGTCATTCTAGGGGAGTGTCTGATTTTATTCATAGAACGATTGATTTTATGTGCGAGGCATCCTCTGTTGACCACCAGGGGATATTCGTCTTCCTATACTGTAAGCTGGCGGGGAAGATATGTATTCTAACCTTTGTCTATATTCCACCTCCATTCTCTTTCTCAGTACTTAACTCTCTGCTAACATTCATGGATAAATGGCCAGAATGTCCTACATTGATTATTGGAGACTTCAACTGTGTAATTAACCCTGCGATAGATAGGGTCTCTATGGGCGTCGAGGGAGACACCTCTGCTCAGGGGTCCCCCTTGGCATGTTTTTGCTCTGAGGCTGGGTTCGAGGATATCTGGGGAAGTCTGGGACAGGGGAAAAGGGTTTTCTCATGCATTAGTAAATCAGGAAGGTCTATATCTACAATAGACCATGCCTTGATCAATAAAAAATATGTGCGATATGTAAAACGAATGAAGTATGAGACTAGGACATTCTCGGACCATTTACCCCTACTCCTTGAACTTTGCTCAACCCAGGATAAACAAATAGAGAGGCCTCCATTTAGATTAAATCCCTATTGGTTATCAGTAATAAAGAATCATGAAATAATACAAAAGGAAATTAACCAATTTTGGGAGACTAATTACAGCTCAACTAAAATCCAGGTAGTATGGTATACTTTTAAGGCCTATATGAGGGGAATAATGGTCATCAATATTGCGAACCTGAGAAAGGAGTATGGGAAAAAAGAGAAAACTTAAAAGAACAAGCCTCCTCAGCTACACAATCTTTCTATATAGGACAGAGGAACATAGGGAAACTATGCAGAAGACTATACAAGTATACTCCAACTTTTTGCTGGAGAAGGCCCAACAGAGCCTATTCTTTAAGGGTCAAAAATATTTTACTGAGTCTGGACGACCGGGGAAACTTCTATCTAGAGTGATCTCGAGCCAGGAATCCAAAAAAAATATAGATAACATCAGATTGGCTAATGGGAGGATGGTCGCTGGACAAAACTCCATAGAGAAAGCTTTTCTTGATTATTTCTTAGATCTTTATAGAGCCGATTGTAGGAATACAGATGAAATGATGGACTTTTATCTCAATGGTATTGTTTTTCCTACTATTACTTTGGCCCAAAAGAGGGTACTTGAGGCTGACTTCTCTATTCAGGAGCTTGAATGGGAAATTAAACTATGCTCGGGCAACTCCACCCCCGGTTCAGACGGACTCCCATATGAATTTTATAGTAAATATAAGGAGGTTATTTTCCCTAGATTGTTGGGGGTCTTTGCTAAATCGGTGGAGGAGGGGAACCTGCCGGGTTCAATGATGGAAGCTGTAATAATACTGATTCCAAAAAAAAGGTAAGGAGCCCATAGACCTGGGATTCTCCAGACAGATCTCATTATTGAACGCAGACGTAAAGCTCCTGGCAAGGATTTTGGCCACAAGACTTTCTGGGGTCATCTCCTCCATTGTCCACCCGGACCAGAACGGTTTCATTCCAAATAAGGGTACTCATCATAATCTTCATCGGCTCTTTGCTAACATACCGGCTCCTGGGGGGTCTGCTCGCTCCATCCTGTCATTAGATGCCTCTAAGGCCTTTGACAGGGTGGAGTGGCGATTCCTGTGGAGGGTTCTGGCCAGGATGGGCTTTGGGGAGAGATTTATAAATATGATTAAATTATTGTATAGATCCCCCACAGCTAAGTTGAGTCTCAATGGGAGCCTTACTACCAGTTTTGATTTAAATAGAGGTACTCGCCAGGGCTGTCCATTATCCCCACTTTTATTTGATATTTATATTGAGCCATTGGCTCTGGCTATTAGGCAGGAAGTTCAAATTAAAGGATTTGAAACATTAGGAGCGGAAACCGTATCTCTTTATATGCGGACGATGTCCTTTTTTTTCCTAGATGATACAGAAATAACTGTCCCAAGAATTATTCGCATCGTTTAACTATTTGGTGAGGTATCAGGCCTAGATATAAACTGGTCTAAGACAATTTTGATGCCAATAATCCCAGTGTCCCAAAAGGAGTCCTCGTTAACCCAGCTAGATGTTGTCGATACCTTTCAATACTTGAGTATGATGATATCTCCCAAGGTTGAAAATTCTGTACAACTTAATCTGATCACACTGATAATGAAAACTAGGGCAAAAATAGGGATTTGTTTGAGACTTCCTCTATCTAGAGCTGACCGAGTTTCATTGGTTAAGATGGTGATTCTACCCCAATTCCTCCATGTTCTTAGGAATATACCTATTTGTATAGAGGATAAATATTTTAAACTCATGGAAAGAATAATTAATGATCTAGTTTGGGGAAGAAAACGAGTGAGACTCAAATTGGAATATCTATATAAACCTCTGGAGCATGGGGGTTTAAATCTCCCATGCTTCAAAGGTTATTTTATTGCTTCTCAGTTATGGGCGTGCTATGAATGGCAAAATAGTACATTTTTAAGCAGTTTAGTAAGAAGCTCCTTACATAATAACATATTTACGCTCTTGGAATCCGGGCTATTGTTTAACAGAGACTATAAAATTACTATCGAAAATATGGCCTACCACTAGAGGATGGTTGGGGGTAAAGGGATCACTTACATTCACGCCTCTTTGGCACAATATTCACTTATAGGCCCTAGAGGGTATAGCAATGGATCAATTTTGGCGAAAGAATGGGATTCTTTATATCACACAGGTTGTTAAGGATAGAGAGATTAAGTCGTTTGTGGAATTATCACATAATGTAGAGAACCTTTCTTGGTTTAGGTATTTTCAGCTTCGGTCGGCATTTTCTAGTTTAGATGATAAATCACTGTTAGAAATAGATAATTCTTCTCCGTTAAATGAGTGGTTAGGGAAGATATCACTAAGAATGAAGATTTCAAATATATATAAATTATTACTTAAGTCACGCTTTTGTGAGACACAATCGCCAAGACAAAGGGCCTGGGAGATGGATTGCCCAAATATACAGCTGGTAGGGTTGGGGAGTATTTTTACTAACCCAGATGTACTATGTCACAACTTTATTCATGTTCTAATACAGTTTAATATTTATCATAGATTATATGTTACCCCGATTTGGATTAAGAGATACCTCCAAGTGCCCTCGATGTGATACTGTAGGTGTGGACTATCTGCACATGATCTGGGCATGCCCAGAACTTGGAGAATACTGGAATGGTATTAATAATTTCCTTATCAACAAATTAAAAATACAGATCCCTCCTGAGCCACAGTTCTTTTTACTGAATGATCTTTCGACACTAAGTAGCCATAAATATCAAAAGATTTTATTAGGCAGAATATTATTACTGGCTAGACTTTTGATCAGTCGAAGCTGGTTAGCATACCATACTCCAGATTTAAACAAATGGATAAATCTGGTTAATAAGGTTAAACAAATAGGAAAGGATTCTTTATAAGCAGAGAGATGTACTAGAAAAATGGATTAAGATATGGGACTGCTGGAAGTTCTGATTTAATTGTTTTTCGAATTTAATAACAATTGATTTTTTTTTTCCCCTCTCTCTCTTTGAGGGGGGCTGGGGAGGAGGAGGGGGTAGACGCATCACAAGGTGGGGGGAAATGGGGTTAGGGGGAAAAATATTATTAGTTATATTAAGCTTGAATTTCCTGTGTGTACCTGTTTTTTATATCAATAAAGATGTTAAATTAAAAAAAAAAAAGAATTCATCTAAACCCTTTTTAATACTGTCCACTGTTCATGCTGTGACCATGTCCTGAGGAAGTCTATTACACAGATTCACAGTTCTTACAGTAAAGAAGCTTTGACGCTTAGAACAGTTTTTCACCATATTTTTTGTATGGCCCATTTATATATTTGTATAGGTTAATCATGTCCCTCCTTAGATGTCTTTTCTCAAGAAGACTAAATAAATTCAATTCTTTTAATTTTTCTTCATAACTAAGACCCTCCATGCCCCTTATCAGTTTAGTCGCACTCCTCTGTACTTTTTCCAGCTGCAGTGCATCCTTTCTATGGACCCAGAACTGAACCGCATATTCCAGGTGAGGCCGCACCAATGCTTTGTAAAGTGGTAATATTACATCCATGTCCCATGAGTCCATGCCTCATTTAATGCATGACAATATCCTGGTGGCCTTAGAAGCAGCTAATTGACATTGTATGCTGTTATTTAATCTATCATCTACAAGGACACCCAACTCCTTCTCTACAAGCGACTCTCCCAGTGTTACATCACCTAGGACATATGAAGCACAGAGATTGTTACTACACAGATGCATAACTTTCCATTTATCCACATTGAACCTCATTTGTCAAGCTGATACCCAATCACTCAGAGTATTCGAGTCAGCTTGTAGTTTATGGACATCTTCCATAGACTGCACAGTACTACACAGTTTAGTGTAATCTGCAAAAATAGAAATGGTGCTATTAATCCCGTTCTCGATATCATTAATAAATAAATTAAATAATAGACGGCACAGCACTGAACATTGGGGTACACCACTTATAACCCGGGACCATTCTGAATAGGAATCATTGACCACAACTCTCTGGACACGGTCCTTCAGCCAGTTTTCAATCCAATTACAAACTATACTTTCCAAGCCTATAGACCTTACTTTACCTATTAAATGTCTATGAGGGACAGTATTAAAAGTATTTTCAAAATCCAGAAACACTACATCCACAGCCGCCCCTCTGTCCAGGCTACTACTCACCTCCTCAAAAAACAAATCAGGTTAGTCTGACAACTTCTGTCCTTGGTAAACCCATGTTGGTTATCACTTATAATATTATTTACAGTCACACACTCCTATATATAGTCCCTTCAGAGTCCTTCAAACATTTTTCCACAACAGAAGTTAAACTAACTGGTCTATAATTACCTGTGAAGTACCTAGATGTTTTTTTAAATATGGGCACAATATTTGCCTTGCGCAAATCACTTACCAGTACCTAGAGAATCTTTAAAAATAATAAACAGTGGGAACATCAATGATTGAACTGAGCTCTTTAAAAAACTCTTGGGTTTAATCCATCTGGACCCGGAGCCTTGTTCCCACTTAGCTTATTTAACTTGGCTTTCACCATATTTACAGTTAGTCAGGATTTTACTATTGATGGCCTATCCTGAAGATAGGCCACTAATATCTGGTCAGCAGGGGACCAACGCCCTGTACCTCCATTGATCAGCTGTTTAGGGGTAGCTCCGGTGCAAGTCAGTTCTGAAACTGCACAGCTCTTTACATTGTGTATTGGATGGAACTGATTACTGCAGCATTGCTCCCAGGGTTGGACTGGCTGTAGACATTCCTGGGAAGATACTCAGTGAACTGATCACTGCTGGCTGGGTACATAGCAACGACTTTGTGTTCCCAGCATTAATAGACACTGGGAGCATCAGACACTCATGTATCCATCCACGGTCGCAGGTGAGGCTGGCTTAGCTATTTTTCGAGTTATGCTATGTAAGTCTGTTTTAAAAGGCTAAGCAATGACTGGGAAGCTATGCTCTAGTCGTGAAACACTCAGCTTTTGTTAATCCTTTTTGGAAAGAAAGCTGAATTGCACATGCTTTCCATATATGGGTCTCTCTTGAATTGCAAAATATTTGGGTTTCTTAGAATAGAAAATTTAGGATGAATTCCATATTGATAGAATTGATTTGCTTATCTCTAGTATGTATATTTATACATATGTCCTTGTGCTTCATAGATTTCCAAAAGGAAAGGAACACTGCCACATCAGGAATCCAGCACTTTCTGTTTAACTACCCTTTAACAGAGCTAAGCGAATAAACTGTGCATAGCTACCTGAGAGGACTTGGTTGGGGTACTATTTTATCTTATCTAAGGTACCAAGTATGCATCTTCTGGCATCAGATAGGCTTAGGAATGCTGATTTGAATCTTTCCCAGAAACCAAGAAGGCATTGCCTGACCTACAATATGTAGTATGCATACTTGGCACTCTCTCTAATGGAAAAGAGTAACCCCCCCCCAGACAACCCATATATATTGTTGAGAAACCCATAGTAGCATACTAGGCTCTCTCTCTCTTCCCCCATCTCTCTCGTATCACAGGGCTGGTGACCCAGGATCTGTGGTGTACTATCCCCGTCTTCTTTTGGTCAGTCTGGAAGAGTCTCTCTTACTAAACACTGATCCCTATCTGCAGACAACTAGGGGTTCTGACTGCTCTCCTTATATACAGTTTCTACATTAACTAAAATCTTCTAGTGGAATGGGTGGAGTGGAGAAGCACAGCGTGAACAGAAACATAATTATAAAGTAAAACAGTGTTTATATCTATTTAAATATGACTTACCTACTAAAAAAAAATAAGAAATAGAATATACAGTTATGTCCATATATATTTGGACACTGACACACATTTTTATTTATGTTTTACCTGTTTACTAAAATAGATTCAAGTTATAGCTATCTAATGGACATGGACATAAAGTCCAGACTGTTAGCTTTCATTTGAGGGTATCCACATTAAAATTGGATGAAACCTTTACATGTGGCACCCTGTTTGTAAAGGGACCAAAACTAATTTGACAATTGACTCAAAGGCTGTTTCATTATTTCATTCTCAATTAAGCACATAAAAGGCCTGAAGTTGATTTGAGGTGTGGTGCTTGCATTTTTGAAGATTTTGCTGAGAAGTAAACATGCGGTCAAAGAAGCTCTCCATGCAGGTGAAACAAGCCATCCTTCATCTGCATAAAACAGAAAAAACCCATCTGAGAAATTGCTACTCTATCAGGAATGGCAAATTCTGTAGTTTGGTACATCCTGAGAGAGAATTAAAGTACTGGTGGCCTCAACAATGCAAAAAGACCTGAACACCCGTGGAAGACAACAGTGGTGGATGATCGCAGAATAATTACCATGGTGAAGAAAAACTCCTTCACAACAGCCAACCAAGTGACCACCACTCTCCAGGATATAGGCGTATCAATATCCAAATCTACCATAAAGAGAAGACTGCATGAAAGTAACTACAGAGGGTTCACAGCACGGTGCAAGCCACTCAAAAGAAGGCTAGATTGGACTTCGCTAAAAACAAATCTTAAAAAACCAGCACACTTCTAGAAGAACATTCTTTGGACAAATGAAACCAAGATCAACCCTCCTAGAATGATGTAAATAAGTAGGTATGGCGAAGGCATGGTACGGCTCATGATCCAAAGCTATAAAACACGGCGGAGGCAATGTGATGGCTTGGGCATGCATGGCTGCCAGTGGCACTTGGTCCCTAATGTTTATTGATGATGTGACACAGGACAGAAGCAGCCGGATGAATTCTGGGGTTTTCAGAGACATACTGTGTGCTCAAATCCAGCCAAATGCAGCCAAACTGATTGGTCGGCACTTCATAATACAGATGAACAATGACCCAAAACATAAAGCCAAAGCAACCTAGGAGTTTATTAAAGCAAAGAAGTAGAATATTCTTGAATGGCATTTCACTTGTTAAAGACTAAACTTCAGACAGTAAGGCCCACAAACAAACAGCAACTGAAAATCGCTGCAGTAAAGGCCCGGCCGAGCATTAAAAAGGAGTAAACACAGCGTCTGGTGATGTCCATGAGTTCAAGACTTCAGGCAGTCATTGCCAACAAAGGGGTTTTAACCAAGTATTAGAAATTAACATTTTATTTACAATTATTTAATTTGGCCAATTTCTTTTAGCCACTGAAATGAAGGGATTGAGTTTAAAAAAATGCTTTAGTTTCTCACATTTTTATGCAATTATTTTGTTCAACCCACTGAATTAAAGCTGATGGTCTGAACTTCAACTGAATAGTTTTGTTCAGAATCCTTTGTGGTAATGTACAGGACAAAAATCTGTCCGAATGGGAATCTTCCTTTATCTAGAGCATGTGTACACACTGAAAAAAAGTTAACTATAATTATAATGTGGAAATGGGGCCCTAACGATTAAAATAATAATCTAAAATTAATAGTCATATATTGGAACAATGTGTACTGTATAGTTCTTTAAATATCACCACATTAGTTGTAGCCACATGTATTTATACAATCTTTTTCATATAAATATATAGCAGAAGTATAGTTCCATATGTTTGATGCGCTATGGGCCTTACCCCCTCCTGGTGTACGGATTTACCTGTTCTTTTTTGGGATTCACACGGTAATGGCAGCGGTGTGGTTACACAAGCTGTTGTTTGACTCCTCCGGTATGTTTGATCCACGTGTCTTTATGCAGCTGTGGCTACCAACTGTCTAATCTTTACTGGGCATTGCTCCAGGGCACTACAACAGTACAGGAGCTGTGGCCAACACAGGACCTGTGTCTCCCAGACCAAGGGTAATCGTGTGAATCAGCTCTGAATGCTGAGAACCCTGCTAATCGTTCAACATTTTCAAATAGATGAAGGATGATTGTCCCTGCAGCAGAGCTTTTTAACCCTTTGTTACCCCCATATGCCTTTTAAGGGGGCCTGAGGCTAGGTATCCTTCTTTTAAAGGTCTCCCATGTAGTGTAGAGCAGAAGCTTTGCTCTCGCATGCTAGCCAAGTACATACTCTATTGGCCTTTATCTACGGAAGAGCCAAATAAAGTTTTGCAGGCTGGACATGCTTAGTGAAGTTCTCAGTGGAACATTTATTTAAGACGGAAAAGAAAAAAACAAGGACCATACAGTAAATAGGAAGCAAATAAATGTCCATCACAGGCAGATGACACATTGTTAGTGTACAAAAGTGCAGTTCAAGAGTTGTACACAATTAGTGCAAATCGAAATTTTCATAAACTTCGGACAGAATTCTGCTTTGAATGCTTCTACTCGCTTAACACTACTATGGACCACACTCAATGGGTACATATCATGGGCACCAAAAGATTAAAACAGAGCAGGCCTAATACTACACGTTCCAGACTCACAGACGTATTTTAAGCAGTAGCCGTCAACCACCAATGGGCATATATCAGTTGACTGGCCAAATAACAAAAATAAAAATGACAGCATCCCACCCATCCCAGTCCACTAGCAAACAAAGAGTCTCAAACTTAATTGTAGGGGTACAATCCCCCCATAAGACTTTACAAACTTGGCAAAGGAGACGTTGAAAAATTTGTTGCGGAAACCAAACAAGGGAGTTATGGAAAAGATATTGGAGTTTAAGTAACAACTTAATTTTCAGCAAGTTACGCAATTCTCCCTACTAATGTAAGAGGGAGGGGCACAGTAGAGTCTTTCACCATTTCTAACAGGGCCAATCTATGTTATCAGTATAATAGAAATCCACAGATCTACAAACCCATATCCCAAAATGTCGCCTAATCAACCCATTGGAGCAAAGTGAAGATTGGTACCGTCATCGCCTTCACGTCAACAGCCAGAAGGCCAGTCTTGTCCCATTTCACCCTAATACCTGAAAAATACCCAAACTGGTTGAATTCGTTAAACATGGCATACAGGGATGTCTGTGGATGTTGAAGAAAGAGGAAAATGTCATCAGCATACAATGCTACATACTCTCCACATCCCCTCAATCGAAAGCTCACTACATTCGGGGAAGCACGGATCTGAATGGCGAAAGGTTCTATAGCAATAGCAAACAAGACCCGGCCTTGATGCAGCATTGAACGTAGGATGTGAGGGGTTCAATGACAGAGGGCGGCGCAATCTCCGTTCCCCAATATTGTGTCTGCTACTTACAGTGGAATGCGATTCATAAAAAACTAATTTGTAGTGAATCAAATTTGTTTGTGAACTTCAGCGACTAGCCAAATAGAATTTTTGATAACTTAGCTTATCTCTAAAAACTTCAGAAGATGTCGGAGCACTCTCAATCCAATATTCATATTTATTCACACCGAAGAAAAGCAACGTTTCGACACAAAGGTCTTTCTCAAGCTACATGTGATTTACAAGTGAACATACATACATATATCTATACTTCAATATATCCATATTGGTTGAGGGGTTGTCCCTCAAAAAGGTCAATCACTCCGCCCTATATGTTCCCCCAATCATATAAACAAGTGACATAATTGCATACAAAAACATGATAGTATCACCAGCCATGTAAAACATTAAACACTTACTATATAGGTGAGCTGAGAACCTATCTGGCAAGAAGGGCGTGATGATCGGCGTCTCCAGCTCATCTCTAATCATAACTACTGGGCAGCACACCCACTGTCATGTTTGACTCGGATATTTCCTTTTCTTCCCATATCCATTCACTTGTATGCTCTTGTCGTCTACACCTCAAGAACCTGCCCTTTTCTTACAGTGGAAACAGCCAAAACTCTTGTTGCCTTGATTCATTCTTGTCTTGACTACTGTAATTCATTACTAATTGGTCTTCCTCTCACTAAACTCTCCCACCTACAGTCTATCCTAAATGCTGCAGCTAGGCTCATCTATCTATCTACCCACTGTACTGATGCTTCTAGCCTATGCCAGTCACTTCACTGGTTGCCCATTCACCACAGAATACAGTTCAAACTTCTCACCCTCACTCACAAAGCTCTCCACAGTGCTGCACCCCCATAGATCTACTCCATCATTTCCATCTACCACCCTACTCATGCACTCCATTCTGAAAGTGATCTAAGATTAACATCCTCCATAATTCGTACCTCTCACTTTCTTGAGCTGCACCTACTCTCTGAAATGCTCTGCCCCAGAATATCAGGTCAATCCCCAACTTCCCTACCTTCAAAAGTGCCTTATAAACACATCTTTTCAGGCAGGTTTTTCATGCTTCCTAAACTGGCTCTTCCCCTAGTAACATCCAACTCCCAACTACATCGGCCTGCACCACTCCTTTTAGTGCAAAGATGGCTGGAGCACTTCATATAACAATTAATTACCTTTTGTGCTATCCCCAGTTCTTTATAGATTGTAAGCTTTTATGAGCAAGATCCTCACTCCTAGTGTTTCAGTTGTATAATAGCTGGTAACTTTGTGATTCCTTTTGTTTTATCCATGAATTCTCTGAATTGTTAAATGTTGTGGAATATGGTGGCGCTATATCAATAAAGATCATTACTATTATTTGTAAATTAGGTCAATAGAATAGTATATGCTCATTGGAGTTGTCCCAGGGAGGCAAAGTGCTCCGGCGAAGTCTGAGCTACACATAGGTTCTCCACCTCTGCAAGGAGCCACTCCAAGGAGAGCCTGGCGAGTGGCAAGGACCTCTGGTATTCAGAGATTGCTGATGTGAAAAAACTTTAAAAGCTTCCCACACCACCGACTGAGGTACTCCCAGTACATTATGAGGCCTCAAATCATAATGAGGTGGTTATTATGGGGGACTTCAACTACCCAGATATAGACTGGGAAGCTAAAAGCTGTACATCGCATAAAGGAAACGGGTTCTTGGCAACAACCAAAGACAATTATCTTTTCCAACTGATTCAGGACCCGACTAGAGGGACGGCCATACTGGACTTACTATTAACCAATAGACCTGACAGAACAACAGATGTGCAGGTTGGGGGACACCTTGGAAATAGTGACCATAAAGTAATAACCTTCCAATTATCATTCAAAAGAGCATTTCTACAGGGAGGAACAAAAATACCAGACTTCAAAAAAGCTAAATTTAGCCAACTAAGCGAGGCCATAGGCCTAACTAACTGGGACAAAGTCCTCAAAAACAAAAATACAGCCACAAAATGGGATATCTTTAAAGGCATCCTAAAATCTCATTGTGAGAGGTACATACCATATGGGAATAAAAGGTTAAGAAAAAGAAGAAACCAATGTGGATAAATAATAATGTAAAGAAAGCAATAAATGACAAAAAGAAAGCATAAATCACTAAAACAGGAGGGGAGCGATAAGGAATAAATAGAACTTGTAAAAAACAAATAAAAGCGGCCAAACTAGAGACCTAGAGATTAATTGCCAAAGAGTAAAACTAACCCTAAAATGTTCTTCAATTATATAAATGTTAAAAAGTATAAATCTGAAGGTGTTGGCCCTTTACAGAGTGATGAGGGGGGAGTTGCAGAGAGCGACGATGAGAAAGCAAAGCTGTTAAATATTTTTTTCTCCACTATATTCACTGAGAAAAATAAACTGTCAGATGAAATGCTGAATGTAAAAATAAATCCCCCATTAAAAGTGTCCTGTCTGACCCAAGAAGAAGTACAACAGCGACTTAAAAAGATTAAAATAGACAAATCATCAGGACCGGATGGCATACACCCCCGTATCCTAAGGGAATTAAGTAATGTCATAGCCAGACCCTAATTTCTGATATTTGTGGACTCTTTACTGACAGGGAATGTTCCACAGGATTGGCGCATAGCAAATGTGGTGCCAATAATCAAAATGGTCCAGAAACAGAGTCCAGAAACTATAGTCCAGTAAGTTGAAGGTTTTCTGAGAGATGGTATCTTAGAGGATCTCAACGGAAATAAGCTAATAACACCATATCAGCATGACTTCATGAGGGATCGGTCATGCCAAGTGAATTTAATCAGTTTCTATGAGAAGGTAAGTTCTAGACTTGACAGCGGCGAATCAGTGGATGTCGTATATCTGGACTTCTCCAAAGCACTTGACACTGTACCACATAAAAGGTTAGTATATCAAATGCTCGGACTGGG
Organism: Bufotes viridis; assembly: GCA_033119425.1. NCBI lineage: Eukaryota > Metazoa > Chordata > Amphibia > Anura > Bufonidae > Bufotes > Bufotes viridis. The sequence goes on from CM065595.1 coordinate 108,544,331, forward strand.
AGAAAATGTTTGTAAGTCGGTAAGTAACTGGCTGAGTGACAGAAAACAGAGAGTGATTATTAACGGCACACACTCAGATTGGGTCACTGTCACTAGTGGGGTTCCTCAGGGGTCAGTACTGGGCCCTATTCTTTTCAATATATTTATTAATGATCTTGTAGAAGGCTTGCATAGTAAAATATCAATTTTTGCAGATGACACTAAACTGTGTAAAGTAATTCACACTGAAGAGGACAATATACTGCTACAGAGGGTTCTGAATATATTGGAGACTTGGGCAGATAAGTTGGAGATGAGGGTTAACACTGACAAAGTGTTGCACATGAGAAGGAATAACGCAAGTCACCCGTGCATACTAAATGGTGAAACACTCAGTAACACTGACATGGAAAAGGATCTAGGAATTTTAATAAACAGCAAACTAAGCTGCAAAAACCAGTGTCAGGCAGCTGTCACCAAGGCCAATAAGATAATGGGTTGCATCAAAAGGGGAAAAGACGCCCATGATGAGAACATAGTCCTACCACTTTACAAATCGCTAGTCAGACCACACATGGAGTACTGTGTACAGTTCTGGGCTCCTGTGAACAAGGCAGACATAGCAGATCTGGAGAGGGTTCAGAGGTCTCCAGGGGGACAGCTACCCAAAGCTGAGGGCCAACTAAAGCGGAGAGACATTGGAGATGCCACTAGGAAGGGAAGACACATCACTTATGAGCGGAAGACAGCAGAACCAAAACATAAATCAATTCCACTAAGTGCTGTGAGAAGGGAAATAACAGGAGTAAGCCACATCTTGCAGGTGCCACAACCTCCACAGCTCAGTGAACAGATAGGCAGAGGCCAATTGTGGGAAAAAGTAGGGCTGGTATTCTTAAGACGGTCTGTAACCAGGTCCATGACCATGTTAAAATAACCACACAGAATGATAGGGGTCGGGTCTAGCTGAGTAACTTTAGACATAATCTCATGCAGAATGGACAAAGGCCAAGACCTTAGAGCCCTGAACATGGGTCTCCTGAAAAAATACAACATGTATGTTTGCAAATAATTAAACACCAGGGTCCTAATTAATGTTATCATTCAGGCCTCTCACATTTCATGAGAGGACCTTAAATTTAAAGTCAGACATTACAAACCATACCAGAGATTGGAGGCTGCTGCAACAACAAAGAGAAAAGAAAGAAAGGTGGTCACTCCAGAGGGGAAAAGCACAGACCACACACGACAGAGGGGTCACATAAAACAGAAAATAAACAAAACAGAAAATAAACATAAACATCCAGTATCGACTCCACCCATCCCACCCAAACTGTGACAGGAGGGATAAAAGCTAAGGTCGCTCACTGCATATAAAAGTGAGGTTCCCCTGCAAAGGAGTTCGGGACAGTACAATAATGCAGCAGCATGTCTCTATGTGACAGATTTATAAAATAAGAAGGAGGTGGGGGAGAAGAAAGGGTAAGGGAGGGAAGAAGAAGAAGGGGGGGGGTGAAAGAAAGGAGGAGGGGGGGGGTGTACCAGGAGCAACAGGCGTACTAAAGGCTGCAAGGCCTAGTAATATATCTTAATCAATAAGATTGTGTATTAAAACAGATATCGCATAGAAAGGGTCTACAAATCAAGAGGATAAACAACACTGTTGGGATGTAACATGGAGTGTTACCAAAGCAATATCTCATAAATAAGAGCTAAACTATGTTGAAGAACTGAACTATGTTGAAGAACCCAACATATTGCAAAGCCGGCTACTCAGAGAAGCCGGGTTCAAATAAGGTCCACGACAATAAGGGACTAGAGATTAAGAAGGGTGATATCCTCATGATGAGGGCTTCAACATATGGCCAATCGCAGTGAACGAGCTCGATAATTGACCAGCTTTCTCTAATAATATGGCTGATCACATTGTAGGGCTTGGTGCAGTGAAAACTAGTTGTTACAAGAAATATCTATGGTAAGAAAGCAAATCAATCTTCCACTATTATTATAGGCCCAACATAAAAAAGGGCTGGTTAGAGGCATTGGGTAAATGTGCTCAGTAGGTAAGTATGTGTGCAGCGGCTTGGCAACATGGGGCACAGTAGGGACAGAAACCCTTTAATATAGTTTGTAATGCTGAAAAAAGACTCACATCAATTACATTCAGCCTGCTGTGATCCAGAGGAAGGCAATCCATGAGGTAGAAGCAAAATTCCTTATCTTAGGGAAAGTGAGTTGAACTTGGTATTTATTCTAAGAAGGCTGACAAGAGGCAGAACATGGACAGCCATTTTGATGAAAGGGGTTCTTTAGAACTTTCACATTGATGGCCCATCTTTCATTTTTAACTAACCAGTTACATTTTACTATGAGTTGTCATTGTTACAATATCTTTATAGTTTGATGCAGCACCAGGCTGTGTGATACTTACAAACACTACACTGTCCTGCTCATCTTGGGGAGGTTAGTATGAAGGCAACATTGCTGTTCACTACACCAACTATCATAATTATTTTTCCGCATTACAAGCTTGGAGATGCAGCACAGAATATGGTATTAGGCACACAAGATCTAGAAGTATTACTGATAGATTGATGTAATATGTCATAGCTATACTACACAACTGTTGCCAGGGGTGTATTTTTAGGTACATCAAAAAAAGAACTGTTTCCACATCAGGTTTTTTTTTTTAGCATTTTGAGACTGCAATATACTGTATATGCTACAAGCTAGGTTTAAGGATATTAGATGGGGGATTGGACATAAGCAATGCTAAGAGAATTGTATCAATATGCAAAACTTTAACCAAGATCATATTCAAATGTAGACTCACTAGAAGCAGGGGGGCTTAGGTGGTCTGCTTTCTTTTATATATAAAGAAAATTGATTGGTAACAAACTGGGCTGGTCACAATTTTTTAAAATTATTGTCCACCAATTAAGCTTTTTAGGTTTACTTTGGACAAATTCAGACAAACAGCACAGTCTCATTTGAACAGAGAGACAGCTGTCTTTCTTCCCAAAGTCTCAAATTTCAATATATTATTATTACCAGCACAGTGCCCCAACAGCATTCTGCTGCTGAACAATTATACATTTCAGTGCATTATATCTGTCCGGCTGTTTAGCTGAAACACATTACATCTGCGTGTATTCTGTTTATACGCCCCTTGAAGAAGCGAGGCGAAACGCACGTCGGGTTGGTGCCATCACCAATTCTTCTACTTGAATGTATAGGTCTGCAATCCAAGATATGAGCACCACCTTCTTCCAGAGTGCCAATGGATAATTTTTACAAATTATAGAAGAGGAAGGACATTTAATTGCATCTCAGTCTTTAGGTTACAGAAAACACATTAGCATTTTTGTTCAAACCGTTCTATCTACCAAACCCGTGACTTTAGGAAAATCGTGAGTTTACTTTAGGCTTCATCATAAAATGTCTGGAAAATGGAAGGTAGGTGGGTAGTAGCAGCAGCCATCCAGGCAGTATTAGCAGTAGTAGGCCAACATTCTCCCTGTTTTCAGAAAAGCGCAACATTATCATTAAAGAGAGAGAGAGAGAGAATGAGATTGTGGATTGGATGGCTCACTCCTTCTCTCAGTCATAGCAGGATGACATGAAGGTCACTTGTGATTCTGAAACCATGCCATGGAGCCAGGTAACACAGTATTCTTCCTGATCCTCCTCCTTGCAGCCCCAGAGAAGTCTTTTGGTGGCATTCTCTCTGTCTTCACTGCGCCCTCCTAGTGGGCCACCTTCTTTGTTCCTAAGAAGAAGCAACAAAACTCCACCAAGCCCTATGGCAGATAGTCACAAGAGTCTCCCTGATGACCTTTGTGAGAGCAGTCAGCAGTTGGACTGACCTGAGGAGGTTCAGGAGGATTCTGTGCATAGCTATGTTGGTGGTGGTAGTGGTAATAGTGCACCCATATCCACGGTATTGGCGTTAGGGACAGTGGTTGTGGCAGTCGGGGCAAATGCGGAGCAGGGAATCGGGAGGGAAGCAAAAGAGCCCACCAAGATATATTATATATTATAGGCTGCTAAAATTGAGGACTTTAATGATGATTGTTTGTTGGACAGGACTTGGGAGCCGGATTGGGGTGCTGAGGAGGATGTAACATCTGATGAGGAGGGTGGTGACTGCGGCAGCTATAAAGAACAGAGGAGATGTACGACCAGAACCTCCCAAAGAACTGCCAGGCCCAGATCTGGTTTGGGAACTGGTGATGCCGCTGATACTGTGCAGCAGGCCTAAAATGTGCCAGAGCTAAGTCAAGCTTGGCTGCTACTGTAACACCCCAGAGTGGTGTTACCATTACTGCACCCTGCTACTATCTCTAATAGGCTAACACAATGTCATCTATATATTTATTTCCAGGTCCCTCAACACTGTGCATTTATATTAATGTTATGTAACTGTTCATGTAATGTGCCTGGTTCACCAGCAGGTGGCAGCAAACATGGCAGAGCTGTATGTAGGTAGAAGGAGGGTTCCATTCCATTCTAACCCCCCTCTGTAGAGAAGTGGGCTAGCCCCTTTTCCTGAAGGAAGGGTGGGGACCAGTTAGAAGTTAGTGTAGTTTACCCCCTGCAAAGGGAAGGGTGTGCAGGGGCATGTCTCTGCTGGACATGCCCACACCAGCCAGAGCACCTTAAAGAGGACCTTTCACCTGGAAAAAAATTCTGAACTAAGTATCATGATATGTAAAGCGGCACCCAGGGATCTCTCTGCACTTACTATTATCCCTGGGCACCGCTCCATTCTCCCGCTATGTCCCCCGGTATGTTCCGTGACTTGGTTATACTGGGAGGAGACTGCCCTTGCTCTCCTGGGCATCTCCTTCTCCCAGGCTGTAGTGCTGTCCAATCGCAGCGCAGAGCTCATAGCCTGGGAGAAAAAAAACTCCCAGGCTATGAGCTCTGCGCTGCGATTGGCCAGAGCTACAGCCTGGGAGAAGGAGACGCCCAGGAGAGCAAGGGCAGTCTCCGCCTAGTATAACCAAGTCCCCAAACATACCGGAGGACATAGCGGGAGAACGAAGTGGCGCCCAGGGATAATAGTAAGTGCAGGGAGATCCCTGGGCGCCGCTCTACATATCATGATACTTAGTTCAGAATTTTTTTCCAGATAAAAGGTCCTCTTTAAGCTCTGCTGGCCAGGGAGGCTGAAGCATAGAAGCTTCAGGAGCCAGGAGATTAGTTTCCTTGGCTGAAACTAAGTCAGGTTAAAGAGAGGAGCACAGCATAATGAAGAAGCCAAGTTATCCAGTCAGCTTGTCAGTACAGCAGAGAGAAACAGACATAGCAGGGTGGAGTTTGCCTGCCAGTTTAATGCTAAAGCCTGCTGGAACCAAGACAAAGCCTGTAAGCTGTTGGAAGAAATGTTTATTCAAAGTAAAGCTGCTATTGAACTTCATCTCAAGGTCTGGACTCAAGTTATTTCTTCGAATCCATCAATTACTCTCCCTTTTTATTGATTTGGAGCCAAGGCCTGGGGTCCAGTGGTATCCAGGTAGGAGCACCATGACACACATAAAGAGACACTTAGGCTGCACTACACCACTTGGCATCCTTATTAAACCTGGGGCGCGATATAGAGGGCCCTGGGGGGAGGCAGCCCATTGCATTACTAGCTCTGCATGAGTATCTCCCCTCTGACAGTTTTTCTCCATGCTGCTGGAAGAAAACAGCATTGTCCTGTGCAAGATCTGCAAGAGTAATATATGCTGTGGACAGTTAAACATAAAAATAGCCAACACAGCTCTATTGAACCAAATGAAGCGACATAACTAGATACCTAGCCGGCATTATTTCTCCAAAAAGCCATCCATGCCTTGTACTCTCACGAGGTGGACGACGTGGGCTGAAATTGTCGCTGTGCAGCAAGGTGAACTCCTGAAGCAGCTATTACAGGCGGGGACAATACATGTCTTTCACAGCACACTGAGTCAATGTTTTTTGTGGCAGCAGCTAGGCAGCACACCAGGTCTTGTTGACACCTCCACTTTTTGGCCTGGCTCCCACATCAGGCACTTATCCACCTCATCCGCCTCCTCCTCAGTGGACAACCTCCCATCCCCAACAGCAGCATAGCACATTGTTACCCCCCTCCCCCCATCACATGTTTCAAGTCAAGCATTGCCATGCAGTGTTGGAGCTGATAAGCCTGGGCGAGAGTAACCTCACAGCCGATCACTTGCTAAAGTGCATCAAGCAACAAACATCCTACTGACTGTCTCCCAGGCAACTCCAAATGGGCAAGGTAGTCAGCAACAAGGGCTACAGGATCGTAGCCACGCTGAACCTGGGTGCAATAAAACATGCTCTCTGCATGGCGCACATGATTAACCTAGTCACGCAACGCTTTTTTTAAAAGTACACTGGCTTGTGCAATGTGCTTCCAATGTCCAGGAGACTGTCCTCGCATTTCAGCCATTCGTATGTATCAAAGAATGCTCTCCTTGACTTGCAGCAACAGAATGGTCTGCCGTTACACTGCTTAATCCGCAACGTTGAAACTTGCTGGAATTAGAGCATCTCTATCAGCAGCGTAAAGCAGTGAATGATTTTATCATGCACCAGAATGCCTCAGCAGGCAGCATGTGTTGTTTTGAGGTCAAGCAGTGGCAGCTCGAGAGACGCCTTTCATGTGCTGAAGCCTTTCAAAGAGGCCCCAAAATTTGTGAACTGCGGCATGAACCATCTTATCCCCCCTCATATTTATCTTACAACAGATGCTGATGGTCATGCAGCAAGGGACAACCGCAGAAGAGGAACAGTTTCGCCTAGGGCCCCACAAAGTGTAGAGCCGCCTCTGCATTCACATGAAGTATTCTGATGATTTCTGGATAGCCATGCTTTTAGACACTTGCTATCAAAGCAAGATGTTTTCGGTCCGTCTGAAGGGAGGTCAGATGACCTTATTACCAGAAAACAATGATCACACTTCATCATGTATCTGTCCCCTCTGCTTGCCTCCGCAGCCTGGTTGGTAGTGTGACATGCCGTCTCCCTGCATATGACTGCTGGTAGCTAATCTGTGTATCTATGGTGGCATGTGACTGATGAGGCCATTGATTGGCCCGGACGTCTAGGCAGGCTGGGACTGGAAGCTTTGGGGATGGAGATGCACCCCAGGAACCAGGACAGTCAGAGCAGGTAAGTGGTGTTTTTCTTTTTTCTCATACACTATGCCCCGCCATACCTAAATTATCTTTCAGGGCCCGATCAACTGCTTTCATTATTTTATTATAATAGGAATATACTGTATGATGATGTCTGAATGTTATGCCTCCCAGCAGTAATGAGCTGTAATATTCACACTTTGCGGAGGTTGGGTGTGATATCATATGAGTTAAGAAAGGGGTATTTTGAGTTTTAATCCTGAACTGAAAAACACACCAATGCATTTATAAAGTAAACCTTTTTCTACAACTTTGGGTTACACAGCGTTAGAGCCCCTTTCATACTGATCTGATTTACTGCATTATATTTTTCGCCTTTCTTTTAGTCAGTATGGTTCTGTTCCTTGAAGATGCTTTCTGTCCTGGGGCATCCACTGTTTTGCAAAAGCCAATTAAGTAATAAGGCATCCAGCATAATGCGCTCAGTAATGATTGTGAAATGCAGTTTAATGACACTGTAGCATTTTACATGCTTTTTGTAGATATTACAATGAAATGCTTTTTCACCTAATAGAACTGAAAGCTACTTTACCAAGAATTGTCGGAGGCTGGCTGCTCCGAATTAAAGGCATGAGAAAGTCTTACACTGACAGGCCAATAATCACAACACATAATGCAGGATTCACACAGACTTTAAACAGCACGCCTGTGAATGCAGGAACCATTACAGTATCATTACTGGCACACACACAAATGCCAGTGACAGTCGGGTTTAACAATGTAAGCTTTCAGTCAATGTCAGAAGAAGTGAGAAGTAGACAGAAGCCAGGAATGGCTGCTGGAGTGTAAACCTTGCCCTAGGAGGATGGGGGTTGTCAGACTTTATATTAAGACGTTCATTATATGAGAGGGTTGAAACAAGGTGCACCGCTTTTACAAAGGAGAGCTGTATCCTTTCAGTTCTTTATTGTTCCAATGGTCTACCACTGACTGAAGAGAACATAAACATCCCCGTAAACATCTAATTAACCTCTCCGTTGAAATAATGCAGGACAACCATATAACCTTTTATTGGACAGGGATCGGTCACAGCTTTATTGATATAGGTAATAAAATTCATAAAGCTTTTGCTGAACCGCAGTATCGTGTCATGGGATTGGAAGCGGTATTCCGACCACAGGACTCCCGGTGGGCCTTCATCTCCGCACAACGACCGCCAGCTGTGGCTTGAAGTGGAAGCAGTAGAGTAAAACTAGAAACAAACAAAAGAACAGAGTAGTTATAGAAAGGAACCAAATAACCAAGCCGACAAAAAGGGTAAGCGGGAGGAAAGACCCCGGTCAGACATCCCATGAAAGAGGAGTGCAGCACAGGTAACGCTCCTCTAAATTAACTAACCAAGGGGGAGGGGCATAATATAACATGGACGAGGTCATTATTAGGAATAAGAAGGAGGCAATCATAAGGGGGGTAGCTTGCACATTGCCATCCCAAACAAAACCCTTGTCAGAGGGAGGTTCCTTACTAATCCCCAATTGCAGGTATAAACCGTGTCTCCTGCAGTCAGGGACACCTTCCCTATCTGGATCATTTTCGCCCAATTACTAAGTTAAACTGTTGAGCTGGTATGTGACTGCTTAGTTACATTAATGTGCATGTTACATTTTATACGCCTCTCTGTAAAGTGTTGCATATGTGCTGCATAGGTCTTATACTGCTGGAGTAGTGGAGTATAAGGTATGGAGAGACACCCTTTTCCCCTAAAAATGTGTAAGACTGTTGAAAACTGTGTATAGTTTGCTTATATGTTACTGTACCTTTACATTGACTGTCATTATTTGCTGCATTGTAGTTATAAAAAATAAAAAAAGTGGAGACAGCACGTCCAAACTGTGGAATTTATTCCAGATGCAATGTTTCGGCTAATGAGCCTTTGTCAAGCATGCATACACAACAAAATATGAGGGATTATATAGCCACCCTTAGTCAGAAATGGATGGGGGTGGTTCCTGAGACCAATTAACTTCATTGGAGTCAGGGTGCAATTTCATCTTATTAAAATGTTACAAAGAAAAATACAAACAGTGCTACTAATGTGCATAATATGGCAGTAAGATACCTGTATGTACAGAATTGCTGGGACGCTAGATTGCCATGCGGTCATGCTTGCGGCGGAACGCATCTGCGTTCCATAGTGGTACTTCCTGAACTTCCGGTTTCAGTTCACCGGTGGTGGAATGCATTTGCATTCTATAATGGTGCTTCAGGTTTCGGTTCCTCACCAGAAGTTCTCCTAACAGAACGTCTATGACCTTATTGGTCTAATCGGAAGAGTCAGTGGAAGGCACCGCCTCCTAGGCGCATGCGTCAGCAAGGCCGTGCCTCCCTATGCCCACATCTCTGGATGGTAAATGTGTGCGCTAATTGTATTGCGCTTGTGTCTATTGACACGCAAGATGCGCTCAACTGAGGAGCCCCCATTTGAATATTAAGTCTATGCGTTGATTATATAGCGCATGCGCCAACTGTTGCGCAAACTTCCCTTCACGAAGGGTCCTCTGGTTAAAGCTTTGAAGCATCCGATGTGTATGTCACAGTAGCGCCAAGAAAGAATAAAGAATACATGCTAGCCTCATAATCGGTATACACAAAAGTACATACATTGGTTTTTGTAATTTATGTAAATAAGAGCGCAGTATATGAGACATAACACATGCTTAATGCAGCAATAAATGCAGTGACTATATGCGATTAGTATACATTTTAACGCAGTACACGCCATATAGAGTATAAATGGTGCAAATAATGCACTCATAACCCAAGGGATAGGCAAATCATGCAAGTACATATGTGGGAGATAAAAAGACCTTTTGTCCATTAAATGATACTGTACTGCCACGCTCCTATAGCCACACTCCTCTTATACAGGTATCTTACCCTACCACGGGTGGTGCACTTAAGGAAAATAGTGAGTCCATAGAGTCCACAAACAAATGTGCGATATTCCTAAAAGATAAAAAAGAAAATATAAAAAAAGAAAAACTGCATTGTTCATAAGTGTACTTTATAGTGATGAGCGAGCATGCTCAGCCTAACTGGTGTTCGACTCGAGCATCGCCATGCTCGTGTTCAGCTGAGTATTGGGCTGAACACTGCATATGCTCGTGTGCCATTGGGCACAATGTAAGTCAATGGGAGAACCCCAGGCACCCTCTGCTCAGAAGAGGAGAGGGTGTCTGGTTCCCAAAAAAACAGCCTGCTTTTTCGGATCTGATCCGATGGTATATTCTAACCCCAAGGCGTTCGCATGGTGATGGGGATGCACCTCTGTTAAAGGTGCATCCCTGTCAAAGGTTGGGTGCCGAGAATGTTTCTACACTGTTTGCATTAGTGGGCAGTGCGATCTCTACCCCCCCCCCCCCGCCCAGTATTAAAATCATTGGTGGGCAATGCAGCCTCCCCCCCCCCAAGTATTAAAGTAATTGGTGAGCAGTGTGCCCTCCCCCTCCCTCCATCATTGGTGGGAGCGGCAGTTCCGATCGGTGTCCCAGCAGTGTAATGCTGGGGCTCCGATCGGTTACCATGGCAGCCAGGACGTTACCATGGCAGCCAGGGCGCCAGGAGCGCTCCTTCTTCTGGTAACTCACAGGTCTCTGCGGCGCACTGCTATAACCATAAGCAATGCGCCACACAGACCTGTGAGTTACCAGAAGAAGGAGCGCCGGCGGCCACAGTGCATGTAAATATAATGCTGCTGACTAGCATCCTGCTGGGACTCCGATCGGAACTGCTGCTGCCACCAATGATGGGGGGAGGGCGCACTGCCCACCAATGATTTTAATACTGGGAAGGGGGGGAGGGCGCACTGCCCACCAATGATTTTGATACTGGGAAGGGGGCCGCAACACTGTCCACCAATGCAAACAGTGTAGAAACATTCCCGGCACCCGACCTATGACAGGGAGCTGCTGTCTAGGCCAGTGATGGGCAACGTGCGGCTCTCCAGCTGTTGCAGAACTACAACTCCCAGCATGCAAAGCCTGTCTATAGCTATCAGCCTACTGCAGGGCATGGTGGGAGTTGTAGTTTAGCAACAGCTGGAGAGCCGCACGTTGCCCATCACTGGTCTAGGCAATTAACCCCTCGGTGCCGCAGATAGCAGCTCCCTGTCAGATGTGCGTCCCCATCACCATGGGAACACCTTGGGGTTAGAATTTACCATCGGATCTGAGTTTTCATGATGGTGAAAACTCAGATCGGAAAAAGTGGGCTGTTTTTTTGGGAACCAGACACCCTCTCCTCTTCTGAGCAGAGGGTGTCGGGGGTTATTCAAATTGACTTACATTGTGCTCGGTAGAACACACGAGCATCCCGATGTGTTCGGCCAGAGCACACGAGCACTTTGGTGCTTGTTCAACACTAGTACTTTAATGTATTCTGCATCCATTTCAGTCTGAGAAACGTATGGTTTGTTATGTCCATGGGTATACTGCCATCTAATGTCCAAACTATGTTATGGCATTTTGTACATGCAGAAGGACCTTTAGATCACATGACCTATTGAAAGGGATTTTGAGACAGAAGTAGCTTCAGAAGGTTAAAACAACCTAAGAAATTATATGATGTACATAGATATTTGTGGGTTCATTTTCTCTTTATCCCAAATATATCAAAAAATGATTGAAAGTAACTCCTAAAATCAGATTTATTGATCATTATTAAAACCCCTTTATGTTTATACAAACCCCTATTATTCGAACCACAGGGGCAAGAGGGTTGGCAGTACGGTATATGTGGATGGGGTAGGGGCCTGAACTATATTTTGTCCCTCAACCCCAATAACCTATTTAAGTCTCAGCCCGAGGGCACCCCCTGATGGTTCCCTTGTGGTTCGAATAATAGGGGTTTGTATAAACATAAAGGGGTTTTAATAATGATCAATAAATGTGATTTTAGGAGTTACTTTCAATAATTTTTTTTATACAGAAGGTTAAAACATCCTGTGTGCACATGCCCTGGACATAGCTGTAAAATGATGTGAACTGTCTAGTCTGCTATGGTATATTGCTGCTCTCAGGGAGTCATGAAACTTGGGCAGGATACAACTGTGACAAGGCTAGTTGTCCATAACACTGCAGACCTGGACTTCAGCTACAGTATAGCAGTTGCCTGTCCCAATAACTATCATTGTCTTGCAGATATAAAGACTAGTGATGAGCGGCAGGGGCAATATTCGAATTTGCGATATTTCGCGAATATTCATCATAAATTCGCGAAATTGAGAATTTGCGATTATTTTCTTGATTGCTAAAATCGGCAATATAATACAGGCGTGCGTCACTATTGCTACATTTTTCAAGCTGCTAGAAGTTTCCTGAGACTGAAAAAAATGGTTGGTATGGCAGAACATTACAATAGCTTTATATGCAGAGTGCTCCGATATATTCGCAATTGCGCAAATCGGCAATTAATGATGCTCATATTTTTGCGCAATATGTGCAACTTAACATTTTAGCAGGTCTGACTACATATTAATGATTGGTGCACTAAGTATTGTTGTGAACTTGTGACATCACAACACTATGTCTGTAGCATGTATGTATGGACAGCAGAACCTATCACACTACCTAACACCCTGCACTGGAACCTATCAGCTACACTATATCACAAATCTAACCTACACTGACTATCTCCCACTAACTATCTGTATTATAAATATAAGCTAATTAAATAACTATCTAATGTAATGTGACACAGCAATGTCACTGCTCTCTCTCAGAACTGAAAACAAACTGCAGAAATGGCTGCTGGGGAGGTTCTTATATAGTAAAGGGGTAGGCAACTTTCCTATTGGTTGCTAGGGATCTTGCTAAGCTCAGACAAAGACATTGCAGCCTTCTCATTGGTCCACAAGCAAGAAACAGGGTTCAGAGGAAAAAAAATCTAGAATATTCGTGAATACAAATATATAACACTATATTCTAAATCTTTGTGAATTCTCGAAGTGGCGATATTCGTGATTCAAATATTCGCGCCCAACAGCATTAAAGACACAGCTGAATATCTAAAAAATGAAAATTACAACAGGAGCAAATGCTATTTGAGCAGCAAATAAAAAACAGTAGAACCATTGATACATTGATAAAATACCAATAGACTAGATTATGATACAAGAATTTGGAAACAAAGTCACAAAGCTCTCGCTATACCCGGCAAAGAAGCACATAAACACTGAACATTTAAGGTGTTTTCCATAGTGATGAGCGGGAGGTGCCATATTCGATTTCGCGATATTTCGCAAATATTCGATTGAATATTCGTCATATATGCTTCGAAATCGAAAATTCGTCATTATTCTATATAATGTGAATGGCACGCGAATTTATATTCAAATCGCAAATTAAACTTAGAGCTGAGTTCCTAATGGTTGTAACTTGTATTGCTAGAACTGACGAAGATAACGAATATCACGAATATAGCACTATATTCTCATTCTTCGTTATATTCTAGCAATACAACCATTAGGAACTCAGCTCTAAGTTTAATTCGCAATGCGAACATATACTCGCAGGACATGATTGTACCTAAAGAATAAAAACATACTCATCTGCTCTCCACACACCATGCTAGGGACCAGAAGGAGAGCTGAAGAGGCCCATAGAGAAGAAGTGGCAGAAAACAGGTGAGACAGTACAACACTGTCCTGGCCACTTTAAAATTGGGGCTTAAAGCTAGAAAAGCCCTTTAAAGGAAGGCTAACCAAAAGTGTTGATCGTGCACCAAAGTGTTCGAGTGCTCGGACCAAACACATCGGGATGCTCTACAGAGCACCCGAGTATAATGGAAGTCAATGGGAAAACACGAGCATTAAACCAGGCACCCCCTGCTCTGAAGAGGGGAGGGTGCCTGGTTTATAGGAAAAATCTGGCTTTCATTGTGTTGTAGACCCATAACTGGGGCTCCACATTTATTTTGCATATTCCTGTTTCCCAGGGAGCTTTGCACTTCGGATTGCTGTGTTGAGACTCTTAAGTGAGGCTCCGCGGTGTTTTTTGTAGCTGGTCTCCCTGAGATCATCTATTGTCTTGTTTGAGCAGTCTCCAAGGCATTGCTCCGTTTAGCCAGAATCCTACTCCACACTGATGAGGGGCAACACCCCGAAACAGCTGTCTGTGGATGGATACCTGGCTTAGGTTTTCCCCGTCACATCCTTAAAGCTTGTAAAAAAGCGGGATCTTGACATAGAGGCCACTTAATATGGTGGATTTGGTGATCTCTGTAATGGAGACACCCCTTTGCTTGGTTTTCCTTCCTTTAAGGGATATCTGGCTTTCATTGTGTTGTAGACCCATAACTGGGGCTCCACATTTATTTTGCTTATAGGAAAAGGTCAGAAATTGATGGAAACACCACCGAAATTGTTTGGGAACAGCATGGGGAGGATGTCTGGACGCATCTTGGACTCCTAGGTCGCTGTTGGGAATGATGTTGTAAAGATAGAGATACATTTTTTCAGCACACACGTTACACTTCAGATGTGGCACTGGTAATGTCACTGTCCGCAGCAGACAACATCTACGGAAAAAGTACACTAGTGTCACAGATATTTTTTGGATGCACACGCTTTACACAGGAGATGTTGCGCAGCTAATGTCACTGTCCGCAGCGGACACCCTCTACGGAAAAAGTGCGCTGGATGTCACAGATATTTTTGGGATGCGCACACTTTACACTGGAGATGTTGCCGTCTAATGTCGCTGTCTGCAGCGTCCTAACAATTGCACGCTATTTAGCGCAAGATCCGCTAAAAATAGATATTGCGGCCACACACAATAGTCCTTAAAAAGACTTTTGGGTTTGTAAAGTTTTAGCAATTTAGCGCAGGTTGTGCTAAAAAATATATATATTGCTGCTACCACACACAATAGTCCTTAAAAGGACTTTTGGGTCTCTGAAAAGTTTTTCTAATAAAAAATATTCCTATATCACTCCCTACACTGTCTGTCCCTTCCTAAGCACAGCTCTCCCTGACTAAGACTGAGCCGAACACGCATCATTGGGTGCTATATAGCACCCAATGATGTGTTCCGGCCAGCCATTTACTGTAATGCCAGCAGCCAACATAGCTACGGCATTACAGTGAGGGCAGTACTCACCTGCACGTTTATTAGCTGTGTAGCAGCCAAGAAACGTGCGGGGAGGAGACTCTGAACTGGTGTTCAGCCGAGCATGCTCGATCAACACAACTAAGGGCACTTTCACACTAGCGTCAAAGTTTTCCGTCATTGAGTTCCGTCCTCGGGGCTCAATAACGGAAAAAAACTGATCAGTTTTATCCTAATGCATTCTGAATGGAAAGCAATCTGTTCAGTTTGCATCAGTTTGTCTTCAGTTCAGTCCTTTCATGTTTTTTGGACACAGATAAAAGCGCAGCATAAGCGCAGCATGTTGTATTTTTATCTCCGTCCAAAAATGCGGAAACACTTGACGGAATGACGGATCCACCATTAATTTCCATTGAAATGTATTAACAGCGGATCTGACATTGAAAATTGACGCATTAACGGATCCGTTCTTCCACTCTGCGCATGCGCAGACCTTTAAAAATGGTAAAATAATAAATAACGGATCCGTTTTTATGGATGACAACGGAAAGATGGATCCGTTATTTCAATACAATTGTCAAACGGATCTGTAAACGGATCCGTTTGCAAATGAAATACGTTTTTTAACGTTTTAACGGATCCGTCGGGCAGTTCCGTTGAAGGAACTGCCTGACGGAATCCTTCAACACAAGTGTGAAAGTACCCTAACTAATTCAGTTCAAAAACTCCTCACTAAGTGAGTATGTAAACCAGATTCATGTGCAGAACAGCTGCATATCAACGGCCTCAAGCATTGTTAGTAAACAGGCACACATGAGTCAGCAAGGAATTCCCTGTTGCACATAACAGTGATGGATATTGCAGATAAGCCACACTAGGGACAGGGGGAAATGCAATGTGAATGTACTGCACTGTATTGTAAATATGTGTGATAAAAACACTAAGGTTATGCTGCCATCTAGTGGACATTTCCAATTTTGCTGGTGGAAAATATGTATGGAAATAAAATTTACTCAGGTTCTTAAAGGAGTATTAGAATTTATTGGCTCCGATGAGCCGAAGTTATTGCTTTGCAAAGTCTTGAGCGACTTCAGGTAATAACTTCATAAATTAATTTGTACTGTAAAAAAACAGTCCTCTCCTGCATAATGGAAACGAGATGGATCCGTTATGCAGCCCATAGACTTCTATTATGACGGAATGAATAACGGAATGCCTCTAAAGGCATTCCGTTATGCATTCGGCCATCAAATTACGTTATGGTTCGTGGTAACGGAATCCATAATGCAATTCACCTTTTACCAGTAAACGAATCGCAAACAAATTTCATAACCGGAAATTTGCTCATCTGTAATTACTGCGTAGGGAGCAGTAAAGAAGTCATTTTACTGTATTGGAGCAAAAATGGCACTGTTACTATGAAAAAGCCTCATTATTACGCCTTTCTGTTATGTTTTCTGGTAAAGTAATTAATACCCATACAAACAGTAACATAATAGACAAATGCCATAGCTATATGTGTGGGACTTGCTGCTTAGGTGTATAATTTATTTTTATCAATTCCCTTATATAAACTTTATTTGCTGAATACTTTTACAGTTGACATGTTTTCTCCTCTGACTCCTCACAGTATGATTCAATTTTATTCCAGCCACACTGAGCCATGATAATATTGCTGTAACTAGCATAGGATATGTCAGGAAGATAGAAGGACTGCTGCAGACTAACACACCATTAAAGCTCTCTTTCATTGAGCCGTACAATCTTGGTTCACGAGTCTCCATCACAGAGGCATTTTGGCGGGATGATTTAGAGGGAAGCATAGAGCTGAGGCAATGTTGTATAGCTATAAATTTAACAGTATGAGTGATGCTGTCTTCCTTTGATGTTGTTTGCAGTCCTGAATGAACGTGGTGGCTGTACATAGAGTAGGTAGCGCACCAATCATAAGGCTGCATGTGCCCAACTTTGATTTATGCACACAGTGAAGATGTTATTTGAGAAGATATATGTTTAGAATGAGACATCATTCCACCGTCTGCTCTAGTTAACTGTGACATGAGAGCTTTAACCCATGGCCACATTCACCGATGAGAAAAAAACGGTATGAACAAAAAAGACAATTAATTCCACACAACATGAGACTTCAGAGTGAAAGATGAAAATGTTCAATGCAACAGAGATATGCAGCAAGGCCCTGAGGAGTCGGTGCAGAAGATGGGAATGGTTGGTGGACCTGATGAGATGTGTCAAGGTGTTCTCCTTCAAGCCGTTGCTCCTTGGGGATCGATGCAGTGAAAAGATGATATAAGGCAGGGATCAGCAACCTTCGGAACATGAGAGTTCTGAGAGGAGCAGAGCAAGAATGCATGCTGGGAGTTGTAGCTTCACAACAGCTGGAGTGCCGGAGGTTGCCTACTCCTGGTATAAGGAATCAGGTCAGAAGTAGAAGAATAAAAGTATCTCTTTAGGGTACTTTTACACTTGCGTTAGAGGATTCTGGCAGGCAGTTTCGTTGCCAGAACTGCCTTCCGGATCCGGAAATCCGTATGCAAACAGATAGCATTTGTTTCCGGATCCGGATCTGCCTAACAAATGCATTACAATACCGGATCCGTCTCTCCTGTGTTATCCGGAAAACCGGATCTGGTATTTATTTTTTTCACAGATTTAAAGGTCTGCGCACACTTGGTACCGGATCCGGCATTAATACGTTTCAAATTAATACCGGATCCGGCATTCCAGCAAGTGTTCCGGAATTTTGGACAGAGTAAATACAGCAGCATGCTGCAGTATTTTCTCTGGCCAAATACCGTAAGAGTGACTGAACTGAAGACATCCTGATGCATACTGAACTGAATGTTTTCCATTCAGAATACATTAGGATAAAACTGAAGCATTTTCTTCCGGTATTGAGCCCCTGTGACGGAACTCAAAACCGGAAAACTTTAACGCTAGTGTGAAAGTACCCTTACTTAGTGCAAAATAGGAGTTGTAGTACATCCAGGAGTAGTTGTATACAGTGCAATTTTTATTCCCAGATGATGAGGTATGGTTGCTAGCAAAGTGGCAAATAATGATGCCTCACTGATGTCTCTCTCCTGAACTTTTAGTTAAGAACTGTGTGCTAGGACTTGTGATATGGGTGTCCATTGTTTAATGCAGGCTATGAGTTGGCGTGGCCTGGATGCAAACTAGTTGATGGGTTTCTGAGCTGTAGTCCCTCACCTGCAGTAGCGTCTGTATAGCTGTAGCTTTCTGGTCACTCTGCTGACTGTAAACACTGCAACTTCTCTGATATTCTTAGGGCTTAGTATTCTTGAATCACTCTGGATAAGTGGTCTCACGGGAAAGTTGTGTCTAATGCTGGTCCCTAAGACCCTTGAAGTAGGAGCCACTAGACATGCTTCCTTACTTCACACTGGATATACTACAACACCCCCTCCTGGCAGGAATCAGGACCAGCCCAGTCCTACCAAAAGGGGAGGAACAGGGTGGTTAATCCAGTCCCTGCCAACCATACCTTTTCATGCTGGTGTACAGATGTAGTAGGATTAACACGCATGCTTTATGAGACGTGTTATCTAAACTGAATGCAATTAAACGCGTTAAGTAATTGCTTTTCAGTGGCTTTTGTTTCAAGATAACACGAGGAGTTAAAAATTTTTAGTTAAGGGTTTGAGTGTTACCCCTGCTACATCTGTACATACATTACATAACAAAATATAACATAACAATAGTAGATACCACTAGGTTTGGGGTACTTCAGAACTATATTGCACTTCATAAGAAATAATGTGTAGCTTGGTGAAGCTCTATATTCAGGCATTTCAGTTTAAACTCCAGACTTATGATGAAGAGGAGTGTTATCATTATTGTCTAATTAATATATATATATTTTTTTACAGATTAAAGGATCATTTAAAAAATTAACCTTTTACGGACGTAGGCCCTGGTGTCCTGGTATTTAAGGACCGAGGGCATACCTGTACGTCCTGCGAATTTCCGATCACCGCTGCGAAGGTGGCAGTGATCGGAACAAGGTGCCTGCTAAAATCATTCAGCATGCACCTTGGCCCCCCCATGTCGGCAATCGCAGCAAACCGCAGGTCAATTCAGACCTGCGGTTTGCAGCGCTGTTTGCAGTTTCTGATCAGAAACTTAAAAGTTGCGGTTAATTTTTTTGTTTTGCGGGCGGCGCTGATGGGAGCCTCCTCTGGGTTTTTTCCCTTTGCAGCCCCCGACAGGATGGGATCACAGAGGGAGCGGGCCCCCCTCCCCATCACCCGCTGTTCTGTTCTGGCAGCGGGTGATGGTTACAATGGCAGCAAGACACCTGAAGGCGTTATGCTTGCCATGGTAATGGCAACGTCTGATCTGACTTTTGCTAAAGGCAGAAGTCTGATCAGACTTTGTAAAGTAAAAAATACAGTATTATACAAACATCAGACCCACTGGATCTTCAAAAATTAATGGTGTAAAAAAGCCATTTTTTGTCAACTTACATCCCAAAAAGTGTAAGGCCCCTTTCACACGGGCGAGTTTTCCGCGCGGGTGCAATGCGTGAGGAGGTTGCATTGCACCCACACTGAATCCGGACCCATTCATTTCTCTGGGGCTGTGCACATGAGCGGTGATTTTCACGCATCACTTCTGCGTTGCATGAAAATCGCAGCATGCTCTATATTGTGCATTTTTCACGCAACGCAGGCCCCATAGAAGTGAATGGGGATGCGGGAAAATCGCAAGCATCCGCAAGCAAGTGCGGATGCAGTGCGATTTTCCCGCATGGTTGCTTAGCAACGGGACCAGATCTTTATTATTTTCCCTTATAACATGGTTATAAGGGGAAATAATAGCATTCTTAATGAAGAATGCTTAGTAAAATGAAGAGGAAGGGGTTAAAAATAATAAAAGTTAACTTACCTTAGCCACTTGATCGCGTAGTTGCGATCTGTCCTCTCTTTCCCAGCATCAGCTAAGGACCTGTGATGACGTCACATCACATGGTCCAATCACATGGTCCATCTTACCATGGTGATTCCACTGACGAAGGAGCACGTTAGCATGTGGATTGAGTCACTTTTTACATACTGTACAAAGCTCTTTCATCTTGTGCGGATTCTGAGTCTGTATTACAGTTAATGGGGATCTACCACGTCCTCGTAGAACTCCAAGTGCCTGCACACCTTTGCAGCCACATCTTCTGTGACTTGGTTGTGCTTTTTTTTGTAGCCTTTTCAGTTTGGCCACTACCAGTGCCATTAGTTTTGGTACCCAGTAGCTGTGAATTGTCAGATGGGATGCCTTCTGCACCCAGTTTCAATGGCACCTCATACTTTGTAACTGAGCGCAGAAACATTAGCCAATTCCATGCTATCAAAATAGATAGATAGATTTACACACACTATATATTTAAGAGAAAACCCAACATCTCAAAATCTTCAATAATATATTTATCCATCACCTTTGCTTTTTAACCCAGAACTTATATGATAATAATTTAACAATGTGCTTTTTGGAAGATTATTCAGCCTTTTAGGGGTTAAAAAGGATAATAGATACAAAGATTTAACTATCTGTTGATTATAAAATTGACAGAGCCTCATTATCCCAATCAGATGGATGAGAGCCCCTAACTTCTCTCAGACTTTTGAAACTCTTATTAAAATAAAGGGGTGTCACTAGAGCTCATGGATCTGCAGATGTTCAGAAATACATAGCCAAACTCTATACAGCATATTTGCTGTAATAGCAAACGTGTTTTTTAGTTCACTACCAAATAAAGCTTCCAAATGGGTTTTACAGCCTAATATTTCATACAGTGCATTAAAATAATATGTGGATATACTGGAATACAAAGCAACCCATTAATCCACCTCACTTATTTTTTTGTAACATTAACTTTGCAGAAATATTTAACTTTAAACATAAAAGGAGGAAAAAAGCTGGAAAGTACAAATTCAACTTTTGCGCCATCATTTTTATTTTTTTATTTAAAATATAAAAATAAATAATAAAAAAATATTTCTTAGGTTTTTAACCCCAGACCTTTTTTTTTTAAGGAAGAAAATTACTTACTACTAGTTTATAGGACTGCTCTGGTCTAAAGACTGATTTTGAAATGAAAATGATTTTTTATGT
Organism: Bufotes viridis; assembly: GCA_033119425.1. NCBI lineage: Eukaryota > Metazoa > Chordata > Amphibia > Anura > Bufonidae > Bufotes > Bufotes viridis. The sequence continues at coordinate 108,565,689 of CM065595.1, forward strand.
GTAACTAACTATTTATTAAATATTGGGGTTGTTTAGAAACCAGTAATCCAGTAATACTTTTAGGCTGCTGTCTACAGAAGATTTGGGGTTCAAGTACCCCAAGACCTACAATAACAAGAAAAATAGAATTTTTACTTTCCAGCTTTTTTATGCTATGGTAAAAGTTACAATTTACAAGTTATTGTTGCTAAAAAAAATAAATAAAAATAAAGCAAAAAACATTACATGTTTTATACAGCAGACACCTGGAGGCATTGTCCACTATCTGTAACAATGCCAATCACAGACATTTAAATCCTGAGATGTTGTGTTCTCATTTCAGCAGCGAAAAACCAGAAGCCCCGGCACCAGCGGGACAAACAGCTCCCCTGCACTGAGGGAGCTGTTTTGCTATGGCAGCCTCAGGCCCTCTGAAGATCCAGCGTCTGCCACGGCAATTCACACAGTGAATCTCTCATAGGTTGCAATGTTAAATCAATGAAGTCTATGGTAGAGGCAATAAGAAAATTGCGTGCTTATGTTCCCTAAAGGGACTTAATATAAGTGTAAAAAGAGTTTTTAAAAATGAAAAGTGATGAAAAATTCATATAATGCACATTATGGTAGCAATAGAAACTACAAAAATAAGCACTAAAATGACTATGTATACATAAATATAAAAAAAGTCATGATGGTCAGAATATGTAAAAATAAAAAATTCCACAGTTCTTTTTAAGTATTAAAGTCCAAGAAAAATGCCTTATTTTTTGGACTAGAAAATGCACCCTTTTCCCCAAAAGTGGGGGAAAAGTACAGTGTGTTTTATAGTCCAAATGCTAAGGACCTTTTCTATTACGGAATACGGTGAATTTGATATTGCTGTAATTGTACTGACCCATAAGACTGTAGCATATTTTTTTCCAATTCCATCCATTTTCCATTCCTTTTTTTCAGTGCCAGTTACATTATATGCAACATTAAATGGTGCTTTTACAAAGGCCAACTTACTATACAAAATTAAGCCCTCATATGGCTATATATATATATATATATATATATATATATATATATATATATATAGATATATATATAAATAAAAAGTCATGTCTATGGGAAGAAAGGTAGTAAAAAATAAAAACGAAAACATGGAAAATAAGATTGGGAGGAGAGTAAGAGTGACTGTGCTTGGAGAGGGTTCCTTCCCCAACCCGTATCAAGTATAGCTTAATTAATATTTACTGCATTGAAGTGAATAATAATGTGGCAGCCAGGGCCGTAACTGCGATACTGCTAGTATTACCCTGAAGGTGGTCAGAGAAGAAGTTACACTCAGTACTCAGAAACAATGGTTTGGCACTCACTCAGCAATTATCAACCTGAAAAGGAGGAGGATGTGAAAAGGAGGAGGATGAGTCCTAGAGAATGGCTGTTGCCACCACCAAAACAGAGGTACAGTGTAGACCTACCTGCACCTTGTAAACCATGTTAGTCAAAAACATGAATGAAGATTAATGTAAATGCATTTATAAAATTATGTTCTTTTTATTTGAGTCCATAACTACAGGAAATAGTACCATTTGTGGGAAAGAAGTGCTCATAAATATTTACGATTTTTTTTTATTTGTTTTGTATAATTTTGTTAAAATTAATGGTAAAGAGAATGCTGATGTACCTTTAAAGGCTAAATGATTTCATCTTTGCTGGCCAAAATTCAGACTGGACATAATGTTAAAGAGGTTTTATTAGGAATACATTTACGCTATCCCTAAGATTTGCAGTCACTGTGTGATCGTGGGGTCCAACCCCACATACCCCCATTATCAGGCAGTGGTGCTCCTTCTAGGTTCTTCCAGTTACTGCGGTACAATTGCACATGAGGCTGTAAGGTAAAGGGGTGTAGCTGGCCAGCTAAGACCTGTCCTAGGTTGATAATATAGCATATATGTGTATACAGCTAGACCTGCCAATAACCTTAATACAGTTCCTATGTTTACATGTTAAAGACAAAATCAGAGTTATTTACTGTGACTTCATGTTTTGGATGTCATATACCAGTTATATATTGTGTTCACAGATGCAGAAAGATAATATGCCTTTAAGATTCAGTAAAATTAATGTAAGTTAAGCTCAATGACACAGCAGAATTAACAACAGAAAGCATAGGGTTAAAGTGGTTATACTGCACGGGAATCTTGACCAATCACTGCCAGCCTCACACTGAGCAGGAGTCTTGACCAATCACAGGCAGCCTCACACTGAGCCTGTGTGGAACACTCCCTAGCAGAAACTGCTAGAATCATTACACCAGAGGAGAAGAGCTGAACAGACATTCACTCCACTAAGAGCTGAGTTTTATAGAAGCAAAGAGGACAAAATAGGTATTTAGAACAGTTATATAATGTTCCTATTGTTAGTATTGTGATCAGAAGTAGAACTGTATACTGAGACCAGTTATGTATGTTTACTTACAGTTCCACCAAACCGAACTGCTCAAAACAAACAATTTGCGAATAGTTCAAACAAACTCCTCAAAGCAATTGTATAGAGCAAACTGCAAACCAAGTAGAGCAAGTAGAACTATTGGTTAAACCTCAGATATAACTTTCAGAGAGATCATAAAGTGCTTAAATAACTTAAAGTGAGAGTACAGATACTGAAGAGATTATTATATCCACCATTTTATGTTGAATGACAAGATTGAACAGTTGAACCACCATTTTGTGATAATTTATTTAACACGTGTTTCGTACATTGACTATCTGCTGCAGGGGTGGCAGTGTTATATATGAAGAAAAGTTGAAGTTAATAAAGAAGTTATCTTAAGCATTTGGTGTGCTCTTTAAACCTACTGTTTCCATAGAACGGCGCTAGAAGAATTAAAGCAGAGTAACAGACAGTCTGCTTGGACTAAAAAGTTAGAGATATCAAATTCTTCTTATGCCACAGCACAAAAGGCAGGGCTTTGTGCTGCGCTTGCTACAGTAGAACTATTACCCTCAGAGGGCAAATCGATAGAGCTCCTTAACTTGCACAGTGAAGAGCACCTTTGATCAGCGGAGCGCCAGCATATAATGTCATGCAGCAACCGCTCCCTGAGTGAGCAAGCAAAGACACTTTAATGGAGCTACCATAGAGGCCATAGAACGTGTGTATTAGTCAAACTGCAGCCGACCCTTAAAGTGGCAGAACAGCAAAGGCAAGATAGTCAAAGAAAGAGCACCAACCCTCCTACGATCCCTAGAGCGAGAAAGAGACTCATGGTGGGAGGCCAAAGTACAGAGCTAGAGTGCCTGCACTGCTACCCACAAAGAGGCCACGTACTGCAGCCAGCTAGTTTCCCGCCACTAGGCCGAAAGCCTGCAGCAGCGTATCCAAGCCAAAGCATGGCAAGTCAGCACAGAAAATTGCAAGCAGCGTATCCAAGCCAAAGCATCGCAAATCAGCGTAGAGCATCACACGTCAGCACAGAGCATCGCAAGTCAGCGCAGAGCATCGCAACACATCAAGAAAAGACAAGTCTCCTTTAAGACTGACATTTGTTCCAGCAACCTAGAGATCACAGTATCCTGCTCTTCAGAATAAGGTCAGAGCTTTCCTTTTCATTACTTATCATTGCATATAGGCTTTGGCATGAAGAGACATTTTTGTGTTCAGGAATAAAAGACTTTAAAGTATTTAAAGTGAATGTAATTTATTGCCTGCATTTATCGCTGTTACATTTGAAGTGAAAGTAATTTATTTCTGCATTTATTAATAGTGATGAGCGAGCATGCTCAGCCGAGTACCGGTTCGGCTCGAGCATCGCCATGCTCGGCCCATGGCGGTACTCAGCCGAGTACCACATGTGCTCGAACAAAATGCTTGAGTCTCCTCCCCGCACGTTTGGCGCCTCCTAAGCAGCCAATCAACGTGCAGGAAGTAATGCCCTTCAGTGTAATGCCATAGCCATGTTAGCTACTGGCATTACACTGATTGGCTGGCCGGAAGGCGTCTTCGGGTGCTATATAGCACCTGATGACACGTGTTCGGCTCAGTCAGCGTCAGGGAGAGCAAAGCGTATGCAGGGAAAGATAGTGTGTGAAGCAAAATTTAACATATTTTATTAGAAACAAGATTTTCAAAGACACAAAAGTCATTTTAACTTCTTAAGGACGCAGCCTTATTCCACCTTAAGGATCTGGCCCCTTTTTGCAAATCGGACCAGTGTCAATTTATGTGGTGATAAGTTTAAAACACTTTTACTTATCCAGGCCATTCTGAGATTGTTTTTCGTCACATATTGTACTTCATGACACTGGTAAAATGAAATTAAAAAAAAATCATTTTTATTTATAGAAAAAAAAACAACTGAAATTACAAAAATTAGCAAATTTCCAACTTTCAATTTCTCTACTTATATAATACATAGTAATACCTCCAAAATAGGTAATAATTTACATACCCCATATGTCTACTTCATCTCTGGATCATTTTGGGAATGCCATTTTATTTTTGGGGGATGTTACAAGGCTTAGAAGTTTAGAAGCAAATCTTGGAAACTTTCAAAAACCAATTTTTTTAGGTACCACTTCAGGTTTGAAGTCACTTTGTGTGGCATACATAATAGAAACCAGCCAAAAATGACCCCATTCTAGAAACTACACCCCTCAAGAGTTAATGGGAAATGGGGCTAAAATTTCTGAATTTTTATTTTTTTGCAAATTTTCCATTTTAATCCATTTTTTCTGGTAACTAAGCAAGGGTTAACAGCCAAACAAAACTCAATATTTATTGCCCTGCTTCTGTAGTTTGCATTAACACCCCATACGTGGTCGTAAACTGCTGTATGGCCAAACGGCAGGGCGTAGAAGGAAGGGAACGCCATATGGTTTTTGAAAGGCAGATTTTGCTGGACTGGTTTTTAGACACAATGTCCCATTTAAAGTCGGCCTGATGCACCCCTACAGTAGAAACTCCAAAAAAGTGACCCCATTTTGGAAAATACAGGATAAGGTGGCAGTTTTGTTGGTACTATTTTAGGGTAAATATGATTTTTGGTTGCTCTATATTACACTTTTTTGAGGCAAGGTAACAAAAAATAGAAATTTTGAAATTTCCTCTCCATTTGCCAATAATTTTTGCGGAACACCTAAAGGGTAAACAAAGTTTGTAAAATCAGTTTTGAATACCTTGAGAGGTGTAGTTTCTTAGATGAAGTCACTTTTTTGGAGTTTCTACTCTAGGGGTGCATCAGGGGGGCTTCGAATGGGACATGGTGTCAAAAAACCAGTCCAGCAAACTCTGCCTTCCAAAAACCATATGGAGTTCCTTTCCTTCTGCGCCCTGCCGTTTGGCCATACAGCAGTTTACAACTGCATATGGCATCTTTCTGCAAACTACAGAATCAGGGCAATAAATATTGAGTTTTGTTTGGCTGTTAACCCTTGCTTTGTTACTGGAAAAATTGATTAAAATGTAAAATTTGCAAAACAATAGCTGTTTTGGGATTGTTTTTATTTTTTGTTATTTACATCGTTGATCTGACAGGTTAGATCATGTGCTATTTCAATAGAGCAGGTTGTTACGGACGCGACAATACCAAATATGACTTTTTGGGGGGTTTTGTTTCAGTTTTACATAAAGCATTTTAGGAAAAAATTCTTTTTTGGTGTCTCCACATTCTGAAAGCCATAGTTTATTTTTTATTTTTTGAGCGACTGTCTTATGTAGGGGCTAATTTTTTGCGAGATGAGATGTCGGTTTGATTGGCACTATTTTGGGGTGCATATAACATTTTGGTCGCTTGCTATTACACTTTTTGTGATGCAAGGTGACAAAAATGGCCTTTGACACTGTATTTATATATATATTTTTGCTGTGTTCACCTGAGGGGTTAGGTCATGTGTTAGTTTTATAGAGCAGGTTGTTATGAATATGGCAATACCTAATATGTATACTTTTTATTTATGTTTTACACAATTATTTCATTTTTTAAACAAAAAAATCATGTTTTAATGACTCTATAGTCTGAGAGCCATATTTTTTTATTTTTTTGGGCGATTGTCCTATGTAGGGTATCATTTTTTGCGGGATGAAAAGATGGTTTGGTTTGCACTATTTTTGGAGGCATATAACTTATTGATCGCTTGCTATTACAATTTTTGTGATGTGAGGTGACATAAAATATTTTTTGACACTGTTTTTATTTAATTTTCTTTACTGTATTTACCCGAGAGGTTAGATTATGTGATATTTTTAAAGAGCAGGTTTTTATGGACGTGGCGATACCCAATATGTATACTTTCTTTTATTTATTTTACTTTAACACAATAACAGCATTTTAGAAAAAAAAAAGAATCATGCTTTAGTGTCTCCATAGTCTGAGAGCCATATTTTTTTGTTTTTTTGGGTGATTGTGCTAAGTAGGGGCTTATTTTTTGCGGGATGAGATGGTGGTTTTATATTTACTATATTGGGAGGCATACACCTTTTTGATCACTTGGTATTACACTTTTTGTGATGTAAGGTGACAAAAAATGCCTTTTTTACACCATTTTTTTTTAGTTTTTTTATGGTGTTCACCTGAGGGGTTAGGTCATGTGATATTTTTATAGAACAAGTTTTTACGGCCATGGCGATACCTAAAATGTGTAGTGTATTTTATTTTTTTAATTTTTATTCATTGATAAATGTGTTTTTTTATTTTAACTTTCTTTTTTTCACTTCTCACGTTCTTGAAGATCCAGTGGGTCTGATGTCTGTATAATACAGTACAGTACACTATATAGTGTACTGTATTTTTTACTTTACACCTTAAGGCGTCATGCTGCCATTGTAACCATCACCCGCTGCCAGAACAGAGCGGGTGATGGGGAGGGAGGGGGCCCCCTCCCTCTGTGTTCCCATCAAGAATCGGGGGCTGCAAGGGCACAGCAGCCCCCGTATGGACCGTGGTATGGAAGGGGTTAAACTGTTGACATCTGCAGCAGCACAGCCACCAGGGAAGAATACAGAGGAGGCGGGCGGGGGATCGCAACTGCGATCCTGCCTGCCGCACATCAGCGCCGCCCGCAAAAAAACTAATTAACCGCAACTTTTAAGTTTCTGATCCAACCTGCAAAAAGCGCTGCAAACCGCAGGTCTGAATTGACCTGCGGTTTGCTGCGATCGCCGACATGGAGGGTTACAGGACCCCCCTGGGCATTGTGCCAAGGTGCCTGCTGAATTATTTTAGCAGGCACCTTGTTCCAATTACTGCCACCTGCGCGGCGGTGATCATAAATTCGCAGGGCGTACAGGTACGCCCCCAGTCCATGAGTACCAGGATGCCAGGGCTTACCTGTACGCCCTGCGTCCGTAAGAGGTTAAGGACTACTGTGTGTGTGTGCGTGTGTGTGTGTGTTTGGGAGCAGTAATATATTTTTTGTACCTGCGCTCAATTGATCAGTCTCAGGGACAACCGTGCTGAGGAAGAGACACAGTGCAGGGAGAAAAATCGCTGTTTTAACAACTACCTAAAGCTTTTCAATAATCCTTTTAAGGGCTAGTGTGGGTGTTTGACAGCAAAAATATATTTTTCTTTAATACCTATTAGTAACATATACTGTACATTATCCGCAGACTGTGTATTTTTGCGTAAATTCAACTAATCAGCGCCACATTTATTGTCAATAGTGTGTGTGTTTAATCCACATCCGTGGCATATACTGTACTCCATCTGCAAACTATGTTTTTTGGGGGAAATTTAACAAATTTTTGCCACATTTGTGTGTGCGTTTAATCCACATCCATGACATATACAGTTCCCCATCCGAAAACAGGCCCGCTTGTTAAACCGAGCTCCCCCATGCGTAAATTTACCTTGCCAAGGGGTAGGTGTTCCGCAGTATGGTTCTTTTTTGAGGAAAGTGCAGACGACAAAAGAGTGGTCGTTTGCAACCTGTGCCGTACCAAAATAAGTCGGGGCGTCACCACCACCAGCATGAGCCGCCACATGGCATCCAAGCACCCTAATAAGTGGGCCGAACGCCTGGGTCCACAATCTGGGTCTGCGGGTCACACCACTGCCTCCCCTTTCCCTGTGTTACGCACTGCTGGCCAATCCCCTGTCAAAGGCGCAGGCCCGGATGCCCCTCGCCCTGCACCTGGACCTTTGCATGAACCGTCAGCAACAACATCCACTTCCCTGTCTCAGCACAGCGTCCAAATGTCGATAACACAGGCATTCGAACGCAAGTGCAAATAGCCACCCAACCACCCACAGGCCATAGTGCTAAATGCACAACTTTCGAAATTACTGGCCCTTGAAATGTTGCCATTTAGGCTTGTGGACACGGAGGCCTTCTGCCGCCTGATGTCAACAGCCGTCCCTCGGTACGCAGTTCCCAGCGGCCACTATATTTTACGGTGTGCCGTGCCCGTGCCCACATGCTTACACCAGCATGTGTCCCAGAACATAACCCATGCCCTGACCAACGCACTTACTGGGAAGGTCCTCTTCACCAAGGACACATGGACAAGTGCTGGTGGCCAGGGACGCTACATTTCCCTGACCACACACTGGGTGAATGTTGTTGAGGCCGGGAGTGCGTCGTACCCTGGGATGGCACAGGTGCTACCCACGCCCAGGATTGTGGGCCTACGTCCATCAGGGTCTCTGCCAGCAGCTATGATACTGGCTCCAACCCCCACTTCTCCTCCCTCACCGCCTCCTCCTCTACTTCCACCTCCAGAAGCAGTTGCTAGCTGGAAGCAGTGTAGCACTGCTGTGGGTAAGCGTCAACAGGCCGTGCTGAAGCTGATATGCTTAGGGTACAAACAGCACACAGCCTCAGACCTGTGGCAGGGTATAAGGGACCAGACCGAGCTGTGGCTCTCGCCACTCAACCTACAACCAGGCATGGTTGTATCTGACAATGGCTGTAACTTGGTGGTGACTTTGGAGCTCGGCAAACTGACACACATCCCATGCCTAGCCCACGTCTTAAAATTAGTGGTTCAGCAGTTTTTCAAAACCTACCCCAATTTGCAAGAGCTACTAGTGAAGACGTGCCACGTGTGTGCCCATTTCCGCAAGTCGTCCACAGCTTCAGCCAGTCTGTCAACGCTGCAGCAGCGCTTGCGGCTTCCAGCTCACTGACTTTTTTGTGACGTGAGCACACGCTGGAACTCTACGTTCTACATGTTGGCCAGGCTTTTTGAGCAGAAGAGGGCAGTTGTGGAATACCAGCTGCAACATGGTCGTCGCCTTTCGAGTCAACTGCCACTATTCACAAGTGAGGAGTGGGCATTGATCTCGGACCTCTGTGAGGTTTTAAAAAACTTTGAATAATCTACACAGATGGTTAGTGGCGATAACGCTATTATCAGTGTAACCATCCCACTGCTGTGTCTACTCAAACGTTCGTTGCTCACAATTAAGGAGGACGCACTGAATGTGGCAGACGAGAAAATGGGGGAGGACATTATACAGGGTGATAGCCAGACCACCCATAGTTCGTCTTCTTAGCGGGAATTGGACCATGAAGAGGAGGAGGAGATGGAGACAGTTGCCTCTGCTACAGAGGGTAGTACCCATGAAACTTTAATTCCATCTGTTCAGCGTGGATGGGCAAAAGAGGAGGATGAGGAGATAGAGAGTCATCCTGATGTCGACATAGACGTCTTGCTTGTTGGTACTCTGGCACACATGGCTGACTTCATGCCAGACTTCAATGCCAGAAGGTACTTGTTGAGAGATTGCTCTAAAATTTTCCATCTGACAGCAGAGTACGTACTTCCTTAGGCAACCGAGGAAGGGATACAAGGGGGACACACAGCAGTTCCAACAAAGGCAGGGCAACACTCTCCAAGGCATGGGACACTTTCATGACACCCCTCCAGTAACCTCACCCTGAAGCACAGCCTAGTGCTAAAAGGAGGGAAACGTTTTGGAAGATGGTGGAGGAATAGCAAACCGTGTCAGCCTCCTAAATGTTCCCTTAGTGCCTTACAACTACTGGATGTCTAAGCTGGACATGTGGCACGAACTTGCGCTCTACGCCTTGCAGGTGCTGGCCTACCCTGCCACCAGTGTTTTGTCAAAGCATGTATTTAGTGCTTGCTGGTGGCATTATAACAGTTAAGCGTATCCGCTTGTCCACTGGCAATGCTGACAGGTTGACTCAGATAAAAATGAACAAGGCCTGGATTACCCCTGACTTCTAAACTCCACCAGAGGAGATCTGAGCTGATGATAAACATAAAGGCAATTTTAATGTATCATTTATAATGTACTCAATCTACTGTAGTGTATTCCCATGCACCTTTTCCACCACAAAAAAAAGTATATGGTTGAATCTTGTTTTCTCCTCCTCATCCAGATTGTATATTTTCCCCCCACTCTAATTTTTTTATAGGGTCAGCTCATCTGCAGGCCCTCAACTCAAATTTTCTTATGGGGTCAGCTAAACAGCATGCACTCGCATATAATGTTTTAGAGCGTCATTTGAACAGCATGCACTCACATATAATGTTTTAGAGCATCAGCTGAACAGCATGCACTCGCATATAATGTTTTAGAGCGTCAGCTCACCTGCAGGCACTCACATATGTTTTAGAGCGTCAGCTGAACAGCATGCACTCGCATATAATGTTTTAGAGGGTCAGCTCAGCAGAAGGCTCTCGCCCCTAATGTTTTAGAGAGTCACCAGCAGGCCCTTGCTCCAAATGTTTTTGAGGGTCACCAGCAGGCCACCAGTCATAATTTTTCAAGGGTGTGTATGATGCCCTCCTTTATGTGTAATAAAGGGTGTATTGTAGTGCCGGTTCCTTGTAATTTTTGGCACCCTTTAACTTAGTGCAATGGCTTTATAAGTGTAGGAGTCCCACTACCTGAACAATTGTACCACAATGTGAATGAGGCCCTCCTTTATGTGATATACAGGCTGTTTCGGGGTGCCTCTTGCTTGTAATTTTTGGCAGCCCTTGCACTTTATATACAATTGAATATACAGGAAAGAATGTTGCATAACAATTTTTCCTGTGAAATTGATTTTTTTGAGGGGGGTTTTGTGCGTATTTTTGTCAGTCTGTAAAAGTGGCGTACAACTCGGACAACATGTTTCCCAGCAGTGACCTGGGAGTCCAAGATGCATCCAGACATCGTCCCCATGCTGTTCCCGATCCATTTCATTGGTGTTTCTGTCACTTTCTGACCTTTTCCAATGGACCAGGCACCCTCCCCTCTTCAGAGCAGGGGGTGCCTGGTTGTCTCCCATTAACTTCCATTATACTCGGTGCTCGGCCGAGTACACGAATATGGCAATGTGTTCGGGCCGAACACCCGAATACTTTGGTGCTCGCTCATCACTATTTATTAATATTGCGTTTAAAGTGAGAGGCCCTTTAATATTCGTATTAATTGTTATAGTATTTAAAGTAAAATGCCTGAGCCTAGTATTACCATGCCCCTGTTAGAGGATACAAAGATAGATAGGATAGAAGGTGAAGAGCAAGAGAACCTGTCTGAGTTAGAAGACTCTAATGCAGCACTAGTCTTGCCTCAAACAAATATAGCCCAAACAAAATTTTGGAGCAAGAAGCAGCATTAAAAGAGAGAAGGTTCGCCCGAATGGATGAGAGGTGGAAATTATACATTAAAGACATTCGTAGAAAGCTAAAGCAAGAAAGTATAAAAAGGAACTTGAGTGATATGGTAGAGACAGTAGAAGAATCTGAATCAGAGCTTATGGCAGCATATGTCAACCTGCGGTCGTTTATGACACCTTCCCAGGATATTATAAGGAACATGGACACATGTACTGCGGTCACTAAAGATTTAGTAAAGCTCATGAGAGAACTATCATCTGCAGCAAACTATGATGAAGTTAAAGCATGAAAGATATTGAACGAGCTTTTTATGAGAGACTATGCTAGGTCCTTAGGTGGAACCACAATCTCAAGTGGGACTTCCTTCTCTAGCAGAAGTGCCACCCACATATCAGAGTCCTTAAGTACTTCAGCCAAAAGAAAGGAATTAGCTGAACAACTTGCTGTCAAAAGAGCAGAAATTGAGATGGAAGCTGCCATCGAGGTACAGTACCAACTGATGGCTGAAAAGGATGCACAGTGCTATTAAATGGAAGCACAGCGCTGTCAAATGGAAGCTGAAATGGAGGCATAGCGCCAACAGATGAAAAATCTGGAAAGGCAAAAAGAAGTTAAGATTACGAAGAGGATATAAATCAGAGTAGTCTTAGGTTCAAATCTGTACTACGTGAAGAAACAGACTCCTATTTTCCTCCATACGCCCAGGAGAATGGAAGAAAATCTCCAGAACTTAGTGAGAAAATAAGTCATTATACTTCCATCCCTGTTCAGAAAGAGAGAGGCTTAGTCCAGTGTTAGGAAAAAGGTGTGTGAATTTACCCTCTATCTCTACCGAAAAAGATGAAGAAAGGGACTCACCTAATTCATAACTAAGTGAGAAAATAGAACCGGATGATTCTATTCCTAGATGTCACTCCAACGGTCAGGAGAATGTCACAACTATTGTCCTAACAGGGAACAGTTCTTGCTAGACTTCCCGTTCCGGAACCTACTGTATTTTCAGGAGACGTAGTGAAGTTCATGGAGTGGAAGGCAAGTTATTCTACCTTTAGAGATATGTTGGAGAGGAAGCAAAGAAAGTTCTTGAAGGTAACTTCTATAGAAAAGACGAAGAAGCCTACAGGCAAGCTTGGGAAAAATTGAATACAAGATATGGTCATCCTGTTTTAGTACTGTTATGGAACTTTATTAGGATGTGTTTTCTAATATGTCATGTATTGTAATTATGTTTGTCAGTGTGTAAACCATTGGAGTGGATATCTTACTGTGGATGTAGAGAGCAATCAGCTGCAGAGGTCTCCACTGGCAAACAGTCTATGTGCTATGCACTGGGCTGTGGGCCAGGGGGAGACTTATGCGCTGCAGAACAGTGTTTTCTTGGGAAATGTATGTGCGCAAGCTAGGGCCCCCGCCCAAAAAGCAGATTTATTGGCTTGGCGTGGATGTATTTATTAAGAGAACAATATACGGAAAGGAACGTGCATTCGTTATTTCCAGTGCGCCTGATCAACCGCTGGAGATGGTGACACTGCTCCTCTAAGTAGGCCCACATGAGAATCCTGGTGAGCCTTGTTAAACCTTGATCACTGATTGGTGCTGAACAAGATTCCCCCTAGTGGTGATTGAGAGACATGTGGTTTCTTCCTGTTTGTCATCACTTCCTGTATGTTTAAGCTGTACATGAAGGGAGTGGTCAGGTGTTGGGCCTGCCCCTTCCTATTGTTATCCCTTTTGTCTATGTAAATAAAGAAGGAGTCTGGGCGAGAGGGCAGTTCATACCAGGTCTCTCCACCATGAAACATCTTATCTGGTTACTAGAATAGTGTGGCCTTTCCTTACACAAAGGGAGCTTGATACACGTGCTTCTAAGCATGGGGTAAGGAAATTTCTACAACAGTACAAAGAGCTTTTAGAGAGAAATTGAATAACTGGCCTAAAATAGGTCCTAAAGAACACTTCAGACTCCAAGAGTATGGTCACTTCCTGCAAGCATGCAGAAAAGCCATCCCCCATGTATGTGGACTAGAAGTACTGAATGAATACCTAGAAAACCACAGGATGCTAGCTAAGCTACCTGAAGAAGTGGCTTCTAGATGGAATCGCTATGTGACTGAACAGTTAGATCTAGGTAAGGACTTTCCAAGTTTTAAAAAGTTCTCTGAGTTCGTCAATAAGGACGCACGGATAGCATGTAATCCAGTAACAGCATCTTAGGTTTTAAAATCTTTAGAAGAAAGGCCTGCAAGAGAGATAAGACGCGCAAGAGCCACCAGCTTTGCAACCAACACAGCAGCTAAAGGTCTAGACACCCACAAGAGCAAGTTCAAAGTCACTACTGGGATCAGTAGTGAGACAGAACCAACAAATCTTGAGACTACCTTCAAATGTATGTTCTGTGGAGAGAACCACTCCATACACAAGTGCCAACAATTGAAGGAGAAGTCCTCAGATGAAAAGAAAAAAATTGTACTTGATAACCAACTGTGTTTCGGATGCCTAAGAAAAGGACATGTTACTAAGGAGTGTAAGAAAAAGGCCACATGCAGCGTTTGCAAAGGACACCATCTCACACCACTACATGAAGAATGTCCAAAGAAGGATAAATCCTCAATACCTAAAGATGCTGAGGAAGAAAATAAAGTATCAGTATTCTCTTGCAGATTGAGAGAAGGGGAAAGCAACGGCACATCAATGGCTGTACCAGTGTGCATTTCAAATCCTAAAAGGAGGAACAAGAAGGTATACGTCTATGCGCTACTGGATTCCCAGAGTGACGTCACCTTCATTGATCAAGAAAACTTCAAAAAATTACAAGTGGCTACAGAACCAGTGAAGCTCAAACTCACCACAATGACGGGAAGAGACACATTGGTGAACAGTCAAAGGGTCAAAGGACAGAGTTAGAGGACTTCATTCAAACTTCACATTAGATCTACCTCCAGCTTATACAAAAGATGATATATCTCTAGATCGAGATTACATACCTACCTGTGAAACAGCCAATAAATGTGAGCACCTATCTGTCATATCTCATGAAATGTCCCTGCTGAAGGAGTTTGGTGTTGGACTGTTGTTAGGCTACAATTGTCCCGAAGCCTTGGTACCATGAAAGGTAATCACAGGAAGAAAGGGTGAACTCTACGCTGATCAAACCGATCTAGGATGGGAGTTGTTGGAGGAAAACAGCCAATCGCAAACTCAAGACAGGTGACAGGATTGGGTCATCAAATATCTGTCCAAGAGGTACCATAAGTTCTAAAGAAAAGAGAGTATCCTAAGAAGACAAAGTTTAAACACACTCTAGAAGAAAGTATTCAGCAGAATCAACAAGGTCATCTTGAAATGCCCTTACCTTTTAGAGAACGACCTTGTCTGCCGTTTAACATAGATCTTGCCCTAGCAAGGTTGAAATGTTTGAAGTAAAAGATGGGAAGAGATCCCAAATTCAAGCAGGATTATTTGAAATTCATGGAAGGCATCCTTGAAAAAGGACATGCAGAGAAAGTTAATAATCAACCCTAGGAAGGAGAAGTGTGGTACATCCCACATCAAGGTGTTTACCACTCAAAGAAACCAGATGAGATTAGAGTAGTATTTGATTGCTCAGCAAAGAATGATTGTGTTGCATTGAACAATCATCTATTAAAAGGACCAGATCTTACAAACACTCTGCCTCGAGTACTCTGTAGATTTAGAGAGTATCATGTAGCGGTCATGTGTGATGTTGAAAAGATGTTCCACCAGTTTCATGTGAAGAATGAAGATAGAGACTTCCTGAGGTTCCTATGGTGGGAGGATTGAGATACAGATACAGAGCCAGCAGATTACAGAATAAAATTATACTTGATTGGTGCAGCATCGTCTCTGCACCAATTATGGTATGAAGTACCTGGCCAATCAAAATGAAAAAGATTGCCCATCGGCAACAAATTTTCTGATGAAAAACTTTTATGTAGATGATAGTCTTATAGGTCTAGAGTACACAGAATCTGCAATCAAACTAGTGAAAGAAAGCCCAAAGTTATGCGCAAGTGGAAACCTGCGCCTTTACAAATTCATCTCAAACAACAGAGAGCTACTGGAATCCATCAGTGACTCTGAACGTGCATCAACAATGAAGAATGTGTATCTTAATTATGATCATCTTCCAGTTCAGAACGTACTTGGATTGTGATGGAATGTAGAGAACGACAAGTTCTTCTTTGAAGTATCTATTGAAGAGAAAGTTGTAACTAGACGAACCATTCTTTCCGCAGTGGCTTCTATATATGATCCATTGGGATACTTGGCCCCAGTGATCCTCAAAGCAAGAAAAATACTACAAGAAATATGCAGACAGAAGTTAGGATGGGTTGAACCCATATCTAAAAATTTGAGGCCAAGATGGGAGAGTTGGATAAGAGACTTGCAAAACTTGAGAGAAATTAGGATACCCAGATGTTTTGTACCTCGTGATTTTGGAAAGTACAAGAAAATAGAACTTCATCACTTTTCAGATGCCAGTAGTCATGGTTATGGTCAGTGCTCCTACATCAGAGTGATAGGAGAAGGAAAAATACACTGTGCCCTGGTTATGGGGAAAGCCAGAGTTGCTCCTACCAGTATTCAGACAATACCAAGACTTGAACTGACAGCAGTCGTAGTTTGAGCATCAGTAGGCAAGTTTCTGAAAGAAGAATTGGAATTGAAAATAGATGAAGAATATTTTTGGACAGACTCACAAGTTGTCCTAGGAAACAAACATTGAAGCTCAAAGATTCCATATCTTTGTCACCAACAGAGTTCAGAAAATTCGGGAAATAACAAATCCAGAACATTGGCATCACATTGATACAACGCATAACCCAGCAGATCATACTTCAAGAGGTCTGAATGTAACAGAATTGAAGAATTCAAATTGGTTCACAGGTCCAGAGTTCCTTTGGGAAAAGGAAATCATACCCAGTAAAGGTCATACAGAATTGTCTATGGGTGATCCTGAAGTGAAAGTTGTACAAACATTGAGCACTGCTGCCAAGTGCAAGATGACATACTTGAAAGACTAGCCAGATGTTCAAAATGGAATACGGTCATAAACGTAGTAGCTCGAATTCAATGTTTTGCAAATGGAATCAGAAAGAAGGAATCATTGAATGTAGAGGAAAGAATGAAAGCTGAACAAACAGTCATAAGACTCATTCAACAGAGATTCTACAGTGAAAAGTTGAAGAGACTTAGTCAAGAACCTAAAAGGCTTCCAAACAACCACCCATTGTATAAGCTTCATTTTGTTCTGCAGGATGGTATACTGAAGGTGGGAGGGAGACTGGAAAATGCATTGTTACCTAGCAGAGTGAAGCATCCCGCAATTCTACGCAAAAACTCTACCTTCACAATCCTTCACAATACCTTCACAATCCTTGCATTAAGGAAGAAGCTTTACCCAAAGCTGTTTGAGAGAAGGTAGTTACTGGATTGTGAAAGGAAGCAAAGTTATAGCAAAGTATATAAGTAAATGTGTAGTCTGTAGAAAGGCATGTAGACCTACTAAAGCGCAAAGAGTGGCAGATTTACCGGCAGATGGTGTAATACCCATCAACATTTCTTTATAGCGGAATGGATTGTTTTGCCCCATTCATCACTAAACAGAAATGCAAGGAGTACAAGAGATATGGACTAATATTTACATGTCTAAGCTCCAGAGCAATTCACCTGGAAATGTTAGAAGATATGTCAACTGACGCATTCATCAACGCCTTAAGATGTTTCATAGCCATTAGAGGTACCATCAGAGAGCTTAGATCTGAACAAGGATCTAATTTTATCGGAGCAAAGACTGAATTGAAGAAAGTTTTAAAAGAGATCGATAAAGAAAATGTAACCGAGTAGAAAAACAGTGTGATTTTTACATGAATGCTCCAAGTGCAAGCCATACAGGAGGAGTTTGGGAAAGACAAATCAGAACTGTAAGAAATGTGTTAAGTTCAGTGTTGAAAAAGAACGCCGGAAGAATGGATAATACTTCCCTTAGGACCATATTCTATGAAGTAATGTCTGTTGTTAACAGTCGTCCACTTACAGTTAATAACATCAATGACTCAACAAGTTTGGACCCTTTAACTCCCAACCATCTACTTCACCTTAAGTCTGATTACATACAGCCACCGCCTGGCAAGTTCACCGAAGAGGATTTACAGTTGTGTTCAAAATTATTCAACCCCCAATGCTGTAAGGGGTTTTAGAGAATTTAGTGTACATTTGTAATTGTGTTCAGAATGAAATCTTACAAGGACTTTTTAAAGAACCAAATGCAACTAAAATGACATCAATTGTTTTTGTAATACAGTATTAAATGTTTTTTTTTGTGATTTCTTCATTGACACAATTATTCAACCCCTTAAAGACTACCTGTGGATGTCAAGGAGCAGCAATCAAGCATAATAAGCACCAATTAGGCAGATTTAAAATTACTGTGATACTCAGCTCCTTCTAGACATTTACTGGTGTGTTTACAAGCATGGTGAGGTCAAGAGAATGGTCCAGGAAGACAAGAGAAGAGGTGATTTCTCTTCACAGGAAGGGCAATGGCTTTAAGAAGATTGCAAAGATGTTAAACATACTAAGAGACACCATAGGAAGCATCATTCGCAAATTCAAGGCAAAGGGCACTGTTGAAACGCTACCTGGTCGTGGCAGAAAGAAGATGCTGACTTCGACTGCTGTGCGCTACCTGAAGCGCAAAGTGGAGAAAAGTCCCTGTGTGACTGCAAAAAAGGAACTGAAAAAAGATTTGTCAGATGCGGGTACTGAAGTTTCAGCTCAGACAATAAGGCGCACACTGTGTAATGAAGGCCTCCATGCCAGAACTTCCAGGCGCACCCCCTTGCTGTCTCCAAAGAATAAGAAGAGTCGACTGCAGTATGCCAAAAGTCATGTGGACAAACCACAAAAGTTTTGGGATAGTGTTCTGTGGACTGATGAAACAAAATTCGAACTGTTTGGGCCCATGGATCAACGCTATGTTTGGAGGAGGAAGAACAAGGCCTATGAAGAAAAGAACACCTTGCCTACTGTGAAGCATGGCGGGGGGTCAATCATGCTTTGGGGCTGTTTTGATTCTACAGGTACAGGGAAGCTTTAGCGTGTGCAAGGTACCATGAATTCTCTTCAGTACCAGGAGATATTGGATGAAAATGTGATGCAGTCTGTCACAAACCTGAGGCTTGGGAGACGTTGGACCTTTCAACAGGACAATGATCCCAAGCATACCTTCAAGTCCACTACAGCATGGTTGCAGATTAAAGGCTGGAACATTTTGAAGTGGCCATCGCAGTCACCAGACTTAAATCCGATTGAGAACCTCTGGTGGGACTTAAAGAAAGCAGTTGCAGCGCTCAAGCCTAAGAATGTGACTAAACTAGAGGCTTTTGCCCATGAAGAATGGGCGAAGATACCTGTAGATCGCTGGAAGACACTTGTGTCAAGCTATGCTTCACGTTTAAAAGCTGTTATAACTGGAAAAGGATGTTGTACTAAGTACTAAGATTGAATGTCACTTAGGGGTTGAATAAAACTGATAATGATGTGAGCACAGAAAAGACATTTGTGGTTATTTCATTATAAATGTTATGTTATATTTGTCTGACTTACAAGTGACTTTTTGATTTAATTGTAAACAAGATGACTGAAATGATCAAAATCAATGTCAAACTGGCCAAAACACTCAATTTCAGTGGGGGTTGAATAATTTTGAACACAACTGTATATGCCAAAAGGAGATGGTGAAGAGTTCAATATCTATCAGAACAGTTTTGGAATAGATGGAGGAAAGAGTACTTAGCCAATCTGATGCCAAGAAGTAAATGGCAAACACCGAGAAGAAATGTCCAAGTTGGTGACATAGTGTTAATGAAAGAACATTTACCTACAAGTCAATGGAAATTGGCCAAAGTTCTAGAAGTTCAAAAGAATGAAGACAGACTAGTAAGAAGGGTGTTGTTTCAAATAGGAGACTCAAAACATGACAAAAAAGGAAAACATCTCACTACTCTGCTCAAGTTGGAACGTCCTATACAGAAGTTAGTTGTTCTACTTGAGTGATAAAAGACACTTGAGAGTTGAGAATGAAAACCTGATAGAAAATTCCCCAAATTTATGTTTAAGTCCTACTACAGAAAACATAGAATTATAGGTAATTTTGGTGGAAGTGTAGATAGCAACCTAGGACAGGTCTTAGCTGGCCAATATGGCTTATATGTGTACACAGCTAGACCTGCAAATAACCTTAATACAGTTCCTATGTTTATATGTTAAAGACAAAAGCAGAGTTATTTACAGTGACTTCATGTTTTGGATGTCATAAAACAGTTATATATTGTGTTCAAAGAAGCAGAAAGATAATATGCCTTTAAGATTCAGTAAAATAAATGTAAGGTAAGCTCAATGACACAGCAGAATTAACAACAGAAAGCATAAATTTAAACTGTTGTTACTGCCCAGGAGTCTTTACTAATCACTGCCAGCCTCACAGTGAGCAGGAGTCTTGACCAATCACAAGCAGCCGCACACTGATCCTGTGTGGGAAACTCCTTAGTAGTGATGAGCGGCAGGTGCCATATTCGATTTCGACGAAATTCGCGAATATTCGAATGAATGTTCGTTTCATATTCGTCGAAATCGAATATTCGTCATTATTCTAGTTACCGCGATTAATATGCGATTTAAATAATCGCGTATTGCGATTTTAACTTAAGGCTACTTTCCTATTGGTTTCATATCTAGAATTATAGCGAAGATGACGGATATGACGAATGTATTCGTCATATTCCTCAAAACGAAGATAACGAAGTATTCTACATCTTCGTTTTAGCAACCTATTCGTCAACTCGCTAATTCTAGCAATCAAATAGGAAGGTTGACTATAGAGACAACTGTGTTTAATTCGCTATGCGATTATTTATATATTTTTTTAATAAATAGAATAATTATAATAATTATATCAAGTAATATAATTATTCTATTAAAAAAAAATCGCATAGCTGAATTTAACACAGCTGTCTCTATAGTCAACCTTCCTATTTGATTGCTAGAATTAGCGAGGTTGACGAATAGGTTGCTAAAACGAAGATGTAGAATACTTCGTTATCTTCGTTTTGAGGAATATGACGAATACATTCGTCATATTCGCTATTCGCTAATTCTACCAAGCCAACCATAAAGTTCCTTGCTCATGGAGCGTCCCCATCACCATGGGAACATCTCCATATACTAAAATGTACTGTCGGATTTGAGGAATTACGTTGAAATCGCAATGCGATTAATTCAAGTTATATTAATCGCATTGCGATTTCAACTTAGAGCTGGGTTTATAATGGGTCAGCTTGCTAGAATGAGCGAAGTTAACGAATATGGAATATAGCAGCACTGCTAAGTTGAATTCGCAATGCGATTAATTTAACTTGAAGTAATCGCATTGCGATTTCAACTTAGCACTGCTATCTTACATAGGCTAGAATTACGAATATGGAATATAGCACTAGCAGTGCTAAGTTGAAATCGCAATGCGATTACTTTAAGTTAAATTAATCGCATTGCGAATTCAACTTAGCAGTGCTGCTATATTCCATATTCGTTAACTTCGTTCATTCTAGCAAGCTGACCCATTATAAACCCAGCTCTAAGTTGAAATCGCAATGCGATTAATATAACTTAATTAATCGCATTGCGATTTCAACGTAATTCCTCAAATCCGACAGTACATTTTAGTATATGGAGACGTTCCCATGGATGGGGACGCTCCATGAGCACGGAAGTCAGCAGAAGCGGCAATGGGCACTGACTAGAGCAGCCAGGAAGCCAGGAATCCTCAGGACAGGTAAGAACTACTGTTGGGAAGAGGGAAAGAAAAAAATATAACTAAAAAAAAAACAAAAAAAAACGAATATTCGAAATAGCGAATTTATAGCGCTATATTTGAAATATTCGCGAATTAGCGAAGTGCCGATATTCGCTAAAAAAATTCGCTATTCGAATATTCGCGCTCAACACTACTCCTTAGCAGAAGCTGCTAGAATCATTACACCAGAGGAGAAGAGCTGAACAGACATTCACTCCACTAAGAGATTCGTTTTATGGAAGCAAAGAGGCCAAAATAGGTATTAAGAACAGTTATATAATGTTCCTATTGTTAGTATTGTGATCAGATGTAGAACTGTATACTGAGACCAGTTATGTATGTTTACTTACAGTTCCACCAAACCAAACTGCTCAAAGCAAACAATCTCCAAATATCTGTAAAGAATAAATCAAGGCAACTGGACTTGCTGTAGATATCTTGAAAATGTGTCACTTGTTCTTCCAACAAGCTTTCTCAAGAAAGCTTGTTGGAAGAACGAGTTAAACGTTTTCAAGAAATCTACAGCAAGTCCAGTTGCCTTGATTTATTCTTTACAGATATACCATGACCTGGATAAATGAGAACCTTCACAGACAATCTGCGAATAGTTCAAACTGCTCAAAGCAATTGTATAGAACAAACTACCAAGCAGAGCAGGTAGAACTATTGGCTAAACCTCAGATATACCTCTCAGAGAGATCATAAAGTGCTTAAATAACTTAAAGTAAGAGTACTGATACTAAAGAGAGAAATATATCCACCATTTTATGTTGAATGACAAGATTGAACAGTTGAACCACCATTTTGTGATACTTTATTCAACACGTGTTTTGTACATGGACTATCTGCTGTGGAGGTGGCAGTGTTATGTATGAAGGAAAGTAGAAGTTAATAAAGAAGTTATCTTAAGAATTTGGTGTGCTCTTTAAGCCTACTGTTTCCATAGAACGATGCTAGAAGAATTGAAGCAGAGTAACAGACAGTCTGGTTGGACTAAAAAGTTAGAGATATCAAATTCTTCTAATGCCACAGCGCAAAAGGCACTTCATTGTGCTGTGTCTGCTACAAAGGGCCCTTTGAATGTATTAGTTAAAAATAAAGGGGGGAATTAATTATTTCCACACCAGTTTTCTAATGTTAAAGTCACAAATTTCGAATTTGGGGCTTTTTACATGCCATTTCCGAGAAGCCAAAAAACGCAGCTATTGATAAATGTCCTCACAGAGACCTTCCTATTCAGCTGTTTACATAAACAAAAAGCTGTGGTTTACCTGAATAAAATGCTGTTTTTCTTTTATTCATCTGAGGCCTCATTGCCAAGTCATGATAATTTTTCTTAACATACAATTTAGGCTTTTGGTGCAATGAAGACGTCACCGTTGCTCTTTTTGCAACTATGTTCCACTCCTTTCTGTGGCAAGCCTCTGGTCGCTTTGCCACTGCCTGGTCCTGTCAATCAAAGCAGCCAGGGAGAGGCTGACCACAGAAAGGAGTGGAGCTTGGGTGTAACAAGAGCAACTATGACGCCTTCATTGCACCAAAGGCCTAATTTGTAATGAGGCCTCACAAGAATAAAAGAAAAACATCATTTTAATCAGGTAAACCACAGCTACTGTATGTGTCTACGGTATGCAAACAGTTTTATAGGGAGGTCACTGGTGACAGACCCCCTTTGAGCTTTTTTTTACTTGCTATGACTCGCATGCACAATCACAAAACTAAAAGGCACCTTAAAAATGTAGACATACATCTTGAGCTACAATTCACAAGCTAAAAAAGGGCAAATCGATGCCCAAATACACTTTGCCCAGATCCAAATTGATGCATCTACATTTTGGTTTCCTCGAGATGCAAAGGCCCAAATATTCAGGAACACTGTAATCCTGAATACGACTATTGAAACCAAAGAACTAACTAGACATTTTAATATATATGTCCACCTGATATTTTCTGCAGCAACATCTGGATCATTAATTTATTAATATGCTGCGGATAACACATTTGAATAAGTAGCACATACAGCTAACAATTAACTCCATGAACAGAGAAAGAATGCTATTTTGTTACACTGCTTGCTACATAATCAGTTAGTTTTACTCAAAATGTATGAGCATATGGATGCCGTCTGCAGCTGGAGAGGCATGAGCACCTAGCCATTGAAAGGTCACAATTGACATATTCCACAGCAGAAATGCATGAACAAATGAATTTTAGGAAATATGTGTTTCTATGTATGTTATGTTCTGCTGAACCATTTTATCCAGCGTAGTATTCTTAAAGGGGTTTTCTAGAATTTTAATATTGAGATTAGGGAGGTTAACAAGTGGCTCAATAACTGGTGTAGGAAGAAGGGGTTTGGGTTCCTGGAGAACTGGGCTGACTTCTCTGTTGGCTACAGACTCTATCGAGAGGGATGGGGTGCACCTCAATGGGGAAGGTACAGCTGTTTTGGGGAAGAAGATGGCTAGAAGGTTGGAGAAGTGTTAAAACTAGGGAGTGGGGGAGGGTAATTATATTATAGGAGGGGAAGATAGTGCAGATAGAGATCTGGGGCGAGGTAATGAAACTGGGGGAGGAATGAAAGGAGGGACTAGAACAGTTCCTAAGGAACAGTGTAGGGTAAAAAATATACAAAAACATCTCAATTGTATGTATACTAATGCCAGAAGCCTGACTAATAAAACTGGTGAACTGGAATTAGTAATGTCTGAGTAGGGCTATGACCGTGGGAATAACTGAGACATGGCTGGATGATAGCTATCACTGGGCGGTTAACGTACAGGGTTACAGTCTGTTTAGAAAGGAGAGGGGAAAGTGTTTGCCTTTAGGTAAAGTCCTGTCTAAAGTCCACACTTCAGAAATATATAAGTGAGGGACATGAACATGTGGAGTCACTGTGGATAGGAATACATAGAGTCAACAACAATAATAAAATACTGATAAGAGTTGTTATAAGCCACTGAATATACCAGAGTCCACAGAAAATCTACTTCTAAAGGAGATAGATGAGGAGGCAAGTCATAAGGTCGGGACCTAACGCTAACCTACCTGTGCCGTATGGGCAATGCCAGGGTTAGGTCCCAAGCTACTTGAGATACCTTGAAGCGGGGCTGGGGCTCAGATAGGTCCTCCATAGTAGGATAAATCTGCATTTTATAGTTTGTATATACAATTGCTTGGAGGTATAAAAACTCCTAGTCAGAACGTGCCCTTTTTTCCATCCACAGGCAACATTCTGGTGCACCTGTGAGGCCTGGGCAATATCAGCCAGTCTTGGGTGGGGCTCAGAGCTCTCTCCCTCCTCCCATTGTGAGCATGGCTGCATGCTGGAGGTAACGAGAGTTTGCTGTGAGTCGGACCTTACGCTCCTGTAATTCGCCCACTGGCCCCTGTGCCCATTGCGCATATGGCACAGGTAGGTTAGCGTTAGGTCCCGGGCTACTTTACATACCTTGGCGCGGTGCTCGGGCTCAGATATGTCCTCCACAGTAGGATATATCGGCAAAACTCGCAATTTTAATACCAGTATGAGGGTTTAGTCAGACTGCAGAGTTCACCTGTCCTTGTAAATATTATTGTTATATTGTTTATCACATCCACACATTTGATATCCAGTGTAGGATGTTTATTGTGGCACTTGTGGTCTGCTGCGGGCATCCCTCACTACATTTTTGCTGGGGATCGCCACTAGTAGCGGACCACAAGTGCAGGATCTGCCCCCCGGTATAATACCACGCCATTTTATAGTTGGTATATGGAACTACCGTATATGGAAAAAAATAAAATATGTAAAAGACAAATAAAAGCAGCCAGCTAGAGAGAGAGGCTCATTGCAAAAGAGTAAAACTAATTCTAAAATGTTCTTCAGTTAATAAATTTATTTCTAAATGGTAAAGTTTAAACTTGAAAGTGTTGGCCCTTTACTGAGTGATGAGGAAGTAGTTGTAGAGAACGATGAGCAGAAAGTGAATCTATTAAATATTTTTCTGAAATGCGTAGATGCAACTGTTACTGGTTTTATCGCACTGGAAAGAATAAAGTCTGCAATTATTTATTCAAGCTGGACTTTTTTCTATATTTGTATTCAAACCCAACGCCAAGGATCTGGGCGTGGTCCATGCTTATTTAAGCCAGGCGAGCGCACCACTACATATCTTTGCTTCTAGCCATCTTCTCTACCGCATTTAGGTGCATCCCCTCCCTACGATAGAGCCTATAGTCAAAATTTGAAGTTGGCCCAGTTTTCTGGGAACCCAAACCCCTCCTTCCTACACCACTTCTTGAGCCACTTGTTACCCTACCTAATGTCCCACCTGCTTTCTGGTGTGGCTCATGGTTCAGGTAGTATTACAGAAAATACTACCTTTGAGGTTCTTGCCTGGAACTTGCAACCTAAGTCCCTGAAATAATTTTTAAGAACTCTCCACCTACCTCTAACTTTGTAATGGATCACAATGTGGACCATGACCACTGGGACTTTGCCAGCCCCTCCTAGTAATCTATCAACTCGATCTTTTTTGTGTCAAACTCAAGCGCCAGGAAGACAACACAGCATTCTACAATGCCGGTCTTTGTGACAGATCGCCCTGTCTGTACCCCTTATGATTGAAACTTCCACTACCAGCACCTGTATGGCCTGCCCTGCACTCCTTGTCCTCTGCTTACTGGACCCCTGCCTCACAGAGGAAATGTCTTGCTGCAGCAGTGCTCTTCCTGAACTGACATCCCCCTCACCTTGCAAACTTGTTGGGGTGTGTCAGTCAGATCAGGGCTAGCTTCCATGGCACTCTTCTCTTTATCCTGCCTTCTAATTTTTCCAATCCTCTATACTACCACCCTCCTCTACATCTACTCAGTGAGCAGCAAACTCTTTTCAATGTTTAATTGCGCTAATTTAGATACAGCATCTGGGATTCTAAACATGCAATTTGCTCACATTTTGCTCCAAAATATGCATTCTCAAACGGCTGTTGCAGGAGTTCATAAATTTGACAAGATGTGCATTGGACTGTATTGTCAGTCTTAGAGCACATACTTGCTAATATGGATTAAAGAAGTAAAAAAAAAAAATACAGTAATACAATGCAAACAACTGAATTAATGTAGTCCACTTCTAAAGTGTGGAATCTAAAGTTACTTAATCTTTAGTCACACACTTGCTTATATAGCTGCTATTCCCAGACAACTCCAAACCAGATTGCTGATATTTTTTCCTATAGTTGCAAAGACATTCCAAAGTCAGGGCAGGCTAAGTACAGGAGTAATCCACGTAGAATTTCCAAGCTCGAGGCAGGCGGAAAGGACCAGAATAGGTAGACATGCTAGGTTCAGTACTTAGGTAGTTAGACAAGAGATCACACTTTCACTGGTTACCAGAAAACCTCAAAGCTCAGATGAGGAGGTGAATCTACAGCCCAGCTAAATACGGAAGCTGATCAATTCCTTAATTAGCAGCTGGACAGGAAGAAAGAGGAAAGGTTTAACTCTCAGTGCTATATGGATGTTCACTGACCAATAGTCCCAATTCACCTGCCGCCAGCATAACATCTAGTTAGGGCAAGCGTATTGGTAAAAAAAAGACAATTAGAACTGATTCAGAAAAGGCTACACCTCACTGGACCAAAGAAAAGGTGAAACTTGGATGGAAACTAAAGTACTGTGCAAAAGTTTGAGACAGATGTAACTGAAAAAACAAAAGGCTGCAAAGTAAGAATGTGTTCCAAAATAGAAGTGTTGATAACATGCCAGATCCCTGATATCAGCGTCATAGAGTCTGTCTGGGAATACATGAAGAGACAGAAGGATTTGACAAAGTCTACATTGACAGAAGATCTCTTGTTAGTTCTCCAATATGTTTGTAACAACTTCCCTGCTGAGTTCCTTCACAAATTGTGTGCAAGTGTACATAGAAGAATTGATGCTGTTTTGAACACAAAAGAGTGGTCACACCAAATATTAATTTGATTCAGATTTCTCTTTTGTTCATTCACTTTGGATTCTGTTAATTGATAAAAAATAAACGATTAAAGTCTGTCACTTAATCTGAGTGTTTTAGCCCGCTCAGATCAGGTTATAGACTCTTTGACTCTCATTATAATGGTACATTTCGTTTCAGTGTCCCTCGTCGAGATCATGAAAAAGACACTTTTAAAAAATATGCAAATGAGCTTCTGCAAGTGCCCTGGGGCGGCGTTACTGCCGCAAGTGTCCAGGCCCCTCGGAGATGTGCCCAGAAAAACACACCTCTTTCAGCCCTCTGGCCTCCCCTTCTTTCCTATTATTACCTCCTGCTCTGCCTCCAGCTGGCGGAAGTCACGAGTGGCACCAGAGGACGGCGGGCCGGCAAGTCTCAGCCCAGCTGTCTTTAGTTGGCCGACGCAAAAGATCTATTTGATCTGGCCAATCCAGAGCAAGTAGAGCTCAAAAGTTAAAGCAATGAGTGAGGACAGGCTATGTAGAAGAGGTAAGAAACACTTCCTTTCAAATGTACTCTACCCAATGATGATGGATTTAGAGCATAGGCCAAGTCAGTGATGACTAACCCCTGGGTTCAACAATGCTGCCACTAGATTTGCCCAAGGCTTGCATGACTTGTGCCTGTAATAATGACAAGAGGTATGACAGTTCCAGAGACTTCAGAGAATGCAGATTGATGGAGGTGGAACAGTATGAATATGTCCTTGTGTGTGTGGATCTCATTTAACAATGGCCTGAATCCTGGTCTAAAGCTACTGCAAAGGAAGATACTGGCTGAGGTGAGATCTCAACATGGGATCCCAGATACCGTTGAAGGCAGTAGGAGAACCCATTTCACTGAAGAGATGATGCAAGAAATTAAAAGAGCACTGGGTATAGAACAAGTCATTAATACTTCCTACCATCTCCAAAGTGGTGGAAGGGTAGAACAATCAAAAAGTAACCTAAAATTAAAGATTCAAGAGGCCATGGAAGAGGGAAAAAAAAAGCTCTTGACAGAATGTCTCCTCAGAACCTTTTTGTACCCTTTGGCCAGGCTCCTAGGACAGTACTATACTTCCCCAACAGGCCCAGTTATATTGTATTCTGATCTCATATGTGAGAGCCCGACACAACTAATTGACTATTCTGTATAAATCTGTGTATGGTTCCCATCCAGATCTGAACCCAACGGCTGGTACCTATTCTCTCAAACCTAGTGATCATGTTTGATGAGGCACATGAGGAAACATCTGGAACTCAGATTTGATGGTGTCTTCCAGGTGCAGCTAACCACTTTAACATTGGTGAAGCTTGACAGCAAACCCACCAGGATACCTGCCAGCCATAGCAAATATATCCTCAGTTCAAGGGAACCACTATATAAGCCTTTGTTTTCTGCATTAAATGAGGTTTTGAGAGAGAAGTAGGTTTGGTTTTTCACACTGCCCTACTTGTGGAAGTAAACTATTGTCCATCCCTATCAGGTTCTAGAGGCTACCATTTAGCTGATGATTTGCTCTGAAAACACTGGTTCAGGAGAAGAATTCAATGTAGTCAGCAGAATAAATAGTCCCAGGAGTCTAAGGAAATTGCTAAATATGTTCAAGAGGAGGAAAATGTGAAATTATGATGATGTAAACATAATGGTGCCAGCTGTACTCCATTTGTGTATTTCCTATTCTTTTAACATATTTAGACAGACATCTTTGTCTTTTCTTGTATGCTAGGGAAGATGTTATTTTGCAACCACAAAAAATGGACAGATCAATGTTTTGGCCTCCCTTGACAGTGGCGGACCACCAATTACTGTATTTTTCACTTTATAAGATGCAGTGCAGTTATGGAAGCACTAACCAGTATGCAGGAGACATGGGGAGTGAAGCGCTGCTAGTGCTGTACTCACCCTCCCTGGTCTTCTCTAGGCCTGTGGGTCCGCGCTGCACTGTCCTAACTGCGTACAGCGTCAGAATGTAGTGTGCGCACTATGACCTGACTGCACTAAGACCGCACTATGACCTGATGGGGGTCTGATTTGAAGTCTGTTATTGGGGTCTGATTTGAGGTTGGATATGGAGGTCTGATCTAAAAGGTAAGAGGGTATGTAAGGGGATATTTTTGCACTAGCGCACATTATAAGGGGGTATTTTTGCGCTGGCTCACATGTTAAAGGGGCATTTTTTGTACCGGTGCATATTATAAAGGGGTAATTTTGTACTGACGCACATTAAAAGGACTATATTTACTACTGGGAGACTATGGGTAAGGGCTCTTTCACACTTGCGTTTTATCTTTCCGTCCTAGAGTACCGTCCTCGGGGCTGTGGGACGGAAAGATACTGATCAGGATTTATCCTAATGCATTCTGAATGGAAAGAAATCCGTTCAGGATGCATCAGGATGTCTTACGTTCAGTATGTGAAATTTTTTTGGACGTTGACAAAACCGTAGCATGCTGCAGATTTGTCTCCGTCCAAAAATCCGGAAGACATGCCGTAACGCCGGATCCGGAATTAATGCCCATTGAAGTGCATTAATCCTGATCCAGCATTAAGCTAAACGTCGTTTTGGCGCATCGCCGGACCCGACGTTTAGCTTTTGTGAATGGTTACCATGGCAGTCAGGACGTTAAAGTCCCGGCTGCTATGGTAAAGTGTAGTGGAGAGGCAGGGGAGAAGCATACTTACCGTCCGTGCGGCTCCCGAGTCCCGGGGCGCTACACAATGATGTCAGAGCGCCCCATGAGCATGGATCACATAATCGCATGGATCACGTCATCCATGCGCGTGGGGCGCTCTGACATCATTGTGGAGTGCCCCGGGAGCCGCACGGACTGTAAGTATCTGCTCCCCTGGCTCCCCACTACTTACTATGGCACCCAGGACTTTAGTAGCGTCCTGGCTGCCATAGTAACACTGAAAGCATTTTGAAGACTGATCAGTCTTCAAATGCTTTCAGTTGTCTTGCGCTGTGACGGATCCGGTGGGAATTTCCGGCGACGGAAGTGCACGCCGGATCCACACAACGCAAGTGTGAAAGAGGCCTAACATGATTACTAGTATGGGCACAACGAGGGACATTACTACTAAGTGTAAGCTGGCAGAAAATTATTTCTATTGGTGGGACTTTTGTGAGCACTATTACTGTGAGGGGCCCCTCAGCACAATATGAGCTTAGCACAATTATTGTTGGGGGACATTATGCTTACACTATTACTGTCAGGGGCACTATTAGCGTGGCAGTTATTTTTGAGGGCACTCTGTGCCAATAATTAATGAAGGGGGCACTATCTGTGTGGTACCAGTATTTTCAGGGGGGGCTGTTTTTGCAGTATAATGCTGGGGAGCACAGGGAGCACAGTATTGGGGTGGCAGGATTGGGTGTTCAGAAGGTGGGAGGAGGATGAAAAAGTAGGTAACTAAGATGTCTATTTGTCAAACTCTGCAGAGATGAGAGATGGCTGAAAGAAATCATCATGGAGGTCTTATCTGAATGGAGAAGATGAGGAAAGAGAACATCTACAGAGGGGACATCACTTATGTAAGCGGTATGTGGCGCTGTGTTACCTTGTATGTTTTGTAGCGCTCTCTGTAATGTTCCAAGTGTGTCTTTAACAGTAGGGCTGGAGATGAGGGGTTAGGTTGAGAATTTGGCATGGGGGTGTTGTTTCAATTCTTACCTCAGGCAGCAGAAAGGGTGGTGCACCCTTGCAACTTGCCACAAAGCAATGAGGGAAGAGAGGCCCAATCTGAACTCTTGCACCAGGGCCCATGAGTCTTTAGCTACGCCCCTGGGTAAGGTCTTGGCATTGCAGTACATTTTTGCCATGTATGTATTTTATTGGTCATTTATTTCTGGGCAGTTGCGTACTGCCAAAATAGGCAGCCCACACAGCTGCTATCGGCCTGTGGCAAGGGGGCCCGGAGTGCATGGAAGGCTCCCCCCCCCCATGTCTGTAGTTATGTATTTATCAATGCCTTCCCTGCTTCCCCTCTGCTCAGTCCCCCCCCCCCCCCTATTGCGTGCAAACCACTGATGGGCGATGTCCCACCTGTGAGCTGGCTCCTCCTGACTGACCCTGACCCAGCCAATGACAAACTGCAACGCCGCTCATTCTTCTCTGTTTGCTGGGCACTTGCACTGCACTGGCCAATCAGCATTTAGTGGTGCGAAGCTCCTGCAGCTGATTGGCCAGTGTGCGAGTCGCAGGCTCAGCAGACAGCAGCAGATGAGAGAAGAAGTGTGCAGGTGGGTGGATGGGCAGGGCGGCAGTCTTGTGCTTACTGCGCTCACGTCACGAGCTGCAGCTGCCAGTGCCACCATCTGCCTCATACTGCCACCAGTTCCACTGAGACCCAAGTTCCAACTCCAACCAGCCCTCAGCATCGCCATCTTGCCCCTGGCAGTGTGCCACTGCCAGTCTGCCACCAAGGACAAAGTAAGTTGCACACTCACAGCAGTGAGTGAAAGACTCTACATTTAAAAAAGTCCATGGGGGGTGGTGGGGGATGGCTATTGGTGGGTGGGAAAAGGGCAGCAGCAGAAAGCAGAGTTCCTGCAGGGTTGGATGGGGGCACTTTTCTATATGGGTGATTATTACATAGAGGACTCAGGAGGACACTGTGCTCCAGCCCCCCCAATGAACTCTGCTGTTAAATTGCTAATTTAGAGGACAGTGTCATGGGGGGATGGTTAGTGGGGGGGAAGAGGGCAGCAGAGCTCTTGCAGGGTTGGTAGAACACTATTCTTTAAGGCTAATTATATAGAGGACTCAGGACAGTGCACCCCCTCCCCCCTTCCCCCCGTCATTTAACCCCTCCGGTGCCACCATCAATTAATAGTAAAAAAAAGTGAAAAAAAGAAAAAAACCACTGATATATTAAACGATTAAATCACCGGTTTAAATATATCAACAATTTAAAAAAAATCATATTAGGTATTGCCACGCCTGAAAATGTCTGCACTATTAAAATACAAAAAAAAGAACCTGTACGGTGAAAAAAAATGAAAAACACGCAAGGGCAGGTAGTGCGATGGGCCAGGGATGGGTAGTGGGTGGAATTAGGGGGCCCAATTCAGATTCTTGCTATGGGGCCCAATGATTTCTATGTACGTCCCTGTTTCTGGGTACTCAATTAGAAGACCATGGTCCAAATCCAAACTGCATTTTCCAGCTGTCTAAACCCCTGCATGTCCCACTTTAAACTGTATCTGCATCATCCTGAGATACAGTAGAATATAATAGTGAAGTAGGGAACCCTCAGCTTCCTGCTTGACCATTTTGCTGCCAGACTGAGCCACAGACGACACAGCACAGACTGCAATTGATCTGCAGGCAGCAGAACGTCATTGCAACATATCTACCACTGCTGAACCCCTGGTGGAGAATGCAGAAGAAGGTAGCTGACAGTGGCAGAATGTGGGATTGGAGAGTATTTAAATTAGAGGCAATTTGGGGCATCACTCATTGGGGGGCACTTAAAGGGGTTCTCCGGGCTTTTAATATTAGGGACCTATGTCTATGGCAAAGCAGCAGCAGAGCAGAAAGAGAGACGGGAGACGGCACGTGCACACTGAGCACGCTGTCTCCTCATACACCTGATTGGCGGGGGTGCCGGGAGTCGGACCCCCGCCAATCTGATATTGATGACCTATCCTAAGGATAGGTCATCATTATTAAAAGCCCAGAGAACTACTTTAAGGGGGTAGTCTAGGTGACTTTGAGGGCATTACTGTGAGAGGGCATCACTAAAGGTGGCATCACTGTAAGGTGACATCCGTTGAGAAGACGTCACTGTGAAGGGGCACTTAAGAGGGCATCATGCTGTGTAGAAGCCACTTAAGGGGACATCACAGAGTGAGGCATCACTTAAAGGCGCATCACTATGTGGGGCCACTTGGAGGGCATCATATTGTGTGTCGGCACCTAAAAATCATACTGCTTTGAGAAGGGCGCTTAGCAGTGACAAAGGGGGCAACGTACTGTATGGAGAGGCTCTAAGGGGGAATCATATTGTGTAGGGAGGCACTAATGGGGCATCATACTCTGTGGGGTGCACCAAAGGGGTGTCATTAACAGCTCACAGAGGCGGCACTAAGGGGACATTCTTATTGTGTTGGGGGAGGGGGAGGGTTGAACCTTCACATGACGGCAGACCCAGGTATTTATATGTTTATAAAAAGTATCTCTGCCCTCGGGTATTATAAATAAACGGACCTCAGAAGGTCTCAAGGAGGTCACACCCAAGGAGGCGCCACTGCATATTCTTGATATCTGTTTAATCTTTGCATCTCCATCTGGTGACAACCGTTTCTCCCTGTACCAGAGAGATATCGGCCAGTAATACAAAAGAATTTGAACTTCACAGACAACAGGTAAAGTAACCTGTTATTGGGGAACTAGAAAAAAAATCCTGCTGTAACAGCTGAAGAAAAAAAGTCTTCAAAGTTGCACTTAGTATAAGGCTGAAAACACAGAAACGAGTATTTGGAGCCATCTAGTGGTAAATACAAAAAATAAACCAAGTTAGACCTCATGTTTCAATGTTGCTTACAACGAATGGCCATTTTATTAGGACTCATGCACGTGATCGTATCCATTCTTTGGTCCGTAAATACAGATACCAAGCCTCATTTTTCTACTAGAACTAATTGTTTGCAAAAAGGACAAGAACATGTCCTAATTTATAATTTGCAGAACAGCCACATGGATGTCAGCAGCACACGGACGACATCTGTGCGCTGTCCTCATTTTTTGAAGATCTATAAAAATGAATGGATCCGTGTGCGATTCACAATTTTTTTTTAGAACTATCTAGTAGTGCACTGAACCTCTTTTGGCCTTCAGAATTCAGCAATTTGCTGTGGCAAAGATTTCAGTAAGTGTTGCAATCCTTCTGCAGGAATATTGGCCCAGGCGGACAGGATAATTTCCCGCTGTTGCTACAAATTAGATGTTGGTACAGATGTGCTCTGTTCTGCCTATACAGTTGAGTTGAATGCTGCAGCGTGGCATGGGAGCATGTGAGCAATTTTTGTACTGGCACACATTGCAAGGGGGTATTTTTTGTACTGGACACATAAGGTAGCATTTTGGTGCTGGCACATTAAGGGGCATTTTTTCTACTGGCACATACTATAAGGAAAATTATTATTACTGGGGGCATTATGGTGGGCTTTATTACTACTGGTGGATGAGGGGGAACATGATTACTAGTATGGGCACTATGGGGGCATTATTACTTCTTGGGTACAATGGGAGACATTATTACTATTGCGGGCACTGCTAACAGTAAGTGCACTCTGGCAGAAAAGTATTTCTATTGGTGGGACTTTTGGGAGCTCTATAACTGCGGGGAGTACCCTGGCACATTATCAGTGTAGCACAATTATTTTTGGGGGGACACTATGTTAACAGCATTATTAGTGTTTTGCGGGGCGACTTTTAGTTTTCATTTGTGTAATTTTGGGGTAAATAACACTTTTGGATTTCTTCTTCTGTACATGATATTTATGTAGTGCAGATCATTACAGACACGGCGATACTAAACATTTTGGGGAGCTTTTATTTTTCACTAGCACAATAGATACAAACATTATATATAACCTAAGCCCTCATTCTGATATGATAAAATCTGAGACTCTCAGCTAATATATTTTGATCAAACTAAACAAAAATGACAGAAAAACAAAGATAAAAAACATCCTATTTTCTGTGATATTTTTACATAAATGTAGCCATGCACATCCGTATATCTACTTATAACATCCTGCACGAAATGTTTATCTTTATTTTTCTGTCATTTTTGTTGAGATTTTATTTTTGCAATTTTTTTATTGAAAAGCGTATTTTCAATGGCAAAAAAGTATCATTTTTAATTGGAATTTTTTTATTTAATAAACATTTTTTTTTTTTTTACTTTTTTTAAGCAAATAGTCCCAAAAGGGGACTATAACAGCAATGTTTTGATTGCTTCTAAAATATGATGCACTATCCCTATAGTGCATTGCATTTTAATGCCTGCCTGTTGGGGAACACTTAAGGCAGGCTTGGGGCCTTGGTGCCTACTGTGTCCCAGCCAGTCTACACATGATCTCACTTGCAGGGTGCTGATGGGAGACTCAGGAACCAGACTCAGCTTCCAGATCCATGTCTGCAAGCTTGTGGAGTAAAAACGTTAAGACCTAGAAACACCTGAGGTGATGAAACACATGGACAGGGCCGTTTCTACAGCCGGGCGAGGGGTGCGACCGCTGGGTCACATCACTCAGGACAGAAGAGGAGGGCGTCGTTAGCAGGGCCCAGCGCCGGAGTGGGGCCCTTTCTGTCCGGAGGCAGCAGGAGTGGAGATGAGCGCTTCGATTGTGGAATTGTTCATCTCCATATTCATCTGTATCGCCGTCCTCAGGACAGCGATACAGATGAATTGTGCGGAAGAGCAGGGGAGAGGTGTTGCCGGTGGAGGCGGCGCGATGACATCATTGCGCCGCCTGAGCCGTACAGCGCGAGACACAGGCCGGAAGAGGCCTGCATCGCATCACTGACAGCAGAATAAGGTAAGTATATGTGTTTATTGTTTTTATTATTCATAGTATACTGTGGCAAGAAGGGGGGTGGGGGCCCTATATACTTGCACAATATGGAGGGGTACTATGGAAAAGAGGGGAAGCACTATGGGGGCCCTATATACTGACACAATATGGGGGGGCACTATGGAGAAGAGGGGAAGCACTATGAGGGCCCAAATATACGGGCACAATATGGAGGGGTACTATGGAGAAGAGAAGAAGCACTATGGGAGCCCTATATACTGCCACAATATGGGGGGGCACTATGGAGAAGAGGGGAAGCACTACAGGGGCCCTATATACTGCCACAATATGGGTGGCCACTATGGAGAAGAGGGAAAGCACTATGGGGGCCCTATATACTGCCACAATATGGGTGGCCACTATGGAGAAGAGGGGAAGCACTATGGGGGCCCTATATACTGCTAAAATATGGGGGGCACTATGGAGAAGAGGGAAAGCACTATGGGGGCCCCATATACTGCCACAATATGGGTGGCCACTATGGAGAAGAGGGGAAGCACTATGGGGGCCCTATATACTGCAAAATATGGGTGGCCACTATGGAGAAGAGGGGAAGCACTATGGGGGCCCTATATACTGGCACAATATGAGGGGGCACTATGGGGGCCATATATACTGGCACATTATGGGGGCACTATGGAGAAGAGGGAAAGGAGCACTATGGGGGCATCTACTGGGGGCCCTATGTACTGGCACGCATTATTGGGGGGCTGTATGGAGAAGTGGGGGGGGAGCACTATGGGGACATTATATGGGGGTATTTAATACTGGCACCCATTTTGGTGCCACTATGAGGAAGGGGGGAGAGGAGCATTATGGGGGCATCTATGTGGGGCAGTCTATAGGGGCATTTTATACTGGCACATTATGGAGGACACTATGGGGATGGGGGAGGAGCACTATGGGGCATCTTCTGGGGGGCACTATATAGGAGTATTTTATACTGGCGCAAATTAAAGGGGGACTATGGGCACCTAAGCTCAACTGGGGGCACTAAGTGTTTTTTTAGTGGCACACAGTATGGGTCATTGGAACACATGAGGGCACTCT
This sequence comes from Bufotes viridis, assembly GCA_033119425.1. Classification (NCBI taxonomy): domain Eukaryota; kingdom Metazoa; phylum Chordata; class Amphibia; order Anura; family Bufonidae; genus Bufotes; species Bufotes viridis. The sequence continues at coordinate 108,602,706 of CM065595.1, forward strand.
GGGGACACTGGCTCTACTGGGTGCACTAAGAGATGTTTTTTTTTATTTTATTTTTTACTGACACACAGCGGGGTATTTTTTGTACTGGTGCACATTATAAGGGGGTGTTTTTCTACTGTCACACATTATAAAGACAATTATTACTACCAGGGGCATTATGGTGGGCTTTATTACAACTGGGGGACTATGGGAGCATTATTACCGTACTTCTGGGACAAAATTACTGTTGGGGCACTGTATGAGCACTATTACTACTAAGTGCACTCTGGCACAGAATTATTACTATTGTTGGCATTTTGGGGAGCACTATTACTGTGGGGGCACCCTGGCAGAGTAACTGCCCTGCGCATGGATCGCCCAACACTCTAGGTCTCACTCCATTTTTTCCTGGAAGAGTAAAAATACTCTTTTTGGAGGACTGTTTTTAGCCGAGGAGGAGTACGAAAGTTGCAGTAATTCAGATACATAATACAAAGGCTTACACTTCTTCGCATCTGCGTTGGGGGCTCCGTTTGGGGCATCTGTCACAAATTCTGTCAAAAAGACAGGACTTTTGTCTGGTAAAAAACAGGATCAGAAATTTAACGGACTTCATCATAGTCAATGGGGTCTGTTCAGCTCTATTCCTGTCAGTTAGTGTGGGTTCACATCACAATATTGTCACTCATTTAACGGACACAAAAAAATGTCACCATAGAGTTCCATTGTAAAAAAAAAAAAAAAACAACAAACTTTTTTTGCTGGACTTTGCAGGATGAAAAAACGTGGTACACTACACTTTCAGAGTTCTGCAAAAAAGAATACCATTTTTTTTTTTTTTATAATGAAGGTCTATGGTGACGGGTGTCTGTTAATGTATACGGATTTTGTGTCCGTTAAGTGTATGACAAAAACCCGGCCTTATATGCGGGATCAAGCACTTCTGTTATTTTCGTTGTTCTGCTCATCTAATGGATCAGAACAACAGAAATAAATAGTGGTGATGTGAACATGGCCTAAGAAGTGGGTATTTATGCAAGAGAACCATTTATAGTCTGAATAATATCAGGCAACTATAGCGAAGTGATAAAGTCCAGTTCAATATAGCAGATCTTTCCTGTACTTTATCACTTGGCTATAATAGCCTGCTGTGCATTCACTACACACTGCACTACAGACATATATCATGCTTTATCTAGTGCAGTGTGTAATGTATAGATGTGTGTGATCTATGTTGTGCAGTGTGTGACGTATAGATGTGTATGTGGTGCAGTGTGTGTGATGTATGTGGTGCAGTGTGTAATGGATGTAGTGCAGTGTGTGATGCAGTGTGCGTGATGTATTTAGTGCAGTGTGTGGTGTATGTAGGGCAGTGTGTAATTATAGATGTGTGTGTCGTACGTAGTGCAGTGTGTGATGTATGTAGTCCAGTGTGTGTGGTGTATATAGTGCAGTGTGTGATGTATGTAGTGCACTGTGTGATGTATATAGTGCAGTGTCTGTGGTGTATGTAATGCAGTGTGTAATGTATAGATGCTTGTGGAGTATGTAGTGCAGTGTGTGATGTAAAGATGTGTGTGGTGTATGTATGTAGTGCAGTGTACGATGTATGGATGTGTGCATGCCTCCCTCTTTTGGAGGGAAAGTCCCTCTTTTTGACCTGGGGAATTAATGCATAAATGTGCATTAATACATTTACTAAATTGCTCCTTACTAAAGTGTCTGTATGGGTTCTACCTGTATTTCAGACCATAACTTCATTTTTCCATGCAACCTTAAAATAACAATAATCCAATGATTTATGTGCTAATATTTAAATGGATATTGAAATACAAGAAAACAATTGTGCCAGGGGCTCTACATGCAGAAAAAAACAAAGGAACTTATACTCACCTAACCGATCCCTGGCTGCTGCAGTTGTAAAGGAGTCAGTAATTATGTTTTGGGAGGAGTTAGAGGCGTGACCTACAGTAGTATGAAAAAAATTGCCATGAAGTGGGCCACACATATTGTCCCTTTTTGCGATTTTCAGATGTTGGGAGGTATGTGTGTGTGATGTATGTGGTGCAGTCTTCAATGGATGTAGTACAGTGTGTGATGTATAGATGTATGTGATGTATGTGGTGGAGTATATGATGTATAGATGTGTATGTAGTGCAGTGTGTGTAATGTATAAATGTGTGTGATGTATGTGGTGCAGTGTGTGATGTATAGATGTGTGTGGTGTATGTAGTGCAGTGCGTGATGTATAAAATTGAGTGGTTTATGTAGTGCATTGTGTGATGTTTGTAGTACAGTGTGTGATGTATAGATGTGTGTGGTGTATGTAGTACAGTGTGTGATGTGTGTGTGGTGCAGTCACTACTATTGAACATGAAACAGCATTTGACACAGTGAAGTCAAGTCTGACTAGTGACACAGTCAAGGCCTATTTTGACCCTCTAAAGTCTACACAGCTTATGTTGGTTGCCAGTCCAGTAGGCCTTGGTGCAATTTTAACTCCGATGTTTAAAGCTGGCAACATTTCTTCAATCTCCTACAGTGCCTTGAAATAGTATTCATACCCCCTTGAACTTTTCCGTATGTTTTACACTACACCCACAAAGGTAAATGTATTTTATTGGGATTTTATGTGATAAACCAACACAAAGTAGCAAGTATGTGTGAAGTGAAAAGAAAATGATACATGGTTCTCAAAATGTTTAATAAATAAGTATCTGGAAGTGTGGGGTGCATTTGTATTCAGTCCCCTTACTCTGATACCCCTGTATAAAATTCAATTTGACCAAGTGCCTCCAAAAGTCACCTAATTAGTCAATTGAGTCCACCTGTGTATAATTTACTGTCAGTATAACTACTGCTGTTCTGTGAAAGCCTCAAAGGTTTGTTAGAGAACATTAGTCATCAGACAGCATCATGAAAACCAAGGAACACACCAGACAGGTCAAAGATAAAGTTGTATAGAAGTGTAAAACAAGGTTAGGTTATAAAAACAGGTCAATTTTACCGTATATGGAACTCTGTAAAAGCAAAACCCATTAAACTGTTGCAGAATGGCGTTTTTTTTCCCAATTTCACCCCATTTTTCAGCTTCCCACTACATCCTATGCAGTATTAATGCCATTAGAAAGTACAACTTGTCCCTCATACGGCTATGTAAACGGAAAAATAAAAACGTTATCACCCTAGAAAGGAAGGGAATGAAAAATGAAAATGCAAATACAGAAAACCCTCCAGGGCTGAAAGGGTTAATGTAAGACATTCCTTCTCTGTTTCAGACTCAGATCTACTGTTGCTTGCCTGGTAATACCTCAGAAACTTCAGAACAGAGTGCCCGATCTGGCTCACAAGGAAATAAATTATGGTTTCCAGGACTTGACAAAAAAGTGGAAGCTGTCATTGAATCATGGATATCATGTCAAGCAACTACTGTTGACCATAGGAGTGCACCATTAAAAATGACAACCTTGCCAGAAAGTCCTTGGACAACTGTTAGGGTTGATTTCTGCACTTTTTCAGATAATTCCTATCTACTGGTTATCATCGATGATTTATCAAGGTTTTCAGTCACTGAATCTGCTTCAACAACCTCAGCAAGAGCTGTTATACCTAAAACTGGACAAGATTTTCTCTGCGTATGGCATACCTGAAACAGTGATAACAAATTATGGGCTGCCTTTCAACAGTACAGACTTTAAGTCTTTTGCAACTTATCTTGGCTTCACCCAAAGAAAAATAACTCCTTACTGATCTCAGGCCAATGGCGAAGTGGAACAATTCATACCATCAATTGACAAAACTCTTAGGATTGCCACCATGATATGCATATGCAAGTTATACAGATTCCTTAGACAGTCCGCTACACACCACTACAGGAACTCCTCCAGCAACTGCATTGCACATTTTCAACAGGCCTTTGCACATCAAGCTCCCAAACATCCTGTTAGTTTTTGTCCAGACCCGACCTGCTCTCAATGATTCCACCTCAAAAGCAAAGATGAAGAAATATGGACAAGTCATTGCTGCAAACAGCTGAAAGTAAGAGTGGGAGACTGAGTCCTTATTAATATGTTGAGACCTAGTGACAAAGTATCATGAGTATGCAACGCCCGCGCCCTAGGGGTGGTATGTGAGTGTAATGGTGATGATGTGCCAAGTGAGAGGGTAGTAGTACTCACAGTTCAGTTGTCCTCTGGGCCAGCAGTGCAGTGGATGGGAAGACAGCACTAAATCCTCCGGGGCACTCTTTGTTGCAGGGAATACCAGCCAGATGGTGGTTGAGGTGCCCTTGACTAGCATGTTGTTGAGTCGTTCCCATCCAGATGTTCCCCTATTCCCAACCCAATAGAGACACAACTCCACAGGTGGATTTTATTGGCCACAACAGCCATTTTATTAAATAACAAACATAAATAATATAAATAACAAACCCCAAGGCCTTCCCACCTGAAGGCCCACCCAATAAAAACATAAACCACGGAGAGAGTCCTTGGAGCCCTGTAAACCTGAAGGGTAACTTCCCCACCTCTCCATTATACTAAATTACCTCTAGCCGATAAACACCAGCTCAGAGGCAGAAACAGTAACCATGGGAAACAAATGTGGGCAGATACCCGCCATATCACGCCCCAAATTCCAATACCTGGGGAGTCCAGAGCCTCACTTGGCTTCCTCCCCACCACGCCAGATCCACCATAATCACCAACTCCAAGGACCCACCACCGCCCACGACACAAGGGGGGGTGAAACCTCATTTCCTTGCGTCCCGCCACACTCGCAAAGCCAACTCGATCCCGTCCTGTAAACCCGAACACCACAAGTCGATCCCCACTGCATTCAGATGCACTCCATTCCCCCTCCAAAATGCCCCCTCTCCAGCTTCCAATTCCCTATGACGAACCGCAATACCACCATTCCGCACCACAAAATGACCAACCGCCCTATTAACTTTTATCCTTGCTTTGTTAAGTCTCTCCACCGACCTAGCATCCCTCCATTGCTTTTAGGGTACCATATCAGACCAGACCGTCACCAAACCTGGAAACAGAGCCCACAAATGCAACAAATCAAACTTAATGTCCTTTGTGAGCTTCTAAAGGGGCGCGCCCCCAAATCATTCCCCCTACATGTAATACCAACACCCCCGGGGACATATCTAACCTCGCAAATCTATGGAACTCCAGAAGAACCCGACTCCACAGCATTCCTCTCGTCCCCAACCAGCAAATCACGCCCACCTCTCTTGGAAAACCCAGCTGTCTTCCGTCTTGCCTAACCGCTGCACGCAACGCCCTCCAGAACACATATGAGTGCCCCAGGATCCACATCAGGCACACCGAACCACCTGTAAAGACCACAAATTACAACACATCACCAAAACAGCCCTCAACATATCCCACCCCTACCATAACACCAGTACCCCCTTTTCATAACAAAGCCAGCCTTATATTGGACCGGAACCGTATAGAATCCCATCGATCAATGCGATGAATGACATCATCCCCAACCCTCTCCTAGCCGCCTCCATGGCCGCGCCAATCCGAAAAGAATGACCCACAAACAAGGGGTCTCTATCCAACCTTGCTAAACAAGCTCGCAATACCGCAATAAACTGGAAACGAGAAAGAAACGACCCATCCTCATGCACCAACAACAACCCCACTCCCACAACCTCTCGCCCCCAGAATTCCCTAAGACACTGTCCGCAATAGCCACAGTATCTATAATGATACCCAAAAAACTCAAAACCGACGTAGGACCCTCCGTTACTTCCGACGCCAAGGGAACCCCAAAAAGTGGCGACATAGCTTCGATAGAATGCAACATCACGGAGCATCCATTCGAACTTGGCAGCCCAATGAACTAAAAATCAACCATATAATGGATGATCGAACCCCAACACGACCACTGTCGCGCCACCCACTCCAAAAACGTACTGAACGTCTCAAAGTAAGTGCACAAAACCAAGCAACCCATGGGCAAACACCGATCCACAAAAAACTCCCCGTCCCAAAAACAACCTAGCAAGTGTTGACAATCCGCAAAAGACGAAATGCGGCCTCAATAACCACCTTAGCCAACAACGCTCCCGCCCATAAGACCGAACCCAACGAATCGCCTTGTCGAACGATGTATACACCACTGTACACAATTCGGGCGCAATCCTGTCATTAACCAAACCCCCTTTTGGAAATTAAGGTGATGGATAAGATAAAATGTATTAGGTTCTCTCTTCGGCAGGACCACCAATGGTGACACCCGCAGATCCTGCATCGGCAAGTCCCAAAAGGGGCCTGCCATGCGACCTAACTCCACTTCCTTCCGCAATTTTTCCGTAGCCACCCCTGGAAGCTCATTTGCTGGACCTTAAATTCTTCTTCCCTTGCCAAAGCTAACCCTCAACAAATGGGATTCGAAAACCGTCCCTAAAACCCATCAACAAAAACTCGCATCCATATCCGGGTACCTATTTAGAAAGGGCACCTTCTCGGTTACCCGAAATTGGCGTCCGCCCCTTTTCCAGCCCCATCACTCCACCCCTTTCCTTTACGACCTTTGAAGCACCTGTGTGCTCCATGATTCCCACCACATGAGGAACACTCGTGCTTAAATTTGCATTTATCCAGATATTTACATCCGCCCTCATTAAACAAGAAACATAACCCCTCTTGCGAGGCCGCTGAGCGCTCTGATTGCCCAGAACTCTCGGCGCCGCCCGAAAAGGGCTGCCCCACTCTGACAAGAGCTATCACCCTCATCCACAGGCCAATATCCTTATGATCCCACCGAATACTAGGTTTACTCGCTTTTCTTTGCCGAAATTACTCGTCGTATCCTGCTCCCCATGATTTCAGCAAACCCCAAGATATATATGTTATGTGGCCCCAGCACCACCTAGGCCATATATCCCAGAGCGGCAATAATCGTGCACACGGCAGCACACAGCATCATAGATTACAATGATGCTGTGCACGTCGGGCTGCCCGCGGAACTATTGTCCCGCACTCATATGATCATTGTAACCTATGATGCTGTGTACTCCCGTGCGCACGATCAATGCTGCTATGGCAAATCATTCAGCAGGCACTCTGTGACAATGCAGAGGTCCTGTGACCCCCTGTATCGGCAGCGCCTTCGGTCCGTGAACGCGGGGATCAGAAACTTCAAAATGATATTGGTGGGGGGGTGGGCGCGCGATCATCTGCCCGCCCCCCCCCCCTCTCATTTTCAGGATGGCCGAGCGGTTAGCAGAGTGTCAGCACATTGCTGACACTCTGCTTGAAACGGCTGACATCTTTGCTGGCACAGATGTTAGCCATTGGACCACTGTATGGAAGGGGTTAACAGGGAGGGAGCTCCCTCTCCCATCCGGGGCTGCTGTGCCGTTTCAGCCTCCGATTCTTGACGGGATCACAGAGGGAGGGGGCCCCCCCTCCCTCCCCATCACCCGCTGCTCTGTTGTGGCAGCGGGTGAGGATTACCATGGCAACCGGACGCCTTCACAGGCTTCCGGCTTGCCATAGTAATGCCAAGTCTGATAAGACTTCTGCTAAAGGCAGAAGTCCGATCAGACTAAGTGTAAAGTGAAAATACAGTACAGTACACTAAGTACACTATATAGTGTACTGTATTGTATTATACAGACATCAGACCCACTGGATCTTCAAGAACCAAGTGGGTCTGGGTCAAAAAAACAAAAACAAAACATTTATCACTGATTAAAAATAAAAAAAATAAAATGCACTACACATGTTTGATATCACCGTGTCCAGAATGACCTGATCTATGAAACGGTCATGTTACTTTCCCCACACAGTGAACGCCATAAAAAAAAATAAAAAAACTATGTGATATAATTGAAATTTTGCCCACCTTACTTCCCAAAAAAGGTAATAAAAGTGATCATAAAAAGTCGTATGTACGCCAAAATGGTACCAATCAAATCGGCACCTCATCCCACAAAAAATGAGCCCCTACATGAGACAATCACCCAAAAAGTAAAAAAAAAATGTCTCTCAGACTATGGAGACACTAAAACATATATTTTCCCCCCCCCCCTAAAACGCTGTTATTGTGTTAAAGTAAAATAAATAAAAAAAAGTATATTAAGTATCGCCGCGTCCATAAGAACCTGCTCTATAAAAATACTACATGACCTAACCCCTCAGGTAAACATAGCAATAAAAATTATATAAATACTGTATCAAAAGTCATTTTTGTCACCTTACATCACAAAAAGTGTAATAATAAGCGACCAAAATGTTATATGCACCCCAAGTTAGTGCCAATAAAACCATCATCTCATCCCACAAAAAATGAGCCCCTACATGAGACAATCGCCGAAAAGTAAAAAAAATATGGCTTTCATACTATGGAGACTCTAAAACATATTCCCCCCCCCCCCTAAAACGCTGTTATTGTGTTAAGGTAAAATAATTTAAAAAGTATATTATGTATCGCCGTGTCCGTAAGAACCTGCTCTATAAAAATATCACATGACCTAACCCCTCAGGTGAACACCATAAAACAAAAACAAGAAAAAAATGGTGTAAAAAAAAAAAGCAATTTTTTATCACCTTACATCACAAAAAGTGTAATACCAAGCGATCAAAAAGGCCTATGCCTCCCAAAATAGTACCAATCAAACCACCATCTCATCCTGCAAAAAAATCATACCCTACCTAAGACAATCGCCCAAAAAATATATAACTCTCAGACTATGGAGACATAAAAACATGATTTTTTTAGTTTAAAAAATGATATTATTGTGTAAAACTTAAAATAAATAAAAAAGATATATTAGCTATTTCCGCGTCCATAAAAACCTGCTCTATAAAAATAACACATGACCTAACCCCTCAGGTGAACATAGCAAAAAAAATAATATAAATACTGTGTCAAAAGCCATTTTTGTCACCTTACATCACAAAAAGTGTAATAGCAAGCGACCCAAATGTCATATGCACCCCAAGATAGTGCCAATCAAACCAACATCTCATCCCACAAAAAATGAGCCCTTATATAAGACAGTCGCCCAAAAAAAAATGGCTTTTAGAATGTGGAGATACTAAAAAATGTTTTTTTTCAAAAATGCTTTATTATGTAAAACTGAAACAAAACCCCCCAAAAAGTAGTTATATTTGGTATTGTCACAACCGTAACAACCTGCTCTATAGAAATAGCACACGATTTAACCTGTCAGATCAACGATGTAAATAACAAATAAAAACGGTCCCAAAACAGCTATTTTTTTTTTAAATTTTCCATTTTAGTTCATTTTTCCAGTAACAAAGCAAGGGTTAACAGACAAACAAAACTCAATATTTAATACCCTGATTCTTTAGTTTGCAGAAACACCCCATATGTGGTCGTAAACTGCTGTATGGCCACATGGCAGGGCACAGAAGGAAGGGAATGCCATATGGTTTTTGGAAGGCAGATTTTGCTTGACTGTTTTTGTGACACCATGTCCCTTTTGAAGCCCCCCGATGCACCCCTAGAGTAGAAACTCCAAAAAAAGTGGCTCCATTTAAGAGGCTACACCCCTCAAGGTATTCAAAACTGATTTTTCAAACTTTTTAACCCTTTAGTTGTTCGACAGGAGTTATTGGTAAATGGAGATGACATTTCAAAATTTCTAATTTTTGTTACCTTGCCTCAAAAAAAGTGTAATATAGAGCAACCAAAAATCATATTTACCCTAAAATAGTCCCAACAAAACTGCCACCTTATCCCGTAGTTTGCAAAATGGGGTTACTTTTTTGGAGTTTCTACTGTAGGGGTGCATCAGGGGGGCTTCAAATGGGACATGGTATCAAAAAAAAAAGGCCATCAAAATCTGCCTTCCAGAAACCATATGGGGTTCCTTTCCTTCTGCACCCTGCCGTGTGGCCATACAGCAGTTTACGACCACATAAAGGGTGTTTCCTGCAACTACAGAATCAGGGCAATAAATATTGAGTTTTGTTTGGCTGTTAACCCTTGCTTTCTTACTTGAAAAAATGGATTAAAATGTAAAATTTGGCAAAAAATAGAAATTCGGAAATTTAGTTTCCATTTTGCCAATAACTGTTGTGGAACACCTAAAGAGTTAACAAAGTTTGTAAAATCAGTTTTGAATACCTTGATGGGTGTAGTTTCTAAAATGGGGTCATTTGCTTCTAAACTTCTAAGCCTTGTAACGTCCCCAAAAAATAAAATGGCATTCTCAAAATGATCCAAACATGAAGTAGGTATATGGGGAATGTAAATTAATAACTATTTTTGAAGGTATTACTATGTATTATAGAAGTAGAGAAATTGAAACTTGGAAATTTGCTAATTTTTCTAAATGTTTGGTAAATTTTGTATTTTTTTTATAAATAAAAATGAATTTTTTTGACTCCATTTTACCAGTGTCATGAAGTACTGTAACGAGCCCCTGCTCGCTCTGTTCTGCTCTCACGGCACTCCCTGATGAGACCACAATATCTGCTGGTTCTGCCGTTGATGATCCGGCCTCAAACGACCGCTCGTGTCATTTTAATTCTCACAGAACTAACACCAGTCAGGCTGTACGCGAGTTCAAACTAACAAAATTCTTTATTAAATACATCACATATAATTATATTGCCAGTTGGAACACCTCTTTCCATTGGTCAATTGTAAAACTCCCTCTGATTGGCTATGCAAATGAGGTAAGCAGGGATTAGTTCAAGAGCTTGGCTGGGAGGCAGATGAGTGTGGCCATTGTCACAGAGATTCAAACCATGACAAGTACAATATGTGATGAAAAACAATCTCAGAATGGCCTGGATAAGTAAAAGCGTTTTAAAGTTATTCACACATAAAGTGACACTGGTCAGATTTGCAAAAAATGGCCTGGTCCTTAAGGTGAAAATGAGCCTGGTCCTTAAGGGGTTAAGTTCTCATTCCTCCCCAGACCATATAGAAATAGACATTTTACTTTGCTGTCACTGCATTACTAGCACTGAAAGAATGGAGATTTGAGAAGTCTTGGGCCATGATTTATCATACATCATACCTTCACTCCAGAATTCTGGCATCAAAAAGTCCCAAAATAGGGCATTTGCGACTTTTCACACTCATTTGCGCATAATTTTGCGACTTTTTTTACATGTGCATACTGCTCACTCCAGTTTTGTAAAAATGGGCGTGGCTAGCCATGTTAATGAGTTTCACTCCAGATTTGTCATTGGGACTTTTTAAAAAAGTCGCAAAAAAGTCGCAAAAAAAGTCCCAATTTCACTCCAGTGAGGACCATGCTTATCTTATGCGACTTTTTTGTAAATATGTGCGACTTTTGTAAAGCCGTTTACTGAAGGATGAACTGCTGCCATCAAACAACATTTATCACAGTATTAAAGGACCAAAATAGGGCATTTGCGACTTTTCACACTCATTTGCGGATAATTTTGCGACTTTTTTACATGTGTATACCACTTACTCCAGTTTTTAAAAAGTCGCAAAAAGTCGCAAAAATGTCCTAATTTCACTCCAGTGAGGACCATGCTTATCTTATGCGACTTTTTAATAGAACATGCGACTTTTTTACAAATATGTGCGACTTTTGTAAAGCCGTTTACTGAAGGATGAACTGCTGCCATCAAACCACATTTATCACAGTATTAAAGGACCGTTAATAAATCTGACTGAGCCAAAAGCGACTTTGGACTTATGTGAAATTGGAGTAAGATGGAAGTGTAATGATAAATCTGGCCCTTGGTACTTTGCACTTTCTGACTTCTAATCCAAACACCAATGGAGTACTTTGTACAATATATTTAATAGTCACTAAAATAACTTGCTGCACCACAAAAGTGAAGAATAAAAAAATGAAAATAAGAAAATAACAAGTTAAAAATGTATTCTAACACCACAATAGATTGGAGTATCGAAGGGGTTAAAAACAATCAATGTCCTTCGTATGAGACCATATAATCTGGACTGTGTGGGCCAGATTTATCATTACACTTCCATCTTACTCCACTTTTACATCTGCCCAAAGTCACTTTTAGTTAGTCAGATTTATTAATGGTCCTTTAATACTGTGATAAATGTGGATTGACGGTAGCAGTTTATCCTTCAGTAAGCGGCTTTACAAAAGTCGCACGTCTTTACAAAAAAGTCGCATGTTCTATTAAAAAGTCGCATAAGATAAGCACGGTCCCCCCTGGAGTGAAATTGCGCATTTTTTTGCGACTTTCTTGCGACTTTTTTGCGACTTTTTAAATGGTTGCAATAGTAAATCTGTCTAGAGATTCATTTACATAAGACAACACGCCCACTTTCACAAAACTGGAGAGCTTAGTGCAGAGATTGAAAAAGTCGCAAAAAAATGCGCAATTTTACCGATTGCGCATTTTTTTGCGACTTTTTCACTCCATTAAAGTGACTTTAGCTAATGATCAATCTGGCCCTGTGTTTGCACTATGTGCACATCAGTTCTCAGGGTACTTTCACACTAGCGTTATTCTTTTCTGGTATTGAAATCCGGTAAAGGGTCCTAATGCATCCTGAATGGAAAGCAATCCATTCAGTATGTATCAGGATATCTACCATTCCGTCCCTTGAACGGTATTTTACCGGACAACATACCGCAGCATGCTGCAGTATTTTTTCCGGACAAAATCCCAGGACACTACCGCACTTGCCAGATCCGGCATTCATTTTCATTGAAATGTATTAATGGCGGATCCGGTACAAGTGTTCCGTAAATTGCCGCCGGATCCGGTTTTCTGGTCTGCGCATGCGCAGTTCTTTCTAGCTTTTAAAAAATTAAATACCGGATCCGGATATCCAGATGATACCGGAAAGACGGATCCGATATTTCAATGCAAAAGTCTAACTGATCTGGGAAAAAAAGGATATCCGTTTGCACACGGATCTCTGGATCCGGCAGGCAGTTCCGGCAACTGAACTGCCTGCCGCATTCTTCTAACGCTAGTGTGAAAGAACCCTCAGTTTAATACATTCATATAGTGAATCCTCATGAGGTCTTTGTATTTAATGGATTATTTAGGATTGATACACTGTTGCTGAATCATAAACACAGTCATAATGTATTAGCGCCAGCATACTAGTGCCTTTCTTTCCACCCTTCTCACGCCCTTGGATTAAGGAGAAATCACCGTCGCTATCCAACTTGTATCTCCCCTTTATGTCCGTTCATTCCTCTTCTATGTTGGAGTCGGGAAGTGGTCCGGTATTAGCCGCAATTTGAGTGGCGTCTCCTGGCAGTGAAGTTTGTGGGCTTTGTTCACTTTGATGTAGCCGAGTGCCCGTGTACTGGCAGGGATTTCTTTACCTGGAGCAATGTATATACTTCTATAGGCAGAGAGAGGCACACTGGGTGGCCCCAGCTGGTGGTCCTAAAGAGGTTGGCCACTTTCTGGTTATTGTTCACCTATGTGTTTGTAAGATAATTATCTGACGCTTATTAATATAGTCTTATTTAACATTTTGTGGTATTTTCTATATTTTATAAGGTATTCTCCATTGTTTACAAGGGTCCTGTCCATAAAATGGCCACTGATGGAGGGTCATGTGACCAGGCAAATCCCCTCCATGTGATGTCTTCTCCATTCACACACACACACCCTTGAACTAAACTCAGGGCTGGTTTTATACAAAATGTGGCCCTGGGCAAAATCAAAAGAGGGGGCCCACATCTTGTAATAATGTGCTAAAAACACAGTCCGACAGCCTCGCCGATCAGCTGTTTGAGGAGCGGCGCGTGCTGTTCACTGGTGCTGTCCCATAGACATACGAGGGAAAAAAACAGGAGTGTTAGTCACCAAACTTTCTGGAAAAAAGATCAGAGACTAAACGCACAGGGCGCTAAAGGAAAGGATATGGTAAAGGTGAAACGGTAGATGGACCAAAAGGCAGCCTGTGGTAAGGATCCGTTTGAGGAGGGAATACAAACGGACAAAATCAATGAGGAAAAAGAGAAAAAAACATATTCCACAGAAACAGACGGCGCCAATTGTGAGGAGGTTAGAGAGACGCTCCAGAGGAGTGAATGAAAACCCGAAGGTATATATACTTATGAACGCACGTGTGTAAATCTTGCGTGGTCATGGAAATGGTCATTCATTAATTTCTTAACCAAGTAATGAATGACCATTTCCATGACCATGCAAGATTTACACACATGCGTTCATAAGTATATATACCTTCGGGTTTTCACAATTGGCGCCGTCTGTTTCTGTGGTATATGTTTTTTTCTCTTTTTCCCCATAGACATACAGCAGCAGAGCAGGAAGAGAGGAGGGAGACGGCACGTGCACACAGCGCTCGCCATCTCCTCAAACAGCTGATCGTCGGGAGTGCCGGGTGTCAGACCCCCGCCGATCTAATATTGATTAACTATCCTAAACAAAGGTCATCAATATGAAAAATCCCGGAGAACTTCTTGAAGCTACTCCCAATACTGTGTCTGTTCTGTTCCCCCCATGTCCACAAACACTATACTATACACTGTGGGGAGTCGCTCTGGTAGGTAGCAGTGCGGGTGCAGTATAGAGGCAAAACGGAGTCCAGAAAGTGTAGCAAACAGTGTTTAATTCACACTTGTAGCAAATACACAGCAAACAGTCACTTGGTGTTAATTCACACCCATCAGAAAACGTGCAGCAAAACAAAATAGTCTAAAACAGGTTCCAGTCACCTGGGAGGCTTTAGGTGCAGGTTCGCACCTGGCTGTCAGTCCAGCCACAAGGCGATCGACCTCCGGCTTCCAGGCTGTCTGCACTCCTCCTTGCTTGGGGTCTTGCTTCCAGCCCAGAGAACTCCACACAGCACAGCATGGATCAGCACTCCCAAACTCAAGTGATTCCACAGCCTAACAGCAGCTCCAGGATAATCACCCCACCTGCTGGTGCTGGCTGCCTTTTAAAGGCCCGGATAAAGTCCGGCCTGGACCGTGGGGAATAGGCACCCACCCAACTCTTTGCCTACTCCCAGTAAGAGCCGGCCCGGATTGGCTTTGCAGCCAAACTAAAAAACAAGGTGTCAAACAGCACTAGCTGCTGCTGACACACGAAAAACCCGGCTCTTACCTCACCGAGGCCAGGAACCTCGGTGACACGTACCTGCCATCGACCACGGTACCTTGCACCCTCTTACACACCCCCTTTGTTCAACCCTGAGCGGGTGAACACATGTAAGGCAGTGGACGCGGGACAGGGCATCTGCGTTACCCTGCAAGCGGCCTGCCCTGTGTTCTACAGAGAACTTAAAGTTCTGCAGGGATAGGAACCACCTGGTGACCCGAGCATTCCTCTCCTTTGCCTGGCTCATCCACTTGAGAGGGGAATGGTCGGTCACCAGACGGAACCTCCTCCCTAACAGGTAGTAGCGGAGAGATTCGAATGCCCACTTGATAGCCAGGCACTCCCTCTCCACTATACTATACCTGGACTCGGCGGGACTGAGCTTACGGCTCAGGAAGACAACAGGATGTTCTTCCCCGTTGACCTCCTGAGACAGTACCGCACCGAGGCCTACCTCCGAGGCGTCGGTCTGTACGACGAACTCCCTGTTGAAGTCGGGTGTCACCAAAACCGGGGACCCACACAGGGCCGACTTCAACGCGGAGAAAGCCTCCTCCGCCTTCTCACTCCAGCTAACCTTCCCCGACTTTCGCCCCTTCAACAGGTCTGTCAATGGCGCTGCTATTGTGGCAAAGTGGGGCACAAACCGCATGTAGTACCCTACCATTCCCAGGAAGGACTTTACCTGCCTGGTGGTGACCAGTCGGGGCCAGTTACGTATGGCTTCTACCTTAGTTACCTGCGGCTTGATGACTCCCGCCCAATAACATATCCCAGATATTTGGTCTCTTCAAACCCAATCGCACACTTCTTTGGATTGGCGGTTAGACCAGCTTTCCTCAGGGCATCCACTACCGCCTGCACTTTGGGCAAATGGCTTTCCCAGTCGGTGCTGTGGATGATTACATCATCTAAGTAGGCCGAGGCGTACCGACGATGAGGTCGCAGCACTATGTCCATTAACCTTTGGAAGGTGGCGGGGCGCCATGCAGGCCAAAGGGTAACACCTTGTAGTGATACAGGCCCTGCGGGGTAACAAAGCGGTTTTTCCTTGGCCGACTCCGTTAAGGGTACCTGCCAGTACCCTTTAGTGAGGTCTAGCACAGAAAAATACCGGGCTTGTCCTAAATTCTCAACAAGCTCGTCTACCCGGGGCATGGGATACGCATCAAACTTGGACACTTCATTTAACTTGCGAAAATCGTTGCAGAACCGCAACGTCCCATCCGGCTTGGGTATTAGAACTATGGGACTGGCCCACTCACTTTTCGACTCCTCAATGACATCAAGCTTCAACATTAGTTGCACTTCCTCCGCGATGGCCCGTCGCCGAGCCTCGGGTACCCGGTATGGTTTTAACCGGATCTTGGCCTGAGGCTCAGTGACAATGTCATGTTGGATGAGAGACGTGCGGCCAGGGAGGTCCGAGAACACATCCGTGTTCCGACTGATGAACTCCCTGACTTCCTGAACTTGTTTGGAAGACAGGCTGTCTGCAATTTTTACCGTGGTTACCGCTTCGCAGGCCTCGAACTGTGGGGCTGGACGCTTCTCACCCAGAAGCCCTGGCCGGGGGCTGTTGTCGTCGGTCGTGTTCCTATCCTTCCACGGCTTTAGTAAATTCACGTGGTACACCTGCTCCGGCTTGCGCCGCCCTGGCTGGTGTACCTTGTAATTTACTTCCCCTACCTTCTCAATCACCTCATAGGGGCCCTGCCACCTAGCTAGGAACTTGCTGTCAAGGGTGGGCACCAGAACCAAAACCCGATCTCCCGGGTTGAAGTTCCGTACCCGAGCCTGACGATTATACACCCTACTTTGGGCTTGCTGCGCTGCCTCCATATGCTCCCGGACCAGCGGCAACACCCTTTCCATCCGGTCCTGCATCTGGGTGACATACTCAATGACACTTTTGTGGGGGACAGGCTGTTGTTCCCACGCTTCCTTGGCGATATCCAACAGGCCCCGAGGGTGTCTGCCATAAAGCAGTTCGAAGGGCGAGAACCCAGTAGAGGCCTGGGGCACCTCTCGCACGGCGAACATGAGATAGGGCAGAAGCAGGTCCCAGTCCTTCCCATCTCTGGACACCACCCTTTTTAACATATTTTTTAGAGTTTGGTTAAACCTTTCGACCAGACCGTCCGTTTGCGGATGGTAAACGGACGTCCGCAATTGCTTTATACGCAATAATTTACACAGTTCCCTCATAACTTTGGACATAAAAGGGGTCCCTTGGTCTGTCAGAATCTCTTTTGGCAGGCCCACACGGGAAAACATTTCCATTAACTCTTTAGCAATGAGCTTAGCCGAGGTATGTCGCAGAGGCACCGCCTCCGGATACCGAGTGGCGTAGTCGAGAACTACCAGAATGTGTTGGTGGCCCCTGGCAGACTTCGGTACAGGCCCGACTAGATCCATAGCGATACGCTCAAACGGGACCTCAATGATTGGAAGAGGCACAAGGGGACTACGGAAATGTGGCTGGGGGCTATTTACCTGACAGGTTGGACAAGATTTATAATATTCTTCTACCTCCTTAAACACACCAGGCCAATAAAACCGCTGCAGTATGCGGTCCTGGGTTTTCTGCCACCCCAAGTGTCCCCCAAGAACATGTTGGTGGGCAAGCTCCATAACAAGCTTGCGATATGCGGTGGGCACCACCAACTGTTCAACTGGCTCACCTCGGAGTTGGTTCACCCGATACAACATATCCTGAAGAACAATAAATCGCGGAAACATTAATTCAGCCCCAGGTTTCTGGGGTTTACCATCAATCATTACAACACTTTCCCAGGCCCTGGTTAGGGTTTGGTCCCGGTGTTGTGCGGTCCCAAAGTTTTCCCCGGAGACATTGAGGTCTGCCAACTCAGGTCCCGGTGGCAAGTCCTCCGTGTCTCCCACCATTACCCTCAGTGGGGTTGTCTCCCCCTCTACCGCTGGAGCAGTGGTCACCCCTACCGCTGGCCCTTCAGATACGGGCTCCCAGGGTTCTGGCCTTCCAGTGGTATTAGGCCACTCTACTAGGGTTACCCCTGTCTCGGGTCCATCAGACACTTTTATTGCCGGCCACAGCGCCGGGAAACCTGGGAAGTCCCTCCCAAGTATCAGTTCATGTGGGAGTTTGGTAGCGACAGCCACCTCGTGGGTCCACTTACCAGCCGCTGTGGACAAAGTCACTAGTGCAGTGGGGTAGTCTTTTAAGTCTCCGTGGATGCACAGGACCCCAATTTTACGGCCGGTATACTCCGCAGGCCGTACTAGGGCAGCTCTTACCAGGGAGACTAGACTCCCGGAGTCCAGCAGGGCCACCGCCAGGGAATCTCCCACCTCTCCTTGACACAGGTGGTTTTTATCCTGCACCTCACGGGTGCCAGTTGCGCACAGCTTCCGTGCATACAGGGAGTGGCGACCCCGTAGTTCACAACCATCGGCTCACCCCGATGCGGACAGTCGGCCCTGATGTGGCCTGGCTCCTGACACCTCCAGCATACCACGGGAGGCGGATCCGCAGGGGGTACATTCCGTGCAGGCCTCTCTGTCGCCGGATGTCGGAACTGGGGTGGAGGCCTCCGGGGTTCGACTGACCCCTTCCCAGCAAGACTCCCCTGCAGGTTTCTGGTGGCCTCGTAACGCTCCACCAGGTCGACCATCTCCAGGGCACATACCGGAGACGCCTGGCCGACCCAGTGCTGGAGGGGATAAGGCAGGGCCCTCCAAAAGATGTCGGCCAGCAGACGGTCCAGCATAGCAGCCGGACTTAGAACATCAGGCTGCAGCCACTTTTGCAGCCTGTGCAGCAGATCGTAGTACTGCGGCCTAGCGGGTTCAGTCGTTTTAAAGTCCCACTGGTGGACTCTTTGAGCGCGGACCAGCACGTTCACCCCCAGTCTGGCTAGGATCTCTCCTTTCACGGTGTCATAATCGGCCGCTTGGTCGTCCGCCAAGTCGAAAAACACCTGCTGGGGTCCGGAAGCCAGGAACGGAGCGACCACCTCAGCCCACTGGTCACGGGGCAGCTTCTCCCTCACGGCCACTTTTTCGAAGACTGCCAGGTAGGTCTCAGCATCATCCTCGGGGGTCATCTTGGGAATCGCTGCACGGACCGCTTTCCGGGCATCATGGGCACGGCGAGACGCTCCTGCAGCTTGTAACGCCATCACGTGCTGTAAAAGTAGTTGGTTGGTCTCCCGCTGCTGCACGTTAGCCTCCATGAGGGCTTTCACAGCCGCCTCCATGTTGCCAGAAATTCCTGTTTGCAACTTTGCCGGTTTTATATATGCCATGCACTTGTGCTCAGCAAAACAAAAACAATTCGGCGTTCACGCCATCCTCACTGCGCATGCCCGCATCCTCCACCAAATGTGGGGAGTCGCTCTGGTAGGTAGCAGTGCGGGTGCAGTATAGAGGCAAAACGGAGTCCAGAAAGTGTAGCAAACAGTCACTTGGTGTTAGTTCACACCCAACAGAAAACGTGCAGCAAAACAAAATAGTCCAAAACAGGTTCCAGTCACCTGGGAGGCTTTAGGTGCAGGTTCGCACCTGGCTGTCAGTCCAGCCGCAAGGCGATCGACCTCCGGCTTCCAGGCCGTCTGCACTCCTCCTTGCTTGGGGTCTTGCTTCCAGCCCAGAGAACACCACACAGCACAGCATGGATCAGCACTCCCAAATTCAAGTTATTCCACAGCCTAACAGCAGCTCCAGGACAATCACACCCACCTGCTGGTGCTGGCTGTGTTTTAAAGGCCCGGATAAAGTCCGGCCTGGACCGTGGGGAATAGGCACCCACCCAACTCTTTGCCTACTCCCAGTAAGAGCCGGCCCGGATTGGCTTTGCAGCCAAACTAAAAAATAAGGTGTCAAACAGCACTAGCTGCTGCTGACACACGAAAACCCGGCTCTCACCTCACCGAGGCCAGGAACCTCGGTGACATGTACCTGCCATCGACCACGGTACCTTGCACCCTCTTACAACACCCAGATTGCCCTCATCAGTAATGGTGCCCCCAATAGTGATAATACTTCCCAAGATAGCCCCCATTCGTAGCAATTCCCTCCATATTGTGTCAAATAATAATAACGCCCCTACAGTACTAGTAATAATAGTAGTAGTAGTAATAAAGTAACCATAATGCTCCCAGCGGCTCTAATGTCCCCCTGTAGTGCCCCCCACTAGTTCCAATATATAATGCTTATCCAGGTTGTTGTAATGTTCCTAGATATTATATAATAATGGCCTGGACATGCTGAGAGTTGTAGTCCTCTCCTGTTATAATTCCTCTTGTACTGTACTCTGATATTACATAACAAGCTGGACATGCTGGGAGTTGTAATCCTCTCCTCATACCTCCTTTTGTAATGTACTCTGATATTACATAACAGTAGGCATGAGGAGAGGACTACAACTCCCAGCATTTCCCTGGCACTTACATGGAATCCATACTTTTTCCCATGCATCACTGGTCTTCTTCTTTACCTTACTGCTGAGCTCCGCCTCCTGTTCTGGTCACATGATGGTGAGGTCATCGCAGGTCCTTCATGCCCTCTTCTCTGCTGAGCTGCGCAGGTCCTGTCTGCACTATGCTAACCATTTCTTTTATATGTGAGGGAGGGGACCTTACACTGCATTGTAAAGTGCAGCTGTTCAGCTGTTCGCCCATTTGCTTCTCCGACATTCAGCTGAACAGCAGCACTGAAGCAGGAGGGCCCTTAGACAATGGGGGCCCTGGGCAATTGCACAGTTTGCCCCGCCCCCTAACGCTGGCCCTGACTAAACTCCTAACAGAACAAGTGCAGATGGCAGGTGCGGTGTATCTGAATCGAGGAGACATCACATAAAGGTGATTTGCATGGTCACATGACCCACCATCAGCAGCCATTTTATGGACAGTACCTCTGTGTGGACAGCGCAAAAGACATTGTGAACAAGGGGGCATAACTTATTAAATGTAGAAAATGCTGCAGAAGTTCAACAAAGACTATATTAGTAAGTGCTATATAATCATCTCACAAGCACCTTTGTCAACAATAACCAGAAAGTAGCCAGTCCCTTCAATGTTCAAATTGTACAGCAACTACAATTTATTGATACTTCCTGACTTCTGCCACTAGGTGGCGCAGGTATTCTCTCATGATAAACTGAAAATGATAGCTGTGTCCATGCGCAGTGCTTTACTTCCTACATGGTGCTCAGCAGAAACAGAAGTTGGGAGTTGGTGCTGGTGACAGCGGTGAGTAATGTACACAATTTGCATCCGTTTCTCTAGTCACTCGGTCTAGCAAAGGTGAGATTTGTTTCAGCAGTCGCTGAAGCCCAATATAACAAGGTAAGAGACTGAGCAGAGCAGCAGAATATGGAGCGTTGTAATTGTGTATTGTAAACAGCTTGTTGTATGTATGTGTATATATATATATATATATATAATCTTATAATGTTATTATAAAGCTCCTAGCTAGACACACCCTGAGACCTGAGTAATAGAGACAGAACACTGACCTCCCTAAGGCCCCTTGCAGACGAGCGTTCCTCACGCAGCGAGTCCGCAACGGAGCTCCCGGCCCGATCCTTCTGCACTGACGGGATTCACATAGCATTATACTGATTTATGATGCTATGTAACCCTTACAGTTCAGGAATGTATTTGATAACACTGGCATAATGCTGCCAGTGTTATCCAATACATTCCAGAACTGTAAGGGTTACATAGCATCATAAATCAATCTAATGCTATGTGATCCCTGGCAGTGCTGGGAGGTCAGGCCGGGAGCTCCGTTGTGGACTCGCTGCGTGAGGAACGCTCGTCTGCAAGGGCCCTAACACTGACTGGGTGGCATAGCATTATATTGATTTATGATGCTATGTAATCCATTCCTTGCATGGAATGTATTGAATAACACTGACAAAAAAATTTGCGTATTCCGCTACATTGGCAAGTGACCTAAGCCAAAATCAGGAGTTGATCATTACAGGAGAGAAAGTATAAAAGACAGATACGACGTCTCTTCTCTTTATTTTTTTACTAGACATTATGCCCGTTACAATAACAGGCGCTAGAACATTAGTGCTGGCACTGTTATGGGGGGGGATCTGTGGATGACACTGTTATGGGGGGGATCTGTGGATGACACTGTTATGGGGGATCTCTGGATGACATAATGTTATGGGGGATCTGTGGATGACATACTGTTATGGGGGATCTGTGGATGACACTGTTATGAGGGCATCTGTGGATGGCACTGTTATGGGGGGATCTGTAGAGGACACACTGTTATGGGGTCTATGGCTGACACTATTATGGTCAATCATGGTTTAAAAGAAGAATCAGAACCCTTTCTCCGGCGCTGCCAAGGATCACAAGATGGTAGAATGTATTGTTTCCACTGTATTTATTTGTCTACGCGTATCAGGGGTGAAGCACCCCCTTCTTCAGGACAGTATACTGTCCTGAAGAAGGGGGTGCCTCACCCTGAAGCAGCGTAGACAAATAAATACAGTGGAAACAATACATTCTACCATCTTGTGATCCTTAGCAGAGCCGGAGAAAGGGTTCTGATTCTTCTTTTAAACCATGATTGACCATAATAGTGTCAGCCATAGAACACAGAACACAGTGTGTGCCATAGAACACAGTGTGTGCTCTCCGCATCGTTCCGTGCCCCATTCACAGTCAATGGGTCCGCATGTATTCCGCAGAATTGCGGAATACATGCGGACATATATGCGGACGTGTGAATAAGGCCTAAGGAGTATTTCATACATAAATAATATATTTACGACTTTCTTATGGATACAGAAATGTTATGTTATTTATTGTTCTCTGGAGAAAGGCTGAATGAAGAGTTTTTCTCATGAAGCATAACTCCCAACGTTTGAAAAGCAGAAAGAGGAACATTTTGTGCAGCACATTTTTCATAATAAGCTAAGCCTGTAACTTTGCCCAAAACATGATTATACACACCCAGTTCCCTTAATGCCCCCACAAAGTATTTGTTCCCCCTTTAGGCCATCACACAGTAGCTCTGCCCACATTGTGCCCCCTTCACAGTAGTACGTGTGTGCCATTCACACTAGTTATGCCCAGATGTGCCCCATTGACAACAGTTAAGCCCAGATATGTGCCCCCTTTACAGGAAGTAAAAAAAAAAAACATCACTTCCCTTCAGCCCTCCAATATACAGTCCCATGTAAATAACATCACTCCCCCCCCCCCCATTTTAATGTGCGTATTCAGACATCATTTTTTTTTTTGTTTTCTACAGTCCGTGTTTTTAGCACAGAAGCATGCTCTTTTTGACCGTGTTCACGGATCCATCACTCCCATTATAGTCTTATGGGTCAGTGAAAACGGTGGATGCAACACTTGTTAAATGATAAATCATATTTCCAGTTATGAGAACCTCCAGAAAGCTGAGCGTAAATTGTGTAAAACCAGGGCTTCCGCGGCACAACATGTAGCAGCTGTAGGGCTGTTACACTGGTTGTCCAGCTTCTTATACGGATGAGCCGTCCTCAGCGAGCAGGTGTAATTACAGCTCCTTCCTCCCATTCACTTGAATGTAAAGACAATTGGTCGGGGTAATTACACTGCTTGCAGCTGCAATGCCGGTGGCGAACAGGTAAATCATGAAGCATTGAATTCCGTGCCGAAAACCACATGGCATCTGCGCTGAAACCGCCTCCCATCTGTTTCAGTGCTGCGGAGGATTTTTCATGTGCCGTTTTCCAGACTGCATCAAGAATGGACACGTCTGTTCTTAGGTGTGGACCTCTCAGTGGATCTAAACCGAGAGCGGTGCAGCAGTATTGAAAATGAAAGTTTCTAAGGTGAACATTAGTGTAGAGCGAATTGAAGCCAAACAAATTGAATTCGATCCAAATTCCAGTTAAAATTTAGATTCGCTACAAAGCCGAATTTCCTCACACTTCATGGTAAGAAATCTATTTTTCCTGACATGGCAGTAAAAAAAAAAATACATACGAGCGCAAAGAAGCTGCCGTGGCCATCTTGATTACAGAAACTGCGCAAAATCTCATGCACCTGCACTCTGGCCGAGCGAGATGACGTCGCCATTGTGAAGACATAATCACGTCAACACGCGAGATTTTCCATGGTGTCTTCAATCAAGATGGCTGCGACAACCTCTAGGCTCTCAAAAAGGATAAGGTGAGTAATTATTTTTTTACCCTGATTAATTCCTGAAAAGTCTAAATGGTAGCCTCAGATGCCACGATCAGTAATGAACGTGGCATCTGAGAGGTTCAATGACGAGGGGTGGCGTGAGCGCCCACTACATACAAAGGAATGCGCCTTCTCACGAATCTAATCTCTTTGTGAAATTCAGTGAAGCAGCCGATTCAAATTTTTCATAACTTCACTCATCTGTAATGAACATACCCCTAGGGTGTGCTCACACAGAGGTAACCCCCCCAACACACACCTTTTTCTACTCCCTGTCGAGGATCATTGTGGCAAATATGCTTTTTTAAATATATTTTTAATCCTGCTGAGCATTTTAAAAATGTTTTATTCTCTGGAAAACCCAGGAGCTTGCAAGCTCCATATCCATTCATGTCTAATCCTGTACTGCCCAGAGACATTGAATGGAGGGGCAGTGAGGTGGATCGGGCAGCTTGGGACCACTATTGGTGCGGATCCCAGCAGCAGGGCCCCCTGAGATCATATACTTATCATGTATTATGTGAAAGGGTGATAAATGTTTTGTGGGATAACCCTTTTAACCCCCTCAGCCCCCCTAGCTTAAACACCCTTAATGACCAGGCCACTTTTTACAATTCTGCACTACACTACTTTCACCGTTTATTGCTCCGTCATACAACTTACCAACCAAATGAATTCTACCTCCTTTTCTTCTCACTAATAGAGCTTTCATTTGGTGGTATTTCATTGTTGCTGACATTTTTACTTTTTTTGATATTTTGCTTTTTTTGACGAAATTTTTGCAAAAAAATGACATTTTTCACTTTCTGTTTGAAAATTTGTCAAGTAAAACTACATTTCTCTACAAATTTTTCTCTAAATTTATTGTTCTACATGTCTTTGATAAAAAAAATGCAATAAGTTTATATTTATTGGTTTGGGTAAAAGTTATAGCTTTTACAAACTATGGTGCAAAAAACTGAAAACACCCCATAAATTACCCCATTTCAGAAAGAAGACACCCTAAGGTATTCACTGAGGGGCATAATAAGTTCATGGAAGTTTTTATTTTTTGTCACAAGTTAGCGGAAATGTTTTTTTTTTTCTAAAAAATTTCATTTTCCGCAAACTTGTGACAAAAATAAAACTTCCATGAACTCACTATGCCCATCAGCGAATACCTTAGGGTGTCTACTTTCCGAAATGGGGTCACTTGTGGGTATTTTACTGCCCTGGCATTTTAGGGGCCCTAAAGCGTGAGAATCCAAATGCGTAAAAATGCCCTGTGAAATCCTAAAGGTACTATTAGGGCCCTTGCAGCATCTTGGCTGCAAAAGTGTCACACATGTGGTAGTAGGGCAATGTGTTTTGGGGTGTATTTTACATATACCCATACTGGTGTGAAAAATATATCTCTGTAAATGACAACTTTTTCCATTTTTTTTATACAAAGTTGTCAATTTACAGAGATATTTCTCTCACCCAGCATGGGTATATGTAAAAATATACCCCAAAACACATTGCCCTACTTCTCCCGAGTATGGCGATGCCACATGTGTGACACTTTTTTGCAGCCAAGATGCACAAAGGGGCCCCAATTCCAATGAGTACCTTTTAGGATGGCATTTTTACGCATTTTTCGTCTCACGCTTTAGGGCCCCTAAAATGCCAGGGCCAATGTGACCCCATTTTAGAAAGAAGACACCCCAAGGTATTCTGTGAGGGGCATGGTGAGTTCATACAAGATTTTTTTTTTTGGCACAAGTTAGCGGAATTTGATTTTTTTGTTTTTCTCACAAAGTCTCCCTTTCCGCTAACTTGTGACAAAAAATTCAATCTTTCATGGACTCAATATGCCCCTCAGCGAATACCTTGGGGCGTCTTCTTTCCAAAATGGGGTCACATGTGAGGTTTTTGTACTGCTCTGGCATTTGAGGGTCTCCGCAATCATTACCTGTATGGCCAGCATTAGGAGTTTCTACTATTCTCCTTATATGGAGCATAAGGGTAATGAGATTTTTTTTCCGTTCAGCCTCTGGGCTGAAAGAAAAAATGAAAGGTAACAGATTCCCTCATTCGCATCGATCGATGTGGATGAAAAAATCTCTGCCAAAAAATATGAGGGGCCTGGCGATTGCCAGGACATAGGGGCTTCGCCCAAACATCCATACCCACTTCAGCTCCTATGTCCTGGCAAACGTGATTTCTCCATTCACATCGATCAATCGATCGTTGTGGAGGAAGACATCTTTGCCAGATTTTTTGATACAAAGTGTTTGCCAAAGCATATGAACTCCAACACCTCTCCTCCGCTCATATGCCAGGGCAAACGTACCTGTACTGCAGAGGAGAAATCTCGTCTTGCAGCGCCGCATACACCGACTTCACGTGTCTTCTGACTGCAGCGCAATGCTTCTCTCAGAATGCACATCAGTGCTGCAGCGTTTTCATCAGTTGGTCCGTTGATCTACCTGGAAAATAAAGGGTGGTTAGGGGGAAAAAAAAAAAAGAATTAAAAACAGGCAGCAGGCACATAACTTGAACGTTACAAACTTTATAAAACATGACTAAAACCTGAACATGAAAAAAAAAACGGAACTTTTAAAACCTGAACTAACTCAAGATTTTTTTTTCTTGCTACCTGTTTAATTTTTTTTTCTTTTTTTAACCATATCACTCTTTATTTTCCTAGCAGAAACCTCTCCTTTCCCATGGGACAATGTGTAAAGTGTAAATCACACAGAGATGGTGAGAAGTACACTATACACGTTTTCCCAAGTGAAAGGAGAGGTTTCTACCGTTTCACACTTCTGCAGTAGCAGACCAGCACTGTCCCCTATGTGTTAGGCCTCTTGCACACGGGCGTTGCGGGTGCACTCCGTCAAACAGTGCGGGTGCGTTGCGGGAATCGCCGCGATTTTTCCCTGCGAGTGCAAAGCGCTGTCATGCGTTTTGCACGCGCGGGAGAAAAATCGGCACTTTTAGTACCCAGACTGAACCTGCACTTCTTCACAGAAGTGCATGTTTGGGTCAGAAATTATCCCGCTGGTATTATTTCACATTATAACATCGTTATAATGTAAAATAATACCCTTGGCCATCTCCCTAATGTTGAACCTGGTGCAGAATGGGTTAAAAATAATAAACTAATCATAACTTACCTGGTCCATTTGATCGCGAAGCCCGGCCTCCTCTCCGTTAGCTTGAAAGATGTAAAGGACCTGTAATGATGACACAGCATCACATGGCTCAATCACCTGCCCATCACTATGGTGATGGAGCATGTGATTGGTCCATGTGACCACGTGACATCATCCAAGGTCCTTAAGCACTATCCACAGCCTGAGGATAGTGATTATGACCTTGGATGATGTCACATGGTCACATGGACCAATCACATGCTCCATCACCATAGTGATGGAGCAGGTGATTGGGCCATGTGATGTGACGTCATCACAGGTCCTTTAGATCATCGATGCTGCAGGAAAGAGAGGACAGATCGCGACTACGCGATCAAGTGGCTAAGGTAAGTTAACTTTATTATTTTTAACCCTTCCTCATCATTTAACAATGCATTCTTTATTAAGAATGCTATTATTTCCCTTATAACCATGTTATAAGGGGAAATAATAGAGATTGGGTCCCGCTGCTAAGCAACAATGCGGGAAAATCGCAACGCATCCGCACTTGGTTGCGGATGCTTGCGATTTTCCCGCATCCCCATTCACTTCTATGGGGCTTGCGTTGCGTGGAAAACGCAGAATACTAGAGCATGCTGCGATTTTCACGCAACGCAGAAGTGATGCGTGAAAATACACCGCTCATGTGCACAGCCCCATAGAAATGAATGGGTCCGGATTCAGTGCGGGTGCAATGCGTCCTCCTCACGCATTGCACCCGCGCGGAAAACTCGCCCGTGTGAAAGGGGCCTTAGGGTCTCTCAAAACCTAGTATCCTGAGAGACCCTTGAGCCTGATTGTAAAAACTACCTGTGATGTGCTGTCCCTAGGTCCCTAAGTGTACCTGAGTGTGGTACTTCCGGAAACACTCCCCTAGGCATAGGGCAGGGTGGTCAGGACAGAAATAACGGGTGTCACGCCTTATTCCACTCCTGCTACAGACACGACATCTTTTTCGGGGTGGCGATTGGGTTGAGGTACCGGTAACGACACTGGGGAAGTGTCGCTCGTGTAGACGGCTCACTACACTGGTGGATGGGGCCACGGAACCTCCTGGATACAGGAGTTCCGAAATGATCTCTTCCTGAAATTTGAGGAAGGATCCTGTTCTCCCAGCCTTACTGTAGAGAACGTAACTATTATAGGCAGCCAATTGAATCAAATATACAGACATCTTTTTATACCAGCGTCTGGTGCGTCGGGACATCAAATACGGGGCTAACATCTGGTCATTGAAGTCCACCCCTCCCATGTGGAGGTTATAGTCGTGGACTGAGAGGGGCTTTTCAACGACACTGGTTGCCCGTTCAATTTGTATTGTCGTGTCTGCGTGAATGGAGGAGAGCATGTAAACGTCACGCTTGTCTCTCCATTTCACCGCGAGCAGTTCTTCGTTACACAATGCAGCCCACTGCTCCCTTGCAAGTCGGGTGGTAAGGAGCCGTTGGGGGAAGCCCCGGCGACTAGGTCGCGCGGTGCCGCAGCAGCCAATCTGTTCTAGGAACAAATGCTTGAAGAGGGCCACACTTGTGTAAAAGTTGTCCACATAAAGATGGTACCCCTTGCCGAATAAGGGTGACACCAAGTCCCAGACTATCTTCCCACTGCTCCCCAGGTAGTCAGGGCAACCGACCGGCTCCAGGGTCTGATCTTTTCCCTCATAGATCCGAAATTTGTGCGTATAGCCTGTGGCCCTTTCACAGAGCTTATACAATTTGACCCCATACCGGGCGCGCTTGCTTGGGATGTTCTGTTTGAAGCCAAGGCGCCCGGTAAAATGTATTAGGGACTCGTCTACGCAGATGTTTTGTGCGGGGGTATACAAATCTGCAAATTTCTGGTTGAAATGGTCTATGAGGGGCCGAATTTTGTGGAGCCGGTCAAAAGCTGGGTCGCCTCTGGGACGGGAGGTGGTGTTGTCGCTAAAATGCAGGAAACGCAGGATGGTCTCAAAATGTGTCCTGAACATGGCAGCAGAGTACATGGGCATGTGATGAATTGGGTTCGTGGACCAATATGACCGCAATTCATGCTTTTTTGTAATGCCCATGTTGAGGAGAAGGTCCAGAAAAGTTCTAAATTCGGAAACTTGGACTGGTTTCCACCGGAAAGGCTGGGCATAGAAGCTTCCCGGGTTGGCGTTTTTAAATTGAGTGGCATACCGATTTGTTTCTGCCACGACTAAGTCATAGAGCTCCGCAGTGAAGAACAGCTCAAAAGACCCCAGCGCCAATCCGATCTGAGCTGTCTCCACCCGAACTCCTGACTGGGCGGTGAAAGGGGGAACTACTGGTGCGGCTGAAGATGGGGACAGCCAATCAGGATTTGCCAGCACCTCAGGGACTCGCAGTGCTAGTAGAAGGTCCAGGACGGGCTGCGCTGCTGGTGTATGCCTCACCACGTAATCCGGCAGCTCCAGCCCCACTCTGCTGCCCTTGAAACTGATCCTGCGCTACCTGCGGTCTCGCGCGACGGGGCCGGGTACGCCTGGTGGTATCAGGGACCTCAACCTCCTCGTCCGAACTTTGGGTCAGACTGCCACTGCTCTCTACAGGTTCGTATTCTGACCCGCTAGATTCGTCAGATGAGGGTTCCCATTCCTCATCCGACTGGGTCAGAATCCTGTAGGCCTCTTCAGAGGAATACCCCTTATTTGACATTTGGGCGACTAAATTTAGGGGGTATTCCTGAGACTACCCAAGAAAAAAGCAAGCCTGTCTTACAAATGGGAGTGTAGCGAGTACAGAAGCCGCTGCGATTGATAAAAAAGATCAAAACTGATTTTTTTTATCGCCGCAGCGCTTGTGAAGTGATTGTGCAGTGATACAAAAAAAAAAAAATTTTTGTCACTGCGGCGGGGCGGGCGTGGTTGAACGCAGGTGTGGGCGACCTATCAGGCCTGATCGGGCATACACTGCGTTTGGGGTGGAGGGCGAACTAAAGTGACAGTAATACTATTATAGATCTGACCGTGATCAGTTCTGATCACTTACAGATACTATAAAAGTACAAACGCTGATTAGCGCTACGCTAATCAGCGAATCAGTGACTGCGGTGCGGTGGGCTGGGCGCTAACGCTAACTACCTAACAAAGGGGCCTAAACTAAACTAAACCTAACAGTCAATTGTAGTGAAAAAAAAAAAAGTGACAGTTCACAAAAGTGACACTGATAACTTTTTTCCCTTTCACTATGTATTGACAGGTGATCAAGGGGTTAATTAGGGTGATGGGGGGTGATCAGGGCCTGATATGTAGTGTTTGGTGCACTTACTTGGATCTGTGCTCTGTGCTGGGTCCAACCGATGAAAAGGACCCAGCACATGGCACAGATCCCTTATAACATGTTCATATTTATAAATAAATCTTATATTAATCATTTCTATAGATGCTTTTAAAAATTACCAGCCTGCCAGCGCTGATCATTGGCTGGCAGGCTGATGACTCACTTCTTCTGCGTCCGGCGGTGCGTTCCACTTGCTTTCCACCGGACCCAGGAGCGTGTCAAGGAGGAATAAACCGACCGCCCGCAGGACGCAATCCTGCGTTAGGCGGTCGGTAAGAGGTTAAGGACACCTGAACACAAGTGCAGGTGGACGCACATAAGATCCACATGAATTTCTGCATCAGATCTGCACCAAAGTCTGCCATTTTTAATAACGATTTTAGTTGTGGATTAAATGCAGTTTTGCCGCAGATCTCGCCCTTCATGTGAAAATCCACATGGCGGGTCAGTTGCCGCACAGCAAAAATGTGTAACCTCATACACTTTCCCGGGACTGTAATACGCTGTGGTTTTTCCACATGGGAATCCGCGCAGAACAAAACCTGCATATTACACAATATGTTCAGGTGGCCTAATAGAGTGCAGCTTATACGATCAGTGATCCTCATTGTTCACTATGCCACTATGCTCCTTCATTCCTGCTGTTAAAATGGGTTTTCCAGGAGCTCAGTACTGATACTCTATCCTTAGAATAGGCCATCAATATTAGATTGGCAGTGGTCTGATGACTCCTGGCACACAAGCTGTTCTACTGACTAGAGATGAGCGAATTGAATCCCACGAAGTGGAATTCGATCTGAATTTCAGGATAAATTCGATTCACCTCCAAGCCGAATTTCCCAGTGCTTCGTGTTAGCGATTTAACATGAAATTGTGTAAAAAACAAAGAAATTCATACTTGCCTCCTCCATTTGCTCGCGATGGGCCTCCAACCGCTATCTTGATTAAAGATCTCGGCTGAAATCCCGTGCATGGTGACCTATGACGCCGCGCGAGATTTCGCTCCAGATCTTCAAGCAAGATGGCTGGCCCATCGTGAGCAAATGAAAGCGGTAAGTTTTATTAAAAAAAATGTAATGTTTATTTCACACTGTTTTTACACTCAGATACCGCAATCAAGTATGAACGCGGCGTCTGAGGGGTACAATGACGGGCTATCGCAGCTCCCTGTCACTGCAACCCGCTACTTACAAAAAAATGCGCACTGTGACAAAATAATTTGTCACAAAGCAAATTTCTTTGTAAAATTTAGCGAATCAGCCGAATCGTGCTTTTCATAAATTCGCTCATCTCTACTTCTGACTAAGGCTACATGCACACGACCGTTGCCTGCCTCCGCGTCCGCTCCTCCTTGAAATTTTGCGTCCGTCAAAAAAAACGGATGACGGACCGTTTTTTTTGACGGATCCGATTTTTATGGCAGATCCATTATAAAAATGCCTATCCTTGTCCGCAAACGTGAAAAAAATAGGACATGCACTATTTTTTTGACGGAATGAAAAAACGGATCACGGATGCGGAACAAAAACGGTTGACCATCCGCATTTTTTGACGGACCCATTGAAATGAATGGGGAAGCATCCTATCCGTGAAAAAAAACGGAACGGACGCGGAAACAAACAACGGTCGTGTGCATGGGGCCTAAGGCTACATTCACACAAACGTATGAATGAGTCCGCATCTGTTCTGCACCATTTGCTGTCCGCATCCGTAGTTCCGTGCCGCGGCCCTGCAAAAAAAATAGAACATGTCCTATTCTTGTCCACAATTGTAGCCACCCTGCCATGTGTGAAGGCACGTTTAGGCTAGCTTCAGACGAGTGTTCATTTTGGGGAAACACGCTCCATGTGTGAGCTGTATTTCCCGGCCTGAACGCTGCTCTTGTGAAGTGAACTCTCAGCATTATAATGACTTATGATGTAGAGAATTCCAGTCTTACTGCCGATCTACTGAACTGTAGTTACTGCATTACAGCAGTGAGCCTGGAATTCACAACATCATAAGTCATTATAATGATGCAAATTCATTTCACAGGAACAGCATTCAGGCTGGGACATACACAGAGTCCTTTTCCTAGGTCTGTGACATCACGTTCGTTGGTCACATGGCCTAGGTGCAGCTAAATCCCATTAAAGTGAATATGGCTGAACTGCAATACAAAGTACAGCCACTATCCAATGGACGACGCTGTACTTGGTGATTGCTGGGGGTGTCATCAATATCAAACACCCGAACAACCCCTTTAAAGTGTCTTCCAGTGTCGTCTTTTTTATGTGCATTTTGAGGCGAAAAAATTGGTGCAATCCTTGTAAAAAAGCCTTAGGAATATACAGTTCCTTAGCGACTATACGTAGCTACAGGTTGCAGTGCGCTGTCCCAAGCCTTTATAGTACAGTACATCTTATTATGTCTAACGTAATGCAGGCCAAAGGCACACACCAGTATTTTCTCGAAAGGCATAGCTTTTATGCCTTTCATAGATTTACTGCTTTTGTCCTTTTTTTCCTTCCAGGCAGGTTACAGGAGCGGGTAGCAAAGGTGTCTATCTTTTTGATCTTTTTACCAGGCCGCCCTGACTACTTGTCAAATCTACAGTATTTTGTCTGTTCTTTATTATGTGACATACTCTGACATACGCCCTGATCTTACACCCCAACAGTTGTTTGCAGCTCAGAATAGATAAGGGAGTCGATTATCACATGGCCATTGAGAAATAATAGCCATGGACATAATGTGCCCTGAGACACTGGTGGGAGCTGTCTAGTGACATTACGGATGCTCTGCGTGTGTGTCATGGAGGAGGGGTCGGTCTTTTTTTAGCACTTATGTGAGGAATACATAAACCTACTGTAAGCACAAGCACTTGGAGGACACAAGGATTGCAATGAAGCTGTTCAACGCTCCAATGAAGAAGCGAGTGTTTACCGCACTGACAGCAATTGTGAGCTCTTGTGTCAAATATGTGCCTAAGGGTCCATTCGCAAATTGCGGATCCACAAAACACAGATACCGGCCTTGTGCGTTCCGCATTTTGCAGACCACACATGGCCGGCACTATAATAGAAATGCCTTTTCTTGTCTGTGTCGGCGGACAAGAATAGGACATGTTCTATTTTTTTGTGGAGCTGCAGGACGGAAGTGCGGATGCGGACAGCACACTGTGTGCTGTCCACCTCTTTTGCTGCCCAATTGAAAATTAATAGGTCTGCACCTGTTCCGCAAAATTGCAGACGTGTGAATGGACCCTAAGTGTGACTAACTTAATGGTTGTTTGAAGCAGACAGAGACTTATATATGTGTGTGACTTTAAAATGCAAGCTGTTCTTAAAGGAGTTGGGCTCATTGGACAATCTCTTAAATGACCCTCGGGTTCAGAAAAAACATGTCATATTAACTGGTGAATGAACAGACCTGATGACCCCCGTCTTCATCTTTTTAGCTCTAGATTCCCTTGCTCACCTCCTGTCATCCAAGATGGCTGCAAAGCTTCTCAGACTACCTGTTGCATACTGTGCCCAAGACACTTCCTGCTGCCCTGCGATTGGCCAGCATTGCTGAAGTGAACAGTGTCGGCCAATCCAAGAGCAGGTCTGGACAAGCAGGAAATGTCTTGGACTACAGATGCACAGTGTGAATCAAGTAGTCTGGGAAGCAATGTGGCCATCTTGGATGACAGAAGAAGAGCCTGGGAATATGTTCTATATAGATTTTTATGTATATACATAATTCAGTTGTTTTCTGGCCAATCTCAGGAATAGTGTTTTCTTGCAGCAGGCTTCTCCTCTGGTCTAGCCTACTCTTCAAGAACACATGAACCTATTGCCTCTAACTCTGCTCAGCTAAGAATCCCACTAGACAGGGGCAGAACCAGCCCATCAGCCTGGGAACTAAGGCCAGATTTATCATTACACTTCCATCTTACTCCAATTTCACATAAGTCCAAAGTCACTTTTGGCTCAGTCAGATTTATTAACGGTCCTTTAATACTGTGATAAATGTGGTTTCATGGCAGCAGTTCATCCTTCAGTAAACGGCTTTACAAAAGTCGCACATATTTACAAAAAAGTTGCATGTTCTATTAAAAAGTCGCATAAGATAAGCATGGTCCCACTGGAGTGAAATTAGGACATTTTTGAGACTTTTTTAAAACTGGAGTAAGTGGTATACACATGTAAAAAAGTCGCAAAATTATCCGCAAATGAGTGTGAAAAGTCGCAAATGCCCTATTTTGGGACTTCTTGATGCCAGAATTCTGGAGTGAAGGTATGCTAAATCATGGCCTAAGACTAAAACATCCGGCAGCTCGGAAGCTGTCTTACATTTAGAACTGGTGCTGGGTGCGCCAAAGTTATGGGGAGGCAGGCGCCAGGTATAGGGATTATTAAGACCGGCATCTAAAACGCCGGTCTTGATAAATGTGCTACGTTGCGTCCTTGCAGTCCCACGCTAAGAAGCCATAGACTCTTTAGGTACTGTTATAGCTGTCGGTGTTCATCCTGATGTGAAGAGAGCCTGAGCTTATCTATTGCATTAAATGTTAACTTTCTGTTCGCAGCTCCTGTTTACAGGTCTCTGTAAGCCTTTCTGTGGACTTGCCATGTGTTCCGGAATAGTGGAGAACTATGTGGCAGCCATGGTGCTCAGTGGTGCCGGAGATGCCCTCGGTTACAAAAATCGCGAATGGGAATTCTGTACGAAGGGTTCGAAGATTCATGCGGCACTGGCCGAACTAGGAGGCATTGAAAACATAGATGTAAAAACGTGGATAGTAAGTGATGACACTGTCATGCATATCGCCACGGCTGAAGCTTTGGTGAAGGCAGGAAAAAACATTGAGCCTTCCAATCTATATCCTTTACTGGCAAAGAAATACAAGGAGTGTATGGATGACATGGTTGGCAGAGCACCAGGTAATATTAAAACATATTGTATTGATCCAATGCACACACAATACAAAGAAGTAACTCTGCAAATAGCATATGTTAAACATATTATACCGCTCTGTGTCTGCAGCTATTGCGCAGACCTTTTTGTCTCCGTGGTTACAGGCTATAAACAAGCCTGTGTGTGTCATCCAGGATTGCTCAGTTCTCTTTCTTAGAGGGGGATCCTTTCTGCGATTCTCTTCCTATTTCAGTTCGGGGGAAGGGAGCGTTTGGGTCCATTCTCAGGGGGCATGTCCTTTCTGCTGCAGATCTTTCCCTGTAACAGTCATAGTGTCTAACAGATTCAGCTGGTCGCAGTGAAAGGATTTTGCTGGTGGACCGCAAAATAAGGGAAAGAACAAACAGTACGTGGTGGTATACAGATTTTTATTGAATAACTCGGATATTTACTTGCAATTACAAAAGTATTCAGATGCAGGTGCTGCTTTGAAACCTGTAGAATGCTTTTCCTGGGACAACCCCTTTAAAAGGGTTATCCAAGACTATAAAAATGTCCCCCATATGCCAGGCCCCTCACACTGATTCTACTTACCTGGCCCCTGCTGCTTCTCCCCGTGTGCGAATGAAAACATCCGTTGTCTGGGGGAGCAGCCAATGGCAGACGGGGAAGGGGATGAGCCTCACTAGCATCGTGGGTGACGCTAGGGAGGCTCATCCCCGTCTGCCTTTAGCTGCCCGCTCCGACACCGGAGGTTTTCATCCGCGTACAAGGAGAAGCAGCAGCCGCGGTGCGGGGACCAGGAGCAGCGCAGGGAGCCAGTTAAGTATATTCATTGTGAGGGGCCCGGCATATGGGGGACCTTTTTTATAGTCTTGGAAAACCTCTTTAAGTGATTTCTGTTAGGGACTAGAGATGAGCGAACTTTAAAAAAAAGTTCGGCGTTCGGGTTGTGGTAATCGCCGCATCCCCTTATGGATTCCACTACCGCGGACTATTGCGGCATATGGAATCCATAAGGGGTGGCTTCCCCCAACCCGAACTGTTGAACAGCCGAAGGACCTGGGGTGACGTCAAATCCAGGATCAAATCCAGTGCTGAGCCACGCACCCTGCACTGATCACATGACGGTGACGTCACCCCAGGTCCTTCGGCTGTTCAACAGTTCGGGTTGGTGGAAGCCGCCCCTTATGGATTCCATATGCCGCGATAGTCCGTGGTAGTGGAATCCATAAGGGGATGCGGCAATTACCACAACCAACGCCGAACTTTTTTTTAAAGTTCGCTCATCTCTATTAGGGACCTTTACATGGGCAGGAAAAGTATGTAGCAAGTTCATCAGCTTTCATTTACAGGTAACATTGTTGTCGGCAGTAAATCTTCTGTTGGCAGTGTGCTGCCAACAAACACTAATTTTTATGTCCACATAATGGTATTTATTACGTAGAGAAAGTTAATACAAGGCACTTACTAATGTATTGTGATTGTGCATATTGCTTCCATTGCTGGCTTGATTCATTTTTCCGTAACATTATACACTGCTTGTATCCAGGGGTTATGCCCACCATGCAATCCAGCAGCGGTGGCCGTGCTTGCACACTATAGGAAAAAGCAGCGGCCTCTCTGGTGGCCAGGAACATAGCAGTGCACATAGGTATGAATACACAACAACTCCCATCGCTCAACATCCACTGCAGTGCAGATACGGGGTGGCCGGAGGGGAGTTACTGCACATACGTACCAATGCACTATCCCATGGTCCCAGCCACCAGAGAGGCTAGTGCCTTTTGCTTTAGTGTGCAGCACGGCCACTGATGCTGGATTGCAGGGTGGTTGTAACCATGGAATTGAGCAGTGTATAGTGTATAAGTGACTCCATTACATATTTGGAATAGGCTCATGTATATACCAGGTTTTGTTATGATGATGTCCCTCCTCACATTATATCCGCTGAGGAGAAGCCTGTCATAATAGATCCCACTAATCGTCACAGGAAGGAGGAGCAGGATTGAAAGTGCGGCACAGTGGTCGGTCCCTGCCCCTTGATCCGCCCCTTAGGAGTGTGGCCTTAGCTATTTGAAGCGGCATTCGGCGCGGCCGCTTCACGGCCATCACAGCGCCGGAGGACGCCGCCACAGTATGTTAGTGTGGTAGCGTTTAGGCAGGTATCTTTAATGTTTGTGGCTCCGGATGATTCTGCATAGGATGAAACGCGTAGAGCGTGTAATGAGACAGGAGACCCACCTAAATGAATGACTGAGGTGTGGGGGTGATAGAGGCACTTTTGCAAGCACACTTAGGTGTAATTAACAGCCAGCAGGCAGCACCATTTTTGCTACAGCATAAAAGTGCCTCTTGAGGAGCAGCAAGGGGTCATTTAAAACATATGACTGGCGCATGTCTCCTTAACCCTCACGAGCACTGAATACAGTGCCTACTTGTAAGTTACCCTAATTATACACATTCAGACCTGCATCCATAGTCCACACTCTGGATGGGCTATTTGATGTGACTCTGGATGTGACGTGTGTAGTCTCAACATACAAATTATAGGACAGTAGGAGTGTGCATGGTACAAAATTGCGCTCACCGTCTGTTGAGGAGATACACACATGTACAATTGGCAACAAAGCACCCTGTTTTTAATTTAAATTAATAAAAGTTATATTTTAGCGTCTTTGGTTATATTCAGTGATAGGAAAAATGAATCCACCCAGCAAAGTAGGCAATATGGACAATCACAATATATTAGTAAGTGCCTTGTATTAACTTTATCTACATGATAAATACCATTTGCTGAAGTAAGACAACCCCTTTAAAAAGGAAAGAGCAATGTTGTTGTGAACATGGCCTTAAAAGGGGTTGTTCAGGAATATAAAATAGGAAATATTATTTAAAAAAATAACAGTACTTAAACAGCATGCTGTCACTGCAGCAGAGTAAATAGAGACTGGCGGCGATCATCAAAGTGGCGGTGCTGGTGTGGTGGGGCATTTAACAGGAAAGAATAGTAACTTCCATTTAGTGGCAAACACAGTCTATGCAAAGGTCTATTCAATGGGGTCGAGCTGCGCCCAGGCCATGTGACATCGTCGTGATGTCACTGGCCAGCAGGAAGCAGCGAGAAGGCTGTGGCTCTACTGCAACCATCGCTGTCTTCTCAAACAGCTGATCGGCTGGGGTCCCAGGTGCCGGACCCCCATCAGATGTTGATGACCTATCCAAAGGATAGATCATCAGTAAGAAAAAGTACAGAACCCCTTAAAGTTTGCATCACAACTGCACAGAAGACCCAGCAGAACATAAAAGCTGTTCAGCCTGATGAATTCTAGATCTGATGTTCAGTTTTTCAGTCCAATGTAAAAAAAAAACAAAAAAACGCTTTGCTTCAACGTTGAAGATATTACTGGCTAAACTGATATATTTCTTGTGTCCATACAGGAGGTACTTGCATGAGCAGTGCATATCAGCTAAATCCCGAAACTCCAGATGGATGGATGATCCCATTCCATAAATCCGCAGGAGGGTGCGGTGCAGCTATGAGAGCTATGTGCATAGGATTGAGGTTTCCACGCCCAGAGCAACTGAATGACCTGATACGCATCAGTGTAGAGAGTGGTAGAATGACACACCACAATCCTACAGGATACCTGGGTTCACTGGTGTCTGCATTGTTCACCTCTTATGCCATAAACCGTAAGCCTCCACACGAGTGGGGTAAGGGTTTGCTGGATGTGCTGCCTTTGGTAAAGGAGTATGTCATAGATGCCGGACGGGATGTGTCGGAAAATCTGGATGCATGGTAAGTGTGCTATCATGTTTGCTTTAGTTTACAGTAGCAAAATGCATCTTCTTGTATGTGATGTACAGTAGTGCCACATTGTCCAAGGCTAATTTACCAATGCTAGGTACTGTGCCCAATAGACAACTCAAAGAGAGTAGGTCTTAACTGTAGTTCCGGACTTGGCACATGTAGTGGCCTAATCCATAAGCAGGATATCTTGCAGAAATTCTACTCAGAGGGTAACTATGGGTGGAGATGGAGTCTCCCACCTGAGTGCCAAACAAGACCATACAGAGGTCCACAGTACATGAAAGGAGAAGGAACCTCCATTCCCACAAGCCTATGATAGTGGTGGACAGGCTGCTGTTGAACAGGGGAGAAGGGATGGGAGAAGGAAGGGCGTCTCCCGAACCGCAGTTTGGCCACGAAGATTAGATAAGCTGCAGGTGAGATGGTTACCGAAGATAATAGCTGCAGATGTGAAGAGCCAATGTCATAGCCCGTGCATCAATCCTGGGAAATACCACATGCAGCTGTGACACTTACCCAGGAAATAACTCCTTTAATGTTCCTGAAAGAAGACCCCAAGCTTAGGCACTAGAGGCCGAAACATTGCCCTCCATCAGGGAGGTCCTCCATAGGACTTTTCAGCTGTAAATCCGTTATGGATAATGTGCCTTTAGGAGACTGCAACAGTCACAATTTATGTACCCTCATACTGAGTGAATTAACTGTTGCAGTGTTTGCAGCTTTTATGAACAGTGCTCAGACATTGTGGAAAAACAAAAAACTGTTTTAATTTACTTAGGACAAAGCAGAAACCATTAAAGGGGTTCTTCGGGCTCGCTTATGTTCATGACCTACCCTCCGGATATCAGATCGGCGGGGGTCTGACATCGGCTGCCGATCAGCTGTATGAGGAGACAGCATGTGCAGTGCGCACGTGCCGTATCCCTTCTGTCTTCCTGCGCACCGCTACTACCTATGGCAAAGCAGCAGCAAGCAGGAAGAGAGACGGCACATGCTCATCGCACGCTGTCTCCTCATCTCAACTGGGGTGCCGGGTGTCGGACCGCCACCAATCTGATATTGATGACCTATCCTGAGGTCATCAATATATGAGAGCCCAGAGAACCCCTTTAACTGTAACATCATCATCAAGATAGAGAGTACCAGAGATAACATCGTCATAACCAGACAGTCCATACACTGGAATAACTGCACTTTAATAAATAGTAATGCTTAATACAGCAACATCTACTATCCGCTTAAATGGGTTATCCAAACCCTATAATGCCCCCTCTAATGCCCGGGCCCCTCACACAGGTTGTACTTACGTACCTTGCTCCCCGGCACCCGCGTAGCTTCCAATGCCCCGCACAGCCGCTGCTATATCTTCACATTTAAACATCCGGCGACAGTGATGGGACAGGAAAGCCAAAGGCAGGCCGCAACAGGGACGACCCTCCCCATCGCCGGATGTTTTGATTCGTGCAACGGGTGATACAGAGGCAGCCACGCGAGCATCAGTAGCGACAGGGGTGCCGAGGAGCAAGGTAAGTACAACCTGTGTGAGGGGCTCTGGCATTAGAGGGGGCATTATATGGGTGGATAACCCCTTTAACATAGTTTATCCACCAAGAATATGAGCTGTCAATATCTTTGTGGTGCCCACCTATGGACTTAAGATACTGTATGTATTGTGGGGAGTTGCCATGATAGGCAGGTGGTAGTGATGCAGTGAGACAGGGACACAAGCAGGTTAAACTCTGAAAACAGCGTTTTATTCACACTTTCAAATAAAACAGAAACAGCCTTAACTCAGGCACGAATAAACACCTCCGCCACTATTACATAACAATCCCTCCCTATATGAGGGCCTAGCTGCCAGACACTTGGCACACAGTTACCTTGATTGGTACAGCATCAGTCCCCAGGTAGTTCACCCCTCTGATTCTTTGAAAGAGAACATAACAGTATAAGCCGTGTACGTGGGTGCGCTCCTCAGCATACAGCGAAGTCACGAACGAGGAAAGCAACACCAGCTTTTGCCAAAACAGTATCTTACTCAAATGTGGCAATGAGCACAACCACAAGTGCTGGGCAGCCCGAAGGCTGAGACCCTAGTGCTACACAGTGCGGCGCCCTCCGATGGATGTCGGAGGAAAGTGCGGTAATTTACCTCCTGGCGGGCACAATTAAATTGCCACGCCTTACCTGTTATTACCCTAAAAGATCATGAACAACTGTTTGGGTGTGTGGTACGGGCAGGCCTGGGCTGCAGCACAATGTCTTACAATCTTGAAGTGCTCTACAGTAGAGATGAGCGAATCAAAGCTGACGAAGTGGAATTCGTTTAGAATTTCAGGAAAAATTTGATTCGTAATGAATGCGAATTTCCTCGCGTTTCGTGATAACGAATTTCTAACATGGCTACAAAGGCGGCTAAAATGGCGGCTAGACATGTGAGGACAAAGAGCAAGGAACTCTAGGAAGGCGGGATGACCCATAATGCCATGCATGCAGCCAATAAGCAGCCAGCCAGCCCGGTGATGTCACAGCCCTATAAATACGGTGGCCATCTTAGATTCTGCTATTCACAATCTTACTTTGTTCAGGGACAGACGTGTATGCAGGCGCTCGGGAAAGTGAAAGAAAAACTAATTGTAATAAAAAGTAAAGAAGCAATTTACTAGTGCAGGGAAAGGATAGTGAGAGGAATCATTTCACAGGCAGGCAGGGCCGGTGCAAGGATTTTTGCCGCCCTAGGCAAAAGAAAAGTTTGCCGCCCCCCCCCCCCTCCTTTGTCATTCTCCCCCCCCCCCCCCCGTCAATCTTCACCCCTCCTCCTTTGTCATTCCCCCCCCCCCTTGTCATTCTTCCTCCCCTCTTGTCATTCTTCTCCCCCCCTCTTGTCATGCTTCCTCCCCTCTTGTCATTCTTCTCCCCCCCTCTTGTCATGCTTCCTCCCCTCTTGTCATTCTTCTACCCCCCTCTTGTCATGCTTCCTCCCCTCTTGTCATTCTTCTACCCCCCTCTTGTCATTCTTCTCCCCCCTCTTGTCATTCTTCTCCCCCTCTTGTCATTCTTCTCCCCCTCTTGTCATTCTTCTCCCCCCTCTTGTCATTCTTCCCCCCTCTCTCCCCACCTGTAATGTAGCGTGGCGGCGCTTTATGGTCCAGGGGTACAGGAGCTTTAGATTCCTGTACCTGACGGACTGACAGGAAGTGCACACTGTGTGCGCACTTCATGTCAGTCCGGCCGAGTACAGGAGACACATGCTCCTGTACCCATGGCCATAAGAGCTCGGCACGCTGTGGACTGACAGGAGGGAGCGCTGGCAGCTTCCCTCCTGTCAGCTCCTTTCCTCTTGCTGTGCCCGGGCGGTGCGCCCTCATGGACGCACCAGCCCGGGCAGTGCTGCAGCCGCCTGAGGCTCTATACAGAGCGCTCGGGCGGCTGCAGCATGAGGCAGGGCCGGCGCTCCTAGCAGCGCCCCTTGCCAAGGGGCGCTCTACGCGGCGGCCTAGTCCGCTTATAGGACGCGCCGGCCCTGCAGGCAGGAAAAGACGTGTGCAGATGCTAGGGAGAGTCATAGGAAAATCCTCATTGTGGAAAAAAAAGCGATTTACAAGTGCAGGGAAACATTACTTGGGGATCTATATAGTCTCATAATACAGCTCTGTCATTCCAGCAATTAGTTATTGGGGTGCAAGTGCTATGTTGGTAAGCATTTAGTGGCTTTTATCTGTGGAAAAAGATAAATATATACGCAGGTCACTTTGTTGTTATTTATGCTTAAATCATTTGCGGTCATTTCTGGTGAAAGTGTATCGGGTAGTGTTGAGCGACCCCGAACTGTAAAGTTTGGGTTCGTACCGGACTTTAGAGTTTTTTGTACCCGGATCGAACCTGAACTTTTCCATAAAAGTACAAGTTTGGTGTTCGGCCATTTAATAAAGCTTGTTAAAAGGTTGCAGGGCAGCCAATCAACAAGTGTTTAAGATGTGTGCCCTTAGAAACCATCACAACCATGCCTACTAATGTCATGGCTGTGATTGGCCAGTGCAGCATGTGATCCAGCCTCTATATAAGCTGGAGTCATGTATCGCCGCACGTCACGTCAGCTCTTACTAGTGTAGGGATAGGATGCTGCTGCTGTGAGGGAGAGATTAGGAAAGAATCTGATATCAGAGCCTGGTGTTAAGTCTGCGATGTACAGAGATTATTATTTTTTGTTTTTTTGTGTGGGTGCAATGCAACATTTTTGTTCCCTGCCCTGAGCCCAGTGACACAGAAAAATAAGTTTTAATCCGTCTGTTAATTAGGTGGGCGTCGGCGGCCATTTTGTGCAAGTGCAGTGCACTTTCACCTACATATGTGCCAGTGACAATAATTTAATCCTGTTCTTGTAGTTCAGTGGGCGACATATACCCATTTTTTAACTGCACCTGCACTGCATATGTGCCAGGGGAAGGGAAAATAATATAGGTAATCCGTCTGTGAGTTCAGGGCCCCAGGGAGTGAAATATTCACATTTTTTACTATAAAGTACCCCTGTACTGCATATCTGACAGTGAAATCAATTCAGTAAATCCATCTGTTAGATTCTGGGAGGACAAATCCACTTTTTTTGGCGGTCAAGTACCCCTGCAGCCTGCTCTGTGTATCTGACAGGGAAATCAATTCAGTAAATTAATCTGTTAGACTCTGGGGGGACATTTCCACGTTTATCAGTCCAGTCATTCACAAGTGGCTTTGAGGGTGTGTTCCTGCTGCACTGCATACCTGACTGGAAAATATATTCTGTAAATTTGGCGGCGTTTAGATTGCTGGGTGATCTGTACTCCTTTTTTCTTTCAAACTGCCCCTGCACTGCATACCTGACTGGGAAATATATTCAGTAAATTCGGCGGCGTTTATATTGCTGGGTGATCTGTACCCCTTTTTTCTTTCAAACTACCCCTGCACTGCATACCTGACTGGGAAATATATTCTGTACGCTGGCAGACGCGCTGCTGATGGCATTCCCACCTGACACCGGGGCCTCAGTGGAAGCACAAGGTGAAGGCAAAGGAGGAGGAAGAAGTCGCCAACGCAGCTGGGGCACCGCCAGCACCTCAGAAGGAAGGGTTAGCATGGCCCAAATGTGGAAAAGCTTTGTCACCACGCCACAAGAACCAGCACCACCAGCTGATATGGAACGTCTCAGCAGGAGGCAGCATTTCAGCAACATGGTGGAACAGTATGCGTGCACACGCCTACACGTACTGACTGATGGGTCTGCCCCATTCAACTTCTGGGTCTCCAAATTGGGTACTTGACCTGAGCTTGCCCTTTACGCCTTGGAGGTGCTGGCCTGCCCTGCAGCCAGTGTATTGTCTGAACGTGTGTTTAGCACGGCAGGGGGCGTTATCACAGACAAGCGCAGCCGTCTGTCCACAGCCAATGTGGACAAGCTCACATTCATTAAAATGAACCAGGCATGGATCCCACAGGACTTGTCTGTACCTTGTGCAGAATAGACATGTATACCGGCCTCACCCAGCCTGTGTTATACTCCAGCGCACTTTCTCTTTGTTTTCTTTTCTATATTTCCCAATGTTTTGGATCTCCTCCTCCTAAGATTATTATTTTTAATTT
This sequence comes from Bufotes viridis, assembly GCA_033119425.1. Lineage (NCBI taxonomy): Eukaryota > Metazoa > Chordata > Amphibia > Anura > Bufonidae > Bufotes > Bufotes viridis. Next base: position 108,647,673 of record CM065595.1, read on the forward strand.
TTATGTATTTTATGTTATTTTGTCATTTCCCTATCCACATTTGTTTTCAGGGCAATTGTCCAGCTCTTACCCCCATTTTGCTTCCTTTTGTAGCACTCTACGCCCTTTTCATTACTTTTTTAGAGCCATTTTAGTGCCCCAAAGATCGGGTGCCCATTGACTTCAATGGGGTTCGGGGTCAAGTTCGGATCCCGAACTCGAACTTTGCGAAGAAGTTCGGCCGAACCCAGCGAACCCGAACTTCCAGGTGTTCACTCAACTCTAGTATAGGGCGGTATTTCAGTAATACACGAAAAATATAAACACACTGCACATTTGCAGTCATTTCTGGTGAAAGAGTATAGGGCGGTTTTTCAGTAATACACGAAACATTTAAACGCACTGCACGGTTGCATTCATTTCCGGTGAAAGAGGGGCTTATTTAATTAAAAAAATAAAAATGTATACGCACTTCACTCTTTAATTATTTTCTGGTTAAAGTGTATAGTGGCCTTTTTCCTTCCAACAAGAAACATATTCTCGGGTTACTTCTGCAGTTATTTCTGGTGAAAGGGTACAGGGCATATTACAGTAAAAAAAGAAAAATATATATATTGTGGGGAGTCGCTCTGGTAGACAGCGGTGCGGGTGCAGTACCGAGGCAAAACAAAGAGTCCAGGATGTGCAATAAACAGTGTTTTATTCACACTGACACAAAAATACACAGCAAACAGTCTTTCGGTGGTAATTCACACATGTCAGAAACAAGGAAGCAAAACAAAACAGGCCAACACAGGTTCAGTCACCTGGGAGGTGTAGGTGCAGGTTCGCACCAGGCTGTCGGCCCAGCCGCAGGAGAATCCACCTTCAGGTAGCCAGGAACAAAAGCCACCTCCTTGCTGAGCTCTTTCCTCCAGGACAGAGAACTCCAGAGCCCTGTTAGCAGGCTCCAGGATAATCACCACCTCAGACACAGCTGCTGGCTGTGTTTTATACCCAGCCCAAAACCAGGACTGGATCGTGGGGAGCAGCCACCCACCCTACACTTTAGCTGCTCCCGGTAAGAGCCGGCCCGGATCGGCTTTGCAGCCATGCTATTTAACAGAGTCAAACAGCACTAGCTGCTGCAGACAAAAAACCCGGCTCTTACCTCACCGAGGCCAGCAACCTCGGTGACACGTACCTGCCATCAAATATGACACCTTGCACCCTCTTACACACCCCCTTTGTTCAACCCTGAGGGGTGAACACACGTGAGGCAGTGGACGCGGGACAGGGCATCTGCGTTACCCTGCAAGCGGCCTGCCCTGTGTTCCACGGAGAATTTGAAATTTTGAAGGGATAGGAACCACCTGGTGACCCGAGCATTCCTCTCCTTGGCCTGACTCATCCACTTGAGAGGGGAATGGTCGGTCACCAGACGGAACCTCCTCCCTAACAGGTAGTAGCGGAGAGATTCGAGTGCCCACTTGATAGCCAGGCACTCCCTCTCCACTATACTATATCTGGACTCGGCGGGACTGAGCTTACGGCTCAGGAAGACAACGGGATGTTCTTCCCCGTTGACCTCCTGAGACAGTACCGCACCGAGGCCTACCTCCGAGGCATCGGTCTGTACGACAAACTCCTTGTTGAAGTCGGGTGTCACCAAAACCGGGGACCCACACAGGGCCGACTTCAGAGCAGAGAAAGCCTCCTCCGCCTTCTCACTCCAGCTAACCCTCCCAGACTTTCGCCCCTTCAACAGGTCTGTCAATGGCGCTGCTATTGTGGCAAAGTGGGGCACAAACCTCATGTAGTATCCTACAATCCCCAGGAAGGACTTTACCTGCCTGGTGGTGACCGGTCGGGGCCAGTTACGAATGGCCTCTACCTTAGTTACCTGAGGTTTGATGACTCCCCGCCCGATTACATATCCCAGATATTTGGTCTCTTCCAACCCAATCGCACACTTTTTTGGATTGGCGGTTAGTCCAGCTTTCCTCAGGGCATCCACTACCGCCTGCACCTTGGGTAAATGGCTTTCCCAGTCGGTGCTGTGGATGACTACATCATCTAAGTAGGCCGAGGCGTACCGACGATGTGGTCGCAGCACTATGTCCATTAACCTTTGGAAAGTGGCGGGCGCCATGCAGGCCAAGGGTAACACCTTGTAGTGATACAGGCCCTGCGGGTAACAAACGCGGTTTTTCCTTAGCCGACTCCGTTAAGGGTACCTGCCAGTACCCTTTAGTGAGGTCCAGCACAGAAAAATAACGGGCTTGTCCTAAATTTTCAACAAGCTCGTCTACTCGGGGCATGGGATACGCGTCAAACTTGGATACTTCATTTAACTTGCGAAAGTCGTTGCAGAACACGTAACGTCCCATCCGGCTTAGGTATTAGGACTATGGGACTGGCCCACTCACTTTTCGACTCCTCAATGACATCGAGCTTCAACATTAACTGCACTTCCTCCGCGATGGCCCGCCGCCGAGCCTCGGGTACCCGGTATGGTTTTAACCGGACCTTGGCCTGAGGCTCAGTGACGATGTCATGTCGGATGAGAGACGTGCGGCCAGGGAGGTCCGAGAACACATCCGTGTTCCGACTGAGGAACTCCTGACTTCCTGAACTTGTTTGGAAGACAGGCTGTCTGCAATTTTCACCGTGGTTACTGCTTCACAGGCCTCGAACTGTGGGGCTGGACCCTTTCACCTAGAAGCCCTGGCTGGGGCTGTGGTCGTCGGCCGCGTCCCTATCTTTCCACGGCTTAAGTAAATTCACGTGGTACACCTGCTCCGGCTTGCGCCGCCTGGCTGGTGTACTTTGTAATTTACTTCCCTACCTTCTCGATCACCTCATAGGGGCCCTGCCACCTAGCTAGGAATTTGCTGTCAAGGGTGGGTACCAGAACCAAAACCCGATCTCCCGGATTGAAGTCCCGTACCTGAGCCTGACGATTGTACACCCTACTCTGGGCTTGTTGCGCTGCCTCCATATGCTCCCGGACCAAGGGCAACACCCTTTCCATCCGTTCCTGCATCTGGGCGACATACTCAATGACACTTTTGTGGGGGACAGGCTGTTGTTCCCATGCTTCCTTGGCGATATCCAACAGGCCCCGAGGGTGTCTGCCATAAAGCAGTTCGAAGGGCGAGAACCCAGTAGAGGCCTGGGGCACCTCTCGCACTGCGAACATGAGATAGGGCAGAAGCAGATCCCAGTCCTTCCCATCTCTAGACACCACCCTCTTTAACATATTTTTTAGAGTTTGGTTAAACCTCTCCACAAGACCGTCTGTTTGCGGATGGTAAACGGACGTCCGTAACTGCTTTATACGCAACAATTTACACAGTTCCCTCATTACTTTGGACATAAAAGGGGTCCCTTGGTCTGTCAGAACCTCTTTTGGCAGGCCCACACGGGAAAACATCTCCATTAACTCTTTGGCAATGAGCTTAGCTGAGGTATGTCGCAGAGGCACCGCCTCCGGATACCGAGTGGCATAGTCGAGAACTACCAGAATGTGTTGGTGGCCCCTGGCAGACCTTGGTACAGGCCCAATTAAATCCATAGCGATTCGCTCAAACGGTACTTCAATAATTGGCAGAGGTACCAGAGGACTACGGAAATGTGGCTGGGGCTAGTTATCTGACAGGTTGGACAGGACTTACAATAATTTTCTACCTCCTTGAACACACTGGGCCAATAAAACCGCTGCAGTATGCGGTCCTGGGTTTTCTGCCACCCCAGGTGTCCCCCAAGAACATGTTGGTGGGCAAGCTCCATGACAAGCTTGCGATACGCTGTGGGCACCACCAACTGTTCAACAGGTTCACCTCGGATTTGGTTCACCCGATACAACATATCCTGCAGAACAATGAATCGCGGAAACATTAATTCAGCCCCTGGTTTCTGGGGTTTACCATCAATTTCCAGCACATTCTCCCAGGCCCTGGTTAGGGTTTGGTCCCGTGTTGTGCGGTCCCAAAATTTTCCCCGGAGACATTGAGGTCTGCCAACTCAGGCCCCGGTGGCAAGTCCTCCGTGTCTCCCACCATTACACTCAGTGGGGTTGTCTCCCCACTACCGCTGCAGCAGTGGTCACCCCTACCGCTGGCCCTTCAGACTCGGGCTCCCAGGGTTCTGGCCTTCCAGGGGTATCAGGCCACTCTGCTAGGGTTACCCCTGTCTCAGGGCTATTAGTCACTTTCATCTCAGGCCACAGTGACGGAAAACCAGGGAAGTCTCTCCCAATTATTAGTTCATAGGGTAGCTTTGTGGAGATCACCACTTCACAAGTCCAGGTGCCGGCCGCCGTGGACAGAGACATTACAGCAGTGGGATAGTCCTTTAAGTCTCCGTGTATGCACACCACACCAACTTTCCGGCCCGTATACTGGGTGGGCTGTACCAGGGCAGCACTTACCAGGGTTACCAGGCTCCCTGAGTCCAACAGCGCCACTGCCAGGTTATCCCCGACTTGCACCTGGCACAGATGACGATTGTCTATTGTCTCGGGGTGCCGGTCGCACACAGTCTCCGGGCATACATGGAAGCCCGGTACCCATAATTAGTCTCCATGGGTTCCCCGATGGGGACAGTTGGCCCTTATGTGTCCAGGCTCCCGACACTGCCAGCAGACCACTGGGGATGGATCTGCAAGGGTACATCCCGGCGGGTTTGGCCGGCCGCCGGGACTGGGGTGGAGATTTCCGGGTTTGACTGGCCCCTCCCAAAAGAACCCCCTGCAGGTTTCTGGTGGCCTCATATCGCTCCACCAGGTCGACCATCTCAAGGGCATTGGTGGGGATACCTGGCCGATCCAGTGCTGAAGGGGTAAGGCAAGGCCCTCCAGAACATGTCAGCCAGCAGACGGTCCAGCATAGCAGTCGGACTTAGAATGTCAGGCTGCAGCCATTTTTGCAACCGGTGCAGCAACTCATAGTACTGCGGCCTGGCGGGTTCAGCCGCTTAAAGTCCCACTGGTGGACCCGCTGAGCCCGGACCAACACGCTTACCCCCAGTCTGGCCAGGATCTCCCCTTCACCGTGGAATAGTCAGCAGCCTGGTCATCTGCCAAATCAAAAAACTTGCTGGGGTCCGGATGCCAGGAACGGAGCAACCACCTCGGCCCACTGGTCACGGGGTAACTTTTCCTCACGGCGACCTTCTCAAAGACCGCCAGGTATGTCTCCACGCCGTCTGCGGGGTCATTTTGGGATCGCCGCACGGACCGCTTCCGGGCATCATGGACGTGGTGGGACGCCTCCTGCCGCCTGTAACGCCATCACATGTTGTAGCAGTAGCTGGTTGGTCTCCCGCTGCTGCACGTTAGCCTCTATGAGAGCCTTCACAGCAGCCTCCATGTTGCCAGAAATTCCTGCTTGCAACTTTGCTGGCTTAATATATATCATGCACTTTAGCAAAAATCTCGGCGTTCACGCCAGCCTCACTGCGCATGCCCGCATCCGACACCAAATGTGGGGAGTCGCTCTGGTAGGCAGCGGTGCGGGTGCAGTACCGAGGCAAAACAAAGAGTCCAGGATGTGCAATAAACAGTGTTTTATTCACACTGACACAAAAATACACAGCAAACAGTCTTTCGGTGGTAATTCACACATGTCAGAAACAAGGAGGCAAAACAAAACAGGCCAACACAGGTTCAGTCACCTGGGAGGTGTAGGTGCAGGTTCGCACTCAGGCTGTCGGCCCAGCCGCAGGAGAATCCACCTTCAGGTAGCCAGGAACAAAGCCACCTCCTTGCTGAGCTCTTTCCTCCAGGACAGAGAACTCCAGAGCCCTGTTAGCAGGCTCCAGGATAATCACCACCTCAGACACAGCTGCTGGCTGTGTTTTATACCCAGCCCAAAACCAGGACTGGATCGTGGGAGCAGCCACCCACCCTACACTTTAGCTGCTCCCGGTAAGAGCCGGCCCGATCGGCTTTGCAGCCATGCTATTTAACAGAGTCAAACAGCACTAGCTGCTGCAGACAAAAACCCGGCTCTTACCTCACCGAGGCCAGCAACCTCGGTGACACGTACCTGCCATCAAATATGACACCTTGCACCCTCTTACACACCCCCTTTGTTCAACCCTGAGGGGTGAACACACGTGAGGCAGTGGACGCGGGACAGGGCATCTGCGTTACCCTGCAAGCGGCCTGCCCTGTGTTCCACGGAGAATTTGAAATTTTGAAGGGATAGGAACCACCTGGTGACCCGAGCATTCCTCTCCTTGGCCTGACTCATCCACTTGAGAGGGGAATGGTCGGTCACCAGACGGAACCTCCTCCCTAACAGGTAGTAGCGGAGAGATTCGAGTGCCCACTTGATAGCCAGGCACTCCCTCTCCACTATACTATATCTGGACTCGGCGGGACTGAGCTTACGGCTCAGGAAGACAACGGGATGTTCTTCCCGTTGACCTCCTGAGACAGTACCGCACCGAGGCCTACCTCCGAGGCATCGGTCTGTACGACAAACTCCTTGTTGAAGTCGGGTGTCACCAAAACCGGGGACCCACACAGGGCCGACTTCAGACGCGGAGAAAGCCTCCTCCGCCTTCTCACTCCAGCTAACCCTCCCAGACTTTCGCCCTTCAACAGGTCTGTCAATGGCGCTGCTATTGTGGCAAAGTGGGGCACAAACCTCATGTAGTATCCTACAATCCCCAGGAACGACTTTACCTGCCTGGTGGTGACCGGTCGAGGCCAGTTACGAATGGCCTCTACCTTAGTTACCTGAGGTTTGATGACTCCCGCCCGATTACATATCCCAGATATTTGGTCTCTTCCAACCCAATCGCACACTTTTTTGGATTGGCGGTTAGTCCAGCTTTCCTCAGGGCATCCACTACCGCCTGCACCTTGGGTAAATGGCTTTCCCAGTCGGTGCTGTGGATGACTACATCATCTAAGTAGGCCGAGGCGCACCGACGATGTGGTCGCAGCACTATGTCCATTAACCTTGGAAAGTGGCGGGGCGCCATGCAGGCCAAAGGGTAACACCTTGTAGTGATACAGGCCCTGCGGGTAACAAACGCGCTTTTTCCTTAGCCGACTCCGTTAAGGGTACCTGCCAGTACCCTTTAGTGAGGTCCAGCACAGAAAAATAACGGGCTTGTCCTAAATTTTCAACAAGCTCGTCTACTCGGGCATGGGATACGCTACAAACTTGGATACTTCATTTAACTTGCGAAAGTCGTTGCAGAACCGCAACGTCCCATCCGGCTTGGGTATTAGGACTATGGGACTGGCCCACTCACTTTTCGACTCCTCAATGACATCGAGCTTCAACATTAACTGCACTTCCTCCGCGATGGCCCGCCGCCGAGCCTCGGGTACCCGGTATGGTTTTAACCGACCTTGGCCTGAGGCTCAGTGACGATGTCATGTCGGATGAGAGACGTGCGGCCAGGAGGTCCGAGAACACATCCGTGTTCCGACTGAGGAACTCCCTGACTTCCTGAACTTGTTTGGAAGACAGGCTGTCTGCAATTTTCACCGTGGTTACTGCTTCACAGGCCTCGAACTGTGGGGCTGGACCCTTTTCACCTAGAAGCCCTGGCCGGGGCTGTGGTCGCCGGCCGCGTCCCTATCTTTCCACGGCTTAAGTAAATTCACGTGGTACACCTGCTCCGGCTTGCGCCGCCCTGGCTGGTGTACTTTGTAATTTACTTCCCTACCTTCTCGATCACCTCATAGGGGCCCTGCCACCTAGCTAGGAATTTGCTGTCAAGGGTGGGTACCAGAACCAAAACCCGATCTCCCGGATTGAAGTCCCGCACTCGAGCCTGACGATTGTACACCCTACTCTGGGCTTGTTGCGCTGCCTCCATATGCTCCCCGGACCAAGGGCAACACCCTTTCCATCCGTTCCTGCATCTGGGCGACATACTCAATGACACTTTTGTGGGGACAGGCTGTTGTTCCCATGCTTCCTTGGCGATATCCAACAGGCCCCGAGGGTGTCTGCCATAAAGCAGTTCGAAGGGCGAGAACCCAGTAGAGGCCTGGGGCACCTCTCGCACTGCGAACATGAGATAGGGCAGAAGCAGATCCCAGTCCTTCCCATCTCTAGACACCACCCTCTTTAACATATTTTTTAGAGTTTGGTTAAACCTCTCCACAAGACCGTCTGTTTGCGGATGGTAAACGGACGTCCAGTAATCTGCTTTATACGCAACAATTTACACAGTTCCCTCATTACTTTGGACATAAAAGGGGTCCTTGGTCTGTCAGAACCTCTTTGGCAGGCCCACACGGGAAAACATCTCCATTAACTCTTTGGCAATGAGCTTAGCTGAGGTATGTCGCAGAGGCACCGCCTCCGGATACCGAGTGGCATAGTCGAGAACTACCAGAATGTGTTGGTGGCCCTGGCAGACTTTGGTACAGGCCCAACTAAATCCATAGCGATTCGCTCAAACGGTACTTCAATAATTGGCAGAGGTACCAGAGGACTACGGAAATGTGGCTGGGGGCTAGTTATCTGACAGGTTGGACAGGACTTACAATAATTTTCTACCTCCTTGAACACACTGGGCCAATAAAACCGCTGCAGTATGCGGTCCTGGGTTTTCTGCCACCCCAGGTGTCCCCCAAGAACATGCTGGTGGGCAAGCTCCATGACAAGCTTACGATACGCTGTGGGCACCACCAACTGTTCCACAGGTTCACTCGGATTTGGTCTCACCCGATACAACATATCCTGCAGAACAATGAATCGCGGAAACATTAATTCAGCCCCTGGTTTCTGGGGTTTACCATCAATTTCCAGCACATTCTCCCAGGCCCTGGTTAGGGTTTGGTCCCGGTGTTGTGCGGTCCCAAAATTTTCCCCGGAGACATTGAGGTCTGCCAACTCAGGCCCCGGTGGCAAGTCCTCCGTGTCTCCCACCATTACACTCAGTGGGGTTGTCTCCCCACTACCGCTGCAGCAGTGGTCACCCCTACCGCTGGCCCTTCAGACTCGGGCTCCCAGGGTTCTGGCCTTCCAGGGGTATCAGGCCACTCTGCTAGGGTTACCCCTGTCTCAGGGCTATTAGTCACTTTCATCTCAGGCCACAGTGACGGAAAACCAGGGAAGTCTCTCCCAATTATTAGTTCATAGGGTAGCTTTGTGGAGATCGCCACTTCACAAGTCCAGGTGCCGCCGCCGTGGACAGAGACATTACAGCAGTGGGATAGTCCTTTAAGTCTCCGTGTATGCACACCACACCAACTTTCCGGCCCGTATACTGGGTGGGCTGTACCAGGGCAGCACTTACCAGGGTTACCAGGCTCCCTGAGTCCAACAGCGCCACTGCCAGGTTATCCCCGACTTGCACCTGGCACAGATGACGATTGTCTATTGTCTCGGGGTGCCGGTCGCACACAGTCTCCGGGCATACATGGAAGCCCGGTACCCATAATTAGTCTCCATGGGTTCCCCGATGGGGACAGTTGGCCCTTATGTGTCCAGGCTCCCGACACTGCCAGCAGACCACTGGGGATGGATCTGCAGGGGTACATCCCGGGCGGGTTTGGCCGGCCGCCGGACTGGGGTGGAGATTTCCGGGTTTGACTGGCCCCGTCCCAAAAGAACCCCTGCAGGTTTCTGGTGGCCTCATATCGCTCCACCAGGTCGACTCATCTCAAGGGCATTGGTGGGGGATACCTGGCCGATCCAGTGTTGAAGGGGGTAAGGCAAGGCCCTCCAGAACATGTCAGCCAGCAGACGGTCCAGCATAGCAGTCGGACTTAGAATGTCAGGCTGCAGCCATTTTTGCAACCGGTGCAGCAACTCATAGTACTGCGGCCTGGCGGGTTCAGCCGCTTTAAAGTCCCACTGGTGGACCCGCTGAGCCCGACCAACACGCTTACCCCCAGTCTGGCCAGGATCTCCCCTTCACCGTGGAATAGTCAGCAGCCTGGTCATCTGCCAAATCAAAAACTTGCTGGGGTCCGGATGCCAGGAACGGAGCAACCACCTCGGCCCACTGGTCACGGGTAACTTTTTCCTCACGGCGACCTTCTCAAAGACCGCCAGGTATGTCTCCACGCCGCCTGCGGGGGTCATTTTTGGGATCGCCGCACGGACCGCTTCCGGGCATCATGGACGTGGTGGGACGCTCCTGCCGCCTGTAACGCCATCACATGTTGTAGCAGTAGCTGGTTGGTCTCCGCTGCTGCACGTTAGCCTCTATGAGAGCCTTCACAGCAGCCTCCATGTTGCCAGAAATTCCTGCTTGCAACTTTGCTGGCTTAATATATATCATGCACTTTAGCAAAAACTTCGGCGCTCACGCCAGCCTCACTGCGCATGCCCGCATCCGACACCAAATGTGGGAGTCGCTCTGGTAGACAGCGGTGCGGGTGCAGTACCGAGGCAAAACAAAGAGTCCAGGATGTGCAATAAACAGTGTTTTATTCACACTGACACAAAAATACACAGCAAACAGTCTTTCGGTGGTAATTCACACATGTCAGAAACAAGGAGGCAAAACAAAACAGGCCAACACAGGTTCAGTCACCTGGGAGGTGTAGGTGCAGGTTCGCACCAGGCTGTCGGCCCAGCCGCAGGAGAATCCACCTTCAGGTAGCCAGGAACAAAAGCCACCTCCTTGCTGAGCTCTTTCCTCCAGGACAGAGAACTCCAGAGCCCTGTTAGCAGGCTCCAGGATAATCACCACCTCAGACACAGCTGCTGGCTGTGTTTTATACCCAGCCCAAAACCAGGACTGGATCGTGGGGAGCAGCCACCCACCCTACACTTTAGCTGCTCCCGGTAAGAGCCGGCCCGGATCGGCTTTGCAGCCATGCTATTTAACAGAGTCAAACAGCACTAGCTGCTGCAGACAAAAAACCCGGCTCTTACCTCACCGAGGCCAGCAACCTCGGTGACACGTACCTGCCATCAAATATGACACCTTGCACCCTCTTACAATATGCTCTGCACTGTTGCAGTGATTTCTGTTAAAAGCGTATAGGGGCGTATTTCGGTCAAAAATAAAAATATATACGCAGTGCACTGTTGCAGTTATTTCCGCTGAAAGCGTATAGGGGCGTATTTCAGTACTTAAAGAAATCTATATACGCACTTCACTCTTTAATTTTTTTCTGGTCAAAGAGTATAGTGGCCAATTTCAGTGCAACAAGAAATATATATTCTCAGTGCACTGCTACAGTGATTTATGTTGAAAGCGTATAGGGGATTATTTCAGTACTTCAAGAAATATATATACACAGTTCACTCTTTAATTTTTTTCTGGTCAAAGCGTATAGGGTCGTATTTTAGTACAACAAGAAAACTATATTCTCTGTGCATTTCCGCTGTTAATGTGGTGAAAGCGTTTAGTGGCCTATTTCAGTACAAAAAGAAAAATATATTAGTCGCTTTTAGGGGTGTTTTAATTTCCATTTAATTGGTTTAGTTCAGCTACAAGTATGTCAGGCAGAGAAGTGCCAGGGCAGAGGTCTGAATGTTTCTGGCGCAAGCAGAGGTCGCAGCAGAGTAAGGGGTCATGGCAGCAGTAGTCGCAGCAAGAGGCCTGAGCTCCCGGTGTCATCTACCGGTTGTGTCTTGACCAGCAACCCAGCGGTTCTTGATTGGTTAACTCAGTCATCCACGTCATCCCAAGTGACATCAGACACCCCCAGCCAACAGTCGGTGGGTTCGTCAGACACAACCCTTAGTTGGCATGGCCCTGTGCCCTGACCTGCCCTCAACCTGCCTCTGGCCTTTTCTGTTCCCTCTTCACGAGAAGTACTACATGCAGTGCGCTCAGTTTCACTTTTCAGCGCGGAAGAGCCACTAGAGGACAGTCAGAAGCTACTGCCCAGCCAAGATGTGGAGGAGACATCCACCGCTTCCTCTGCTAGGCAGGCAAGTAGTGATAAGGAGAGTAGCACAGGAGCTTGTGTTGGGAGTGGTCAGGCTCCTGACCCAAAGGCCATTGAGGAGGACATCAGTGATGTGCAGACACTACTCGATGATGATGAAGCCGATTGCACTTAAAAGCCGGGTGAAGAAGGGGCTTTGTCCTCATCAGAAGAAGAGGGTGGCATCGTGCCCGTCAGGCAGCGGCTGAGCTAGCAAGTCCGGGAGTCAGCAGGGTGGAAGCAGTTGGAGGTCGGGAGCCAAACGGGCATGGGGAAGACCACCCACTTTGCAGCAGCCTACCTGCCCGGAAAGGAGTGGTGCACGGGTTCACAGAAGCAGCAGCATTAGCAGTCAGCCAGTGAGTAGTGTTGGGGGGAAAATAAGGTACTCGGTGGTGTGGTAGTTTTTTGTGAAGCCACCGGAGGAGGTCAACATATGTAGAATATGTGGGCAGAAGGTGAAGTGTGGCCGGGGTGCCAATGTTGGCACCACGGCCCTGCATCAACATATACAGCGTCACCATCAAGTAGCCTGGGAGAACCGTGGCTCCGATGTGGTGGTCCAGCCTGCCACAGCTACCACTACATCACCCAGTGGCACGCACCCAGTTTCAGCCAATCAAGGCTCCACCACCTCAGCCGAAGGGAGCTGTCTGTCAATACCGTCTTCTGCTAGTCCAGATGCTCCTGCTCCTACTCCTTGTCAGTCATTCCATCAGCAATCGATCACTGAAGCGATTGCCAAGAGACAACAGTATGCATGCGCGCATCCAACGGCGCAGAAGCTGAACGTGCTCCTGTCCAAGTTGCTGGTGCTTCAGTCCCTCTCTTTCCAAGTGGTAGACTCTGCACCTTTCAGAGAAGTGATGGCTTTTGCCGAGCCGAGGTGGAGAGTCCCAAGCCGTCATTTCTTTGCAAAAAAGGCAGTACCAGCCCTGCACACACATGTAGAACAGAAGGTGGGCCAATCCTTGAGCCTGTTGGTGTCTGCCAAAGTGCACAGCAGTGCCGACGTGTGGAGCTGTAACTACGGTCAGGGACAATACATGTCCTTTACAGCCCAATGGGTGAATGTAGTTCCTGCACAGCCACACCAGCCACTTGGACAGGTCACACCACTTCCGCCTCCACGTTGTCACCCCGTTAGTACTGCGACAATGTCCGCCTCTACCTCCTCATCCTCCACCATGTCCTCCACTGCAGGGACAAGTCACAATGCCCCTCCAGCATACCACATGTGCAGGGTTCGGCAGTGTCACGCTGTTCTGCACCTGGTTTGCCTTGGTGAACGGAGTCACATAGGGGAGGAACTGCTTTGCGTGATGCATCAAGAAATCTAATCCTGGCTTTCTCTGCGACAACTGAAAATCGGAACCATGCTGTCCGACAACGAGAAGAACATGGTGTCGGCGCTGCATCAAGGAAGGCTGAGCCATGCGCCCTGCATGGCACACGTGTTCAATCTGGTTGTCAAGCGGTTCCTGAAGTCTTCCACTAATCTGCAAGACATCCTAAAAATGGCCAGGAAACTTTGCATGCACTTCAGCCACTCGTACACCACAAAGCACACCCTCCTTGTGCTGCAGCGACAGAACGGCATCTCCCAACATAGGCTGACATGCACCTGTTGGAATTCCACCCTCCATATGTTGGACCGACTATTCGAACAGAGAAAGGCCATCAACGATTTCTTGATGATGCTAGTGGATAGGAGTACTCCCCTGTCTAACTTCGATGTCAGCCATTGGCAGCTCATGCGTGACACCTGCTGTTTGCTCGGGCCTTTTGAGGACGCCACGTTATTTGTCAGTCGCCAGGACTACGGTATGAATGACGTCATTCCACTGCGTCATGTCCTGGAACAGATGGTGGTAACAATGGCTGGTCAGGGGACAGGAGACGTGGCGCCTCAATCTCACGGCAACATGAGCTCTGTGGGGGCTGAACTGGAAGAGGAGGAGGAGGGGGAGGAGGACATTGGAGCCCAGACAATGTGTAGCCACACACCGTGGCAGTATGCAGTAGAGATGGAGTCACTTGCACAAATGGCATGATGCATGCTCACTTGCTTGCGTAGTGACAGCCGAATTGTCACCATTCGGTAGAGGGATGACTTCTTGCTCTCCACCTTGTTGGACCCTCGCTACCAGTCCAGAATGGGGGCCTTTTTTACACTCACCGAGAGGGAGGACAAACTGAACTGCTACAGAGACATGTTATGTAGTCAGTTGGCCGCTGCCTATCTGCACCATCGTCCATCCTCTCGCAGGTCTGACCGGGGGGGGCGGGGGTCCTCTGCACTCATTTTCCGCTGCCATGGCTGCTGGGGAGGGGTGGGGTGGCAGGAGCAGTACCAGCTCCATCAGAAGCAGCTGTCTACAGTCGCAGATGAGTAGCTTTTTTCACCCACATAGGGGAGAAACTACTCGCCAGAGGCAGCAGCAGGTAGACCTGGAGCAGGACCTGAACCAGCACGTGGTGGCATACTTGGAGAGAACCCTGCCACCCCACATTGAAGACCTGCTGGACTACTGGGTAGCCAAACTGGATTTGTGGCTGCAACTAGAAAAGTTTGCCCTGGAAAAGCTGTCCTGCCAGACCAGTAGTGTGGCATCAGAGTGGGTGTTTAGGGCAGTGGGGGCCATAGTTACCCCAAGAAGAACTCGCCTGTTCACCCAAAATGTGGAGAGACTGACCTTTGTCAAGATGAATCAGGCATGGATCAGGCAGGATTTCCAACCACCAATTCCTGATCCGTCAGACTAGATCATCTATGGTGTCACACCAACACTTTGATACAAGAGACCAGTTTCTTCAGACTACCTGCCTCAGCTACTACTTTGATGCTGCAACCCGCCTGATGCCACACACCTGATGCCAAGTGCTCCTTATTTTACCCACCTTCGTCAGTGGGTACTGGAATTACCGGGTCACTTTTTGTGGTCTCCTGATGCAGCTGCTCCTGCCATCTCCAAACTATGTGACCTTGCCACTCTGTGGTATCCTCCTGTTGCTGCTACTGCCATCTCCACATTATGTCACCTAGACACTCTGTGGTCTCCTCATGCTGCTGCCACCTCCAGACTCGGACAGTGTGCCACTCTGTGGCCTTCTCATGCTGCTGCCATATCCAGACTCGGACAGTGTGCCACTCGGTGGCCTCCTCATACTGCCGCCACCTCCAGACTGTCATTGTGCCACTCGGTGGCCTTCTCCTAATGCTGCTACCGCCACCTACAGACTCTGTCATTGTGCCACTCAGTGGCCTCCTCATACTTCTTCCAACTCCAGACCCTGTCATTTGGCCACTCTGTGGTCTCCTCTTGCTGCTTTCACCTCACCACTATGTCATAGGTCCACTCTGTGGACTTCTCCTGCTGTTCCCACCCTCCCCACTTCATGCCACTATTTTGCCTTTCAGCCTGTCTGACATCATTTATTTGACACTTCTTCTGATCTGTCGGAAGTAAAAACTAGACGCACGACGGATCTTGTCTCTCTAGCAGCTTTAAGGCCTGTATGGTCCCATCAGAATTGGCTTATGATTTGGTAGCCAAAAGCAGGAGTGGGTAGAAAGCACAGAAGACATGCAAATATTCTATTCACGTGTCATTTCTGTTTTAGATCCACTCCAGTTTTTTTTGCCTTTAGCAATACTGATGGATTATTGAGCAAATGCTGACCGAGTGAAGGCGTATGCTTCACAGACAGGATCCATTTTTTGTGGGTTATTGTTCTGACGCTAACATCAACCTGTAAGGCTGAGTTGATACTTGAGTTATTTGGTCAGTATTGGCCCCGTGACCTGCCAAATAAGTGAAGTATGCAGGGATTCTAAGAGCGACACATGTCATCTGCATGTCATATGGACTCACAGTATTATTTCACTACCAAAGCAGACTCCCTATGCGTGTTACTGCAAGGCACAGTGTTCTACACCACTATAAAGGCTCTCAGCAGACAGGAAATAGCAGTTTTTTAACGTAATTCGCCGCAAATATATTTGGATTGAATCAAATTGCACCGAAAAATTAGGCAAACCGGCGAATCAAATTTTGGAAAAATTCACTCATCTCTACTCTACAGTATTCCCCCTCCCATAACTGGTCTTGTAACATGTGCCAGAGTATTCCTTCTGAGCCAAAACGCCAGCCTGGCTTGAGTTTGTTGGAAAGATTTTCAGCTTTCCAGTGTAAGATGTCACTTAAAATTGTGGAGTCCTTGCAACGAACAGTCAGCAACACTTGTGGCCTGACAAACAGAAATCCTATCTAACTAACTACAGGCCTGGTCTCAGTCTCTAGGATTCTAGGCGCCAACACTGTGATGAGGTGCGTGCACAATCAGTCTTACCGACCCGGGTCTGCTCTGCCTCTGCTGGTGGCTGTGAACCCAACAAAAGCTTCTCCAACAAGCATGCGGTACCGCAGTGTATGTTGCTTTGCTCCTCAGCTCTCATCAGCGATCCTGGAAGTAATCTTCATTCCTCTGGACAGGATCAGGACCTTGGACACACTCAGATTCACTGGGCTGTTCTGGTCACCGAAGGGTGCTCCTACACCTGGATGTTGATGGATCCTCCTCACACACAGCTTCTGGATCTTCTTCCATGCTCTTTCCAAGATGGCTGCTCTATCTCTTCATCTCCAGGCTTTCTAACTCCACCTCTCATGAATATGGAACAATATGCAATCTGTAGCTGTGTTTAGGAAACAGCAGCATCTTGTGGCCAAACAACAGAATATCAGTCCAGATATTTAATTTACACAGTGTTCAGACAATGAGAGCTGTTTTCCCATCTCAGACAGCGTCAGTCCCCAAGTAGTTCACCCCTCTGATTCTCTGTAGGATCAGGATCCTAACAAGGCACATGACCCTCAGCTGTGAGCTAGGGAACAAACCTGATATGGAGTGTAAGGTCCCACTGCCAACCTGCCATTCACTCCATAAAAAGCAAGCCTATAACAGACTTTACAAAAAGCTGTGCCATTACATAGATTAACATGTTCCTGCTTTCTGTGTCTCTCAGCCAGCTCACAGGTGGAAGTGTACTAATCCTAGGTTTCACCATACACAATGCAATCTGCTGGGCAATATATACGTGCTTTGCCAGACCATTCCCTGCACAGTATATACTGTACTATACAATAAAGTTCACGTTTGCTCCAAATACTTGATGTAATCTATAGCTGTATTAGGAATTAGAGCAGCAATGAGAAGAATGCCAGAATGAGACACTTCTGGGGTCAATTTTTATTGCATTGTCTGTGTTAAGGGATAAAAACATATTAGCAAGTGTCGTTTATCATAAAGTTTGCTCCATTTTTCTCCTGCAGCCTACATGTATTCTCATACATTGCTGGCTGTTTTGTAGTGTCCAATGCCACGACCACGCCAAGAAAGGACATGTTCTATTGAAAACAATGGGAGGATGCTTTTTGACATGGAATCTGCCCTAAAATTCTACCTGGAAAAGATGCTGTGTGAGTGGCCCCTAAATAAGACAAGCGTTCTGAAGGCTCGATCCCTGTCTTTTAGCTGACACCTTTTACGACCACATAACAAGGTATGAGCCATCAAAAAGCTTATCTGACTGATTTTACAGTAAGTGGTCAGAGCAGCTTGCAGTGTATGAAAGTACATGTAGGCTGTAGAAGACAAGTGGAACAAACTTTTTAATAAAAACAATTGTAAATAATATGTTTTTAGCCCATATTTTAATGCAGTAAACTTTTTTTTCACTCCTGGACTCTGAAAATGCTGATTGTTTTATTTTTATTCATGAAAAACTCCCCTATGACCACAGTGTCCTTACCACAGCACAGTCAGGCACATGGGCAGTTCAAGCGGTTCTTGTGTGACCCCCCACCCCTTAATAAATATCTCTGTATAGCTTAGTTTCATGGATTCTTATTAGTATGACATAGAGTAATTGAAATACTAACTGCAGTCACATCCTAATTTACATTGAGTTACTGTATTGTTCAGACTATAAGACCATAAGATGCACCTAGGTTTTAGACAAGGAAAATAAAAAAAATTGCGACCTCAGATCACACCCCAAACTCCATCAGACCTCTCATCAGGTCCCTATTACTTTTTCAGAACTCAGATCAGACCCCCATTTCTCTTCAGTTAAGACATCCAAGCTCCATCAGACCTCAGATCAGACCCCCACCAGACCTCTGTATCAGACCCCCATTCATCACCAGACCTCATATTAGACCAGAAGCTCCATCAGATCTCTGTATCAGACCAATATTTATTCGTATACCCCAGATCACACCCCCATTTCAGTTCAGACCTCAGATCATAGCCTAATCAGGCCCATCAGATCTTTCTTTCAGACCCCTGTATCAGACCCCCATTACTCCTCAGATCAGACTCCCATTCCTCCTCAGATAAGACCCCATACTCAATTAATAAAATATATATACTTACCTCACCTGCTCTGGACCATGCTGGCACTCACCGCTTCTTGGTCTTATTCCAGCTTGCACTGCACTCTGACTTGACATTGCACAGCATCAGGTCATAGTTCACGCCTACTTGCACTACGTCTTGATGCTGTACACTTCAGAACACATACAGTGTAACGCACGGAAGAAGACCAGGGAGCAGTGAGCACTGCCATTTTCCGCCTGCTTTTGGGAAAGTGTGTCTTATAGTCCGAAAAAATATGGTAGGTTTTAACCCTTCTGTGACCAATTTTTCGGTGTTTCTGTTTTTTACTTCTTGCCTTCCTGGAGCCATAACTTTTTTTTTTTTTTTTCAATTCACATAGCCTTATTAGGGCTTGTTTTTTTGTGGAAGAAAATGTACTTTCTAATGGCACTATTTTGTATTGCATAGGATGTAATGAAAAGCTGAAAAACAATTCCAAATGGTATGGAACTGGAAAAATATGTTATATGAAATATGTGATATGCTTTAAAAACATCTATTGTGCACAGCCCATAAAAACCATCCTACGTTATCCAAATTAATGTTGGTTTCTTACTCTGATCTCCGCAGAGATAGATGTCTTTTGTCTCACAGTTATCTCATGTATATGGCCAGCTTTAGTTTGTGTCTATAGATAACACATGTACACGCAGGAAACATTTGTCTACATAGAAGGTCCTCAGAATATAAGACATGGTAAAAACTTACAGAGATATAATGTTCTAATAAAGCTTCCCATTTATTTTGTCTAGGTCTTACTTTGGAGAACAGTGGATCTCCTATCTTGGAAAAAGGGACATTTTGAATGGAACATCTCAGCCACAGTTTCCAGAGAAATATGATATTGAGGAACGAGATCAGTTTTACACTTCAGTAAGCTACAATGGATGGGGTGGAGGCAGTGGGCATGATGCACCCATGATTGCTTATGATGCGATCCTTGGTTCTGGTGACAACTGGACAGAACTCTCTCACCGTGCATTTTTCCATGGTGGGGATAGTGATTCAACTGCTGCCATTGCAGGTGCCTGGTTTGGAAGCATGTATGGATTCAAGGGTGTTCCCAAAGCCAACTATAAAAAATTGGAATACAGAGATAGATTAGAAAAGCTTGGAAAGGAGCTCTACCATCTTGCATAAAACATGGGCCTCATTTGTAAAGCTTCTATCTATAAAGTAAAAAAAATGCTTTCACTGAAATCTGCCCTAGGCAATTTGAAGAGTAATTCCAACAAAAATGATATTTCCCTATTTAGAGTACTCACTGTGTTGACATTGCTCTTAGAATCCTGTTACTGGAAACAACACATGCCAAAGTAACCAGTAGACCACAGAACCTGTCACCTCTACTATTCTGCCCTCTCTGTAGACCCGCTGAACCTCCATCACTGTGAGAGAAACGAGTCCGACGAGACTTGTGGTCTCGCCCTCCCCTGCCTCCTGCCAATGACTGGCAGGTTTCTTTCCTTTGTTTAACATAAAAGAACCCGGTCAGTCATGGGCAGGAGGCAGCAGGGGGATTCGTCGGACTCGTCTTCCCTCACCTGAGAGGTTATTCCTGTCAGTACTAATAAATATTGAATTTTAGTGACAGCTTGCTGAAATCAGCAGGTTTGTCACTATGCTTCCTTTAGAGAAGAAATTTTGGTATCAAAAAGTCATAAAAGTCGGCAATCTTCGTATCCACCACAGCGTTAACTATCATGGGGACCAGCCTGCTGGATGTAAAAAGTGCTAGTGTGAAGCAAGCCTTAGTTCTCTTAGTATCATTAAAATACAAAATAAATCAAAATCACATAATAATACTTGTCTATCTTTTCTTTACAATGACACGCCTCTCGTTCTCTCCATTTATATGGTGCATCACGAAGGATTTAACAAGATTAACATAGGTCAGTAAGATAGAACAGTAAAAATCTATTCGTCTCCCGTAGTGAAATAGGTGTGTTTAGTGTGCTCAACCCATGGGGCCAACAAAGTATTAAAATTCCTCTAAATACATTGTAAGCAAGCATTAAATGGGTATTCCCATCTCAGACAATGAACGTCACTTGTAGCTATGAATTAAAAGGGTATTCTTATCTCAGACAATGGGGCATATCGCTAGAATATGTCCCCATTGTCTAATATGTGGGACCCGCACTTATCACGTAAAATTTGCTGGCAAAGTCCCAGAGGTCACACCACGCATGTGCGGCTGCCCTTTATTCATTTATATGGGGCCTCCACAAATAGCCGAGCTCGTCGCCCAGCTATTTTCGGTGGACCAGTAGGAAGTCTTGGTGGTGGCCAAACCCGACACCGCTTGCCACCACTTTGCCAGCCTCATTTTAGAGATAGGTGTGGGTTACAGAGGTGGGACCCGCACCTATCAGACAATGGGGGCATATCCTAGCAATATGCTCCCATTGTCTGAGATAAGAATACCCCTTTAATTCATAGCTACAAGTGACATTCGTAGACTGGGTTACTTATCCTAACTGTGGGGTGTTTACTTGTTTCTAATGTCTAGTTCTGACTAGTTTCACTAGTATGAGTATAAAACCAACTACAATTCTGATTTTAGGGGAACCTCATGGATTATGAGGAAAAGTAGGGCTAACCCTGGGGAAGGTGTTATACAGGTTTCACGAGTTTCTGATATTAAATAAAATACATCCTGCCAGAACGTTAGTTTAGTTTAGTATAGTTTAGGACATGACAGTTTGTCCACATTTCCTCCAACAACATGCCGATGTACCAGAGTAAATCATACTCAATCGTCTTGGGGCATACTACCACAGTAAAAGTGTTTTTACAGCCTCCTCGCAATGAGTGACACATTTAACTGTAGAAACAATGCAGGTGGTAGCTCTATGCCAAAGTGTAAAGCTTTTACTGAGTTGTGATTTCTTCACAAAAATTTTATTGATGGGTCTTTTAACATTTTTAAGTTCTTTGAAGAACATTTTTATTTTTACTCCTTTCTCCCCTGGAAACACTTTTAATAATATATCAATTTAGTTGTAAGCTATAGAGTTCCTATGAAGGTGCTAGTTTCTCTCTTGTGCTTTGGAGAATCAGCCAGTTAAAGGTCACATGACAAACAGTGAAAGGAATTATATACTGTAGAAATGCACTTTTTATCTTAGATGTACCATAAACTAATAGATGGACCACGTGCCTTAACCACTTGGTAACCACCTGGCGAAGCTTGGTGCTTAAGATTACTCAACGTTACACATCTTGATTCCAAAAAGAGAAAGCAGGTGTGGTTTATTGCCTTATATGCCTTCACAATTCCTCAAGAGATCAGTACTTGCCACTGGGTGTATATATCCTAGCGATCCCAGTAGAGGCTAAAGCTACTGGCAGAGGCTAAATTTTGTAATTCTGGGACAAAAAAAATCACGTAGAAATAAATCTAAGCTAAAATCTCTGTTATTACTTTATTAGGGGCACAGTATCGAAAAAAGTAATAAAGGAAAAGTAACAATGTAGCAAAATAAAACGAGTCACTTGTGATCATCCGTGAACATATTACAAAAACTCTTATGTATGTAAACAGCATCTGAACAAGGAGAACATAGCAAAATGTGTATTAACAGTAGTTGGAGCTTAATATAGTAAATTGTTTCATATACAGTTTAAATTTTATAAGCATAAGTAACAGAAACTGCTCTGAGTGTGTATGTGACTCTAGTATAAACAACTGCCTGTTATTTAGTGACAACCTAAGAGGAGAATGTATAGACAGACAAAACTTCCTCAAACAGGTATCTCATGAGTTCATTCCAAGGCTAGGCATGCTTGCAAGAAAGAAATGTAGAAATTTTGTGAAACTATAACATCAAATCTATAAATGTATATCTGCAGTGCTTGCATGCACCCCATGTGGGCATGGAACTTTGTGTCTTAAGATAATGACATATGTTCAAATGTCGATAAGAAAAGTCTTGTATGTACTCTCCTGCAAAGCTGTTGTATAAATAAAGTGAGTACCAGCCTTATGGTAGTCCACGTGATACCTTAAACATCCTGTGTCTGTGTGGTTCTCTGCCAACATCAAGCTGCTATCTTGGTGTGCAAGTAATATTAGTTGTATGGAAGGAGCATGTCTGTATGCTGTATGATTATGGTGATACGCCCCACTTGTTAGGAGAAATGTTAGTGACACTGTGCCTCTGTGACAAGGAAACTGTACTAGGTCCTGTGTGAGCTTTCCCAGGAAGTGTGACCAGAGGGTCTGAGAGGGAGTATTTTCTGTGTGAGCTCCCAGATGTCGACCATCTACTAGCTCTCAGGTAGAGATGAGCGAAGTTTCAAAAATTTTGATTCGGTAGCTTTAATGAAGTTCAACAATCAATTTGATTTGTTACAAACTAATTTGTCACCCTCCCCACTATGACACTCAGGCTGCAGTGAAAAGAAAGTGGATAAGAGCGTGTTGTCTGTCATGCTGAGTTCAGCCAGATTTATCAATTTCAGTCTTTGAAAAATTCTCAAAAAATTTTGCAGTCTTTCTCCAGTAAAAGCATGGCATAGAAAGTAGAGTAACATCTCCAGACAGAAGCGTTAGACTTGCATCAAATGTACCAAATTTGTCAAACATTGTAAAACTGACTTTAAAATTCCCCTTGTGATCAATCTTCCCAAAAGTTCAAATTTACATTAATACATTTCTGAGAGGTGCTGAAGGTGTAAAGGAACACTATAGAGCCTCTTATTGTGGAAATCAGTGGGCCCACCAAAGTAATTTTCTCACATCTGTGACATGTAAGAAGGTCATTTTAACAGGAATTCCCCTTAAAATACATTGGGTTACCGGTGGAAAAAATGTCCAGAAAGGGTCAAAAATAAAAAAGCATTACTTACCTTAATGTTTCCTCTCTGATGCTGCTCTGGTCCGTTTGAGACACTTAAATTCACTGCAAATGCTTGCTCGCTGTCATTGGCTGATTAGTTTTTTCAGCCTTTTCCTCTGTGTCGTGGCGAGGCCAGGAAGTGGAGAGCAGCAGAGACCGAAGAAGTTTTGGGGGATCGGTGAGGTGGATAATACTTAGATTTTTATTTTTCTATATAAGTACTTTCTATTAAAGTTTTGTAAACAAATATTCAAAGTGCAAGTCAGGTATAATAAAGAATGACAATTCTTAGGCTAGTTTCACACTTGCGTTTGTTACATCCGGCAGGCTATTCCAGCAGGGAACAGCCTGTCGGCAATCTCCGTATCCACCACAGCGTTAACTATAATGGGGACCAGCAGAGTTCCCTGCCGTAACAGCCTGCTGGATGTAACAAGAGCTAAGCAACTAAGCAAGCCTTAGTTCTCTTAGTATCATTAAAATACAAAATAAATCAAAATCACATAATAATACTTGTCTATCTTTTCTTTACAATGACATGCGTCTCGTTCTCTCCATTTATATGGTGCATCACGAAGGATTTAACAAGATTAACATAGGTCAGTAAAATAGAACAGTAAAAATCTATTCGTCTCCCGTAGTGAAATAGGTGTGTTTAGTGTGCTCAACCCATGGGGCCAACAAAGTATTAAAATTCCTCTAAATACATTGTAAGCAAGCATTAAATGGGTATTCCCGTCTCAGACAATGAACGTCACTTGTAGCTATGAATTAAAAGGGTATTCTTATCTCAGACAATGGGGCATATCGCTAGAATATGTCCCCATTGTCTAATATGTGGGACCCGCACTTATCACGTAAAATTTGCTGGCAAAGTCCCAGAGGTCACACCACGCATGTGCGGCTGCCCTTTATTCATTTATATGGGGCCTCCACAAATAGCCGAGCTCGTCGCCCAGCTGATTTCGGTGGACCAGTAGGAAGTCTTGGTGGTGGCCAAACCCGACACCGCTGGCCACCACTTTGCCAGCCTCATTTTAGAGATAGGTGTGGGTTACAGAGGTGGGACCCGCACCTATCAGACAATGGGGGCATATGCTAGCAATATGCTCCCATTGTCTGAGATAAGAATACCCCTTTAATTCATAGCTACAAGTGACATTCATAGACCGGATTACTTATCCTAATTGTGGGGTGTTTACTTGTTTCCAATGTCTAGTTCTGACTAGTTTCACTAGTATGAGTATAAAACCAACTACAATTCTGATTTTAGGGGGAACCTCATGGATTATGAGGAAAAGTAGGGCTAACCCTGGGGAAGGTGTTATACAGGTTTTACGAGTTTCTGATATTAAATAAAATACATTCTGCCAGAACGTTTATAGTTTAGGACATGACAGTTTGTCCACATATCCTCCAACAGCATGCCGATGTACCAGAGTAAATCATACTCAATCGTCTTGAGGCATACTACCACAGTAAAAGTGTTTTTACAGCCTCCTCGCAATGAGTGACACATTTAAATGTAGAAACAATGCAGGTGGTAGCTCTATGCCAAAGTGTAAAGCTTTTACTGAGTTGTGATTTCTTCACAAAAATTTTATTGATGGGTCTTTTAACATTTTTAAGTTCTTTGAAGAACATTTTTATTTTTACTCCTTTCTTCCCTGGAAACACTTTTAATAATATATCAATTTAGTTGTAAGCTATAGAGTTCTTATAAAGGTGCTAGTTTCTCTCTTGTGCTTTGGAGAATCAGCCAGTTAAAGGTCACATGACAAACGGTGAAAGGAATTATATACTGTAGAAATGCACTTTTTATCTTAGATGTACCATAAACTAATAGATGGACCACGTGCCTTAACCACTTGGTAACCACCTGGCGAAGCTATACGTCAGATTAGTCTTCCTATAGCTCTTTGGTGCTTAAGATTACTCAACGTTACACATCTTGATTCCAAAAAGAGAAAGCAGGTGTGGTTTATTGCCTTATATGCCTTCACAATTCCTCAAGAGATCAGTACTTGCCACTGGGTGTATATATCCTAGCGATCCCAGTAGAGGCTAAAGCTACTGGCAGAGGCTAAATTTTGTAATTCTGGGACAAAAAAAATCACGTAGAAATAAATCTAAGCTAAAATCTCTGTTATTACTTTATTAGGGGCACAGTATCGAAAAAAGTAATAAAGGAAAAGTAACAATGTAGCAAAATAAAACGAGTCACTTGTGATCATCCGTGAACATATTACAAAAACTCTTATGTATGTAAACAGCATCTGAACAAGGAGAACATAGCAAAATGTGTATTAACAGTAGTTGGAGCTTAATATAGTAAATTGTTTCATATACAGTTTAAATTTTATAAGCATAAGTAACAGAAACTGCTCTGAGTGTGTATGTGACTCTAGTATAAACAACTGCCTGTTATTTAGTGACAACCTAAGAGGAGAATGTATAGACAGACAAAACTTCCTCAAACAGGTATCTCATGAGTTCATTCCAAGGCTAGGCATGCTTGCAAGAAAGAAATGTAGAAATTTTGTGAAACTATAACATCAAATCTATAAATGTATATCTGCAGTGCTTGCATGCACCCCATGTGGGCATGGAACTTTGTGTCTTAAGATAATGACATATGTTCAAATGTCGATAAGAAAAGTCTTGTATGTACTCTCCTGCAAAGCTGTTGTATAAATAAAGTGAGTACCAGCCTTATGGTAGTCCACGTGATACCTTAAACATCCTGTGTCTGTGTGGTTCTCTGCCAACATCAAGCTGCTATCTTGGTGTGCAAGTAATATTAGTTGTATGGAAGGAGCATGTCTGTATGCTGTATGATTGTGGTGATACGCCCCCACTTGTTAGGAGAAATGTTAGTGACACTGTGCCTCTGTGACAAGGAAACTGTACTAGGTCCTGTGTGAGCTTTCCCAGGAAGTGTGACCAGAGGGTCTGAGAGGGAGTATTTTCTGTGTGAGCTCCCAGATGTCGACCATCTACTAGCTCTCAGGTAGAGATGAGCGAAGTTTCAAAAATTTTGATTCGGTAGCTTTAATGAAGTTCAACAATCAATTTGATTTGTTACAAACTAATTTGTCACCCTCCCCACTATGACACTCAGGCTGCAGTGAAAAGAAAGTGGATAAGAGCGTGTTGTCTGTCATGCTGAGTTCAGCCAGATTTATCAATTTCAGTCTTTGAAAAATTCTCAAAAAATTTTGCAGTCTTTCTCCAGTAAAAGCATGGCATAGAAAGTAGAGTAACATCTCCAGACAGAAGCGTTAGACTTGCATCAAATGTACCAAATTTGTCAAACATTGTAAAACTGACTTTAAAATTCCCCTTGTGATCAATCTTCCCAAAAGTTCAAATTTACATTAATACATTTCTGAGAGGTGCTGAAGGTGTAAAGGAACACTATAGAGCCTCTTATTGTGGAAATCAGTGGGCCCACCAAAGTAATTTTCTCACATCTGTGACATGTAAGAAGGTCATTTTAACAGGAATTCCCCTTAAAATACATTGGGTTACCGGTGGAAAAAATGTCCAGAAAGGGTCAAAAATAAAAAAGCATTACTTACCTTAATGTTTCCTCTCTGATGCTGCTCTGGTCCGTTTGAGACACTTAAATTCACTGCAAATGCTTGCTCGCTGTCATTGGCTGATTCGTTTTTTCAGCCTTTTCCTCTGTGTCGTGGCGAGGCCAGGAAGTGGAGAGCAGCAGAGACCGAAGAAGTTTTGGGGGATCGGTGAGGTGGATAATACTTAGATTTTTATTTTTCTATATAAGTACTTTCTATTAAAGTTTTGTAAACAAATATTCAAAGTGCAAGTCAGGTATAATAAAGAATGACAATTCTTAGGCTAGTTTCACACTTGCGTTTGTTACATCCGGCAGGCTATTCCAGCAGGGAACAGCCTGTCGGCAATCTCCGTATCCACCACAGCGTTAACTATAATGGGGACCAGCAGAGTTCCCTGCCGTAACAGCCTGCTGGATGTAACAAGAGCTAAGCAACTAAGCAAGCCTTAGTTCTCTTAGTATCATTAAAATACAAAATAAATCAAAATCACATAATAATACTTGTCTATCTTTTCTTTACAATGACATGCGTCTCGTTCTCTCCATTTATATGGTGCATCACGAAGGATTTAACAAGATTAACATAGGTCAGTAAAATAGAACAGTAAAAATCTATTCGTCTCCCGTAGTGAATAGGTGTGTTCAGTGAGCTCAACCCATGTGGCCTACAAAGTATTAAAGTTCCTCCAAATACATTGTAAGCAAGCATTAAATGGGTATTCCCATCTCAGACAATGGGGCATATCGATAGAATATGGCCGGTTGTCTAATATGTGGGACCCGCACTTATCACGTAAAAAGAGCTGGCAATATCCCAGAGGTCACACCACGCATGTGCGGCTGCCCTTAATTCATTTCTATGGGGCCTCCACAAATAGTTCGTCGCCCGGCTATTTTCGGTGGACCAGTAGGAAGTCTTGGTGGTGGCCAAACCCGGCACCGCTGGCCACCACTTTGCCAGCCTCATTTTAGAGATAGGTGTGGGTTACAGAGGTGGGACCCGCACCTATCAGACAATGGGGGCATATCCTAACAATATGCTCCCATTGTCTGAGATAAGAATACCCCTTTAATCCATAGCTACAAGTGACATTCGTAGACTTGATTACTTATCCTAACTGTGGGGTGTTTACTTGTTTCCAATGTCTAGTTATGACTAGTTTCACTAGTATGAGTATAAAACCAACTACAATTCTGATTTTAGGGGGAACCTCATGGATTATGAGGAAAAGTAGGGCTAACCCTGAGGAAGGTGTTATACAGGTTGTACGAGTTTCTAATATTAAATAAAATACATTCTGCCAGAACATTTATAGTTTAGGACATGACAGTTTGTCCACATTTTCTCCAACAACATGCCGATGTACCAGAGTAAATCATACTCAATCGTCTTGAGGCATACTACCACAGTAAAGGTGTTTTTACAGCTTCCTCGCAATGAGTGACACATTTAAATGTAGAAGCAATGCAGGTGGTAGCTCTATGGCAAAGTGTAGAGCTTTTACGGAGTTGTGATTTCTTCACAAAAATTTTATTGATGGGTCTTAACATTGTTCAGTTTTTTGTAGAAATAAGATTTTTATTTTTAATCCTTTCTCCCCTGGAAACACTATTAATAATATACAGTTGTGTTCAAAATTATTCAACCCCCACTGAAATTGAGTGTTTTGGCCAGTTTGACATTGATTTTGATCATTTCAGTCATCTTGTTTACAATTAAATCAAAGAGGCACTTGTAAGTCAGACAAATATAATATAACATTTATAATGAAATAACCACAAATGTCTTTTCTGTGCTCACATCATTATCAGTTTTATTCAACCCCCAAGTGACATTCAATCTTAGTACTTAGTACAACATCCTTTTCCAGTTATAACAGCTTTTAAACATGAAGCATAGCTTGACACAAGTGTCTTGCAGCGGTCTACGGGTATCTTCGCCCATTCTTCATGGGCAAAAGCCTCCAGTTCAGTCACATTCTTAGTCTTGCGCGCTGCAACTGCTTTCTTTAAGTCCCACCAGAGGTTCTCAATCGGATTTAAGTCTGGTGACTGCGATGGCCACTTCAAAATTTTCCGGCCTTTAATCTGCAACCATGCTCTAGTGGACTTGGAGGTATGCTTGGGATCATTGTCCTGTTGAAAGGTCCAACGTCTCCCAAGCCTCAGGTTTGTGACGGACTGCATCACATTTTCATCCAATATCTCCTGGTACTGAAGAGAATTCATGGTACCTTGCACACACTGAAGCTTCCCTGTACCTGTAGAAGCAAAACAGCCCCAAAGCATGATTGACCTCCCGCCATGCTTCACAGTAGGCAAGGTGTTCTTTTCTTCATAGGCCTTGTTCTTCCTCCTCCAAACATAGCATTGATCCATGGGCCTAAACAGTTCTAATTTTGTTTCATCAGTCCACAGAACACTATCCCAAACCTTTGTGGTTTGTCCACATGACTTTTGGCATACTGCAGTTGACTCTTCTTAGTCTTTGGAGACAGCAAGGGGTTGCGCCTGGGAGTTCTGGCATGGAGGCCTTCATTACGCAGTGTGCGCCTTATTGTCTGAGCTGAAACTTCAGTACCCGCATCTGACAAATCTTTTTTCAGTTCCTCAGCAGTCACACGGGGACTTTTCAACACTTTGCGCTTCAGGTAGCACACAGCAGTCGAAGTCAGCATCTTCTTTCTGCCATGTCCAGGTAGCGTTTCAACAGTGCCCTTTGCCTTGAATTTGCGAATGATGCTTCCTATGGTGTCTCTTGGTATGTTTAACATCTTTGCAATCTTCTTATAGCCATTGCCCTTCCTGTGAAGAGAAATCACCTCTTCTCTTGTCTTCCTGGACCATTCTCTTGACTTCACCATGTTTGTAAACACACCAGTAAATGTCTAGAAGGAGCTGAGTATCACAGTCATTTTACATCTGCCTAATTGGTGCTTATTCTGCTTGATTGCTGCTCCTTGACATCCACAGGTGTTTTCAATACCTGATCGAAAACACTTGAATGAACCTCTGTTCTTAAGAGTGGTCGTCTTTAAGGGGTTGAATAATTGTGTCAATGAAGAAATCACAAAAAAAACATTTAATACTGTATTACAAAAACAATTGATGTCATTTTAGTTGCATTTGGTTCTTTAAAAAGTCCTTGTAAGATTTCATTCTGAACAGAATTACAAATGTACACTAAATTCCCTAAAACCCTTAACAGCATTGGGGGTTGAATAATTTTGAACACAACTGTATCAATTTAGTTGTAAGCTATAGAGTTCCTATGAAGGTGCTAGTTTCTCTCTTATGCTTTGGAGAATCAGCCAGTTAAAGGTCATATGACAAATAGTTAAAGGAATTTTATACTGTAGAAATGCACTTTTTATCTTAGATGTACCATAAACTAATAGATGGACCACGTGCCTTAACCACTTGGAAACCACCTGGCAAAAATACATCAGATACGTCTTCCTATAGCTCTTTGGTGCTTAAGATTACTCTACTCAGAGTTAGGCCCCTTTCACACGGGCGAGTTTTCCGTGCAGGTGCAATGCGTGACGTGGACGCATTGCACCCGCACTGAATCCAGACCCATTCATTTCTATTGGGCTATGCACATGAGCTGTGATTTTCACACATCACTTCTGCGTTGCGTGAAAATCGCAGCATGTTCTATATTCAGCGTTTTCCACGTAACGCAGGCCCCATAGAAGTTAATAGGGCTGCGTGAAAATCGCAAGCATCCGCAATCAAGTGCGAATGCCGTGTGATTTTCCTGCAAGGTTGCTAAGAGACGGGACCCGATCTTTATTATTTTCCCTTATAACATGGTTATAAGGCAAAATAATAGCATTCTTATTACAGAATGCTTAGTAAAATGTGCAATAAGGGGTTAAAAAAATAAAATAAACTCACCTTATCCACTTGATCGCGTACTTGCCGATCTCTTCTCTCTTCTTCAAGCATTAGCTGCCAGCTAAAGGACCTGTGGTGATGTCACATCACATGGTCCAATCACATGGTCCATCTTAATCCCCATTTTACTAAGCATTCTGTAGTGAGAATGCTATTATTTTCCCTTATAACCATGTTACTGTATAAGGGAAAATAATAAAATATACTGAATACTCAACCCGAAACCGGACTTCAGTGATGAAGTTCGGGTCTGGGTACCAAACATGCCGATTTTTCGCACGCACGTGCTAAACGTATTACAATAGTTTGCACACGCGCGGAAAAAACATTCATTTTCCCGCAACACACCCGCGTGTAAGAGGCCTTACACATCTTGATTCCAAAAAGAGAAAGCAGGTGTGGTTTATTACCTTATATGCCTTCACAATTCCTCAAGAGATCAATACTTGCCACTGGGTGTATAAATCCTAGTGATCCCAGTAGGGGCTAAAGCTACTGGCAGAGGGTAAATTTTGTAATTCTGGGACAAAAAAATCACGTAGAAAAAAATCGAAGCTGAAATGTCTGTTATTACTTTATGAGGGACACAGTATGGAAAAAATTAATAAAGGGAAAGTAACGATGTAGCAAAATAAAATAAAACAAGTCACTTACGATCATCCGTGAACATATTACAAACAACTCCTATATATGTAAACAGCATCTTAACAAGGAGAACATAACAAAGTGTGTATTAACAGTAGTTGGAGCTTAATATAGTAAATTGTTTCATATACAGTTTCATAAAAGGTCCCTGTCCAAAACTCTATGTAGGCAAGGACTCACAGGAATTCAGGTGTCGCATATGCCAGCATATCAGCAGTATAAATACAAAAGCTGATTCCAGCACTTTCAATGTTCGTTTTAAGCCGTAACTTCTTTATTCCGGTGGATACAAATATTACAGCGTCATGGAGTCATGAATAAGAACTGTAAAGTTTGAAACGCGTCGACTGACCGTAGACTTCGTGTTTTTACTGCTTGTGATATGAACAGCTGTAATATTTGTATCCACCGGAATAAAGAAGTTACGGCTTAAAACAAACATTGAAAGTGCTGGATTCTTCTTTCCTTTTGGTATACATACAAGGTCTTACCTTATAATCCATGCACAGGAGGAGCCCGATGGCTGGTCATTTGTAAAGCAGGTGAGCTGGATCCACTCTCTTTCCTATACATTTCTAAACATGTCAGATTTTTTCATGGTGGAGATCCTAATTGCCAGACGTTCTGGGGGGGTTTGTAAAAAAAAAACTCTAGGTATGAGGAGGGGTGACTTGTATGCGCTCCTTCTACAGGAAGAAACCAAATGGATATATTGCTTTGATAGTCTTAATCCAAATGGAGTCAATGAAGGTTTTACCTTCTCATCCTTTTTATAGCTCAATGAGGGAGTATAGATCAAAAGTTATAGATTATTCATCATCTTTTTATATTTGCTGTGAGCCATTAGAATGGAGCAAATCCAGCAATTGGTATTGTTTCTGTACACTTATAGTGAATCCCTGCACTCTATATACGACCTAAAAGAGGCTCAAGACTAAGCAGACCAATAAACAGGCATTGCACCTTTAGTATACTGTTGTCCAGGTTTATGGATTTTTTCTAGGTTCAAATAACTGTACAGTGTGTTTTAGATAATATAGTTACGGTCCATTCTAGGGCCAAGACCTAATGGTTAGGACGTACATCACATATGGTGCAGTCACTAAGAGGGATCATATGCTAAACAACTAGTGCTCTAGTGTAATTCAAGTCGTCATTTTTTAGATGGCTCTATCTATTCTATACCAAGTCCGTATGGTCTGGACATATATTACACGCTGTGCAGTGATTAAAGGGTCGCACGCTACTGTAACCAGGCCTGTACTATGAAGCATTATTAGTGATTGTGTAAAATCTCGTACTTCATAAACATGAGATTCTATGCACTTGTTGACATCTAAGTGCACTAAACAGTATCAAGTGCTTAGAGACTGTGTACAGTGCTATTATATAACTGATTATATTGGGTTGCCGTGCTGAGCGTGTTTCCATTTCAACAGTTACATAACATACAGCAGCATAGGCTAAAAGGGCGAGGTGATTTACATAATCTAAATACTTATCTGATTCCGTACCCCAATCTGTAACTATGTCTCAGCGCACTTTATTGTTGCGCAGATTATGCGCCCTATACACTGGAGAGAATGTCTGATCTCTAAGTTGGTGCGCATGATTAATGTCTGAACTCCTCCCAAGCCCTTAAGTCATTGTATGACGGCCTAGGGGGGAGGTGGCTTCTGCAGGTCCTGTCGGTTTCACATGTCATGATGTCATCTGAACTCCTCCCAAGCCCTTAAGCCATTGGATGATGGCCTATGGGGGAGGTGGCTTCTGCAGGTCCTGTCGGTTTCACATTTGATGGTAAGAGTATTTCAATCGTGCAGGGATTGGCTAATTAGCCTGTCTCTCAATAAATTACACTATTTATACCTCTGTATAGGCTGGTTTCCTCATAGCTGCCCAAATACCCCTGAAGAAGCCAGGTCACTGACGAAACATGTCGGGGGGCAGTTGTAAATTTTAATAACCGCTGATCACTCTGTTAATAGTTAGGTAGTCCTTGTCTGGACACCAAGCATTTTCACAGTGACATAGGAGGTTGCCAGTTGGCCCATACCAGATGGCCAGTTAGCTTAAATAGTCTGCCAAGTTCACATAGGAAGTGTTGTGGTGTGTGTATTGTATGATTGAACTCTAACAGCTATTAACATGGTGTCAGACCAGTGTGTTGTGAAGTGTGTGTGTCCGTTAATAACATAGGACACAGAGGCAGTGTGTCTGGTGATTATATAGGACACACTGTAGCAGCCCTCAATAGCCAACACGTCAACACAGCTCCGTGGACGCCTTAATATCACGAAAGGCAGTGTTTCAATTTCTGGCTAGAGATTCTGGCCTCTAGGTATATAGAGGCCGTAGTACTGGCTTTCAACCGAGAGTGACAACTTTAATTTTAAGCGTCTGTTAGTCTCCATGGTCATTTTACGTTTACATACAATTAAAAGTGACGTTTTAAATAATATTCGTCTTGGACCTGGGTCAAAATAGGTTAAAGCCCTTTTTTTTTAGCCATTGGAGTATACAATATACAGTTTCAATTTTATAAGCATAAGTAACAGAAACTGCTCTGAGTGTGTATGTGACTCTAGTATAAACAGCTGCCTGTTATTTAGTAACAACCTAAGAGGAGAATGTATAGACAGAAAAAACTTCCTCAAACAGGTATCTCATGAATTCATTCCAAGGCTAGGCATGCTTGCAAGAAAGAAATGTAGAAATTTTGTGAAACTGTAACATCAAAGCTATAAATGTATATCTGTATATCTGCAGTGCTTGCATGCACCCCATGTGGGCATGGAACTTTGTGTCTTAAGATAATGACATATGTTCAAATGTCGATAAGAAAAGTCTTGTATGTACTCTCCTGCAAAGCTGTTGTATAAATAAAGAGACTACCAGCCTTATGGTAGTCCATGTGATACCTTAAACATCCTGTGTCTGTGTGGTTCTCTGCCAACATCAAGCTGCTGTCTTGGTGTGCAAGTAATATTAGTTGTATAGAAGGAGCATGTATGTATGCTGTATGATTATGGTGATACGCCCCCACTTGTTAGGAGAAATGTTAGTGACACTGTGCCTCTGTGACAAGGAAACTGTATTAGGTTGAGGGAGTGTTCTCTGTGTGAGCTTTCCCAGAAAGTGTGACCAGAGGATCTGAGAGGGAGTATTTTCTGTGTGAGCTCCCAGATGTCGACCATCTACTTGCTCTCAGGGAGAGATGAGCAAAGTTTCAAAAATTAGATTTGGTAGCTTCAATGAAGTTCGACAAGCAATTTGATTTGTTATGAATAAATTTGTCACAAATCACTGTAAATCAGGTATACCCAAGCCAATCTGCCTAAATGTAACAGTGGCCTGTAATACTGATGCACAGTAACTCGACAGCTAACAGAATGATTAGCTATAACTCTTGGTGCACTGCACCGTTATGTACATGGCGATAAATTGTATTAGAGCCTGTAGTTCAGCAGTCTCCTGTGCTCTCCCTCTACTCTCCCTGCAGACATGACATTATATGTTCTGCCAACTATATGATATGTTGGGTGCTACAGTCCTGGTGCCTCCCTAGTAGCACTATAATAAATTATACATTACAAATATTAAAACTGAATATGGAGACTGTGCTCCCCCTCTGGGTGGTTCCTGTTTCAGTTCTGTGAGGTTAAATATCAGAACATGAGAAGTATTCTTGAGGGTATCGAACTTCGGATCCAAGATTTTGGATTTGTTCAAATATTTAGATTTTAATGCAGTCTCCATACTGCATTAAAATGTATTGGCTCCGTGGAGCAAAACTTTGTTTCACCCGAAGTTGCACAAAACTTCGGTGAATTAATTTGGTACTCATTTCTGAATCTTTAAAAACATTTAAAATTAGTAGTCCAAACTCGGGTTAGGTACTAACTGGTACCTCGGTACCAAAGCCGACTTTGGATTCCTAATTTTAAATGTTTTAAAGATTCAGAAATGAGAATCGAATTAATTCACCAAAGTCTCACGCGACTTCAGGTGAAATGAAGTTTAGCTCTGCAGAGCCAATACGTTTTAATGCTGTGTGAAGACAGCATTAAAATCTACGTTTTTTAATTAATCGACTTCGGATCTTGGATTCGAAGCTCAGTTCACTCAAGATAATGAGAAGCACAACATATATAAAGAAGTATACTGAGCATAACAATCTAACCATTCAGTATAGAAGGTATGTTACAAGTTCCTCACAGTCCTTATGTGATCATGGCCACATGTTCCTCCACACAGTTTAAATGAACTGCTGTGCATGTGTTGTACCGCTCTCAATCCTGCTTCTGTACTTGTTGCTGATATAAGGTTTCCAAATGATGAATCATTAAAAACAATGTCAGTGGGAGCGGCACACTCCGATAAGAAAATGAAACTAAAAGGCCTGCAGGTGACATCACCCACTAATAGAAATGGTTCACATGAGTAGAGAAAACCTCCAACATGTTTCAGAAGGTACACCTTCCTTCATCAGAGATCATTAATGAAGGAAGGCATCCCTAGGAGAAACCAAATATAGTGGGTTCAAAGGCAAGTAGGGTTACTGCGTACTGGCAGATTCCACAGGAGGGAGATGCCTCCTGCTTGTGAGAGAAATGCATTTAGCTGTGCAAGTGAAACACAGAATAATTTGACTGAGGAAGACATTAGGGAAGACCAAAGACCTGTTCCTTCATGATTATGATTTTACAATAAAGCACAGCCATTATGCAAAGTTTTTTTTCTAAACTCAGGTACGCTTTAAGCTGCTTGCTACTGCAGCAACTAAAATTCGGCCTAGCAGTTCTGCATTATAAGACCAACCTACTGCAAGAAAAAATAAACTTTTTTCTTTTGTATATGAACAGAGAGACATTTTTTACCCCAGAAGTTTTTACATAGGCTTGTTACCAGCACAGGACCCAATAGAATTCTGCTGCAAATGCTGAGAAATTGCATATTTTAAGTGCCTTAAATGCATGTTATTTTTAAGTGGCTTAAATGCATTATACCAAAATCTTACTGCAATAATGCAATTTTTATACCCATGATGTTAAATGCCTTGTTCAAATTCCAGCAAGCACTGCAATGTTTATGTCAGCGGACACATTATTGCAGCAGACTGTGTTTTTCATAGACATTTTTAGTACAACAATTTAGCTGTTAAACAAGGGATATTAAATGCATAGTTCACATTTCCGCAAACATTGCACTGTTATCTATTTGTGTGAGCTGATGCATTATTGCACAAGACCCTGCATTTCATATATATTTTCAATACAATAATTTAATTGGTAAACTAGTGATATTACATACCTAGTTGAAAGACAATTTGCTACAAACACCACATTATTCTATCAATTATAATACAGTTTCTGGAAAAACTGGAGGGAGAGTATATCTCACCAAGAATGTTTAAATGGGTGAGGTAAAAATAATCTAACAAAGATGGGTTGCTTCAGCAAAGTGTAGCTTGCTGAGGTCTTTTTCTAAAAAATGTTTGGTAGGATTTTTTATGACATGGTATGTAGGTTTAGTAGTAAGACTCTGCCCTCTTAACGCCAGTACCAGAACAATTTACCATAGCCAGTGGCAACCCAGGTGTAGCTTCTGGATTCATTACTGGGGAAATAAAGACGGGGCTGGAAGGCTCATACAGGGTCAGACCCTGGATGCTGCATGACCTGCTGTCACGGATGAGGTATGGTAGGGAACACCACACCGACAATAGGAGGGAAAGGAAAAGCCACGAGGTCTCAATGCTAGGGAAACGGTCATCTCCTATAGAACCCTACTCCTTGCCCTGACTCCTATCCGTATGGGCACACCTAGAAGGTAGGAATTCCCATACACCGTAATCTAGAGCCCTATGGATTTTGACAGGGCTTGAGACGCTCTGTTTCTTCCCAGATGAACAAATCAGCGCCCCCCTAAGGCCTAGTAATAACGGGGAGGGACAACAAAACACAAAGGAACGAGACATAAACTTCTGTAGTGAGATGGATGAGCAGGAACTCCAGAGAGGACAACACACCAGCTCTTCCAAAACCAAATAAAGCTATCAACTGCATAGCCAGAAGGGTGAGGTCAGACTATATAGGGGAGGTGTAATGACCACTAAGCTACACCTGAAACAAGTGGTGTGATCATTAACAACAACAACACTGAAGCAAGAGTAACCAAATAGGCTGTTAGATCCCTTCATGTGTAGCCAGTCTCTTCGATCTTCTGACATCTGTCACGGGAAGGACCGTGACAATAACCCCCCCCCCCCCACCTTCTACCGGTGACCTTCGGGCACCCAGGACTGACCTTATCAGGTTAAGCTCTGTGAAAGGCTTTCACTAGACGATTAGCATTAACATCGGCCACTGGAACCCACATCCTCTCCTCTGGTCTGTAACCTTTCCAGTGAACGAGATACTGGAGTGATCTACGGAGAACTCGGGAGTCCACAATTCTGTTGATCTGAAATTCTAAATTACCATCCACCATGACAGGAGCGGGAGGTAAGGAAAACGGCTCAACAGGTTCAAACATTTCTTCAACAATGACTTATGAAATACATTATGAATTTTCAAAGCCTGAGAAGTTCAAGACGAAAGGCTACAGGGTAAATAATGACAGTAATCTTATATGGACCAATAAATCTTGGACCCAACTTCCAAGAAGGTAACTTAAGCATAATATTTCTTGTAGATAGCCACACAGAATCATCCACTCTCAGGTCCGGACCATTCATACGTCTCCTGTCAGCCACACGTTTATACCTTTTGCCCATCTTTTTCAGACTATTTTGAATTTTCTGCCAAATAGATGATAAAGAAGAGGAAAATCGTTCCTCCTCAGGAATACCAGAAGTCTAAGAACCCGAAAATTAGCCAAACTGCGGATGGAACCCATATGACCCAAAAAACGGCAACTTATCAGTTGACTCCTGTCTACGGTCATTAATGGCAAACTCAGCTAACAACAAAAATGAAGACCATTCCCCCTGGTTCTCCGAAGCAAAACATCTCAAGTAAGTCTCCAGATTCTGATTAGTGCGCTCAGTCTATCCGTTCGACTGAGGATGAAAAGCCCAAGATAAGGACAATTGTACCCCCAGTCGAGTACAGAACACTTTCCAGAATCTGGAAACAAACTGAGTCCCCCGATCAGACATCACATCAGAGGGAATGCCATGTAGTTTCACAATGTTATCGACAAACACCTGTGCCAGAATTTTGGCATTAGGTAGAGCTGATAATGCTATAAACTGCGTTATTTTACTAAAACGATACCAGAATCACGTTTTTTCTAGAAGAATTTGGTAAATCCGTGATAAAATCCATGGACAAATGAGTCCAAGGTCTGGAAGGGATGGGTAATGGAAGAAGAGATCCGGAAGGCTGAGTATGTGTCACCTTAGCACGTGCACAGTTACTACAGGCTGACACATAGTCCTCAACACATTTACACAACCCTGGCCACCAAAATCTACAAGAGATTAGATCGACAGTGGATCTTCTCCCAGGGTGTGCAGCAAGCACCGTACAGTGATGTTCCTCGAATACCTTGGGACGTAATTCAGAAGGAACAAACAACTTCCCCGGAGGACAAAAGTCTGGTGCATCTTCCTGGGCCTCTAACACCTTCGCCTCAAGGTCAGGATATAGGGTGGATATAAATACCCCTTCAGACAAAATAGGACTAGGATTTTTAGAATCCCCCCCCCCCCAGAAAAGCTGCGCGACAAAGCATCCGCCTTGATGTTCTTAACCCCAGGGCGGTAGGTGACAATTGACAATGAAGTTAAATCTGGTGAAAAACAACGACCATCTGGCCTGCCTTGGGTTAAGTTGTTTAGCCGACTCCAAGTAAGCCAGATTTTTGTGATCAGTAATCACCATAATAGGATGAATTGCCAACTTAATGGCCAGCAACTCTCTATTACCCACATCATAATTTCTTTCAGCAGCCGAGATTTTTTTAGAGAAGAAAGCACATGGGTGCCATTTACTACGTGAAGGACCCTGCAACGAAACTGCTCCTACCTCTACCTCGGATGCGTCAACTTCTACAATGAATGGCTGTGACACGTCTGGTGCACCAGAATAGGGGCCGAAGCGAAACATTCCTTCACCGCTAAAAAGGCTTGTAATGCCACATCAGACCAGACAGAGATATGAGTACCCTTTCCTAGTCATGTCTGTTAAAGGTTTAACCACAGTCGAATAGTACAAAATGAATTTACAGTAGTAGTTGGTGAACCCCAAAAAACGCTTGTGCTTTCAGATTTTTGGGTCGATCCCAGTCCAACACAGCACGGACCTTCTCAGGATCCATACGAAAACCTGAGGATGAAAACAGGTAACCCAGGATATGCACCTCCTGAACTGCAAATACACACTTTCCATCTTTGCATACAACTTATTCTCTCTTATGATCTGTAATACCTCTCTCAAGTGATCTCCATGTCTGGAGAATAAATTAGTATGTCATCCAGATATACAGAAACAAACCTCTCCACCAGATGCTGAAAGATGTCACTTGAAAAACTGCCGGAGCATTGGTTAACCCAAAAGGCAGACCAGATTCTCAAAATGACCCTCAGGGATATTCAAAGCTGTCTTCCATTCACCCCCCCCCCCCCCCGATCCTTACCAGATTGTATGCTCCCCTCAAATCCAATTTAGAGAACACCATGGCACCGCCAATCTCATTAAACAAATCCGGAATTAAAGGAAGGATCACAGACAGTAATACGATTGAGCTCACGGAAGTCCAGACATGGCCTAAGAGTACCATCCTTTTTTTTTTTACAAAGAAAAACACAGCAGCCACTGGGGATATGGATAGTCTAATATGTCCCTTAGCCAAACTCTCGGCGATAGACTCTCGCATCGCCACTCTTTCGGGTTCCGAAATATTATACAACCAAGATTTGGCCAGTTTAGCCCCGGGAATAAGATTGACAGAGCAATCATACTCCCAATGCGGAGGTAATTCCTGGTTACCACTCTCAGAAATTAAATCAGAAAATTCAGAAATGAACGAGGGTACAGCTTTAGTGGTTACAACAGAGAACAATGTATTAAAGGGAACATGTCACCTCCAAAACACATATAAAACCAACATCATTACCTTACAGTAGCCCCCAGTGTGTTCATAACCATGTGTTTCATTCCTCCATCGGTTGCTGCATAAAAACTCTGTTTTAATCTCCATTTGCGCTATCTTCAGAGCCAGCTTGAAGTTAAGGGGGCAGTGGCCTCCTTGCTTCAAGTCAAGCTAAGCCCGCCCCTTACCCGTCCTCTCTTCACTTTGACTGACATCCTGCAGTGAGGCTGGAATTACGCAAGTCTCGGGCATGCGCGGTGTGCTCCTTGTTACTGCGCGATCCTGTCTCTGACTCCCACAGTCAGCCAGCTGCTATCGTCTCACTGCGCATGGGCCGAACATTTCCATCGTGCGCGTGCCCGGGGATTCTGGTCCTCAGCATCAGCACGATCACTGGCTTCAGGCGCAGGAGAACGCAAACCAGTGGTCACACAAAACACGGAATGGATTGCTGATGAAAAGCACCCACTCTTAAACAGATGTCTTGCACCACCTGCGACAAGCATTTCTGTGTAGGAGGTGCTGAGTCTATTGCAAACACGGAAATATTTTTCTCTAATGCACTAGTAGTCAACCCATGAATACAAACAAACTGACCATTAACCAGGTTAACCCCTGTCCCACTGTCGATAAACACCTCAATTCCCACAGTTTTGGACTCGAGCACCACCTCGGCAGATCTAATTTAATTTAGCCTCTATTTCTGAAAAGTTTCTGCCGGGATGTGAACTCACAACCTTCTACATTAGAGCCGAGAACCTTAACCACTACACTATACAGCTACAAATTAAATTTCAGTATATAAAATTATACATCTGCTGTATAGGAATACTTACTACATGACAAACCACTATGAGCTTTTTCTAACACAGTTTATCATTCAGCTTTATAGCTGAGTGGTTAAGGTCCTTGCCTCTAATATAGAAGGTTGTGAGTTCAAATCCTGGCAGAAGCTTTTCAGAAAAAGAGGCTAAATTAGCACGCAGCCAATAAACTTGCAGGTAAGTACTGCCCTTCACTGTAATGCTGTAGCCATGTTGGTTATTGGCATTACAGTGATTGGCTGACCGGAACGCATCATCCGTTGAAAAACTATTCAGAGACCCAAAAGTCCTTTTAAGGACTATTGTTGTGTGTGGCAGCAGCAATATATTTTTTTTTGCACAACCTTCACTAAATTGCTCAAACTTTACAGACCCAAAAGTCCTTTTAAGGACTATTGTGTGTGGCAACAATATCTATTTTTAGCGCGTCCTGCGCTAAATAGCTTGCAATAGTTAGACCGCTGCAGACAGCGACATTATCTGCACTACATCTCCTGTGTAACGCGTGCGTATTCCAAAAATATCTGTGACATCCACTGAACTTTTTCCGTAGACGGTGTCCGCTGCGGACAATTACAATAGCTGCGCTGCATCTCCTGTATAACAGGAATATCAGTGACATTCAGTCTAATTTTTTTGCTGTTGGTGGCAGCAACATTACCTGCGTTACATCTCCAGTATAACATTTTCCCATCCTAAATATCAGTGACATTAATTCTATGTAATTTTTTATTAGCCGGTGGTGACAGCGACACTACCATTGCAAAATCTCCTGTATATCGTGTGTGCATCCAAAATGTCAGTGACATTCATTCAGTGTAATTTTTCATTTGTGGTGTGCCATAGATTTCTACCTATAATTTTTCATTAGGCGGTGGTGACAGCGACATTACTTGCGCTATACCTCCTGTATAACGTGTGCAGATCCTAAATATCAGTGAAATTCATTCAGTGTAATATTTTATTAGGCGATGGTGGCAGCGACATTACAAGCGCTTTTGGCCAGGGACGCTACATTTCCCTGACGGCACACTGGGTGAAAGCTGTGGAGGCCAGGAGCGAGTTGTACCCTAGGATGGCACAGGTGCTACTGACGCCAAGGATTGCGGGCCCTACTTCCATTAGGGTTTCCACCGCTACCTAAGTTAGTGGCTGCAACACCCCCTTCTCCTCCTCCACCTCCTCCTCCACTTCCACCTCTGAATTACCACCTTGCAGCAACTGTCAGCCATCAGTCAGTAGACGGAAGCAGTGTAGCACTGCAGTGGGGAAGCCGCAACAGGCCGTGCCGAAACTTATTTGCTTAGGTGACAAACAGCACACCGCCACAGAGCTGTGGCAGGGGATAAGGGACCAGACTGAGCTGTGGCTCTCGTCCACAAAATTTTTTAACTGGTCAGCTCGGCAGAAAAAATCTGAGAAAGAAAATAATGAGGGAGTTTCGGCAAACTGTATTGGGTTGGGAACAATGGGAAATAATGAGGGAGTTTCGGCAAACTTTATTGGGTTGGGGACAATGGGGAAAACTAAAATAAAATAGACACAAAACCCTAAATCACTAAAACACAGGCAAACATTTTTTTTGGTTTGTTTTTTTCAAAGACAAAAGATACAGACAATAATCCTTCCCTAGTACAAGAAACTCTAAATCACTAACACTAAAACACAGGCAAAGACTTTATTTTTCACAGACAGAAGACTCAGACAATCCTAGTACATAAAACCCTAAAACACAGCAAAACTCTTTTTTTTTCCTTCACAGACAAAAGACGCAGACAATCCTAGCACAAAAAACCCTAAAACACAGCAAAATAGTTTTTTTTTTACAGACTACACAGACAGCAAAAGACTACATTAAACTATACTATATCTCTATCTAACCCACATTACACCCTGCAGTGGACCCTATCAGCTACACTATTAACTAACTAACTGACACTACCTCACACTAACTATCTGGATTATATATATGACTGAGGTAACTAACTAATGTACCTAACACCCTACACTGGAACCTAATCAGCTAACCTATACCCTAACTAACCTACACTATCTACCACTAACTATCTGGATTATATATGAGGTATCAGAAGTATTATAGAACAGCAATTCAGCACAGTACAATTTTCACACTCCTCTCTCTCTCACTACTGCATGAAACAGCACAAAATGGCTGCTGGGGATTTTATTATATAGTAAGGGGTAGGCAACTTTCCTATTGGTTGCTAGGGATGTTGCCAAGCTCTGACAGATATATTGCAGCTTTCTCATTGGCCCACAAGCTAGAAGCAGGGAAGGATCACGTATACTGTGGGGAAAAAACGAATATTCGAAATTACAAATATATATCACTATATTCTAAATGTTCGCGAATTCTTGAAATGCCGATATTCGCAATAAAAATTCACAATGCGAACTATTCACGGTCTCGGCAGATGACCCTGTCTGTCCTCCTAATAATAGAGTGCCCTACCACCAGCATCTGTCTAACCTTTGCTGCAATCCTTTTCCTATCCTTCTTGCAGGGGGCATCCTCCTGGTTGCTAGGAGAAACGCCCTGCTGCAGTGTTGCTGGCCCTGGGCTTTCATCCTTAATATCTGCCAAACAGGCATATTTACTAGGGCCTCCCTGAGACTTTTCCCTCAATCCCTTCTTTCTACATTAACCCAACTACTGACCTGATAGTCCCGATCTTGCTCTCCTCCTCCCACCTCCATTTCACTGACCACAGTCAGTGCCTACACAGTGAGGTCTAAGCCTCTCTCCAGTTTTGCAATGCCCCTAAGTATTTCAAGCTGCTTATTTAGATCCAAGATCTGGGCTTCAAAATATGCAACATGATTGCATCTAGTGCAAATGTATTCACCCTCGAATGGCTCTTCAAGGCACGCATACATTGCACAGGACACTAAGTAGCATTGTCCATGGAGCACATGTTTAAATGGGGATTTACA
This sequence comes from Bufotes viridis, assembly GCA_033119425.1. NCBI lineage: Eukaryota > Metazoa > Chordata > Amphibia > Anura > Bufonidae > Bufotes > Bufotes viridis. The sequence continues at coordinate 108,691,797 of CM065595.1, forward strand.
GTAAAGAAGGAAAACAGTAAATATGAGTTAGAATTACCCTGCTGTAGTTGGACTATCTAGATACAAGCCAACAACATACAAGGAAAATCTTGCTCCTTGTCTTAAACTCCGGTTCTTTAAACTCTCACAAGACCACTTAGTGCAGAAAGCCCAGGTAGATTACAAACAGTAAAGGGCATTTGGCAACTTCTAAGAATTTTCCCCCAAATATATTATACCACAATATACAAGTTTGGTCAGACAACATAAAAGTAGTCTCATATATAATTGTCAAGGAGGCACAAAAATCAGACTACTTTAAAACTTCACTGATGACATTTTTTGGTGGCCAGAAAGGAAACATTTGGATCCAGAAGAAAGAGATTGGATCCAGAAGACTGGAGTAAGAAGTAAAGCATCTTTAATACTGGTTCAAAAATAGCAGCAAAACTTCCAACATATTTCTTGCAGAACAATGGACAAGTTACAGTAAGTGCTGGGATGGATGCACTAACATACCGCAGGACTTTTAGGTGAGGCAAGCATTAGCCTTTTCTGCCCTTGATATCCAGAGTGCTAAGAAAACAAGGTGACAATTATCTTAGTAGTTCCAATCTGGGAAAAAAATTCTTGGTTCAGCTTTCTGAAATCAATGACAATAGAAAGTCCCTGGGACACTTCCTTGAAGACTGGATGTGCTGTCTCCAGGACCAATCCTCAGGTAGAAAGCTACATATAGCAGCCTGGATCCTGAGAGGTTAATCTTAAAGACAAATGGGTTATCTGAAAAAGTGATCAATACCATGATAACTAACAAGAAGACAGTAACCTTAAAGATTTATGCAAAAATGTGGAAATACAGGTGAAACTAGAAAAAAATAATGCACGATAATAATGCAACTTAAAAGGTAAAACTAATATATGAGATAGACTCATTACATGCAAAGCGAGATATTTCAAGCCTTTATTTGTTATAATTTGGATGATTATGGCTTACCGCTTATGAAACCACAAATTCACAATCTCAGAAAATTAGAATATTACATGAAATCAATAAAAAAGGATGTTAAATAGAAAAATGTAGGACCTCTGAAAATTATAATCATGCATATGTACTCAGTACTTGGTTTGGGCCCCTTTTGCATTAATTACTGCCTCAATGCAGCGTGGCATGGATGCTATCAGCCTATGGCATTGCTGAGGTGTTATGGAAGACCAAGATGCATCAATAGCAGCCTTCAGCTCTTCTGCATTGTTCGGTCTCATGTCTCTCATCTTTTCTTGGCAATGCCCCATAGATTCTCTATGGGGTTCAGGTCAGGCGAGTTTGCTGGCCAATCAAGTACAGTAATCCCATGGTCATTGAACCAGGTTTTGGTACTTTTGGCAGTGTGGGCAGGTGCCAACAAGTCCTACTGGAAAATGAAGTCACCATCTCCATAAAGCTCGTCTGCGGAAGGAAGCATGAAGTTCTCCAAAATCTCCTGGTAGATGGCTGCGTTGACTCTGGACTTAATGAAGCACTGTGGACCAACACCAGCAGATGACATGGCTCCCCAAATCAACACAGACTGTGGACACTTCACACTGGACTTCAAGCATCTTGCATTGTGTGCCTCTCCATTCTTCCTCCAGACTCTGGGTCCTTGGTTTCCAAATGAGATGCAAAAGTTGCTCTCATCAGGAAAGAGGACTTTGGACCACTGAGCAACAGACCAGTTCTTTTTTTCTTTAGCCCAGGTAAGACGCTTGTGACATTGTTTGTTGTTCAGGAGAGGCTTGACAAGAGGAAGACGACATTTGAAGCCCATGTCCAGGATCCGTCTGTGTGTGGTGGCTTTTGATGCACTTCAGCCTCAGTCCACTCCTTGTGAAAGTCCCCAACACTTTTGAATGGCCTTTTCCTGACAATCCTCTTCAGGCTGCGGTCATCCCTGCTGCTTGTGCACCTTTTTCTTTCACACTTGTCCCTTCCACATAACTTTCTATTAATGTGTAGAGATGGCCCGAACTATCTGCCGGTGAACAGTTTCCGGTGAACATGCGATGTTCGGTCCGCCCCCTATACATCATCATTGAGCAAACTTTGACCCTGTACCTCACAGTCAGCAGACACATTCCAGCCAATCAGCAGCATACCCTCCCTCCCAGACCCTCCCATCTCCTGAACAGCATCCATTTTAGATTCATTCTGAATTTGCAGTCTTAGTGAGAGGAGGGACAGTGTAGCTGCTGCTGATTTAATTGGGAAATCGATAGCTAGACTAGTGTATTCAGTGTCCACTCCAGTCCTGAAAGACTCATCTGATCTCTGCTGTAAGGACAGCGTCCTGACAGCACCCCAAAAAGCCCTTTTTAGGGCTGCAACATTAGTCTTTTTTTCTCCATATATATATTGCAGTTGCCTGGCCTGCCTGTGTGTGAGGAGCTGCAGGCCCACAGACTGTAGTGTGCCCACTGCCAGTGCCCACCCCTGTCATCCCGTGTGGCACAGGACTTTGCATCAAAAAAAGGCATTTCATTTTTACACTTTAGTGTAATTTCAGTTGCTTGCCTGCTAGTGTGTGTCAGGCCGACTTCCACTGACTGTAGTGTGCCCACTACCAGTGCGCACCCCTGTCATCCCGTGTGGCACAGGACTTTGCATCAAAAAAAGGCATTTCATTTTTAAACTTTAGTGTAATTTCAGTTGCTTGCCTGCTAGTGTGTGTCAGGCCGACTTCCACTGAGTGTAGTGTGCCCATGCCCACTGCCAGTGCCCACCCCTGTCATCCCGTGTGGCACAGGACTTTGCATCAAAAAAAGGCATTTCATTTTTACACTTTAGTGTAATTTCAGTTGCTTGCCTGCTAGTGTGTGTCAGGCCGACTTCCACTGACTGTAGTGTGCCCACTGCCAGTGCCCACCCCTGTCATCCCATGTGGCACAGGACTTTGCATAAAAAAAGGCGTTTCATTTTTACACTTTAGTGTAATTTCAGTTGCTTGCCTGCTAGTGTGTGCCAGGCCGACTTCCACTGACTGTAGTGTGCCCACTGCCAGTGCCCACCACTGATACCGGGTGGCACAGTAGCTTGCCGATAAATAAGGCATTTCATTTTTACACATTAGTCTCAATTCAGTTGCTTGCCTGCTGCCAGTTTGTGTCAGGCCCACTTCCACAGACTGTAGTGTGCCCACTGCCAGTGCCAACCACTGATACCGGGTGGCACAGTAGCTTGCCGATAAATAAAGCATTTGATTTTTAGACATTAGTCTAATTCGACACACGTCCCCGGATAGGGTACGTAACAGGGATTAAACTGATAGGAATAGTACTAGTTAAGACACCACTCATATAGGGTGTCACAGCACATTGCTCTGTGCACGCGCAGTGCCCCAATTTGGGAGTAAGAGGACCGACCAAGCTGCTTTTTCCATCTCCCGGTTCCTAAAATCAATTCAGTTTGGTATATGAGAGTTTGGTCTGTCACTGTGAAGGCAGTCGAAGGTACCCGGCCTAAAAAATTTTTTCACAAAAGGCAATCCCTGATATGGGATGTAACAGGGATTAAACTGATGAGAATAATACTACAGAAAATACCACTCATATGGGGTGTGACAGTAAATTGCACGGCGCAGACGCAGTGACCGTGGATTAAAACAAAGGGGAGGGAGCCAGCGTTTTTTTAACCATCTCCCCGTTCGAAAAATCTATTCAATAAATGGCCCCCAGATTGGGGACGTTAGAGGGATTAAACTGATGAGAATAGTACTACAGAAAATACCACTCATATCGGGTGTGAAAGTAAATTGCACAGCGCAGACGCAGTCACCATGGTTTAAAACAGAGTGGAGGGAGCCAGCGTTTTTTTTTAACTATCTCCCCGTTCGAAAAATCAATTCAATAAATAGACCCCAGATTGGGGACGTTAGAGGGATTAAACTGATGAGAATAGTACTACAGAAAATACTACTCATATCGGGTGTGACAGTAAATTGCACGGCGCAGATGCAGTGACCGTGGATAAAAACAAAGGGGAGGGAGCCAGCGTTTTTTTAACCATCTCCCCGTTCGAAAAATCAATTCAATTCACCTTTTGGCGACCCTTGGTGTTGTACGTGGCTGGGTGGAGGAAGAAACCTTCAATGACATCACCGGGACGTGGCTAGCTTGGTGTCCAACCTTGTGCAAATGGGGAGTTTGCCGTTGTGCAAATGGACTGTTTGCGGTGCATTAAAAGGGGAGTTTGGTCTGTCAATGTCTGTGAAGCGGGCGTAACCCTTACACTACCTGATCGATACAACATCATACCTGATCGTATACACACACTGGATGTTTTACAGCATGTTATTCCAAACAATTTAGGAATGTTAGTTGATTTATGCACTTTATGGATTAAAACCCTACTCTGCGTTTCCGGCAGCCTATCAGAGCGGTTCAGGCGGCGCGATGACGTCATCGCGCCGCCTGAGCAGAGTGCAGAGCGGGACATAGGCCTTCCAGGGAGGTAAGTATTGGGTGGGTGGGTGGGGGTACCCTGGACCCTATTGGGGGAGAGCCTGCACATAATTTGGGGGGGAGAGCCTGCACATGATTTGGGGGAGGGGGAAGCCTGGACCCTGCACATGATTTGGGGGAGGGGTTAACGTAGCCTGCACATGATTGGGGAGGGGGGTTAATGGAGCCTGCATATGATTGGAGGGGGGAGGTTAATGGAGCCTGCACATGATTTGGGGGGGGGGGTTAATGGAGCCTGCACATGATTTGGGGGGGGGAGGGGGGGTTAATGGCCCTCACCTGTGGGGAGATTGGTGTACTTATAACAATTTTATAGACAAATGATACTATTTACAGTCGCGCGGGGGGCGCGAAATGTTTTCTTCTTCCTAGGGGGGGCATGACAGAAAATAATTGAGAAGCACTGCCCTACGGCATGCCACAGTCCAGGTGTTAGTCCCCTTGAAACAACTTTTCCATCACTATTGTGGCCAGAAAGAGTCCCTGTGGGTTTTAAAATTCGCCTGCCTATTAAAGTCTATGGCGGTTCGCGAACATTTGCGGAAGTTCGCGTTCGCCGTTCGCGAACGGAAAATTTTATGTTCTCGACATCACTATTAATGTGCTTTGATACAGCACTTTGGGAACATCCAACTTATTTTGCAATTACCTTTTGAGGCTTTCCCTCCTTATGGAGAGTGTCAATGATGGTTTTCTGCACAACTGTCAGGTCAGCAGTCTTTCCCATGATTGTGATTTATAATTTCCTACTGAACCAGACTGAGAGACAATTTAAAGGCTCAGGAACCCTTTAGCAGGTGTTATGGATTAGTTAGCTGACTAGAGTGTGACACTTTGAGCCTAGAATATTGAACCTTTTCACAATATTCAAATTTTCTATGATTCTAAGTTTAGGGTGTTCAGAAGCTGTAAGCCATAATCATCCAAATTATAGCTAATAAAGGCTTGAAATATCTCGCTTTGCATGTAATAAGTCTATCTCATATGTTAGTTTCACCTTTTAAGTTGCATTACTGAAATAAATGAACTTTTGCACAATATTCACATTTTTGGAGTTTCTCCTCTAAAAAGGTCTATCCTGGTGTGTGCTGCTGGTTTAGTTGGAGATAAACATCATATTCCTACTATCCTGGATTTCTTTCAACAAGGATTTTATAAAGGGCCTAGAACCTTAAGGGCTCTTTCACACGAGGGGATGCCGTGCGGGTAATCCGCTGCGTGAAAGAGTGCCAAGCCGCGCTCTGGACAGCAGAGACATGGAGCATTAACATGATTCATAATGCTCCGTGCCTCTCAGTGACCTTTTTCCTACAAAATCACAGTGAGATAAAGTTGTCACCGTGATTTTGTAGCAAAAAGATCACAGAAGGGCAAAGCGCATTATCAGTCATGTTAATGTTTAGTCTTTAATGTTTATGTATGCATTTTTTTATTTTTGAGAAGGAGTTGTTTTTAATTTTTTTAAATGTTTTATTTTTGTAATATTTTTTTTAAAAAAATTAAATTTTTGTTTACATTTTTTAAGTCACCCTATGTCTGCAATTCCTAACCACCTGCACCCCAGCTGTGCTGAAACTACGACTCTCCGCATGCTCCATTCATTTCTGAGAACAGCCAAGCAAGTGTGCATCTTGGGTCTTGCATCTTGTATTCTGCTATACAGAATACTGAATTTAGTAAATTTCAATGCAGTGCTGCCACCTACCAGCCTGCATGGAAATATACTAGTAATCAGCCTGTAAAAGCCTTGTATAGGCTCAGGCTACGTGACGGTGGCCCGGGCCAGGAAGCGTGCAGCTTGTAGTGTAGAAAGTGTAAAAAAATGTTTTTAAAAATATAAAAATTAAAATCACCCCTTCCTCCCCAAAATCAAAATACATGGACAATAAAAAAAATCATGGGCATCGCCACATACAAAAACGTCCTTTCTATTAAAATGAAAAAAAAAAGTAAAAATGGCCAATTCGTCATTTTTTGTTCGCTTCAACTCCCACAAAAAATGATTAAAAAGTGAAAAATTAGGCCTTACATAGTTCCTTACACATCACTACAAAAAATGTTATAGGGTCCGAATATGGTGATGAAAAGAAAAAAATAACTGTTTAAAGTTTTTTTTTTCAGTATTAAACCACAATAAAAACTATACAAATGTGGTATTGCGGCAATCATACTGACCCAGGTAATAAAAGTAACACATCAGTTTTACCGCATAGGGAATGCTGTAAAAACAAAACCCATGGAAATTACAACTTGTCTTGGAAAAAACAAGACCTCATATGGCTATGTGAACCGAAAAATAAAAAAGGTATGGCCCCATAGAGTGAAAAACGAAAAAGCAAAACCAAAAAAACCTCCGGGGGCGAAAGACTGGACTTCCGCCATACATGTACGGCAGAGGTCCGGAAAGCGTTAAAACGCAGCATGTTGAGCCTCTAAATATTTTGTTTCTGACGTTTCTCCTACATAGGGAATACAATAAGAAAAAACTGTATTTTTGCAGTTGTTTAGAAGAAAAACATCCGCAAAAACACTGTAAAAACCATAAGCAGTATGGAAAAATGCAAGAGTTTTCTTAGTGAACAAAAACTGCCGGCCCAAGGCCCCAATGCAAGTTTTTGACTGTTATTTTGCACTACAGTTGTAGTGCAGCCCTGTGATGTACTACAACTCAAACCCTGGACTTGTCCTTGTCCTGCCATTGGCTGGACTGGATCTATATTCACATTCACAATAAAAATGTAGTATACAGAGAATTTTCTATTTTGTTCTAAACAGTTCTGTAATAACACTGATGTGTCACTAGATGTCAGAGCTCCTTCACAGCAGAAAGCAATAAACTCCAGCTATACGTGTAAGCAACAGACAGCAGGGGTCTCAGCGTCCTTTCCAGAGAAAACATTGAAGAAGCAGTGAACACTGTTGATATCACCTGCAAAATAAACTATGTCAAGCAGTAACCTCCTTCCAATGCAACCTCTGTCCATAGCCATTGCTGTTTTTGCAGTCCACAAATTGCAGATCAGCAAAACATAGATACCAGCCATTTGTGTTTCGCATTTTGCAGACCGGAATGTCCTGCCCTCTATAGAACTGTCCTATCCTTGTCTGTAACATGAACAAGAATAGCACATGTTCTATTTTTTTGCGGGTGCCGTGGAACGCGGAACAGATATATAGAGGTGGGCAGCACACATTGTGCTGTCCACCCCTTTTGCAGCCCCATTGAAGTGAATGGATATGTATCTGACCCATAGTTGTAGTCAAAGCATGATATTTTAGGGGTTTCCCGGTAAAGTAACTTAATTTTTGAAAAACTGCATTAAGGCAGGAAGCTGTGACCCAACCAGAACCCATACCTATACATATAACCAGAGCTTCAATTTAGGCTACATGCACACGACAGTTGTTTTTTGCTGTCTGCAAATCGTGGATCCATCTTCCTTTTTTTTTCACATCCACATCTGTTCCATGTGTCCGCAAATTTTGTAGGTTGTGTTTCCGTGTGTCTTCGGTTTTTTTTTGCGGATCCGCAAAAAAAAAGGAAGGCTTTAACCAGTTTCTTAAAGTGCCTGCACAAGGCCTGTTTTCAAGCAACCATCCACAAAAAAAACGGATGCGGATGACAAACGGATGGCTTCCGTTGGTCATCCGCATTTTTTGCAGACCCATTGACTTCTATGGGTCCGCAAACCGTTTTTTGCGGACAAGAATAGGACATGCAATATTTTTTTTGCGGACATGAAATTCGGACAGCGGACAGGCAACTGAAGAGGCATCCGCATTTTTAACGGATCCATAGAAATGAATGGGAAACCATCGGATCCCCAAAAAAAACGGAACGGAGGCCGCAAAAAACCACTGCCGTGTGCATGTAGGCTTACCTTGCAATCCATTTGTCTAGCTCCTGTGTGAGCCTGCAACACACAGACTATCATGGAGCCTGATCTTCCCTCGCAAAACTTCAAAGACTACAATCCCCACAATCCTTAGCTTTCCTGCTGTGATGTTTACTGAATGGCTGCCTGATATACAGTCCAGTTACGCCCCCTCTATTCAGTAATCAGCAGCACACTAACACGCCCTTTGTTTCTCAAGACATTTAGCTAGAGAATTGATAGGAATACACTGAGCATGCTCGACCTGACAAAGGTTCCGAACTACAGGTCGATGTTATGGTAATTCAGGAAACACAGTAGGGTAGCAGAGAAAGAAAACTACTTTTATAACTACTGAACGGTAAATATGTGCAAATGACATTATATTAGGTAATTATTGATGATGCATTAGTCTAAAACATAAGTTATATTTATAGTAACCGGAATACCCCTTTAAAAATATTGTCTCATTTCATCAAATGGCATTTATCATGTAGACAAAGTTGACCTCTTCCTGACACAGTGATTTTCCATTTTTCCATTTTCATCTCTCCGTCTCGTGGCACTCCCTTCCTCTGTGGAGGAATGACTTTTTTTTTCTGTTCACATAGCCGTATGAGGACTTGTTTTTTGTGGAAAGGAGCTTCCTGCCATCTATAGAACTGTCCCATCCTTGTCCTTAATACAGACAGGGCCGGCGTCAACATCCGGCACACCCTGGCAAGTGCCGGGACCCACTGCTCCTGGGGACACCCACTGTGCCCACTCAGTCCTGCAGCTGTGTCCTGCCTGTTCTTATCCCTGTTGATAAAGGCTATTTTGTGCCGAAACGCGTCATAGATGTAATTATGACAAATGAATTGAATAACACACATTAAGAAGCATTTGACGTCTGCCGGGATCGCTTTTTGGATGTTCTGAATTCTAGGGCAGCTTACCCTAGCAATACAGACAATTTTCGCCATGTGCACTGCTGGGGTGGGCGGCCCCAGGACTCAAAACAGAATAGATGGAGTTTTCTACTGAGCTACAGGACCTTCCTGAAGTTCCTGATGTCATCCGCCCATGTGACCAGTGGGAGAGGAGCCGGAGGAGCAGAGAGCTATGTTCCAATACAGAGAAGAGCAAGTCTGGAATGTGGTGAGGCCTAGCTGTGTATGTCTGTCCCTGTGTGTATGTGTGTTCCTGTGTATCTGTCCCTCTGTGTGTGTCTGTCTGTCCTTGTGAGTGTCCCTGTGTGTGTCCCTCTCTGTGTGTATGTGTCCCCCTGTGTGTGTGTGTCCCTGTGTGTGTATCTGTCCCTGTGTGTATTTGACCGTCCCTGTGTGTGTATTTGACCCTCCCTCTGTTTGTTTCTGTCCCTGTGTGTGTGTGTGTGTCTGTCCCTTTGTGTGTGTCTGTCCCTGTGTGTATTTGACCATCCCAGTGTGTATTTGAACATCCCAGTGTGTTTTCTTGTGTGTGTCCCTGTGTGTGTGTGTGTGTGTATCACCATCACCATGCCCACAGTGTTCTTATGCCTTGACGCAGCTGCATCAGGATGGTCTGTGTGGGGCAAGAAGAAGATGAAAGAGGACGCAGCGCCGCCAGCATGGAGTCCGTGGGAGAGACATAGGGAGGCACACTAAGGATGTAGGTAACACTACCACATGATCTTAACTAGTGTTATCTGTGGTTTTACATAGGATTGCAGGTAACACTACCACATTATCAGCACTAGTGGTATCTGTGGTTTTACATAGGACTGCAGATAACACTACCACATTATCAGCACTAGTGTTATCTGTGGTTTTTACATAGGACTGCAGGTAACACTACCACATTATCAGCACTAGTGTTATCTGTGGTTTTTACATAGAACTGCAGGTAGCACTACCACATTATCAGCACTAGTGTTATCTGTGGTTTTACATAGGACTGCAGGTAAAATTACTTCATTTTCTGTACTCAGATAGCCATCACTATGTTATCTGTGTTCTTACATAGGACTGGAGGTGATATCTACTATATTATCTGTACTCAGAGAGTTATCACTGTGTGAGGGGGCCCACTGAGACTTTATCGCCCAAGGGCCCACATGAACCTGGAGCCGGTCATGAATACGGACAGGAGTAGGACATGTCCTATTTTTTTGCGAGTGCCATGGAACGGAAAATTTATACCAACAGCACACAGTGTGCTGTCTGCCCCTTTTGTGGCCCCATTGAAGTGAAAAGGTCCGCATCCAAACTGCGAAAAATGCGGATGCAATAAAAAAAAAAATCGTGTGCACGAGCACTAAATTTGACTCTGACTTCCTGCAGATTTAGTAATGAAGTCTATCAGGAAAAGAGAGGGAGAAATAATCACTCAATATAGACATATATGTCTAAAACAAAGTGACCCCTTCCCAGCCTACATTTTTACTCTCTGTTTGATGGCACTACATGCTTCAGCACCCACTGACATCAAGTTAACCAGGCTGCCAATCTGAGAGCGTAGAAAGTTTTGTAATGGTGGTCGTGCTGCCCAGCGTAATGGAGGTCCATCAAGTAATAGTATCTCGGGTTACCAAGCTCTTCACGATGCAGCCACACAATTATAATCCAGGGGTGCACTATAAGGACATCCGAACCACTGAAATGTAAATTGGCGCAAGATAGTGAAGTTCCACAAGAATCACTTTCCCAAAGGATATTTATTACACTCACATAGAGCAGCTGTACTTATTTTATGTAAGTAATGATTTTAAAAACCATTACAAAACGTGGTGTGGTGTTTAACAAGCAGGATATGCTCAACCCATATGCAGTTGTGCATGTATATAGGGGAGCACATCCTGCACTTGTAGTCCGTTACTAGGGGCAATCAACAGCAAAAAATGCATACAATGGAAGATGCCAGCAACGGACTACAAGTACCACAATAACCATCCTTCATATGATAACGATAATGTGGATGTGAAGAACAATCAAAAACATAACTATAGCAAAGGCAGGTGCACTCTGCGGCAATACTAAACTCTCACACTGATAAAATTGAGAGTTTAGTTCGACATATCCTACTAGGAGGACATGTCTTAAGCTCGGACACCACGCCAAGGTCTCTCAAGTAGCCCGAGGCCCTACCACTCAACCTACCTGTGCCGTATCGGCGATACCAGGGGCCATTGGGCATTACGGGAGCGTAAGGCCTGACTCACAGGCAGCTCACCAGTGACCTCCAGCATGTAACCATGCTTGCAATGGGAGGTGGGAGGTGCCTGTTAGCCCCACCCGAGACCGGCTGATATGGCCCAGAGCCTACCAGGTGCACCTGAATGTAGCCTGTAGATGAAAAGCAGGCACATTTAAATTGGAGTTTATACACCTCCAAACATATTTTACAAACCATAAGAAAACGTGGTGTGGTGTTTAACAAGCAGGATATGCTCAACCCACATGCAGTTGTGCATGTATATAGGGGAGCACATCCTGCACTTGTAGTCCGTTGCTAGGGGCAATCAACAGCAAAAAATGCATACAATGGAAGATGCCAGGAACGGACTACAAGTACCACAATAACCATCCTCAAAACTCTGTGGATAGTTTTTGCCACATTACTTGTGTCTTTCCCTAATTGGGCATAGGTGGTGTGAAATATTCCTTTAGAACACACGTGTACTTTATTGTACCACCACCTTGGTACTTAGTGTTGATATTTCTGTACTAGGACACATGGTATATGTATAACATTTTTTGGGGGGCAGAGAGATAGCAGCATATGTCAGCTGATTCTGGCACCTTTCTATGTCTGACGCTTGTACTATTTATACATTGTAATATATTGTGCATAGTATTTGTGATGTAATAAAGTTAATATATAATTTTTTACTATATTGGGCATGTCTCTTTTTTTGTCCCGTGGTAGACAATATTGTAGGTAGATGTTATCCTACCAATATGCTTACGATGCTCTCTCCTTTTCAGAATACCCTATGCTATAAAGTAGTGGGCTCAGCTTGATTATTGACCATGCTATAATTAGTTTTTAGGTCAGGAACTGCTAAAGCCCATGTTCAGTAACCTGCAGCAAGTTTCTGGCTAGACTGGGAAATAAATATGGTCATCTCTAGTGTTGATCACAAATTTTCGAATTGCGAATTTTAATCGCGAATATCGGCACTTCGAGAATTCGTGAATATTTAGAATATCGCAAAATATATTCGCAATTGCTTTCACCAAACGACTGGCATTCAAGTCAGATGCTGGTACCAGCATCCTCTCCTCTGGCCCATAACCCTTCCAGTGAACAAGATACTGAAGAGATCTACGGAGAACTCGAGAGTCAATAATCTTGGCGATCTGGAATACAAAACTGCTGTCCACCATGACAGGAGAGGGTGACAAGGGAAACGACTCCAAAGGTTCAACATATCTCTTCAACAAAGATTTGTGAAACACATTATGAATTTTCAGAGCTTCAGGGATACCGGAAGTATCCAGACCAGAGAATGTGGCAAATTGCTGGTGAAACCCATATTACCAGTGGACTTCTGTCTATGATTGTTTATGGCAAACTCTGCTAAAGACAAAAACGAGGACCATTCTTCCTGGTTCTCAGAGACAAAACATCTTAAGTAAGTCTCCAGACTCTGATTAGTGTGCTCCGTCTGTTCATTCGTCTGAGGCTGAAAAGTAGAAGAAAAAGACAGTTGTACCCCCAGCCGAGAACGCCTTCCAGAATCTGGACACAAACTGAGTCCCACGATCTAAGACCACGTCAGAGGGAATGCCATGAAGTTTCACAATGCTGTCAACAAACACTTGCGCAAGTGTTCTAGCATTCGGTAGGCCAGGCAATGCTATAAAGTGCACCATTTTACTAAAACAATCAACTAGCACCAGAATAACTGTCTTTCCAGATGAATTAGGCAGATCAGTATAAAATCTATAGACAAGTGAGTCCATGGTCTGGATGGGATGGGCAACGGAAGTAGAGATCCAGAAGGTTGAGTACGTGTCACCTTAGCGCGTGCACAAAAACTACAGGCCGACACATAGTCCTCAACACACTTACGCAACCCCGGCCAACAGAATCTACAAGAGATGAGGTCGGCAGTGGATCTACTCCCAGGGTGTGCCATAAGATCCGTACAGTGATGTTCCTCAAACACCTTATGACACAATTCTAATGGAACAAACAATTTCCCAGAGGGACAAGACTCCGGTGCGTCTTCCTGAGCCTCTAACACCTTCACCTCTAGGTTAGGGTATAGAGCGGATATCACCACCCCTTCCAATAGTATCAGACTCGGATTTTCAAAATCACCACCTCCAGGAAAACTATGTGACAAGGCATCTGCCGAACTGGATGGACAAGTGTCTTTTTTCGGCCTTATGTACTGTTTATTCTCGCGTCTGGAGAATAAATTAGTATCATCCAAATACATGACAACAAACCTCCTCACCAGGTGATGAAAAATTTCATTCCCAAATTGCTGTGCATTGGTCAACCCAAAAGGCATGACCAGATTCTCAAAGTGACCCTCTGGTGTATTAAAAGCCATCTTCCATTCATCCCCTTCCTTGATCCTGACCAGATTATATGCCCCCCTTAAGTCCAACTTGGAGAACACCTTGGCATCAGCAATCTGATTAAACAAATCAGGAATCAAAGGAAGGGGGTAAGGATCACGGACAGTAATCCGATTGAGCTGAAAATTAAGACATGGCCTAAGAGTTCCGTCCTTTTTTTTAACAAAAAAAAAAAAACCTGCTGCCACTGGAGATTTGGAAGGTCTTATGTGCCCTTTAGCCAAACTGTCGGTAATATCATGGTCGTTCTTTCCGGTCCAGAAAGGTTGTACAACATAGATTTGGGCAACTTACAGTAGCTCCGGGAATAAAGTTGATAGGCAAAAACAAATGCACATTTTCTGACTCTCCTCCACCCCTCCAGGAGTCAGATGGGAATTAAACGTCCTTTTTTTAACCTGAAATAGTGTAAAATAGTGTAAAAAACAAAAACGGCCTGCGCGGTGACATCATATGTCATAATGCACAGGATTTCTGCTGCGATCTTCAGTCAAGATGGAGGCTGGCGGCCCGTCGCGAGCAAATGGGGGAGGTAAGTATGAATTTTTCGTTTTTTACACTATTTCAGGTTAAATCGATTCGCTAACATGAATTTATCAAATTTTTCCTGAAATTCAGATCGAATTCCACTTTGTGGGATTTGATTCACTCATCTCTAGTCTTCAGGTTATTCTTCTAGTTTATCTTGGTGTTATAAAAGAGAATATAGACTGTTCTCTGCATTAGTGATCTGTTGGAGTTCAGGAACCATATTTTCTCCATGCACATAAAGTAAATTTCTAGGTTTTTGAGACAAAGTAATTAGACTTTGCAACAGATTCTGTTCTAGACATGTCACATTGACCATTTGAAACAAGGACAGTGCCCTGTTTCAAATGGTGTCTCCATCATTTCTGTATAGCTCCTTTCAATGCACTAGAAGACTACACAGACCCTCACTGATCCTAGAATCCATTCTGAGCTAGGCCTCTCACCCAGGAAACAGCTGTATGCAGATGAGAAGCTAGCTTAATTTTTATCAAAGTCATGTCTGTAAAAAGGTAGAACATTGACTTATAGGATAGATGCCTTACATCTGGTGGTATTAGAGGCAGAGCTTGTTCATAGCTCATTTGCATACATTCTTCCCAGAATTGCAGAGGAGCATTCCCTGGCCTATAAGACTCCTCACACCATTTAAGGTGCTCTCCATAAGGAGATATTGTATTGCCCAAATATAGACAAAACAAGCACTAGTAGCTGATATATAAAATATTGGCTTTTGTCTGTTCACCTTTCCAGAAGACCCAGAGTTTCTAACTTTCAATGCAAAATGAAAAAAACAGCTCCAGAATAAGATGAAAGTCCTCCTAAAACTTCTCGTATATAACAGCAGACACATCCACATCGTATGCAGTGATCGTTAACGCGTTTCAGACATTTCGAAGTTAGTCGTAACCGACTAACTTTCACTCTATGGCACTTTTAGTATATATTAGAGATAAGCTAATCAATTCTAAACAAATTGGATTTGATACAAATTTCATTAAAAAAAATTGTCACTAAACGAATTTGAACTTTGGGCGATTTGTTTTGGAAGAAGGTGCCAGTGCCATTTTACTGTGAATATTGGTTGGGAAATTTATTAGGGAGGAAGAAGACAGAGGATCACAAGACACTGGGAGGGAGGTGGGGGAGGGCTTGCCCTGATTGGCTCAGAGGTTGGCAGGCAGCCTGATCAGCCAATCAGGGGGCAGTATTCAGGCAGGTCCTTATGCAGAGAATGAGCCAGACACCATTATTCTCTCTGCTATGAATGTCATAGAATGCATTGAGGCATTGTCTGGCAAAAAACTATTGCAGACAAAAGCTACTAATGTAGTATGATAGGGACACTATAAGGATAGTGTATGGAGAGAATAAGGAGATATCACTGGGTATATTTTAGGGACTTTGCTCAGGGAAAGCATATATATATATATATATATATATATATATATAGGGAGTGAGGGACTGGTCACTCAGAATTGTGTGTTTAATACAGCTGCTGGCAACTAGTCCTGCAAGCAGAAAAGCAATGGAGCTTGGCGCAGCCATAGCGAAATATGGCTTGACTCTGTGGAAGGTTGTGGCACACAGGGTTAATGTTAGGATCAGGTAGGTGGTGGAGGTGGAGTCGTGGGGGGGCGGTCCGGAAGATTCGCTCCAGGGATTTAAGGCGTGGTGGGGGTGGGAGGAGCAATTAAGTCAGTGGAAGGTGAGGGAAGAAGTGCCCGCCAACCCGCCCGTTTAATAGTTCAGTAGAGTAGCTTGGTTACTGGGCTCTTGTCGTAGCGAGCAGGTTAAGGAGGTATCCTGGGAGGCAAAATTGGAATAGGTGCATGGCTATATGTCTTGCGGCGTGCACCGAGGACGTTGTGCTGAATGGCAAGATGGGGGATCCTGTTTGGGCTAATAGCCTGGCAGGGGTTTAATTCCAAGAGTTGGTGCCCTTGGGTCGGAGAGTGCAGCCAAGGGTAAAAGTTGGATTAAACCGGGATCATGTGAGGAGATTCAGAGGGGTTAATCTGGTTACTTGGATTGCCTTCTAGGATTCCTTCATGTTCAAAAGTTATTATATAATATGTTATTAAGCGTGCTACATATTACTGCAAGATAACCGGTAGTTACAACAAAAGCAATACTATAATAATACCATTTATACAATCATGTTGTCTTACTGCAAGATACGTGCTGCTAAAACACATATTACTGGACCTGAGAGCTGTAGAGGTGCTACGTGGTGCATCAGAGGAGGAGGGAGGTGGGCACAGTGACAATAAAGAGGAGAGGCAACATATGGCCAAAACCTCCCAAAACACTGCCAGGGTCAGAATTGCTTCTAATGTGGTCATATCAGGAACTGGTGATGCCGCTGGTACTATGAGTACTATGGTACTATGAGCACAGGCTCAAAACGTGCCAGACAAGCTTGGCTGCCTCTATCTCCATGCAACCAACTTCTGTATGGTAGCTTTTCTCCACAAGGCCAGCACAGCTGTGTGCAAGATGTGCAGGAATAAAATAAAAGTTGTGGACGTTCATATACAAGCATAGGTACCAGGGCCCTATTGCAGCCCATGCGGCAGCATCACTGGATCCTGTGGGAAAACAGAAAATGCCAGAATTCCCAATCCAAACAAGTCTGTCCTTCTTCTCTTGGTCATTTTTGTAGCAGCCAGCCTGCATCCACAAGCACTACAGTGTCCTTGTCATCTTCATCAGCTGCTTCTTCTTCTGCAGACTCCTCCTCCTTCATGTCCTCCATCTCAAGGCACCATAACATAATGTGTGGTCATGACAAAACCATTTGTGACCAGCAATTAGCTTGTGTGCAAGTTGTACTTCCACCTGGCCAGCTAAGGAAGAACCATACAGTAGGGGCAGGTCACTCATAATGTATATAGCATTGTTCCAAAAAATAATGGACTGCTCATTTAGCCAGTATAACAGAATAAATCCCCAGTGTGGCTCTACACTATACAATAACACAACCTATAAATTATCAACACACAACAAATAATCTTTATTTCATCAATAGGATTAAAATCACAGAATACAATGTTAAAAATGAGAGAGCAGGAAAAAGGAGTCATCACTGGGAAAACACAAACATGGGAATTGGTAGAAACCATAATGCAATAATATAAGGTGTGTGGTAAATCAGAAAAAAAATTGAGTCCCTAAATAAGCAGTCCAAAAAGATATGCAAGGGGCTACTAATGCTGTGACAACTATCCAGTAGAAATCATAAAAGGTACACCAAAACAGCCATAATAGACAGCCAAAATATTGGAATGGCAAATGTACTAAGTATATCTATTTGACATATAGTTGGAGGAAGCTTGATAGCTTCCACTGCCAAACCCACAAGAAGGTACAATGAGAATGGTAAAGCTACAGCCCCAATAACCCTCAACTGGGTATGTTGGCGAGATGTTCCATGTACACCGCCTCCCCCACCCCTTCAGCCCCGGCGTCAGACGACATGATGCAAAGTCATGTGATGTAATCACGTGAGTGAGAGTGCTTGCCTAAAGATGCCGGGACTCAAGTTCGGGGGAGCGTGCCACAGAGCATGCGCAACACCCAAGGCGATGCTGGTTCCACCTGCTGTTAAAAAATTGTCCTCCTCCTTGTCCTCCATCGCCTCCTCCTTGTTCTGCATCGGAAACAACTACAACTACTAGCATTTGACAACTTATAGAGGAAGAGAAAGCACTAACCTCTCTTTTACACACAACATGGAAGCCCCACCCCCTCACTTCTTGACATCCCACGGGTCCTTCACCACTTCTTTGCACTGCTGAGCTCTCTCTTCCATAATGATCACATGATGATGATATCACTCAGGTCGTTTGCCACCATTTATCTGTCTCAGATGCTTAGCTATTGCCAGTGCTCAGCAGTTGCAAATAAAATTGCGCCCCTCACCTCCCCTGTGCTTAGCACTGGACATGGACAGGGTCTGTCTACTGTGCCAGTGCTATCATAGGGTATACATGATGGGCCCGGCTGAGGGTGGCAGGCTCCGAAAGTAAATAATTTGTCCTGCCCTTGCCATGGACCCCCTTCAGACCCAGTCCCAGATGGTACGGCTACTATTGAAGTAGTTACGCCACCCATGCACTCTACCATGGACACCTGGAGCAGCTGTTATGGGCAGGGACAGTACATGCCTTTCATGGCCCACTGAGTCAATGTATTTTGTGGAAGCATGGACATCCTTCCACCTCCAATAAAAGTACGGCAAAGCCTCTCTTCCTTTCTCCTCCCTCCCATCATATGTGTAAAGTGAATCATTGCTGCGCTGTAGTAGAGCAAATCGGTCTCTGCAAGAGTATCCACACAGCTGATCACTTGCTAAAGTGCATCAAGCAGCAAACATCCTGCTGGCTGTCTCCCCTTCAACTCCAACTAGGCAAGGTGGTTACCGACAGTGGCAGGAATATCATGGCCATGCTGCATTTGGGGGAAATAACATATGCTTCCTGCATGAAGAACATCATAAACCTAGTCTTGCAATGCTTTTTTGCTTTTTGAAAAAGTACACTGGCTTGCATAAAGCAGTGAATGATTTTGTTATGCATCAGACCACCTCAGCAAGAAGCATGTATTGTTTGAAGGTCAGGCAGTGGCAGCTTATCACATATGTCTGACACGTACACAGGGCCTTCGAAGAAGCCACCAGATGTCCTCCTCATGATACTTATCTTAGAACAGAAATTAACACTGATGCAACAAGCCACATTTGAAGAAGAACAGCTTCTGCTGGCATTCCTATAACTGTGGGGGACCCACAGAGAGAAAGTCCCGAAGAGCAGGAAGTGAAGGATGAGGATGATGAGCTACCAGTGGAGGACGAAAAGTCATTGGTGGAGGAGGATGAGGCTGATGATGATCATGACCAATCATCTCAGTGGGGAGCAGAGTCAGAAAGAACTGGATCCTCGGGCATGCTGGCTTTCAGCAAAAAGACGCCAGTCACCCACATATCTGACCAGAAGGCTCCTCTTCGCCCATCTCTAGTATATATGCCAGCAAGTACCCAAGATAAATCTATAAACATTTGCGTATGTTCATTCAATGCTGATCTTGTGAAAATGTAACCTCTCTCCCATTATAATACTATTGATGTAGTATTGTCCTCTTATATTATCTCTATTGTCAGTGATTTTATAAAATAAACAGAAACTGAACCTAAAATTCCAGCTCAAAAATGTAGGTATATGAAACTTTTATATGCATACTTTTTTCAACCTGTCCAGATCTTGAGGCACCAAAGCATTTGTTATAATAGTAACACCTGCAGGTATGATGTTTTTACCACTGTGTTTGCAATATGTTGAGCAATATCTTACTGTGTTGAATGTTGTCAAAAATTACAGACTTTGAGTATTCATGAGTATTATTTTGAAATTTAGAAAATAATTTATTGCATATTATCATAATTAAACCGGTAAAGTAAAAGATTTTACGTAGAAGGCAATATCTCACTCTGATAATGGGGGATGGCAGCGGGGGTATAACTAGCGTCTTCTAGGCACCTGTACAAATTTCGAATCTGAAACCTTCCCTCCACCTCAACATTTCTCAGGTGTATGCGACTCAGAGGGAGGGGGGTAACTAGAACCTCATACCGCATACATGGATGCACTCACACATATATGGACACACTCATACACGCATTCACTACATATATGGACACACTCATACACGCACTCACCTAATACATGGATACACGCATAAATGCATTCAACACATACAGGGAAGCACTCATGCACGTGTTCACCACACACTGTGCATGGACACACTTATACATGCACTCACCACATACATGGATGCACTAATGTACACGTTAATTTTATACATAGATGCATTCAATTATATACATAGATGCATTCACCCACATACATGGATTCCCTCATGCACGCATTTACCACATATACATGGACACACTCATACATGCGCTCACCACATATATGGATGCACTCATATACACATTCAACACATACACGGAAGCACTCATGCACATGCTCACCACATACTGTATATGGATGCACTTATACATGCACCCACCATATACATGGACACACTCATCCATACACTCACCACATACATGGACATGGACACACTCACCATGTACATGGATATGCTCATACACACAGCAGTTACCACATAAAGGGATGTATTCATACATGCACTCACCACATATATGGATATATATATATATATATATATATATATGTATATATGTATAGCAGTCTATTTGGGCTGCATTTGTGGGAGGGGCGGAGGCTCTACTTAACTTCTTGCCGACCGCCTCACGCAGGATTGCGTCCTGCCGGCGGTCGGTCTGTTCCTCGTTGACGCGCCCGCGCGTCATCTCGCGAGAGGCGAGATTTCCTGTGAACGCGCGCGGCAGCGCGCGCTCACAGGATCACGCCGAGGAGAAGGTAAGCTACAGCCTGCCAGCGCTGATCGTGCGCTGGCAGGCTGTAGAAGTCAGAACTGGCATATCAGACGCTGTTTTGTTAACAGCGTCTGATATGCTTGCTGATCGTTCCTTTGGTGGTCCCTTTGCTTGGGACCACCAAAGAAACTTTTGTAAGTGCACCAAAACACCACACAGACCCCCCCCATCCACCCCACCCCACCCCCGTTACTGATTAACCCCTGATTAACCCTCGATCACCCCATGTCACCCCCTGTCACCCCTGACACTAATTACCCCCTGTAAGACTCATTCAGACGTCCGTATGTGTTTTGCGGATCCATGGATCCACGGATCCGCAAAACACGGACACCAGCAATGTGCTTTCCGCATTTTGCGGATCCGCATATTGCCAGAACTATATAGAAAATGCCTTTTCTTGTCCGCAATTGCGGACAAGAATAGGACATGCTCTATCTTTTGCGGAGCTGCGGCTGGATGCTTGGGGCCGAAACCCGGAAGTTTGCGGCCGCAGCTCGCAAATGCTGATGCGGCGAGCGCATAGTGTGCTCTCCGCATCACCGCCAGCCCCATTCACACTGAATGGGTCGGCATCTATTCCGCAGAATTTTTGCGGACGTGTGAATGGGGCCTTACTACTTTTTTTTGCACATTTTTGGCAGAGATTTATTCATCCACATTGATCGATGCGAATGAAAAAATCTGTGCCGCTTTGTTTTTTTTGCACATTTTTGGCAGAGATTTTTTCATCCACATTGATTGATGCGAATGAAAAATCTGTGCCGTTCATTTTTTTCTTTTCAGCCCAGAGGCTGAACGGGAAAAATCTCATTACCCGTATGCTCAATATACGGAGAATCGCAGAAACTCCTAATGCTGGCCACAATGCTTTTTGCTTTGAAAAAGTACACTGGCTTGCACAAAGCAGTGAATGATTTTGTTATGCATCAGACCACCCCAGCAAGAAGCATGTATTGTTTGAAGGTCAGGCAGTGGCAGCTTATCACATATGTCTGATCACGTACACAGAGCCTTCAAGAAGCCACCAGATGTCCCTCCTCATGATACTTATCTTAGAACAGAAATTAACACTGATGCAACAAGCCACATTTGAAGAAGAACAGCTTCTGCTGGTATTCCTATAACTGTGGGGAACCCACAGAGAGAAAGTCCCAAGAGCAGGAAGTGAAGGATGAGGATGATGAGCTACCAGTGGAGGACGAAAAGTCATTGGTGGAGGAGGATGAGGCTGATGATGCATGACCAATCATCTCAGTGAGAGCAGAGTCAGAAAGAACTGGATCCTCGGGCATGCTGGCTTTCAGCAAAAGACGCCAGTCACCCACATATCTGACCAGAAGGCTCCTCTTCGCCCATCTCTAGTATATATGCCAGCAAGTACCCAAGATAAATCTATAAACATTTGCGTATGTTCATTCAATGCTGATCTTGTGAAAATGTAACCTCTCTCCCATTATAATACTATTGATGTAGTATTGTCCTCTCATATTATCTCTATTGTCAGTGATTTTATAAAATAAACAGAAACTGAACCTAAAATTCCAGCTCAAAAATGTAGGTATATGAAACTTTTATATGCACTACTTTTCAACCTGTCCAGATCTTGAGGCACCAAAGCATTTGTTATAATAGTAACACCTGCAGGTATGATGTTTTTACCACTGTGTTTGCAATATGTTGAGCAATATCTTACTGTGTTGAATGTTGTCAAAAATTACAGACTTTGAGTATTCATGAGTATTATTTTGAAATTTAGAAAATAATTTATTGCATATTATCATAATTAAACCGGTAAAGTAAAAGATTTTATGTAGAAGGCAATATCTCACTCTGATAATGGGGATGGCAGCGGGGTATAACTAGCGTCTTCTAGGCACCTGTACAAATTTCAAATCTGAAACCTTCCTCTCCACTCTCAACATTTCTCAGGTGTATGCGACTCAGAGGAGGGGGTAACTAGAACCTCATACCGCATACATGGATGCACTCACACATATATGGACACACTCATACACGCATTCACCACATATATGGACACACTCATACACGCACTCACCTAATACATGGATACACGCATAAATGCATTCAACACATACAGGGAAGCACTCATGCACGTGTTCACCACACACTGTGCATGGACACACTTATACATGCACTCACCACGTACATGGATGCACTAATGTACACGTTAATTATATACATAGATGCATTCAATTATATACATAGATGCATTCACCCACATACATGGATTCCCTCATGCACGCATTTACCACATATACATGGACACACTCATACATGCGCTCACCACATACAGTCATGTGAAAAAATTAGGACACCCTTTGAAAGCATGTGGTTTTTTGTAACATTTTTAATAAATGGTTATTTCATCTCCGTTTCAACAATACAGAGAGATTAAAGTAATCCGACTAAACAAAGAAAACTGAAGAAAAGTCTTTTCAAGATCTTCTGTAAATGTCATTCTACAAAAATGCCTATTCTAACTGAGGAAAAAGATAGGACACCCTTGCCCCTAATAGCGAGTGTTACCTCCTTTGGCTGAAATAACTGCAGTGAGACGGTTCTTGTAGCCATCTACCAGTCTTCGACATCGGTCTGAGGAAATTTTACCCACTCCTCAATGCAGAACTTTTTCAGCTGTGAGATGTTTGAGGGGTTTCTTGCACGTACAGCCCTTTTCAAGTCACTCCCACAGCATCTCAATGGGATTCAAATCTGACTTTGACTTGGCCATTCCAGGACTCTCCATTTCTTCTTTTTCAGCCAATCTTTGGTTGATTTACTAGTATGTTTTGGGTCATTGTCATGTTGTATGGTCCAGTTCCGCTTCAGCTTTAATTTTCTAACTGATGGTCTCACATGTTCTTCAAGCACCTTCTGATACACAGTAGAATTCATCGTGGATTCTATGATGGTGAGCTGACCAGGTCCTGCTGCAGCAAAGCAGCCCCAAACCATGACACTTCCACCTCCATGCTTCACAGTTGGTATGAGGTTCTTTTCTTGGAATGCTGTGTTTGGTTTACGCCAAACATGTCCTCTGCTGTTGTGTCCAAATAATTCAATTTTGGACTCATCTGTCCAAAGAACATTATTCCAGAAGTCCTGGTCTTTGTCAACTTTATCTCTGGCAAATGTCAGTCTGGCCTCGATGTTTCTCTTGGAAAGCAAAGGTTTCCTCCTGCACACCTCCCATGCAAGTTAAACTTGTACAGTCTCTTTCTGATTGTAGAGGCATGTACTTCTACATCAACAGTAGCCAGAGCCTGCTGTAGTTCTCGAGATGACACTTTAGGGTTTTTGGAGACCTCTTTTAGCATCTTGCGGTCTGCTCTTGGGGTGAACTTGCTGGGGCGACCAGTCCTGGGTATGTTGGCAGTTGTTTTGAAAGCCCTCCACTTGTAGACTATCTTCCCGGACAGTGGAATGGCTGATTTCAAAATCTTTGGAGATCTTTTTAAATCCCTTCCCAGACTCATAGGCTGCTACAATCTTTTTCTGAAGTCCTCTGACAGCTCTTTTGCTCTCACCATGGTGCCCACTCTCACTTCAACAGTCAGGAGCACACCAAACTAAATGTCTGAGGTTTAAATAGGGCAAGCCTCATTCAACATGCAGAGTAACGATCTACTAATTATGTGCACCTGGTGTGATATACCTGTGTGAGATCTGAGCCAATTTAAGAGGGAATACATGTGAGGGTGTCCTATCTTTTTCCTCAGTTAGAATAGGCATTTTTGTAGAATGACATTTACAGAAGATCTTGAAAAGACTTTTCTTCAGTTTTCTTTGTTTAGTTGGATTACTTTAATCTCTCTGTATTGTTGAAACGGAGATGAAATAACCATTTATTAAAAATGTTACAAAAAACCACATGCTTTCAAAGGGTGTCCTAATTTTTTCACATGACTGTATATGGATGCACTCATATACACATTCAACACATACACGGAAGCACTCATGCACATGCTCACCACATACTGTATATGGATGCACTTATACATGCACCCACCATATACATGGACACACTCATCCATACACTCACCACATACATGGACATGGACACACTCACCATGTACATGGATATGCTCATACACACAGCAGTTACCACATAAAGGGATGTATTCATACATGCACTCACCACATATATGGATATATATATATATATATATATATATATATGTATAGCAGTCTATTTGGGCTGCATTTGTGGGAGGGGCGGAGGCTCTACTTAAACCAGGCACAGCCCCACCAAAGGGCGGGCGTTTCTCAGTTGCACAGGGGATGCTGGTGTGTCAGCAGGGTGCTCTCTCCTCTGCTAGGAGGTTTCTTTCATTACAGTATGGAGCTGAAATGGAGCTTTTTTTCTGCCCGTGGCTACCGTAGGGACGCGTGCGCCATTCACGTAAGTTAATCGAGCCGTGTCTGTCTTTCCGGCCGGCTGGAATCTGACTTTCTTGCGAGCGGAAGGCATCACCTCAAAATCGTCCGCCTCAGGTTTGTTTTATCTGAGTTAATCGATTCCTTTCACTTTGTTTATTAGGTAACCTGATTCAGTTCCCCTTCTATCTCATGTGTTTTACGTTTATGTCGTTTCGCTTTGAAAAGTTGCTTCAGCCTGTACGCGGTAGGGAAGGTTTACCTGGGCTGCATGGGATGTTATGTTGGAGATTGGATGCAGCTGTTGCTTGTTACGGCTCTTGCTATAGCAATCACTTCCCATGTGACCCGCAATCAGGGCTGCGTTTACGCTTCAACTCTTTATGCCAGGTTCGCCCTGTCAGTTGAGACGCTGCCTTCTCATGTCTGCTCTTTCAACATGCTCATTTTTCAGAGCGGTGCTCTAGTCCGCTCTCGCATCACGTTTACGCTCCACGCATGGTCACAACAGCGGGTAAATCTGTCTTATTCTCTGTGCATTTATTTTCTGTCATCCTGTGTTTTGCACTCATACCCCTTTTGCCTTTATATGTTTGCTTGCACCACACTCAGACCGGTGTCACATTGCAAGAACGCGCTCATGTCACCGTCACAGTTTGTTTATGCCTCGTTCACTGCAGGCTGCGGTCATACCAAATTTTACGCTTGGCCTATTGCCAGAGTTGGGGTTCACACTACCGCTGTGACTCCGGGTTTTTACTTTCACGTTTACGTCCAATGTTCCCGCCCATCCATGGACGCATCTTACGTCGGCTGTTACAGCAAGTTCATACTCCTTTCACGCTCCAGCTGAGTTCACACATTTGCCGTTACATCTAGTACTACACTCCATTCCCCGCTAGAACTGCGTCCATACCGTTCGCTGTCGCGGCGCTATCCTATTCCGCTCACATTCAGGTCTGCAACTCATTCCAGCTCCACAGTCACCCATCTGCTGGCACACCATGCTCCCATTCAAGCCACATTTTTCCTTTTGGTTTCTACGTCACGGTTGTTTTACTCGATAGTCACACTGAGGCAGTTGGTGGCTCCGGGGCCACTCTCCTGTCGAACATGACAGGCATCAATGGTCATTTCTTTTATATCTGGTTTTTCTGCGCGTATACATCAAGTGGGTCTTTTCTCTAGTTGCAAAAAAAAAAAAAAAACCTTTTGTCTGCTCTGCTTTACTTCGAGTTTGTATTCACTAAGATTGCTCCCACGGCCCCAGTTCAATAAACAGCCTCTCAGCTGAGGCCAGTGGGTCATTAGGGTCGAGCTTCCTACTCACTACTGTTTCTTTCAAGTTTTTCAGTTGTTTGTCGCGACAAGGGACTTGACTTTGCAAATCGCATGCCTCAGGTTTTGGTTGTTCTCTCTTCTCCGGTTCCTATTCCACGTTTGCATTTTTAAGTTTTATGGTTGGGTTCGGTTTTTATGCTTATGGCGCGGATTACTAATGTCCATACCTGTCAGCAATCACGTTCCTTTCCAGGCCACGTTTAGACGTCCCAATCATCCTAGTTGCTGCTTTTTCCATCATGTTGGGCCCATTCTTTTTTACCTTCTCCCATCACGTACATCTAGGACGGCCTCATGGCCCCGGGGCCCCTTACTTGCTGGGCCGCAAGGCCGCCGCGGCCCCTTGATTTCTTTGGCCTCATGGCCGCGGAGGCCCCATGACTGCTTTGGCCTCAGGGAGCAGGGATTCCATGACCGCTCCGACGCTATGGTGCCGGGGGCATGACGACCGCTTCGGCCCCTCGGCGTCAGGGTCTCGAGGACTACCTTGACCTCACGGCTTGGGGACCTCATGACTGCTTTGGTCTCATGGCGCTGGGGGTCCCATGACTGCCTTGGGCCCATGGCGCTAGGGGCCCCATGTCTGCTTGGCCACATGCCTTGTGGGCCCCATGGCTGCTTGGCCGCATGACTCGAGGTCCTCGCGTTTTCTGTGGCCTCAATGCTTTGGGGGCCCATGTTTGCTTTGGCCTAATGGCTATGGGGGCCCCCTATGGTGGCTCGGGTCTCATGGCTTGGGGGCCCATATGATTACTTGGCCTCAGGATTTGGGGGGCCCCATGTTCGCTTTGCTTCATGGCTTGGGGACCCCATGACTGCTTGGCCTCATGGCGTTGAGGGCTCGCTGATTGCTTTGGCTCCATGGCTTCGGGGGCTCGAAGGCTGCTTCGCCCCTTGGCTTGAGGGCTCGGCGACTGCTTCGGCTCCATGGCTTCGGGGGCAAGATGACCGCTTCGGCCCCATGGCTTCGGGGGCAAGATGACCGCTTCGGCCCCATGGCTTCGGGGCACGATGACCGCTTCAGCTCCATGGCTTCGGGGGCAAGATGACCGCTTCGGCCCCATGGCTTCGGGGGCACGATGACCGCTTCGGCCCCATGGCTTTGGGGGCACGATGACCGCCGGCTCCATGGCCGGGGGCATGACCGCATGGCTTCGGGGCACGATGACCGCTTCGGCTCCATGGCTTCGGGGCCATGATGACCGCCGGCCCCGTGGCTCGGGGCAAGATGACCGCTCGGCCCCGTGGCGCCGGGGCACCATGACCGCTCGGCCCCGTGGCGTCGGGGGCACAATGACCACTTCGGCTCCATGGCTTCGGGGGCACGATGACCACTTCGGCTCCATGGCTTCGGGGGCACGATGACCGCTTCGGCTCCATGGCTTCGGGGGCATGATGACCGCTTCGGCCCCGTGGCTCGGGGCAAGATGACCGCTCGGCCCAGTGGCTTCGGGGCACGATGACCGCTCGGCCCCATGGCTTGGGGCACGATGACCGCTCGGCCCCATGGCTTCGGGGGCACCATGACTGCTTCGACCCCATGGTTTCGGGGGACTGACGACTGTTTTTCGTCCTGCCTGGCGATTTACCCGGTGGGTTGAACTTCCGTGCATCCAGGTTGATTTGACCCATATGTCGCACACCCATATCTGCTTCTTTGTTCATCCGGGCGCAGGCCACTTTTCCAAAGTCTGTCGGTGGTGCATCCATTGTCTGCCACGCTTCCCCAGGCGTACTCTTCCTTAATGGAGCTCAGCCTGGTTAGGGTCATCTGCCATGCGGGTCAGGCGATTTTTTTTCCCAGTTACATTAGCCGGTCCGGTATTCAGGCCAGACCCTCGGTTTTAATTATCATAGTTATAACTTCCTGTGGTCTGCCAGTTAGGTATCGCACGTACATACGCATTCGTTCTGCATACCACAGGCGGTATCGCCGTGCGGCTCCACCCACCAGGCAGTCCTTGCCATTGCGCTCCCCTGTTCTTCTAGTCCCCTCGGCAAACATAATTTTTATTCACCATTTTGTTCTGCTTCACAGACGTAATTCCCTTGGCTGGTCTCTCTTTATCACCACATAGCTTTCCACCAGACTCTCCTCTTATGGCACCACTCTCCCTGCTGGTTCCACCGTCGCTTTGCTCCCTCTGCCGGGCACTTGCTTTACTGCCTGCTCCCTCGGCCGGAGAATCTTTTACCGCACAGCTACCTTCACCGGTTAGTCGGATATGCTTACTCTCCGGGTTTAGTCCTTCCTACAGTCCCTCTTCTGGACAGGCTTCTTCTGGCAGACTTTGGGTGCCGCATGGATTCTTTCCGTTTGCTCCTCATTTCTGCATTGCTTCCTTCGCTGGTCACTCCTTGTTACCATTCCGTTCTCTCTGCGTAGACTTAATCGTAGTACATTCAGGATGGGCGGCGGCGCCGCTGCCGCCACATACAATGTATCATTATTGTCATTGGAGCGTGGGCCACCCCCGGGTGTCATAGCTCTTGTTCATTCTGTTAGGCCTTTGTTCTCTAACTCAACGCCCTCAGCCCATTACATCCTAATCATCCACATTCAATTATTTATGTCACACTTAGGCTTCTGTTTTAAACCTATTGCCTGTACTTGTTGCATTCTTAACCCCACGTTTTCAATCACCATAGTTGGTTGCCCGCTTATGTTTTTCTCACGTGCAACAATCAATGTGGCCAGCTCACATACTCCTGCCTGGTCGACAGATCACCTGTCTGGCCATGCTCCCCCCCAGGACCAGACGTAAATTTCCGGAGTTCAAGTCATCGGTGTCATCGGCCACCAACTTTCAGGTTCTCGTACCGAATGACTCTCGTCATTAGGTGTCACCGGCCACGTTGGTCTGGTCTCGTGTTCACGATATGCGCCTGTCAGGTTTTTTCAGGAAATGTAGTCATTTTAAGTATCGCAAATCACATCGGTTAGGCCCATGGTGTAATCCCGCCTGTTCTTTCTTTAGGCCACTTTTTAGGCATTTTCTTGTTTACCCCTCATATTATCATTTGCATTACCATGCCGGTTACCTTTTCAATCAGCAATTGCACTCCTTCACTCGCGTGAGGGCATCGACAGGATTCCATATACTACGTGCTTAGCTTATTGCTTTACATCCTCTCCTGGCCTACATGGTATTTTTCGGGCCCTTCTTTACATAGTGTAGACAGTTAGGCTCAGTTCTCCGGTCCCATAAGGCTAGGGGGAATTTGTCAGTGCTCGCACCACAACTAAGTCTTCAGGTTTAGTTAGTATCGTCCACACTTCCTCCTGAACGCTTCCCGTTTCCCAGTTCCTCTCTCGTGCATTGGGGCAGTATCTGCGACATTCAGAGTTCTGTCCTGGCTCTATCCGCAGGCTGGATGCGGGCATCATTATGGTTGACTTAGGTACCCGAACTTCGTGGGAGACATTGCTTCACAGTCTGGATCAGGGGTTTCTTTGTACAGGCCATTCAAGTCTCTTTTCACCCTACATGTCTGGTTTTTGCCACCCTTTTATAGGCCTACCAACGGACATGGCTACAGGCACACCACTAGCCCTTTAGTTAGGTAAGATGGTTCTTGCAGTTACGGTGGGTCTCGGTGTTCATCCCACTAGGGCTCTTCGGCTTTCGTGTCTGTAGCCCTGACCACAAGTATAGCAGTCTATTTGGGCTGCATTTGTGGGAGGGGCGGAGGCTCTACTTAAACCAGGCACAGCCCCACCAAGGGGCGGGCGTTTCTCAGTTGCCCCACCCTCCCTCCCTTTCTTTTTCACTTCTACAGGGTAGGCCACCCTTTTATAGGCCTACCCACGGACATGGCTACAGGCACACCACTAGCCCTTTAGTTAGGTAAGATGGTTCTTGCAGTTACGGTGGGTCTCGGTGTTCATCCCACTAGGGCTCTTCGGCTTTCGTGTCCGTAGCCCTGACCACAAATATATATAGACACAATCCACGCACATGAACACCTATTTATACACACAGCGCTTACCTTTCCTGTTGCCAGTTGATGTCTGGTCCCCATAGGCAGCCTGGAGAAGTAAGTGCCATCATTACCCTGTGCTTTCTAGGGACAGCAGTGGATGGGTACTAAGTAACCTAGCATATACAGGGGGGTCAGAGAACAAACGAACAGCTGGGGGTGGGAAGGGGCAGGGGGGAGGTCATTGAAGAGCTTCATATTCAGTCTACAATGAGCAGCAAGCCAGCAGTACTTACAAGTGGTGTGCCAGTACTGCGGATCCCACTATAAGAACAGCAATAGGAGGAGGCGAGAGGAGGAGGAGACAGCATGGAGGAAGTGTTCTGTGTCCTCCTCCTCAGCAAAGACCTTTGGCAGGAAGAGCTCCAGCGCTTCTGCTCTAAGTAGAGTCTGCTTCTATATTGTAAAGTACAGAATAGGTGTGAGTAGTGGCAGCATGTAGATGTAATAAAAACTGCAGGTTTGGGTTGGGAAACCTAATTTTCCTGGATTCCCCTGCTGACAATAAAATCAATTAGTACTGCTCCCTGGCCCTTCTGTGCTTGGGGGCCAAAGGAGCCGCTTCCCCTGCTTCCTTGATGGCTCGGCTACTGCGTGTTATTGCTAGAGTTTATATATATATATACAGATATTATCTCCTAAGTCAGGCTGTGATCACACCACATAGTGACTGATAAAACACCATATTGAAATTATTGAGACCAAAATTACCACCATGCAGTGACCATATAGTGGTAGATACCAGTTATACAACAGTACAATTATAGCCAGTGACTTACAAGTGACATCTCTGATTGAAGTTTGTTCACTTTGCCTATTTCTCTCCATCCAGCCCAGACCACCATAAAGACTTCTTCCACCCACGACTTTTGGCTGTAAAGTGTGATTCAGACATCTTTGTTTCATTACCTTCAAGCAACCCAGCAACCTTTTACCCATCTTCATCTATAGTGCACCAGAGGGTAATAGTGTCTCGACACCCCATCCCCCAAATGTCCTATTTGGCTAGTCTGTGTGATTTGATACTACAGAAGAGCTACTGTAGTACAAATTGCTGATAAATTTAAAGGTGTTGTCCCATCTTAACATGCATGGCATATCCACAGGATATGCTATAAATTTCCGATAGGTGCAGTTTTCCCATTTGAGACCCACTCCAATCTCAAGAGTAGGTCCTTGGAATAGAGAGGAGACAGCACATGTGCATCTTTTTCTATTTGCTATTATGGGACTTCAAAAAATAGCCAAGTGTACTTAGCTATTTAAAGAAGCCCAACAGAAGTGAATAGAGAGAACTACACATCATCCTCTTCATTTCCAGCAGGGTCCTCTTCATGAGATAGGAGTAGATTTTACAGATATGACTCACATCTACCAGACATTTATCGCATATCCTGTTGATATGCCACAACTTTCCAGATAGGACCACTTCCTAAATGCTGGCTATGGTAGAAAGGTATCAGAACACACATTTCTTCACCTGTTGCCATGTATGGGACCATGCAACTGCAGTGCCAATACTGATCTCTATCCAATGGGCATGTGAGCATCAGATCTGGATCATGGAGCAGTGGAAGAAGGTGGCGTGGTCTAATGAAATTTACATCAAGTGGATATCTAGGTTTGTGAGTGTTACTTACTTGGGGAAGAGATTGCACCAGGATGTATCATGTGAAGAAGACAAGCTAATGCAGGCAGTGTAATGCTTTGTGCAATGTTCTGCAGAGAAACCTTGGGTCCTGGCATTCATGGGGATGCTGCATTGACATGTATCACCCACCTAAACATTGTTGCAGACCAAGCACACCCCTTGAATTGCTATTCCTTAATGGCAATGGTCCCCTGCAACAGCATAATCTACCGTGCTAACTGCCAAGATTGTTCAGAAATGGTCTGAGGAACATGACAAAGAACAAAAAGAGTTTAGGATCTTGACTGGACCTTCAAAGTTCCCAGATATCAATCTGATTGAGCATCTGTGTGATGTTCTGGAAAAATATGTGTGATCCATGAAAGCTCCTCCTGGCATCTTACAGTAATTGAAGTATCTGTTGCTAACATCTTGGTACAAGATATCACAGGGCAACTTCAGAAGTCTTGTGTAGTCCATGCCTCAAGGGGTGAGAGCTGACTCAACAGCACAAGGAGTACCTAGAAAGAAATTAGCCAGATGCAACACCTGTATACTCTCATGATATCAATAACTAAATAACACAATGGTGATATAATTAATTATTCATTTAATGATATATAAATCACACAATAACCAGGTTAAAAACAATAAAAAGCAGTGTAAGAAGGGACCATTACTGTGTAAATCCATGCTCAGATAATAAGCAGTAAAAATCACTACGGCTATAATAGTAACTGTAATTGTACTAGTAATAGGTTATAGTTATAAAAAAAAAAATAAGACTTATTAATCATTATAAAAAATAATTACAAGCAAAAAAAAAACAGCCACATTTATTTTTTATTCACTTGGGCTAGTAATAATAATATAGTTATTTAACTGACGATTAATGAAAAAGCATTTACGGTACGTATAGGCACAATGACAACCCGATTTATTATCACTAGTGACCAGCTAAATGTTAGGCCCCTTTCACACGGGCGAGTTTTCCGCGCGGGTGCAATGCATGAGGAGGACGCATTGCACCCGCACTGAATCCTGACCCATTCATTTCAATGGGTCTGTGTACATGAGCGTTTTTTTCCACGCATCACTTGTGCGTTGCGTGAAAATCGCAGCATGTTCTATATTCTGCGTTTTTCACGCAGCCCTAACACCATAGAAGTGAATGGGGCTGCGTGAAAAATGCATTGCATCCGCAAGCAAGTACGGGTGCGTTGCGTTTTTCACTGATGGTTTCTAGGAGAGTTGTTTGTAAACCTTCAGTTTTTTATCACGTGCGTGAAAAACGCATCAAAACGCATTGCACCCGCGCGGAAAAAACTGAACAACTGAACGCAATCGCAGGCAAAACTGAAGGGCTTTGCCTGTGAAATCGCACAGTTTTCACTGAACGCACCCGCAACGCATCCGGACCTAATCCGGACACGCTTGTGTGAAAGAGGCCTTAGGCCCCTTTCACACGGGCGAGTTTTCCGCGCGGGTGCAATGCGTGATGTGAACGCATTGTACCCGCACTGAATCCTGACCCATTCATTTCAATGGGTCTGTGTATATGAGCGTTTTTTTTCACGCATCACTTGTGCGTTGCGTGAAAATCGCAGCATGTTCTATATTCTGCGTTTTTCACGCAGCTCTAGCCCCATAGAAGTGAATGGGGCTGCGTGAAAAACGTATTGCATCCGCAAGCAAGTGCGGGTGCGTTGCGTTTTTCACTGATGGTTGCTAGGAGATGTTGTTTGTAAACCTTCAGTTTTTTATCACGCACGTGAAAAATGCATCAAAACGCATTGCACCCGCGCAGAAAAAACTGAACAACTGAACGCAATCGCAGGCAAAACTGAATGGCTTTGCCTGTGAAATCGCACAGTTTTCACTGAACGCATCCGCAACGCATCCGGACCTAATCCGGACACGCTTGTGTGAAAGGGGCCTTAGTGTTTTATGATTAATTTTAGGGTTTATTGTAACATGAGTCACCTTTATTATATTTTGTTTTTAGTTTGTGGTATTGGAGCTTATATTTTTATTTTTATCATATTTTATCTGATTTTCATTATACAATATTTTGATTAAATATTCCCTATTTACCTAGAGAGTTGATCCTTTTTGTTGGTACTGATTTAATTTAGCCTGAAGGTGCCAGGACTGAATAAACTCTCGGTCAGTTGACTTTTGGAGACCATAGGTGAGCTTCCTATTTACACTAACATTAGACATGTAAAACAAAAACATCCAGTAAAGCCTCATTCACCACGGACAGCACATGACCCCATTCATTTTAATGTGTGTATTTACATATCAGTGTTTCAGCACAGTCCATGGGTCCGTGGTTTTAGCACGGAAGCATGCTCTATTTTGTCCGTGTTCACAAATCCATCATGCCCATTATAGTCTATGGGTCC
Organism: Bufotes viridis; assembly: GCA_033119425.1. NCBI lineage: Eukaryota > Metazoa > Chordata > Amphibia > Anura > Bufonidae > Bufotes > Bufotes viridis. Next base: position 108,726,458 of record CM065595.1, read on the forward strand.
GTGAAAGCCATGGATGCCATCCGTGTTGCATCCATGTTTCACGGATCATTAGGAAGAGATGCTTTGAAATTATTTTTCAGCTGTGCAGTATCATTGAAACATGGATGACACGTGGACAGCAAAAAACGGACACACAGGCCCAACATTGATCCTTCATGGACAGCTTCACTGACCACCTTCTCACAGATTTGAGCAAGGATGTGTAAACGAAAATTACTTAAAGGGGTATTCCCATCTCAGACATTAGGATATGGCATCAATGTCAGATAGGTGTGAGACGCGCTTCTATCTCTAAGAACTGGTCTCCTGAAGTGAAGAGAGCAGCTGTGCATATGCAGCCACGCTCTGTTCACTTCTATGGGAGTTCTGAAAATAGCCAAGCACTGGCTCAGCTACATGTATTTTCAGCAGTCCTATAGCAGTGAATAGAGAGGTGGCCATGCTTAAGAAGTGCGCTCTCCATCCACCACTATAGGACTTCAGAGAATAGCTGAACACACTATTTTCAAAACAGGGTTTTGTTCTGAAGATAGGAGCATGTTCCAGAGGTAGGACTCGCACCTATCTGACATTGATGGCATATTGCTAGGATTTGTCATCAATGTCTGAAATGGGAATATCCCTTTAATAAAAGGTCAGAGGAGAATTGAAACTGGCTGGAATTCAACAATGCATCAAATTATCATTTATTATAACAGAGACTCTCTGAGGCACAAAACATCAAAGCTCAAAGTAGATGAGATACAGAAGGCCCCACGGCAGTCTACTTCTGTTGAAAAAATATATATTCTACAGTGTGTACAGATTCAGCAAAGCTGGAAAATTAAAGAGCGTATAAAGTGACTTGGTGTACACAACTGGTGTTTAGCAAATCGAAATATCTGAAGTGGACTTCGATCTGAATTTCAGGGAAAATTCGATTCGCCGTGAAGCCGAATTTCCTCATGCTTTGTGGTCACGAATCAATTTTCCCTGAAATGGCATAAAAACTAAACAAAAAACATACTCACGTCATCTGTTTGAGCGTGAAGAAGCCACCGCAGCCATATTAATTGAAGATCCTGCGCAAAATCTCCTGGGCGGTTATGTATGACGTCATCACGCCGGGCAGCGTGATGACGCCATCATGCACCGCGTGAGATTTCACGCAGGAACTCAATTAAGATGGCTGCGGCAGCCTCTTCGTGCTCGAACAGATGAGGTGAGTATTTGTTTTTAACCCCTGAAAGGCCTCCATTTTTACATCAGATGCCGCAATCAGCGATGATTGAGGCATCTGAGGGGTTCAATAATGGGGGGCAGTGCAATCGCTGTTCCCCATCACTGCGTCCACTACTTACAAAGAAACGTGCTTTGTGATGAAGTAATACGCCACGGAGCGAATTTCTTTATGAAATTCGGCAAAGCACCAAATCAAAGTTTTCATAACTTCGCTCACCTCTATACACAACATTGAGTTGAACCGTATTCTGTAAATAAAGCATTTTTGCCTTGGTAAATAAAGGGGGCAAAAATCCCACCAAGGACTCAGGACATGGACTATGAATGCGCAGCCTGATGCATCACAACTGGCCTGTGTGAATCTGAATTTCTTGCACACAAAAAATATGTATCACTTAGCTTTTTTATTTTTTTTCATTAAAACTTGGATTTTTAATCTGGAACATGCTCTGCATCATTTTGGTGCCATGCTTAATTTACTTTATACAATTAAGTTGATTCAAGGAAGGAGAGAAGCTTGTTTGACGCACAGTTTTAATGCATGGTGGGTACAAGATTCGTCGTGTGTTGCATGCCAACATCGTCTTGTGTGATGTCAGCATTGCGGAAATTGTGATTTCGTCATTTTTTTCTCTTTTCATAACCCATTAGACAACATATTAGTGTGCAGTTTTAAAGCCTTCGTGTTGGATAAATAATCATATGCATGCCACAGCCAGTACGCAATTACATAATATATATTTTGTGCAATATTAATTTTTCTTTATGAATAGCGGTAGCAATATGTAACAATCTATAATCTGCATATTATATAGTTTATTTAGGGCTTACTCCATCCACCTTCTTAGAATTCTAGGGGAATGCATTAGCTCCATGTTAGTCTGCCGTGAGCAGCTTGCCTGTAACAGAAAAGGCTTTTTAGCAGGAATTTCACTGACAGGGATGAGACAAGATCCAGTTACTGCCCCTAGGAAGTCTGATTGGTCTGTTTGAGCCTTGATTTTACCAGCAAAACAGAATGGGTTCTGTCACTGTGCTCTCTGGAAATAGCAACAAGTGCAGCTGACCAGAGCAGGGCTGCCCCTGCCCCCCTCCTGCTGTGCCCACTGCATGGGAACTCATGTCACACTTCCCTCTGTCTAAGCAGCTTGGGCTGAGGCTCATTTTTTTCATTGTCATTCATTTTTACCCAGCATTTGGGACTGAGGCATAGCAAGCTGTGATGTTAAAGAGCTGATTATTCACATGGTGAGTATGACTCCCTTGGACATGTTTAGCAGCAGAATGCAGCTGCCTATGTGGGTCTGGTTACACTGGGACAGCAAATTCCCCTTCTGATTGTTTGGTCTCATGCTGAAGATATTGGCAGGAATAGCTGGAACTATTGATCATCATTGTGCTGGGGAATTTATGAATGAAGTCTACATGGTGCAGGAACATCTTCTGAACTTACAGCCTGAGGACCTGAGGAAAAGACCAGTAAGTCTGCCTGGTTAATGAGTCCTTATTCTTTGTCCTTATATAATATTGCTAAATCTTGTCCATGTCCATCATAGCTCTCTGTACTGGCAGCCTTATAGAGAGCATCTTATGAATACAACTCATTTGCCCTGTTTTCTTTCTAATTCCAGTTCATCTGTTTTGTGGGTTTGGACAATATTTCTTTTCTAAGGCTATATGTTTAGTACATACTGTTATTTTGTTTTTGACTTCTTTAGTTTGTGTAGTAAACACTAAATTGTAGATTTCATTCTACAATCTGCCAGATTTGTTATCCCTATATAGCTAGGCCCTTTATAAAGTAATATCTGTTTACAAAATTTACCAGATTTAGAGAATATGCTGTAATTTATATCCAATAGAAAGCATTTTAAAGAATAGATGTAAAAAAAAAAAAAATGAAACAAAATAACAATGGTCTGGTGGGCAGATAGCCAAATATGTACAGTATGTGTCACAGAGACTATTAATACAACTAGGTTTAAAGTTTCCTTCCTTGTAAATACATGCTTCACGTCTTGTAGACCACTTTTCTAGGAGGTAAACTATAATTCCAGTCATTCACTGTATTTCTTTATATACTATACAAAATAAATTAATGACGAAAATGGCAAACAATTACTTTATAGGAAGTAAGGATTTCACAGCATATAGGTAAACTGAAGAAATACTCTACAGTAGTAGACACATACAACCTATGTACTCCATTTCCAATAACATCATGGTGAGAGCCTATGCATGCCATCCAACTTCATTAATTCATGTGGCTTACTTTGGAAATATTGTGGGCAAATAGGTGATTGTAAAAAACAAGTTCCGACCATCCCGTCATCACATTACAATTAAGAGTTAATAGGGTTATTGTGCGCTCATAAATTAAGAATTCAACCGATATAACAGCTGCTGCTAACATGCTACTAGGAGTATATTCACACTGATGCCAGAATAATATGACGTGTCATCAGGATGCTATCATTGCACACTCTATTACTGAGTTATTTATAACTTTTGAAATCTCAGGTTGAACAGTTTTACATCTTCTGGCAACTTTGTATTGACTTGTACCTCACTGCAACTTTTATTAAATCTACAGATGTTTTGTCAAGTACAACTTTTTGCTTGTCCATTTTTCTTTGTTTTGTTTTCATTTTACATTTTCAGAAGGCATAGAAATGGAACATAGGCACTGTTCACGTTTTCCTACAGTTTCATTTCTGCTCCATGACACATTCATAAAAAAAAAATTAAAAGGGAGCCTAAGGCTGGCTTCACATGTCTGTTTAACACGGACGTGAACTTTCCGTGGTAACCTGGGCTGGATTGCTGCTTAGAGCAGGAGCGCACGGCGTCATTGGTTGCTATGACGCCGTGCGCTCCCTGCCACCGCTGCAGTACAGTAATACAGTCATATAGATCATACCAGTGTATTACTGTTACTGTACTGCAGCGACGGCAGGAAGCGCACGGCGTCATAGCAACCAATGACGCCGTGCGCTCTTGCTCTAAGCAGGAATCCAGCCTAAGGCTACTTTTAAATATGCGTTTTGGCATTCCGGTTTTGGGATCGGACAGAAGATCTCAAATCGGGCCAAAACAGTTCAGTTTTGTCCCCGTGCATTCTGAATGGAAGAGATCTGTTCAGGATGTCTGCAGTTTTGTGTCTGGTCACCGAAATGGAACAAAGCGGACCCGTCACTAAAAACAATGTAAATCAATAGTGATGGATCAGTTTTTTTAGGATCTTTAAAAACCGAATACGTCACCCATTGACTTTCAATGTATTTAGTGACAGATGTTTTTTTTCTGTTTTCGATTTCACACGCCTGAATCCTAACAGAACGGATGAATACTAACGTGTAAGCAGAACTGAACAATATTGGTCAGGTTTTGAGATCCTCTGCTAGATCTCAAAACCTGAAACCGAAAGACATATGTGAAAGTAGCCTAACATACAGTACCCTAATGAATCCATTTGACTTTAATGACATCTGTCAGGTTTCAATACTTTTTACCTGTGAAACAATTGAAAACCGAACAACGGCCAATTGATTGCATTTGGAAAATCGTAATGAAAATAATGGACGTGTTAACAAAAATATTGAACTGAATACTAGATAAATGTAGATGGAAACTTAGTGAAGAAATATAAAAAAGACGGCCAATAATTTGTAATATACTTTAAAATGAAGCCATTTCTAAACTTCTAAAGACAAACATAGGGTAGTTCTGCATGGGGAACTTCAGATACCGCCTGATACGATCAGTATTGGAAACCTCCCAAGGTTGATCTCAGTAGAACGTGTTTCTGGGAAAATTCAAGAGGGTAAAATATATTGTAATACCCAGGATATATACAATTTATTGGCAAAGGTTTTACTTGACAAGGTTAGCTGTGTGATTCCATAACACATTATTGAAGATCATATATTTAAGGCTATATGCACACGACAGTTGTTTTTTGCTGTCCGCAAATCGCGGATCCGTCTCCCTTTTTTTTTCACATCCACATCCTTTCCTTGTGTCCGCAAATTTTGTAGGTTGTGCTTCCGTGTGTCTTACGTTTTTTTTTGCGGATCCGCAAAAATAAAAAGGAAGGCTTGAAACAGTTCCTAAAGTACCTGTACAAGTGCCCTGGTTTCCAAGCAACCATCCGCAAAAAAAAACGGATGCGGATGACAAACGGATGGCTTCCGTTGGTCATCCGCATTTTTTGTGGACCCATTGACTTGTATGGGTCCGCAAACCGTTTTTTGCGGACAAGAATAGGACATGCCATATTTTTTTTGCGGACGTGAAATGCGGAATACAGACGCGGACAGGAAACAGAAGAGGCATCAGTTTTGTTTGCGGATCCATAGAAATGAATGGGATCCGCAAAAAAACCGGAACGGAAGCCGAGAAAAAACACTGTCGTGTGCATGTAGGCTAAGGCAATGGTGCTATTCATAAATCTGTTTTGTAATGAATCTGTGTGTCCGATCCAAAAATCTCATTGCAGATCCTATTCTTGTCCATTACTGTAGATCAGAATAGCCATTCCTACTAATGGGAGTGAAAAAAAAAATGGAATGCACGTGGACACCATCCAGATCCATTTTTGCAGACCAAACAACTGACGTGGCTGTGTGCATGACTCCTCAAGGATTTGCTCATTTCTTGTATAAACCTTGCATATTGGGCTATTTTAAGGAGCTTTAAAATGAATGTATCACCTACAGTATATATTTTAAAATTCATTAAAACCAGATACTGACACATATTATATTTTCTCTAATCTGTTTTTATTTCCAAATTGTAGATACTTTTCTTCTATCTTCTGTACATACATGATTATGGGGATGGCCATCTTGCCTGAGCTGCTGTCAGATATATGCGTAAGGCCTTATTCACACGTCAGTAATTTTTATTTCCAGAATCACGGTCCGTTTTTTTTGCAGATCCACGTTTCCACAAAATTCTTCCGTTTTTGTTTTTTTAGTATACCTTCCGTGTTTCCGTATTTCCACAAAAATCTGGAAGAACAAGAAAAAAAAGATGTTTCCAGGGTAAAACTTTTCATTTCCTGTGGATCCGTAATTACGGATCCGCAAATATGGATGACATGCGGATGACTTTTGTAACCTTTCCGCATGTCATCTGGATTTATGCGGATCCATTCACTTCAATGGGTCTACGGTCCGCAATTTGTGGACAAAAGTAGGACATGCTCTACTTTTTTTACGGTTCCGCATTGCGGAAATTAAAGGATTTGCGGATGCGGAGAGCATACGGAATGCTCTCCGCATCTTTTGCGGACCCATTGAAATGAATGGGTCCACATATCTTCCGCATTATTTCCGCATTAATGTGTGAATTAGGCCTTACTGCAGCCACATGGACCATACAAACCTGCCGTCTTCAGATGACTCAGCTTCTGTGGGAGAGTTTTCTAGTAGAGATGAGCAGATCTATTCTACGTGAATCAAATCTGTTATGAATTTCCCAAAAGATTCTAATTTTGGCAAATACAAAACTTTTGTGATTCTGCCCGCAAGAATCGCTGAACATGGTGACCACCATTTTACAGATCAGCAGGCAGAGAAGACAGCATCTGCCACCAAAAAGGGATAATTTTGGATCCTTTTATATAAAAAAAAAATCTGATAGTGCAGTGTTAGGCCTAATTCACACGTCCGTAGTGTGTTTTGCGGAAACACGGAAACACAGATCTGCAAAACATGGACGGCTGCAATGTGCATTCCGCATTTTGCGGACCGCATATTGCTGGCACTATATAGAGAATGCCTTTTCTTGTCCGTAATTGCGGACAAGAATAGGACATGTTCTATTTTTTTGCGGAAACACGGATGCGTAAATGCGTATGCGGACATCACATAGTGTGCTGTCCACATCCATTCCTGCCCCTTTGAAATGAATGGGTCTGCAACCCTTCCGCAAAATTGCGGATAGGATGCGGATCCATTTTGCGGATGTGTGAATTAGGCCTTATTAAACAGGCTGTTGTCACTGGCTACTATCCGTATACCCATAGTCATAGATGTTGCTGCCACTTTGACAGACATAGGTCTTACTTGAAAGGGTTTAGATACAGTCCTAGTAGACTTCAGATTGTAATAGACAACATTTCAGGGTAATTGGGGCACATTCGATTCAGGCCAAATACTGTATATTCAAATTTTTGGGAATTCGCTCATCTCTACTTTCAAGGCATGGGGTTTTTACAGAGGTCACTGTATAGCAAGGGAGTAGTTAAGATGTGTCCATCACCTTGTATCACAGTTGGATTATGTGTTATCTATAGAGGTGTTATCTACCATTGCAATCCTGGCTGTGATGATGATGAGATGACTGCTGAAAAGTGACCTCTACAGAACAGGATTTGTAAGCCTATTTAGTTTTTTAATGTAGATAGGGTTCATGGAAAATTAGGCAAAACACCATCAGAAATTCTTAAAAACTTTGTAAACACACCTGCCCTTTTGGTAACAAATGTTTGTGGCCTTGAATATTTTATACAGATATATTGTGAACAATAGTTTTCTGCATTAGGAACCCAACAACTGTGAGGTGTGAAGGGGACGGGAATGTAGGAAATTTTGTATATACCGTAGGTTGAAACTGTGACGCTTCCTTCTGTGTTAGGACATTGTTGATGTATAATGTGTGGGCACTATAGATGGCTCCATTATAGGGAGTAGAAACTACAAGTATGCATGTTTGTATGTAATTTATAATGTATATGCTCATCAGTTGAAGTTTAAAATAGAAAATTAGATATAAGTAGCACCAAGAGCACATCAGCTAATTTATGATTTTTTACGTACATAGTTTATCTCACTTACATAATACGACTTTCAACAGATTAGTGGCAGTAGAGAGAAACAGCCATAGCATTGCAGGCAAGAGATTTGCAATAGATCTTTGTGTAGCAACCATTTCAGTGCGCTTGGTCTATACAGGAAGAAACTGTAGAATCAGAATCAAGAGGTGAAATATAAAAAGCATGTCCTAACTGGCGATCCAGTCACTGAGTAAAACTGATAGTGTTGTAAGACAGCAGGTCTAGTAAACTTGTGTAGTGCTACGGGAAGAACACTATTCTCTTCAAATTAGGGTTCTTACCTAGAAGCAGCCATTGCTAAGCAGGAGCTAAGAATAATGGTTATAGTTTTAGGTTTTTTTTACAGTTTTTAAAGGGAGTCTGTCAGCAGTTTTGACTGCATAACTGCTGACAGCACTAGGTAGGGACTGGGAAGAGCAGGACAAATATATCTTTTGTAGAGCATTTTTCATCAAAAGTAGTGAGAATATGAAGTTTTATTCTGCCAAATTTTGCTCTCTTAAGTTCCCAGGACCCGGTGCTTCACTGTGACATGCCCTCTGTATTGAGCTTCTTCACAGCCCCTCCTGTGAGTGACAGCTCCTTTGATACTAGAGCTTTGACTCAAAGCAGAGAGGAAGAACTGTGGAGCAGCTTAATGCAAAGAGAACTTCACAATGAAGCAAGAGAGAAGCATGGGCACTTAAGAGAGCAGAACCTGGCAGAATAAAACATCATATTCACACTACTCCTGATGAGACAAGCTCTGAAAAAGGTATGTGAGTACTATTCATCTAGCCTCTACCCTGTAAGCAGTTTAGCATTGTCAAAAATGCTGAGAAACTCCTTTTAACAAAAACTTCAGTACTTTCAAACTATTTTCTTTAAAAAATCGATGATTATAGAATGATAAATGTATTTTCTTCCCAGGGTGATGACAGAATTATATTCTATTACTTAATGTGAGGAGACTCCCTTCATTTAAAAAACAATTGGAGGGATTGGATAGAAAAAAAGAGGGATTAGATAGAAAAGATTCTTTCACCATGGTTACACCTCATGGACACCTAAGAGAGGACGCTTGGAGAACCCTATGGGGAACCAGGTGACAGAGAATGCAATGCTGTAAGGACTAGTATATCTGACAATGGTCTATCTGACAGCTCCTTCCCATTCCAGAAACTGATGACGGAAAAACACTGCATTCATTGTACATGGGTCCAGAGTTTAAGCTGGTTTTCATTTTAAGCTGGATGTGTTCTCTAAATTTTTTGAGAAAGAAAATAGCACAATATAGCTACTCGACACTGCTTATCCCCGTGTCTGCCATCAGCATAGCGTCTATCCATCATTGTGCTGAACAGCTGAGTCATTTGAGGCTCACTAGTTGCTAGGAGTACACTTCTAAACTGTTATAGGGTTATCTGGCACCACAGTGCTAGCAACAAGTCTATCTCGGGTCCTCAAGGTCAAATTCACATGGAGTCAAGGGTTAAAAAAGGACAAAAAGGTTTGGCAGTAATAAGACCACTCATTAATCTATCGTTATCTATTTTTACTTCATTGATGGGTCCCATAATGGATTAAGTACTATACTATTGTTTTCTACTAGGTAGAAGAGACAATGGCCAGTGCAATTCTGACCACCAGAGAGCAATGGAAAATGGATTGAAATGAACTAACCTACAGTAAGTGTGTTCCCAGGTCAGCCTTATGCACACAGCCATGTTATGGATCCATGTTGTACAGATCAATAACACAGTGCAATTGACCTGCAATGGAACCTTTCTGTACTGTTCTGCACCTCCAATTTGTGGGCAAATTATACATTTGTACTTGTGTGGGAATAGGTGGCTTACAATAACAACACATCTGTTAGTGACCCCCAATGCAAATTGACAGGTAAAATACGGCAGCAGCACTGCAGTATATTTCCTATTAAAATGATGGATATATTCGCACATGTACATACTGCTGCTTCTAAATGTAAGACAGCTTCCTTGCTGTGTTACATTTAGACCAACTTCTACATAGCATTTCCTTGCTTCAATGCATAGCGCAGCACGAGCCACTGTTTGTTGTGAGCTGGTGATGTACCAGTCTTCAGAACACTATGCTAGGCAGAGCTTTCGCCTAGCAGTAAGCCCAGTGTTGTCCCCGGCATTGATAGGCGGTGTATAGCTCTGCCCTAGGCTCTTTTGGAGGTGGTTACTATGCAAAGAAGCATAGTAACCACCTCCAAAAAAGCCCATGGCAGTGCTATACACTATACTCTGTGCCGGTGACGTCAGCGGGCTCACTGCTAGGCAGAAGCCTCCACCTAGCTTAGTGTTGTGAAACTCGGTACGTCACTGGCTGACAACAAATTGGGGCACGTTCTGCACGATGCAGCGAGGCAAAAGGGAGTATCGGAGCAAGGAAATGATCCTGTAGAAGATGCCATCAATCAGGGCTGATCATGTTTGTTCTACTGCTCCAAATTAATAGTAACCCAAGGGTTTTACGTGCACGGAAGAAAATAACTGTGATACACAGAATGGGGTCAAAGCTAATTCTCAATTATTACAGGAAGTACAGCAGGTTATAAAGACATCAGATGGACCAGAGAGGCGCAGCCTGCTGGAAATTACTCAAGGCTGGTCTGGGGCCTACATCAGACCCCAGGCAGCCTTCACACACATCGGCACCCCGCGATCGCATTGGTGGGGTGCCGAAAGGAGACAGAGGGAGTCCTCTGTCAGCACTTTACATGCGGCGGGCGCCATTGTCCAAGGCATGTAAAGTGTTTACCAGCCCGGATCGGCACTTCTGCCGGTCCGGGGTGTTAGATCAGGGCCGCAGCTCTCAAGTGAGAGCTGGGTTCCCACTCCCCGCTGCACGGGGGACCCGTGCAGAGCTTAGACTGGGCCGCCGTAAAAAAGCAGAGGCCCAGCCTAAGGCCCCTTAGTGACCGCCATAAAAACACGTATGGGTGGTCACTAAGGGGTTAAACACTATCAGCATGTACATTTGACCATGCAGCCAATTGACTATCAAGGGTAAAACTGAGCCAAAAATTATTTATGGCTGGATTATAATTTCTATACTGGTAGCATTCTCTCCACCTGTCCATGATGTCTGGTGGTGATATTGGCCCCACTTAAGCAACAAACTCTCAAAATGTTTAAACACCACATAATATTGTATTAGATGTATTATATTACCTTTGTGTTTATTTTAAATGAGTTGTCCAGTACTTTTATACTAATCGTCTATCCTCAGGATAGGCCAGCAATATCTGATTGTCGTGGGTCAGACACCTCCGCCGGTCAGCTGTTCTGCAGTAACTACACAGCTCCATCCATTGTGTAGTGGACGGGACTGGTTACTGCAGTGCTGCACAGTTAAAGTGAGTGGATTAACCATCTCCATCCACTGTACAATGGACTGAGCTGGATAGTTCTCCCACCTGCTTCCAGCTACTCCCAGAATAACTGATCAGCAGGGGTGTCAGATCCCCTCCAATTAGATATGGAAGGCCTGTCCTGAGAAAAGGCAATCAACATAATAGTACTGGGCAACCCCTTTAAGCATACAACATTTTCTGCACAACTGTACATTGACGTATCAGCTCAAAGCATTTGCATATTTTTCCTTAAAAACATAAAGGTCATAAATATTCATTACTTTTGTCTGTACTTCTAATGTGCTGTATTTATTACAGAGTAAACAAGCTGTCATATTAAGTGTGACTAATAGGCTCTAATAAACTGATGTAATCAATGGAAAATTAGAACCATAGACTCTAAGCACAGTGATCTGTGCAGATTCATCTGGCATGTTGTTCGGGTTCTCATTCATATAAGTTATCTTACTTAAAATAAATTAAACAAAATATATAAATATATATATATATATATATATATATATATACACACACACACACACACACACACACACAATCCCATAACTAATCCAGGTTTATTATTTCCTATGGCACATGAAAGACTACAGAGCGAGAACTGTATTTCAATCTATAATGAGTTTGTTTAAACAGCATCTGACACGAGATTTTTAATGAAATGAGCTCCTTTCTGCCTCGGGATTTCATAGAGAAGCCGAACATCACACGGCAACAGCCAGAGACTTTTCTAAGGAGAAGCTGCAGCAGAACAGATGTAAGAGACAGTCAGTGAGTGGTGTTAAGAATCTCCCAGAATACAAATGACCAAAGAACTCTGCAAAAGGACCTTAATTGGTATTATACTGATTTTTCAACCATGTTAAAGGGTACTATATTTAGACTGGTCAGCTAGGGAACAAAAGAACCCTGCTACAAAAAAGTTTTTAAAAAAAGTCTTTGCCTGCTCATAAATTTTCAGTTTTAGTAATGTATTTTGCATTACCAACTTCTAAATGAGAAATTTCAACCTAAGACCTCATGTACTATTATTGATTTGTAATATGGCAACTAAGGAAATTCTTGGGCCTATAGCAGTGGTGGTGAACCGATGGCACTCCGAGCCCTCTCTGTGGGCACCCAAGTCCTGGTAAAAGTCTAAGGTGTACCGATATGCCTTTTCCTGCCATTCATCAGGCACAAGCAGCGCAATGAATGTAGGCAGGCTATCATAGCTAAATGATAAAGTACTGTACATGGAAGATATACTATATTGGATTGTAGTAATCAGGTTAAATTTTTGTGTTGGCATTTTGCCCCATCTTACAAATCTATGCTTTACATTAAAGGGGTTTTCCAAGTGTTTTTAAATGATGATTGTCCTCAGGATAGATCATCAGTATCTGATTGGTGGGGTTCTGACACCCAGGATCCCTGCTAATCAGCTTCCTGCAGTCTTTTCTCTGCTTACCAAGCACAGAACCATACATTGTATAGCGGCTGTGCTTGGTATCACAGCCCAGCTCCAGTGACCGTTGAACATTATCTCACACATCCTAGGAAAATCTTTAGAAGGCTACAGGGCTACTGCGAGTGCCGCTGGCTTCTAAAACAGCTGATCGGCGGGGGTCCCAGGTGTCGGACCCACACTGATCAGATACTGATCCAGAGGATAGGTCATAAGTATAAGGGCTCATGCACACAAAAGTATTTTCTTTCCATGTCCGTCCAGTTTTTTTTTTTGCTTATACAGAACGATTCATTTCAATGGGTCAGCAAAAAAAATGGAAGTTACTCCGTGTGCATTCCGCTTCTGTATGTCCGTATTTCCTTCCGCAAAAATTAGAACATGTCCTATTATTGTCCTCATTACGGACAAGGATAGGACCGTTCTATTAGGGGCCAGCTGTTCCGTTATAAAATACGTATTTTTGGCGGATCCATTTTTGTGGACCACAAAATATATATACGGTTGTGTGCATGAGCCTGTTTTTTTTTTTTTTTTTGGAACCATTGAAATCAATGGTTCCGCACACTGTCCGCAAAAAAACAGAACGGACACGGAAAGAAAATATGTTTGTGTACATAAGCCTTGAAACTCCTGGAAAACCCCTTAAATATCTTTGAAATGCTTTTCTAATGAAGTCATTTCGAGATTATTTTTGTGATACAGTAGATTATACTTTATTTTTTTCATCCGAATGAATACTTTTAAAAGGTCATCAATATCAGATTGGCGGGGTCCGACACCTGGCACCCCCACTGATCAGCTGTTTGAAGAGGAGGCGGTGCTCCTTGTGAGCGCAGATTCCTGTTCCTTACACTGTACTTTGTCTCGGAAGTGCAGTGTAATGACAGGTACTTGCTCTATTCACTTGAATGCAGCGAGTACTTGTAATTACACTACACTGCCACTCCACACGGGTGTCCCAGATTTGCTCTGGATGCGTCCTGGTGCATTTCAGGAAACCCACGAGAGTGCGCACGCAATTTCTGTCAGTTTTGACTGCGATTGCTTTGCGTTGTTCAGTTTTTTCAGCACGAGTGCAATGCATTTTGCACGCACGTGATAAAAAACTGAATGTGGTACCCAGACCCGAACTTCTTCACTGAAGTTCGGGTTTGGGTTCAGTATTCTGTATATTTTATTATTTTCCACGCTTGATTCATCTTCACTAAGGTCAGTTTCTCCACATTTTGGGTGGACAGGTGAGTTCTCCTTGGGGTAACTATAGCCCCCACCGCACTAAACACCCGTTATGATGGCACACTGCTGGCCGGAGAGGAAAGCTGGTCCAGGGCAAACTCGGACAGTTGCGGCCACAAATCGAGTTTGACTGCCCAGTAGTTCAGGGGATCTTTGATGTGGGGAGGCAGGGTGCACTCCAAGTATGCCACCATCTGCTGGTTCAGATTCTGCTCTATGTCTAACTGCTCATCAGCGACTCTAGACTTAAGTTGCTGCTGATGGAGCTGGTACTGCTCCTGCCCCCCCAAACCCCCCAGAAGCCATGGCAGTGGAACGTGAGCGCAGAGGCCCCACCATCCCCCCCTCTGTCCACCTGTATCATCAAGAAATCGTTTATGGCCTTTCTCTATTCATATAATTGGTCCAACATATGGAGGGTGGAATTCCAACGGGTGGAAACGTCGCATATCAGCCTATGTTGGGGGACACCGTTCTGCCACTGCGGCTCAAGGAAGGTGTACTTTGCAGTGTATGAGTGGCTGAACTGCATGCAAAGTTTCCTGGCCATTTTCAGGATGTCTTGCAGATCGGGTGAAGACTTCAGGAACCGCTTTATAACCAGATTGAACATGTGCGCCATGCAGGGCGCATGGTTCAGCCCTCCTTGACACAGCGCCGACACCATGGTCTTCCCGTTGTCAGTCACCATGTTTCCGATTTTGAGTTGTCAAGGAGAAAGCAAGGATTCGATTTCTTGATGAAGGACGCACATCAGTTCCTCCCCTGTGTGACTCCGTTTGCCCAGGCAAACTAGGTGCAGAACAGAGTGACACTGCCATGCCCTGCACATGTGTTATGCTGGTCGGGCACTGTGAATTGTCCCTGCAGTGGAGGCTGAGGACACGGTGGAGGATGAGGAGGAAGAGGCGGACATTGTCACAGGACCAACGGCTTGAGAACGTGTAGGCGGGAGTGGCATCACCTGGCCAAGTTGCTGGTTTGGCTGGGCAGGAACCACATTTACCCAGTGGGCCATAAAGTACATATATTGTCCTTGACCGTAGTTACAGCTCCACACTTCGGCGCTGCCGTTCATTTTGGCAGGCACTGACAGGCTCAAGGCCCACCTTCTGTTCTACATATGTCGTGTGCAGGGCTGGAACTGCCTTTTTCGTAAAGAAATAACAACTTTGGACTCTCCATCTCGGCTCGACACAAGCCATCAGTTCTCTGAAAGTTGCAGAGGCCACTACTGGGAAAGGGAGGGACTGCAGCACCAGAAACTTGGCCAGGAACACGTTCAGCTTCTGCGCCTTTGGATATTTGCACGCATACTGTTGTCTCTTGGCAATTGCTTCGGTGATCGATTGCTGGCAGAATGACTGAGTGATGAGGAGTAGGAGGAGGAGGAGCAGGAGCATCAAGATCATCAGATGATGGGAAGGACAGACAGCTCCCTTTGGCTGAGGTGGTGGAGGCTTGACTGCAGGAAATTGGGTGCGTGCCAATTGGTGATGCAGTGGTTGCTGTGGCAGGCTGGACCACCACATCAGAACCACGGTTCTCCCAGGCCACTTTATGGTAATGCTGCATGTGTTGACGCAGTGCCATGGTGCCAACATTAGCACCCTGGCCATGCTTCACCTTTTGCCCACAAATTCTGCAAATGGCCATGTTCACCCCTCCAGCAAGTATGTAATTTTCCTACAACACTCCACACTGACTGCCTGCTACCGCTGCCTCCATGAACCCCTGCACAGCTACTTTCTGGGCCGGTAGGCTCCTGCGAAGCAGGTGGTCTACCCCGTGCATGTTTGGCTCCCGACCTCCCACTGCTGACACTTTGCTGACTCACAGCCATGCCGCCACCCTGTCGGCTCAGCTGCTGCCTCAAGCGTAAGCTGCCACCC
Source organism: Bufotes viridis (assembly GCA_033119425.1). Taxonomy (NCBI): domain Eukaryota; kingdom Metazoa; phylum Chordata; class Amphibia; order Anura; family Bufonidae; genus Bufotes; species Bufotes viridis. Next base: position 108,742,477 of record CM065595.1, read on the forward strand.
TCTTCTCCTGATGATGATGAAGAAGCCCCTTCTTCACCCGGCTCCCAAGTGTGATCGGCTACATAATCATCATCATTCTCTACTGTCTGCACGTCACTGATGTCCCCCTCAATGGTCTCAAGACCAGGAGCCTGACTGCTCACAACACCTGCTCCCACGCGACTCTCATCATCACTAATTGCCCGCCTACCATTGGAAGTGGCGGATGTCTCCTCCAGATCTTGGCTGGGCAGTAGCTGCTAACTGTCCTCTAGTAGCTCATCCTCGCTGAAAAGGGGAGCTGAGCCTATGGCATATAATACTTCTTGCACTGAGGGAACAAAAAATTACACAGGCAGATTCAGGACAGGTGGGGGCACAGGACCTGCTCCAGGGCCATGCCAACTAAGCGTCGTGTCAGAGGAACCCACCGACTCTTGGCTGGGGGTGTCTGATGTCACTTGCGACAAACTCAAAGACTGAGTCAACCATTCAAGCACCGCTGGGTTGCTGGTCAAGACATGACTGCTAGGCGACTCCGGGAGCTCAGGCCTCTCGCTGCGACTTCTGCTGCCACCCCCCCTTCTCCTGCTACCTGCGACAGAAACATTTTGGCCACTGCCCACTCCCTTTGAAGGGCCTGTCTGACATACTGTATAATAAAAGAATTAAATGAAAATGAAAATAATACCTCCCAAAAAAGGCTGTAGTACAATGTTACTTCACCGCTGAAAAGCAATTAGGACATATTCTTTTTCCTATAACTACACCCAAAAAAAAATATATATAACAATCACAATTCACCGCAGAACGGCTAATGGGATGTACGTATGTTTCCTTTTGTACCCCACGTAAATGGCTGTAGTACACTGCTCCCCCCTCCCCAAAAATTAATCACAATTCACCGCAGAACAGATAATAGGAAGTAGGTTTATTTCCCTTCAATACACCCCGTGATTTGGCTGTAGTACAATGTAACTTCAACCACAGAACAGCAATTAAGACTTATTCGTTTTCCTATAACTACACCCAAAAAAAAGAAATATAACATTCAGAATTCACCGCTAATGGGATGTACGTATATTTCCTTTTAATACACCACCTAAATGGTTGTAGTACAATGTAACTTCACTGCTGAACGGCAATTACGACATATATTTTAATTTTTTTTATTAATAAACTCCCCCCAAAAAAAAAAAAATCACAGTTTACCGCAGAACGGCAATTAAGACGTATTCGTTTTCCTATAACTACACCCCAAAAAAAGAAATATATCAATCACAATTCACCACAGAACGGCTAATGGATGGGACGTATGGATATTTCCTTTTAATACACTCTGCAAATAGCTGTAGTACAATGTAATTTTACCGCTGAACAGCAATTATGACATATATTTTTTCCTTTTTTTTTTCCCTTTAATATAACCCCCCCCCAAAGAAAAAAAGTTAAAGAATGTAAATTTAACGCAGAACGGCTAATAGGCTGTACATATCTTCCTATTAATACACCCGTTTTAATTGATTCATTGTAATTAATACATAATTAATATTAATAATGGTTGTATTACACAGAACTTGCACCTCAATCACAAGTAAGGTTTGCTGGAATTACTGATGTATCATATAGTGCAAACAATGTAAAAGTAGCAGCATAACTGCAATTTGGATCCCCAATTAGTGCAGCAAGGTGTAAGAGAATCACTCCTATTACCCAGGCTGTACACTTTTCTATTACACCCTGTTCTCCTTTTATAGTGTAGATAATGCCTCCCTATCCTTTCCCTTCACCTTGACTAATCTTTCCCTGAACTTGTAAATCGTTTTTTCAGCACAATAAAGTCTTTCCTAGCACTGTCCCTAGCGCCTGCTGACGTCTCTCCCTGCACTAAGCACACTGAAAAATGGCAGAATCCAAAATGGCTGAGGCTATTTATAGGGCTGTGACATCACAGGGGCTGTATGGCTGCTGATTGGCTGCATGCATGGCATTGTGGGTGATCCCTAATTCCCAGAGTTCTTTGCTCCTTGTCCTAACATGTGCAGCAGCCATTTTAGGAAAAAATGTGATTCGTTACCACGAAGCGTGAGGAAATTCGGATTCAGTGCGAATCAAATTTTTCCTTAAATTCGAATCAAATTCTACTTTGTCAACTTTGATTCCCTCATCTCTAATTATAATGATACTAAATGTATATAGTTTTTTTTTCTGTTTTTCTTCTTTTGCATCATAAAATAACTTTTTTTAATTAATAATTGTTTATATTTGTTGCCATATGCTAAGACCCATAACTTTTTTCCACATTTTCAAGAAACAGCAGAGCGGAGCACCGAGGGGTGAGGCAAAACTGTAGTCAGGGAAAAGCCAAGGTCAGGGTAGAAAAATCAATATGCAATCCTGTGGCGAAACCAACCTCACCACTGGGTGCTGGAGAAGCCTGGTTGCCTGCCTGCTGCCCCAGGATTATGGCCCCTCTCATCCGCCCATGCTAAGCTTAAACCTCATGGTGATTTGACTGTGTTTGTGGCATGTGAGCGCTGTTCGGATATATTGAGCGCTCGGATCCAAGCCATCTGGGGATAGGCTGAATGTGGGCGTTCTGTTCAGTATAATAGGAGTTGTGTATTTTTGTGTCTTTTTACTAACATGTGCTCAATGGAGTTTTGCCTCTGTCCTGGGAGATAATTGGATTACTTCCCAATTGTCTCCAGGATAGAGGACTCTGTGGAACTGGTTTGGGCTGGAAAGCCATGCTGGCAGTAGGTCACAAAGACACTTTTTACTAATTTCTGAACCCCTGGTCTAATTCGTACCATTTTTGGATATGTTGTTCCCCTGGATGCATTGACGATGAATATGTAATTTTTATTGAAATCCCATGTATAGTTTTGAAGTTATGAATGTTGTATAAAACTGTATATTTTCCTGCCGGTGATAATAAGTTAGCCCATTGTGTTTAGTAATGATATCACAGGCAGAGGGGAGGGAATGTGTACTGTGTGGGGAGGGTCATTCCTTTATGTTATTTTATGATTGGTTAATGTAGAAGTCCAGGGGGTGTTCCTCTAGACTGAACATGGAAATAAAAGAGGCTGTATGGGCCAGTACATGGTGGACTGCTTAACCCTCAAGCGAAGTGTCGTCTCGTTCTTGGGGGGAATTGGAGTGTATGCTGTTATAGAGCGACTGCCAGGAGTGTAAACTGTTCCTAGGGTTTTTCCTGTTTGGCTGTATGCAGCATTCCTGTGTTTCCTGTTCGGGAGTATGGAGCATTCATGTGCTTGCAGTTCGGGAAATTGGTGCTTGCAGTAACCGCTGGTGTGTCTGAAAGGGGAATATCGTCTAAACGGAGTTGTGTGCTTAACGGTCCATTACAAATTCAAAATCATTCTAATTGTCAGGGCAGGCAGCACAGGGTCAGTACGAGGAACAAGCAGAGGTCAGTCAGCAAAGGCTCAAATTCAGAAGTCAGGTAGTGGTCTGTACACAGACAATTAAACAGAACAATGGCGTACCTTAGCAGGACACTAACTTACTGGAATCTATTCCTCTATAGTTTAGGCTTCCTCCAATGGCGAAGGTTTCTTAAAGACCCTGGCATGATTAGCCATAGGCTGGGGAAGATTAGGGTGCACGTACACTGCCCCTTTAAGAGCTGGGCAGGGGTAGCTATGCAGGGACAGAGGGTCTATGGTGGGTCCAGACCGCTGCTACAGGCAACCGAAGAGCCTGTTAAGCTCTCTGGTGGCCGTGCCATCAGGAGAAGTGATGTGATGGTGGGCAAAGACCGCCGGTATTACATTTTGCATCATTAAATTACTTTTTCATTAAAACTAATTTGGTTTCATGTTGCTATAGTCTAAGACCAATAACATGCTTTTTTAGTTGAGGCAGCTGCATGAGGGCTTGCTTTTTGCAGACAAGTTGTAGCTTTTAATGGTACCATTTTGGTGTACATTTGACTTTTTGATACATATTTTATACCTTTTTTTTCGAATGGTTAAGTGGCCAGTTGCGGCAATTACGTGCAGTATATTTAATTTTTCTTACTTTTTTTTAAGCCCCAAAAGGGGAATTGAATTTGGTCTTCCGATAGCTGGTAAAATACTTTGAAATACTGTACTGCTATTGTATTTTATCTGTCAGTATTACACTGACTTAGGGCCAGTTCACAGTGAGTTTTTTAGCACTGATTTTGTAGCGTTTCTGCTTCAAAATTGGCTCCAAAAAAACACGTCAAAACAGCCAAACTATTCATTTCAATGGGAAGCATCACTTTTTTTTTTTTTACACGTGTAAAAAGTAGCATGCCCTATCTTGGGGAAGAATAATCGCTGAATCACCCATTGAAATAAATAGCTCCCTGTAAGTTCATGCTTATTTTGTGTTTTTTATGTGTGTTTTCTCGCTAAAAAAAACACATGGATTCCATGCTGATTTTTTAAGCTGGTTTTTCAAAATCAGTCATGTGAACTGGCCCATTACAGAAAAATAAAAATACCGCATCACTTTCCTAAACCAGAGAGGGTTGGTGCCGAGTCCAAATTAGCTACTCAAATAACCTGAAATAGACATAATTGCGAAAAGTTTTAAAAAAAAGGTGAAGTTTTTAATCCATAGTCAGCAATCCAGTAGATGCAACGTTTCAGCTATACATTAAATGGCTGAAAAAGGCTAATATATAGCCGAAACATTGCATCTACTAGATTGCTGAATATGGATTAGAGACTTCACCTTTTTTTTACCTTTTGCAGTTACGAGTGCTGCCTCTTCCTTCACTTAGTATTACACTGACAGTTTGCCTATTAGACCCTGCCTCTAGCAGGACATAATTAGCTTTGGTATGAGGCCACTGTTAGACCGTCAGTTGTCATGGCTATCAAGAACCTATGATTGCATTGTGGGAGGACCGCTGGGACCGCTGAAGCTCCTCCCTCTGTAAACCACTTAGATGCAGCAGCTGCTACTAACCAGAGCATCTAATGAATTAAACACATGGAATCATATCAGGGGTGGAACTACTACCATAGCATCCATAGTGGCTTATATGGGGCCCACTGTAGCAGGGGGACCCGGGCATTCTGCTGTGTTTGGGCACTAATGGGGCATTCTGTTGTGTGAGGGCACTAAGGGGGCATTCTACTGGAACTAATGGGGCATCACTACTCTAAAGGTGAGCATTCTATAGTAAAGGGGGCACGAAGGGGAAATAGTTACTGTGTGGGGCACTAAGGGGGCATAAAGGGCCCAAGCGGTATAATGTAAAGTAGACTTTTTACTTCTCTTGTCCAGCGCTAGCAAACATTTTATGTTCATCATTTTTACATGATTGAATGGGTGGGGGATTGTATGGTAAGCGTGGACTGTCTTGACTAGACACGAAAGAAGGAGGGAACTTGCTTGGGGGAAGCTATTTAAAAAGTAATTAAGAGTCATCTCAAATCATAGGTGTTTAAGCACCTACTGATAATGATGTCAGGTCAGCTCTTCAGCCAGTGCCATCCCTGTGTTATAATTGTATGCAGGGTGCGTGAATGTATGAACATGCTGTACATTTTTGGCATGGTGCCCATTGGGGTTAAAAATCTGATCCACATGTATTTTACTATACATTGGAATGTATTTGTGGTGCAAAATCCACACTGCAAATCCACATTTGCAGCGGCAGTACAGCCTTGATGCTTGTTAGTGTTGCATAGTACTCACCAGCCTTGGCACATAACACTGGTGTTCTATATGTGGCCCAATTCCAGCGCACGGGCAAGAACACAGGGCTAGGCAAGTTTACATCACCACTGCTAGGCCCTGTCATTCAGAGCTGGGGGTGGAGGCAAGTGTGATAAAGAAGGGAGCTTTACGATGAGGTGCAATGATGACACCTTATTGCACCAAGCAGTTCATTTGCGTAATACAAAAGGCTTAATTTCTCAGCAACAGTGTTCTGCAGGGGGGCAACAACGTTTGAATCAGGATAAAGTGATGAAGCTATCAGTTTATTTGGTTTGCTTCTCAGGTAGACGGAGACAGATGCTCTTTAAAGGCTCCTTCATTACAAATAGTTATGTCTTACTCTCAAATACTGCAGCATTTCATTAAGAACATAGTTTAAAAAAATGAACCATTAAAAAAGGGAGAAGAGTCGCAGGGTGGTTTTCCTTTTGCCTCTTCTTGCCCAGCGCAGATGGACAGTTCTCTACTTACAAGGAAATTGGGAAAGACCTCTCAGTCAAGCTGAGCTGGATCGGGAGAAGCAAGCAAAGAGCTGCCCTATGACTCTTCTCCATTTTCTTGGTTTGTTTTTACACTATGGCACAGCATTTCAGAGTAAAACTGTTTGTAACGAAGGAGTCTGTCAGCTTTTCAGGCTGCCCATGGCTCGGCCAGCATGAATCCTCTAACAGGTTCCATTTAAGTATTTCTCACATGAATGGCATCTTTAAAACTTTTTTGTCAACTGCAGAAACAGAAGGTGAACTCATTAACGATAAAAGCGTATCGCACCCATTTTTTATTTCCAGGAGAAGTATTCTTCCTAGCGAGTTTGCTAATATGACTGGAGATTTCCTTTGCTACATTTGTTGCTGTGTAAATTGTGCTCCTATTTCTTTGTAATAGTTTTCGTTTATTTGTAGATAGGGATGGCTGCAGAGTTGAAAAATTAATCTTAAGGGTCCCTCGGTCACTACTTGACATTTTCAAGGTTTTATTCACATTTATACTTTTTATATTTATCATATAACTAAAGCAATATGAACCAAAGCATGTCTTTCTGTGACTAAAGATGTACTTTGGATAAACAGTCCAAATGCAGCATACAGATTGCTATTAAATTGGGCTTTCAATTTCACATTTATTGCAGTGGCAGACAGACACATACATTTGTATAGGCTTGTACAATGATCTGCCAACACTGAAACTGATGAAATGGGACATAAAATTACAATCCTAGATGATAGTTTTTTCTTTTTATTTTACAGGCTGTTGCAGAAACAAGCAATGACCATGGCTACCGACAGAAGAATTCCTACTGAGCCAACTGCACGTTACTATTCAAATTTGACATAAGTGTGTTCTTCTCAGATGAAGAGTTTAGAAGTAGATTTCTATCCACTGCATGTCTCTGTCTGTAAGATGCACCCAGCAGAGCAGACACCTAGGTGTACAGACTTTATTTTCAACAGAGGACTTCTGCTGCTCTTTTTCCAGTTCCAGTTCATTGTATCTTGCCCTAAAAGCTGCCAGTGCTCAGACAACAGTGGTTCCATGGTGGTCCAATGTAGTTCAAGAAACCTGGAGGAAATACCGATTGACCTTCCCATGGACACAGTTTCCTTAAAGCTTGATGCAAACAAGATTCAGTCGGTACCCAATAATGCGTTTAAGGACTTGACTTATCTCCAAGAGCTGGATCTTTCAAGAAACTCCATTGAGAAAATTGAACTGTCTGCTTTCAAAGGAGTTACAGATGGGTTAAGGCTGCTGGATTTGTCTGGAAATCAGATTCAAAGTATCCCCAAAGAAGCACTGGCCAATTTAAAAGGCAAGATCCGCCTGTCTAATAACCCGTTACGTTGTGACTGCTCTCTTCAGGAGATGCTAAGGGAACTGAACTTGGACCCAGACACAGTTAATGACATTGCCTGCCAGACTTCAGTACAGGAGGAATACGTGGGTAAACCTTTAATCCAGGTTCTAGACTCGGGTGTTAATTTTTGCAATATCCACCACAGGACCACAGATGTGGCCATGTTCATAACTATGTTTGGCTGGTTTACTATGGTGATAACCTATGTGGTTTATTATGTGAGACACAACCAAGAAGATGCGAGAAGACATCTGGAGTACCTCAAGTCATTGCCCAGCACTCAGATAACCAAAGACTTTGATACTATCAGCACCGTCTTGTAGGTAGCTCTGTAATAATGGCATTAGACCACGTGTTCTGGTTTACTCTAAAAATATACTACCCACAAAGAAACTACGTTGCTAAAAGTAGAGGGACATTTATTAAAAAGAGCACAAAGAAAAATAAATGGTGTTGCCAATGGCGAGAAAACCAACACTGCCATCCACTGGTCACAATGGATTACACAAATGTTCATCTTTTACACATAATTATAAATGGTCATAAAATGCATACAACATAATTCAACAGATTGCTTCATTCTTCTAGTTTTAAAGGCTGTGGACACCTTCGGGGGCAATTTTTTAAATAATTGTATTCTAATTATTTTAGGCTGAAAATCAGTTGGTCTGTATTAAAGATTTTCAACATGTTTTTGTCCTACAGAGTTTGGTTTCAGTCGTTTCAGAGTTTGAAGTTGTCAGGTTGCTGCTCTGATGGCTTGATATATAATCCTTATCTCTGAACCCTTGACAGCTCATAAACACTCATTGAAGCCATATTCTTATCAGTTTGATAAAAATGTAGCTATAATGAGTGTTTATTAGATGTCAGGAATTCAAAGATAAGGGTTATACATTAAGCCTCAAGAAACATAATGACTTCAGTGTGAAACTGAAAGCAAGATACTCTGCAGATAGACTGAAGCCTAACCTTGTAAAACAAAACAAAAAATGGTGAACTATTTTAATAAAGATCAATTAAAAAAGTATTTTTAGCCCAAAATGAGTAGAATACAAAAATTGCCCCCAAAGGTATTCATAGCGTTTAAATCTGGGAAGACATAAAAGAGAAGAGGCCATGCCTCATGTGTAGGTCTCAATGTATGTAGAGATGATCAAGTGGCAGATATGCTTACCAAATCGTGTTGTGCTCCTCAGATACAACACTGATATGGGCATAGAGATGCCGATAGCAGCCAAAGTAGTACACTACTTCTGCTGGGATCTCGAACAGGTCCCACTTTCGTAGTGATCCAGAAGCAGTGAAAAAGCAGATTGTGGGGCACTGATTCTTTACTGCTTCTGGATATCCTTTAAATCTGGACATGCTGGATACACTGCAATAAAGATGTGTAATAAAAGTGGTACCATAGAAATTCCTTTAATCTGATGGCTTGAATGTTGGCAGATTATAGAAATTGTTGAGAATTAGCTATCTCTGATCAGTTGCTGGATGAGGATATTTGCATTACTGGAGGTAGTGTTAAAGGACATTCACTGTTACTGATACCTAGCTCTCAAGGCATCCCACAAAACAATTCAAATATGGAATATAATATGTGAAAATATGTGTTGAATTTAAAGGACATCTTTCAGCAGATTGTTACCTATGAAACTGGTTGACCTATTACATGTGCGCTTGGCAGCTGAAGATATGTGTGTTGGTCCCATGTTCTTCTATGGGGTTCTGTGCCTCCGTTCCGCACTGCACCTTCCGGATTGCGGACCCGTTCAAGTGAAGAGGTCCGCATCCGTGATGCGGTGCACAAACGGGCAGTGCCCATATATTGCGGACCCGCTGTTTGCAGGCCACAAAACGGGTATGGCTGGGCAATGACCATGTGCATGAGGCCTTATCTTGCAAGGTGATCCAGAGGAAGGCAAAAATAAACTGTGAGGTAGAAGCCAATTCATTTTAGGGAGAAAACTCCTTCCCGACTCCAATCAGGCAATCAGAATAACTCCCTGGATCAATGACCCTTCTCCAGAAACCTAATACACTATAACCTGTAATATTGTACACATCAAGATAATGATGGCCTGTGAATTCCAATAGTTTGGCACTCTGTAGTGAGTACATCAGCCTGCAGTCATTTAGATGTGTTTAGAACATGTGACTATATCACAGCAATTGTATATATATATATATATATATATATATATATATATATATATATATAGAATCCAGCTTTTTATGGAATAAAACAGGTTCTTTATTGGCTCATCATATAAAATCCACCAAAGTCACAGAAAATGACATCAAAGAGACGCGTTTCGGGCTACAGAATCCAGCCTTTCATCAAGACAAGACATATTTATTCTTCATTATTCAATCTACCAAGATATCTCATACTCAAGAAATGAGCAGTACATAAAAGAAAAGTAACACAGCAATCAAAACCACCCATGGCAATAGAAATAATAAAATGAGTGCTTTAAAGGAATATAATAATGTCCCTGATATAAGGGAGAGCCTATATATGATGTGAGATCAACTGCACCAACATGCAACATAACAAAGCAAATACAAACCTCATCAACACATTTTATGGTCTGTATTTTATTGGTTTTCTGGGATACATTGAGCGCTGAGTATATTGTTCATTTTATAGCCTTGCTCTTCTTCTCCTTTGGGTACGGAGATTAACCCATACCCTGGGCCAACCAGCCACCATCATTATGAGCAAGTAACTGCAATCCTATTTATTTATTGTGTTCAGTTATTATATAATCTATATAAAAGTAAATCACCAGATACAAAACTGTACATTTGGCTTTAGAGAAATCGCAGCCTAACACTCTAACCATTCCTCTCTCAAGTGCTTTAACTGAATGATGCTATAGTGTACACTATGTTTAGTCTTTACTGATGCAGTGGGATTAGGCATCAGGGTAGGATACAATTGAAATCAAGTTCCAACAATTAGGCTGGATATGAGTTTTTTAAAATACCAAAACTGTATTGCATATTACAAGCCCCCAGGAGCGTAGCTAACGGCTCATGGGCCCTGGTGCAAGAGTTCAGCTTGGGCCCCCATTCTCTCAGTTCTTTGTGTGTCTTCTTATGTGGCACAAGGGTCTTTGGGCCCCCTCAGGCTCCTGGGCCCGGTAGCGACTGCTACCTCTGCACCCCCTATAGCTACGCCCATGCAAGCCCCACAGCAGTTATTTCTTCAGCTGTAGTCACCTATTCATCTAATACGCATCTCCATATGAGGGGGTCTAATATTAAATATCCACCACAGGATTTTTAGATTGCTTGCCACAAACCTGACATAGCTTTAGAGGGTGCAAATGTAGCAATGACCCCTAGACCCAAGGACCCTTCTGCAACCTAAAAGCACTGTTACACATTTTGCACTGGGACATACGAGCTTCAAGTTATGCATATGGTGTGACAAGACAATAGACTACTGGAAAGGGTTAAGCTCGGTCATACACATAAGATAGTTGTTGGCTCGTTCATCCGACAGCTATCACTCCTGATCCTTTCATACATATCAAGTGAGCAACCATGTGTTCTCAGTAGGGTGAGGTGCAAGAAGCCATTGTGATACCCCTCTTGCAGCAGCTTATCTCCTGAAGAACAAAAGGCTCAGCAGTTACAATGCATGCGACAGTGTGCCGGCTGTGGTCGTATTGCGGCCCGCATACAGCAGGTCCGCAATACACGGGCACCGGCCGAGTGCATCCCGCATCAAGGATCACGGACTCATTCACTTGAATGAGTCCGCGATCCGGTAGATGCGTTGTGGAAGGACGGAGCTGAACCCCACGGAAGCACTACAGAGTGCTTCCGTGGTGTTTCTGGCCGCGCCTCCGCACCGCAAAAAAGTAGTGCATGCACTAATTTTTTGCGGAACGGACGGATCGCGGACCCATTTAAGTCGATTGTGTCTGGATCCGTCTGTGGCAGCCGCATAGATGTTGCCCGTGCATTGGGGACTGCAATTGCGGTCCCCAGTGCACAGAACGACCGACACACGTTCGTGTGCATGAGCCCTAACTGTGTGATCCATCTCTTCCCTGGTATCTATCTCAAACAAAATGATAGCTTATCTCAAGGAGACCAGCTACAGAAAACACCGCGGAGCCTCAGTTGAGGGTACTTTCACACTAGCGTTTTGGATTCCGTTTGTGAGATCCGTTTCAGGGCTCTCACAAACGGTCCAAAACGGATCAGTTAAGCCCCAATGCATTCTGAATGGATCAGGATCCGTTCAGAATGCATCAGTTCGGCTCCGTTCTGCTTCTATTCTGTTTTTGAGGCGGACACCAAAACGCAGCATGCAGCATTTTGGTGTCCGTCTGAAGAGGCGGAGCCTAACTGATCCGTTTTTAATTACAATGTAAGTCAATGGGGACAGATCCATTTTAAATAACACAATATGGTGCATTTGAAAACGGATCCGTTCCTCATTGACTTTCAATGTAATTCAAAACGGATCTGTTTTGGACTTTGTCATTTTTCTTTAAAACTAATGACAACAGATCCGTTCTGAACGGATACAAACGTTTGCATTATAGGTGCGGATCCGTCTGTGCAAATAAACAGCCGTATCCGCACCAACGCAAGTGTGAAAGTACCCTAAGGCCCCTTTCACACGAGCGAGTTTAACTGCAGCGGGTGCAATGCGTGGCGTGAACGCATAGAACCCAGCACTGAATCCTGACCCATTCATTTCAATGGGTCTGTGTACATGAGCATTTTTTCACGCATCACTTGTGCAGTTGCGTGAAAATCGCAGCATGTTCTATATTCTGCATTTTCCACGCAGCCCTAGCCCCATAGAAGTGAATGGGGCTGCGTGGCAAACGCATTGCATCCGCAAGCAAGTGCGGGTGCGTTGCGTTTTTCACTGATGGTTGCTAGGAGATGTTGTTTGTAACCTTCAGTTTTTATCACGCACGTGAAAACGCATCAAAACGCATTGCACCCGCGCGGAAAAAACTGAACAACTGAACGCAATCGCAGGCAAAACTGAATGGCTTTGCCTGTGAAATCGCACAGTTTTCACTGAACGCATCCGCAACGCATCCGGACCTAATCCGGACACGCTCGTGTGAAAGAGGCCTAAGAGTCTCAACACAGCAATCCAAAGTGCAAAGCTCCCTGGTATCTATCGTCAGGTCTCCATATATATTAGATTGTTGGCCTGTCCTGTGGGAGTTCAGCCAACATACATCTAATGTGTAGGGACAACTTAAAGGGGTTCTCCGGGAGTAATGAATTTTTTTCCAGTGCTCCCAGCCTGCCTCTGTAAACAGAAGATTCCTTCTTACCTGCTCCACATTGTCTCCTACATGTTCATGTTCCATTCACCAGACAGTATTTATATCTGCTGCAGCATAGGCTTCTTGTAACCAATGACTGGCTTCAGCAGTGACGTAATGCTTGTGGCCCTGTCACTGCTGAAGCCAGTCATTGGCTGCAGCAAAGCATGTGACCATGTCTATGCTGTTGTGGATGTAAACACCGCATGAGGATCGGAACATGGACATGTGGTAACTTTTGACGACATACAGTATTAGTTGTCTTACTTTTCAAAAGAATTTTGTGCCAAAATGTTACATCCTAAGCCAGCCATGTCCGCTTCCTGTTAAGCTATGTTTTTTTTTTCATCTAAGGGTACTTTCACACTAGCGTTGGTGCGGATCCGTCTGTTTATTTTCACAGACGGATCCGCACCTCTAATGCAAACGTTTGTATCCGTTCAGAACGGATCCGTTTGCATTAGGTTTAAAGAAAAATGACAACGGATCCGTCCCCATTGACTTACATTGTAAACGGATCCGTTAGGCGCCTAACTGATCCGTTTTTAATTACAATGTAAGTCAATGGGGACAGATCCATTTTAAATAACACAATATGGTGCATTTGAAAGCGGATCCGTTCCTCATTGACTTTCAATGTAATTCAAAACGGATCTGTTTTGGACTTTGTCATTTTTCTTTAAAACTAATGACAACAGATCCGTTCTGAACGGATACAAGCGTTTGCATTATAGGTGCGGATCCGTCTGTGCAAATAAACAGCCGTATCCGCACCAACGCAAGTGTGAAAGTACCCTAAGGCCCCTTTCACACGAGCGAGTTTAACGCGCGGGTGCAATGCGTGACGTGAACGCATAGAACCCGCACTGAATCCTGACCCATTCATTTCAATGGGTCTGTGTACATGAGCATTTTTTTTCACGCATCACTTGTGCGTTGCGTGAAAATCGCAGCATGTTCTATATTCTGCATTTTCACGCAGCCCTAGCCCCATAGAAGTGAATGGGGCTGCGTGGCAAACGCATTGCATCCGCAAGCAAGTGCGGGTGCGTTGCGTTTTTCACTGATGGTTGCTAGGAGATGTTGTTTGTAACCTTCAGTTTTTATCACGCACGTGAAAACGCATCAAAACGCATTGCACCCGCGGAAAAAACTGAACAACTGAGACGCAATCGCAGGCAAAAACTGAATGGCTTTGCCTGTGAAATCGCACAGTTTTCACTGAACGCATCCATAACGCATCGGACCTAATCCGGACACGCTCGTGTGAAAGAGGCCTAAGAGTCTCAACACAGCAATCCAAAGTGCAAAGCTCCCTGGTATCTATCGTCAGGTCTCCATATATATTAGATTGTTGGCCTGTCCTGTGGGAGTTCAGCCAACATACATCTAATGTGTAGGGACAACTTAAAGGGGTTCTCCGGGAGTAATGATTTTTTTTCCAGTGCTCCCAGCCTGCCTCTGTAAACAGAAGATTCATTCTTACCTGCTCCACATTGTCTCCTACATGTTCATGTTCCATTCACCAGACAGTATTTATATCTGCTGCAGCATAGGCTTCTTGTAACCAATGACTGGCTTCAGCAGTGACGTAATGCTTGTGGCCCTGTCACTGCTGAAGCCAGTCATTGGCTGCAGCAAAGCATGTGACCATGTCTATGCTGTTGTGGATGTAAACACCGCACGAGGATCGGAACATGGACATGTGGTAACTTTTTACCACATACAGTAATAGTTGTCTTACTTTTCAAAATAATTTTGTGCCAAAGTGTTACATCTTAAGCCAGCCATGTCCGCTTCCTGTTAAGCTATGTTTTTTTTTTCATCTAAGGGTACTTTCACACTAGCGTTGGTGCGGATCCGTCTGTTTATTTTCACAGACGGATCCGCACCTCTAATCAAGCGTTTGTATCCGTTCAGAACGGATCCGTTTGCGTTAGGTTTAAAGAAAAATGACAACGGATCCGTCCCCATTGACTTACATTGTAAAAACGGATCCGTTAGGCTCCGCCTCTTCAGACGGACACCAAAATGCTGCATGCTGCGTTTTGGTGTCCGCCTCAAAACGTAATAGAGGCGGAGCGGGGCCTAGCTGATGCATTCTGAACGGATCCTTATCCATTCAGAATGCATTGGGATCCAACTCGATCCGTTTTGGAACGTTTGTGAGAGCCCTGTAACGGATCTCACAAACGGAATCCAAAACGCTAGTGTGAAAGTACCCTAAGCCATGTCCCTATGGCGTGCAAGGGGAGTGGATTTAAAAATAAAAAATAGATGTGCCAAATTGCGAAATGTTGGCATATTTTACAAGTAAATGTAGGTTATTGTGTATTTCTGAATCACAAGTTAACATCCCTTCAAAATATCACTGTGAAACTTCTCTTTTGAGCCTTCTCCTGGCTCAGGTAAAATAACAGATATTAATGTTGGTTGTCATTTACAGTATGTTTTCTTTTTACTTTATATTGTTTTTTGTCGGCTTGTTTCATGGTTAATATTCTGATGCACAGGACCAGAAAATGAGCTTTAACCGCTACAGGACCGCCTAACGCAGGGATGCGTCCTGCGGGCGGCCCTGTAGCTCTGATACGACGCGTTCACAGGGAAGCGCGGCACAGCAGTTAGGCTACAGCCTGCCAGCGATGATCAATCGCTGGCAGGCTGTAGATGCGAATAAAATCGCATCAAACTGCTATATCAGACGCTGTTTTATGAACAGCGTCTGATATAGCTGCTACCTGGTCCTCTGGTGGTCCCATTTGCTGGGATCGACCACCAGAGGACCAGGTAACTACAATAAAGTTGCACCAAACACTACACTAACCCCCCCACCCCCTCACCTATTAACCCCTTGATCACCCCATCTAGACCCCTGATCACCCCCTGTCATTGATCACACCCCTTGTAAGGCTCCATTCAGGCGTCCATATGTGTTTTGCGGATCCGTGGATTCACGGATCCGCGGATCCGATCCGCGGATCCGATCCGCGGATCGATCCGCAGATCCTCAAAACACGGACACCGGCAATGTGCTTTCCGCATTTTGCAGATCCGCACATTGCCAGAACTATATAGAAAATGCTTTTTCTTGTCCGCAGTTGCGGACAAGAATAGAACATGTTCTATATTTTTGCAGAACGGAAGTGCAGACCCGGAGCGCGGATCCGTAATTCCGGATCCGAGCGGGACAAAGTCTGTCCCCATAGAAATGAATGGGTCCGCAATTCCGTTCCACAAACAGAATTTCGGACGTGTGAATGGGGCATAAGGGTCCCCTATTACCGCCAGTTAGCTAGCTACTTGTTAGGTAGCTAGCGCCCAGCCCACCGCACCGCAGTCACTGATTTTGGCAGAGATTTTTTCATCCACATTGACCGATGCGAATGAAAAAATCTGTGCCGTTCATTTTTTTTTTTCAGCGCAGAGGCTGAGCGGAAAAAAAATCTCATTACCCGTATGCTCAATATACGGAGAATCGCAGAAACTCCTAATGCTGGCCATACGTGTAATGATTGCGAGAGACCCTCAAATGCCAGGGCAGTACAAAAACCCCACATGTGACCCCATTTTAGAAAGAAGACACCCCAAGGTATTCCGTGAGGGTATGGTGAGTTCATGTAAAATTTTATTTTTGTCACAAGTTAGTGGAATATGAGACTGTAAAAAAAAAAAAAAAAACAATTTCCGCTAACTTGTGCCAAATTTTTTTTTCTGTGAACTCGCCATACCCCTCACAGAATACCTTGGGGTGTCTTCATTCCACAATGGGGTCACATGTGAGGTATTTATACTGCCCTGGCAATTAAGGAGTCCTAAAGCGTGAGAATCCAAATGCGTAAAAATGGCCTGTGAAATCCTAAAGGTACTCATTGGTTTTAGGGCCCCTTTGCGCATCTTGGCTGCAAAAAGTGTCACTCATGTGGTATCGCCGTACTCAGGAGAAGTAGGGCAATGTGTTTTGGGGTGTATTTTTACATATACCCATGCTGGGTGTGAGAAATATCGCTGTAAGCGACAACTTTTTAAATTTTTTATTCAAAGTTGTCAATTTACAGAGATATTTCTCTCACCAACATAGGTATATGTAAAATACACCCCAAACTGCCCTACTTCTCCTGAGTGCGGCGATACCATGATGACACTTTGCAGCCAAATGCACAAGGGCCAAATTCAACGAGTACCTTTTAGGAAGAGCATTTTACGCATTTTCTTCTCACGCTTTAGGGCCCCTAAAATGCCAGGGCAGTATAAATACCCCACATGTGACCCCATTTTGGAAAGAAGACACCCCAAGGTATTCGCTGAGGGCATAATGAGTCCATGAAAAATTAAACTTTTTGTCAAAAGTTAGCGGAAAGGAGACTTTGTGAGAAAAAACAATAAAAATCAATTTCCACTAACTTGTGCCAAAAAAAATCTTCTATGAACTCGCCATGCCCCTCATGGAATACCTTGGGGTGTCTTCTTTCCAAAATGGGGTCACATGTGGGGTATTTATACTGCCCTGGCATTTTAGGGGCCCTAAGCGTGAGAAGAAAATGCGTAAAAATGCCCTCCTAAAGGTACTCATTGGAATTAGGGCCCCTTGGCATCTTGGCTGCAAAAAGTGTCACACATGTGGTATCGCCGTACTCAGGAGAAGTAGGGCAATGTGTTTTAGGGTGTATTTTTACATATACCCATGCTGGGTGAGAGAAATATCTCTGTAAATTGACAACTTTGAATAAAAAATTTAAAAAGTTGTCGTTTACAGCGATATTTCTCACACGCAGCATGGGTATATGTAAATACACCCCAAACCACATTGCCCTACTTCTCCTGATGCAGCGATACCACATGGTGACACTTTTGCAGCCTGAGTGCACAAAGGGGCCCTAAAACCAATGAGTACCTTTAAGATTTCACAGGCCATTTTTATGCATTTGTTCAGACTTCTTCACACTTTAGGGGCCCCTAAAATGCCAGGTGAGTATAAATACCCCACATGTGACCCCATTTTGGAAAGAAGACACCCCTAGGTATTCTGTGAGGGGCATGGTGAGTCCACAGAATTTTTATTTTTGGCACAAGTCAGCGGAAATTGTTTTTTTTTTTTTTTTGTTTTTACAAAGTCTCATATTCCACTAACTTGTGACAAAAAATAAAATTTTACATGAACTCACCATACCCCTCACAGAATACCTTAGGGTGTCTTCTTTCCAAAATGGGGTCACATGTGGAGTATTTATACTGCCCTGGCATTTTAGAGGCCCCTAAAGCGTGAGAAGAAGTCTGGAATCCAAATGCGTAAAAATGCCCTGTGAAATCCTAAAGGTACTCATTGGTTTAGGGCCCCTTTGCGCACCTAGGCTGCAAAAAGTGTCACACATGTGGTATCGCCGTACTCAGGAGAAGTAGGGCAATGTGTTTTGGGGTGTATTTTTATATATACCCATACTTTGTGTGAAAAATATCTCTGTAAGCTGACAACTTTTAAAAATTTTTATACAAAGTTGACAATTTACAGAGATATTTCTCTCACCCAACATGGGTGTATGTAAAAATACACCCCAAAACACATTGCCCTACTTCTCCTGAGTACGGCGATACCACATGAGTGACACTTTTTGCAGCCTAGATGCCAAAGGGACTAAATTCAACGAGTACCTTTAGGTTTTACATGGCGACTCACAATTTAGCCCGCCCAAAATGCCAGAACAGTAAACACACCCCACAAATGACCCCATTTCGGAAAGTAGACACCCCAAGGTATTCACTGAGGGGCATAGTGAGTCCGTCTGAGATTTTTTTTTTGCCAGAAGTTATCAGAAATTGAAACTTTTTTTTTTTTTCTCAGAAAGTGTCATTTTCCGCTAACTTGTGAAAAAAATGAAATGATACATGAACTCACCAAGCCCCTCCGTGAATACTTTGGGGTGTCTTCTTTCTAAAATGGTGTGATTTGGGGGTATTTATACTATCCTGGCATTCTAGCACCTGAAGAAACATGACAGGTGCTCAGAAAGTCAGAGCTGCTTCAAAATGCCGAAATTCACTTTTTGCACCATAGTTTGTAAACGCTATAACTTTTACCCAAACCAATAAATATACACTTATTGGATTTTTTTATCAAAGACATGTAGAACAATAAATTTAGAGAAAAATTTATATAGAAATGTAGTTTTTTTGAAAAATTTTACAACAGAAAGTGAAAAATGTCATTTTTTTGCAAAAATTTCGGTCATTTTTGATTAATAGCAAAAAAAGTAAAAATGTCAGCAGCAATGAAATACCACCAAATGAAAGCTCTATTAGTGAGAAGAAAAGGAGGTAAAATTCATTTGGGTGGTAAGTTGCATGACGGAGCAATAAACGGTGAAAGTAGTGTAGTGCGGAATTGTAAAAAGTGGCCTGGTCATTAAGGGTGTTTAAGCTAGGGGGGCTGAAGTGGTTAAAAATACTTTAGAAGAATTACATGTAAAGAAAATCATGTAGGGGTTGTCCACAATTATTATATATATTTTTTTAAAATACCCCCACCTACTCACCAGTACCTGAAGGGGACTCTAGTTACCTGCTCTCCATCTCTGGGTTCCAGTTCTGTGGGTCCTGGGCTTCACTGCTCGTCTGGTCACTAGTATTGACCAAATCTAAGTGAAACAAATTGACTTCAATAAGAATTATCATGGAAAATTAAATTCGCCACGAAGCAAAATTTCCTCACACTTCATGGTAATGAATCACTTTTTCCTGAAATGACGTTAAAAAGAAAAAAAAATACATAGGCAATCAAGATGGGCGCAACGGCCTCTCTGAGAGCAAATGGATGAGGTGAGTATATATATTTTTTTGTTTTTTTTTTAACAATGATTAACCCCTTGAAGGCCTCAATGTTACCCTGGGTGCAGACCTGAGCGTTCTTGAAACGCGCGTTTTACGCACGTTCTTGTCGCGCGTATTTCAGCGCGTCTTTGCAAATAGGAAACGCGCGTTCGTACGCGTGCTCTTGTGATTGACTACTGTGGTGTCAATCACAAAACGCGCGACAAACGCCCCAAAAAAAGCTCAAGTACTTGTTTATGCGTCGGGCGTTTTACAGCGCGTTCAAACGTGCTGTAAAACGCTCAAGTGAGAACCAGGGCCATAGGAAAGCATTGGTTTTCATGTGTTGAGCGTTTTACAGCGCGTTTGAACGTGCTGTAAAACGCTCAGGTGTGAACTTAGGGTTAATGTCAGATACCACAATCAACGATGAACGCTGCATCTTAGGGATTCAATGATGGGGATCGCGCAATCGCTATTTTCCATAATTGCGACCACTACATACAATGGAATGCAATTCATGACTAAGTAATTCATAACGAATTGAATTTATTTGCGAAATATGGCGAAGCAGCCGAATCGAATTTTTGCTAACCGCTCATCTCTACTGGTCACGACATGTAAACTTCCTGCACGGACAGAGTCATGTGCACCGCCGCAGCCAATGATTGGCCTCAGCAGTGACGATGTTCCAATCAGCATGCCACTGCTGAGTGACATGGCACTTGGAGGACATTTCCCCTCCGAAGCCAGTCAATGGTTGCAGCAGCACACACGACCCCATCCATGACAGAAGTTTACATTTGAGGACCGGAAGTGCAGTGAGGACATCCTGGGACCTATGAAGCTGGAATGGAGCAGGTAAAAAGAGTTCTCTTCATAGGTCCCTCTGATTGGAGAGGTTTAAAAAAATTTTTATGGACATCCCCTTTAAATTTCTACTTGAAGCAATACATGTGAAAAATAACCCATGTGCATGACAGAAAAGAGCAAATAATTCTATACAAAATGACCCAAAACAAAGCAAAAGAAGAATGAGCAGTTAAATGTGCTATGTAATATGATGTGTCTTATAATTGCAGCATTAAACACAGCCCAGGGGTTCGGTAATACAAGAGGTAATAATAAATGTGATACCGTAATTGATTATGGACTATACAAGCTGGGGGCTTACTATTAAAGCCTGGGGTAGTGCAGTGGCCTTAATTATTTTAACACAATCTGCCCTGGAATAATAGAGTCTCAGTATTTTATGTAACTTGTGTAGGAAATTATCAATTACTTTCCTGTTATTCCTTTTTCTTTTTTCACAATTGAATAAACAGATTATAAATATTAGAAAATGTGTTGATTTTTGTATTAATTGTTGGGTCCTTTTGAGGGATAACTTTGATGGCAGAAAATAAAGGGGTGCAATTGACTTTAACATGAACCTGTCACTCTGTACATGTAGTCCGATCGCTGGGGATCATGGGGTGGAGCAGGTGGAGGTGAGCAGATTGTCATATAGCTTTAGGGGAAAACATTCAGTAAAACTTATGCTTGGGAGTCCAGTGGGTGGTCCTAATCATGGTGAATGCCATAACAGAAAAAAAATATCTAAATGATCAATTAGCCATTTTTTCGTCGCTTCACTCCCACAAAAAATCAAATAAATCAAAGTGCAGAAGGCGCAGCGGTTACAGAGACAGCTGGACTCCTAGGTGTAACGGCAACGCCGCCGTTGGTCCTAGAGGCTCATTTGCATATATTAAAACTTCATTTTTCTCAGCAATGCGGGCACATATGAACATGGGACCAACAGGTCAGCCAGTTTCATATCTGCTGATAAAGCACAAGAAACACTATAAATGTGGTAAATGTAGAAATGAAAATAGCAGGTCAGTTTTACTGCATAGGGAACACATAAAAACAAAACCCATAAAACTATGGCGGAATTGTGTTTTTTTTTCCCCCCATCTCCTCCCCATTTAGAGTTTTGCCACCTGTAGTCATGTTATGAAAAATTTGATTCGGTCGCGAAATTTGATTTTTGACGAATTACGGTACTTCCACACAAATCGCATTCCTTTGTATGTAGCGGGCGCAATGACGGGGAACGGATACAGAAAGTGCTACATACAGGATGTAAACCAACCAGAGTGATTTCCTGGTAAAAGTGGGCCCAGAGAGTCCAGACTGAAAAAGCAAGATGTACATGAGTATGAGCATATCTCTTAAAAACTATAGTAATCTCAGAAAACCCCAGGCTTTAAGCTACGTAATTCCATATTTTAGCACCCACACTTCTATATTTCCCAGATTTCCTATTGATGATTATATGGACTCCAGCAGAAATAAACTGTGCTCCTTTTGCAGCACCCCAGAACAGAGTAACTGCAAAAGGGTGTGTTGTCATGTTAATTGGTTTAATGTAATGTTCTGATTTTATGTGTTGTATGCTCAATAGTTCTGTATGGATTGGTCACGGTTAACTATCCTCACTCAGACCCTTTTAGGATGCTAGAGGATGGACTTTGGTCTGCCCCTCGTTCAGTGTGTACTTTATCATACTATATGATGTCTGATTTTCATATTTTACATTAATCATGGAATAACCCCTTTAAGGCTGCTGTGAAAGGGAATATTGCCAATGCACCCTTCCACATTTTGACATGGTTTTGCCCAGCCATATTTTTATTCTGTAACCCTCAGCCTGGAAATTACAGGCAGGTTTGCAAGAAATAAGTAACTTTTATTGCAAGCCCTACAGACTTTGAAAAAAATAGAGGAAATAAGTACCACAACCCCCATCTTGCTGCTATTCATACATTGCTATTGGGGAAGATTTGTTTCAAACTGTTCTTTAATACTGTTGGATCTACTACTCCCATTCTGCACTTTGCTTGCCTGTTTACTGACTCCAGCAGCATTCGTCGGCCACAGCACCCACATCTCCTGCCTTGCACCCTTACAAAATGCTTAATACCAAGGGCACCCCAACAACCAGCAAGCAGGATGTGCCCCAGAGTGATCTCCAAAGGAAGAACAGGTGCGCCTCCTATAACTGCCCTGCCCTAGGGAGCATCGGTATGAGGACTGCCACTGTGAACAACTTTCGCCAGGGCCACTACCACTCCCATCCTTTGCTCCACTCCTCTTTGGCTTGCAGACCTTTGGATTGTGCATTAGGCTTTGTGTATATATGCAATGCCCGTGCCCTAGGGGTGGTATGTGAGTGTAATGGTGATGATGTGCCGAGTGAGGGTAGTAGTACTTACAGTTCAGTTGTCCCCTGGGCCAGCCTGCAGTGGAGGGGAAGACAGCACTAAATCCTCCTGGGCACTCTCTATTGCAGGGAACACCAGCCAGATGGAAGTTGAGGTGCCCTGTGTTCGTGACGCCAGCACCGTAAGGTGCAAATGTTGAGGGCAGTATAAAAGATAAGGAGTCAGTTGTAGTAGAAACAGTCGAACATTTACTTAAATCAAATGTCTCAGGACTGTTGGTACAGTTGATCAGTACAGGGCATTTATATGGTATAAAGGAGGATTCAGAAATAAGTTTAGCTGTAGCCTGTAACCCTTACAACAGGTCTGGCAATTGTCGGTTGATGAGTTTTCCTAATGCTGTTACTTTACAGGCAAGACAAAAGTTCTCTTCTTAGATAGTCCAATCTCTAGCACTACCAATCTCTAGGTTAGGTACTGAATATATTGGTTTCCTTACTTTAAATTGAGCAATCCATTAACGGCGTTATCCCTTGTGGCAGGCAAACTCTCTGCTACTTTATTTTATGCAGGATGCTCTCCTGAAAATGTTCAGGTTCATTATGTCCCAGAAGGCATGCAGTGAAAAGGATAATTCTGCGCACTAATCATCCAGTTGTGTCCAGGTACCTTTAGGTTCCTTCCAGTCACTGGTACTTGTGAAGTCCCTTGGCCAGACTCAGCTCTAACATTCATTAGACTTTCTCTATATTCGTACATAGACTCACTTGTCTGTGCTGGGCTGCTGTGACTACTTGGTCTGTCCTCTCCAGGCTTAATCAGGGGCCAGAGGAAAGAAAAGCAGCTACATCTGTGACTGAGCCTGCTCGGCTCCTCCATACACTTCCTTCTCCCCTCTCCACTTAACAACTAACTACTTCCTCCCTAAACTAGCACACCCCAAGCGATATATAATATGTGGCGCCAGCACCACCTAGGGGTGAATAGATGTAATGACAATGCCAGCCTGAATTTAGGAATTACAATATAATAAATACAGTACATATACAGAAATTTAAGGGGACCACTTATACACACATAAGTGGGACGCTGCATTTATATTTTTCTTTACATTTGGCATTGGGAATATTGTCTGATGTATTGCTCGATGGTAAAGTTCTAAGGTGGGCAACTGGCATACGTCACACATAGAACACCATTGTAAAAAAAGATAATAATTTAGAAAAAATTAAATATTTATACACACACACACACTGTGTATACACACAGTGTATATTACTGTGGCTAACTGTATAGGAAAGCACAGCAGCTGCCATATTCTATACAGCAAAGTATGGTATTCTTATGTATAATACTAGTGTTGAGCCAACCTGTGTTTTCAGGTTCGGTGTACAGGTTCAGGTTATCTAAGAATCCCGTTATGGATTCCGCTACCACAGACCATAACCAAATTCTATGACGGCATGCACCATGGAACCCTATGTAGGCATTCTGTATTGCATTTCATCATAATAGAAGTCTATGGCCAGCACAGACCTCTTATAGGCTTCTGTGGTGCATGCCGTCATAGAATTCGGTTATGGTCTGTGGTATCGGAATCCTTAACGGAATTCTTAAGTAACCCAAACCTGTACGACGAACCTGAAAACAACACTATATAGTACCATCCTGGTAGCCATTGACAAAGGACTGACATGCTGGCTCTGCTGCTTGCATGAGGCCTAAGGTAGTTGCTATGTAGTTTTGTATTCTTTATTGCTCACTCGATAATTAGAGTCTACTTTCCCATGGCAAATATACAAGAATTTGTCGCTTTAGAAAATGTATTATATTCCTGAGTACATTAGGTATTGAAACCACACAGGCTTCTCCAGTATTTCACAGAAATTAAATGCATTTGTACTACATAGGCTAACCCCTTCACAGCCACCCCACATAAATTACCTAATGACACTGTCCCCAGGCCAGAAGCCCATTAAGTTGCAGTCTATGATAGCGCTGCACATTCCTGCACACTGACAGCCCAACTCTACATTGTGACAGGGAACTGAAATAATCAATTCCCTGTCACTAAAGCAGCTAAATAAAAAGCTCATATCGACTGCTGCGTCCCCGAATGGAGAGGCTGCTGCTTCCCCACTTCAGCAATTTATAGAGAACCACATGACTTCATTAAAGGGAACCTGCCACCTCTTCTGACAGGTCGTTATTTTAGTAAATACTGATATTCCGTATGAAGTAACAATCGGGAACATACTGTATTTTCTACTGTTTAGGCCCCTTTCACACAAGTGAGTTTTCCGCGCGGGTGCAATGCGTGACGTGAACGCATAGCACCCGCACTGAATCCTGACCCATTCATTTCAATGGGTCTGTGTACATGAGCGTTTTTTTTCACGCATCATTTCTGCATTGCGTCAAAAACGCAGCATGTTCTATATTCTACGTTTGTCACGCAGCCCTGGCCCCATAGAAGCGAATGGGGCTTCAGTGAAATCGCATTGCATCCGGAAGCAAGTGTGGATGCAATGCGTTTTTCACTGATGGTTGCTAGGAGATGTTGTTTGTAAATGCATCAAAACGCGTTGCACTCGCGCGGAAAAAACTGAACAACTGAACGCAATCGCAGACAAAACTGACTGAACTTGCTTGAAAAATGGTGCGAGTTTCACTGAACGCACCCTGAACGCATCCGGACCTAATCCGGCACGCTCGTGTGAAAGAGGCCTTATGAAGAAACTGACAGCCGGGTGTTACCAATGCATTCCTCTTGTCAAATCGCTGTGTTGGACAGTGTCAGACTGTGTAGGGACACACCTAACTGGTAACATCCAGCTGTAAATTTATTAATACATTTCTTGGAGGAATAACAGAGGAATGGGTTCAGAGCTGAGCCTGGACATATCCCCATTTTCACCCAGACAGGAGGCCTCCGGCTAGCAGTGAGCCTGGTGACGTCACCAGCACTAATGGGTGGGCTTTAGTGGGCAAGGGAGAGCATCGTAGCATGGAAATGGGTGAAAATGGGGATATTTAATTTCAACGAGAAGCAGCCCTTTTTTTCCACGTGGAAAAAAGAAGCAGCATGTCCTATCTTATGGCAGAATCTCCTAAGAATCTCCCATTGAAATGAATGGGAAGCATCTAAAAACGGTTCCGTATGTGTCCATGTGGTTTTTGCGTGTTTACCGCAACCTAATAATGCAGTTCTGTATTGAAGTTAACACCCATTAGTTAATAAATGCGCCAAAAACCGCATGCAAAATATGTAAAAAATGCACTGAAAAAATATAGGATTTTCAAAACCTGGGGAACATACCCTTCCAGTGAAAAAGGTCAAACCTGCACAAGAAAAATGCAACAACAGTTGACATGCTGCAAATTTTAACCCCTTAAGGACACGGCCCTATTTCACCTTAAGGACCAGGCCATTTTTTCAAAATCTGACCATTGTCACTTTATGTGGTGATAACTTTAAAACGCTTTTTTTTATCCAGGCCATTCTGAGATTGTTTTTTCGTCACATATTGTACTTCATGACAGTGGTAAAATGAAGTCCAAAAATTTCATTTTTATTTATAAAAAAATACCAAATTTACCAAAATTTTTGAAAAATTTGCAATTTTCCAAGTTTCAATTACTCTACTTCTATAATACATAGTAATACTGCCAAAAAAAAGTTATTGATTTACATTCCCCATATGTCTACTTCATGTATCGATCATTTTGGGAATGCCATTTTATTTTTTGGGGACGTTACGAGGCTTAGAAGTTTAGAAGCAAATCTTGAAATTTTTCAGAAATTTTCAAAAATCCACTTTTTAGGGACCAGTTCAGGTCTGAAGTCACTTTGTGAGGCTTACATAATAGAAACCACCCAAAAATTACCCCATTCTAGAAACTACACCCCTCAAGGTATTCAAAACTGATTTTACAAACGTCATTAACCCTTTAGGTTTTTCACAAGAGTTAATGGCAAATGGAGATAAAATTTCAGAACTTCGATTTTTTGAAAAATTTTCCGTTTGAATCCATTTTTTCCAGTAACAAAGCAAGGGTTAACAGCCAAACAAAACTCAATTTTTATTGCCCCGATTCTGTAGTTTTCAGAAACACCCTACATGTGGTCGTAAACTGCTGTATGGCCAAACTGCAGGGCGCAGAAGGAAAGGAGCGCCATATGGTTTTTGGAAGGCAGATTTTGCTGGACTGGATTTTTGACACCATGTCCCATTTGAAGCGCCCCGATGCACCCCTAGAGTAGAAACTCCATAAAAGTGACTCCATCTAAGAAACTACACCCCTCAAGGTATTCAAAATCAGTTTTACAAACTTTGTTAACCCTTTAGGTGTTCCACAAGAGTTATTGGCAAATGGAGATGAGATTTCCGAATTTCTATTTTTTGTTACCTTGTCTCAAAAAAAGTGTAATATAGAGCAACCAAAAATCATGTTTACCCTAAAATAGTACCAACAAAACTGACACCTTATACCGTAGTTTCCAAAATGGGGTCACTTTTTTGGAGTTTCTACTGTAGGGGTGCATCAGGGGGGCTTCAAATGGGACATAGTGTCAAAAACCAGTCCAGCAAAAATCTGCCTTCCAAAAACCATATGGCGTTCCCTTCCTTCTGTGCCCTGCCGTTTGGCCATACAGTAGTTTACGACCACATATGGGGTGTTTGTGCAAACAAGAGAATCAGGGCAATAAATATTGAGTTTTGTTTGGCTGTTAACCCTTGCTTTGTTACTGGAAAATGGATTAAAATGGAAAATTTGCAAAAAATAGCTGTTTTGGGACTGTTTTTATTTTTTGTTATTTACATAGTTGAACTGACAGGTTAGATTGTGTGCTATTTCTATAGAGCAGGTTGATACGGACGCGACAATACCAAATATGACTACTTTTTGGGGGTTTTTGTTTCAGTTTTACATAATAAAGCATTTTTGAAAATAATTTTTTTTTAGTGTCTCCACATTCTGAAAGCCATAGTTTTATTTTATTTTTTTGGACGACTGTCTTATGTAGGGGCTCATTTTTTGTGGGATGAGATGGCGATTCGAATGGTACTATCTTGGGGTGCATATGACTTTTTGATCGCTTACTATTACACTTTTTGTGATGTAAGGTGACCAAAAAAATGGGTTGTTTGACAACGTTTTTATTTTTTATGTTTACGGCATTCATCTGAGGGGTTAGGTCATGTTATATTTTTATAGAGCAGGTCCTTACGGACGCGGCGATACATAATATGTATACCTTTTTTATTTATTTTGGTTTTACACAATAATATCCTTTTGAATGAAAAAAACATGTTTTAGTATCTCCATAGTCTGAGAGCCATATATTTTTCAGTTTTTAGGCAATTGTCTCAGGTTGGGTATCATTTTATGGGATGAGGTGACGGTTAGATTGGCACTATTTGGGGGTCATATGACTTTTTGATTGCTTGCTATTACACTTTTGTGATGTAAGGTGGCAAAAAATGGCTTTTGACAAAGTTTTTATTAATTTTTTTATAGAGCAGATTCTTACGGACGTGGAGATACCCAATATGTCTACTTTTAAATTTTTTTTTTACATTTAACACTAAAAAGCATTTTTGAAACAAAAAAATCATGTTTTAGTCTGAGAGGCATAGTTTTTTTATTTTTTGGCCAATTGTTTTAGGTAGGGGCTCGTTTTTTGCGGGATGAGATGGCGGTTTGATTGGTACTATTTTGGGAGGCAAACGCCTTTTTGATCGCTTTGTATTACACTTTTAGTGATGTAAGGTGCCAAAAAATTGCTTATTTACACCATTTTTTGGGTTTTTGTTTTATGGCGTTCACCTGAGGAGTTCAGTCATGTGATATTTTTATAGAGCAGGTTTTTACGGATGCGGCGATACCTAATATGTGTAGTGTATTTTTTTTTTTTTAATTTTTATTCAGTGATATGAGTTTTTTTCATTTTTACTTTAGAAAGTCTGAATAGACCTTTAGCAGGTCTATTCAGACTTTCAGCACCATGGAGAGCAGGACGCTTTTGAAAGCGTCCTGTCTCCATGGCAACCATCACCCGCTGCCATAACTGAGCAGGGGGTGATGGGGAGGGAGTGGAGCTCCCTCCCTCTGTGATCCCATACTGTTGGGGGGCTGCAAAGGCACAGCAGCCCCCCGATGGGAGAGGGAGGGAGCTCCCTCCCTGTTTACCCTTCCATACCGCGGTCCGTACGGACCGTGGTACGCAAGGGGTTAAACGGCTGGCATCTGATCAAGCACAGATGCCAGCCGTTTCTATCAGAGTGTCAGCAATGTGCTGACACTCTGATAGACCCACTAGACACCAGGGATACATTACAGAGGAGGCGGGCGGGGGATCGCAATCGCGATCCCGCCCGCCGCACCGCCCGCCTCCTGCACCCCTCCCGCCGCCCGCAACCACCCATATTATGGCGGCGGGGGTGCAGGGGGGGTTAAAAATCAATACTCAGGGGCAATTAACTCTCTGATCCCCGCGGTCACAGACCGCGGGGATCAGAGATCGCACAAAGCGCTGCAAACCGCAGGTCTGAATTGACCTGCGGTTTGCAGCGATCGCCCATATGGGGGGGGTCACAGGACCCCCCTGGGCATTGTAACAAGGTACCTGCTGAATGATTTCAGCAGGTACCTTATTCCGATCACTGCCAGCTGAGCAGCAGTGATCGGAACAACTCATGATGTACCGGTACGTCATGTGTCCTTAAGGACTCGGGAAACATGCCGTACCGGTACGTCATGTGTCCTAAAGGGGTTAAAGTCCGCAGAGCAGGTCAATTTACTCATGTAAGAAAAAAAGCAAATGGGGTCATTTATTGTTCTGTTTCAGTATCTTGCATTGTGTATTGGTATGCTCCTCTCTTCTCCTCCCCCCCTGTTTCAGCTTCTAGTTTGATCAGCCCAGCCACTCCCTGTTTCCCAGTCATGCTTTGCTCTTAATGTGTGTTCAGCTTTCTGAGCAGAATCTCTATCTTCTTAGCTAGGAGTTTATTGTTGGCATAAT
The DNA here is from genome assembly GCA_033119425.1 of Bufotes viridis. Classification (NCBI taxonomy): domain Eukaryota; kingdom Metazoa; phylum Chordata; class Amphibia; order Anura; family Bufonidae; genus Bufotes; species Bufotes viridis. The sequence continues at coordinate 108,772,396 of CM065595.1, forward strand.
TCTTTTACCATCTGGATTCCCTGCAACATTTTGTAATACAATCTCCGGATTAAAAAGCTACTTGATTAACTCCTGGGTGTCTGATGCATAAACTGTAAGTAGAGAATATCTGATTCAACAAGTCACCTCAATGCTCATAGAGGCTGCTGTCTCACAGATGCGTGATTGTATAAAGCTGACATTTCGAAACGCCACATTTATTATTATAAATCAGAAAATGGCAGCACAAGACAAGAGCAAAAAGTGACAAAAATGAAAAAATAGAGGTGCAAGCCCGTAGGTCTGACAACGGCCCACAAATACAAAAAATGATGATCAGGCAGCACACTCACATGAAAAAAGCTAAAGCGTTTATTCCCCCTTGCTGGAAGCATGACGTTTCGGCTCTATACTGGAAAGTCTCCAGTATAGAGCTGAAATGTCGTGCTTCCAGCATGGGTGAAAAAACACTTTAGCTGTTTTCATGTGAGTGTGCTGCCTGATCTTCATTTTTTGAAATTTATTATTAGATATACGCTAATTTTTGGCGTATTCGGTGGCAAAGGGGATTTTCCGGCGAATCTGCAACTTTTTCCCGGTCTAAAAAGGGGGCGTAGCATGAGTGGGGAAGGGGAGGGGTCGGCCCGTCTCATTTATCATTTTCTACTCCTGTTCTAGGCCTCATGTACACGGCCGTTATGCAATTTGCAGTCCCCAATGCACGGGCAACATCCGTGTGGTGGTCGGGACGGATCGAGACCCATTCAACTTGAATGGGTCTGTGATCCGTCCGCACTGTAAAAAGTAGTGCTTCCATGGGGTTCCCTAGCCTCCGTTCTGCACCGCAACTCCGAATTGCGGACCCATGCGGGACACAATATGGACACGGCCGGGCAACGGTCGTGTGTATGAGGCCTTAGACATAGAAAATGATCTAAATCTACGCCAGCAAGGGATCTGGCCTGGGTTTAGGCCGGTGGTGGATGCGCTTGACTTATGTAGAGGCTGACCCCAAAAGTGTCCATGAGATTGCTCTACTCTCATATATTTTGCTGGTACTAAAAAAAACGCACATAAAGGGGCATTGATCAAAACTGATGCAAAGGAAAACTTACTAAGTTGCCGTAGCAACCAATCAGATTGATCCTATTATTTTCCAAAGGAGCTCTGAAAAAGGAAAGGAGGAATCTGATGGGTGGCTATGGGCAACTAAACCAGTATCCTTTCGCACCAGTTTTCATAAATATTCCCCATAATCTGCACGTAATGATCTCACAGGAATCCCCTGTGCAGAGGGGACTTAGGCCTCTTTCACACTATCGTTGTGAGGATTCGGCGTGCACTTCCGTCGCCGGAAATGCCCGCCGTATCCGTCACAACGCAACACACCTGAAAGCATTTGAAGACTGATCAGTCTTCAAAATGCTCTCAGTGTTACCATGGCAGCCAGGACGCTACTAAAGTCCCGGCTGCCATGGAAAAGTAGTGGGAAGCCAGGGGAGAAGATACTTACCGTCCGTGCAGCTCCCGGGGTGCTCCACGATGACGTCACAGCGCCCCCTACGTTGCATGGATCACGTGATCCATGTGACATACGGTCGCTGTGACGTCATTGTGGAGCGCCCCGGGAGCCGCACGGACGGTAAGTAGCTTCTCCCCTGGCTCCCCACTACTTTTCCATGGCAGCCGGGACTTTAGTAGCATCCTGGCTGCCATGGTTACCATTCAGAAAGCTAAACGTTGGATCCGGCGATGCGCCGAAACGACGTTTAGCTTAAAGTCAGATCCGGATTAATGTTTTTCAATAGGCATTAATTCTGGATCCGGATTGCGGCATGCCTTCAGTTTTTTTGGCCAGAGGAAAATACACTGAAGACATCCTGATGCATCCTGAACGGATTTCTTTCCATTCAGAATGCATTGGGATAATCCTGATCAGTATCTTTCCATCTTAGAGCCCCGAGGACGGAACTCTAGGACGGAAAGGAACAACGCAAGTGTGAAAGAGGTCTTAGAGGCATACCGGCATCGCATCACGATAGGTTTATAGCTGGGCTACTATTATACTACAGACTCTGTTGTGCAGTCTGTCTGGTAATATTCAGCTGTAGAAGCAAAGCTTCTAGGGCAGGGGCCAGCAACCTCCGGCACTCCAGCTGTGGTGAAACTACAATTCCCAGCATGCACACCTGCTTGGCTGTTCTGAGGACTCCCATAGAAGTGACTGGAGCATGCTAGGAGTTCATAGAAGAGTACTATCCTTGTCCGTGATGCGGACAATGATAGGACATGTTCTAAATTTTTGCGGAACGGAAATACGGACATACGGAAACGGAATGCACACGAGTAACTTCAGTTTTTTTTTTGCAGACCCATTGAAGTGAATGGTTCCGCATACGGTCCTCAAAAAATAAAACGGAATGGAAACGGGGAAAAATAGGTTCGTGTACATGAGCCCCAAGTATCATGGAACATGCCATGATTTTTCTGCACTGCCATAATGCCTCCATATGAAACGAAAAGCATACGGAGGTATCTCTATGTCATCGCTATCAGGACAGTTGAAATGTATGAAACAGAAATCTTTTCATCACTTTGCTGTTTATGCAAGACCTAGATATAGAGCCTTATTATTACATAAAATCAAAGTTTAAACATAATTGGGGACATTTATGAAAACTGTTGCTAAGGAATAATGGCTTAGTTGCCCATAGCAACCAATCAGATTGATCTGTTCTTTTTCTAAGGGAGCACTGAAATGTGATTGGTTGCTAGGGGCAACTAAGCAAATTTTTATTAGCACCAGCTTTGATAAATGGTGCCCTATGTAATGAACATTGCTAATAGGAAAAAAGTATTGACGCCTATTATGCATCAATCAGTGTGTTACCCACATAATCCATCGGCGGGTTCATGTTAGGGAAATACTGAACAAAAATCCAGCGGCTTCTTCTTTCATAAAGTGTTCCAGCATTCAGCAGTATATTATACAAATTACCAACCAGCACTTTAGTTGCTCATAAAGATTTGTGAAAAAGTCTAAATGGAAATCTTTTTTATTTTAAACATGTCCAGCAGTCTAATCATTATGCACACTAGTATTTAGAGGGCAAATGGTGAGTTCCTTTGGAAATGTTTTGTTCCACCTTAAGAGTATATTTTTGGAACAGCAACCCTTGCTGACATCGAAGGAATGATAAGTATTTTTCTTTAACCCCCTAAGAGTCACTGTACTTTCAGACACTTTCATTTCATTTAATAGAAAATGGTATAACTAGCAAATTTCTAAATAACTTCACTTTAAAAATCTGCCTGCATCCACCTGAAAAAAAAAAGCTGTAAAGTAATGGCCACTAGGGGTCTCATTTCCATTTAAAGGGGTTATCAGAGACTAAAAAATGCCCCCCATATGCCCGGGCAAGGGGAGAAGCAGCAGTGGCGATACGGGGACCAGGAGCAGCGCAGGGAGCGGGGACCCAGGTAAGTATATTCAGCGTGAGGGGCCAGGGCATGAGGGGGACATTTTTTAGTCCTGGATAACCTCTTTAAGTTGTAGTCCACTGCTTGTTGTCAGACAAGATCTGTCCCTGAAGACAGCTGAGAGGAAGTGGGGGGGACTGTCAGAGCTGGCTGAGATAATGAGCCTGATAAAATAACTGTTTCTACGCTGCTTCTGATCACAGGAGACTCCTGCCTTTCTGTAAGTATAATTTACCCCTCTTTATCTGCTCTGTGAGCTCCGGAACGGAAAATAAACATGATGGGAAGTAAGGTAAAGAATGTCACAGCAGTACAGTGCTGGTAGAAGGGAGACACCCCCTGTTTCTGAGTGAAATGAATCTATCTGTGCAGCTGAATAATATGGCTGAAAAAAAAACATTATGGGGGTTCCTTCACAGTTATAATTGTACAAAAAACCACAGCAATTATGCAAACTTTTTTTTTTAAACTTGGTTATGTGTTAAGGAGTCTATGCCAATTTTGTGTTTTCATTTTTTCTCCTTGTCTTCCAAGAGCCACTTTTTTTTTTTTTCTGATCACATAGCCATTTGAGGGCTAGGTTTTTGCAGGACAAGTTGTATTTTTTAATGGCACCATTTAATTTACCATGTCTCATATTGGAAAACAGGAAAGAAATTGTTTGTGGGGTGAAATTGAAAAAAACACAATTTCACCATGTGTTTTGGGGTTTTGTTTTTTAGGCATTTACTATGCACTAAAAAAAAGGATAGTCTTATTGTGTGGGTGATTAAGATTACGGTGCTGTATGTAGTTTTGCTATTTAAAAAATAAATAAAACCCTTTTGAAAAAAATACAGATTATCTTTGGATCACCATTTTTATGATTCCATCTACAGAGCTGTGTGGGCTTGTTTTTTTTTGTTTTTTTTGCTGGTCAAGACGAAGTTTTTATTGGTACCATTTTGGCATACACAAGGCTTTTTTTATTAAAATTTTTCATTGGGACAAGGTTACCAAAAAAAATCGGGAATCACACATTTTTATTGTTTTTTTTCCATTCTGGCATTCACCTCATAGAAAACATACTTTCATATTCTAATAGTTCAGGCATTTCCAGACATGACGATACCTATTATGTTAAGTTTTTTGTGTTTTTTATATGTAAAATGGGGAAAGAGGGTGATTTGAATTTTTTATATTTTTGTGGGCCTTTGATTTCATTATACTGTAATATTTAGTTTCCTTCGAGAACTTCAACATGGTACCATAGACCACAATAGAAGACTATCGTGGTCTATGGGACATTTACAGGCTGCCTGTCATGCTCTTTCACAGTCATCGCTCAGCAGGCAGCTTGCCATGGCATGCCTGGGAGCCGTCACGTGGCCCCAGACTGTCATAGCAGTGGATCAGTGCCCTGTGATTTTGCTGTGGGGGCTCAGATCAGAAGTCTGAGGGATGCTATTTACCTCTGCATCAACATGACTAGAGATGAGCGAATTTTTAAAAAATTTGATTCGGACGTTTTGCCGAATTTTTTTAAAAACTTTGGTTCGATCCCAATTTATTTGCGGCGAATCGTTCTAAAAAACGACTATTTCCTGGCTGCAGAGAGCCTTTATACGGGTGTAGAACACTGTGCCTTGCAGTAACACACATAGGGAGTCTGCTGTGGTAGTGAAATAAGGCCTCATGCACACGACCGTTGTTTGATTCCGTGTCCGTTACTCCGTTTTTCGTGATTTTCTGCGGACCCATTGGTTTTCAATGGGTCCGTGGAAAACTCGGCAAATGCACCGTTTGTCCTCCGTGTCCGTGGTCCGTAATTCCAGTCCGTCAAAAAAATATAACCTGTCCTATTCTTGTCCAGGAAAAACGGTTCACGGACCTATTCAAGTCAATAGGACCGTGAAAAAATGCGGATGGCCATCCGTGTGTCATCCGCGTTCCGCGTCCGTTTTTTTTGCGGATCCCTTGGCAGGCACTTGGCAAAAATTGTCAGCCTGTCTTTTGGTAAAATCTTTTGGGTCATGTCCGCTAAAAAAAACGTAAGACACACGGAAACACAACGGAAGGCAAAAACGGACACGGATCACTGAACAACGGAACCCCTTTTTGCGGACAGCATAAAAAAACAGTCATGTGCATGAGGCCTAATACTGTGAGTCAGTATGACATGCAGATGACAGGCGTCGCTCTTAGAATCACTGCATACTTCACTTATTTGGGCAGTCACAGAGCCAAAACTGACCAAATAGAACATTTAGAACATATAACTGCACTGCTGAACGGCAAATATATTTTAATTTTGCCACTAATACACGCCACAAAAGGCTATAATTTTCGCACTTCACCACACAACAGGTAATAAGCTCTTTTTTCCCACTAATACAAGCCAAAAAATGCTTTAGGGCCCTTTCACACTAGCGTTTTTGTTTTCCGGCCCATTGAAGTGCATTAATCCAGATCCTGAATTAAGCTAAACATCGCTTCGGCGCATCGCCGGATCCGACGTTTAGCTCTGAGCATGCGCAGCAGCAGTTTTGATCTGGGCCCCAGTGTAAGCTGGGTCTCCGATCGGTTACCATGGCATCCAGGACGCTACTGAAGTCCTGGCTGCCATGGTACTCCGCAGCAGTATACTAACCTGCGCTGTGGCCGCCGGGCACTCCTTCATGACGTCACAGGTCCTCGTGGCGCATAGATCAATGGCTGCCATGGCGTCCTGGCTGCCATGGTAACCTGAAAGCATCCTGATCAGTCTTCAAATGCTTTCAGGCGACTTGCGTTCTGGCGGATACGGCGGGCCTGAAGTACCTGCCGGATCCTCAGAACGCAAGTGTGAAAGCACCCTTAGAACATAAAACTGCACCGCACAAGGACAAATAAGACGTAGAAATATTTCATTGTAATAAATCCTCTTAATGGCGGTATCAAACAGCACTTGCACCCCAATAACAAGAACGGTTTGCTGGAATTACAGAGCTGTATAATGGCAATTTGGGTGCCCAGTCAGTGCAGCAAGGTGTAATAGGATTATTCTTATTACCCAGGCTGTAACCTCCCCTACTGAACCCTGTTCAACATAAATTCTGTGGAATGATTCCTCCTTATCCTTTCCCTACACCTTGAATAATCTTTCCCTGAACTTGTAAATCAATTATTTTAGCACAATTACATTTTTTCTAGCACTGTCCCTAGCGCCTGCTGACGTCTCTCCCTGCACTAAGTACACTGGAGAATGGCTGAATCCAAGATGGCTGCGGCTATTTATAGGGCTGTGACATCACAGGGCTGCCTGGCTGCTGATTGGCTGCATGCATGGCATTATGGGTGAACCCGCCTTCCCAGAGTTCCTTGCTCCATGTCCTCACATGTGCAGCAGCCATTTTAGGAAAAAATGCAATTCGTTACCACGAAGCGTGAGGAAATTAGGATTCAGTGCGAATCGAATTTTTCCTAAAATTTGGATCAAATACTACTTTGTCGACTTCAATTCGCTTATCTCTAAACATGACCTTGTCACAATAATGGGCTAATAGCCATAAACACTTATTTAAGCCATATTCTTATCAGTTTGATAACAGTTTAGCTTTAATGAGTGTTTATGAGACAAGGAGATCAGAGATAAGGCTTCATATGAGCAGTCCGCTTAGGCTGGGTTCACATCTGTGGCCTTAATTCCGTCAGTCTGTTCCATCGGCCGCAATTCTCTCTATCCGCAGTACATGCCGGCCATTGGCCAAACAGAAAGTGCTACGCGCAGTATTTTTTGTCCAGTCGAAAGCTGGCACGGTAAGCCGGATTGCTGCCGGATCCTATTACAGCAGATGGGGATCTAGCAGTGCGCAGTAAACTACGGCAGTCAGTTCCTCTGCCAGAACACACTGTCGGAGACAAAACTGCAGATGTGAACCCAGCCTAAGGGAACTCAGGAGAACCAGTCTGCAAATAGACTGATTTTTAACCTCATGCATTACAAATACTGCTGAAAATTTTTCATAAAGACCAATTGAGTAAAATGAGTACAATGCAATCATTAAAAAATTGCTCCTACGGTGACTATAGCATTAAAGGGGTTGTCCCATCAAAAAGATTCCACAGTTTTCAAACCAGCACCTGGATCTGAATTCTTTTGTAATTGCATGTAATTATCCGTTCCGTTTTTTGGCAGCCCGTATGTAGAACCATTCATTTCAATGGCGCCACAAAAAATGGAAATGACTCTGTGTGTATTCCCTGTCCATATGTCATCATGTCCGTTCCGCAAAAAAATAGAACATGTCCTATACTCGTCTGTTTTGTGGACAAGGACAGGCATTGTTACAATGGATCCGCAAAAAAAAAGGATGTCACACAGATGTCATCTGTTTTTTTTGCGGACTGCAAAATACATAAGGTTGTATGCATGAGTCCTAAGCAGGATGGAAGGCCTTTCTTAGAGCTCATGCACACAAACTTATTTTTATTATATTTCGAATCTGTTCCGTTTTGTACAGGTCTGTATGCGGAACTATTCACTTCAATGCGGCTTGAAAAAACGGAAATGACTCCGTGTGCATTCCATGTCTGTATGTCCGTTCCGTTTTGTGGACAATGACAGGCATTGTTACAATGGATCCACAAAAAACGGATGTAACATGGACATCACACAGATGTCATCTGTTTTTTGGGGATCTGTGTTTTGCGGATCTGCAAAATATATATACGGTTGTGTGCATGAGCCCTTACAATGAGAGTCTGGAAAAAAGTGTGCTTGTTAACTAAAGGGGGTATCCCACGAAACGTATTTCCATGCAATGAAAAATATATTAAACATGCATCAAATATCCGGGACACTTTCAACGCAGGTAGAAACACATAGGAAGCTGAATGAAAAGGAAGATCCGAGGTCCTTTATTGGATACTATTCATTACCTGGTACATACATTTATATGCATGTTTCTTACAATATACAGCATGGACCTCATTTACTACAACCCTGGTGAATGGACCAAGCAGCGGTGGAACCAGGACCATTATAGTATTAAGCCTGCAGCGGGATTGTAATCCAATTGTATAAATCACGGCACTCCGTAGAGAGAATGGGGGACATTCACTAAGCATGTTGTGCTAGAATTATGGTGTAATTATGCGCCAAAAAGAATGGTGTTTTTATTTGCGCCAAATATATCAACTGTTTTCTCCAGAATTTTTACCATAAAGAATGTATCACGCCAGAAATGTCAAAGTGGACGGGGCTATCAAATTGGTGTATATTGCGCCTAATTTGTCGTCCTCTTATTTACAGAACGGCTCAAATTGTTGCAGTCGATTAAGCCAGCATATGTGGTGGTGTTTTGTGTAAAAAGTCGCATTTATGGCAGAAAGATGCGACTTTTTGTCAAAAGCCGCATTTATGAAAAGAAAATCAACTCAGGGGAACAAGTGATAGGTAAGTATTAAAACAGGATGCAATTATTTTTATCTAATAGAAATGAGCTAAACAAGGGGTTTTGACAGTAAATTAACATCCAACAAAAACAAAACAACAAAAATGTCCCGAGTCACAAATGTCACAATTTACCCCTGTAAATGTCGCAAATATGCTTCAAAAGTCGCAAATATGTTTTAAATGTCTCAAGTGTGATCTAGCAGGGGTGGCCGGGGATGTTTGAAATGGCGCATTTAGTTGAAAAAAGTGGCATTTTAATACCATTGCTGTTAAAGTGTTGCAAATAGAGAGAAATGGGCAGTTAATCAGGTTTATATTTTAAAGAGTCACATTTTAAAAGTGGTGTGCGTCTTTTGATATATGAGGTGAAACATATCACCACTTTTGATTTGTAATATTAGTATTTTTTTGGTTCAAATTACGCCATTATTGATAAATTTTCCCTAATATCTTTGAAGGATGGAATAAAATATTTCTTCATATTCAGATACACACACGCCATCCTACACTCCTGTTTTCCTCTATACAGTGGCAGTGAAAAAGGCCTGGGATGGACTGAAACGTTGGCCAGTGCTAACAAATGTGTATCTGAAGGATGGAATAAAATATTTCTTAATTTTCAAAGATATTCTCTCTACTGGGTGCTGTAATTTATACAATTGGATTATACGTGGGCTCCATCCCATCTCTGAGCACCATATAAGTATTGCTAGTGGAGCACCAACACGTACTGCACAATCTCACAAGGTCAGTGCAACATCAATTTCTCTAATTATAACCTTATTTTCGAAAAATAGAGGGAGATTTATCAAAACTAGTGTAAAGGAAAACTAACTTAGATGCCCCTAGCAACCAATCAGATTCCTATTCTCATTTTCCAAAGGAGCTCTGAAAATGAGGAAGAATCGGGTTGGTTGCTATGGGCAACTAAGACAGTTTTTCTTTACACCAGTTTTGATAAATCCCCATAGTGTGCACTTGGGAGCGCTGTGCTCTGTTTTTTATATTTTAGCTATGCAATGAATAGGGCATTTTAAATGGATTACAATATACCGGTACATGCATTAAAAATATTGGGGGAGATTTACAAAACTGATGTAAAGTAGAACTGGCATTAGGAGCTGTGAAAAATGAAAGGAGGAATCTGACTGGTTGCTATGGGCAACTAAGACAGTTCTACTTTACACCAGTTTGATAAATGAGCCCCCATTGTTTTTTTACGTATGTACATTTTCCTGTCTGGTAGCGCCCTGGGATGTTAATCCTTATGGTCCACCTTCTCCTGCATTCAGAGGTGGACTGATATGTTCAGCAGCCTCTCAGTACTGGTATAGTGATCTCATAGAGAAGCAGGTGAAACGGCCCTTACGCCTTCCATTCATTCACCACTATAGAAATACATAGCTATATCCCTCTCTAGAATGAAGGAAATTGTGGAGACATCACATACATATGTATCTATGGGACTACAGTATATGTGAGGGCAAAGGCGGTATAGAAACTTAAAGTGGCCCAGGAAAAAAAACTAAAAGTTGCCCCATGTTGTAGCTGGGTCCAAATTGACAGCAAATGGGACAAAACAAGTAGACAGGGACAAGTTAAGTAGGCAAGGCCTGCAATACCGTAGTGCAACAGAATACCGCCCAAGCAGAACCAAATACCACAGGGCGGCAGAAAATACTGCCTCCCCAACCACAGTATTCAACTGTACACCATAATCAGATCATTATGTACCTGGCCTATGGCCATTAAGAGGGCTTGAGTGGCCCCTTGGGCGTCGGCCCACTGGGAAATTTCCCTATAGGGTCTATGGCCAATCCGCCCCTGTGTGAGGGGCTGTTTTCTATGTAGGGAAGGAAGGGGTTAACAAAGGCTAATTGTGATGCATTCTGGGAGATGCAGGTGATTGATAATCTGCTGCCCACCCACAGAAAGGAAAGAAAGTTTTCAGGATAAGTAAGCTTGGAGAAAGACGGCATAGAGGTGATTTTAGTAACATGCATGAATATATGTAGGGGTCAACAAGTGATATTAATTTCCTGTGAAGAAAAGGTGATGTGGACATGACTATAGAAAAGGGATCTTTACAGTTAGAGTAGTAAAACTGGAGGAATGCCTTGAGCCAAATAGTAAAGTAATGTCAGATACTATGTTAGCATTCCCAAAAGGACTTAATGCTTGTAACAAACTTTGACTTTGGGGCACTTGGCGGATCCAGCAATGTGGGGCAGCAATTTGGGGCACTGGGGGATCCAGTAATGTGGGCAGCAGTGGCGGTGGCAGCAGGTCACAGGGAGATGAGCGCTTCAATTGTGGAAGCACTCATCTCCATAGTCATCTGTATCGCCGTCCTCAGGACAGCGATACAGATGGCTGTGCTGTGCTGCGGCGGGGCAGGGGAGAGAGAGGCGTCTTCCTTCCCTGTTCCTCTGATAGGCTGCCGGCGCAAGGCCCGCAGCCTATTAGAGATTGGTGCAGGCGGCGCGATGGCGTCATCACTCCGCCTGAGCCGTACAGCGAGGGACACAGGCTGGAAGAGGCTTGCATCACATCGCTGCCATGGAGATAACTATAAGTGTTTTTTTATTTTTTATATGGGACAATGTTACTGGCACATGATGGGGGGAGGAGAGAGGCACTTGTTACTGGCACATGATGGGGGGAGGAGAGAGGCACTTGTTACTGGCACATGATGGGAGGAGAGGCACTTGTTACTGGCCATGATGGGGAGGCACTTGTTACTGGCTCATGATGGGAGGGGAGAGAGGCACTTGTTACTGGCACATGGTGATGGGGGAGGCACTTGTTACTGGCACATGATGGGGGAGAGAGGAGAGAGGCACTTGTTACTGCCACATGATGGGGGAGAGGCACTTGTTACTGGCACATGATTGGGGGGCATGGAGAGGCACTTGCTACTAGCACATGATTGGGGGGGCATGGAGAGACACTTGTTACTAGCACATGATTGGGGGGAGAGGCACTGGTTACTAGCACATGATTGGGGGGGGGGGGAATGGAGAGGCCCTTGTTACTAGCACATGATTAGGGGGGGAGAGGCACCTCTTAATGGCACATTATTGGGGGGCATCTATGGGTGAACCTCTTACTGGCACATTATTGGGGGCATCTATGGGGGCACTTCTTACTGGCACACTATTGGGGGCATCTATGGGGGCACTTCTTACTGGCACATTATTAGGGGGCAATATGGGGGCATCTACTGAGGCCACAAAGAAGGGGTATTTTGTATGGGGGAGAGGAACACTATGGGGGCTTCTACTGAGACCACAAAGAAGGGGTATTTTATATGGGGGCTCTGTGTGGTACTAGTATTATCAGTTTTTTTTTCTGTTTCTGCAGTATAGTATTGGGGAGCACAGCGGCACAGTATTGGGGATAATAGGATGATTTGTCCAGAAGATGGGAGGATGATGGAAAAGTAGTAAACTAAGATTTTTTTTGTTGTTGTCAAACTGCAGAGATGACAGAAATGGCAGAAAAATGGTGATATGGTCTGAAGGTCTGAAAGAAGAAGATGAGAAAAGAGAACATCTACATCAAAGGAGACATCACTGGATGTAAGAGGTATGTGGGACTGTATTACCCTGCATTTCTGCAGTGATGGGAGCAGGGGCGTAACGATCGCCGGAAGTGCCCCTCCCGAGACCAGCCTCTGGATCCGCCAGTGCTTGGGGGGTACTAAGTAATTTAACATTGATAGGTGAAAGTGGGACAGTAGTCTGATATTTTTTTTATGGAATGGACTAATGAAATTACTACAGAATTTAATGGCATAAAACAAACTGCATTTTTCTACTCCATAGTCCTCCGTAGTGCAACGCACAATTTAAAATAGATACAGTAGCAGCAGACTTTAAGTGCAAATCTCCTCTCTGGCACCAGCGAGGATATGGAGGCAGGTTGGTTGGTGGCAATTCTACACTTAGGCAATACGGGCCTAGTCATAGTTTTGTGATGGGTGTCTTGGCTGTATCCTAGATCTCACAGCAGTGTCTTCAGTGCTGATGGTAGCAGTTCACACTGCTGTCTGGAGTACCAAGGCTTTACTTGAGGGGAATTGGAGTAGATCTCTCTGGAGAATCTGTAACAGGAGCAGGAGCACTGCAGACTGTTTCCTCTCCTCTCTATCTCTGGACAGGTATTCCCTCTCCTGGCATTAAGTAGGACGAACCCATTCCTACGAACAGGGGAGGAACAGGTTGGTTAGTTCTGTTCCTTGCCAACCTTTGCCAACCATTCCTTGCTGGGAATACATAACAATAAAAACTATGTACAAATTGTAGTACCCCCAAGTCTGGGTTATGTTCAGAAGCCTACATCATTTGGCTTGTAGTGTATTATAAATTGAGAAGACAATAAAGACATGCTTTCACATAGAGGAGTGCCTAGAGCGTACACTATTGCAATTACTATCCACACTTCTAGTTACAACACCCTGAAGATGGCCAATGGAGGTATATTGCAGAATGGCCATTTTATGTCTACTGGTGAGCAGTGAAGACTAATAGTACTGGTAAGTGCAAGCTAGTGTAATTGCCAAGCTCTTAGGAGGAAAGACACAGCTGGAAATTAAGCAATAAGTGCCTGATTTCTATAATAAATGCCTGACACAAGCAGTGGAAAAAGTCTTGGCTGTCAGTGTAGACATTTAATGTTTCTACTTTTATTTGAGAACGTTTTAAAGGCTGAAAACGGTGATTACAACATTTGGACTTGTAACCAAATATCCAGTAAGCTTTTAAGAGAATTGCTGTTGAGGTTATCTTTGATGAAATTACTGTGTTCTAGATCTTGTCTACCTCAGTGCTGATATTTATAGGGACTGTCTGAGATTTTAATATTGATGACCTATCCTCAGAATAGTTCATTAATATCAGATCGGTGGACGTCCGGCTCACGGTACCCCTACTGATCAGGTGTTTGAAGAGCCTCTTCCTAGGTAAGTGACGTCACGTTCATTGTTTACATGGCCTAGGCATAGCTCAGTCCCATGGGACTGAGCTGCAAAACCAAGCACAGCCTCTATCCAATGGGCAGAGCTGTGATTGGTAAGCTGCGGGGAGGCCACGGCACTCACTGATCCGTGGCAGCCTCCTCAAACAGCTGATCTGCAGCCATGCTGGTCACATATAACATATTAATGACCTATCCTGAGGATAGGCCATCAATATAGAAGACCCTGATAATTTCCCTTTCATCTGTAACTAGTGTAACTAGTAATAGCGTTCTCTGTGACTGGCGAAACCATCTACTATACTTCTGGTATTACTATAGGATGCCAATGTGTATTGCATGATAGACTCCACGCCGTTTAGATAATTTCTTATTTCTTTCCTTGTCATACACCATGGTATTATTGGCATAACTTACTTTAATACAACAAGCTTATTCATCTACAAGCATATTGTCCCAACAGAATATTGCTTAAAAATCCTAGCCATCGATATATGTGGAAAACTGTTATACACTGGGATATGCCACTAATGTCTCTTTAACACTGAGACAACCTATTTAACACTATGCGTGGCCTCCATGTGGGTATCATCTGCTTCACCTAACCTCATGTTTCTATACATATTCTACATTTTTATGCTTACAGAGCCAGACACTTTTCGCATATTGTATCTGTTATCTGGGAGTCCAGTTTTGGAGGTTGTGGCGAGTTGCTTAATCTTCTATATTTACAGAATACATAGCTTTTAGGCAGTTAAAGGCGTCTTCCAGGAATTAAGAAAATGAAAATACTTAAATATTACTTTATGATATGTATATTACCAGATACAGTTCATTAATAATAATGAAGTAACTTGTCCTGCTGTATGATTAGTACAGGTTTGTGTGTACTAATAGGACGGCAGGCAATTTATTTTCCGTGATTATTGCTCCCTAGACAACATGAGCCATTATAACTAATGAAAGGTATTTGATAATATACATATAATAAAGTAATATTGAAGTATTTTAATTTTCTTACTACCCGAAGAACCCCTTAAAAGGGGCTGTGTATGGTAGTGTTTTTGAAATATTTTTTTAATTTAATTTTTATTTTGCCTTTTTTTATTTTACAATTTGTGCCCCCATGAGGTCATACAAGACCATTGGTGGACATTTAACCTTATTTTATTGCTGATTTCTCCTGTAACTGTGGCTGACATAGTAGCCCAGTTAGAAGGAGAATACAGTCCCCAGAGAGGTTGTACACTGCTGAACAGCCTCCCTACAGAGCTAATCTGGGTCTGCTAAGACCCAGAAACTCACACAGACTTATGGCCCCTGTGATGACATGACTGCTGGGACAAAAGTAGGAAGTGGCATTGCCACTTCTTGATCCCTATACATGGCTCTTATTGGGTGAAAAGCCATCTCTGCCTTCTCTATGGGGAGCCCTGTTGTCACTGACAATGGACTCCCTGCTCCTGCAGCTTCACCAGTAACATGCAGCTGCTACCTCTGCACAGATGTTTTAAAACATAAAGGATATATGCCGACCTCCTGGATGTATAGAGTAAAGAGGCAGATAGCAAGAGGTTAAATAAGTGGTTCAAGATCATTTAAAATCCCAGAAACCACTACAATAGCATAAAAACACAATATACTCACCAATTCTCCAGCACTGCTGCATTCTTCCAGTCCTCCTGCCACTGCTTGTCTACAAACTGCAGTGGGGATGTGCAGGTGTGGCATGTTACCGCTGCAGCAATTCACTGTCCTTAGCAGTGTACAGCTGAGGACTGTGATTGGCTGCAGTGGTAAGGGCCACGTCCCTGCAGATCACAGTGTCGGCGACAAGCACAGTGACCAGGGGTGGATTGGGAACCTAAAGTGGCCCTGGAAAAAATACTTAAAAGTGGCCCCATGTTGTAGGAGGGTCTAAATTGACAGGAGGCGGGGCAACAAAAGTAGAGGGGTCAGCAATACCATAATGCAAAATACCATATACAACAGTGTCTCTCAGTATACTGCCCCAAAAGCTGTCCATCTGAGTTGGCCATTGATAGCGGCTATATTCTGTCCTCCTCCAGTTGTCTCCGATTAAGATATGGAGCAGGGTGCTTAGGAGGTACAATGTGGGACATAGTTGAATTCAGGAGGGCATATGCGGTCGCTGGCCGGGCACATGAGTGCCTGATTCTCAAAGTGTTAATTACCACTGATAGCCTATTACGTAGCCAACCAGTGGCAGAGATGGGGGCTTGGGTCGGCCCCCTGGGCATCGGCCCACTGGGAAATCTCCCTGTAAGGTCTATGGTCAATTCGCCCCTGACAGTGATATGTAGAGATGGGGCACATGATGGATATAGACAGATGTAGATAGAGAGATATGTTGATTAAATGAATTTAGAAGGTAATTTAATTCACATCATTTTATTGTTAAATACATATAGATTCTGTTTGGCAATCTCAGCAATACTCAGTCATGAATAGAAAATAAATACGATACATTGATAATATTAAAATTAATACAATTTAAATATATGTTCATTGATTTACATATTATAAATATAATAACTATATAGACATAAAAATGCAAACAATAGCTTGGAGCAATACACAATGAATACAAAATAAACTTACCATTTAGTACAAGAAGCTTATACAAGGTAAATTACACTAATTGTAATTTTTACCAACAGTAAATAGCACTATTCTTATTAGAATAAGATTGAAGGATCAGACTACACACAGAAAGTCTGTAGTCTGTTACCGTGGAGACACATAGGTATGTAGCTGCGTTCTTAAAAGTATAGGATATCCTCCAGAGTCTGTTTAAGACTACTTGCAAAGTTAATTTGTTTTTATTTTTAATGTCCTAGAATAATATAAACATAATGATTGTGGTGGACATACCCTTTAGAGATTCCTGTAAAAAATATATTGATGATGTTATCCCAAAGACTGCCACACATTGCTTTCTAAATGTGACTAAGTGAGTCCCGTGAAAGAACTCTACCATTATGTGACACAACTAAGACATAACTTTCCAACTATATATAAACCATACAGAAAACTAATATTGGATTTTGTGAAGGTCACCTCCCCAAACTTTGCAGCTTTTTAAAAGGTCAGACAGTAACACTTAAGCCTTGATGTGAGAAAGAACGAAAATATCCTTATGTGTGAACATTTATTCCATGGTGGCCAGATCATACTTTATATATAATCTCAAAATCTGTACTACTAGTCTTATTGTCCTCACCTCTGCTATACCATCTGAAGCAACGGAGCTCAAGTATGGCGTGACAGTAATATTTAAAAGAAATACTGGGTTTCAAGAAGGTTGCTTATCCATACATCCCAGTATTTCAAAAGATCAACTAAAGCACTAGAGAAAGACTCCCTTTTAGAAGTGTTTCAGACTCTACATGCACAAAAATAGAGCTAAAGCACAAAAAGACAAAAAAAGGAGCAACTAACACATTGTCAAACTCTATATTGTGTATAATGGGTTATTCTAATTCAAATGATAGATCAGACCTAACATTTTTGAGAAAATACAAATAGGCATTAACTGAGATTTATAATTTGAGGCTTCTGGTCCCCAATGCCCCCCCCCCCACACACACACTAATTATGTGCTATGTATAATACTCAGGATAAGCCAACAATATCTGATCATCAGGGGTCTAACCTACCTGTACCTACAATAAGCAGCCGTTTTGCAGTACCTCGAGTACCGGAAGTGGTGGATGGAGCTGGTAACCACAGTGCTGAAGGAAATGTGAGCAGTGTTGCAGTAACCAGCTCTATCTGCTACGTTGTGGATGACCCCTGATGATCAGCTATTGATGGCCTATCCTGAGGGTAGGCCATCAATATTAGAATCCTGGACAATCCCTTTAAGCACCAGGGCCCCGGGACAACTGCTGCCTACAGCTATGCCCCTGTTAGAGATACAGTATACTTGGAAGGAATGCATGAGATGGTCATGACTTCTTATTGAACTAATTTTGGAGGTGATATACTTGTGGCTGCACATTCCTCATAGGCATTCAATCACAAGCCTTTTGAGCTGATATGTATAATTAGGAAACCAGCTTACTTCTTCTGAATAATGCATTGCTAGGGAATTTTAAACAAGGATGACTAAGTGTATTCAGATAACATCACTGGCTTAGTAGAGGAGCTTATAATTATCCAACATACCTTTGGCTAAAGACTGACCCAAAATCAAACAAAAAAATAATAATAATAAAGTATATTTGATCTTAGCTTATTCTGCCTTGTTCCTATACAAATATACATCTGGTATTTAGTATTATAAATTAATTATGAATCAATTTATTTTTTACTTTCAGTTTTGTGGGACTAGGCATAGGACTATATTGTGTAAGCTCCTTATACAAAACCAGTGATATGACATAAATGTCTCTGACTCTGTAAATTCCTATTTTTCTACAGTCAGATGACAGTGTGTAAATTTGGCAAAATCAATGACGAATTTAGTAATTCAATATTCAAATGACAGCATTTTTTGACTTACCATTATAACTATAGTAAATTTATCATAATTGATGTAATTGAGGTTCTAAAAGTGCTTGTGAGGATCATAAGGCCATATGGTGCAGCCAACCATATAAGACAAGCCACTCCCACCCACATGTATATTATTTTAGTGATTTTACACCATTAATTCCTTGTAACGTAGTTGATTAGTGGTGCCTGATACCTAGCCAGGTTCCGGAAGTCTGATGTAACTATACATGCGTATTGCACGCTGAAGACCTATAGGGGGGCTAGGAAGGGCCAAGAGACTAGAAAACAACTAACTATGTAACAAAGAGCTTAGCTCCATTGAAAACATCATTAGGGTAAGATGTGTCTTGCTACCACTACCTCTTTTTGTATGCTATGGGTGTGGGCCAAGTGGCATGTTGAGAACTAGCCGATGGGGAGCTCGTTCATTTGTTCACGGCTTTGGTGATTGTTACCTACTAGTGTTGAGTGCGAATATTCGAATAGCAAATTTTTTTAGTGAATATTGGCACTTCGCTAATTCGCGAATATTGCGAATATAGCGCTATATATTCGCTATTTCGAATATTCATATATTTTTTTTTAAGTTGTCAATCCTTGTTACTCTCTGGTTGTCTTCCCACTTCCCAAAAGCTGTTCTTACCTGTCCAGAGGATTCCTGGCTCCCTGCCCGCTCCAGTCAATGCCCGTTAATGCTTCTGCCGACTTCCCGTGTGCATGGGAACGCCTCCATGCTAAAATGTACTGTCAGATGTGAGAATCACGATCTCACAAATTTGACTAAGTTGTAATCGCAATGCGATTAATATATCCCGAATTACTCGCATTGCAAATTCAACTTAGAGCTGGGTTCCTAATGGTTGGCTTGCTAGAATTGACGAAGATAACGAATATCACAAATTCACGAATATAGCACTATATTCTCAATCTTCGTTATATTCTAGCAATACAACCATTAGGAACCCAGCTCTAAGTTGAATTCGCAATGCGAGTAATACAGGTTATATTAATCGCATTGCGAATTCAACTTGGAGCTGAGTTCCTAATGGTTTTATTGCTAGAATATAATGAAGATTGAGAATATAGTGCTATATTCGTGATATTCGTTATCTTCGTCAATTCTAGCAATACAACCATTAGAAACTCAGCTCTAAGTTTAATTCTCAATGCGATTATAAATGTGCGTAACATTCGCAATATATAGAATAATGATGAATATTCGATTTCGACGAATATATACCGAATATTCAATCGAATATTCGCAAAATATCGCAAAATCGAATATGGCTCATCACTATTACCTATTTTATTCTGTATGATATATATATATATATATATATATATATATATATATATGTCTTTTATCATAGTTTACTAAACTTTTATGCGCCTAACTCGTCTTAAGTCTTTTTTCCCCATTCTTAGTATTCATGATCATACACCAAGCCAGCAAATCGCTGCATGAATTTCCCGCAAAATTGTATAGACTGTTGCGGGTGGGCATAGACTGCCACGTGTAGTCTGCTGCAGTATTTGGCCTTACCTTAATAATCATTACAGGAGAGATAAAAGATAGTTTTTCATTTTTCCCTAAATTGCAACTAACTATGTTACTTGCCTCTATGACCATACAGAGTTGATGCCATTGTTATTACCAATAATACTGAAGTCGCCTACTCTAAATCATCTTAGGTAGGACTAGTGGAATATGTATAAAACACTTATAAAGCTAGGTTTCCACACTATATCGCAGTTATAAAAATGGATGCAGAGATTATGTATGGCAGCTATCAACAGCTCGTATGGAGCCATGAAATACTGCACCCATTGCACTCTGTGGGCTCATACTGTACCTCTACACACCTCTGATCTCATATGGAAGCATGCAGAGCGTTTTTCTGTTGTGTTCGATATGAATTCACTAGAAAAAAGATTAGCATGCTACTGGCCACTGTATTATGGATATGCCTGTAACATGCTGTTCTACAAACCACCATACAACTTTGGGCCATTGAACAGGATTTGTGAATAGATTCAAAAGTATCCTCAAATTTCATTAAAAAATAACCTATGTTCTGTTATGTATTTTTGAAAGAGCAGTCCAGCATCAGAAGGTGGTCGTGGAGAGAGGGAGCTCATGAATACGCCAGACTCTTCTCTGGTAGCGCCTGACTCTTCTCCAGTGCATGCTGCCACCATTAAACAGTAAGTTCACAGCAGAAACTTTACATTACCAGACAAGTGACAGTCTGCTGATTTCAGCCCGTCTGTGTCGGCAGCATAAAGAAGATGATACAGAATATCCCTTTAAGTTAGGCAGTTGCATGGTTAGGCTAGTTCACAGTGCCTCTGCATATAAAGTGACACAGCAAAAGTTTGCATTGCCAATTTAGGTTCACTGCTTGAGCAGCATTATTAGCGTATATTCACACATGGCAGATATGTTGCACCGGAAAATCAGTCCCATGTATCTGAATGAGTCTGCTTCAACATGGGTATGGATTTCTGCAAACCCCTTTAAGATGAATAAAATGGTCTCACAAGGTTCTACAGCAAATCCATTATGTGATGCTTGAACATAGCCTTATAATTGTACCTATGACCACATCTTCCTAGCCAAGTGACACAACCATGCATTAGATTTGCAATAAGCAAGGGGTTTATAGGGTGCCAGCACATGGTGTAGTTTGGTCACAGAATCCGCATGTAGATTACTGCCAGACTGTATCTGTACTCGCCAGCACGATGCCGCCCAGTCGCGGGATTTAGTGGTAATCAGCACGCGGATTCTGCAGTCAGACTGCACTGTGTAAGGACACCCATGCACAGACATATTTCATTTTAATGATTACAACAGTCTAGAGGTTTGTCTGATAGACACATGAACTGCTTTCCTAAGTCACGTCTTTCACACAGACTGAACTGATATACTTTTGCTTTCCTGGATTCATACAGTCCTCAGCTTCAATACCCTTGCAGTCGGCTCCTTGGCACTGGAGTACATGATGTAGGAGCCATTGTTGGTTTTAAATGCTTCCCAATCTCGACAGCCATAGGTAGGCAAGTAGTGGACAGCCACAAATCCCTCGTAGCCCTGCCACCTGTGAATACAAAAGATGATAACTGTAGCATCTGTGCTGCAATGTGCTCGCAATTATGGAAAGATTGTTGTCAGAATGAACTCTCTGTCGTACAGTGCGTTGGCTTACTTGCCTGACAAGAAAGCATTAAAAAAATCACTTTATTGATAATGATCATTAAAAAAGAGCAAACAATTAGCTTGTCCATAAAACCCATCCATTCAGGCAAGGCAGAGGGTCACTGGGTGCCAGGGCTAGACATGCTGAGGGCAGAGCTGTGTCCTAGCATCTACATATCATATACTCTATGTACTATAGCTTCACCACACTGAGATCTGCTTAGAAAGCTAATACACATATTACTGCTTTATTCACAGGTAGGGTTGAGCGAACCCGAACTGCAAAGTTCGGGTTCATACCGAACTTTGCGAGTTTGGGTACCCGGACCCGAACCCGGACTTTTTCACTGAAGTTCGAGTTGGGGTCATTTTATTATTTTCCATTATAACATATTTTCCGCCTTATAAGACGACTGGGCGTATAAGACGACCCCCAAATTTCCATTTAAAATATAGGTTTTGGCTATACTCGCCGTATAAAACTACCCCTCTTCCAACGCACACTAAATAAAAATAAAAAAACATCAGATTTGATTTCAATATGGTTATTTTAATTGAATTGCTTATGACAAGACGATCTTCTGCAGTCCAGGGAACTGACCATGGCAGCCAGGGCTTCAGTAGCATCCTGGCTGCCATGGTAACCGATCGGAGCCCAGCAACTACACTGGGTTAAATGGGTTACCCAGAATCTCATTGTTGTAATAAAAAATATACGGTACTTTACTATTGTTAACCCCACCTGTGGTTTACCGTATTTATTGCAAAAAAGCAATTTTATAGATATGCAAATTACCAGTACCTTTGTGCCCAAGGGGCTGTCCCTCCACTGTTTTATGCCCAGCCAGTTGACCCTGTCTCCCCTATTCCCTCCACCCTCACAGCAAGAACGAGCGAGTGCTCCAACTCACTGCGCATGCGCAAGATTACGAGGGGCTTCAGAAGATAAAAAAATGGAAGTGCAGTGAATAAATTAAGAGGTGGGGAGCTGGGATCCAGGATTCAGGGCACGGCTGGGCACAAACCGGCGACAACCCCTTGGGCACAAAGGTACCGGTACTGGTAATTTGTATATCTTCACCGGGTTCACTCATCCCTATTCACAGACACAATGTATGATTATAAAGACACGTGAGAATAGAACAAACAATCATTTCTATGTAGTAATACTATCACTTTGTGCTACATGTATGGTGTCTTTATAATCATATATTGTGCCTATGAACAAAGCAGTAATATGTATATTAGCTTTCTGAGCAGATCTCAGTGTGGTGAAGCTATAGTACATAGAGTATATGATATGTAGATGCTAGCACACAGCTCTAGGACACAGCACTGCCCTCAGCATGTCTAGCCCTGTCCATAAAAAAAACGTCCTAATGCAGCTATGTGAGCAGAAAAATAAAAAATTTTGGCTGCAGGAATGCAGGGAGTGAGAAACAAAAACGCAAAAACAGAAAATTTCTCAGGGCTGAAAGGGTTAAATGAAAGACTGAGGTTTTATGCAGGGACTTTGTGCTAACATTGGTTCAATTCCACTAATAGTCAATAACAAATAAGGTAAAGTCTACAGGAGATATATGGAGCACTCCTTTTACATACCTGTAGATAACACTGTTGACAGAGAATGAGTTGCCATCATAAGAATTTGCCACAACTAGGAAATAGTCTTCAGCAACTGTGAAAAACTCCCAGTCAACGGCACTAAAAGAAAGAAGAACCTGGTGAGAAGGGTTCGGACATTTATGTTACAAGGGGCGAAGACCAGCAATGGTGGATAATATATGACCTACAGGAGAGATCAGCCATTTGTGGATAGAAACAGGACGCTGCTGAAGATTACGAGTAGAGAAAGCAATATGAGCATCTAATAAACCGGGCCATAAACAGGGCCGTAAAGAGTAACCCTGTGGTCCCATAGTGAAACTTGACCACCTTAACCAGCAAAGTCAGAACATGAAAAGATTATGATTATTTCGGTTTTCCTAATTCACAGAGATAATTCAGAATATGATGACACAGTGCTATTACACTACAGGGATAATGCACACAGTGATGTCCCAGTACAGGGATAATACACACAGTGATGTCACAGTACAGGGATAATACACACAGTGCTGTCCCAGTACAGGGATAATAAACACAGTGATGTCACAGCACAGGGATAATAAACACAGTGATGTCACAGTACAGGCATAATGCACACAGTGATGTCACAGTACAGGGATAATGCACACAGTGATGTCACAGTACAGGGATAATACACACATTGATGTCACAGTTCCGGGATAATAAACACAGTGATGTCACAGTACAGGGATAATACACACAGTGATGTCCCAGTACAGGGATAATACACACAGTGATGTCACAGTACAGGGATAATGCACACAGTGATGTCACAGTACAGGGATAATACACACTGTGATGTCACAGTACAGGGATAATACACACAGTGATGTCACAGTACAGGATAACAAACACAGTGATGTCACAGTACAGGAATAATACACACAGTGATGTCACAGTACAGGGATAATACACACTGTGATGTCACAGTACAGGAATAATGCACACAGTGATGTCACAGTACAGGGATAATACACACTGTGATGTCACAGTACAGGGATAATACACACAGTGATGTCACAGTACAGGATAATAAACACAGTGATGTCACAGTACAGGAATAATACACACAGTGATGTCACAGTACAGGGATAATACACACTGTGATGTCACAGTACAGGGATAATGCACACAGTGATGTCACAGTACAGGGATAATACACACAGTGATGTCACAGTACAGGATAATACACACAGTGATGTCACAGTACAGGGATAATACACACAGTGATGTCACAGTACAGGGATAATACACACAGTGATGTCACAGTACAGGGATAATACACACAGTGATGTCACAGTACAGGGATAATACACACAGTGATGTCACAGTACAGGATAATGAACACAGTGATGTCACAGTACAGGGATAATGCACATAGTGATGTCACAGTACAGGGATAATACACACAGTGATGTCACAGTACAGGGATAATGCACACAGTGATGTCACAGTACAGGGATAATACACACAGTGATGTCACAGTATAGGGATAATGAACACAGTGATGTCACAGTACAGGGATAATGCACACAGTGATGTCACAGTACAGGGATAATGCACACAGTGATGTCACAGTATAGTGATAATACACACAGTGATGTCACAGTTCAGGGATAATAAACACAGTGATGTCACAGTACAGGGATAATGCACACAGTGATGTCCCAGTACAGGAATAATACACATAGTGATGTCACAGTACAGGGATAATACACATAGTGATGTCACAGTACAGGTATTATACACACAGTGATGTCCCAGTACAGGGATAATACACACAGTGCTATCACAGTACAGGGCTAATACACACAGTGATGTCACAGTACAGGGATAATGCACACAGTGATGTCACAGTACAGGAATAATACACACAGTGATGTCACAGTACAGGGATAATACACACTGTGATGTCACAGTACAGGGATAATGCACACAGTGATGTCACAGTACAGGGATAATACACACAGTGCTATCACAGTACAGGGATAATGCACACAGTGATGTCACTGTATAGGGATAATGCACACAGTGATGTCACAGTACATGGATAATGCACACAGTGATGTCACAGTACAGGGATAATACACACAGTGATGTCAAAGTTCAGGGATAATAAACACAGTGATGTCACAGTACAGGGATAATACACAGAGTGATGTCACAGTACAGGAATAATACATACAGTGATGTCACAGTACAGGTATTATACACACAGTGATGTCCCAGTACAGGGATAATACACACAGTGCTATCACAGTACAGGTTATAATACACATAGGGATGTCACAGTACAGGGATAATACACATAGTGATGTCACAGTACAGGGATAATACACACAGTGATGTCACAGTACAGGGATAATGCACACAGTGATGTCACAGTACAGGGATAATGCACACAGTGATGTCACAGTACAGGGATAATACACACAGTGATGTCACAGTACAGGGATAATGCACACAGTGATGTCACAGTACAGGGATAATGCACACAGTGATGTCACAGTACAGGGATAATACACACAGTGATGTCACAGTACAGGGATAATGCACACAGTGATGTCACAGTTCAGGGATAATAAACACAGTGATGTCACAGTACAGGGATAATACACACAGTGATGTCACAGTACAGGAATAATACACACAGTGATGTCACAGTACAGGGATAATACACACAGTGATGTCACAGTACAGGGTATAATACACACAGTGATGTCACAGTACAGGGATAATACACACAGTGATGTCACAGTACAGGGATAATACACACAGTGATGTCACAGTACAGGTATAATACACACAGTGATGTCACAGTACAGGGATAATGCACACAGTGATGTCACAGTACAGGGATAATACACATAGTGATGTCACAGTACAGGGATAATGCACACAGTGATGTCCCAGTACAGGGATAATACACACAGTGATGTCACAGTACAGGGATAATGCACACAGTGATGTCACAGTACAGGGATAATACACACAGTGATGTCCCAGTACAGGGATAATACACACAGTGATGTCACAGTACAGGGATAATGCACACAGTGATGTCACAGTACAGGGATAATACACACAGTGATGTCACAGTACAGGGATAATGCACACAGTGATGTCACAGTATAGGGATAATGCACACAGTGATGTCACAGTACAGGGATAATGCACTCAGTGATGTCACTATACAGGGATAATACACACAGTGCTATCACAGTACAGTGATAATGCACACAGTGATGTCCCAGTACAGGGATAATACACATAGTGATGTCACAGTACAGGGATAATGCACACAGTGATGTCAAAGTTCAGGGATAATAAACACAGTGATGTCACAGTACAGGGATAATACACAGAGTGATGTCACAGTACAGGAATAATACATACAGTGATGTCACAGTACAGGGATAATACACACAGTGATGTCACAGTACAGGGATAATACACACAGTGATGTCACAGTACAGGGATAATACACATAGTGATGTCACAGTACAGGGATAATGCACACAGTGATGTCACAGTACAGGGATAATACACACAGTAATGTCCCAGTACAGGGATAATGCACACAGTGCTATCACAGTACAGGGATAATGCACACAGTGATGTCACAGTACAGGGATAATGCACTCTGTAATGTCACAGTACAGGGATAATGCACACAGTGATGTCACAGTATAGGGATAATGCACACAGTGATGTCACAGTACAGGGATAATGCACTCTGTAATGTCACAGTACAGGGATAATGCACACAGTGATGTCACAGTATAGGGATAATGCACACAGTGATGTCACAGTACAGGGATAATGCACACAGTGATGTCACAGTACAGGGATAATGCACACAGTGATGTCACAGTATAGTGATAATACACACAGTGATGTCACAGTTCAGGGATAATAAACACAGTGATGTCACAGTACAGGGATAATGCACACAGTGATGTCCCAGTACAGGAATAATACACAGAGTGATGTCACAGTACAGGAATAATACATACAGTGATGTCACAGTACAGGTATTATACACACAGTGATGTCCCAGTACAGGGATAATACACACAGTGCTATCACAGTACAGGGCTAATACACACAGTGATGTCACAGTACAGGATAATACACACAGTGATGTCACAGTACAGGAATAATACACACAGTGATGTCACAGTACAGGGATAATACACACTGTGATGTCACAGTACAGGGATAATGCACACAGTGATGTCACTGTATAGGGATAATGCACACAGTGATGTCACAGTACATGGATAATGCACACAGTGATGTCACAGTACAGGGATAATACACACAGTGATGTCAAAGTTCAGGGATAATAAACAGAGTGATGTCACAGTACAGGGATAATACACACAGTGATGTCACAGTACAGGAATAATACATACAGTGATGTCACAGTACAGGGATAATACACACAGTGCTATCACAGTACAGGTTATAATACACATAGGGATGTCACAGTACAGGGATAATACACATAGTGATGTCACAGTACAGGGATAATACACACAGTAATTTCACAGTACAGGTTATAATACACATAGGGATGTCACAGTACAGGGATAATACACATAGTGATGTCACAGTACAGGGATAATACACACAGTGATGTCACTATACAGGGATAATGAACACAGTGCTATCACAGTACATGGATAATGCACACAGTGATGTCCCAGTACAGGGATAATACACATAGTGATGTCACAGTACAGGGATAATGCACACAGTGATGTCCCAGTACAGGGATAATACACTCAGTGATGTCACTATACAGGGATAATACACACAGTGCTATCACAGTACAGTGATAATGCACACAGTGATGTCCCAGTACAGGGATAATACACACAGTGCTATCACAGTACAGGGATAATGCACACAGTGATGTCACAGTACAGGGATAATACACACAGTAATGTCCCAGTACAGGGATAATGCACACAGTGCTATCACAGTACAGGGATAATGCACACAGTGATGTCACAGTACAGGGATAATGCACTCTGTAATGTCACAGTACAGGGATAATGCACACAGTGATGTCACAGTATAGGGATAATGCACACAGTGATGTCACAGTACAGGGATAATGCACTCTGTAATGTCACAGTACAGGGATAATGCACACAGTGATGTCACAGTATAGGGATAATGCACACAGTGATGTCACAGTACATGGATAATGCACACAGTGATGTCACAGTACATGGATAATGCACACGGTGATGTCACAGTAACATGGATAATGCACACGGTGATGTCACAGTACGGGGATAATGCGCACAGTGATGTCACAGTTCATGGATAATGCACACAGTGATGTCTCAGTACAGGGATAATGCACACAGTGATGTCACAGTACAGGGATAATACACACAGTGATGTCACAGGACAGGGATAATAAACACAGTGATGTCACAGTGCAGAGTTAATACACACAGTGATGTCACAGTACAGGGATAATGCACACAGTGATGTCACAGTACGGGGATAATGCACACAGTGATGTTACAGTACATGGATAATGCACACAGTGATGTCTCAGTACAGGGATAATGCACACAGTGATGTCACAGTACAGGGATAATACACACAGTGATGTCACAGTACAGGGATAATACACACAGTGATGTCACAGTACAGGTATAATACACACAGTGATGTCACAGTACAGGAATAATACACACAGTGATGTCACAGTACAGGGATAATGCACACAGTGATGTCACAGGACAGGGATAATACACATAGTGATGTCACAGTACAGGGATAATGCACACAGTGATGTCACAGTACATGGATAATACACACAGTGCTATCACAGTACAGGGATAATGCACACAGTGATGTCACAGTACATGGATAATTCACACAGTGATGTCACAGTACATGGATAATGCACACAGTGATGTCACAGTACAGGGATAATGCACACAGTGATGTCACAGTACAGGAATAATACACACAGTGATGTCACAGTACAGGTATAATACACACAGTGATGTCACAGTGCAGGGATAATACACACAGTGATGTCACAGTACAGGGATAATGCACACAGTGATGTCACAGTTCATGGATAATGCACACAGTGATGTCTCAGTACAGGGATAATGCACACAGTGATGTCTCAGTACAGGGATAATGCAAACAGTGCTATCACAGTACAGGGATAATACACACAGTGATGTCACAGGACAGGGATAATACACACAGTGATGTCACAGTGCAGAGTTAATACACACAGTGATGTCACAGTACAGGGATAATGCACACAGTGATGTCACAGTACGGGGATAATGCACACAGTGATGTTACAGTACATGGATAATGCACACAGTGATGTCTCAGTACAGGGATAATGCACACAGTGATGTCACAGTACAGGGATAATACACACAGTGATGTCACAGTACAGGGATAATAAACACAGTGATGTCACAGTACAGGAATAATACACACAGTGATGTCACAGTACAGGGATAATGCACACAGTGATGTCACAGGACAGGGATAATACACATAGTGATGTCACAGTACAGGGATAATGCACACAGTGATGTCACAGTACAGGGATAATACACACAGTGATGTCACAGTACAGGGATAATACACACAGTGCTATCACAGTACAGGGATAATGCACACAGTGATGTCACTGTACAGGGAAAATTCACACAGTGATGTCACAGTACATGGATAATGCACACAGTGATGTCACAGTACAGGAATAATACACACAGTGATGTCACAGTACAGGAATAATACACACAGTGATGTCACAGTACAGGTATAATACACACAGTGATGTCACAGTACAGGGATAATGCACACAGTGTGATGTCACAGTACAGGTTTAATACACACAGTGATGTCACAGTACAGGGATAATGCACACAGTGATGTCACAGTACAGGTATAATACACACAGTGATGTCACAGTACAGAGATAATAAACACAGTGATGTCACAGTACAGGGATAATGCACACAGTGATGTCACAGTACAGAAGGAATACACACAAGGGAGGTCACTTTTTACACTGTGACATAACAGTATAGAAAAAAACATAATGATGTCACACAAAGGTATAATGCACACATGTTCAGGAACCATACAAGTGATATCCCAGCACAGGAATAATGCAAAAAGTAATGAAGCAGATACTGGATAATGCACACAGTAGAGTTGACCATGGGTATCTATAGTAAAAAAAAAAAAAAGAATGTGGGCAAATTCAATTTTCCACGTGCCCTTCCATCACTACTTACAGACGCAGCAGGGTTAGCACTCCCGCTGTTAACTCAAATTTCTTAACTCATTTCATTATCTTGATTAAAAAAGCCATTGAAAAGCAATTGAAGGTGTTTGCTTAGATTAGATAACCAAACTCAGAAATCTCAGAAAAAAGGAGTGCTAACCATGCTACATCTGTATGTCTGAGTGGAAGTAGGCCCTTTTATTGTTGGGCCCCATAGTAACTGCTATGTCTGCTACCCAGGTAGACTAGTTACATCTATAATGAGGGCATTATTCATATGCCACAATATGGCACTTATTAACAGGGGAGCGTTGAACTTCACCTGGCAGTCATAACTGGATCAACACAAAAATGGCCAATTGTCCGTTAGTTTCGGCAAGACTGTGAGCAGTCAGTATTGATGTGCTAGTCCTGGAGCAAGATGCTGTGTGAACCTATTCAAGGGTGGGGGAAGTGAATATTAAATGGAAGGCACAAAAAAAAAAAAAATCACCCACCGCGCAGACTAATTTCCAAAAGTGAGCAAAACAATTCAGCAGAATCGCACCACTTGAAACATGGCTCTCACTGTAGAAATCCTCATACATAATCATATAACAACCAGTATGCAGCAGCCATCTAACAATGGATAGCAGTGACAAGAATTGAAATATTTGGATTAGAGGTGAGTGGCACGAATGCCAACCGCATTTCCTCAATAGAGATTGTATTACACCTATTTCCTCTTATGATAGCCCCCAAATATT
The DNA here is from genome assembly GCA_033119425.1 of Bufotes viridis. Classification (NCBI taxonomy): domain Eukaryota; kingdom Metazoa; phylum Chordata; class Amphibia; order Anura; family Bufonidae; genus Bufotes; species Bufotes viridis. The sequence continues at coordinate 108,803,640 of CM065595.1, forward strand.
ACCTGTAAGTGATGATATCTTGGTACTTGACAAACTGTTGTGCAGTGATGTTCAGCTCATAAATAGTGGAGACGATGGCGTATTCTTCAGTTCTCTGCATTTTTATTCCCACTGTGTAATTGTGACTATTGGCCACCGCCAGAAAAAAGCGATCCTTTATTCTGAAAAACTCCCAGTCTGATGCTCCGAAGGTCTGAAATGTCAAAAAGGATGGAATCACCTTAAGGATACAAGAGGACATACGAGAACAGCCAAGCAGTACAAGGCTTGGTTTCTGTACCTACCATACTTGTACCAACATCTCTACTCAATCACAAATTCATCATTGTTAGGGCTTGTTCACACGACCGTGCCGTGTTTTGCGGTCTGCAAATTGCGGATCCGCAAAACACGGATGTCACCAGTGAGTGAGCCTTCCACAATTTACGGAACGGACGGCCCTTTATAGAAATGCCTATTCTTGTCTGCAAAACGGACAAGAATAGGATATAAATCTTTTGCGGCCCCATAGAAGTGAATGGGTCCGCACCCGAGCCGCAAAAAATGCGGCTCGGATGCGGACCAAAACCACGGTTGTGTGAGCGAGCCCTGAGGCTACATTCATACAACCGTGTCTGTTTTGCAGACCAAAAACTGCGGATCCACAAAACTGGCCGTGTGCACCCCACATCGCGGTGCAGACCCATTGAATTCATTGCACATGTCCTATCTTTATAGGATATGTCCTATCATTTTCAGCGTGGAGCCATGGACCTGGAAGCACATGGTCGCATGAATGCCTAAGGCCTCAGTTATAGTGCTATTACAAATCTCACTACCACAGTAAATAATATTGTTCTAAAGGGTGTGGAAGAGTTAAATATCTATTATGGAGGTTAGAGTCCCAGCGCCCCTGCTGGTCAGATGTTGGAAAGGGCTGTGGCTCTCTTGCTTGTTACAACCCATTGGTCACATGGAGTTTGTGCAGGTCCATCCCAATCAAGTGAATGGGATAGAGCTGCAATACCAATTCAATGTATGGGATAATGATTAGTACACAATGAAGAGGCCGGAGCTTTCATCTGAGTGTTGCAGCCCATTCAAATAGCTTCAAATGGCAGGATGTACCATATCCCCTCTCAAAAAGAGGGCCTCATTTTGTACTGGTGGATGTTAGAAACCTGTTCTTGAGATAGGCGAGGGTCCCAGAGCTGATACCCATACCGATCGGAAAAGACAGAAAATCCAAAGGGTGCTACTAGAGCATATCAGCTCTGTACAGAAAAAAGAACTCCATATTTTTAATATAGACCAATTTAAAAATAATTTTTAGCTCAAAATGAGTAGAATGCAATAATAAAATAAAATTGCCCCCAAAGGTGTACATAAGACTGCACTTATGGGCAACTGTAAAGGGTACATTCACACAACCGTATTTATGCAGAAAGAATGGTGACTCATTTACTTCAATAGAGCAGCAAAAGATGCGCATCTCTCAGCATCCGTACTTCCGGTCCACGGCCCCGCAAAAAAGATATAGCAAGTCATATTCTTGACCACAATTGTGTACAAGAATTGGCATTTCTATCATAGGGCTGGGCATGTGCGTTCCTCAAAATGCGGAACGCACATAGCTGGTATCCGTGTTTTTTGGATCCGCAATTTGCAGACCGCAAACCACATACGGTCGTGTAAATGTAGCCTTATACTGTAGTTGACTACAAAATGCCAACTTGTATAAATACATTCAACAAATTTGGCAAATTGTACAACTTCTTCCAAAGAATGAGATGTGCCAATTTCCCATAAACCTAGATATATATGCATGCAAGAGTAAGGCCCCTTTCACACGATTGAGTTTTCCGCATGGGTTCAATGCGTGATGTGAACGCATGGCACCCACACTGAATCCTGACCCATTCATTTCAATGGGTCTGTGTACATGAGCGTTTTTTTCTTTTACACATCAGTTCTGCGTTGCATCAAAAACGCAGCATGTTCTATATCCTGTGTTTTTCACCAGTCCTGGCCCCATAGAAGTAAATGGGGCTTTAGTAACAAACGCATTGCATCCGGAAGCAAGTGCGAAAGCAATACGTTTTTCACTGATGGTTGCTAGGAGATGTTGTTTGTAAACCTTCAGTTTTGTATCACGTGCGTGAAAAACGCGTCAAAACGCATTGCACTCGCACGGATAAAACTGAACAACTGAACGAGATTGCAGACAAAACTGACTGAACTTGCTTGCAAAATGGTGCGAGTTTCACTGAACGTACCCTGAATGCATTCGGACCTAATTCGTCACGCTCGTGTGAAAGGGGCCTAAGGCCGTGATATCTTTATGAATTATAGCAAAGTATTTACTAAAAATATCTACAACAATGCACCAAAGTCCTACATTATGCACATTTAATCTCCAAGCTGTAAACTAGGTCAAGGTTAAATAGGGGAAACAGATGGTTCTAAACCAATACTTATTTCCTACATTTAAAGAGTATTTCCACCTAAAAACAACAGTAAATATCTGTCAGTGAGTTTCCTTTTATTTCAAATTGTTAAAAATGACAATTTTCTTGCTCCAAAGGGGTTTTCGTCTTTGGACAATGACTTCTGGTTAAAAGGGGGTCATTAGAACCAATTTTCTCATCTGTAACATGCCCCTTCACATTAGTTGACTGTTTACAAGCGCCCTCTGGTGGAAGACACTTGTGCTTCTATGTTCTTTTAGACTCAATACAATGTTTATTATTTTATTGATTGGTAAAAGGGTTGTCCAGGATTTTTTTTACAATGCGGCCCCATTGACACAAATGAGGTGTTGGTCTGCATCCTATCTGCATATTTTGCAGATTGGAATTGGACCCATTCATTTCAATGGGGCAGCAAGAATTGTGGACATCACACCGTGTGCAGTCCGCATCCATATACTGGTTACGCAGTCTTGCAAAAATGATAGAAAAAATGATACAACATGACCTATTCTTGTCCATTTTGCAGACAAGAATAGGCCTTATTAGAATGGGTCATCCGTATTTTTTGCAGATCTGCGTTTTGCGGACCGCAAAATACATATGGTTGTGTGAATGCACCCTAATCGTTATTGCAGATTTTCGCATTGGTGTCCAGTTTTGTTCAAACACAATACTGTATACATGAAAAAGGTAAAACAAACAGAGCACAATGAACAATAAATGGTTTGCAAAAATTATGCTCATACAATATCAAAATCCAGTAAGAGGGGCCAATAGGACCACCAAGATAATAGTTGGTTACAATGAGACTTTTTAGGTATAACCTTAAATGGAGAACAGTGACCTGTTCTGTGGTCGGAAAGAGAGTAGACTATCCAAGGTGTCCGTACTTCCAAGAATTTGTCATGGTGATCTGCTAGAATAGATTCCAGCTTCTCATTAATCATATCAAAGTCTAATCATCTCTTGACCTCAGAGAAATCTGGAAAATTCCTCTTTTAAGCCTCATTTACACGTCAGTGTTTTGGTCAGTTACTTTCTTCAGAGATTGTGAGCGAAAACCAGGATTGAAGCCTCCACAGACATACGATATAAGGGAAATTGTAATAAAAATAATAATAATGATAATAACAATATTAATTAGAGATGAGCGAATTTCTCAAAAATTCAATTCGGTCAGTTCGCCGAATTTTTAGAAACAATTTGGTTTGATTCAAATTTATTTGCGGCCATTTGCTTTAAAAACAGCTATTTCCTGGCTGCAGAGATCCTTTATAGTGGTGTAGAACACTGTGCCTAGCAGTAACAGGTATAGGGAGTCTGCTGTGGTAGTGAAATCATACTGTGAGTCAGTATGACATGCAGATGACAGGGGTTGCTCTTAGAATCACTGCATACTTCACTTATTTGGGCAGTCACGAGGCCAAAACTGACCAAATAACTCAAGTATCAACTCAGCCTTACAGGTAGCTGTTAGCGTCAAGAAGAAGCACAGTCCTTTTACACCCTCATCAGCTGATTCCACATAGATGTCTACAGAACCTGTTCTATTAAACGCTTATGCTTATACAAGCAGAGCCCCCCTGACAGAGTGGAGAGGGTGTCAGCAGTAAATTTGTGTTGACATCACAGATTAATTTGCCCTTCCTCTGATCCGTCAGAACAATAACCTCCAAAAAATGGATCCTGTCTGTTAAGGATCTGCCTTCACTTGGTCAGCATTTGGTCAGTAATCCATCAGTATTGCTAAAGCCAAAAAAAAAACAGGAGTGGATCCAAAACAGAGATGACACGTGAATGGAATATTTGCATGTCTTCTGTGTTTTGTACCCACTCCTGCTTTTGGCTACTAAATCATAAGCCAATTCTGATGCAAAATAGGGACTATGTCATGCAGGCCTTAAAGCTGTTACATAGACAGGATCCGTTGTGTGTCTCATTTTTCCTTGCTTCTGACAGATCATAAGAAGGGTCAAATAAATGATGATGGCAGCCGGGCCAAAAGACAAAATAGTGGCCCAGTCATGAAGTGGGGAGGGTGGGAGCAGCATGAGAAGTCCACAGAGTGGCCCTATGACATAGTGGTGAGGTGGCAGCAGCATGAGGAGGCCAAAGAGTGGCACAATGACAGTGTGGAGGTGGCATCAGCAGCATCAGGGGGCCACAGAGTAGCACAATGACAGAGTGTGGAGGTGGCGGCAGCAGCATCAGGAGGAGGCCACAGGGTGGCACAATGACAGTATGGAGGTGGCAGCAGCATCATCAGGAGGCCACAGAGTGGCAAGATGACATAGTGTTGAGGTACCAGCAGCATGGGAGACCACAGAGTGACAAGGTGACATAATGAGGAGGTGGCAGAAGCATCAGGAGATCGCAGAGTGGCAAGGTGACATAGTGTGGAGGTGGAAGCAGCATCAGGAGTCCACAGAGTGGCAAGGTGACATAGTGTGGAGGTGGCAGCAGCATCAGGAGACAACAAAGTGGCAAGGTGACATAGTGTGGAGGTGGCAGCAGCATGAGGAGACCATTGAGTGACCCAGTGACAAAGTGGGGAGGTGGGTGGCAATAACAGTACCAGCTGAAGATGGTGGGTGAAAGAAGGAGCACTTGGCATCAAATGTGTGGCATCAGGAGGGAGGCAGCATCAGAATAGTAGCTGAGGCAGGTAGCCAGAATAAATCGGTCTCTTTTGTCAAAGTGTGGCACCATGCATGATCTAGTCTGATGCATCAGGCATTGGTGGGTGGAAATCCTGGCTGATCCAGGCCTGATTCATCTTGACAAAGGTCAGTCTCTCCACATTTTGGGTGGACAAGCGAGTTCTTCTTGGGTTAACTTTTGCCCCCGCCGCACTAAACACCCGCCCTGATGCCACACTACTGGCCCAACAGGACAACTTTTCCAGGGCCAACTCTGCCAGTTGAGGCCACAAATCCAGTTTGGCTGCCCAGTAGTCCAGTGGATCTTCAATGTGGGGTGGCAGGGTGCTGTCCAAGTATGCCACCATCTGCTGGTTCAGGTCCTGCTCCAGGTCTAGCTGCTGCTGCTGGTGGTGAGTAGTTTCTTCACTAGGCGGGTGAAGAAATCTGTTCATCAGCGACTCTAGACTCAAGTTGCTGCTGATGGAGCTGGAACTGCTCCCATCCCCCACCGCCAACAGATCAGGAGGTAGAAGAAGACCAGAGGCCTTGAGTGAGAGGTAGACAGGAGCATCCTCAGATGAATGAAGAAGGGCCAACTGTGCTATCTGGGCGGCCTGATAATGTTTTGAAAAATTAGGCACTCTGAGGCCACCCTTCAGTCTATGTCTGTATAAGGTGTGCTACCTTAGGGGTTGAATCTTTCCAAAAAAATCGGAGAGACATCCCATCAGTTATATGATTTTTAGAATATGACGCGGAAACGCGACTGGAAGAGCTCTAAAAAGATACAGGAATTTTAGCAAAAAAGATATTTTAAGAGAATTAACTATCCCAATTCAGGAGATGTAGCAGCTCCAAACTACTCCAATTTTAGGGTTACACCTATATATTCCAAATATCCCGATAACCACTGGAGCAAAGTTGTGAGATCAATGATGATATGAGCAACAAATTTAAGGCCTTGGATTTGGCATTTTTAATTGGCAGGCCTGAGACTGCCCTAAACTTGGAAGACAACAGGTTGTCATCTGCAAACAAATACACTTTATGATATACTAATGCAAGCTCATCTCCTTTGATAACAAGGTTGCTATCTATTCAAAGCATTAGGAGATAATAGCCATCCTTGTTGTGTTCCCCCACCGGATAGGAAATAACTCGGACTGAAAGTCCGTATAGCAAACAAACATCTGAAGGTTAGCATACGGCACATGAAGCCAAGTACAGAACTCAGTGGGAAAACCCCAAGGGCTCAACATTGAGAATAAAAATGGCCAAGTCAGAGTATCAAAGGTCTTATGCATATCTAACAAGAGCAGCACGGCAGAGATATCCGTAGTATTGCAAGCATGAATAAGGTGGCCATATGTCTAAAGGTGTCTGGGGTTGGGGCCTGGATATGAAACCCACTTGGTCCTTGTCCACTAATGAAGGCAGAGCAGTATTTAAACATGTTGCTAAAATCTTAGTCAGTACTTTCATATCAATGTTTATAAGAGCGATGGGGAGGTAATTGTCAAGAGGGTCCTGCTCAGGTTTGGGGAGGCTTGTCCTGGGTTTTACTATTAAAGGCCTATGCCTAGGATAGGTCAACACTACTTTTATCGAAAAACTCCTGTAACAGAAATTGGATTATTATCTTAATTTTTCCATTTTGGCATTTTGGTGGTATGCAACTGGTGACCATATCAGTTAGTATTAAAGGAACCTTAAGGTTAAAAAAGAAAAACTGGGGAATGAAAAGCACACTTCCATGGCGACCTCCATTTTATCTTTTTAGTTGCAGATCCACTAATTCTCGAGCTTCTCCTAGATGGCCACCCCGCTTATCAGACTATCTGATACACACTTTGCATTGGCAGCACTTGCTAAAGATTCCAGTGAGAGGGTTGACACATTTCTTCATCACAATCACAGGAATGCTGCCATTTTTCTTTTTCTTAAGAAGCAGTTAAATATATATATATATATATATATATATATCTTATAACCTGTCAGAACTGAACTTACTGGTTGAAGTGGAGAGGCAATTTAAGTTAAATATAAACCTATAGCCATTTGCAGATGACATTTAACTATCCTTCCGCACTAATGTAAGCATGTAACTATCATTGAAATGATTTTCACTTTTTTCAACTATCATTGAAATTGAAGTATTATTTTTATTTTCCATTCTGCATTATTCTATAGTTTTTAAGTTATGTGTTTAAATGAGTTATGCTATGATTAAAAAAGTGAAAATCATACATAATATGGTACATGACAACCAATAAGCAAAGCTAGAATGACAACCATCTAACAAAGCTAGAACTAGACCTGTACCTCACATGGATCCAAAGATCTCTTCATTCATTGCTCCAATTGCTTTTCTAGATTTATTTCAAGCTAGCAGGTCAGGGGACATGCCTGTTGTCAGGGGGCATTCCCTGTCTGCTGCAGCAAATGGCAGCTTAAGGATGGAACTGAGCATGTGCGTCCAACTCAGTGAAAACAAATAAAAAAGAAGCAAACAGCAGGTGGCGCAATTCAGATAGATTTCATTGATTAACTCAGTGACTATACTAAATTTTTAATTATAGGAAATTACAAAAGTATTCAGATCCAGGTGCTGGTTTAATAATTGTAAAATATTTTTTGTGGGACAACCACATTTAATGTACTGATTCAACTGAGCACATAAAGCAAGACATATTATTGCCAGCGATGTGCGGGACGTTCATGACTTGTTTTTTAATATGATAATACGAAGACTTTTTACGGAATTATCGAGTGTTTGCTGGAGTTCATCTCATCACAGTGGATTTGCAAGACACATTAACACAATGTCAGCTCCTATTATGTGGCATGCAGCAGACACCTGTCACAAGCGCTGCCATGTACAGTGTCAAAGCAACTCGCATGGTTCTCGGGCAAGAAAACAGAACGCCACATGTGTTCCTTAATGCTTGAGGCTACGTGTTTAAAGTTGCAGAAGTGATTCCTGACCCACTCTAGCTTTGTGGTAACAAATTACAATTCGGTAATTAGATGCAGTGATAACGATGAAAGACCACACCATCTGACAGAATCAAGTTACAGAACCATAATATACAAAACAGAAATGCTGAAATATGTAAAATTATATATATACAGAATACAAATATGAAATAATTATAGTAGTATAGGACTAGTTGCATTATTTGGATCACAAGAGTAGCATAGAACTCAACAGGGCCACACAAGTCTTTTGTCCTTAACCTTTAGGAGACCGGAGTTTTTTTAGTTTTTGCATTTTCATTTTTCTTCCCTATCTTCCCGGAGCCATAACTTTTTTATTTTTCCGTTCACATAGCGATTTAAGGGCTTGTTTTTTTGCAGGACAAGTAGATGTAGTAGTAAAATTCGGGAAACAAATTCCAAATAGGGTGGAATTGGAAAAAAACACAATTCCGCCACATTTTTATGGGTTTTGTCCCTACGGTGTTCCCTTTGTGGCAAAACTAAGCTGTACCTTTCATTCTCTGGGTCACTACAATTGCAATAACACATATATATAGGTTTTTTATGTATAAATACTGTACAAAAATAGTGTAAAACCTTTTTTTTCACATCACTATATTCTGACCCCCATAGCTTTTTTAGAGTTACATCTGAGCTGTGTGGGGGCTCATTTTTTGCAATATGATCTTTAGTTTTTATTGACACCATTTTGAAGAGTGTGTGAATTTTTGATCACATTCTATTACATGGCAACCGCTGCTAGTTTATAGCTCCTCCCACCCAGCTAGTTACATACACACTCCCCTATCACTGTCCCTAACACCACCCAACTAGTTTATAGCTCCTCCCACCCAGCTAGTTACATACACACTCCCCTATCACTGTCCCTAACAACACCCAGCTAGTTTATAGCTCCTCCCACCCAGCTTGTTACATACACACTCCCCTATTACTGCCCCTAACACCCAGCTAGTTTATAGCTCCTCCCACCCAGCTAGTTACATACACACTCCCCTATCACTGTCCCTAACACCACCCAACTAGTTTATAGCTCCTCCCACCCAGCTAGTTACATACACACTCCCCTATCACTGTCCCTAACAACACCCAGCTAGTTTATAGCTCCTCCCACCCAGGTAGTTACATACACACTCCCCTATTACTGCCCCTAACACCCAGCTAGTTTATAGCTCCTCCCACCCAGCTAGTTACATAGACACTCCCCTATCACTGCCCCTATTTCTGCTTTGACATGTCAATGGACACAACACTACAGGAAAGAGCTGCATGGACATGGTCCCCCCACTAAGAACGAAGGATAGGAACAATAAATGTAAAAGAAATACAGTACTCAAATAAAGCTATCTTCATAAATGATTTTGTTAAATGTGGGTGAGGCAAAGTGAAACATTTTGTAACCCCTTGACAACGAGCACCATATATGTATCCTTATTTAAGTATTAAAACACAAGAAAAACTATATAAATGTGCTTTCACTGTAATTGTACTGACCCATAGAATAAAGGTGACAAGTAAGTTTTACCACATAGGGAATGCTGTAAAAGTGAAAGCCACGGGCTTGCATTTTTTTCCGATTCCACCCAATTTGGAAACATTTTCAGCTTCCCAATGCATTGTATGCAATATAAAATGGTGCCATTAGAAAGTACAACTTGTCCTGCCAAAAACAAGATCTCATATGGCTATGTGAACAGAAAATTTAAAAAGTTATCCTCAGGAAAGGTTGGGACTAAACAACAAAACCACAAAAATGTAAAATCGCTCGTCCTTATGGGATTCAGAAGAGAGCAGGAATATAAATGGCGTGGTGTCACATACTTACCCGTCTGTGCTCACACAGCAGTCCAGCTGCACCATGCTGCTGGTGATACTCTGTTGCTATGGCAACAAGCCCTTCTGACAGTGGGGCTGGTAGACCTATCAGGGAACAGGGACGCTGGTCCAATCGGGCTTGGTGCCGGTGTCACATAAGGTGGGATATTTAAACAGACGACAGTTGCCTGTGATTAGTATTCCTGCCTCATTAGCTAGTTTTGTGTTTGTTACTCTGGATTGCTGACCTTTTGCCTGTTTCTCTGACTTTGCCTCTGTGTTTTGATTTTGCCCTTGACGTGACCCCCTGGTATTTAACGTTGCCTGACCTTGCTTGATATTGGACTCTGTTGGGTATTAGACTCTGCTAGCTTTTGACCTCACCTTTGCCTGTGAAGTTATCTCCTGGCTTCACTCTACTGTATATTTGACTTTGTTTTTGGATTCTGAACCGGTTCTGGTTTTGCTTGCCTGGTTTTGACTTCTTTCTGTCTGACTGGTCTTTTACCCCACTAGGTTTAGGCCCCTGTACTTAGTTAAGTCAGGGACCGTCGGCAAGTTGTAGGCCACCATGTAGGGTGGATAGTGCAAGTAGGTAGGGAGAGTGATGCGAGTGGAGTACAGGGCTGCACTATTTCCTACCCTTCATGACAGGTGATGAGCAGCAGTGACCCTGGTGCAGATTCTGCAAGGGTTTGCTGATTCGCAAAATTAACATGATGGTGTTCGGTATTTTAAACCCTCTAACTTCATTGCAAGTTAACTATAACACGTATGGGGGTCTATACAATATATGTAGCAGCTACTGGCAGAGGTAGCCCCTTCTAGCAATTTGTTTTGCTCATTCATCGGGTGACATAACTGCAACCAACATTTTTAAATTTTTTTGCACAACCAATGAAATATGCGTTTAAGTAAAACACCAAGGGGCACATTTATTAAGACCGGCGTTTTAGTCTTAATAAAGGCCCTGTGCTGGCGGTGGATCCGCCAAAGTTATGAAGAGGCGCTTCCGAGCTGTCTTAAATTTAGACCATTTTCTACGCCTAAAACAGGCATATAAAACGATGAACGAGACAGGCCTGCCAGCCCGTCCCCTTCCCCACCCATGCCACGCCCACAATTTTAGACCTGGCGTGAAATGGGCTAACTCGCAGATAGCGGTGCAACTAACCATTGCACTGCCATCTGCGCCTGAAATACAACTAATTTCAGCATATTTCAGTACAGTAAACGATCCCCCAAATTTTTAAAACTTTTTTCATAGGGATTTTGGCAGTGCATGTCACACACTGGACAAGTTCATGGACAGGGGTACTTATCCTTCAATACAAGCTCTGTCAGATCCCTGTTTGAAAATGACCAAAGACACATGTGACACATAATAATACATTACAAGATACATTTGTCAAAAGTGGAAATATGATTTCTTATTTAACCTTACAATGAAGTTTTTGAATGCTGACACCATATGTCATATAACATATTTTGAACACAATATATAATTATGCTCTCCTTTCATACGTTTATATTTTGCATATACTGTAGGTATACTTTTTAGAGGACATGCAATGCACTAGCTTTGAAGAATTATAAATGAATTGCTTAGAACTCGGCTGAGTCCTAGCTTGCATTTACATTTTGTTGAAAAGATATTTGAAGTAGTTTCAACTTATCAAGAGACCAACCAGGTAATTAAGTCTCTGTAAAACCCTTTCTTGTGTGTATGTAGCTGAAGGAGTCATTATGTACCAGCAGGGATATTTAATGACTACCTTTAATGTATTCTAATTGGTCATAAGGTCTGTACTATAGCCAAAAAAATTAGAATCAAAGTATACAGTCAACATGTGGGTGGGGGGGGGGTCGACACAATTCCATCTGGGGGTCAGCAGTCACTAAAGCTGCCCAGTCAGCAACGGCAGACTTATAGCCTTTATGACTCTCAGCAGGCCCATCTTGATCTCAAGCCAGTGGCCTGAAGTAGACAGTCCAAACCTTTCCCTATTCTTAGCCATTTTTTTGTAACCTTATGTAATATAAACTACTCATGGACCAAATACACATCCATATCATGCAAAGATCCAGATTTCTTTCCTGTAAGATGCAAATTTAAAAGATCACTAACTTTCACACAGCTTTGCATAAATCAATACTACAAGCAACCACAAGAAACTTTGTAATATGTTTTATCAATGAGAAATGTCTACTTCTCCTGTTATCAGCTGTTTACCAGCCCCCACCACCACCACCATCCCAGCTAATTGCTTTTCAATTTGAAAAATGCCATCCAGGATGGATCATCTTTGCAGGAGGATCATATTACACATGGCAATGCAAGTCTATGGAAAGGAAAGGGGGGAAAGTGAGCAGGAACTCAGAGACAGGGACTGACAAAGAGAGACTGCCCAACTACATAGGAATTTTATAGCTCACTGCAAGTGCTTCATGGATGGGAGATATCCACACAGCCTTACATAACTAAGCTAAGCTTTTTCTGTAATTCTTGAGTTACTACTGGAAATAGTGTTGTTTGCTGGGCTAATCTGCCTAGCTCCCATTCACTACTATGGGCGTTAGAGAAAAAACAGAGCAGAGCTGGAAAGGCTGTTTCCATTACACTGGCCAGCCCGACCGTCACGTACTCAGGTTATTCCCATGTCGGACAAGAAAGACTGAGAGGGGAATAGCCCTTTAATAACAATTTTGATATGTGCCACATCTAGTTAAAAAGTATAGATGTTTTTCTACTCAGATATATTGATTCCGACAGCCAATTAATAGTCTGATCTCCAAGTAACTGAAGAATATACTAGACATTGTAAGACCCCCTAATGCAAAATGAGTAAAATTGCACACACACAAGGGGGCAGGATTTATCAAGACTGATGTAAAGTAAAATTGGGTTAGTTGCGCATAGCAACCAATCAGATTCCACCATTCATTTTTCACAGCTCCTTTGGAAGAAGAAAGGTGGACTCTGATTGGTTGCTATGGGCAACTAACGCCGTTTTCTTTTACACCAGTTTTGATAAATCTCCCCCAAAGTGCTAAATACTTGGTACTAAGCAGCAATGCTAATTTTCTAATTACAACCAATAAACGTCATAGGTAGTTCGCATGTCCTACTTCTATCTTTTACTGTAAGCACATTCACTCTGGCTCATAGCTGAGATGAAAGGAGATTAGATTTCATCTGCATTTACAAGGCAGCGCCGAGTGTTTGTTAAAGTGAACATAATGGCAGAAATTAAACTGCATTTTAAGATTCCGTACATGGTAGAATATTGTGTCTACGTGTATGATTAGGATTAAAGGGTATGTGAAATACTCGGACAAATACATTATTTCCATATTTTTTTTACAGAACAACAGGGCATATAGAAGTATAGAGCACCAGTGATAATATGACAGCTTTCATTTTCATTCAGAATCCTCTAAATTCCAAGTAAAATGCAGAAGGACAGTAATTGAGGAACCTAAAAATTAGATTGTTAAATCCATATCATCACTTATGACAGGGAGTGGTTAAACTGTTTGGATAAAGCTGGAGGAAAATCCTATCAAACTAATCTGTAAAAAGTATATCATTTATTATGATCAATTATGAAATGTTAAGTATCTTGCAATGGTTATGATCACACAGCTATCCAGAAAATTGAGAATTTGTCACTCCTTCTCAGGATTCTCCGTCATTCCTTTTCTAGTCCCCCAAGAAGACTTGATTTCTTCTTCCATATACTGCAATGATTTTACATTGTAGCCTATGGGAGATTCACTGGGCTCCTATGGACCCCTATGAAACATTGCTGGCAGGCCTTGAGCACTTCAAAGGGCCCCAGACTGCAATAACATCCAAACAGCTCTCTCAATCTTGGTGCAGGGGAGTCATATGGGGCCCTGGAGCACAGTACTCCTAGGGTTTTACCCTTCAGATGCAGTTGCCACAATTGATCATGGCACGTGCAGGGTTACATTTCTGTGATCAGCATTATCGCCAACCATAGACATTGCCTCTGGGTGTTTGTTGTGTAAAACAGCATGCATCCAGTGCCTCTGGTGCCCGCTCAGCTTCTGAGTGGGCACCATGTTAAAAAAGAAAACTTACACTGTATGTATATAAGGGTGTCCTTAAAGAGTTAACAGGGATGAGGGATGGTACAAAATGATATAAAGCAAAACAGAAGTGTCAATACATGAAATTTATCATACAGCCTGGGTCACTATGATAAAGGGGAGATATCCGTAGACCGTCTGGTTATACAAGCTTACACTGTCTACAGCAAATGTGCCCCATTGTATTCTTATATCTCTTATATATCAGTTGGATGAAGAAATGCATCAATATCAAAAATCCATCAAGTTCAATATTTAATGTTTGCAATACTTGTCCATACATCTTCAAGAGTCATCGGAGGAATGGTTGTCTGGCCAACAACTATCTCTCCTGACTCCCCCATGCACATGCGTGCTCAATTTGGCCGAACGTATACGGCAGGGGTCATCAACCTTTGGCACTCCAGCTGTTGTGAAACTACATGCTTTATTCATTTCACTGCATGCTTTATTCATTTCTATGGGAGTTCTGAGAAGAGCAGAGCAAGTATGCATGCTGGGAGTTGTAGTTACACAACAGCTGGAGTGCCGGAGGTTGCAGATCGCTGGTATACGGTATGTGTTTTAAATGGGAAAATAGAGAAAAGCTGCTTCAGTCACCTCTGGCAGCGGCTCATCTCCCAGGAGAACGCAAGGATTAAGTGTTGACGTTCAAGACACTTGAATCTTCTTTGAGATAAGAGTTGGAAGCTCTACATGCACATTAGATTGTCAGCTGGTCCTACCAAAAACGTTTGGATTCGGCCGACAACAGTTTAATGTGTATGAGGGTCTTTGGATGATCCAGGGGGAAAAAAAATGTACTTTTAGGGCACATTCAGAAAAGCACATCGTGTTTTGCGATCCATAGATGGATGCCACCCGTGTGCCTTCCGCAATTTGTGATACAGAACTGTGACCCAGTATAGAAATGCCTTTTCTTGTCCGTGGACAAGAATAGGACATGCTGTATATTTTTTGTGGGTCTGAATTGTGCAAATGGAAAATCATATCTATAGTTAATCAATGTATAGCCAGTAATTGCAAACCTTTCCCTTGACCCATGTGTGCCGTGTACCAAATAAAGAGGTGCATTATCCAGCTCTCCTTTATGAATGACCTATAGTAGCCGCAGATATTACTTATACATATAATAGCTTTACTTTATATTTCTGTAAACAGCCATGCTCAATAGTCACTGCTATTGACTGCAATTTGAAGTACCGTACTTCTGGAAATAACAGCACTAAAGTGTAAAGTCTAAATGCACTTAATAGCAATAAACCAATTATCTATCTAGAACACAAAAGCCATATCCAAGAATAGACGGAAGAGTAAATATATTTTTGCACTGAGTTCCCTAGGTATACTGTTAAAGTTTTACATTTTGGTCCAGTACAATTCAGAAAAAAAGGCTTTTATAGACTTATTAAGAAAACTTTTCTTTAAAAAAAAATATACATGAGATGATTTGGAGAAATAAATGGAAGAACAATTGTCTACCTTCTCATTATGGCCCACATGTTGATCTTCTCAAAGCCAATACAAAATAACCAAAGCAACTACAAATAGCACGGAATGACAACAGTCCCTAAGAGAATGCTAGCAGGAGAACATAATATCCGTGACCTCTCTCTGAATGCTGACATTTTACTCCCATTTACATCTGATTCAGAGAGGCTACTACAATAAAAACGGGGCGAGTTACCCTTTAAATAGATATATCTCTGTTGTGAGCATGCTAGCTGTTAACCCTGTCGTACAGTACTGTAAGCATATAAAGGAAAGGTTGTGTCATGAAAAATATTCTAAATTTTTCTTAACAACAACCTTGATCTGAATACTTTTGTAATTGCACACAATTAAACATTTTGTACAGCCACTGAGCTATTTAAAGGATAACTGTCACATTTAGACCCTAATTTCAGTTTTCATATATGTAGTTACTAATATGATAATATACCTGAATCGATAACTATTAGACTTACTTACCCCTTATTTAATAAGATTCAGCCCTTAGCAACCAGTCTGCATAAAACTGCAATTTCACTATTCTGTAAGATGGCCGCCCTCAGCTCTGAGGCTAATCCATAGGACGCCTGCAGTGAAGTTAGTGAAGACCAGCTCTGTATAGGGGGTCTTGCAGTGAAGTTCCCAGGTCTGGCAGAAGCCTATAGTCCTTTTACAAGCTCTCCTCTTATCAGATAAGGCTGTCATTTATACACTGAGCAGACAGCAGACCTCCCTGAGCTCTACATTGTCCAGCACTGCTAAGGGAGTGTTTGCCAAGCACAGGCATGTGGAGAAGTTCACACACACAGCCCAGCACTGTTATCTCCTGTCAGGAAGAACCTGGCTTTTTATACATTCCCTTACAATATTGACTCACTATCAGTTCCCAATGCACGCAGCGTGCTCCGTCCTCTATCTGGTAGACAGAAGGAGCATAGCAACCTGATTTTATCTCAGGTAACAATAGCCAATACTGGGGACTTTTAGGTGGCTTTTAGGGGTTATTTATTAAATAATCAGAAATTAAAACAGGGCCAACAAGGTGATATTAATCACCAGAATCCAATAGTAAAAAAAAAATTTGACAGTTATACTTTAATAAAATTTATCGGTATATCGCCACATGCTGTTTGTTCTTTTTCTCATATCTTGTCCACCTCATCGCGGTGGTCACACGCACTCAGTTTAAATCTTCAACTGCCACCAGCCATATCTTCTGTTAAAAGCTGTGGCAGTTACAAGGAAAGACCTACAGTAGAAAGGACACATCCCCTAAAAAAGCAAACTCTCTGAGCTGCCAGCCTAAAATAAATCAAGCAGAGAAATGAATGGGAAGATCTATGATTCCATGTGAGGTACAGGGCTTTACACGCTTTTTGGTTTTGAAGCATATTTGCAGCAGAATCATTGCAGGAATCATTTGCATCTCTATGGTACTCCTCTGCTAGCTACAGCAGTCCCATAGCAATAAAATGAGCAGCAGTGCATGCTCAGCTGTCACTCCATTCATACAGGGGGGGCACAAGACCCCCATTATTGTGATAATTAGGGATCAGAGAAGTCGTGTCAGACTGTTATCCCCTATCCCCCTATCCCCTATCCCCATCCATACAAGGGGCAACAGATTCTCATTCTCACATAGTGGCTGTCAGAGCAGTCGTATCAGACACATTCCCTATCCTGTTTAAATCTCCTAGGCATAAGGCTGAGGTCAACGTTCATTGCTTATCACTGGACAGGTGAGTTGAAAAACATCCAGGAGTAGAAGGAAAAAGGAAGCAACATTTTCTAAATATCCAGATAACTATTCAGTAGGGATGAGCGAATCGACTTCGGATGAAACATCCCTAGTCGATTCGCACAATATTTTGTTTAAATACTGCACTCCGTACAGTATTCATACGAAGTATTATGCGAATCGCCTTCAGATGTTTCATCTGAAGTCGTTTTGCTCATGCCTACTATTCACCTGTGAACATTCTTCTCAATATAGCTAACATTGGGCACTTACCATTATGGACTGAAAGGGTCTGAAGGTGCCCCCCAGCCAGATGTAGATGTGAGATTGGATGTTGGTGGATGTGCCATTAAATGTGTTTGCTACAACCAAAAAGGAATAGGGTCCAACACTGAAGAATTCCCAGTCATAAGCCCCTGAGGTAGGGATTGTCTGATTGACCTCAAATAGGCCATTGCTTGAGTTCCACTTATATATAACACTGTTGATATTGTGGTTGTTGCCTGTTATGATAGAAACATACGTTACATTATTTCTGTATACCATTGACATACATTCAGTAGTCTATATGTTTTTAGAGACAAGACAACTAAGAGTTACGCCACCTACCCTTCTAGATTGCAGATATCAGAACCTAACCATAACCTTCACTAAGGGCTCATGCACATGGCTCAGTTTCATATGGTACCATGAAGCCTCCCTGTACATCCCCATGTCTTGGCTTTCAAATTAAGACATATGGAGGTTTTTTTTGTTTGGTTTTTCTTTTGTACGGCATTCAACAGGGAAAAAAAGTGGTTTTCTTTGATGGGGACTGTAAATGCAAAGGTTTACAGAAGAATTGCTTTTAGTGGTAAATATTTTTTGTAGACACAGAAGCAGATGGAGCCTGCATGGTTGAACAAGGAGGCCATATTGTTTTGTACACTGCCCTATGGGCTAAGTGCCAGAGTGTGCATGAGCCCTTACTTGCACCAAATTTATCAAACGTCACAATTTGTTTGTTGTATCCTTATACCTAACACTTTTGCCTAGAAACTCCAGTGTTTCTACTCCCCGCACCTACTCGAGTGACTTAATTTTCTTCGTTGTGACTTTTTACAAAATGTTACAGTAACATATTTGCCAACCACTTTTCAAAACTGAAAACACCCCCCCTATTTTGCAATATTTTTTTTTAAGCCAGAATTCTGAAGGGCAGGGCATGATTAATTCCCTAAACAATATATTGGATCACATTAATAACTGAAATTGTTCACATCTTTATGAACTGTTCTGATCGCAGAAATTTATATTAACCATAATATATTGGTATAAATGGAAGAAAAAAAAATTCCATTAACTTTTTGATACAATTCAGTTACCCAGATGAATTCTGCTCTTATTGAGGTTTTGGCCTATCGCCATTGACCTCCATAGAGGAAGTTAAAGCTATGTATGCCAGTGACCTTGTGCAAGTGTTATTATGGTTTTCTGTTCTAATAACTAAAACTCTATATTTTAGTTACTCTCTGCCAAATTTTCAAAATAGGAAATTTGGAAAGTTGTCATAACATTTCCATATGTGGTTAACAGTAGAAATGTCAAATTATGCCATTTGTCTTCCATAGTTGTAAGGGGGTATAGTAAGTAGACAATCATTTCAAAATATATGTATAGTATGGATAGCAGCTAAATAAAGCATGCCTTAGAAAAAGAAGCTTAAGCAAATGCTGCACTGTATACAAGTTACCTAAAAAGTGTCCGCTGGGTGTTTCTTCAGGCAAGTTTCTGTTACGGGACCTGATTTCAACCACACCCACCTAGGCTTGATTAGAAACAGTTTGCATATAAGTCAACTTTGGATTGGAGGAGTTGCTGCCAAGATCATAGGACCTTGCCTGCTGAAGAAACACCTGACGGACTCTTTTCTCAAGTGTGCTTTGTTACTGCTGCTACACATGATGGGGCCAATTTACTATTGAAAAAGCACCAGTTTTTTTGTGCAGTTTGTACCAACTGTTTAACTGTTTAACACACTTTTCTAACCACCGGTGGAACGCCACCGGTGGAATTTTGGTGTCAGCGCCAAAATTCCACCAGCAATTTGTGTCATAGGAACAGCCCCTTACTGTTAGACAGTATAAAGAATCTATTTCCCTGCTGTCTCCACAGTGAGTGGCAAAAATACTACAGCTCTGAAACTCGTACAAAATTTTGGTGCACAGACAATTTTTTTGACTCATGGAAAATTTATTTTGGTGCACAGACAAATTTCTGGCTAATGGACAGAATTCTGGCCTAAATCTGGGGCAGGATTTAACATACTCCAAGTTTATAGGTCTATGTACCAGAATAGTAAAATTCTTTAACATTACAACTGTGATTCATATTCTTAGACAGAGTAAAGTGTGACAATATTAGTAAATATGCCCTGATGTTCTGAAATATCACTCTACTCCCTATATTGTGGTTCTAGCATCTGTAGGGTTGCCAAAAGTGATAACTGGTTCCTTTTAGTAGGAAATAATTGGCAAACCAGTGAACTTTTTTGTCACAGTGTATTTCACTGGGTCACGGGTTGCCGTACGCACTCGATTTTGTAGCTCTCTGGCGTACTAGCTGCAGTGGGTTCCATGTAGGCTAGTTACCACGACCTACATGTAGTTGCAGCAGCCTGTCTGTGAACTTCTGCTTGTCTATGCATGCTCCCCTCCCTGTTGTCTCGGTGCTGGTTGGGTTAATGGTCTGGTCTTGGTGTGTCTGCAATGTGTCAGATGGCCTTGTTATCTTCCGGTTTATGAGCTGTGGGTTTGAGTGTCAGTCTTTCTCCAGCTTTGCTGGGTGTAGGATCTATGCACCTGACCTGGGATATTAAATTTTCCCTGTCTGTGTGGTCACCTAGTGAGACATCAAGGTCACTTTATACTGGTTATGTTTTTGTGGTGCAGCTGTCTGTTCTCCCATGGACTAGTTCCACATGGGGAACAGGCATCTGCTAGTCCGGTTCTGTGTCTTGTTGTGCAGCTCTGTCTGTTCTCCCAAGAACTGACTCCGCACAGGGAACAGCCATCTGCTAGTCAGAGGTTATGCCTTTGGTGAGAGGGCTTCTGAGTTCTCCGGAGAGAGGACATATAGTCTATGTGTGCAGCTCTGCCTGTGACCACCATGTGTTGTTCCACATGGGGTCCAAGCATTAGCTTGGCTGCCTGTTTGGGCAGCTGTGCCTGCGATTGCCATGTGTAGTTCCGCATGGGGTCCAGGCATCTTTTTTTTTTGCCTGTCTGGGCAGCTCTGCCTATGACTGCCATGCATCCGTTCTGCATGGGGTCCAGGCATCTGTTTGTGTTCTGGTTCCCATTTTTCTTTTCTGAACTGTGTCCTGTGCTGTT
Source organism: Bufotes viridis (assembly GCA_033119425.1). Taxonomy (NCBI): domain Eukaryota; kingdom Metazoa; phylum Chordata; class Amphibia; order Anura; family Bufonidae; genus Bufotes; species Bufotes viridis. The sequence goes on from CM065595.1 coordinate 108,824,260, forward strand.
ATGTTTGGGTTCCAGTTCATGTGCCTTGGTTCCAGTCCGTTGTTTGTGTGGACTGCTGGTACTTGCAGGTCTCTGCAGGTAAGTGGCCAAGTGCACCGGGACCATCATGGAGGTGTGACCAGTGAGCCCTTTGCTAAGTTCATTCCTGCCATTAGGGGCTCTGTGAATAACGGGGCTCACTGAGTCTTTGCCCTCTGGATTAGCCCCAAGTCAAACCAGTGCACTTGGTCCAGGGGTATTACATGCCTGAATCTGTTAATAAAGTATTCGTTTTTGATCCTTGCTTTGTCTGTCTGCTTGCCTTGGTGTGTTATGCCTAGAACATGACATTGTTACTTTCTAAATCGCCTCTTTTGCACAGGAAAAGTACAGTGCCAAAGCCCACTAAAATGGTATTGTTAAAAAATACTTGCATCACTTTATTACTTAATATACCATAATATACGTACCATAAATACAAATTAAAGTGTTTTTCCAGGACTTAGATATTGTTTAATCCTCAGGATAGGTCAACAATATCAGATTGTTAGGGGTCCAACAACTGGCACCCTACCACCATTGCCTGCAATTATACAGTGAACTTAGGTGGAAGACCAAGGCTTCATCCACTGTGTAGTGACCGTGCCATGCTACTCCAGCACCCAAAATTACACAATGGTCAGAACGGTTCTATCCCCTATATAGTTTCTGGCGCCAGTGGCTACCCGAAACTGGCAATTGGTGGGGGTATCAGATGTGGTCTGATATTTATGACCTATCCTGAGGAGTACCAGAAACCCCTTTAAGTTTCCAATATATATACAATAACACAATTTACATTTACATTACCTTCCCTGTGATTGGCAACAGCTAAGAAAGTATCTCCGTCTATGTGAAAGGCCTCCCAGTCACGGGCACTGTATGTGGGTATTGTCTGATACCGAAGAAATTTCATTTTCTTTGGGTTCCATTTGTAAATGACTGACAGCTCCTTCCCATCTTCATTCTTTTCAAAGTTAGCCAAGGCTAAAAATACCTTAATAGGAAGAAGGAACAAAAAAGTATTTCACCATGAATTAGACTGAGAATTGAATTATACAGAATAAGACATGATCATCTTAGATATCTTTGCTTCCCACACAGCCAAGCAACCTCAAATTAAAGCTACCTTTCCTTCCTTCTTCTATTACCATCACCTTAATATGACTCTGATAATGTGTAAATTAATGGAATCCTGCTAATTAAAGGAATATTAAAATTCAGCTTCTTAAAGAAAGGTCTGCGGTCAGGTTTGGGCTTTATTTAATCTTTCATAGTACAGATGCTAATAGGTTTCAAGATTTAAAGAGAGACTTATGAAAATTAGTTATTTCATAAGGGAAAGTTATTACAGATCATTAGTGGAACAAAGAATTGCAATGCAAGGTTAACAAAAGAGAATAAGAAAAACCTCGGTAAGGACTATTATAAAGTTTAAATCAAAGATACTTGGTTGTCCTTCAGGTTGTTGCCGTTCAGCTGCGGTTACATTTTGGCATCATCGAAAGCACATCTATGTGCATGCTGTAGCTTACCAAGAAAAGATCTGCATGCTATAAGTTTCATTTAGCTCCTAATTGTTGTAACTTAAAGAAGATCAGCAATATACATGGCTGTGAGCATTTTTTTTATATTCTTCATCATTTGGTATTATCTCTTTAGCAAATTTTGTAGCAAAATCTGTGCAGTCACTTCCATCATGTGGAGGTCCAAACCATATGTAATTTAAAGCTAGAGATGGAATCCAGCATATTGTAAACTGACGCGTTTCGACCGACAAGCGGTCTTAACCCTAGAATAAATATACAGACACATACCCTGCTTATATATGGGCTAAGCCAGCCCACCATAGCATGCACACAATCAGCACACATATGGACTAATTAATGAGGAGGGCTTTATGTGCATGGATACTGTTCCTATTGAAGTGAGCAGGACTCCAATACTGTGGAAGCAGATCAACCATTGTGTTTATTATTTATTTGCTGTTGCTTAAACAGCACCATCATATTCTGTGCTCTTGTGGGGGCACTATGGCTTCAATGTTGTGGGAGCACTAATATGTATGAGCCTCTCGGCTCTTCCTGGTGGCAGCTGTTAGAGGAGAGAAGAATCAGACAGCCAGACCCGCTCCTCATTTAGTACACAAGAATGCTCGGCCTAGTTAAGTGTGTATATTACTGGGGCATTGGGAGAGACAGTTATCAGCCAAATAAACATTCAGCTGACAGCTATCTGAAGTATAGCTGGAGACAAAGGTTTTTCTGGAGTATAAATCTGATAGGTGGGGGTCTGACTCTCCTGCGATCACCTGTTTTAAGAGGATGCAGTGCTCTGATGACCCCTGAAGCCTGTTCCTAGGCCAGTGAATCACGTTTATTGGTCACATGGCCTATTTGCAGCTCAGTCCCTTTCAAGTGAATGGGATTGAGCTGCAATACCAAGCACAGCCCCTATACAATGTACGGCGCTGTGCTTGGTATGCTGAGAGAAGGCCACATTTTTCACCGGAGTACTGCAGCCCCTTAAAAAAGCTGATTGACGTTGGTGCTGGATGTCGGATCTCCACCAGTCAGATATTGATGACCTAACCTGATGATAGGTCATTAATATTGAACTCCCGAAAAACTCCTTTAAAGGGGTCATGCACTTTGGACAGGAGACATAGTGCAAACCCCCACCTCCTGGGCAGACCTGCTTACCTATGCTGGCTCCTGCTCCTCCACTCACTGGCCTCTGCTGCTCCGTATGGGTCCCTGAATGTAAACTTAGGGTTTAATGCCGCTGCAGCTGTGACGATGCTCATGTGATCAAAGGGGACTAGGTCCCCGCTGCAGCCGGAGATTGCGTCAAACTGGAAGTTTACATCCAGGGACCCAAGCAGAACAGTGGAGGCTGGAGAACAAAGGAGCCAAGAGCCAAGAGCCAGCATCGGCAAGTAGGTAAGTATGCTTCCTTTTGCTGGTCTGACCAGGAGGGGGGATTTGCCAACCCCCCCTTAAACAAACCTGCACAGCCCTTTTAAGGTTTTAAAGGGTTTGTGCATGAATCTTGATTTTGATCAGATCAGATGATGGTAAACTTTTGTTTAAATGTCTGCAACAGGTTGTCATAAGGATCTTATACCTACCTGAAGATCAATATATCTGCAAAAGCCAATATGCAAATCAACACTCTCACTGCCCATTCTTCAGCTCTTGAAGGCAAACCATCATCAAACACTAGATCTCATTTTTAAGTTCTATAAACTATTAAGGTCTCTCAAAGCCAACTGCGCCAAAACCAACACCCATTGCAGAGAGCATATGACTCTGTAGTCCAACTGCTCATCGCCTGCCAGGCAGCATTAAAGCAGCTTTACATGCCATTCTGAATAACATATCCTAGATGGTGTTTACCTAGGGTTTACCAGCTTTGCTTTCTAAGACTTGTGTGTAAAAGCCTAATAGAATTAAGATTGCAAAGTCTGAGAACATCTAATGTTTGTTCCATTTAACCCTCATTGTATATAAAAATGAGATTCCTTAGTAGTTGATACCTTTTAATGGTTAACTGAAAAGATGATGACAAAATTGCAAGCTTTCGAGACTACTCAGGTCTAACCTGACCTCAAGCCTGACTTGCTTGCAGTTTTGTCATCTTTTCAGTTAGCCATGAAAAGGTATCAACTTCTAAGGAATCTCATTTTTTTAAAATATTTTCTATTTATTGGATAACATGGTAGAAAGATATATTTTTGACCCTCTTTATAGAGAGTAGAATGTCTACTGCTAATACCAGGGAGTGAGGAACAGCATTTATACAAGAATGAGACTGGGGCTTCCTCCTTTGTCAGGACCAAGCTTTTTGGCCTCCTATTACTATTTCCCAAGTTGTATTATTTCACTTTATTTCAATCTAATTTCTTTAGCTGAAAAGTAATTCAGGGCCGTTACAGTGAATGTCTGAACTGTTATATTTTGTTAATAAATATTATCGAGCTGTTTTAAAACATGAGGCTCCTTTAAGATCCGTTTCTACACATGAGTGAAACAACAGTCACAACAACATGACAGGAAGAGGTGGGAACAGAAGAACCACATAAAGCGCCAGTGCTGAAAACCATTAATCATACAGCCGAAAAACATAAGAACACATGTTGGAAATGTCAGATGGAATGCCACAACAAAAAAAAAAGTTAACGTTTCAATCTATCACCCACAACTAATTACATGCTTTCTTATTTATGTCCTTAAAGGCTCATTCTCACGAGCAAGACCTGTCTGGGTTGTATTATAATTCTGCAAGCTGCATGCCAATTTATAGTTTGCTTCTGCAGATATTCAAAGGCCTCATTCACATGCTTGTATTTGCGGTCCGCATCCTATCCGCATTATTTGCAGATCGCACACGGACCCTTTTATTTCTAGGGGACTGCAAAAAAAGCGTACAGAACACAGATGTCATCCGTGTGCTGCCTGCATCCGGTCAGCTGGGCTGAAAATTATAGTACATGTTATATTCTTGTCTGTTTCACGGACAAGAATAGTCATATTGACAATGGGGCCCACAATAAGTGCAGGAGGCAAATGGCCGATATCCACATTTTGAGGATCTGTGATTTGTCCAACCAGATCCAGAGGTTAGTGTATGAAACTGCTGTAAACAAGGAAAACAAGCTACTTCTCATCTTAGTTTCCATCATCACCATCATCACTCATTATTTGTAAGGAACATAACAGAACATTACACAATGCAGTAAAGCTGCAATATAAAGAATAAAGAAGACTTGGTCTAAAAGATACAGATGTTCATATCAGGGGTGAAACTATCATTCATAGGGCCCAATAGCAAAATAGGATGGGGCCCCCACCACCTAGTTTAAGAAAGATAAAACAACAGCATAAAGAACAATAATAATGGTATCTATAGTAGCACCATATATCCAAAAACCCACATTATAGCAAAAAAAACACCTAATTGCTATTCACCGCCAAAAGGTACAATTTTCTTGCAACAGGTAGCCCTCCCCCTTCAACCTCTGGTCCCCTATGGTTGCTATGGCTTTAATGTCTTTTCCAACGTTACTTTGCATTACAAGTTTTTCTGTAAGACTGTTTTCACATATAATGGAGATGGCTCATGGCAGAAACTGACTGAAATTCACGACAAAATGCACGTATCAAATGCAGATTTTGCTGTAGATGTTGGCACAGTTTTTTCCCCTAAGTTATGTTAAACTTAGGCTACATTCACTTCTCCGTTAAGGAGATCCGGTTGTCTTATACAGCACAAACGCCAGCTGTAACCCGGACAATAAATTGTTGCAACGGTTTTTGTTCAGCCGAAACCCAGCATTTATGTCGGCAAATGGCAGGATCACCGATGGATCTCATGGTGGTGCAAAATAATTTAGTGGGAAAATACAGTGAGGTCCGGCGGTGATCCGGCCACTTTCCGGCATAAATACTGGGTTTCGGCTGGACAAAAATTTAAGATCTGGCAGACTGCTCTGTGCCAGAACAGCCTGAAGGATCTCCTAACAAAGATGTGAATGAGGTCTTACCTGGCAGTCCAGCCCCACCTCCTGCTCCTATCCTTTGGCTGGACCTAGCTGTTGGGCCATCTCTGACATTCTCTGTCACTTCATGCAGACTGAGGCCTGTTTGCTAGCAAAGCCTTTCCACCTGGATCTGTAGGGTGCATATGCACACTCCCTCTGGCTCCTAAAGGGCAAGTATGTACCCTAATCTTTACCAGCTAATGGCTGGCAACCCCGGGGTTCCTCAGGCACCTTCCCCTGTCGGAAAATGCCTGAGTAATAAAGTTCTTTAGCATGTTAAGCCCTATGAAAAGGTTTTCTGTTCTACTGTCTGCCCATGTACTGACCTTTGCCTGTTTCCCATATCATTGCCTGATCTGACCTGTGCCTGTTACCTCTATGGATCCTTACTGTCCCATGATCAATTAGGTCTGCTCTACTAGGACATTTCACAGCTGTTTTATTGAGACATTTTGCAGCAACACTGCTATTGAATACAACGTCTGATATTGCCTGTCCATTAGAATATTTCCCAACGGTTCTCATTTGCAATCTTGAGTCACTGGCTTGTCAGCTATTTACCATCAAGTGTTTGATACGTTAATATTTATTGTGATTTAACTATTACTATATTTGCGTTTTAGGCATTTTTATTAGTATTTAATAAATAATATTTGTGATATATTGTTTTCCTGAGCTCTCAGATAATTGAGTGCCCCTCCTTTACTAGATTATTTTTTCTTTTGGAGTTGGATGATTCCAGAGCAGTGCACCTAATCCATAGGAGTTTCTCAGATAAGCCACTGATCCATATACCCACCTGTATGGATCCTGCCTGCCCTGACCTTGGACCTATTACTGTGTTGCACATACTTACCCTTACTACAATTTTGCCAAACCCCTCTGTGCCCTGCACCAGTGTCTGTATCACCCATGGGTCAGCTGTTAACCTCACAAAGATTATGCTGGTGGTAGCGGCTTGGTGGTTCCCTTACTGCAAATTCCAGATCCCTGCATAGGGCTAAAGGGTGTATACCAGGGGACTGCCAAGATAAACCCAAATCCAGATCTGTTGTTTAACTCACCCACTGCCATAATACATAGCAAATCCATATGAAAAGAGAACAGACTTTTGGAAATCAACAACATGCCCTTAGGGGCATGTGTCATCTGAAATTATCTGTTTAAATCAAGTTTTCAAGTTAAACATGTTTTTAGGACATTATGGTGTTTTGTTTTTAAAACAAAATTTAATGTTCTTTGAAAAAAAAAATCTGAAATTTTGGAGAGATTATGTCTGACCATTCAAGAGAGTTAGGGTACTTTCACACTTGCGTTATTCTTTGTCGGCAAACAGTTCCATCAAAAGGCTCTATGCCGGAAAAGAACTGATCAGGCATATTCCCATGCAATCTGAATGGATAGAAATCCGTTCAGTTTGCATCAGTATGCCTTACGTTCAGTCACTGTCAAGCGTTTTGGCCGGACATAATACCGCAGCATGCTGCGGTATTATGTCCGTCCAAAATTCCGGATCAGTCGCAGGAATGCCGGATCCGGCATTAATTTACATTGACTTGTATTAGTGCCAGATCCGGCATTGCGAAACAACTGAAGGCAAAACTGTGAAAAGGAGTGCAGGACGGATCCGTCCATCCGCATGACAAGCGGAGAGACGGATCCGTTCTTGCAATGCATTTGTAGATGGATCCGGATCCGTCTACAAATGCTGTCAGTTGTGACACTAAATGGCGGATCCGGCAGGCAGCTCCGACAACGGACCTGCCTGCTGGATCACACGAACGCAAGTGTAAAAGTACCCTTAATGAGGTTGTGGGAATAAACACAGTAACCACCTGACAGGCCAAGTTACAGAAATAGCCGTGCAGCCAGTGCCCCACTGTTTTCATAACTCCCATAGCAGTAGATAGGAGCTACACAAACAGCCTGGCACAGAAAGCTTCACTTTTTCTGTAACTCGGACGTTAGCTCTCTATGCTACGCTGTTTGCATTGCTCCCATTCACTGCTGAGGGAGTTATGGAAACAGCAGAGGGCCGGCCGCTCAGATAATTCACCCATCCACCCCTGGCCAAAATTTACTGTGGCTATTTCAATCTTGGCCATGAAAGACCAAGATGGGATAACCCCTTTAAGAAAAAATAGTAAGTGCATCATGTGTACTATTGACAGTAAATAATTACATAAAAATCGGTGGTGGTGGGCATTATTATGGTAAGTGTATTTAGGGGACTGCCAAATTCTTTCCCAGATTCTATCACAGTATTTCCTGTATAGCAATGGTCAGCAAGACCAAAGAAAATGATGGACTAATCAATATTGTTCCCAAATGGAGGGTAAACAGCAAAAAAAATTTCTTTACTTATCAGTTATTTGTGTATTTGGAAATAAAGTGAATGAAACAAAGCTCAATTAAAATACAACACATTTCATGCCCATATGGGCACATCTTGGTATGGACACAAAATACATGTTTTTTTCACTGATCTCCTTTTGTTTGCTTCTTTGCAATGCACATTTTACAGTTTTCTACATTATGGGCTGTCTCACCACATGTAATCTCTCTCCAGTGTGGCTCCTAAATCTCATATGTGGTCGCTCTTTTAGCATTTTTGAGTTCACCATTCAGCTAATACATAGATGGCTAAAGTCTACCAGAGTAAAAACCGCTGCTTGCTTGCACTTTTCCGCTCTGACTCATATGGGGGGCATAGGCCCTCTTTTATGGTGCCCATATGTTCCAATAAGGCATATGAACAGGAAATATTGTGATGTGAAATGTTATGAGGATTGGTAACTAGTAAATAAGGTTACTGGCTATTAGTTTACTCCCATAGTGTTATTTCAGTTTCCAGGAAAAATCCATAAATGGCTGTTTGACCCTTGCAGAACGACTAATTATATAAGGGATGGCATTTATCTGATTGGTTTGACGATACAGACTTTTGCTGCTGGCCATTAGAGTGTTCAATAGACTCAACACTAAGATAAATAAAGTGATACTTAAGTCGTGTACAACTGAAGAATAATTGAATTTGTAATATTTATCTAATGATAATGTACTTGATTAATCCATGATGAATCCATAACTGATGACTGAACAGCTCTGTAGGAACATCTATTAAATAAAAGTGAGGTGGGGGTTTACGGATAATCTAAGGATCTTACTAACTCCCCGCACCACCACCCTAGGACCGTTTTAACACATTGATGGGCCCAGTGCAAAGGTCTTTTGAGTGATCCCTAGCAGTACACAGATTTATTCAGTGGACAATAGTGCAGCTCACTTTCTTCAAGCCACCCAATCTCATAGGGCACCATAGCAAAATTTTGTAAGAGTCCTCCACCCCACCCTGTTTGTCAATACACGTGCATCAATCCCTCCCACTCAATGCAGAAAGCAAATCAAAACCCATATATTTCAGAATTTACATTTTTTTTTTTTTATAAAAAAAAATTGCAATAAAAAAACTCGCCATTTAACTCACCCTCTTGATCGAACTTCTTTGTCGGAAAACGTGGAACAGGTGCTTCATAAATACTCACTCTGAACACCATATTTCTCAATGTATTTCCACCGGACAACTGGCATAAATACATTGATCAATCTCCTGCTTCCCATCCTATATTGCAAAGCTGTCTGCCTGCAGCTACCACTAGGGGGAGCTCAGAGCATAGGAGTTTATACAGTTACTGTAATAATCTCTGTACTGAGATCCCCCTAGTGGCAGCTGCATGGAAATGCAGTATGTTCAAAAGAGGTGGAAACCCAATGAAACAACGTCCAAAACAATGAAATATTTTACATGTCCACCACCAAATACCATTCTCTTATGGCTGAATGGGTCCTTCCTGAAATCGATACAGCTATTATTGGGGATGTATGCCATAATCATCATAAAACCGTCTGCGCAAAGCATAGCAGAACCAGGTTTGACAGACTAAAATGTCTAATACTTCTCCAATTTAGACAAATTGAAGGATTACCAAACACCAAGGAGTATGATTATAACAAACTATACCTACCTACATGGCAAGAAAAGTGGAAATAGGCAGTTTGCACACTAAAAATATACTTCTTAAATAACCTAGGGCACTAGAGCGACACTTTGTCGTGGTGCGAATTCATGCCCATACTGTATTTACTAATGTATCTGCCCAAAAAACTGTTGAATAAAAGTAGTGCAAAATGACGAAAATCTGCGCAATTTGCCACATGTAGGGTTTCTACACTTTTTTCCAACAAGGGGATGGATTTGGGCAGTGTAAAAGCTCCATAATTTTGGCTCAATCCTAGCGTCAAAATTTGGCCCAAAGTAAGCCAACCAATAGTTGGTATAGAATCAGTGAAAAGTGTTTTATTCATCATCCAGCCTGAGCCCTTATGATAAATCTGGTGTAGGTCTAGACCGCCTGTCCAAGCTGGAAGGTCCCATGCTACTTCCTATCCTATTGCAGTTGTATCACAGTCACATTTATTCCAGGATTTTACTGCAGCTTCAAAGAATATAATTCCTTAGGTAGTCCTCTATCGTCACATGGTTAACTTAAGGGGCAAGGGCTCCAAAACAGCTGTCTATATATGTGTTTCTCTAGTTTGGCGGGTATTATTTAATTTGCATACAATTTCACATGGTGCTTTGCCTGAAAAATAAGCTTCCTCACACCGCTGTGTCTCTTCAATGAAAAATAATACCTCTCCTGAGCATTTCGTCCAGCCGCCAGTATATGCTGCTCTGTATTAGAGCAAGAACCCCAAAATAGTTTGCATACTTAAAATTCTAGTAGGGGGTCATTTATCAAACTGGTGTAAAGTAGAACTGGCTTAGTTGCCCATAGCAAGCAATCACAGTCCACCTTTCATTTTCCAAAGGAGCTGTCCAAAATGAACGGTGGAATCTGCTTGGTTGCTATGGGCAACTAAGCCAGTACACCATTTTGATAAATGACCCCCCTCCCCCCCTTTTTTATATATTTTTCCATAAAAAGCTGGGTGACAGTAAATATGGCTACCATGACAGCACTCATGTTGGTTGTCACTCAGCTTTCCTGGAGGTCTGATTAAGGTATTTATGCACTAATATGAAATGTTAATGCATCCAATGGTTTGACTGGGAGTCATTTTTCATGCTGCCAGTTAACCATATCCTTGCATAACAAAACCGACGAGATGCACGTTGTCCTTGTGATGTCTCATTCTGCCTAACGTTCTCTGCCTCAGACTCTTTTCTGCGACACCTCGAGGTCACGCTGTCTCCTACACCGAAGGGCTCGCTTTTTTTTATACACTCTGAATTCTCTCTCGTTTTCTCTGCCGACACGAGCAAGATGACAACTTCCCAGCTGGTAGAACATAAGCCCCTGACACAGCTGTTTATATATAAAGTGGTAATTTATTCCCAGCATGTCCTTGCCTGTACTTCATACCTCCTGGGGTGTTTCATAATCGCACCAAAATCTTTTCATCATTTCTCTTGCTTTATGTTCAAACGACATAAAACAAACTGTACAGTGGCGGATCTGCTCGGCACCTAGGTTTATCAAAACATGTTTCCCACAGAAGATAAGGCGAACATGACAAAGTCACATCTGCAAATGCTAGAAAAATACGCTCTTTAACAAACGCCGACATCCCCATTGCATATTGATTCTATCGGGGGCAGAATCTTGTCTAAACCAACCGGGAGTAAATTCTTTTAGAATTTAAAAGCTAGATATTTGCCCAGGATAATGCAAGGCACGGAGCAGACGTCCTAGAGGTACAAAGGATTATAATTCCATATGGGCTAGTGTTTTCTTACTGTACCTTCGGAATGTCGTTAAACTCACCTTGAAAACAGTTAAAGTTTGGTCATTATTAGTCACAGACTCAAAAGTTTATAATATTAAAGATAAGAGACACATTTATAATCTGCATACAGACGAAAGATATTCGCTAGGACAAACTCCACGTCAGTCTTACAGTCCATACAGAATGCTAAGGTAAGGTAGCTGTACCAGAATTAGGGAGTTTCAGATGATCATGATCTGTTGTAATATTCTGAAAAAATAGATACCGGCACTAAGATGCCTATGGGGAGTTAGAAGACTAGATGCCGAGCTCCAGCTATACTGCCCCCTCTCTCAGAATTTGGGGCTGCGTTAATCTACTGGCTCAGTGGCAGCGCTCCTGGAGGAGACTTCTGTCAGTCTAATTCACTCTCTCACTCTTCTAGCTACCTCTATGCACCTTAAAATAACCCTGTTTTAGTTGTGTCATATCCTGTGGCTAATGGCATATTTTCAGCCGTTTTTTTCCGCAGCTAATGCTAATGGAATATAATTACATAATAAGATATAGTGAAAAATAAAAGCATCGACAGCAGTTCAACCTATTACTATTAGGGCTCCTCCACACACTTTAACTGTTTTTCAACATTTTAAAATGCACGTAAAAGCATTTTTTAGGATTTTGTGTATGCATTTTAGAGCTTCTATAGAGAAGCCTATGGAAAAGAATTCAGAAAAAAAACACTCAAAGCAGCACTGAAATGCATAAAAGCACTTAATGTGAAATCAACCTTACTATAGTAAACTATGAGGCACAAGGGTGTAGCTGGAGTGAAGGGGGGGGGGGGGGCGGTGTAACAAGCCGCTGTTTTACATGCATAAAAGGTTAGGGCAGCGAACTGCTCCTTTCACCCAGGTGAAGGAAAGCCTAGACACGCTCTGATGAGGCAGAGAGCATCCAGTGAGTTGTCAGGAACATGCATTTTCAAGAGCAGCCAAAAGGGACGGAGTATGTTTCTGAAGAGCAATAGGTAGGTTTTTACATTTAACCAGTTAAGACAACTAAAAGAAAAAAATGAAGAAATTCTACTAAATACATCAAAGGGATTTTCAAACTCTTAACGCCAATTTCTTAACTCATCATGATATCCCAAAACAAAATCTATTAAAAAGCAATTGAAGGTGTTTGCTTAACACAATAAGTTTAGATAATATGTCTCATCAAGCATGTGTGCTAACTCTACTACATCGTATTCTGGTATCCTTATTGATCAACTGTTTGAAGAGGACGCAGTGGCCTAGTGGGCACTATGACTTCTTCTTCGGGCACCAATGTCACATTCATTGGTCACAGCATACCAAATATAGAGCTATACATTGAACAGTGGCTGCGTTTAGTATTGTAGCCCAGGTCCAGTCACCTGAATGGGACTGAGCGGCATATAGGCCATATGACAAATAAATGTGACGTTACTGGCCTAGGAAGAGGCCGCAGCACTCACCGGAGCGTTGTGGCCTCTACAAACAGCTGATCGGTAAGAGTGCCGTGAGTCGGACCCCCACATATTAATTACTTATTCTGAGCACACGACATCAAAATTGTACTCTATGACAACCTCTTTAATTCATAATTGCATTGCCTTCTTCTTCATACATCCCTTCAATAATGTATTTTACATTAATTTTACACATTTTTCCTACTAACATATTATAAATCAAACTAGTGGCTACAGCTGACCATAGACACATTACCTACTATGAGTGTACCTAAATGATCATTTCTGACTAACGTTGGTAAAATAACTCCATGCACACCTTACTCATTCCCACACTGCTCTTGTTCTGATGTTTCCAGGTTTCCCGCCAGTCTCTGCTTCCTGGTCCCTCTCGGCACCCAGGAAATGACTGTTCAGTCAGTCACTGACCACAGTGGTGACCATCCTCAGCAAGTAATTGGTCATTTCCTGTTCAGAGGGGCCATAAAGCAGGGATCGGTGGGGGTCTTTGAAGTATTTGAAGATCGGTACATATTTTACACTATGCTGAACCTATAAAACAATGTAAAGGATGGAGCAACCTCTTTAAACATATTATCTCTCAGTGCTACACCTTTTAAAATTGGCAAAAAGGTGAGAAGGAAAATAAGTACATCCTTTACCAAATCAGGCCTAACATATTATGAGAAAAAAAGGAAACGATGAACATAAGGGTACTTTCACTCTAGCATGAATGTTTTCCAGTATTGAGTTCCGTCATAGTTGTCCTAATGCATTCTGAATAGAAAGCAATGCGTTCATTATGCATCAGGATGTCTTACGTTCCGTCACTTTTACGGTATTTGGCCGGAGAAAATACCACAGTATGCTGCGGTTTTTCTCCAGCCAAAATTTCCAGAACATTTGCCGGATTGCCGCATCCCGGATTATTTTCCATTGAAATGTATTAATACCAAGTGTTCGGGAAATTGTCGCATTGACGGATCAGGTTTTCCGTTCTGCGCATGCGCAGACATTTAAAAATGTGAAAAAATAAATACCAGATTAGTTTTTCCAGATGATACCGGAGAGAGGGATCCGGTATTTCAATGCATTTGTCAGACGAATACAAATCCAGATCCGGAAACAAGTGATATCCGTTTGCATACGGATTTCCAGATCCGGCAGGCAGTTCCGGCAATGGAACTGCCTGCCGGATTCTTCTAACGCTATTGTGAAAGTACCCTTAGATGGATAAAATGAAATTAACCGTGAACATTAAATAGAGAAACCTTAAGATCTAAAGAGAAAGTAGAACATATAGACAAATAGAAAAAACATATTCATCTGGTCACCAAGAGTAATAATGAAGATCAATAAATTGTGACCCACATTAAATAGGATAACAATAGACCAAATGAACAGTGAAATTATTATGTCTGGTGGAAGGTTCATAATGCATGCTTAGGTTGTACTTAAAAGGGTTGACCACTTTTTCGTTACTGTTGACCAACGTGTTTGTAAGACGATTATATGGCACTTGCATCTATTTCTTACACAGTATGCTCCGTTGTTTTGCATTTTTTTTGTGCTATACAGAAGTGTAGTCCATAAAATGGCTGCTGATGGAGGATCATGTGACCAGGCAAATTACCTCCATGTAATGCCACCTCCATTCAAATATACTGAACCTGCCATCTGCATTTGCCCTGTTGCCAGTTTGTTGCAAGTTCAGTGTGTTTGAATGGAGAAGACTGAGTGATGTGTCTGGTCAGCAGCAGTCACCTTCTGGACAGAACCTCTATGTGGAAAGCACAGAAGATTTGCCTAACAAGGCATGGACATGACTCATAAAATAAAGCAAACAGCACAGAATATTAATGAAGACTATATTAATAAGTGCCATATAGTCATCTCACCTACACATTGGTCAACAGTAGCCAGAAAGTAGCCAACCCCTTTAAGCCTTCATCAAAGAGTATTAAAGCCCAAGTATTGGTTGGGTCTATGGTTGCAAAATATTCTCACCCTTTTTTCTATTGTGAAGTGCTTCCAGGCTTGGGCTTGGTAGGTAGAAAAGTACTGATGAATTATAAATTTTCCGTTGACCCACTTGTACAGGGCTGAGCCAGGCTGGTTGTTCTTGTTAGCCATTACAGCAAAATAACCCACATTTGGGATAAAGAAGATCTCCAACCCCATCGATTCTGAAGCAGTGGCAAGGTTCTGATAATCCTCCACATAGTCAAGCTTCTCCTTTCCTGGTAACAGTTAAAAACATAGCACATTACTGCAGGTACAATTCACAGGCACTTTTTGCCCTGCTAGATGAAGGCTTATTTTGACTTTTTATAGAATTTCACGCAACATTTGAAATTGGACCAATTACTTCAACTGCTGAAAGCTGTTAACTATTTCTACCCGGTAATTTGTTGAAGCTTAGAGAGGTCTAAGCATTAAGAACACAGACTATGCACAATTCTGGTCACAACATAATTACTGTTGAGCGAATCAAAGCCAAACGAATTGACTTCTATACGAATTTCATTTGGCGGCAAAAAAAAAAAACTATACATACCTCACCCATTTGCTTGCAGAGAAGCCATCTTGATTGATGGTCACGTAACCACACCAGCCCCCCGAGATTTCGTGCGGCCATCTTGATTAAAGACATGGTGTGAAATCTCGCGCGGTGATGACGTCATCATGCTGGCCGGACACAGTGAAGTCATCACTGATGACCACACCATGCCAGGCCAGTGGGCTGGTGTGGTGACGTCACCATCAATCAAAATGGCCGCGACGGCTTCTCCGCAAGCAAATGGATAAGGTGAGTATAGATATATATATATATATACTAGACATTAAGCCCGTTACAATAACATGCGCTAGAACAGTAGTGCATAAACATTAGTAGGAACAGTCTATATTAAATTACAAGGGAACTTGACCACACTGACTGGTAGCTGAGACTGGTGACTGTGGCTGGTGGCTGAGACTGGCGGCTGTGGCTGAGACTGCTGGCACTGACTGGTGGCTGTGGCTGAGACTGCTGACACTGACTGGTGGCTGAGACTGGTGACTGTGCCTGGTAGCCGAGACTAGTGGCTGTGGCTGAGATTGCTGTCTGTGGCTTGTGGCTGAGACTGCTGGCACTGAGTGCTGACTGTAGCTGAGAATGCTGGCACTGACTGGTGGTTGAGACTGCTGGCACTGACTGGTGGCTGTGGCCGAGACTGCTGGCTGCGGCTTGTGGCTGAGACTGCTGGTACTGAGTGCTGGCTGTGGCTGAGACTGCTGACTGCGGCTGGTGGTTGAGACTGCTGGCACTGACTGGTGGCTGTGGCCGAGACTGCTGTCTGCGGCTTGTGGCTGAGACTGCTGGCACTGAGTGCTGACTGTAGCTGAGAATGCTGGCACTGACTGGTGGTTGAGACTGCTGGCACTGACTGGTGGCTGTGGCCGAGACTGCTGGCTGCGGCTTGTGGCTGAGACTGCTGGCACTGAGTGCTGGCTGTAGCTGAGAATGCTGGCACTGACTCGTGGCTGAGACTGGCTGCTATGGCTGAGACTGCTGGCACTGACTGGTGACTGAGACTGGTGGCTGTGACTGGTGGCCAAGACTGTTGGCTGCGGCTGAGATTGCTGGCTGTGGCTTGTTGCTGAGACTGCTGGCACTGAGTGCTGGCTGTGGCTGAGACTGCTGGCACTGACTGCTGGCTGTAGCTGAGACTGCTGGCACTGAGTGCTGGCTGTAGCTGAGACTGCTGGCACTGACTGCTGGCTGAGAATGGTGGCTGTGGCAGGTGGCACTGACTGCTGGCTGAGTGGCTGACACTGTTGGCACTGCGACTGGTGGCTGTACGACTGGCACTGACTGCTGGTGCTGAGACTGCTGGTAACGACTGGTGAGTCAGACTGCTGACAGGGGCTCCTCTCTATATGGCTGATAGTGCTGTGACTGACCAACAGAAATGGCGACTGCGACTGATGAACAGAAATGGTGGCGCTCCGACCTGCTTGCTGGCGCGCAGGTGTGGGCGGTGCAGGCGGCATGTGGAGCGCCGTGTCCTGATTGATCGGCGCGCTGCTGTGAGTGGTGCGGGGGGCGTGTCATAATTAGGGTTTTTCCTGCAGTATACAAATCTTTTGCTAGAGGTAGTTGTGCGTTGTTGTGTGTGTGTGTGTGTGTGTATATATATATATTACTCTTTTTATGAGGCAAAGTAACCAAAAAATTGCTGTTCTGGAAAGTTTTTATAATTTTTTTTTTTTTACAATGTTTACCTGACAGGGTAGATAATGTGATATTTTTATAGAGCAGGTTGTAACGATGCAGCGATACCTAATAAGTCTATTTTTTTATTCATTTTGGGTTTACACAATTTTTGTTTTTTAAATCATCTTTTTCTGTTTCCAATTTCTGAAAGCCATTTATTTTTTGGACGATTGGCTTATGTAGGGCCTCATTTTTGTGGGATGAGGTCACGGTTTGATTGGTGCAAATTTTGGATACATATGACTTTTTTAATCACTTTTTATACAATTTTTTTGGGAAGTGCGGTGGGAAAAATTGCAATTCCATCATAGTTTTTCTTTTTTTTTCTTTTTTATGGTGTTCACCATGCGGTAAAAGTAACATGATCCTTTTATAGAGCAGGTCCTTACGGACGCGGTGATACCAAACATGTTTAGTGTTTTTTAATTTTTACATTTTTAACCAATTATGTGTGGATATAGGAAGTTTTTTTTTTTTACTTTTTTCACTTTTTTTTTCATTTTTCTGGACCCAGACTCACTTGGTTCTTGAAGATCCAGCGGGTCTGATGGCTTACAATACACTGCAGTACATATAGTGTACTGCAGTGTATTGAACTCACACTGAGCCTCAGGCTTAGATATACCACCTCCCTCAGTTTACCCTTCAAGCATCGTCTGCTGCCACAGCAGAGCAGGGGACCAATAGTTAGCCCCTCCATACAGCGGTCCCTAAGGTCCACGGCATGGAAGGGGTTAAACGGCTGTTTCAAGCATTACAGCTAACACTCTGCCCGCTGCCGTCCTGAAAGGGGGGGCGGGGGGGGGGGGGGCGGTGCTGTGCAATCTGCATCTCCTTCATGGCCGCTCATCTGGACTTCGCCTCACAGACCTCTGGGAATTGAAGGCAGCGCATGCGCACTGGCTGTTTGTGCGTTATGCTGCTGGTGAGCCGAGAGAGGAACAGACAGCGGCGAGGGAGCCATGGCCTGCCTTTAGGGTCTCGGTGGTATCTATGGGCAGTCAGGCTGCTGACACCCTGCAGGGGAACTTGTGTGGGGAACTTGTGTAAAATGCTGTGTCCGTGTGGAGCGTTGTGTCCTGATTGGACGCCCTGCCGCGCATGGCCAGTGCAAAACTGGTTACACACGCCCTCACACAGGGATTTTATTTTTACCGGATTAACCCCTGGAGACCCACAGTTGTAGCATCAGATGCTGCGGTCAGCGATGAATGTGGCATCTGCGGAGTTCAATGACTTGGGGTGGCATGATCGTCATTCATTGCACCAGCTACATACAAATGAATGTGCTTCTTGACAAAGTAATTCGTTAGAAATCAAATTTCTTTGTGAAATTCAGCGAAGCAGCCAAATATAATTTTGCATAACTTTGCTCATCACTAAACATAATTTCTGAACTTCATGCATTCACGTTGTTATGAAGATTTCCAAGTAAGTGCCACATAAGCTTCAGCTGCATGTGTAAAACTTTAGTACATGAAATCATTACTACTAATTTCACATGAGCAATGTTTACATCTAGACTGAACCCTGACCCATTCATTTCAAATGGTATATGGACAGGACCATTGTTTTTCACTGACCATCTGTCTGTTCAGGAAAAATCAAAGCATGTTCTAATTGCATCCACACGGGATTGGCAAATTTAAGTTAACTGGTCAGTGAAAAAAACTGAAGCACACTGAAGGATTGTCCATTTTTCACTGATTGTTGCTAGGAGGTGCTGTGTGTGTTATTCATACTCATGAAAAACAGATGACAAGCGGCTACATTTCGGATGAAAAAGATGAAAATACAGCACAATTGCGGACAAGACTGATCAACCTGCATGCAAAATCATCTATGTTGTGCTAGACAGACTGACATGTGAATGCTTTTGCTGTACCTTAGTTAGGAAACCAAAAAATCTGCAGTGTGTAATGACAGCAACATGATAAGCCAAAGTGCATGGCTAGGTTTTATTGGTAATTTATCTCTTAAAAGAACTGGAAAATAATATCTAATATATTTTTATTTAATACTGCTCTTGTACCTTTATAGAATCTATTCATACTTCTCAAGTTTTTGTTCATTCCTGTTATAATAAATCCTGTAATGTGATAGGGGAAAAAAAATGTAGAGCCATGTGATGAAGGCCACACCAACTGGACACACCAACTGACTCTAATGACTTATAATTGTAACACCCCAGAGTGGTGTTACTACTTCTGCACCTTGCTACTGTCTTTATTGGTCTAACCCAGTGATGGACAAAGTGCGGCTCTCCAGCTGTTGCTAAACTACAACTCCCATCATGCCCTGCAGTAGGCTGATAGCTATAGACAGGCTTTGCATGCTGGGAGTTATAGTTCTGCAACAGCTGGAGAGCCACACTTCGCCCACCCCTGTCTAACCTAATGTCATCTTATGCATTTATTCCAGGTCCTCCACGCTGTGCATTCCTAATCTGTTTTCAACTGTTATGTTCATGTGATGTACCTGGTTCACCAGCAGGTGGCAGCAGACACAGCAGAGCTATATTTAGATAGAATGGAACTTTCCATTCCATTCTAGGTGGGCGAGTCCTACTTCGAACAGGAAGGGTGGGGAAGAAGTTCTAGTCAGTCTAATTTACCCCCAGAGAGGGGAAGGGTGTGCAAGGGCATGTCTCTACTGGACATGCCCATGCCAGCCAGAGCACTTTAAGCTCTGCTGGCCATGGAGGCCAAAGCTTGAAGCCTCAGGAGCCATGAGGAAAGTTCCCTGGCATAACCTAGAGTCAGACTACAGAGAAGAAGTGCAGCATACAGTCGAAGCTGAGTTATACAGCCAGCCTGTCAGGACAGCAGAGAGAAACAGATATAGCAGAGTGGAGTTTGCCTGCCAGTTTCATGCTAATTATTAGAATGGTTAATGCCACAAATACATCCTTGTGAGTGCTGAAAAGTTCTACATGTAAATATGTCTCTATAGTTTAATTATTCAATATTAAAACAAGAATTTTTCCTGAATATTTTATCTGTACACTTCAGACTAAGTATGGAAGGCTCCGTAGATAAAAGCGGCAATCAATTTTTCTTCTGTCCATAATATAAAAAAAATATTATTAACCTCTGAATGCACCAAAGTCTGATTAACTTCAATGGTTTAGTGCATTCTAAAGAAATGGTTTAATTCCTTCATGCTGCCATAACAAGTAAGCTGCTGAACATAATGTGATTTTCATTAAGATTACAAGAAATACAACATGCCTGCAGTGTTCAAACACTCATTTCTCCCTATCACCACTGCTGCAGAATATAACAATGACCATTCTGAACAATGGAGAGAAAGCAACCGCTAACAATCCAAATATTCAGAATTGCTGTGTATTTCTAGAGGTTTCATAAAATTGTTAACAATAAAAATTTATAATGTTCCATGCAGAACCTACATACCACAGTGCATCACAAAATACCTGTCCCCCAGCTGTCCCCCAGTGGTGGTCAGCGCCAGATGCCACGTTCTGCTCTCCTACTCAGGATGGCAATGCAGTTGAATTGAGAAGTCAGGGCACCTACAGCCAACTGATGGTACATAAGTACTTGACACTCCCAGCCTTAATTAACCCTGGAAGCATCAGATCCTTACTTACCTGGCTGGCAGCAGTAAAGAGGGTACAGGGGGCCCCATGGGCATTTACGTCCTATGGCAAGTCTGCCCCTGAGTGCCAACATCAGAAAAAGCAACAGCATTTCTTCATGGCCAAGAAAAGATACTTTATGGATTGAATTTGTATGGATGAAACCAACATAATTCTTTGAAGAAGGATACGAATTGTTGCCTTTTTCTAATGTTTGATCATTTAAGTTGGAACTGTGAACTGTGAATTGGGCCATCTAAAGCTCAACGCTCATTCATAAAGTGCAACAATCGTTAAGGCAAACAGATAAATTATATTTTCTGGGCAGCAGATCGTGCTGTCTAAATAGCACTCTGCTAGCCAGAAACAGTTCAGCTGTATGAGGACAAGGTATAGCTGTAGCGATTGTTCATCTTCATACAGTGAGGTGATCATTGCATGTAATTGATAATTGGCTGCTGATCACGGCATGTAAATCCAGCATTACTAGTAATAGTAATATATATGTTATATCCATGACTAGAATATACCACAACTCTTCTGCTAAAATTAGTTATGCTCCATCTCCTGGTGTCCCAAGCACTGCAAAGTTCTCCCAGATCCTCCCTGCTTGGAAGTTGGGGCTACTATCAGATGAAGGGGAGAGCCTATAAGAGAAAGTGACTCCACTATGGTAGATTCATCACATACCATACACGATCACTCATGCACTAGAATAAATGCCAAACAACACTACATGTCCCAATAAATAGTCATGGTAATAGCTGATCTCTAGGGTTTCAGAAGACAGACCAACAATGATCAGTTGACTGTTGGGTATGCTTTATGTGGAAATTAGTTGACATAACATATCACCCATGTGAAAACAGAAATTACCTAATAGTTACACGTATAGTCATTTTTGGCCCTAACATTAGTATCAATAGTTGCCACCAAGCGGTACATAAAATGTGAGTCTTTCACATCTTTATTGTAAGGCTCCTCCAACAGTAATGTGAGGATGTCCTTTTTAACACTGTGCCTGTCAAGGACTTGCCAGGTTAGTTCTTCTTGAGATAATGTACTACGTTGAGAATCTCAACCATTTGGAGACAATGGCTAAGGAGAGTTCTTTAAAAGTTGCAGAACACTGTAAATCTTTAAAGCAAACCTGTTGTGTTAGGCAGGGAGAGGCGGGAAGAGAAATGGTCAGTAAGTGGAGGAACAGTTTTTTCCACAAATGCTCTTATCTTCTTGTGTATCACTGATTGGTGAAAAGTTTATTGAACAGCAGTGACTGTTTAAATCTAAGGTAGATTAAATGGATTTTACCATCATGGATCTTACCATTACTACCACAGCTGTTGGTATTTTATAGTGTAATACATGAGAACTACAATCATGGTCATCTATATACACATATATAATAGCATTCATACTTTCAAGTACGGGTATCCATTCAATGCCATTGCAGAGGAAGAGACCCTTGAGAGATGTATCCATCCAGAATTGGGAAATTTCACTATTTGAGCATGGGGGCTTTGGACCCAAGGTCACCTTCATATCAGCTTCTAGAAAAAGGAAGATATACAAATTCATTCACAGAACTCTTCCCAACTGTGAAACAAAACTGAGTTTATTCTTCTCTATCTTTATAAAAATAACTTATTTTTCTACTATGGTCCTATATTTAGTGATGAAAAACGGTTGAATATTTCTTAATACTAATGCATGAACTAATATGAATGACTGTATTGCAGAGAGTGTGGGCAGACTTGTATATACCATATGTCCCTAGAGCAATATCATTTAGCTGTATTTTCTCTTAGTATTTTGGTTATTCAATTTCCCCAAACTGTGGTCTTGAATAAACAATAATAATACAAATATGAACCTGATGCCTCTTTGCATATAGATATTTGTGAAATAGCTATACCAAAAGTTAATATTTACAGCGGTAAAATATTCAGCTTGTACTCAATTATGTTAAATTGTGCAAATCAAGATTTCTCACACTTAAATTTATGGGGAAGGTAAACACAGTGATTTTCATTATTTTCATTTCCAATTTGCAGAAGCAAATGAAATTCACTTAATCTTGTAATCAAATTCCTTCATTTTTTTGTGTTAATGCACCAGCCAGAAGCCATGCTAATAAATCAAGAGATAAAAGAATATTATTATGGATTATTGCCACTATAATTTTAGGTGGGCATTAAAATGATCAGGTGTCTACCAACCATACGGGTACATCAGTTGAATTTCACTTCCTTCAGTCCTAAGTGGTAGCTCTTTCAGCACCTCGGGAATGGACAGCTCTGCAAGCCTTGGTCTGACATTAGGACATATAGTAGATGTTGCATCAGATCCTGGCAGAAGAACAAGTTGCCTCAACAAGCCCTGGAATACATAATACAGTCTTCTAACAACACACTTTTCAAAGAAGCAACTTTATACAGTAGCTGAGAATTTGTTACAACGTTACACAGAATATTCTAGGAAGCAATAGAAATAGAACATGTGCCTACAGAACCCCCTAGACTGCTGCTTGCTTTAGATTAGAAACCACAGATCCGATTGAAACTTTGACCCCTTTTTATATTCAGAGGATTCTTATGATATTAAGATGTTTCAGAATTCCATTTTATCTCCCAAAAGAAATCAGCTTGTATCACAATATTTCTCAGCACAAAATCCTTAACAATTTTAAATGTAAGCATAGACTGCAAACATACCGTAAGTCAGAGGATCTAGCAGTCACACTAAAAACATTTTTAAGATAGACATTAAATTGATGTAAGGTCAAATACCAGTACTGAGACAAGTTTATAAAAAGGGATGCATTTGTCATAGGTGGCATCAATAAATGAGAAGTCTGCTAGGAGTAGGATAGTGGTCTACTTATAGGAGACATTACAGCTATTTACACAGCAGACATTCCTCAAATGTAGTCAAGGCCAATTAGCTTCAATCATCGACTCTTCAATGAAACTGGTTTGAGTCTCCAGTTATCTGCAGGAAATGTGTGTAACATATGTCTTACTAAAAATATCATGTAAGTAGACAGAATTATAATGTGGGCCATATATGTTATCATGCTGCAATTTATTTTACAGTTCCATTGCTCAAATTACTTGCTCCCGTTCACCAGCACAAAATCTGTCCCTGACCTACCACTTGCCATTTAGCATACTGGTGCTTTTTAAGGTGGCAGTGGGACCTTTGGGTCCCTCAAGGCACCAGGTATCTGTTAGCTCTCCATCTCTTACAGCTATTCCATCTACTACCAAAGAGTTCTGAGAGGGTCAGGGTCCTCTGGAAATAATTGGCATGGGCTTCTTACCAACCACTAGTTATAATATACTTGTGTTAGTTGATTCTGCACTAAATATATTCTACATATGAGTTTTGTGTCTCATACTAATGCCTATATGTAAAGGGATTGTGTAGGTTGAATATATCGATGACCTATCCTCAGGATAGATCATCAATATCTGATTAGTGGGGGCCCGACATCTGGCACCCCCACTGATCAGCTGTTTGAGATGAGGTGGCACTCCATGTCAGTGCTACTTCCACTTCATTTTACTGCCGTTGTCTCACAAGTGCAGTGTAATACAAGTGCTCAGTCACGTCCTTCACTTGAATGGAGAGAGTATTTGTAATTACAGTACCCCGCCGCTGCTACGGAGACAACACGTGGTATAATGAAGAGGAAGTAGCGCTCACATGGAGTTTGACCTTCTCCTCAAACAGCTGATCAGCGGGGTTGCCCAATGTCGGCCTCCCACAAACAGATATTGATAACCTATCCTGAGGATAGGCCATCAATATATACCTTCTGCACAAGCCCTTTAAGTCCACGTCTGTTACAACGTGTTTTTAAGGCATAGGGCAAGCAATTTTAAGTACATGATGGAAACTCCCATTGGTTTAATTACAGACATGAGGATTCATGAGTGGATCTTGCCCCTGAAAACATCCAATCACTTACTCATTCCTCAGCCATGTTCCTTATATAAACGTATAAAAGACTTCAGCTATGTCTACAACACTTCTGGATACTGTAGAGCTTGAGGGATAGGTTATTGCATGTTTGATATACTGTGGTAGGGTGCAAGGGAAAGAGAAGAGGAATACTACAAATCTAGTCAACAGGGTAGCCATTGTTAAAAAAAAAAATTGGAGGTGGTGTTGGATTGGCTGGAGGTTTTGACATATGACTGTATTTTGGGTCCACGTCCAATCTACATTTATTGTGGATCACACACCCATTCATTTTGCAAAAAAGACTGACAGCACATGGATGTCATCCATGTGCTGTCTGCATCCGTGTCACAAATCTGCAAATTATAGAACATTACTTATTCTTGTCCATTTGGCACACAAGAATAGCCATGCTCATGGATGGTATCCGTATTTTGCAGATCCGTGGTTCAAAGTCCGCAAAACAGACACCTTGTGTGCATGGGGCCTTATAAAACTCTTCTACTTTACTACCCTTTATCCTTGATATATTTATGAACCTGACCATTATGCAGGATGAATTGTGCTACATACAGTAGGTAAGACACATCACATGGTACTTTTGTACAAAGTATCTTCTCCTTTGTCAACCATTGAGAGACTAAAAAAGATGTTCTTCAGCAGTTACAATGTGTATTAACACTGCAATGTGTCCCGGCTACTGAAGAACAATTAATCAATCAATGGCAGACTGGAAGCACCACCTTACTTTTCAGAGGTTTTGCAACGGCGGTGATGTTTGTTATAGGAAAAACTGTACCTTCTGCTCTGAACTGTAAGAATCTTGGGTGTTGCACAACCTGTATAAATTTACTCTGCCCCTAGTTTTGTGGTGTTATATGGTCGCAAGAGTGGAGTGTCGATACAAAGTACACGTTTGATCACCAAAAGATTAGTACAGCATAACAAGGGGGTGATACATATCAATGATCTATGACTAAGTCAAATAAAATGTAACTTTTAATTTATACTTTAAAAAAAAAATGGCCCTTAACTTGATAGTGATACATAAATGAGACACAAAATACGACTGGAACTTGCGTTTTTAGGTTCCAGGAGGATCCAAGTTACAAATGTGCACAGCGGCACCCAGGTATAATGGGATTAAACCGGTGGTCTTACCGCACCATGTAGATCCGTCCTTAAGTCATGCACTGGCCTCCTTACCGGTATATATGGAGGTCTCAGAGTTTAATATCCAGGCGTTCTGATGTAAGGCAGGTGAGAGAAGGTAGATAACTTACCCTGGTAAGCCCTGCCTGAGACTACGATAACCCTTATACCCCTGCCGCGGTCCCCCGCAGCCGGGTATACACCGGAACCTACCCCTGGAATTGGTCCGCCCTAATAGGCCCTTTGCTGCCAGGTCCCTACATGCATGTTTCGCAAGGAGTATTGCTCATCAGGGGAAACATAGGGAGCCTAGGGGCTGTTCGCTGGCTGGTCCGATCCCTAGATAAAAAAAGGAGATAGGAAATCCAAGGCGTGCTGAACGTGGAGTAAGGACAACTGATGCCGGTCCCACTCAGGCGTCTGCGGCTGGATGTAGCCTGTATGGCTCTAATTCGCGCTGGTATTTAAATCCTGTGTCCAAATCGAGGCTTGGATGACGCACCTCCCAGACGTGGAGCGCTGCGTGTCAACAGGCGCATGCGCAGCAGCATCCAGTCGATGTGGGGGAAGCGTCAAACCCGCGCTAGTGACTTGAATAACTTCACAGCGCTCGGTCTCGCCTGATATCGCAAGACTTCAGGTGCGGTTGCCAGGAGACAGGGACGCTTCTCCCGGCCATCGCTCCTCGCGCATCTTCTGTTATGGAGACGCGCTCAATTAAGAATGGCATTTTATGCAAGACAGGTAGAACCTGAAACTTGAGCTGAGTAGTCCTCAAATATTGAGCCGGGTCGCTGATATCAAGGAATTAATCGGTGCAAGAGCTGTCAAAGAGGAAGTGGTAAGGTTTGGTTTTTTAGAAGTAATTTTATACAAAGCAACTAAAACTAGTCTGTTCATTTAGACCTGTAGGTGAAGCTGTTCTCAGGGTAAAAATCCAGCGTGTTTCTCGCTGGAGTAGAAGACGATCCCAGTCCCCTCCGCGGACTGGGGGAGCAATTCTTTCAATGCCCATTGCTGTAATACATTTGGGGTTTCCCTGGTGACACTCATGGATATGCCTGGACACTGGAGTGTCTCTCCTGTTTTCAATGTCATTAAGGTGCTCCCCCAGCCTGCGGCGCAGCTCTCTCCTAGTTTTCCCAATGTATTCCTGCTTGCATGTACAAGTGATCTTATAGATCACACCCAGGGTTTTACAATTGATACATTCCTTAATAGGAAAGGACCGCTGTAAGTTTGTGCTGTAGAACGTTTTGCCATTCACCATGATACTGCAAGCCACACACCCTCCACATCTGTAACAGCCTACTGTTTTCTGGTCCAGCCATGTACCCCCTACCAGGGGGTGGGGTATAGTGGCTGTGTACGAGGGAATCTCTGAGGCTGGTGCCCCTTCTGAATGTAATTTGGGGATATTCATGAATGACCTCCCTCAGATCTGGATCCACCATAAGTACCTGCCAGTGATTTTTGAGAATCCCTCTCATGCGATCCGTACTCCCATCAAAGGTTGTTATCAGACGGATCTTTCTCTCTCCTTCAATCTTATTTCTGGGTATAAGTAGGTCTACACGATCTGTCGTGACTGCCCTACGGTATGCTTTCCTCAAGATTTCATCTGGGTATCCTCTACTCAGAAATCTTTCTCTCAGGTCGTTTGCCTGTCTCCTAAACTCCGTCTCTTCAGAGCAGTTACGCCGCAGGCAGGGGTATAAGGGCTATCGTAGTCTCAGGCAGGGCTTACCAGGGTAAGTTATCTACCTTCTCTCACCTGCCTTACATCGGAACGCCTGGATATTAAACTCTGAGACCTCCATATATACCGGTAAGGAGGCCAGTGCATGACTTAAGGACGGATCTACATGGTGCGGTAAGACCACTGGTTTAATCCCATTATACCT
This sequence comes from Bufotes viridis, assembly GCA_033119425.1. Classification (NCBI taxonomy): domain Eukaryota; kingdom Metazoa; phylum Chordata; class Amphibia; order Anura; family Bufonidae; genus Bufotes; species Bufotes viridis. The sequence continues at coordinate 108,851,965 of CM065595.1, forward strand.
GGGTGCCGCTGTGCACATTTGTAACTTGGATCCTCCTGGAACCTAAAAACGCAGGTTCCAGTCGTATTTTGTGTCTCATTTATGTATCACTATCAAGTTAAGGGCCATTTTTTTTTGTTAAAGTATAAATTAAAAGTTACATTTTATTTAACTTAGTCATAGATCATTGATATGTATCACCCCCTTGTTATGCGGTGTTATATGGTCACAGAATTCCTTATAAGTAGAGATGAGCAAATCAACTCTAAATAAACTAAATATATTACAAATTACCCCCAAGTGAAACCTAAACTTTTTAGTTCTGTGTCAAATGAATCACTAAAAATGGCAGACACCATGTTACAAGGCAGTAGACAGAGAAGGAGGTATCAGCCACCAAAATGGGATCATTTTTGGACTGTTTTAATTAAACAGTGTAGTGTTTTATTAAACAGGCTGTTTTTTACCACCCATCACCATCCATTTACCCATAGCCATATATGTCACTGTTACTTTCACTTTACTAATGCTGTCTTAAAGAGCTTGAAAGAGATTGAATACAGTTCTAGGAGACCTCAGAGTTTCATAAATGACTTTTCAGGGCAATTGGGGTACTTTCGATTCAGGTCTAAATTAGTCAGACCAAATCGAATCGGACAACAGATTTGGTCAAAAAGAATTTCAAGAAATTCGCTCATCTCTACTGGTGAGTTCAGAAGCAAAACACTTACAGAAAAAAAACCTTTACGCCGCCTTCTGCTTCCAACATATATCCTGGAGTTGATGGTGTTTAGGGATGCTGGAAATGGTTTGTCTAGGACACTAAAGATAAAAAAATAATTGCTTCATTATAACCACAATAGTAAATGTACAGCAACAGAAAATCCAAGAATAAGGGAAAATAATGTAGATTTATGTACAAGTGAAGTATCACAAGTCCATTGTTAAATTACATTGTCAGCTTCACTAGTAAGAAGTCATGTACATTAAAACAAGCACTGTCTGAGGACTGCTTATATCTTATTCTTGGCAATCTTATTTCCCCAGAGAGCTTAAATTCTAATTTAGACACACACTGGCAAGTGGCTGGAGTCATAAATGAGCAGAGATTTATTTGAAACTAATTTTTATTGTTTGTGTGGGTAAAAAGTAGCTGCTGTTTCAATTCGCTGTAATTATTTCCCCACAACTGTGCACATAATTCATTTTAACGGCTGAGTAATCAAACACGTCTGAAAATAAAAACATCCATCGGGTGAGGTAGAAAAATGCCCTTTAAGTACTGTATATAAATATAGGACTCGCAATGCACACATACTAGACGATCTGTCTATGGTGACTTACAATAGATTTCATGCATACAGGATTTTCATTTGTAAATATGATACATTATACATAAAGTACATGGGTCGGAGAATAAAATTATGTTACCTAGGGAGAAGGTCTGGACTCAGGGTGTTTATTATGAATAAGACGACATTGCTTCTTTATAGTAGAGCGAAGTGGAAACATATGTGGTGCTGCTCGTGACAGCTAAGGCCACACCTGTACTAAAGAAAAGGAGAGTAACAGCTTGCCAGAGTTCACCATATCCGGCCTAGCCTGATACTGCCGTGCACCACCAGACCCCATTGACCATAACAGGATCCGCGGGATATGGATGGTTTCCAGCATGAGCGCTAGGTTTCGGCCAGTCAAAAACCAGTGGGTGAACCAGATTTTGTCTGGCCAAAACCAGGCGCTCTTGCAGGAAACCATCTGGATCCAATTATAGTCAATGCCTGCTTGATATCTTTAGTGTAGCTGTCTCAATTGCTTCCCTACCTACGGGCAGATTATAAAACAGGGAGAGGTGCTGAACTCAGGGATACACAGCTTACACCTAAGGTAAAAGCTGTTTAAAGAGGACCTTTCATCAGGGTAAAAAATGTGTACTAAGTATGCTGACATGTAGAGCGGCGCCCAGGGATCTCCCTGCACTTACTATTATCCCTGGGCGCCGCTCCGTTCACCCGGTATAGGCTCCGGTATCTTCTGTGACTTGGTTATAGTAGGCGTATCCCAGGCTGTCGCAGCGCATAGCTCATATCCTGGGAGTTTTTTTTTTTCTCCCAGGATATGAGCTGTGCACTGCGATTGGCCAGCACTACAGCCTGGGATACACCTACTAAAACCAAGTGATACTAGGCTCCTCCTAGTAGAACCAAGTCCCAGAAGATACCGGAGCCTATACCGGGTGAACGGAGCGGCGCCCAGGGATAATAGTAAGTGCAGGGAGATCCCTGGGCGCCGCTCTACATGTCAGCATACTTAGTACACATTTTTTACCCTGATGAAAGGTCCTCTTTAAATGCTACTAAAACTCACTAAAGAGGGCCTGTCAGCAGGATCCACCCCATGTAAATCAGGCAAACTGCCTGGTAGAGTTGATCCTATTGATTAAAAGGATACCTGTGTTTTGAAACACATTTGCAGCATTCCTGAAAAAACAAGACTTTTATTCTTCATGCAAATGAGGGCTTCAGTGCACCAAGGGGTGTGGCCAACACTGTTAAGCTATGGTTCTGAAGTGCACCTAGAGGGTAGGCCCCGTCCCTCAGTCTACTGAAGCCATCACCTGCATAAAAATAAAAAAATAAACATTTTCTCTCAGGAACACCACAACCGATTTTCACAAGACAAGTATCATTTTGGTCAGCTTGACCAACCCTGCCAGGCAGTATGTCTGTTTAATCCTGTTGATCCTGCTGATATGTGTTAATTAAGAAAACCTATCAGTCCTCCTTTCCTTACCCACACAGAGTGATTGACAACTACAGGGAAGCTGCCAATCTGTAAGTATGTAATGCACCAGACCAGTTGGGGGCTGTGCCAGAAGTACGGACCAGTCAGGGTCTGTAGACTTGTCCAAATTTACTTTGCTATTTCTGGTATCTTTGTAGTTTAAATCTGAGAAAAATGTTAACTTTTCCGGTATTGAGATCTGGCACAGGATTTCAATACAGGAGAAAAACGCTTCCGCTTTGTCCCCATTAATTGTCAGTGGGGACAAAACTGAATGCATTCCTTTCTGCTTGGATGCGTTACCATACCGGACAGAAAAGCGCTGCAACCTGTGTTTTTCTGTTCGGCATGGGATGCGGAGAAGAACGGAACGGAATGCATTTTGGAGCATTCTGTTCTGTTCACTTCAGTTTTGTCCCCACTGACAATTAATGGGGACAAAGTGGAAGCGTTTTTCTCCGTTATTGAAATACGGCATGGCACACAATGCAAGTTAATGGTGCCGGATCCATTTTCTCTGAAACAATAGATGGTTTTAATGCTGGATCCGTCATTGCTTTTTTAAAGATAAGACAACCGTATCTGTTCATAATGGGAGCAGACGGTCAGTGGCAAAGCTATCACAAGGCAAACAAGGCATTTGCCTAGGGCGGCACTTGCCAATGGGGAGGCAAAATGCCTTGTTTGCTCATCGGATCTGAGTTTTCACAATCTCAGTAATATCATGAAAACTCAAATCCAATGGTATATTCTAACCCCCAGGCGTTCCCATGGTGATGGGGACGCTTGCCTGGGGGTTAGAATATACAGGGTAACTAACATCTCTCCTCCTAGTGACACACATGACCCGCTTCCTCCACCACCCCACCTGCACCTGATGTGCCCATTACATCACAAGTCTCCGCCTCTTACCAGGAGGCCTTCCATTCTAGTCAGGGCCACGCCCCCAGCTCCTCTCTGCAGGCGACTCTCTCATGTGGGGCAAGACGGTAATTATCACCGGAGCTAAGTGCCACATAGGCCGGGCGACCGCGGCGGAGCTGCTCAGGCTGCACGGGAGCTGTGGGAGGAGACCGGGGACAGCGGAGAGGTGGTGGTGAAGCAGCTGGACCTGAGCTCCCTGAAGTCCGTGCGGCACTTCTGCCAGAAGGTGGTGAGGGTGAGTGTCCTGATGTAGTGTGTACAGTGCCCTATGCGTGCGGTATGTGTGCACAGCGCCCTGTGTGTGTGCGGTATGTGTGTGTGTACAGTGCCCTGTGTGTGTGTACAGTGCCATGTGTGTGTGTAAAGCGCCCTGTGCGTGCGGTATGTGTGTGTGTACAGCGCCCTGTGTGTGCGTGTGGTATGTGTGTGTGTACAGCGCACTGTGTGTGCGTGCGGTATGTGTGTGTGTACAGCGTCCTGTGTGTGCGTGCGGTATGTGTGTGTGTACAGCGCCCTGTGTGTGCGTGCGGTATGTGTGTGTGTACAGCTCCCTGTGTGTACATCGCCTTGTGTGCGAGGAAAGGGTGGGGCTTAAAGAGGAAGGGGTGGGGTTTGCAGAGGAAGGGGTTTGGCCTTGACAAGAAGGGGTGGGTCAAATTTATATTAGGAGGGTGCCCGAGTTTAGTCTCGCCTAGGGCAGCACAAAACCAAGATACACCACTGCAGACGGTTGTATTATCACAAACTGAAGCGTTTTTGCTGATCCCTGCCGCATCAGGCAAAAACACAAGTGTGAAAATAAACTACCATGTGAGGGTATGATCAGATACTTTTAGGCCTCTTTCACACGGGCGTCACGTTTGACGCCTGGATAAGAGGCGGGTGCGTTGCAGGAAAATGCATAGTTATAACATAGTTATAAAGGAAGATAATAGCATTCTCACTAGAGAATGCAAAGTAAAAAGGGCAATAAGGGTTAAAAATAATAAAAAAATAAACTCACCTCTTCCATTTGATCGCGTAGCTGCCGGTGTTCTGTATTCAGCTGGGCGGGGGGTGAAGGACCTTCAGTGACGTCACTGGGTCACATGGTCCAATCACCTGCTTCCATAATGGAAGCAGGTGATTGGACCATGTGACCCAGTGACATCACTGAAGGTCCTTCATCCCCCGCCTAGCTGAAGACAGAGCAAGAGACCGGTAACCAGCAGCTACGCAATCAAATTATGGGGGTGAGTTAGTTTTTTTTATTATTTTTAACCCTCTATTGCCCTTTTTACTTTGCGTTCTCTAGTGAGAAAGCTATTATTTTCCTTTATAACAATGTTATAAGGGAAAATAATAAAGATCAGCTCCCCATCCCGATTGTCTCCTAGCAACCATGTTGGAAAATCGCACCGCATCCGCACTTGCTTGCGGATGCTTGCGATTTTCCCGCAGCCCCATTCACTTCTATGGGGCCTGCGTTGCGTGAAAAACGCAGAATATAGAGCATGCTGCGATTTTCACGCAACGCAAAAGTGATGCGGGAAAATCACTGCTCATGTGCACAGCCCCATAGAAATGAATGGGTCCGGATTCAGTGCGGGTGCAATGCGTCCTCCTCACGCATTGCACCCGCGCGGAAATCACGCCCGTGTGAAAGGGGCCTTAGTGTCATATACACCTTCAACATTACAAAAACCTATCTTTTATCATGAACCGGTAAGAGCTCCCAATATTAGAATGCAGAGGTGCACCTATGAATATCCTAGGCAAAGAATTTGATAGATTTATTCATAAAAAGAAAATCTAAATGAGTCACCATCAGAAAAGAGATGGCCGGGCTCTAGAGGAATGCAGCCTGCTGTCATTATATTGATAATCCGCTTTTAATATTATCAAAGGGGGAAAAAAAACAATGCTGAACACTAATAGCTCATAACAATTCACAAGGAAGCCTGGGACGAACTTTGATGTTAAACAGGAACTCAAGGGGAAAAGCAGGGTCAAAGAGAATTTAAGAATGTTTTGCAAGAAAAATTAAAGGTTTTGATTATTCATTTACATGTACCAGGCGGATTACTTTATATTTGACTCACACTTCCATAGGAACACTGCAGTCAATGGAGAGGGAAACAGAAACGCCAGATACAGCTAGGACAAAAGTGTGCCACCGATCATTGGCCAAGGAGATGCCACGAAAGGTAACCTTGGTCTGCCATTCTTGGGAGTTTTCCATATTCCAGAATAAGAAGTGAAGTTTGTTATTGGAGTATCTCAAGCCAAGAAGGACATTTCCTCTTCCTTCAGTTATCACAGTGAACAGGTATTCATTTTTCTGAAACAAAAGAGCAAAAACGTGATGACTGGATATCAACCATGTGAAGACTATGGTGCTACTCATTTAGCAAATATAAGTGTAAGAGAAGCTGTTTAGAATTTAAAGGGTTTTTACCAAGATCCAGGATAGGGGATAAATATCTGATAGGAGAGGGTCCAACTGCTCAGGTCCCATACTGACCACAACAACAGGAGTCCCTGGTACCCCAACTGAATTGAGTGGCAGTCAAGCACAAAAGTATCATACTAAGATTTAAGAACAGCCTTGACTTGTAGCAAAGTTATTATTTTTTATTTCCACATTTCTATAATATTTCTTGCTGATTCCATATAAACAGTGGAACAGCTTCCTAAGGCAATTTCAATCTTGTTGTTCAGAGAGGGTTCTTTTTGGCATCACGGCATTTTAGGTCCTAAAGATTGTGTTGATCAGTTTCATCTTCATTGTAGTGCAAATGTGGTTGCAAAATCTGCAAATTCATACTGTATACAGTCTTATTACTGATTACAATGGATCAGTATTCAGTTAGCTTCTAAGCTCCCTCTAGTGGACACCTTTGAAATATTTTTTTAATAGTACATTGAATCTATTATGTGCTAAAAAAAAAATTGTTTAGTTATTTAAATGAAAGTTTACTGTTTTTGCATCTGCAGCTTGCATGTATTATAGGGTTTGGATTGCTGTATCCAAACCCAATTCCTTTGTAAAGTTTGTTAACAATATAGCCTCTGTCCTACCATAAAATATATGGGCTCCGGAGGTTTTTATGAACTTTCTGCAAATATCACGAGACTTGTTTAATCTCACATCTATGACGTGACTCTTCATTTTTCGCATAAATTACAGTGTCAAAATCCAAAGCTGAACTTGGCTTCCTGCCTCATTAATTAATTATTTTGACACTGTAATTTATGTGAATAAATGAAGTGTCACGTTATAGACGAGAGACAAAGCAAGTCTCACAATATTTGCTGCAAGACCTCAAAGACCTCCACGGAACCCATACATTTTACAGTAGGATGGAGGCTATATTGTGTTAGCTCGGGCATCTAAACTTTCCTCGGCGCTGAGCTTCTTTTCACCTGCCGGCATGGACGCTGTCCTCTGCCCTACAGTGGATCCTGCAGCCGAATCCTCTGTTTCCTCATGTAGTTCACCGATGGCGGAGACTGCAGCCGGCATCTTCCTTCCTGCTTTTGGTGGAGCTTGTGCTTCGTGATCTGAGTCCTATGGCCATGTATAGGGCACGCATGCCTCTCCCCCTTATGTGAGGCAGCGTACCCACACCCTCAGTTTTCCAATGTGTATAAATAGGTGCCATATGCTACAGGAAGGAGCCTGAGCAACTTTGGTTCCTAGCCTTATCTGAGTTCCTGTGAGCACAGATGTTACTGTAATTCTTGTCCTGGACCCTGTATCTTGTTTGATGGACCCCGGCTTACTGCTGCCTGCCCCTGACCTTACAGATTTTGCCTTCTTGCCACCTGCCCTGACATTGGACTTTGTACTCAGACCTTGGCTTGCCACCGCCTGATAAGCCTCTGGCCCCCTAGCACCTTCTGGGTACACTATCTGTAGGTCAATCCATTGGGTCCACACCAAAGTTCTTGTTCCCTCGTATTCCAACCCACCTCAGAGCTAGCACCTGGTGTACTTCTCAGGAAAGTCTATCCTCACCTTAGAGGTGTTGTGAAGAACAACGACATCGCCCTCTGAGGAGTTTCGCACCCGCTGATCCTTACATATTGTTAACATTGTTTTCAAACTAATCTGGTTCTGGTACAGCAATCCAAACCTAATTCACTCAACACTAATTATAACACATAGCAAGCTGCTTGAAACCATTCACAGTCAGTCCCGTTACATGAACTCTCCGATGAAAACTTTTGTATTGTGGGAAAACCCCTATAAAAAAAGTTGGTGTGTCTGTCCTACTAAGTTGTCCTCAGTTGTCTCTTCTCTTTATGCTCAACGAAAATGTGTGCTAATGGCTTCACACTAAATATAGGCCATGTAGGTAATTCAATAATAGGATACAAAGGTCTTGGTTTTTATGGTTTGCATGCGCCAGGAATCTAACATTTTAATTACAGCCTGACATTCTGATATCTCATACGTGTTTTATCAAGTGACATGGGGAGCAGTTTCTGCAGTCAATGAATTACCTTGGGTGGAAGGCTGGGGATCTTTATGGTGACAACAAGAGAAAATTCCTCTGGAAAGAGATGGCAAGTTTTGAACAGATGTGATGATGGAAAACTAAGCACATGCGGAGAAGCAGAAAGACGAAATCCACGGGCCCCTTGAGACTGTACCATTCGTAACCCTCCTAAGGACTTGTTGGGAGAGGTCACTTTTGACAACATGTCCAATGGCTGAAGGTCTATGGAGAATAAAGACAATAAGGCACTGATGATCATTATTTTATACATCTTGCCGCTTTGTTTCATTAAAATCTCATACATATATATCCAACCCATCACAGTCTCATAGTAATTTATGATGCAGTGCGTTCCTCCCTGACTGTAAATCTGCTGTACTGTACTCACATTATCATGATGACCAAATGAGAAGCGGTCAGTCCCGGAGATGCAGCCATCACACAGACTGGTTTTCCTGAACCCCACATCGCCATCTGAAACTTGCCAAAGGCTGCTATCACACATAGATATTTTCTGGCATATTTGAGAGGTTTTTGCAGTTTTTGGTGGGGTTTTTTGCTGCCATTTTTCTGCTGCAAATTTTAGCCAGAAAATACCAGCTCCTAATGTTACATGGAAATCTGGGTATTCTGGTTCTGAGAAATTGCCTGGCATTTTTGTCCCCTAGACCACTATTGGTTTTTCCTTTGCTACACTTGAAAAAAATGCCAATGTATTTTACCTATACTGCTGCACGGCATGCAAAACAAAATGTTAAAAAAATAATGGCAGGTGTAAAACACATTCTATGGGCTAAAACACATAAAAAACCTTTAAAAAAAGGGCTGCAAAAATGCTGAGCAAGGCAAAAATGTCTGTGGTGGCACACTACAATTTTTCCCTACATATTAGCATCTCATCCATCCGCTATGCAAGGAGTTTAGGAGTTTGTATTTTACCCTAGAAGCAAAACTTTTGCATTCACACAACCTATGTATTTTGTAGTCCGCAAAATGCGGAGCCACAAAAAATACGGATGATGTCCTTTTGACGTGCGTGTTGCATGCATTTTTTTTGCGGACCCATTGTAACAATGCCTGTTCGTGTACACAAAATGGACAAGAATAGGACATGTTCTAGTTTTTTTTGCAGGCCTGCGGAATGGACATAAGGATGCGGACAGCACACGGTGTGCTCTGTGAATTTCTGTGGCCCTAATTAAATGAATGGGTCCGCATCAGTTCTGCAAAAATACGGTTGTGTGAATGGGGCCTGGAACGTAAGTATGATATGCAATGCTTCTAACAGATTCTGTAGGAGGAGAAGGACTATAAGCTCCTATGGCTATATCTCTTTTTGTCTGTTGCTCATCATTTGTCCTTGTTATTCGTACATTTGTACATGCGCCGATTCCCTTGAACGTTAAAATTAAGGAGATTGTGCAGATCTGATAGAATACCGCCTTCCCACATACTCATAAGCACAGGTACGTATTTAAAGACATCACGGGACGTAACGCTGTGCTATTCTAAAAGTAACATACTGCAGATAAAAGTGAATCACGGCACTTATTATGTTCGCTGTCCATCATCAGTGAAAAATGAAAGGCGTCTTCAGCTGATCAAATAAACCACATTCAGGCAGAGATCTGACAGCTGCAAGCCAGCCAAACAAAAACAAGTGGCAGCGGTTCCCCAGCCGTAGCCAGCTGCAGAGAGACCAGGCATCAGACACGGGCTCCCGCTACACCTGACGCCTTATCAGCTCCGTGCAGCATCGTACTGTTCAGTCAAACAATGCAAGATACTAACTTTGATCTGCATTACTATTTGGGAGTCCGGCGTGCTGATGGTAATGGTACTGGTATTCCTATGTACAAAACCCAATTTCAGATGAATGTAAAACTGTATGACAAGCTTTATGCCAGGGCGCATACAACTGCTGTAATTGATTGAGTTTCTCAATACAGTCAGTTAAAATTAATTCAACCAATAATATGGATGTGTATTTTATGATGACTTTACACGCAGCTGATATTGCTGCAGGAATTTCTGCAACTCATAATTAGTTCCATTCATTTGAATACGGGGGGTTTGTTCTGGGTACTGGCTGTACTTAAGGAGACCAGCTGTATATGGAGACTTAGTGGCAATGCCAGGGCCGCAGCACCAACTAGGCAAGGCGAGGCCATAGCCTCAGGCTGCAATACCACACAGACAAGTGGGGGCAGCGGCAGGGCCATTGGAAACAAGCACTTCAGTTGTGGAAGCGCTCATGTATCCATATCCCGCTGTATCGCCTCAAGACATTGATGCAGTTGATTGCTGCAGTTGGGCACAGGAGTGATGTCTCCCTGTCCCGTTTCTTCTAATAGGCTTCAGGCCTAGTGCCTGTAGAGTATTAGAGGCCAGTGCAGGCAGCAAGATGATGTCATCATCGTGCTGCCTGAGCCAGGCAGCATACAGCACGGGACACAGGCCGGCAAAGGCCTGCACCACATCCCTGACAGCCTCATGGAGGTAAGTATTTTTTTTTTTTCATTTGTCCCCGTACTGTTGGGCCTGAAGGGGGGGAGGGGATCACTTTGGGGGCAATTACACTGGGCGCCAAATAGGGGAATTTGGTACTGGCACACATAACAGGGGCACTATGAGGATTGAGGACATCAGCTCAACTGGGAGCACTAAGAGGTTGTGTTTTTTTGTACTGGCACAAGGGGCATTTGTTTCACTGGGGACTTGGCTCTACTGGGGGCACTAAGAGAATGCATTTTTTGAACTGGCACACATTACTGTCACACTTTATAAGGGGGCAATGTTTGCACTGGCATACATTCTAAGGGGGTATAATTTTACTGGCACGCATTATATGGGGGCATTTTTTTGTACTGGCACACATTATAAGTTTGTAAGTCTGTTTCTCATTATATATTATTTGTCTTTTGTTTATTTTTCTTAAGCCTGATGAAGGGCAACACAAATTGGCCCGAAACGTTGCATAATTATCTGTAACTTCCGGCAAAATAAAAGTGCATTGAAAAGAACCTTGGTGTGCTGTCATACGGAATTTGTATTTATACTAGTATTCCTGAGGTGGAGTCGGGAAGAAGCTTTTGACGTGCACCCTACTAAAACTCTGAAGCCAACTGAGTGCTGTGACCCTCTATATTGAACACATTATAAGGGCACATTTTTTGTTCTGGCACACATTAGGGGGCATTTTTCTACTGTCCCACATTATAAGAAGAATTATGGGGATATTATGGTGAGCTTTATTGCTGCTTGCGGACTATCGAGAACATGATTACTAGTATGGGCACAGTGGGGGACATTATTACTGTTGGGGGAACTGTAGGGGCACTATTACTACTTAGTGCTCTATGGCACAGAATTATGACTATTGGTGGGACTTTTAGGAGCACTATTACTGTGGGGGCACTGGTACTGTATTAGCTTATCAAAACTATTTTTGGGGGACATTATGTTTACACTAATAATGTCAGGGGCACTATTAGCGTGATGCAGTTATTTTTTACCAATAATTATTGAAGAGGGCACTATCTGTGTGGTACTAGTATTAGGACTGTTTCTGCAGTATGGTATTGGGAAGCACAGTGGGCACAGTATTGGGGGTGGCAGGATTGGGTGTTCAGAAGGTGGGAGGATAATGGAAAAATAGGAAACTAAGATGTCTGTTTGTCAAACTCTGCAGAGACAAGAGATGGCTGAAAGAAATCATCATGGGGCCTGGTCTGAATGGAGAAGATGAGGAAAGGGAATATCTACATCAGAGGAGACGTCACTGGATGTAAAAGGTTTGTGGCACTGTGTTACCCTGTTTGTCTTGTAGTGCTGTATTTAATGTTAGGAGGGAAGGGTTGATAATTTGGCATGGGGGTGTGCCATTTCAATTTTCGCCTCAGGCACCAGAAAAGCTAGGTGCACCCTTGGGTAATGCTCCATGGGAAATACTATGCAAAGAGGTTTCTCCCACAGAATGATGTTGAAGCCTCACTACAGAGCTGATCTGAGTCTGCTAAGACCCAGCAGCTTGTGCAGACACCTGGCCCCGAGCAATCAAATGATCATACAACTCTTGATCCCTCAGCTTTCTACATCTGTGTTTTTCATTGAAATACCATCATAGTACATTTTACAGTTACCCTGTGTAGGAGCTGTTTCCACCAAATTAAATTCCTGCTTTCATTTCACATGACATTTTACTGGTTAGTAAAGCAGCTATGCCATTAAATCACATACAGGAACATATTGATCTATCTCGAAAAATCAATATCATACTGGTATAGTTCTATATTAGAAGGTATCTCTGGCAGACGATGTGTCGTCCCATTGCAGCTGTACTATTGAAAGCAATATATATATATATATATATATAATACATTGGTATAAATACAGTATATTTATATATATACACTAGAAATAGTTAAAAAATGTCTTATGTAAAGAAAGGTTCCGTTTTCGCTTTACATGGAAAGGTTACATTAAACATAAGTACTAATATCAGATTTGTTGCAATGTGTTTTTATTCACTAACATACAAAGGCTTCATGCACACAACTGTATTTTTCATCTGTATGCACACCGATTCATTCATTTCTATGGGACCATGCACAATTCTCTATTTTTTGCGGATCTGTGTGGCGGTTCCCCAAGTTATAGAATGTGTCCTATTAGTAGAACTTGTCTGGAAAATGCAGAGTGCAGGAATGGTTTCTGTATTTTGTGGATCCATTGTTGGTGGACCAACATATGGATGCGGCTGTGTGCATGAAGCCTTTATCATCATTTAGTGCACGTTTAGCTCATAAGGTCTCTACATGTCCCTAGGGATGCCATAAACCAACATTTCTTCTAGGTCTGACTTTGCCAGAAGCTCACTGCAGGAGTTCTCCAATTACCGCAGCAGCAAATGTATACACAATAGATTATCCGAGATCCTGGGGTTCCAGAAGATGCTTATACTGACTTGCTGGTAATCAAGGACTACGAATACATGGCAATAAAATATTAATTGCAGTATTTAATTCTCTATCCACTATTGCTTTGTTTTCATTTGCATTCTATAAATTAGCGATGACTATACTATACTAGACCTTCATTGAAATGTATTAACCCTTTAATAATTGTAGGCATATTGGCAATCATTAAGAAACCTTATTGTACTGTGCTGTCCTGTATGGGTGTCCTGTGTCGCTGGTCCTCAGCTGTCTAATGAAAGCCAAGCTTCTACTTTAATGACCAGAATTGGAGAATCCCCAATATTGACCGATTAACACTTTGATCACTGTGGTGAAAGCTGACTGAAGGGAACTCCCTCCTTCATTAAGGTCACCTGTTTTTTTCAGTGGCATGTTTGTGGATTTAGGATCCCCCTATACTGTTTGTATACTTAGTCTATTGTTGCACATTGTGTCGCTCTGATAACAGCCTGTGAAACACAGATTATAATGTATTAGCATAATTCCTTATTGCAATTTTAAAAAAATTGTATCAAAAACAATGCAACAAAGCGAAATGAAGAAAAAACAAGTAGTATAAAATAAATTAGCATAAAATAAATTGTCTTGTCCATACATACTGTAATATAACAAAGCCTACACAAGGTATGCACACACAACTGTAATAACCTGAACAATTCATTCACCAAACAAAGCGTGAATGAATTTCCTAACATGAAATTCTCTCATCTCTACTCCCCACCTCCCCACCAGACCTGTTGAGAGAAGTGTAGTTACTTTCTCTCTGCTGCTCGGTTCCATCTCCTTCACTCTAGTGCTCCGTACGTTCACTGAGTCATGTGCCAATTAGGAGACACGTCACTTTGGCGGCCAGTCACATGTTAACACCCCCCCCCCCCCCCCGTCCATGCCAGAAGTTTACAAGTGAGGCGAAGAAGAGAGAGAGCCCCTTTAATTCGAAACGCCATGTACGTATCAGGTACGCTTCATGTGCTAATTATTACATACTCTATCTTTAAAAAGATGTTCCAGTATCCAGTAAGATCAGTGGACGTTCAATAGCCTCAATGAGCCTCTTCAATAATGGAGGGAAATTAAAGCAAACCTGTCACCATGAAAGTGCAATCTAATCAACAGGCAGCATGTTATAGAGCAGGAGGAGCTGAGCAGATTTATACATACACTGCTCAAAAAAATAAAGGGAACACTTAAACAACACAACGTAACTCCAAGTCAATCACACTTCTGTGAAATCAACCTGTCCAGTTATAAAGCAACACTGATTGTGAATCAATTTCTCCCGCTGTTGTGCAAACTAAACTGACAACAGGTAGAAATAATAGGCAATTATCAAGACAACCCCTATAAAGGAGCGGTTCTGCAGGTGCTGACCACAGACCATTTCTCTGTTCTCATTCTTTTTGGCTGTTGTTTTGGTCACTTTTGCTTTTTGTCAGTGCTCTCACCCCTAGAGGTAGCATAAGGCGGTGTCTACAACCCACAGAAGTTGCTCAGGTAGTGCAGCTCATCCAGGATGGCACATCAATGCGAGCTGTGGCAAGAAAGTTAGCTGTGTCTGTCAGTACAATATCCAGAGCATGATACCAGGAGATGTGGAGGGGACCGTAGAAGGGCAACAACCCAGCAGCAGGGCCGCTACCACCGCCTTTGTGCAAGGAGGAACAGGAAAAGCAGTGCCCGAGCCCTGCAAAATGAATTCCAGAAGGCCACTAATATCCATGTGTCTGCTAAAACTGTGAGAAACAGACTCCATGAGGGTTGTATGAGGGCCCGACGTCCACAAGTTGGTGTTTTGCTTACAGACTAAAACCGTGCAGAGCGATTGACATTTGCCAGAGAAGACCAAGATTGGCAGATTCGACCTTGGAGCCCTGTGCTCTTCACGGATGAGAGCAGGTTCGCACTAAACACTTGTAACAAAGTCTGGAGACACCGTGGAGAACGTTCTGCTGCCTGCAACATCCTTCAGCATGACCGTTTTGGCAGTGGGTCAGGAATGGTGTGGGGAGGCATTTCTTTGGGGGGCTGCACAGCCCTCCCTGTGCTAGCCACAGGTACCCTAACGGCCATTAGGTACCGGGATTAGATCCTGAGACACATTTTGAGACCATATGCAGGTGTAGTGGGCCCTGGGTTCCTTCTGGTACATGACAATGCTAGACCTCATGTGGCTGAAGTGTGTCAGCAGTTCCTGCATCATGAAGGCATTGATGCTATGGACTGGCCTGCCCATTCCCCAGACCTGAATCCAATCAAGCACATGTGGGACATCATGTCTCGTTCCATCCACCAACGCCACGTTGCACCACAGACTGTCCAGGAGTTGACTGATGCTTAAATCCACGTCTGGGGGGAGAACATCCGCCGCCTCATCAGGAGCATGCCCAGGCATTGTTGGGAGGTCATACAGGCACGTGGAGGCCACGCACACTACTGAGCCTCATTTCCTTGTCTTGAGGCATTTCCACTGAAGTTGGATCCGCCTGAAATTTGATTTTCCCCTTTGATTTTGAGTTTCATTCCAAATCCAGATCTCCATGGGATATTAATTTTGATTTACATTGATCATTTTTATGTTTTATTGTTCTCAACGCATTCCGCTATGTAATGAATAAAGATTTGCAACTGGAATATTTTATTCATTGAGATCTAGGATGTGGTATTTTAGTGTTCCCTTTATTTTTTTGAGCAGTGTAGTTTTGTTGGAAAAGATTCAGTATAACTTGTATTTAATTCATTTACATTCCTACTCATTCTGGGCTTTGCAGTCAAGGCGCTTGTCCTATCAGTGATTGACACTCAGCTGTCTCTGCATACACAGTCATAGAGGGAAGGTGTAAATCACCGATAGGACCGCCTCCTGGACTTCAGAACCAATCTGCTCAGCTCCTCCTGCTCTATAATATGGTGCCTGCAGCTCAAACACCATCTTCAATGTGACAGGTTCCCTTTAAAGCTTTGTCCCATTCACTTGAATGGAATGAAGCTGTAATCATCCTGCACTGCCACTGCTGCAGTATGTAGACAACGTGCAGGTATACATCGTCAAGGCTGCAGTGCTCACACAAGCACTTTGGCCCCTTCAAACAGATGATTGCAGGGGTGATAAGAGTCCGACCCCCACCAATCTGATGTGTTAAAGGCCTATCCTGAGGGTAGTCCATGAATATTCTGAGGCAGGAATACCCCTTTAAAGAAGTTAAAGATATTTTTTTTTCTGATACAGAGCACTAGACCCTTTGTATATCCATAGAATGGCGACTTCAGGTGCTCACTATTGAGTTTAATTGACGCCATATGCCAATAACCTCCTAAACGTCCCTTAGTGGAGAATATTATCATTTAAAGAGAACCTTTCACCATGAAAATGCAAAGTAAGCTAAAGGCAGCATGGTATAGAGCAGGAGGAGCTGAGCATATAATTATATTTTATCCATTTTAATTTCTGCTAAAACATTGAACAGTGCATGTGGATCTAGCACTGTGCACTGTAGACATCTAGACAAATGTAGAAGGCTTCAATATGTACTATGGGAAAAGAGGACAGACAGATGAGAGGTGGATACATTTGCTGTCAGAGGGGTTGTACGGCAAAAGGCTGTATACAAAGGTATGCATGTAGGAAATGTAGGAGCTAGGAGGCATATAACACCTGGGAGAAGTGTCTGTGTAAAACTTGGCCTCTTGGAGGACAGTGAGAACACAGACAAGTGCAGAGAAGAAATCAAACACAAGCAATTAGATTTAATTGTTGTTTAGACTGTTGTATAGACATCATATGCAGGTATTATGCGGGCTCCATATGGCGGTATTATTTGATCACTGTATTGCAGCAGTATTTGGAAATTTAAGGTGGCATTATGAATTTGCCCCACATAGTAGTATTATTTGAAAAACTGTTTTGCAGCAATATATGTAAATCTAAAGTGCTATTATGATTTTGGCTCATACAGTGGTATTATCTGGTCACGGCATGGTAGTATAATTTACTGTATGCCCTGTTATCATTTGTGCATTAAATAGCAGTGCATTATATACAGTATGTGCTGTCCCATTATTTTATTTATGCATTTTATGGCTATACTCTTTGAGCTTAGATGTTTATTTGAACATAAAACCAACACAGAACCTCAGGCGAGAATCCGAACCAAATCTAAAGTATGGGGATCTACACATATGTCTTGGGAATTGGAGCGCTCCTAAGGAAGACAGCTTGGCCAAATATTAAAAAGGGAGGAGGGAAAACATGGTTGTCCTCATGATGGATCAGAATAAATAGCATACCTATAGTCAGGAGTTCTTAGATCTAAACAGCATGGAGTGCTAGGTGCATGAAAATTATGTTAAAAATGAATACGCTCCTATGTGTGAAATTGATAAATAGCCATTTAGGAAAAAACAACAATTCAATAAAACCCCTGTAAGGAAACTCTTTAAATCTAATACTACACAACTTATAAAAGAGTAGATAATAGTCTTTATATGTGGCAGAGCAGTTTTTTCCATGTCTGTAATATTGATAACCTATCTAGTGATGAGCGAAGCGAGCTTCGAATGCTACATCTGAAGTCGCCTCACTCAAAAGTTTGGATTAATACTGTACGGAGATCTGTCTCTGTACAGTATTGCAGCTCTTATCCTATTTTAAAGAATGAGAGCATCAAAGCATCAATGCAGTACCATCCACCACCACTAGCAAGTATATGGAGCTATGTTGTTATGGTGTTCCAGAGAACAGCAGCACATTCAAACATCTGATCGGTGGAGCTGTGGAGTTGGACCCCCACTGATCTGATATTGATACAATCACAGAAATATAACATAATTTGTTTGATTTATTTTTTTCATGTAGCAATATGGAGGTAAAAATATGTTTGTAATTTTATTGTCATATCAATGTGGGAAATTAATTACATCTGTAGGCACTTACTGCTGTGATGGCCTTGGTCACTCTGAAGGATCCAAGACTATCACAAGGAATGAACAGCTCCCCCAATCGCCACGTGGGTGAGCTGTTCCGGCCCTAGGAGTGCTGCGCTGCCTCCAAAGCCAAACTCACAAGTCAGCATCGCATCTATGGGGTTAAATGTCTATTATTGTCATTATCACTGATCGCAGACATTAGCTCCGGTGGATATGGCACCTGTTCCGCTCCAGAGCAGGCGAGATCTTTAAAGAGATGACATAGGGTGTACATGTACAGTGCATGTCATCAAGGGTTAAGGAAGGGTAAATCAGAAAACAGGCTATATTTTGCATAATGGAGTTCATAATTGCACTCCATACAAAGATTTTGTAATGAAAATACAGCTGTTCCTTGCTTCTGACAAAGCTTGTTTAAGCATTTTCCCTGACCCACTTTCAATATCCAAGGTCTACAATTGTAAAAAGATAGAAATAGCAGGTATCATCCTAAAGAGACTTCTTTAATAATTGAAGCATGTAGCTGCGTTTTAACTGTTTGATGATTCTCACTTGGTAAATAAAGTCCTGTAACTTTGCTTGGTCTCAGCTTCGATCACCTTGATATACCAGGATAAAGCCTTCTTGATCATCCCATGGTTTGAAGTCTGGAAGTGTTTATTTCTCAATGTCTTGTTACAGCTCCTTTCCTTTTTTATTCTTTTTTCTTTTGCAATTTTTTTTAAGTTTTTCCTGCCTCATTTTGCCAGGTTCCCCCAGGGGTCCTTTTCAGTTCTATTTCTGGAGGCGGCTGGTACAGTATTTCTAGACATCAAGAGAAAATACCTCTTAAAAGTACGTAGAATCCTCTAAAATGACTCGTTTCCAACTAGGCTGGCATGGAAATATCTACTTTTTCTCAGAGGGTTCATGAGGGCTTCATGGAACATCTGAGAAATATCTTTAGCTGTTGCCTTCAGAGCCATAATGCAGCCAAGAGAATTGAAGTGCTGTTCAATTATAATTTTTGCCTTCTCAAAGCTTTCTCTTCGTTCTTCAGTTGTTGTTTTTTTTTGTATAAACGCAAATGCTGCATTAATTATCATAATTTTCTGAAATGACCAAGTTAATATATCTATTTATATCACAAGTGTGTTCTCCTCAAGTTGATGTCCTACAATAATTACAAAATGAGTACATGCTATCACCCATCAAAGCCTTCACCACTGATGAACAAAATTAAATCATTACAATATGAACTACGGTATGTTTATGACAAAAAAGTTTTCTCAAAGGGGTTCTGTCATCTGATATGTCACAATAAAACCGTCTCATCTGAGACATTTGCGCTTGACAGCTGAACATCATGGTCTTGGTCCCATCTTCCTAGGTGACCAGACAGTGAGCGATGCATATGGGAGCAACGAGGTGCAACGGCACTGATCTCTTTTGATCCTAGGGGCTCATATGCATATTATAAAACATCAATTTGGGATGAAGTGTATTTACCTGAAAATATGTGGGTACCTGAATCCACATTAACACTGGGTTCAGACCTGAGCGTTTTGAAGCCTAGCGTTTTTTGCGCGTTCAAGACGGGCGTTAACGCGCGTTTTTTTCAAGCGTTTTGGTAAATAGTGTAGGCGCGTTTGACGCGCGTTTATGTGATTGACTGCATAGTTGGCCAATGACCAAACAGCCCTCGCTATATATAGTTTGGCCAATCTGAGTGCTTTAGAGTTGTGAAATTCCATGGTGGCTGATCCAGCATGTTGCAAACTTTGAAAAACGTGTGTCCATAGGCGCATTTTACGCTGCACAAACGCCCGAACAACACGCGTATCGCGTTTCCCATTGAAGTATATTGGCACCAAACGCTCGAAAAACGCCTGAATTAACGCGAACATACTTGCTTATCGTCGGACGTTTTTAGGCGCGTTCGAACGCGCATAAAAACGCGCAAGTGTGAACCACCCTCATTGGAATGCATGGTTCCTGTACTGTTGTGCGTTTTTTTGCGCGTTAACACTCAGTTCACACTTTCGCGTAAAACGCCGCGTTCGAACGCGCAAAAAAACGCACAACAGTACAGGAACCATCAAAATAGTTGTAGTGATCTGCCTGGCCAAATATACTCAACTCATTGTTTTGAGGGCATGCAGTTTGTGTCTTCCTGTTGTAGTCTGGGTATGAACATAGCCAAAAGTACAATACATTTTTAATAAAAATTTTCTTCGACATGAAGATGAAAAGAAAACCTTGTTAAAAAGGGCATTATCAGATTTACTAGACTGGTTACTATCTTCATCCAAATCATTTGCCCTTATGATGTCTCGTTGGGACTTGCATGGAAGTGCTTTAAACTGTGATCTTGGAATGACTTTGACATTGTATTTCAATAATGAACACTTGTAACAAGCCACATATTAGGAGAAAATCATAAAATAATAACCTTCCTTATCTTCTTGGCATAGTATCAGTTAAGCAGGGCGCTTATGTCTTTAAGCTGTATAACTTGTGAGATTTAAAGTATCAGGAACCAGCAGCAAGTACAAAGAAGCTAATTTACAACTTCTGAGACTGACAAATTTCCTTCGCTGATGTCATGCTAAGAAAGGATTCTTGTGGTCTCGCAGCCTTGATGGTCTCGAAGTCTATAAAGAACGTTCACATTCGTTCCCATAAGAAGCTTGGGCTCAGTGCATTAGATACATTTCTAAGATACAGCATTAAATTGATCTGAAGAACGTACTCCCACTAAAAGAGTGTATCTCGGTGTGTACTTTATCCACACATTTACGGGTAATTGATCTGTACATGCTTGCAGCACATTTAAAGAAATTGTTATTCCATGCATGGCATATCTATGGTTGGTGCACAAATGCCACAAGCATTACGTATGATATGAGTGAAAAATCTAGCAAAATGGCCAACTTTAGCATAACCCAAGCAAGCCTGCTGGAGTTCTCTGGATCCAGCATAGCTGGATAGTGTTGCATGGCTGCTGGACCCCACTGACTATAATAGGATGCAGAGGAACTTCCCCCAAAATTAGAATTTTGGTGAATCCAGAATTGCTTAAAATGGCCACCAATTTACAGATAAGAGGACGGAGGAGAAAACATCTGCCACCAAAAAGGGATCATTTTTGGACAGTTTTTCAACCCATAGTCATATATGTTGCTGTCACTTTGACATTATTTTTGTTTCTTGGCATTAAAGAGCTTGAAAGGCGTTGGTTACAGTCCTAGGAGACCCCAAAATGTCATACACAACTTTTTAGGGCAATTGGGCACCTTTGATTCTGGTCGAATATGTTCAGACCGAATCCAATCTGACAGCCAATTCAACTGAAGTGGACCCGAAACAAATTTTCCCATTTCTATTGGGGGGGCACATCAACGTTTTCAAATTCGTTATATCCATTTCGTTTTGATCCGTCAGAGAGTTCTATTGCCAAAAATTACGGTTCCATCTGGTTTCCGTAATCCTGGATGGAAAATAAAGTCCTGTCTGTTAGTTTCTTGTTATAAGCATGTTATAACAGAAAGCTATAAAGGAATTGAACACGGCAATGTGTCTTGTGCACTGCAGGTGTCACTCGAAAAGCTGAACTCAATCAAAAGTGCTACAAAAATTTTGGGTATAGCCCCAACCTAACAGAGACATTAACAGCTGAACGGCACAGTGTTTGTCCTCATGTACACGGCCATTGCCCAGCCGTGCCTGTATTGGTACTCGTAAACAGAGGGTCCACATTATGCGGGCACCAGCCGTGTGCTCACTGCATCACAGATGCGAACAGATTCACTTGAATAGGTCCGCCATTCGGAAGGTGCGGTTGGAAAGGAGGCATGAAACCCCACGAAAGCACTACGGATGTTCTATTTTTTGCAGTGCGCTCGGATCACGGACCTATTCAGCAAATTGCGGTCCCCAATACACGCAACGGCCGTGTGCATAAGGCCTTTGACTTTGTGCTCCTGCCTCTTCATCTCAGTAGTCAATTGGGGTCTGAGCACATGGACCCCCACCAATCAAAATGTTTGGCATGGATCTAGGACTTGTCAAAAGTTTTAAACAAATTCTTCCAGTGCTCAAATAGGGCAGATTACCTTAGGCCTCTTTCAGACGGGCGTTGCGGGTGCACTCCGTCAAACAGTGCGGGTGCGTTGCGGGAATCGCCGCGATTTTTCCCTGCGAGTGCAAAGCGCTGTCATGCGTTTTGCACGCGCGGGAGAAAAATCGGCACTTTTGGTACCCAGACCCGAACCTGCACTTCTTCACAGAAGTGCATGTTTGGGTCAGAAATTGTCCCGCTGGTATTATTTCACATTATAACATAGTTATAATGTAAAATAATACCCTTGGCCATCTCCCTAATGTTTAAACTGGTGCAGAATGAGTTAAAATAATAAACTAATAATTACTTACCTGTTCCATTTGATCGCGAAGCCCGGCCTCCTCTCCGTTAGCTTGAAAGATGTAAAGGACCTGTGATGATGTCACAGCATCACATGGCTCAATCACCTGCTCCATCACTATGGTGATGGAGCATGTGATTGGTCCATGTGACCATGTGACATCATCCAAGGTCCTAACCACTATCCACAGCCTGAGGATAGTGTTTAGGACCTTGGATGATGTCACATGGTCACATGGACCAATCACATGCTCCATCACCATAGTGATGGAGCAGGTGATTGGGCCATGTGATGTGACGTCATCACAGGTCCTTTAGATCATAGATGCTGCAGGGAAAGAGAGGACAGATCGCGACTACGCGATCAAGTGGCTAAGGTAAGTTAACTTTTATTATTTTTAACCCCTTCCTCATCATTTAACAATGCATTCTTTATTAAGAATGCTATTATTTCCCCTTATAACCATGTTATAAGGGGAAATAATAGAGATTGGGTCCCGTTGCTAAGCAACAATGCGGGAAAATCGCAACGCATCTGCACTTGGTTGCGGATGCTTGGGATTTTCCCGCATCCCCATTCACTTCTATGGGGCCTGCATTGCACCCGCGCGGAAAACTCGCCCGTGTGAAAGGGGCCTTAGTGACTGGTACACTGTAATGCAGCCAGGCTCTACAAAAATAGATGATGAATTCATGACCTTAGAAAGAGAATGTGTAATATTTTAGAATCACTGGAGCATAGACTGGATGGGATACATTGCTTTTTTTTTCTAAAAACGAGATCAGCCTACATGGACACTCTAACAGCCCTCAGCAGAAATAAAACACGGAATCAGTGACACCGAAGAAACAACTGAAATCCATGGTTATAGCCATAAATCCTCAGACTGCAATAAATCCCTGTGTTTTCTGGCAAAATCCTAACAGCTCTCAGGTTTAAGAACAATTTGTCTTTTCTTTTTATTTCTTGTTCATAAAAATACTGCAGAAATCTCTTTACAAAGCTGGATGAATTAGTGCATAAATATTCACAGTAGGGTAGGAATCACCCCAGACAAAAAGTAGCTAGGAGTTAGGAAAATCTTATGAATGATGTCAATGTCAGATCAAAAGAACAATGAGAGAGAATACTGTCTATATCTAACAGCATTAAGTACAAGATGTATTATGTACATTGCATTGATTACTGGTTTTCTTAACCCCTTCTACCCGGGCCAGTTTTCGCCCTCCTGCCCAGGCCCTGTTTGGAAATCTGACATGTGTCACTTTATGTGGTAATAACTTTGGAAAACTTTTATTTAGCCAAGCCATTCAGAGCTTGTTTTCTCGTGACACATTGTACTTCATGATAGTCATAAATTTGAGTCAATATATTTCACCTTTATTTTTTTTTAAAAACAAACCAAATTTAACAAAAATGTAGAAAGATTCGCAATTTTTAAAATTTAAATTTCTCTCCTTTTAAAAAAGAAAGTGATACCTCATAAAATATTCACTATTTAACATTCCCCATATGTCTACTTTATGTTGGTATCATTTTGTAAATGTCATTTAATTTTTTTAGGATGTTAGAAGGGTTAGAATTTTAGATGCAATTCTTAAAATTTTTAAGAAAATTCCCAAAACCCACTTTTTAAGGACCAGTTCAAGTCTGAAGTCACTTTGTGGGGCTTACATAGTGGAAACCCCCCCTAAATGAACTCATTGTAGAAACTACACCCCTGTAAAAACTGTTTTACAAACTTTGTTAACCCTTTAGGTGTTCCACAAGAATTAAAGGAAAATGGAGATGAAATTTCTAAATTTAATTTTTTTGGCAGATTTTCCATTTTAATTCATTTTTTTCTTGAACATATTTTTTTTTTTGCCGATCATTAGGGGCTCATTTTTCGCAGGAAGAGTTGATGTTTTATTGGTACCATTTTTGAGTATATATGATTTTTTGATCATTCATTATTACACTTTATGGGGCAAGGTAACCAAAAAAATTGGTTGTTTTGGCACAGCTTTTATTTATTTATTTTTACAGTGTTTACCTGAGGGGTTAGGTCATGTGACAATAGTGGCAATACCTAATATGTATACTTTTTCTTATTTTTTTCTTATTTATTTACGTTTTACACAATAATAGCATTTTTGAAAAATGCTGTTTTAGTGTCTCCATAGTCTGAGATCCATAGCTTTTTTATTTTTTAAACTATTGTCTTAGATAGGGTCTTATTTTTTGCGGGATGAGGTGACGGTTTGATTGGTACTATTTTGGGGGGCATACGCCTTTTTGATCGCTTGGTGTTGCACTTTATGTGGAGTTAGGTGACAAAAATAGATTTTTTTGGCACTGTTTCTATTTTTTTTACACTGTTCACCTGAGGGGTTAGGTCATGTGATATTTTTATAGAGCAGGTTGTTACGGACACGCAAATACCTAATATGTCAACTATTTATTTCACTTTAACACAATAATAGCAGTTTTGAAACAAAAAAACCCACAATTTTTAGTGTCTCCATTGTCTGAGAGTCATAGTTTTTTTATTTTTTAAACGATTGTCTTAGATAGGGTCTTATTTTTTGCGGGATGAGGTGACGGTTTGATTGGTACTATTTTGGGGGGCATACGCCTTTTTGATCTCTTGGTGTTGCACTTTATGTGATGTTAGGTGACAAAAATTGATTTTTTTGGCACTGTTTCTATTTTTTTTTACACTGTTCACCTGAGGGGTTAGGTCATGTGATATTTTTATAGAGCAGGTTGTTACGGACACGCAAATACCTAATATGTCAACTATTTATTTCACTTTAACACAATAATAGCAGTTTTGAAACAAAAAACCCCACAATTTTTAGTGTCTCCATTGTCTGAGAGTCATAGTTTTTTTTATTTTTTAAACGATTGTCTTAGATAGGGTCTTATTTTTTGCTGGATGAGGTGACAGTTTGATTGGTACTATTTTGGGGGGCATACGCCTTTTTGATCACTTGGTGTTGCACTTTATGTGATGTTAGGTGACAAAAATAGATTTTTTTGGCACTGTTTCTATTTTTTTTTACACTGTTCACCTGAGGGGTTAGTTCATGTGATATTTTTATAGAGCAGGTTGTTACGGACACGCAAATACCTAATATGTCAACTATTTATTTCACTTTAACACAATAAAAGCAGTTTTGAAGCAAAAAAAACACATTTTTTAGTGTCTCCATTGTCTGAGAGTCATAGTTTTTATATTTTTTAAACAATTGTCTTAGATAGGGTCTTATTTTTTGCGGGATGAGGTGACGGTTTGATTGGTACTATTTTGGGGGGCATACGCCTTTTTGATCGCTTGGTGTTGCACTTTATGTGATGTTAGGTGACAAAAATAGATTTTTTTTGGCACTGTTTCTATTTTTTTTTTCACACTGTTCACCTAAGGGGTTAGGTCATGTGATATTTTTATAGAGCTGGTTGTTACGGACACGCAAATACCTAATATGTCAACTATTTATTTCACTTTAACACAATAATAGCAGTTTTGAAGCAAAAAAAAACACATTTTTTAGTGTCTCCATTGTCTGAGTCATAGTTTTTTTTATTTTTTGACCGATTGTCTTAGGTAAGGTCTTCTTTTTTACGGGAAGAGGTGATGGTTTGATTGGTTCTATTTTAGGAGGCATACGATTTTTTGATCACTTGGTGTTGTAATTTTTGTGATGTAAGATGAGAAAAAATTGCAAATTTTGGCACGGTTTTAATTTTTTTTTTTTACGGTGTTCAGCTGAGGTGTTAGGTCATGTGATATTTTTATCGAGCTGGTTGTTACGGACGCGGCGATACCTAATATGTATACTTTTTTTAATCATTTTACTTTATCACAATTTTAGCATTTTTGAAACAAAAAAATTATGTTTTAATGTCTCCATGATCTGAGAGCTTTAGTTTTTTTATTTTTACAGTGATTTGCTTACGTAGGGGCCCAATGTTTTGTGGGATGAGGTCACGGTTTTATTGGTACTATTTTGTGGGAGATGCACCTTTTTGATCACTTTTTGTGATGTAAGGTGACAAAAAAGGCTTTTTTTGACAGTTTCTTTATTTTTTTTGTGCTGCTTATCGGGGTGGATCATGTGATATATTTATAGAGCCAGTCGTTACCGAAGCGGTGATACCTAATATGCGTGTTTCTATTTTTTATTATTAAACGTTTTTACTTATTTTTTTATTAAAAACACTCTTTTTTGCTTTTATTAATTTTTATTTTTGTCCCACTCTGGGACTTCAACTTTTGAGGGTCTGATCGCCTCTGCAATGCATTACAATACATCTGTATTGTAATGCATTGCAAAGTGTAGGGCATTAGGGACAACATATTAAAAATGTATATAAAGGTTTAGTTACTCTTTAACCCGTACTATGCATATATTGTAGTTAATGGTTTTTGCACCCCACCACTTGATTTCAGCACAGAGGCTTCCAGTCCCAGGCCTGCACATATCCAGGCAGGATCATGTGCACTGCTGCAGTCAATGACTGACTACAATAGTGATGTGTCTCCATGCAATACGTCACTGTACTGGATCATCTGCCGCTTCAGGACATGTCACCTCTGAGGCCAGTAACTGGCCACAGTGGCCTGGGACTGGTCGTTGACAGGAATCTCTGTGCTGGAATAAAGCAACAGGGAGCAGTCAAGTGGATATCTTTGTTTGGGTACAGTGTCGTACTGGAGAAATGTAAAACGATCCCTAAATCAGGAATACCCCTTTAAGTACCAAATAATAATAAAAATGCACCTAAAGGTGCCCACGTGCTTTATGTTTATCCTCTATTTGTTTGTGTCACTGGGGACTGGATTTAAGAAAAACTGCTATAGAAATATATCTTGCAGATGCGGGGTTCCATAGACTGAAGATTTTCTAGTCATTTTAATGAAATAGTAAATCTACAGATTCCTATTCAAGTTTTTAACTTGCCCTGTTATTGGTTTCCTGACGCGTATTAACCTGGGCCAACTAATTGATTAATAATGCTGCCCAGATTGTTGGACATATTCCTGGACGGTTGGACTGGACATTCATTGCTTCAAGTAGATGCCATTTTGCTTCTGCCCAGGTCCACCTTTTGTTTCCTTATGACAGATACATCTTTTGCAGATGGTAGTTTTATGAAAAAGGTTGGAGTGAATCAAGGGCTTTTAGTTGCCAAGTTGCAAGTGGTCTGAGTGACACTTAATCAACATCCTTTAATATGACGCAACTTCTCAGAAATGCATTGCGCTAGCACAGATGTTCCTTTTGTGACTGCATCCAGTATGTTTCCAGGCTGCAATCCAGAGACTGAGGACCGAAAACAGAAATCTTTCATGACATTTTCAAAGAAACCAAGATAAAAACAGGCCACTCATTGTGAATTCAAGTGAGACTAATAGAAATGGCGGATACATTAAGCATCATAACAACTTGGTAAAGTGATGAAGGACATCATTGTTAAGAAAATATATCGATCTTGCAATTAAATCAACTTGATAAATGACTATATATATACATACACACACACAAATAAGGGTACTTTCACACTAGCATTAAACTTTTCCGGCATTGAGTTCCATCCTCGGGACTCAATACCGGAAAAAAACGCTTCAGTTATATCCTAATGCATTCTGAATGGAGAGAAATCCATTCCGTATGTATCAGGATGTCTTCAGTTCAGTCACTAAACAGCGTTTTGGCCGGAGATAATACCGCAGCATGCGGTATTATCTCCGCCCAAAATTCCGGAACACATGCCGGAATGCTGGATCTTGCATTAATTTCCATTCCAAAGCATTAGTGCCTCTCCATCAGATGATTGGCATTATGCTTGGTGTAGCTGCCTGGCCATAGAAACCCATGCCATGAGGCGCCCGATTCACAGTTTTTGTGCTGATGGTAATACCAGAGATAATTTGGACCCTGTAGTTATTCAGTCAGCTAACATTGGCGATTTATATACACTATGCGCCACAGCACTCGAAGACCCCGCTCTGCAACTTTTACTAGTGGTTGCGCCTGGTATTGCAATTCACTTTTTTGCCTTCCTCTGGATCAACTTGCAGGAAACAGGTCGAACTGGATGGACAAATGTCTTTTTTCGGCCTTATATACTATGTTACTATGTTATGTTACTACAGCTTCCTCCCATTCAGGTGAGTGGGACTGAACTGTAATACCAGACACAGCCACTAATAAAAGTATGAAATTGTGCTGAGCTATTATTAATGGCTTATCCTAAGACTATAGAATAGGAACCGGAAAATGCCTTAAACCCCTTCACAACCAGCAACGTACATGTACGGCGCTGGTTGGGTCTTTAAAATAGGGAGGGGTCAGCAACCTTCGCCACTCCAGCTGTTGTGAAACTACAATTCCCAGCATGCTCCATTCATTTCTATGGGAGTTATGAGAAGAGCAGAGCAAGTGTGCATGCTGGGAGTTATAGTTTTACAACAGCCGGAGTGCCAGAGGTTGCCTACCCCTTGTCTTAGACTAACGATAAGCAGTTCACAGATCACCCTACACACCAAGTGGACCAACACGGGGTGCCGTATGAAAAAACAACAAATAGCGCCAACACTGAACTAATTATATAACCTACCAAAAAATAGTGCAAAAGCCTAAACATCTAAAATTATGTACTTTATTAATGCATCGTTAAAATCACATAATTAAAAATGAGACACATTACAAGAAAGACGCGTACCTCAGGGGAATATATCTGATTCTACAATACATCAAATACATGATTTGCATATACATTATGCATGAGTGGGACAAAGGCAACTCAGACAAATGACACACATCATCACTAGCAGTTCTGAAGTCCATGTAAAACCTAAATGAAGGAGCACGGTGCACTTAAACAGTGACAGCATGTGTGCACTAAACTACAATATAGGTAATCCTAAGTCCTCTTTCACACAAGCGTTTTTTATTTGCGAGTGTACGAGCTGTTTTTTGCGGTCCGTATACGGAACCATTCATTTCAATGGGTCCACAAAAAGAAACGGAAGGTACACCGTATGCATTCCATTTCCGTATGTCCGTATTTCTGTTCCGTTAAAAGATAGAACTTGTCCTATTCTTATCCGCATCACGGACAAGGATAGTACTGTTCTATTAGAGGCCAGATGTTCCGTTCTGCAAAAAACGGAATGCACACGGATGTCATCCGCATTTTTTTTTTTGGCGATCTGTTTTTTGTGGACCACAAAACCATACGTTCGTGTGAAAGAGGCCTTATATGGATTAAGGGGGTCATTTACTAACAGATATACAACACTTTACATGAATTAAAGTACACAGTGCATATACAGTACACAATATATAGTATATAACACCCAATAGGATTACTATACAAAATACGTCTATCAAAGTGCACAGTGCAGATAAATAATACCAATTAGGTCAGAACGATAGTGATATGTTCACAGTATAAGGGATCATACACACGAACGGATTTTCTTTCCGTGTCCGTTCCGTTTATTTTGCGGACCGTATGCAGAACCAATTATTTCAATAGGTCCGCAAAAAAAACGGAAGTTACTCCATGTGCATTCTGTTTCCGTATGTCCGTATTTCCGTTCCTCAAAAAACATAGAGCATGTCCTATTATTGTCCGCATTACGGACAAGGATAGGACTGTTCTATTAGAGGCCAGCTGTTCCGTTCCGCAAAATACGGAATGCACATGGATGTCATCCGTATTTTTAGCGGATCCATTTTTTACGGACCGCAAAATACATACGGTCGTGTGCATGAGCCCTAACACATGAGAAAAAGCCCAAATCATAGTATTGCCTGAGTGGTTATCCTAATGTAACAGGCACTAGAGTGCACAGTGCAACGTCCAGTGCCGGACATAAAGCTCACATTATGTCCAAGGGGATCTATGTGAAAGCGCATGAGAAAAAATAAGCCGTCTATACAAAACCTTAAATCCAGAGAGAGCTGCATCCACCCCGATTCGCGTTTGGTTTCTACCTAGATGAAGGCAGGGCACGAGCCGCAAAGTTTGGCAAAGAAGAACTCATTTACATATAGTGTTTCCATTGTTTTATACAGTACAGGTTTGGATAATACAAATCACATAACAGCAATTAAAGGGGTATTCCCATCTTAATGATCACTGTTAAATCTGTTGATGATTTAACAGTGATCATTTTTCTAAATATGTTTAATTAACTAATTCCCACCCCTTAGAAGAAAATGAAGATATACTTACCTGACTGTTGTCTTCCGTCTCCCCTGGTTACGGCTCTCCTCCCGAATCGCGGTGGCAGCGCTTTTCTCCCGGCCGGGCCGTGCGCAGTCCTGAAAGCGTGCGCCGACGCCGCGCATGTGCTATGGTGACTTCTTCCTGGTCAGTATAGTATACTTGCCTGGAGAAGTCCCCAGGGCGCATGCACGGCGACGTGCGCGTTCAGTCCAGCGCGCGGCCCGGCCGGGAGAAGACGTCAATCAAGATGGAGCCCGCCCCCTGCCGAAACCAGGAAGTGAACGGCGCGCCGGGAGCAGGTAAGTATGAAAGAGCGTGATGGGAATACCCCTTTAATGATACTAATAAAATGCACACGACCGTATCCGCAAAACATGGATCCCCAAAACACAGGTTACATCCGTGTGATGTTCATGATGTTTTTGTTTTTGTTGTGGACCTATTGACTTCAATGGGTCCATGGTCTGCATTTTGCGGCCAAGAATAGGACGTATGCAGACAGCACACGGATAACATCCATGCGCTGTCCAGTTTTTCTTTTTGCATGCATAGATATGAATGGGTCCATGTGCAAACCGCAAAAAATGTCGATCAGACATTTATACAAAATACGGTCGTGTGCTACAGGCTGGCACAGACTTCAGCTATAACTTACTCCAGTTTCTGACATAAGATATAGTAAGTCCGGCAGGCTGCACATGCCAGGCCCCCTCCCGCTAAGGCCTGCCCATTTTCTTGCCACTTCGGAAAAGTACAGAGAGGCTTTAACCCCTTCAAGACCGGGTGATTTTCAGGTTTTTTTTTTGTTTTGTTTTTTTTCTCCCAGCCGTCCCAAAACCATAATTTTTTTATTTTTCTGTTAATATAGCTGTATGGCCTGCTTTTTTGCGGGACAAGTTTTACTTTCTAATGGCACCATTTACAGTTGCATACAATGTAGTGGGAAGCAGGCGAAAAATTCAAAATGGGGTGGAATATAAAAAAAACACAATTTCACCACAGTTTTATGGGTTTCGTTTTTACAGCGTTTCCTATGCAGTAAAACTGACCGGCTGTTTTCATTCTCCGGGTCAGTACAATTACAACGATACCACAAAGTAAATGTTCCTCAGTAAATGTTCCTCAGTGTGTCGTAACAACTAAGGCCTCTTGCACCGCATTTGCGGATCCGCAATACACGGGCACCATTCCGTGGCCATTCCGCATCACGGATGCGGACCCATTCATTTCAATGGGTCCGTCCGCAAATCCGGAGATGCGGAACGGTGCGGAACGGAACACTACGGAAGCACTACGGAGTGTTTCCGTGGGGTTCCATTCCGTACTTCTGTCCTGCAAAAAGATAGAACATGCCCTATCTTTTTGCGGAACGGGCAGATCGTGGACCCATTCAAGTGAATGGGTCCGTGATCCGATGCGACTGCCCCACGGTCGGTGCGGGCACTGGGTGCACACATTCGTGTGCAAGAGGCCTAAAACTAGTGTTTTCTTCATGGTATTTTTCTCCTATAGAGAACATTTTTGCAAAGAAGCCAGAAAGACAAAAAGTGCCATCTAATTAGCAAAAACACCAGTAGCAAAACAAACCATTACCATCCGTGTTCATCTGGGTCTCACCGATCATTAGGAAGAGATGTTTTGAAAATTATTTTTCAGCTGTGCAGTGTCAGAGAAACACGGATGACACACAGACAGCAAAAAATGGACACATTGACCCAACACGGATCCATAATGGACATGTTCATGGGGGCATCACTGACCACCTTTTCACAGATTTAAGCATGGACACAGACATGTAAAGAAGGCTTAAAGCTGCAGGTGCAAAAAAAATTCCACTATAAACACAAAAGTGCAGCAAGAACTTATATGTAATGGCACCCTAAGGCCTCATGCACACAGCCAGTGCCCGGCCGTTCCATGCATTGGGGACGACAATTTGTGGTCCTCAATGTACGGGCAACATCCGTGCGGCTGCCGTAGATAAATCCAAACCCATTTAAATTGAAAGGGTCCGTGATCCGTTCTGACCACAAAAGAACATAGAACATGTTCTATTTTTTGCGGTGCGGAGGCACGGAGAGAAACACCACGGAAACACTCCATAGTGCTTTCATGGGGTTCTGTGCATGCCTTCCGCACCACACTGTCTGGATTGCGGACCCATTCACTTTCGTGTGCAGGAGCCCTAAGAGTCTGAGAATGTTGGGTGAAGGCAACTGTAAACCTGGATGTACACATTGGTCTTTTGTCAGCCAAATCTGCTGACCACACAAATTCACAATTGTTCAGATACTGTAGACTAACAGAATTTTAGCTGTAAAAAATGCCAAAGAAAAATACACCAATACACAATGGGTAGATTTACTAATAAAAATGCATCAGAATTCTGCCCCAAATTGGGACACATTTACTAAGTGCCTTCGTTGAGGACTAGAAAGTGGTATGGTTTAGCAAAAAAAAAAAAGCTGTGGCTTTAAATAATATACTTTGGTGCAAAATTCTGGAACAAAGTAAGCTAAGCCTACGTTCACATTAACTATAGTGGGATCCAGCTGTGATCCGGACGGTTTCCTGCATAAATGACAAGTTTTAGCCAGACAAATACCTTTACATGCATTGGCATTTTTGCTGGTATGGCCTGCCAGATCAATCATGCCAGAGATGTGAGCTAAGCCTAATAGGTGGTATATACCTAGGTTGAATTTGTCATAGACTGTTCTGAAAAAGATGTGAATTGTTGTGCAGGCAACTGCAAAAACAAATGTAATTTTTTGGGGTTTATTGGTAATAATGGACCGGCACTCACTTTAAGTAATTTTCAGTGATTGTGTTTATTGTCACATATAATCTCTTGTGACGCGTTTCGACACTTCCCGTGTCTTTGTCAAACAATTATTTGACAAAGACATGGGAAGTGTCGAAATGCGTCACAAGGGACTATATGTGACAATAAACTGAAAATTACTGGAAGTGAGTTCCGGTCCATTATTACCAGTGCTCCATGGGATGCCGATCCTAGGATGCGAGCACCACGTGATCTTACCTGCAGTGCCGACCTACTTGAACACAGCACTCTTTTGGGGGTTTTATGTCGCTTACTCCACTTCTTAAAAAGTGGGCAAGATTTAGTATAATTTATGCCAGAAACTGGCCTTAAAGGGGATTTTAATACTGATGACTTATCCGATCAGCTGTTTCAGAGTGGCTTTGGCGCTGAAGTTCATTGTGTAGTGAACGGAGTTAGTTACTGTAGTGTTACTCCTATTAGGCCTCGTTTGTCACACATCATTTCTCAGGAAAAATCGCAGCATGTTCTATGTTCTACGTTTTTCGCACAGCTCTGTGTATGGGGATTCATCGAAAAACAGATTACAAGTGGATGCAGTGCATTTTTCACTGATGGTTGGTAAGAGATGTAGATTGTTATTCTTCAGGTTTGTTTTGTTTTTTGATAAAGGAGGATAGATCAAGAATTATTATCATCGACGACATTTTTATTTAAGAGAAAATGCCCTCTAAGAAGGAAAAAACATTGAGGCAATACAGCACACAGACAAAACGAATATCAGGATTTCCTCATTCAGCCTCATTCCAGGGTGCTGCTTCATTTTTCCAAATTTAGTAAAGAGTGTGAATTTTTGTAATTATCACACTCTAGTTAGAACGTATCATTAGAACAATGCCTGCTTCATACCACACAGCGGGTGGGCGTTCTCTCTTTATCTCTACAGGCTGTCCCCGGTGAAGTGTAGAGGGCTCTCAGCAGGTAGTATCACACCAGTAACAATACCACCCAGCACTTACAAGTATCAAGGGAGTTGCACAGTGGAATGAATATACTGTACTTCAGTAAGGAGCATGTTTGGCAAGTTGAATGTTTCTAAGCACAGTAAATCATTAACGATTAACTGCAGCGTAAAAATGACCTCTTATATAGCTAAATAAGCACTGGGAAATAGAAAAAGGTCGTAAAAACCATAGTCCTTAAGCAAGAGCACTATTGATAATACACAAATGCTTATAGGCAGAGGCGTAGTGGGCGGGGAGGCTGGGGAGGTGCAGCATGTGCCCCGGGCGCAGAGACCTGTCCGGCAGTTCTTTTGCAAAGTATTGCTGTCCGCTCCCTGCTTCACAGTTCCGCTGGTCTTCGGTGCTCCACCCTACGGCCGCACATGATAATGCTGGCTGTGGGAGGAGCGCTGAAAGCCCAGGAATCGGGGTGGGCGCAAATCTGAATCCTTGCCCGGGTGCAGGAAAGCCTAGCTACACCTCTGATATAGGGATTTGCTTAAAGTTACACTTCAATCAGAAAGCAGTATTTTTAAGCTCAATATTCATAGAAAATATTTTTGGAATTTTTGGCTATTTTGCTTTCTTTGTTTCTGCAGTACTGTACCGTTAAAAATTACATGCAAACTACTTATCCTTCTGTAGCAGTCAACTCAAATAATAAAACCTCCTCCATAGACAGGTAACCTATTGTCGGTTAACTGTTGTTGTGAGGGGAAAGATAATACATGATGATAGTCAGTGTAGAATTGGCATGATAGTATGGCTACATGCTATATATGTCTGTCAGTCTTGTTTAACCAATAATCTACACTAAATATACTAATACATGTCTGTAATTACATGTGTGAAGTGTAATAATTGCATACATTTTTCTTATATAAATTATAAACAAAATATACTACAGATAAATATATGTAGTCATGACAACCGGAGTGAAAACTTCCATTGCTTATATTGTCGGCGTCAATCACAGAGCTGATAGACAATGCACAATAGGCTATAGCCAAGGCAGAATGGACATTCTGGCAAATGAAAATGAGCAGCAGGTTTCCCCGTATTGGCTACAGCAACTTGGTCGTTCTCTTGGTGTAATTGACATAAAACCGTGTCATTATTTACACTACTTGTTACTGTACATGACCCTCTACGTTCCTTAAAGGGTTTCTGTCACCAGATTTGGGCATCATAAGCTGTCTGACATTAGCTATGTGCCAATGTTCAGACCATCCTAATAATGTTAATCATATGCCCCTCTGACCTTTAATAAGGCTAAAAAACGTCTTTATATTGTATGCAAATTAGCCTCTAGGAGCAGGGAGGGCGTTGCCCCTGCTCCTAGAGGCTCCGTGTTCCCACCTGCAGCCACGCCCCTCTTCTTGTGATTGACAGGCTGGGCAGCGCAGCTCTCCTGCCTCTGGCACTGTCTGCCTTCCGAAATCCCGTGCCTGCGCCGTCTGCTTGTGTATTCGACGCAGGCGCAGTGAGCTGAGGATGGCTGTGCCAGCAAATATTTATTCAGGTGGGTCTAGTAGAAGGTCTTAGAACCTATCAGGAAGGGCTTTAAAGGGTTTTTCCCAAGACCTTTCCCAAGGATCATCAATATCAGATCCAATGCATTTGAATAGGAGCAGGCCTGCAGTAACCAGGCTCGGCCACTACTCAGTGTACAGCGCTGTGTACTTTCAGTGTTTGGTTCCAACTCTGCAGGTCGTAAAAAAAAAAATCCACTTTAAAAAACTTAAAAGGAATGTGTCGCTAGGACATTCACAGCTAAACCAGGTACAATTTAGGGCTAGTCCAGCTGAATGTAATGATACCCTTCACTTAGCAATCCATTCCTTCATTCTGGAGAAAAAGTACTTTTAATCCATATGCAAAAGAGTAGTTAAGTGCACCGTGGGCGGGCCCAAGCCCATGTGTGTACCTTTGCTCCTCCTACTTTCTCTGCCAGCCCCACCCTATCATTGATTGACAGGGCCAGACAAGATGATAAATGAAGTGTTCAAGAGGGAAATGTTTTTATTAAAAAAATAAACAAAAACTAGGGGCAGAATCAGAAATTAGTTGGGGGGGAAGCTCAGAAGCAATAATCAGAAAATATGATTTAACTTAAAAAGCAGTAAATGCTTGGAACAAGCGTCCAGAAGATGTGGTTTAAAAATGAACAGTTAGGACCTTTTTACATGGGATGACAGAGTGGTCGCAGGTCGGGGATGAGGAAGTTAATTCCTGATCATTGCCGTCTAGTTAGCTGCATTTATCTGCTGCAATGATCACTGCTGTATGGGGATGAACAATCTCTATTATGGTCATTCATCTTCATACAGTTTCCTTGTTTGTCGACAGTGCACCGTGCAATGTGCTGTCAACAAACAATAATTTTTGGCACTACATCAGAGAAGCATTTGTAGTATCCCAGACCTAGGGGTATCCCCAATTGTTTGGTTATTTTATGTATTGTTATGTACTTTACACCAACATGACATGGTATGGTTGGCAGGGACAGGGTGGCTACCCTGTTCCTCCCCGCTTAGTAGAAGTGGGCTGGTCCTGCTTCCTGCCAGGAGGGGGAGTTCTAGCTAGGACAGTGTGGAGGAAAGAAGCACAGTTAGGAGCTCCTACTCCAAGGGTCTTAGGGACCTTGATTTTGATCCAGTTCTCCTGCGAGACCACTACTCCAGAGAGAGTGCAATAATAGCCAAGATACGGCTTGCATGAAAAGATACAGGGTTTATAGTTAGCAGAGTAACCTGCAAACCACAGCTGTACAGATCTTGCTGCAGTTGAGGGACTATGGTTCAGACACCCATCACCTAAATCACATTCAAGCCAGACCAACTCTAAACTTGCATTACACATTAGATGCCTAACTTCACAAGTGCCAGCTTAAAGCTGTTAGCCTGACGTTCAAAAGTGAGTCATCCGCAAGAAATCACATGAAAGGTGTAATCAATTGCCACTTTTCCAGCCACCATACCTGATCATCTGGGGACAAAAATTGCACTTTGTTCAAACTACTGCTGGATGTACTATCACTTATCTTTTGCACTGAGTAAAGAGAGGCTTTTATTCTTTTACTTCTGGCCTTTGAATCACCTTTCCACTGCACCAATTCCCAGGGAGCATCGGACTAAGGGAATACGCTGTGACACAACATCTCATCAGGGCCACTACCACTCCCATCCTCAGGGGCTCGCTGCACATTCACACAACAAACAAGCGTGTATCTGTATATCACATGATTCATGGCACCTTTACACAGGGCAATGATTGGAAATGATCGCTCGTAGGAATATTCATTCCTGATAATTGGCCCAATCCTCAGCTTGTGAGCCTTAAGGGAATTTAAACATGTCTGGGATAAACATGCATCTATTATAAGATAAAAAATAAAATAGAAATAATATAAGGGCACTAGATGCCATGCTGCCAGTCTTACGTGTAAGTCATTTTATATTTTTCTAATATGAACTGCATTTGCACATGAAGGTACAAAAGAAAAGTGAAAATGACAAATTATATTCCACCTTATTTTTTATTCTTTAGAGTTCTTCTTCATTTTCTCTTCATTCTGTAAATATGCAATGCTCTTTCAAGATATAATCGTGGTAAAGCCTGTGCCTATTGGGAAGGGAGGAGCACATTACAGTGACAAATGTCATGGAAAAGGACAACACCATGGAGAAATTAACTGGTTTAATCCTGGAGTACACTGGTCATCAGCGAGTTATATCAATCTCATTAAGCATTACATGTTATGAAGATCACTCGTTCCGCAGCACCTGGATCGAGCTGCATAATGAAAAATATTTTGATGTGGGTATACATGGCATTTTTCAGACTTTTTGTTCTACTTACAAAATACATTGAAAAAAATGCAGTAACACCCATTGTGTGAATCTACCCCTGGCGTTACTCAAATTTCACTAGCTTTTTTTTTGTTATTTGTTCTGATGTACAATTAAAATATGCCGAACTGGCTATGATGCATTCAAGAAGGCTTGTTTGAATGCAGGGACAGACTGAAAACTTAAAGTGACCCTGGAAAAAAACTAAAAGTGGCCTCATGTTATAGGCAGGTCCAAATTGTGCAGAAGATGGGGCAACACAGGTAAATAGGGCCTGCATAAGTAGACAGGGACAATAGAAGTAGGCGGGGCCAGCAATACCATAGTGCAACACAGAATACCGCCCCTGCAGAACCAAATACCACAGCACAGACTACTGCCTCAGCAGATACAAATACCATAGTGAATCACAAAGTACTGTCGCCCTCACCTTAGTATTCAACTGAATGATCATCCTGAAAATGGTGACACCTATTCAAATAATTATGTATGCGTTGTAAAAGGGTTTGTCCAGAAGGAAATAATAGACTAAATAGCACATTAAACCCCCTGCTGCTCCAGCGCTCAAGCTCTAGTGGTCACCAGCTGGTCTTGGTTTATGTATGCAAGCAATCTTAACATGCTGTACTTGCTGGCATCAGTTCTGTAACCAGTGCCTGCAATGGTCACGTGGCCTTACCCCGCATCATCACTGTTGCCATGTAAATGAAAACCATTGTGTTACCACTGGAGTATTAGTCCTGGAGCCTAAACCTCACAAAAAAAGGAAAATAGAAAGTGCGGTACTTATTACTAATGGCCAACATGAAATGTCAGAATTTTCCTATTTTCAATATTTTGTTTTATGTTGCAATTTTTCTTATTAACTTTTTCCTGTTTATAAAAAGAAGAACAGCATACATACTGGCCTTTCAAATGCCTACAGTATATAGCAATTGTACTTTACTTTTACATTACAATCCATCCCATTCCCGTCCAACTTTTAAAGGGGTTTTGGGAATTAAGAAATTTTACAAACTTTAACTGATTACTTTATTATAAATATATTTCCAAACACATTTTATTAGTTATAATAGCTAGTTTTGTCTAGGTAGCAATCATTTGGGGAAATAAAATCGCTGCTGTCCTATTAGTACACACAAAACCTGTCCTATGTACACAGCAGGACAAGTTACTTCAGAGCACTGAGGTAAAGAGCTGCCTCATCCTCCTCTCTGCTCTACTTGTCAGGGATTATGATCCTGAATACAGATCATAAGATCTTTAGCTGAATCTCTGTTGCAATGGAGTTAATGAGGAGACATGAAGTACAGAGAGGAGGTGAGGGTGAAGCTAATGAGCAGTACTTGTTTACTGTCTCCATTACCACAGCCTCACATTACCACAATCTGTCCTGTCTTTCCTCTCTGTACTTCATGTCTCTGGAATTTTTGCAAAAAGTCACTAGTGTACTCCAGTACAAACTGACAGACCCTTGGGCTGAAAAATCTATAGGTTTTTAGCGTAAAAATTTTACAAACAATGTGCAACATTTTCAAAATTTGTCACACAAAAACAAGCACATGCCAAGACAGATGTTCTAAAAATGAGAGCAAAAAAAGTCACAAGTTTATGATATTACTCACTTACATATTTTTGTACATGTGTTACTCCAGTTTATTTAGTCCACCCCCTACTAGGGTGAGTTTGAGACAGTTTTTGTGACCCAGTGTAATGTCTGGAGTGAAACTAATTACCGTATATGATCACGCCAAGTTTCCCACCCACTGTTTACAGTTCGAGAGAGCAGTATTAAAATGCAAAAAAAAGTTGCACATTCTTTTGGCAAATAGTTCCAAAAAGTTTCAAAAGCCCTATTCTTCAAACTTTTTGAGCCAGGATTCTGGAGTGCAGAGTCTGATAAATTGTGTGATATGACGCAAAAATGATACTTGTTGTGCACATTATGAAAAATGTGCTCTTTCGGCTTGGCCGTAGAGTGAGCAGAGAAAGAATAGCCCAGCCCCAAGCCCTGTCCTATATATGTTCCATAGACTTCTATATACAGTAAGTAGCACCATACCTACAGCTAAGAGATCTACTAGATCAGGGATCAGCAACCTTCCAGCATTCATACTTACTCGTCTCTATTTGTAACTCCCAGAGAAGTCAAAGGAGGATTCTGGGAGTTGTAGTTTCACAACAGCTGGCGTGTTGGAGGTTGCTGATCCCTGTTTGAGCTCACTGCTGCGCTGTTAGGATAGGGCTGAGGACTAAAGCCTTCCCTTCACCTCTGTGTCCTAAATTTACAGTCACTGGGAGCAGTAAACTATTCATCAATGTCTCTTACAAAGCGAGAGGGTTTAGATTATTGCCAATATACATTCATTGCACAACTCCTTTAAGGAAATCCTCACTACACGACATGATAGGGCTATCTGAGGACTTGAGCTGACAAGCATGGTTCTAGGCTAAACTACAACTGTAATTTCTTTGTATTTTAATTGCTGCAAATTATAAAGTATAGCAAATTGAAATTCAACATCAACATCTAAGATAGGTATAGGAGACAGTTCATCCGCTACCACGCCAGCACTTCATCTCATTCTGTCTTTACTTGATATAAAATGCTAAACTTTCAACGATCCTTTTGCCAGCCCTCATAATTATTATATATTGTATTTCCCAGGCGAGTCGCTGGATTCGCAGGTGTGAACGTTATCATTATCCTTTAAGGAGAAAGTATCAAGTGCCTCACATTTTGTTCACTCTGTGAAATGAAAAGTTTAACTTTTCTGCTGAATTCCCCGTCTCCTACTGATTGGCGGATACCTGACTACCTATAATAAAGTGATGAAAAGTAGCTGTCTAAGTACCGACGGTCCATCACATAAACCAGTCTCCTGAAGTTATCGAATAATCACATCTATAGATAAGCAAGGGTTTACTAAATGTATCCAATGACTGTTACAATGTAGCGAGGAATAAAGGTAGACCTTCCCGGGGGGCTGCTTATGGTGGCCCACCTCTACAGTACAATACAGTACAATTTTCAAGGCAAGGTTTTGTCACATTTGTTCAGTATGATCCTCAACTAGTCTGCAGAAAACAAACTACGGGATAAAATTGAAATCTAACATGTCCCCATAGAAATATGATATTATAAGTCTTAGCAATTACTTCCTTCAACTTTTTCCACAGTGTGGCTAGCCGCTTAAAACTCAGCACATTGTCCATTTCATATGACATTTTAGACTTTTTATTTATATGATGTTGTTTTTGGCAACCTCGTTGTAAGCAACGTGCAATTGTCAAAATCTGACAGTAAAATGTTCCCCTCAAATAGACAGCGAATCCCAATGTTTAAAAGTAAAATAAATGGCAATGCAGCTAAGATGTCAGTGAATTTGTATGATGTTCTTACCTGTGCATGGTGTCCATGATTTCAGACCGATGGTTAGGCTTATCTGAGTCCCACCAAAGATAACCCAAAGACAGACCAGCAGCAAGGCAGACATCAGTAGATTTTCTCAATCTTGGGGGTCCATGTACAATTTGCACAAATCTCCAGCACCACACTCTAATTAGGAGCTAGCACCCAAGTCTTCATGGCCCATCAAAGTTGGCACATTTCTTGGTTAAATGGACTTCATCATGATTTGGCGCTATCACTGCTCTGGCATAATATCGAAAAATCTTATCATTCTGCTCAAGTAGAAAGCAGTAGGACTATGCCTTGAAATAGAGTTTCATCCCTGGGTTCACCTCCGTTGGCTGCTAAGAAAGTCTTTGAATGGTTTAGGGCTGACAAACTAATGCAAAGTGTAGGTGTTGCAGAGACAGCTGTTTGATCAGGATACAACAGGTGAGCCTCTCTGCGTCTGAGGGATGAGCAGGTGAGTTTCCAGGCACAAACCAAATATCCAGACATTTAAATGAGTTCCCAGTCATTTTCTCCTCTGTAGGATCTTTTCATCTTTTGCCCAGCCCTCCCCAGGTGAAGGAATTTCCCACTGTAAATGACTCTGCCCTTCCAAAGAATATATTACTAACAAAGGTGGAGTGAAGAAGGGGCAGTGCACCTGAGTGCGTGCTTACTGCAAGTGCTTCAGGTACATTCATGGAATGTACACAAGAGCACAGGATTACACAGTGACGCAGTGCTAGGGCTATCCCATAGGAGAGGAATAGAATGAAAGTTTTCTGTGATGATAAAGTTCTTTTCTATTAAATGTGTAATAATAATAATTATTATTATTATTTTATTATTAGTATTATTATATAATATTTACAGATGAATTTTATATTAAAATAAACATCTGTTGATTTCCAGTATGACAGATGAACATTGCTGCTGATCAGTATTTCCCAAAATTAAAGGGCTTCTTTGGGATTTTAATGAGGATAAGTCATCAATATCAGATTGCTAGGTGTCCTACTCCCGGTCAGCTGTATGAAGTGGCCGTGGCGTGCCTTGAGCGCTTAAGACTCTTCCTAAACAATGTGGCGTCACATTCATCGGTCATATGGCCTTTCTGCAGCTCATTCCTATTCAAGTGAATGGGGCTGAGCTGCAATACCAAGCGCAACCACTATCCAATGGACGGCGCTCTGCTTGGTATGTTGTAAGGAGGCCACAGCGATCACACACAGCGATCACTGGAGCCCCGGCGATGAGGATAGTTGGTTTAGAGCTAGACAAAAACCTCTACCCCTGAGCCCCTGTGATAAATCTAATGCCGATCTAGACAGCCTAAGTGTACACCATTTACAGGCTTAGTAAATCTGTGCCACCATATTTTATTTCTAGGTGGTGTATTTACCCCCTTGGGTCACCAGGCTGCCTAGAGTCACCCATATTAAAATCTGTAGTGACTTCACTACAAGCTATATATCTCGTTTAATAAATCTTCATCCATTGAATTAACATCATTTAATTTTCTCATAACGAATAGGAAACTAATTTGAAGTCGCTTCATTGATATTCATCCGTCTCAAACTAAATTGCTCATAGAAATATCAATTTAAAATGATTATTTAGAATGCAAATATAAACTATATTATACATTCATCTATTTGTCACCATGGAAATGGATTTGCCTGCTGGTGAGTATTGTGGAAATCACCCTCCTGATTCTATATATTTAGTCCACTGTATACTCTTGCACATTAAGCATTTCAATCAACTACAATGTATGATAGATAGATAGATAGATAGATAGATAGATAGATAGATAGATAATAGATAAATAGATAGATAGATAGATAATAAATAGATATTAGATAGATAGATAGATAGATAGATAGATAGATAGATAGATAAATAGATAGATAGATCGCCTCCAGCCATGCAGAATACTTCATGCTACTCACGGCAGATGGACGTGTCGAAGTATTCAAGTTCATTGTGTATTTTACTAGTTAAGATAGCAACCCAAGTCAATGAAAGAGTTAATGTCATATCAAAGAGAACAGGTTATATACTGGTTGCAGGGGAGATGAAAA
The DNA here is from genome assembly GCA_033119425.1 of Bufotes viridis. Taxonomy (NCBI): domain Eukaryota; kingdom Metazoa; phylum Chordata; class Amphibia; order Anura; family Bufonidae; genus Bufotes; species Bufotes viridis. The sequence continues at coordinate 108,895,791 of CM065595.1, forward strand.
GCTTGGATATGTTTGTTGACCCACTGAGCCATGAAGTCCTACTCTAGTAACTTAAGAAATGCCGACATTTCCATTGCTCTCCGTCCACGCACTTCTCAAGTCAAACATTAACAGCTTATGAGATTTAGATTTACCCATAGATGTATAAGACTGTATTTCAGGTCAGCATGGTCAGCTAAAGGAAATGGATCACATTTTATACTGATTCATACTATGGCGGTAATAAGAATAACCACAGAAAACAAGCACTTAGGAAGATGTGTAAGGGTTCATGTACACGACCGTTGGCTGATTTGCGGTCCACAAATTGCAGATCCGCAAAATACAGAACGTCCGGCCCATAATAGAACAGTCCTATCCTTGTCCGTAATGCGGACAACAATAGGACATGTTCTATAATTTTGTGGGGCCATGGAACAGACAAACGGATGTGGACAGCTCAAAGTGTGCTGTCTGCATCTTTTGCGGCCCCATTGAAGGGACTGGGTCCGCATCCGACCCGCAAAAAGTAAGTTTGCATGCATGAGCCCTAATCCTAAAACATCCCCTGAAAAGTGAAAGGTGAACTATCCAGTGATGACAATGACTCTTCCAATTTAGCATTTCTCGATCACACAGGGTTTGGTTAAAAGGGGTTTTACAAGATTCCTGATTTCTTCCAAGAAGAGTGCTACCCCTGGCCATAGGTTGTGTGTGATATGACAACTTGGTCCCATTCACTTCCATGGAGCTGAGCTGCAATACTGGACTCAAACCAGGGGGAGCATGGCAGTATTTCCAAAAGATGAAAGCCAAAGGTGAAGCTACAGTGCAGGTATTTGGTGAGGAACTGTATGAATGAAGATTCCTATTAAACTTCTTGTATCAGAATCCTTCCCTTTGTGAGCAGGAATGATCCCCTAGTAGTAGACATAGGTCCTCTGAAGAAGCTTGTCTCCACTTCTCCTGCTCTTAAAGGCAATGTCACATCAGAAAATGACCTATTGTTTTCATGTTAAACATATTTTTCTAGAATTGTTGGTGATTTTTGTTTCAGTTTTCCATAAAAATTTTTTTAAAGGTGCCTAAAATCATGCAGTATTCTCACTGGGCACTAGGTCTAACAATATGTTGAGACTTCCGGTTTTCCAGATATCTTTTCAGTAGCCATTGCGTTATTATCACTGGCAGAATTACAATGATAGATATCACCTACATATAGATAACACACACTAGGTGATATCACAGCTTATCAGCTCACTCCTCACCTCTGCACAGGTCACAGAACATGCCTATAAAACTCTCCTGTATAAGTCAATGAATCCCCTCCTGCCCATTGTGTCTATGACCCATGCGGCTATTCTTAAAGAACAGGAAGCTTTGACATCCTTTAGGCCTAGTGGCCAGTGTGAAAACTGCAGGATTTTAGAATTTGTTTTTAAAATAGAGTAACATGGAAACATAAAAAAATCACAAACAATTAAAAAGAAATTTAACAAAAAAAGATTGAAACAATAGGTAATTTTCTGTTGACACATTCCCTTTAAAGTGACTGCCTTACTAGTAGGAATATATCAGGGAATTGCTAGGCTTAGTTTCCTAATACAAAAGCTCAGGCTAACCTCTGGCTTTGTATTTTTGTCTTCAGCGTTTCACGTCTATGTTACAAGTCATGTCTATATTCGAAAAGGTACCTAGGTCCTCTTCAGGTATCTATGCATGTTATAGTACGCATTCTTAAAGTAAATCTGGGAGCAGTGCTACGCTGCATTAAAGGGGTTGTGCAGTGCTACAATATTGAAGACTTATCCTCAGGATAAGTCTTCAATATCAGATCAGAGGAAGTTTCACCCACGGCCCCACCACCAATCAGCTGCTCATGTGAGCGCTGCTTCCTCTTCACTCTTCACATGCCCTCTAGATCGTCGCAGCGGTGCAGAGTAATTACAACTGCTTGTCCACTTCACTTGAATAGGATGAGCAGCTGTAATTACCCTGCACTGCTGCTACAAGCTAGATAATGTTTTGCCAAGGGGATCTGTCACTATTTTATGCTGCCCTGGTGACAGATTCCCTTTAAAGGGGTTATTCCATTATTAACGTAAAAAATGAAATCAGACATCATGCAGGACAAGACAATGTCTTTCCATCAAAGCCAGAAACAGCCCTGTACCACACACGGAAATCATGAATCTTGTAAAACTCCTTTTAACCAAACCTTGTGTGATCGAGAAATGCTAAATTGGAAGAGATTCATTGTCATCACTGGATAGTTAACCTTTCACTTTTCAGTGGATGTTCTAAGATTAGGGCTCATGCATGCAAATGTACTTTTTGCGGGTCGGATGCAGGCCCATTCACTTCAATGGGGTCGCAAAAGATGCAGACAGCACACTGTGAGCTGTCCACATCCGTTTGTCTGTTCCATGGCCCCACAAAAAGATAGAACCTGTAGATCTCCCCAATTATTGCACTGCTAGATTTATAGCAAGCTGACAGCTTAAGGGGTATGTCTTTTCTGCTGCAGCTAAGGGGTGTTTCCGCGGTCACCCTATCACAGCTCAGGAGGCAGTTGAAGGATGAAACTGAGCATGTGTGGCCATCTCAGTGAGCAGGACAAAGAAATAAGAAAGATAACAAACAGCAGGTGGCGCTATACATATACATTTTATTAAATAACTCAGTGGCTATATTAAATTTTTAATTACATGCAATTACAAAAGCATTCAGATGCAGGTGCTGGTTTGAAAACTATAGAATATTAGTTTATATAGAACTATAGAGTATTAGTTATATAGAACTATATATAGAACTATAGAAGGGTTTAAAGCATCTCTGTCATGTCCGAGGACAGCATAGCACAGAGGGAGAGATGCTGTTCTTATACAGCTTTGGATATGTCAATTCGATATTTCTATATAAAAAGCTCTGTAAATGCTGCAATACTGAGAGATTTAAAGAGCTTTATACATGAAAATACTGAATGTAAAGATAGAAAACTATATATCCCCGAGTTCAACATCTGCCACTATATTATGTCCTGTACTAGATTGCGTAATATAGGAGATATGACACAGACTGTAAAATTTATAACTTACAGCCACCATAAAAGTGATCAGAGATGAGCAAATTTTTTAACAGTTAATTTCAGCCGGTTTGCCGAATTTTTTGGAAAAATTAGCTTTGATCCGAATTTATTTGCGGCGAATGGCGTTAAAAAACAGCTATTTCCGGGCTGCAGAGAGCCTTTATAGGGGTGTAGAACACTGTGACTTGCAGTAACACGCATAGGGAGTCTGCTGTGGTAGTGAAATAATACTGTGAGTCAGTATGACATGCAGATGACAGGGGTTGCTCTTAGAATCACTGTATACTTCACTTATTTGGGCAGTCAAAGGCCTAAAACTGACCACATAACCCAAGTATCAACTTAGCCTTACAGGCAGGAGCGTAGCTAACGGCTCATGGGCCCTGGTGCAAGAGTTTAGCTTGGGACCCCCTTCCCTCCGCTTTGTGTATCTTCTTATGCGGCACAAGGGTCTTTGGGCCCCCTCAGGCTCCTGGGCCCGGTAGCGACTGCTACCTCTGCACCCCCTATAGCTACGCCCATGCTTACAGGTAGATGTTAGCTTCAAGAAGAAGCGCAGTCCTTTTACACCCTCGTCAGCTGATTCTACACAGAACATGTTCTATTAAACGCTTATACAAGTAGAGCCCCCCTGACAAAGTGGGGAGGGTGTTAGCAGTAAGTTTGTGTTGACGTCACTGATTAATTTGCCCTTCCTCTGATACGTCATAACAATAACCCACAAAAAACAGATCCTGTCTGTGGAGCATATGCCTTTACTCAGTCAGCATTTGCTCAATAATCCATCAGTATTGCTAATGCCAAATAAAACAGGAGTGAATCTAAAACAGAGATGACACTTAAATGGAATATTTGCATGTCTTCTGTGTTTTGTACCCACTCCTGCTTTTGGCTACCAAATCATAAGCCAATTTTGATAGGACCATACAGGCCTTACAGCTGCTATACAGACAGGATCCGTTGTGCGTCTAATTTTTTCTTGCTTCTGACAGATCAGAAGAAAGGTCAAATAAATGATGATGTCAGCCAGGCCGAAAGCCAAAATAGTGGACCAGTCATAAAGTGGTGGTGGTGGTGGTGGTGGGGGGTAGTATACCACAGAGTGGCACAATGACTGAGTCTGGAGGTGGAAGCAGCATAAGCAGACCACAGAATGGCAAAATGACAGAGTATGGAGATTGCAGCAGAATCAGGAGACCACAGAGTGGCACAAAGGCCGAGTCTGGAGGTGGCAGCAGCAGCAGCATCAGGGGGATACCACAGAGTGGCACAATCACTAAGTGTGGAGGTGGCAGCACCACCAGGAGACCACAGAGCGGCACAATGACAGAGTCTGTAGGTGGCAGCAGCATGAATAGGACACAGAGTGGCACAATGACAGAGCCTGGAGGTGCCAGCAGCATCAGGATACCACAGAGTGGGAAGGTGACATAGTGTGAAGATGGCAGCCCCAGCATCAGGAGACCACAAAATAGCAAGGTGACATAGTGTGAAGATGGCAGCAGCAGGAGACCACAAAATGGCAAGGTGACATAGTGTGGAGCTGGCAGCAGCAGGAGACCACAACATGGCAAGGTGACATAGTGTGAAGATGGTGGCAGCAGCAGCATCTGGATACCACAAAGTGGCAAGGTGACATAGTGTGGAGATGGCAGCAGCAGCATCAGGAGACCACAAAATGGCAAGGTGTCATAGTGTGGGGATAGTGGCAGCAACAGAATCAGGATACCACAGAGTGGCAAGGTGACATAGTGTGGATATGGCAGCATCAGCATTAGGCTAACACAGAGTGGCAAGGTGACATAGTGTGAAGATGGCAGCAGCAGCATCAGGAGACCACAAAATGGCAAAGTGACATAGTGTGGAGATGGCAGCAGCAGCAGGAGACCACAAAATGGCAAGGTGACAATGTGTGGAGATGGCAGCAGCAGCATCAGGATACCACAGAGTGGCAAGGTGACATAGTGTGGAGATGGTGGCAGCAGCAGCATCAGGAGACCACAAAATGGCAAGGTGTCATAGTGTGGGGATAGTGGCAGCAACAGAATCAGGATACCACAGAGTGGCAAGGTGACATAGTGTGGATATGGCAGCATCAGCATTAGGCTAACACAGAGTGGCAAGGTGACATAGTGTGGAGATGGCAGCAGCAGCGTCAGGAGACCACAAAATGGCAAGGTGACATAGTGTGGAGATGGCAGCAGGAGACCACAAAATGGCAAGGTGACATAGTGTGGAGATGGCAACAGCAGCATCAGGATACCACAAAGTGGCGAGGTGACATAGTGTGGAAATGGCAGCAGCAGCAGGAGACCACAAAATGGCAAAGTGACATAGTGTGGAGTTTGCAGCAGGAGACCACAAAATGGCAAGGTAACATAGTGTAGAGATGGCAGCAGCAACATCAGGATACCAGAGAGAGGCAAGTTTACCTAGTGTGGAGATGGCAGCAGCAGCATCAGAAGACCACAAAATGGCAAGGTGATATAGTGTGGAGATAGCCGCAGCAGCATCAGGATACCACAGAGAGGAAAGGTGACATAGTGTGAGGATGGCAGCAGCAGCATCGGGAGACCACAAAATGGCAAGGTGACAAAATGTGGAGATCGCAGCATCAGCATTAGGATACCACAGAGTGGCAAGGTGACATAGTGTGGAGATGGCAGCAGCAGCATCAGGATACCACAAAGTGACCAGGTGACAGAGTGGGGCAATAGGTGGCAATACCAGTAACCGCTGAGAAGGTGGGTGAAAGAAGAAGCACTTGGCATCAGATGTGTGGAATAAGGCGGGTGGCAGCATCAGAGTAGTAGCTGATGCAGGTAGCCAGAAGAAACTGTCTCTTTCTTCAAGGTTTGGGTAAATCCACAGAATGGCACAATGACAGAGTCTGAGGTGGCAGCAGAATCAGGAGACCACAGAGTGGCACAATAACAGAGTGTGGAGGTGGCAGCAACATGAGTAGACCACAGAATGGCACAATGACCGAGTCTGGAGGTGGCGGCAGCAGTAGCATCGGGAGTATACCACAGAGTGGCACAATCACTAAGTGTGGAGGTGGCAGCAGCACGAGGAAACCACAGAGCAGCACAATGGCAGAGTCTGGAGGTGGCAGCAGCATGAGAAGGCCACAGAGTGGCACAATAAAAGAGTGTGGAGGTGGCAGCAGCATGAGTAGACCACAGAATAGCAAAATGACCGAGTCTGGAGGTGGCGGCAGCAGTAGCATCAGGAGGATACCACAGAGTGGCACAATCACTAAGTGTGGAGGTGGCAGAAGCACGAGGAGACCACAGAGTGGCACAATGACAGAGTCTGGAGGTAGCAGCAGCATGAGGAGGCCACAGAGTGGCACAATGACAAAGTCTGGAGGTGCCAACAGCATCAGTATACCACAGAGTGACAAGATGACATAGTGCGGAGATGGCAGCAGTAGCATCGGGAGACCACAAAATGGCAAGGTGACATAGTGTGGAGATGGCGGCAGCAGCAGCATCAGGATACCACAGAGTGGCAAGGTAACAAAATGTGGAGATGGCAGCAGCAGCATCAGGATACCACAGAGTGGCAAAGTGACATAGTGTGGTGATGGCAGCAGCAGCATCAGGATACCACAAAGTGACCCAGTGACTGAGTGGGGCAGTGGGTGGCAATATCAGTACCCGCTGTCGAAGGTGGATGAAAGTAGGAGAACTTGGCATCAGATGTGTGGCATCAGGCGCATGGCAGCATCAGAGTAGTAGCTGAGGCAGGTAGCCAGAAGAAACCGGTCTCTTTTTTTCAAGGTTTGGGTGAGGCGGCATGGATGATCAAATCAGATGCATCAGGAATTGGTGGGTGGAAATCCTGGCGAATCCATGCCTGATTCATCATGACAAAGGTCAGTCTTTCCACATTTTCGGTGGACAGGCGAGTTCTCCTTGGGGTCACTATGGCCCCTGCCGCACTAAACACCCGCTCTAATGCCACACTACTGGCTGGGCAGGACAGCTTTTCCAGGGCAAACTCGGCCAGTTGCTGCCACAAATCCAGTTTGTCTGCCCAGTAGTCCAGCGGATCTTCAATGTGGGTTGGCAGGGTGCTGTCCAAGTATGCCAACATCTACTGGTTCAGGTCCTGCTCCGGGTCTACCTGCTTCTGCTGGTGAGTAGTTTCTTCACTGTGCAGGTGAAGAAAGCTACTCATCAGCGACTGTAGACTCAGGCTGCTGCTGATGGAGCTGGTACTGCTCTTGCCACCCCACCCCTCCCCAGCAGCCATGGCAGTGGAACGTGAGCGCAGAGGGCCCCCCCGGTCAGCTCTGCGAGAGGATGGACGATGGCGCAGATAGGCAGCAGCCAACTGACTACATAGGATGTCTCTGTAGTAGCTCAGTTTGTCCTTCATCTCAGTGGGTGTAAAAATGACGCCATTCTGGACCGATAGCGAGGGTCCAACAAGGTGGCGAGCCAGAAGTTATCCCTCTGCCGAATGGTGACAATGTGAGCATGCAGCAGCCCATTTGTGACTCAGGGGGACTCCCTGCCTCCATCTCCACTGCATTCAGCCACAGTGTTTCTGGGTCCTCTGTCTCGTCTTCCTCATCACCCTGTAGCTCCTCTGGCTGCTCCTGCCCCTCCTCTACTGTCAGCTAAGTAGAAAAAACACCCATTTCGCTACACATTGCCTGTGCTCCAATGTCCTCCTCCCCCTCTTCCAGTTCAGCCCCCGCAGAGCTCATGTTGCCATGAGATCTAGGCGCCACGTCTCCAGTCGCCTGACCAGCCATTGTTACCACCGTCTGTTCCAGGACATGAAGCAGTAGAATGACGTCGTTCATCCCGTAGTCCTGGCGGCTAACAAATAATGTGGCGTCCTCAAAGGGCAGGTGTCAAGCATGAGCTACCACTGGCTGACATCGAAGTTACACAGGGGAGTATTCCTATACGCTTGCATCATCAATAAATTGCTGATGGCCTTTCTTTGTTCGTAGGTCCAACATATGGAGGGTGAAATTCCAACTGGTGAAAACGTCACATATCAGCCTATGTTGGGAATGCCGTTCTGCCCCTGCAACTCAAGATGGGTGTGCTTTGCAGTGTACGAGTGCCTGAAGTGCATGCAAAGTTTCCTGGCCATTTTTAAGATGTCTTTGCAGATGGGTGGAAGACTTCAGGAACCGCTTGACAACCAGATTGAACACGTGAGAAAGTGAAGGCGTTACCTGGCCAAGTTAGTGGTGTGGCTCTGCAGGAACCACATTAACCCAGTTTGCCGTAAAGGACATGTACTGTCCCTGACCGTAGTTACAGCTCCACATGTCAGCGCTACCTTGCACTTTGGCAGACACCGACAGGATGAAAGACTGGCCCACCTTCTGTTCTACATATTTATGCAGGGCTGGTATTGCCTTTTTCGCAAAGAAATGACGACTTGGGAGTGGGACTCTCCACCTCGGCACTGCACAGTACCTCAGTTCTCTGAAAGGTGCAGAGTCCACCACTTGGAAAGGGAGGGACTGCAACACCAGCAACTTGAACAGGAGTACGTTCAGCTTCTGTGCCATTGGATGAATGCACGCATACTGCTGACGAGAAGGAGGAGGAGCAGCAGGAGCACCTGGACCAGCAGAAGATGGGAATGACAGACAGCTCCCTTCGGCTGAGGTGGTGGAGCCTTGACTGCCTGAAACCTGGTGCGTGCCACTGGGTGATGCAGCGGTTGCTGTGGCAGGCTGGACCACCACATCCGAGCCACGGTTCTCCCAGGCCACTGTATGGCGACACTGCATATGTTGACGTTGGCACCCTGGCCATGCTTCACTTTCTGCCCACAGATTCGACATACAGCCACGTTCACCTCCTCTGGTGCTTTGAAAAAAACTGCCACACCGCCGAGTAGTTGATTTTTCCCCCAACAGTCCCCACTGACTGACTGCTACCGCCGCTGCCTCCGTGAACCCCTGCACCACTACTTCCTGGGCAGGTAGGCTGCTGCAAAGGCACATTTGGCTCCCGACCTCCCACTGCTGCCAGCCTGCTGCCCCTCACGGGCAAGCTGCCACCCTCTTCTCCTGATGATGATGAAGCCCTTTTTGCACGCAGCTCCCAAGTGCGATAGGCTTCATCATCTTCGAGTAGTGTCTGCACGTCACTAATGTCATCCTCAATGGCCTCTGGGTCAGCAGCCTGACCGCTCGCAACACCACCACCCACGCCATTCTCCTCATCACTACTTGCCCGCCTAGCAGAGGAAACGGCGGATGTCTCCTCCACATCTTGGCTGGGCAGTAGCTGCTGACTGTCCTCTAGTAGCTCTTACTCGCTGAAAAGTGCAGCTTAGCCTACAACATATACTACTTCTCGCGGTGAGGGAACAGAAAAGGACAGAGGCAGGTTGAGGACAGGTGAGGGCACAGGGCCTGCTCCCGGGCAATGCCAGGTAAGGGTTGTGTCTAACGAACCCACTGACTGTTGGGTAGGGGTGTCTGATATCACTTGGGATGAAGTGGATGACCGAATTAAACAATCAAGAACCGCTGGGTTGCTGGTCAAAACACGACCGCTAGATGACACCAGGAGCTCAGGCCTCTCGCTGCGACTTCTGCTGCCCTTACCCTGCTGCGACCTCTTCCAGAAACATTTAGGCCTCTGCCACTCCTCTGTCAGACATACTTTTAGCTTTATAAAATAAATTAAAAGCAAATTAAAACACCCCTAAAAGCAACACATATATTTTTCTTTTTATAATGAAATAGGCCACTAAACGCTTTTACCGCAAATAACGGCAACTGTGAACTACGTATATATTTTTCTTGTAGTACAGAAATACCTCACTAAACGCTTTTAACCCCAAATTACTGCAGAAGTGAACTGTGTATATATTTTTCTTGTAGTACAGAAATATGTCACTAAACGCTCTCAGCACATATAGCTGCAGAAGTGAGCTGCGTATATATTTTTCTTTTTGTAATGAAATAGGCCATTATACGCTTTTACCGCAAATAACGGCAACAGTGAACTGCGTATATATTTTTCTTGTAGTACAGAAATACCTCACTAAACGCTTTTAACCCCAAATAACTGCGGAAGTGAACTGTGTATATTTTTCTTGTAGTACAGAAATACGTCACTAAATGCTCTCAGCACATATAGCTGCAGAAGTGAACTGCGTATATATTTTTCTTGTAGTACAGAAATACCTCACTAAACGCTTTTAACCCCAAATAACTGCAGAAGTGAACTGTGTATATATTTTTCTTGTAGTACAGAAATATGTCACTAAACACTCTCAGCACATATAGCTGCAGAAATGAACTGCGTGTATATTTTTCTTTTTGTAATGAAATAAGCCACTAAACGCTTTTACCGCAAATAACGGCAACAGTAAACTGCATATATATTTTTCTTGTAGTACAGAAATACCTCACTAAACGCTTTTAACCCCAAATAACTGAAAAAGTGAACTGTGTATATACTTTTGTTTTTGTAATGAAGTAGGCCACTAAACGCTTTTACTGCAAATAACGGCAGCTGCGTATATATTTTTCTTGTAGTACAGAAATACCTCACTAAACATTTTTACCCCAAATAACTGCAGAAGTGAACTGCGTATATGTTTTTCTTGTAGTACTGAAATACGTCACTAAACTCTCTCAGCACATATAGCTGCTGAAGTAAACTGCGTATAGATTTTTCTTTTGCCACAGATATAAGCCACTAAAGGCTTTTCAACATAGCACTTGCACCACAAGAACAAATTGCTGGAATGACAGAGCTGTATAATAGCTATTTGGATCCCTAAATTATCTTTCGCTGCACTTGTAAATCGCTTTTCTAGCACAGTCCCTAACGCCTTCTGAAGTCCTCCCTATCCTTTCCCTGCACTTACAAATAGTTTTTTCAGTTTTTTTTTTCACAATTAGCTTTCTTCAATTGCTGTCCCTAGTGCCTTCTCACGTCTGTCCCTGCACTCAGAACGCTTGAAAATGGCAGAATCTAAAATTGCTGCCATATTTATAGGGCTGTGACATCACAGGGCTAGCTGGCTGCTGATTGGCAGCATGCATGCATGTCAATCTTGGTGATCCTGCCTTCCCAGAGTTCCTTGCCCCATGTCCTCAGTCCTCACACGTGTGGCCAACATTTTTGAAAAAATTGCGATTTGTTACCACGAAGCGCAAGGAAATTCGCATTCGTTGCAAATCAAATTTTCCTGAAATTCGGATCGAATTTCACTTTGTCTGATTCGATTCGCTCATCTTTAGGAGTGATCATTAGATAAAATCTAATTTGTTGTTATGAGGAGGTCCGTAGAATCATGGTGAGAGGATTGGCTATGAATGGTGAGTTTGTGAACTTACCGTAACATTTGTCATTGTCCTCATTGATTAAGAGAGTTTAGTTTGTAATTGCATTGAAAACTTCCACAAGAACCACATCAAGGATCATCAATAATCTGTTCTGGGACCCACATTGTTCAATTAATTTAATAAATGATACAGAGCACCGGATTAAGAGTGGTTTATTTTCAGATGATACCAAGCTACTGTATATAACGTAATATAGTTAATGGGAGATTGTATTCATAAATTGGAAGCTGACGGAGACACACGAAGTGCATGACCACCTATCTGCATAAGAAGATTGGTTATGGATAAATGTAAAGTCCAAGTCTTCATGCAACATATGTTCCAAGAGGGAGTAAATCTGGGAGAGTCACTTGAAGAGAAAGATCTGGGTGTACTGCTACCACAGAATAGATAACATCATACAATGTCAATCTGCTGCTTCTAAAGCTAGTAGGATACTGTCATGTAGTTAATGGGGCATGGGCTCAGTAGATAAAGACATAATCTCATCGCTTTTACAAGCTTTGCTGTAGCCTTCTCAAGAATATGTGCTTTAGCTCTAGGCAAATGTTTGTAAAAACAATGCCCTGGAATGGGGGAAAAGGGTAAAAATCACAACAAACTTCATAATGGGCATGCAGAACCTCTGCTGCAATGGGAAATTAACAGTTACATCTAATTAGTCTTGACATGAGGAGTTTAAGGGTACTGACCATTTTACACCAATATACAGCATTAATGGATTATACAAAAATACTGCAAACAGCCTTTCATTGCAAGGCCACCTTAAAACACAACAGCGCCCCCTCTACTGACCTCAGGAACTGGTTTGAGAAGAAATAGATGATCACCTGAAAAAAAATAAGCTTATATGCTGAAGGATATTTGTAGAGTGAATATTTATCCAATCTCCTCTTCGTCTGTCCATGTGCTGGAACAGGGATGCCCAACGTGCGGCCCTCCAGCTGTTGTAAAACAACAACTTCCACCATGCCCTGCTGGTGTTGATAGCTCTAGCCTGTCTTGGCATGCTGGGAGTTGTAGTTTTGCAACAGCTGGAGGGCAGCAGGTTGGGCATCCCTGTGCTAGAAAATCCAATCTATGACAGCTTTGATTTGTGCTATAATTTATGCCAGTTTACAACATAAATTATAGCAAATTTTTCAGGCCACATGAGGCCATGCCTCTCCCAATAACCCCCACCACTTTTTTACTAATCTGTTGAGCACAGGATAAAAGTGGAGAAAGTCGTAAAGCAGACATGTACCAAAAAACTGCCAGAAAACTGGTGTACCCAGGTTGATAAATCTCCACCAAAGAAGGGACATTTATCAAGACTGGCGTACACATACACCAGCCTTGATCTCCCTGCACTGATGGGAGATTTGCTTAATTTATTAGGAGGCAACTGCCACTAAATAAATCAGGGGCATCTCCTAAACTGAAGTCTACGCCAGCTACAGGCTGGCCTAAACTTTAGCTATAACTTCTGCTAATTTCTGGCAAAAGTTATAATAAATCCAGCCGACAGTCCCGACCCTCCTTCCAAGCTCTGCCCCTTTTTCATGACACTTTAAAAAAGTGCCAAGAAGCTTAAAGTTGCAAGTTTTGATGCACAAATGGCATGCGAGATAATTAGCAACTTTTTATATCACTATCAGGGGATGATTGGCCATAGACCCTACAGGAAAATTTCCCTGTGGGCCGATGCCTAGAGGACCACCCAAGCACTCCTGATGGCCGCACTGTGGTATTTGATATTCTGCTGGGGCAATACTTTGTGAGGCACTATGGTATCACAGGTCCTGTCTACTTCTGTTGTCCCTGCCTACTTGTGTTGGCCCTGTCTATTTATGTTGCCCCGTCTTCTATCAATTTAGTCTCGCCTACAACACAGGACGACTTTCAGTTTTTTTCCCAGGGCCACTTTAAGTTTCCAATCCGCCCCTGATTACTATTGTGGCATAATCACATTGATAAACGTTCCATATTGTGTCTAAAATAGGACCAAATTCCCTAATTACCAGAGCAGCCAGTACAAGCTGATCTTGGAATGTTTAGTGTCTAAGAAAGTAAATACGATCAAGGGAAGGAAAGAACAAATAAAAGCGACTCAGGGAGAGGAGGATTGTTTCCAATGAGTGGATGTATTGTGGCTAATGCACACAGCTCTTGAGAACTTAGAGAAACAATATCGGATGGTAAGAGCTTGGGATCTGAGAAATATCTGCAATTCCCACAGAACATGTCATTTTTAGCAGTAAGGATGATTCTTGTATTGCAAGATACGTTACAAGGAGCTTTTAGTATCCGAGCCAATGCTGCTTGCTTCGGTGCTGCTACTGTTTGAGGAATTCTGGGCAAAGATGGAAATGTTTCTGCTAAATTTTATTTTTGGATACAGCTCAACTATAGCTTTTTTCTTTTGCATTGAATTCTGCTTTAAGCACTTTGTAATTAAGAGAAGAAACTAAATAGAGTTGTAGTATCTTCTTTGGAAATGTAACTCACTGCCAAGCTTGTATAATAACAGATTTGTCCTATTTTCTGCTGGTTGAGTGAGTGTACAGTATATACTGTCATTTTTGGGCCCCTTTGCAATCACAGATTTCACAACTCCTTAGAATGTTTCTATTATCGCCATTACTGTAGGGTGATCCATAAGGAAAATCCTGAGAAATTTTAGTAACATAAGGGGTCTTAAGGGGTTGTCCCACTTATTGTAGAGTTTTCAAACCAGCACCTGCATCTGAATGCTTTTGTAATTGCATGTTATTAAAAATTTTGTATAGCCACTGAGTTATTCAATAAAATGTATCTGTATAGAGTCACCTGCTGTTTTTTTTTCCGTTTTTTTTTTGTCCTGCTCACTGAGATGGCCGCACATGTTCAGTTTCATCCTTCAACTGCCTTCTGAGCTGTGGAAGAGCTGAGACACTCCTCCTGAGCTGTGATAGGGAGAGCTGAGACACGCCTCCTGAGCTGTGATAGGGAGAGCTGAGACACGCCTCCTGAGCTGTGATAGGGAGAGCTGAGACACACCTCCTGAGCTGTGATAGGGAGAGCTGAGACACGCCCCTTACCTGCAGCAGAAAAGACACTCCCCTTGAGCTGTCAGCTTGATATAAATCTATCAGAACAATGATGACGAGATCTCTGGATCCATGTGAGGTACAGGGCTGGTTCTACCTTTGTTAGAAAGAGAGTGTCATGTACTATATGATGACAGATTTTCATTTTTTACATTAGTCATGGGATAACCCCTTTAATTACCCCTGCTAAGGCGGTGGACCCGCTGAAGTTATGTAGAGGTACCGGCCTCTACATAACTTCAGCGAATCCACCGCTGATATAAATCTACACCAGATTCCGCTAACAATCAGCAGATTGTCATCCCGTGTAAAGTGAGTGACCATAAGGGACAACTCTGTGAATGTTGTTGAAGAACCCAGTCAGAGCCCTGACTTGAACCCAATTAAACATCTCTGGAGAGACCCTAAAATGGCTGTCCACCAACAGTCCCCATCCAACCTGACAGAGCTTGAGAGGATCTGCAGAAAAGCATGGCAGAAAATCCCAAAATCTAATCTAAGTATGTAAACCTTGTGGTACCATAGCCAAGAAGACTGTAACTTTTGAGTCCTTAGTAAAGGGTCTGAATACTTATGTCAGATTTTAGTCTTTCCTTTTTCCTTTTCAATAAATTAACCAAGATTTTGTATATTCTGTTTTCACTTTCCCGTTATGGGTTACTGAGTGCAGGATAATGGGGAAACTTTTTTAGCATTTTAACACAAAACCGCAACATAACAAAATGTGAAAAAAGTGAAAGGGTCTAAAGGCTTTCCGAATGCACTGTGTATGTATATATATAAATATAAAAGTGTCCAGCAAGACATATTGGAGTACTGTTTTTAAGAGGATCCAATTTCTGAGAGCTGATATATTTACGTCTGTGGTCTATATAATCCTGTCATTCAGCGATCTCTATCTCCAGCCTCAAGTTAAGTGCTTTGATGCCATTCAAAACAAGAGGGACTGGGATGCCTACAGTTCAGACTTCTGACGAGGACTTGAAAGTTGTAATCTGCACATAATGGCATTGGTAGATCATGTAGCTGTTCCAAACTCAAGTGAGCATAGAAGATTACACGTAGTAAAGTGTAATGGATAGAATCCAAGTGACTTTAATTTCTTAAAGGGGTTTTCCAGCTTTTGGGAATGTTTAACTTTGAACCCCAGCTTGTTATACCTTTTGAAAATCTCATACTCACCTTCTCCCTGATGCTCCATTCTGGCTCTTTTCAGTGGTCGCCCGGTCCCATAAACTTCCAGATGGATGGGGCCACGTATTCTGCTACAACTAATTACCTCAGCAGTGACGTACCTTCAAGTGGCAAGTGACCCAGCAGTAACATACCATTGGGGGACATGTCATTACTGAGGCCAGTCATTGGCTGCAGCAGCACATGTGACTCCATCCATTTGGAAGATTACAGTATGGGGATGGAAGACCACTGAAGTTGTGTTTTCAGGGGGGGGACGGGACATTTCTATGGCATGGTATGAATGACATGTTAACTTTTATATGATTTAGTACTGTACTACACTGACGAGCAAAAGGGTAACAATGTTTTGAACTTTTGACTTTCAGGCTCCATAACTCCCCATCCACTACAGCTTCGAATGTGAGACTACCATCATTTTATAGACAATCATCTTGACTATCTCATACATTAAATTGACTTATGATTATGATTAGTTATGCAGATTCTTGACCTGTTACAGTTGTGCTCCTGGTGGTGGAACAATCTTTTTCTTCTTGTATACTACAAATTACAACCTGTTCTTACATTCCCTAAAAGCTCAGTGTGTTATTAGGTTAGTTCCCAAGTGAAAGGTCACTGGTTCAAATCGAGGAGCTGCCATGAAGTAGATTTCCCAAGAAAAGAGAAACGGCATCATCCAGCTCATTGATATCTGCATCTCGGCCAAGAAAACTGCCAAACTGCATCATGTGAGTGCCATGACAGTTGGGAGAATATGAAATGAAGTCCATCCATCCATTCCAAAGCCGAGAGATGGATGTCCAAGCAAGATATCTGAGTCAACAAGTTGGCTCATCACAAGGTCTATCAAGTTCGATGGAGGAAGCCTGATGATATGGGTTGCTTCACAGCCAAAGGCATTGGATACTTGACCAGCATCGATGGTGGTCTCAATGCTGAGCTATATGTAAGTATCCTACAGTTACTTTGTATACTCGAGTACTATGGGTATGAAAAGGACGACATAGTGTTCCAGCAGGACAAAGACCCAAAGCATACATCGAGATTGGCCAAGAAATGGTTCAATGACAATGAAGTAGAGGTGCTGGATTGCTCCCCCTCGGACAACAATCCAATCGAACACTTGTGGTTAGACTTGAAGAAAAAGCTTTATTTGTATTTTCTGATGGGAAGAAGGAGGGAGCATCTCTAGCTAATAAAATAGTAATATGTTAACCATAAAAAGTAACTATACTGCAGGTTTTAATCATTTTCAGTACAAACATAAGTTAATAATTAAAACATATTCCTAATGCTGAGTACGTGGTTAATTCTATGTAAGTTACTGTACTTGTGGTGGTTCTTTTATATTTTTCAAAACACATACAGTAGATTACAAAAAAATATTTAAATTTACAGATAAAAATATAGAAATTCCCCAACAGCTATTTAGGAGCTTGGTTGCTTTAACCACATGTTTGCACTGTGCAGTTCTGGGGCAAGTTTTGTTGCAAGTATAAAGTATTATTTTATACTTTTACTTCCGTTAGCACCCAATCCACAACTAAACTTAAAAACTGAACCAAAGTGTCCTGTGTGAGCTGTGGGCAAGATCATTGATTAGTGTTATTATCTAATATACAATCACTGACAAAAAATAACACACCAAGAAGAAGTTGTTGGAATGGAATGAAACTTTCTATGTGTGAATGTAATGATGATATATGGAAGTGATTACTATATTAGAGCAAAAGGATACATTTATTGGGTAAACCTTTACAACTGAGGCTCTTGTACTATGTTGGGCCACCTCTAGCCTGGATACAAGATAAGATACCGTTGGACATGGATAAATAAAAGTTCTGCATGGTATTCTGTCGCACATTTGCCCACAGATGTTGCAGTTAGGCCTGTAGTGGCTGCAGAATGTCCTGCACATATCACTGAGCTGCTAGTGTCCCTCGTATCACCAACCCTGGTATGCGATGGCTCCCCAGATCATTACACCAGCAGTTGAGGCGGTGTGTCACTCCACAGCATATGCAGGATTGACGTACTCACCACGAACCCGACCATTGTGGGATCCCAAACAAAGCCTGGATACAGTTTGCCTATACAGTACCATCTGTCGGAGGAATGCATCCCTCTTGAAGAATACCTCTGAAAGGCACTACAATGCTATTTAAATTAGTGGACTTTCCTTAGGGTAGTCCATTAAAGGGGTTATCCCATGATTAATGTAAAAAATGAAAACCACGCATAACATTTTGTTGTAATGTCTGTGATATAACATGGTCACTTCTTTCTGGTAAATTCTGTACTACTTCAGTTGTTCTCCACCTCACCAAGGTTGCCTACCCCTGATCTACATAGAAATTCTCCAGTGCAAAAGCACATCTGTATAGAAAGCGAGGCTGCCCAAAGACATTGCTTGATCTTTACTGCTCAGTGTTGCCGCACAGTTAGGCTACATGCACACGACAGTTGTTTTTTGCTGTCCGCAAATCACGGATCCGTCTTCCTTTTTTTTTCACATCCACATCAGTTCCGTGTGTCCACAAATTTTGTAGGTTGTGTTTTTCGTGTGTCTTCCGTTTTTTTTGCGGATCCGCAAAAAAAACGGAAGGCTTGAACCAGTTTCTTAAAGTACCTGTACAAGTGCCCTGGTTTCCAAGCAACCATCCGCAAAAAACGTATGCGGATGACAAACGGATGGCTTCCGTTGGTCATCCGCATTTTTTGCGGACCCATTGACTTCTATGGGTCCGCAAACCATTTTTTGCGGACAAGAATAGGACATGCCATATTTTTTTTGCGGACGTGAAATGGGGACAGCGGACGCGGACAGGCAACGGAAGAGGCATCCGCATTTTTAACAGAACCATAGAAATGATTGGGAAACCATCGGATCCGCAAAAAAAACGGAACGGAGGCTGCAAAAAACCACTGCCGTGTGCATGTAGGCTTATACATATAGTGAATAGTGACTTGCACAGACCAAATGATTTATAGTTGTCCCACAAAAAAGTATTTTACTTTTTTCAAACCAGCACCTGGGTCTGAATAAGTTTGTAAATGCACCTAATTAAAAATGTAGTATAGCTACTTAGTTATTCAATAAAATATCTTTGTATAGCGCCCCCTGCTGATTTTTAGTTCTTTTCCTTATTTTTCTGTCCACCTTGCTGAGTTTGTTGCACATGCTCTGTTCCATCTTTCAACTGCCACCAGTCTAATCTTCTGCTAATCTTCTGCTGTGACAGTTAGCAATTGCGGACAAGTATAGGCATCTCTATGGGGCTGGCAGCATGGTGTGTTGCGGATCCGCAACACACTACGGACGTGTGAATGGGGCCTTACAGGGAGAGCGCTGCAGCAGAAAGGACAAGGCCGCTGAGCTTGAAATAAATGTAGCAGAGTAATTAATGGCTATATCTCCGGATTTATGGAAGGTACTAGGCTGCTTCTAGCTTTACATTAGTCAAGTTTACGTTAATCATTGCATAACCCCTTTAAGTATTACACAACTGTTATATACAAGATCACCCTCAGGGCCTATATGGTAGGTTTGCTGAAACGCAGATCTTCATGGCAAAGATTTCTCTTGCAGGTTTTAAAACTTTCCTGTTTATTCTTATTGCATCCACCGGTTTTCTTTCGCCAGCCATGACTTGGGGAGCCACATATACCACGTGCTAGCACAAAAGATCCAAGTTAAAGTCTGACTGGGGATATTGTAAAAGAGTTGGAACTCAAATCATTAATGTATTCTGTCACCCTATTAGGCTATAATCAACTGCTAATATTACTGTCACTATGCGGCCATTTATTACAGAAATTGCCATTACGCACTAACAAAGCAGAAAACCTGTAATAATATAATGATATAAAATAAGAAAATAATAAGAATAATGTTTTGCTAGTAAAAACATTATGTTGGAAGATTTGTGGTAATGAACTGTGACAAAAATAAATGAAAGACACTCTCATGGCTCTCACTAGTCCTTTCCCTCCCCTTTTATTGTCATGTGTATCTGCATTCTCTTCAAAACAGGTACAGATGGTGAAATATATAAATGCCACCAACACAACAGAAAAGTGTTGCTCTTTAAAATCTTTAGAAATTTTAGACTTTCTAAAGGGCTGGTCATTCAGTGTTGGTCTGTGAAGGTTAAAATTAGAAAGGGAGAGTGCAGGGAGACCTATACTGCATGAGTTTTATTTATTTATTCCTACATTTACTTATTCCTACATCAGCCGTAAATGTAATTCAATACCAATAAGATGGAAGCCTTTATTATTCCGGTGCCAGCCTGCCAACCAATACCATCCAGGCTGCGCTCCTTAGGGGGTCCAGGTCTTAATGATGACCGTCCTCATCTTTTACTGGCTTTACTTCTTCTAAATAATCCTTCAAAGTCTCCATATCCTAGAAAAGTCAGTAAAGATGCAGAGAGAGGAAGAGCTGGATGTTCCAGATGACATATGCTCATCGATATTAAATGATGTGGAAAAGGAGGAAAAGCAGATGGCAGAAGAAGGACTGCCACCTGTAGGGCAGGAGAGCACTGGGGTTAGAGAATGGGTATGCCAAAGCTGATTAATATTTTGTGTTTACAGTCAAATATCCTGCAGGAGATTGCAGGCCGAAACAGCAATAATTTGCATATTGTCCCCCACCTAACCAGCCAAACCCCATACCAGCAATGACCCCTGTTTAAAGGTGCTGCACGGCTATTAACAATGAAGACTGACTACACAGTGTGATCTTTAATATTAAATGAATGGCAGCTGCGGGCTAATTGGCCGTGTGGTTCTTCAATGCAGCATGGCCGCAACCCACCCACAGCACAGCCACTCCATGGAGGGTATATCCTAAGGCAGAGTGACCTGGGTATGCTTGATTTATAGTGATTTGTGACAAATTAATTTGTAATGAATCAAATTTCTTTGCCAAACCAAATTTTTCAAATCTTTGCTTATCTTGAGTTAAAATACTAAATTGCAAATCATCTTTGCCTTAATCTATGACCTGCGCTGGACTTCTATTGATGGGGTGCACATCTGTCATTTGGCACAAGCAAAAAAATTAAACATGCCTTCTCTCAGGTGTCTCAAACAGAAAATGGCACCTTTTTACTATCTCCAGTGTGAAAAACTCTTAAGACAGAAATTAATGTGAGATATGATTACCATATCTTTTTCAGATTACAGCTATATCTGTATAATAAACTCAAAAACATCACAGCTGTTGATTTGTTTTAATTTTCAGCTACATATATTTAATAGAGGGGTTTTCTAAATCCACAAAAATTAGGGAAGGGCAAGGAGTGTTATAAAATAATGAAAGAAGGCTTGCTGACTTCTATGATCACCTATCCGATGCTCCCTTCTGGTCTCTGTTTCCAGCACTGCAGGAATTATGTCCCCTGACTACCCAAGTCTCATGGGGTAGTTGGGGATGTCCTCTCTGCAGCAATGAGATCCCAACTACATAATGTAATAAGCTGCAGAAATCATGTGGAGTAGTTGGGGAAGTCATCATTGCAGCGGTGGAAATAGAAACTGGATCAGTGTAACTGGAGAGACAGAGAAACAGACAGGTGAGTAAGGCTTTATTATTATTTTTAAAAACCCTTTGGGCAGATTTATCATCTTCCTTGTGTCTGAAAAGTGGCGTTATAAAGCCGCAAACTATGTGTTTGCACTTTTTACTTTTACGCCGCACTCGCCAATTTTCAGAAAGGGTGTATAGCAAGGGTGGGAAGGAGGCGAGGCCAGCCACTCCGACATATTTATCTTCATTTACTCCAGTTTTCTTTCACAAATGAAGCCTGAAATCTACGGCAGCTCTGAGCTGTCGTAGATTTCTGTTTAGGCGCACGGATTGCTGGAGGATGCCGCTAATTTATGATAAAGCATGCGCATCCTCTGGCAGTGCAAGAGATATCAAAAGCGGCACATAAAGCACTTGTCTTGATAAATCTCCCTCTTTGTCTTTAACTACACTTTTTGTGGTCTCAGAAAACTCCTTTTAATGTATTGAATAATTTGTGTTTTTATTATTAAATCTTCTCCTATAGTAATACAGAGTTAGAAATATCTCCAAAAAGATGTAATTTCTACAGACTTACAAACCACCGTGGCCCAGTACAGTATTTTGCATTTAATTTGAGACTATGTACCTCTCTGTTATAAAGAACTTTGTGTGATTTAAAGGGCATCATCTATAAATGCTGGAAGAGTGTCTAGGTAAGATGGGATTATAGCTCTAGTATCTATCTTGTCAATATATATCTTGTGAAATGTCCCATTATCTTGTCCATGATTACAGACCTGCACCTTCCTACCTCTAAGCGGCTTTTTCAGCCTCTAATTTTCAGCATCCTACTTCAGTCCTTCTTAAAAGCAACTTCCATTTGGCTTGTATCCAATCTTCCCTGCCATTAATGTTATTGCATTATTATACTATTGTGCCTCCTGGTCTTTATCTTATAAACAGGCTATATCCCAATGTCATTGATCATAAAAAAATGGAAGTTTAATGTCAGTGTATAAAATACAGTATATACAGTTCATGATTTTCTTTTTGGTGTTTATTTTTTATTTTTATGTCTCATATTTGACTAGTTTGGATTTTGTTGGCCAAGATTGAATAAAGCACAGTTAAAGGGCTTGTCCGATTAAGACAACTTATCCCCTAGCTACAGCATATAGGATAACTGTCTGATTAGCGAGAATCTGACAGCTGGGGTCCCCCCCCCCCCGATCACAAGAATGGGGGCTAGTGTACCCTGTTTGAATGGAGTGGCAGAAACGCATGCACATTCACCACTTCATACAGCTCTGTGATACTGATAGAGATAGCTGAGTACAAGTGCTCAGTTATTTATGGCAGTCCCACAGAGTTCAAAGGAGCGGTAGCTCCCATGCATGACTGCCGTTCCATTCAAACAAGAGAAAACGGGTCCCCATTCTCGTGATTGTCAGGCCTCACCCACATTTCCATTTTTTCACTGAAGTGTGCTGTCTGCATTTACAACAGCACAGGTACCCATTAATTTAAACGTGTCTTTTCACGTTTCATTTTTTTTTACTGACCGTGGGTTAGTAAAAAAATCACAGAGACATGCACTACTTTGATTGGTGATGCAGACTAAACACGCCCATAGAAGTCTATAGGTCCATAAAAATCATGGACACAACATGAATGGCATCAGCGGTGCGTCCGTTTTTCACTGAAGACTAATAGGAGATTCTTTTGAAATTAATTTTCAGCTGAGCCACGTCAGTAAATTAGGGACCAACCACGGATCTTTCACAGACATCTTCACGGATGAAACACGTGCGCTTTTTTTCACGGACGTGTCACTGACACAGAAATGTGGACAAGGCCTCAGGGTACAGAACAGTCAAATCCCTTCTCACACACTTATCTCCTATCCTTTGCTGTGGTCATGGGACAGCCCCTTTAAAGAGGTACAGTACCTTGTGTACCCAGTAATGCATCCCAGTCAATTAAAACATTAAATAATTGTAAAACTTGGCATTTCCCATGTAGTGCTGAATTGAAGATGCATCTGCAACAACTGAGTTGCAGAGGCAGTAATGCAAATGAAAGAACACAGTTTATGATTGTCTGCAAACCTTTTTGTTTTTGTACAAGCATGGCACCTAAGATCGGGAGATGCCATGCATACAGATTCGCAATATGTTGGTGACTGCTTACAAGGAGCCCCAGCATCTCCCGTCCACCCATCATTGATTTTTTATTTATTTATCCGGAAATGCAATCCAGAGACATGACACTAACAGCATGGGATCAGAGAACAGAATCTGGTAATTGCTATACATAATGATAATAAACATCCTTTGCACTATAAGAGTTCAATATGAGACCTGCAGGAATAACGCAAGACTTCCATTACATTGATTATTCCAAAGAAAATACATTTACAGCAAGTTCCGTAGAAGAATGTATTGTGTATGAGCAAAATCTACAATGATCCGGTATAGAGGTTTACCACCACAAAGGAGCCACTTATTCCTGCAGTATCTAGGGATGTGCTGTTGGTTTGTTAGCGGGCTTCATTTAAAGGGATTGTCCACTTTTTACTACTGATGACTTATCCTCAGGATAGGTCATCAATAGTAAAAAGAGGACAACCTCTTTAAGCAAACCCTTCATGGCATTCTACAAGATTCAAAAAAGGGTTTCCTTTTCTTTCCAAAAAACATGCCCCTATTGATAAAAAGCAGACCTTTTTTTCTGATCTTGAACAGCCCCTTTAAAATATGTGAAGGACTAACGATGGGAGGGTTCATCCTGGAAGTTGGCTTCTTGCAGATTGTGGGCAGCACATTCCCTGTTTACACGGGGTAATGTGTTGCTGACCACAGAGCTTTTCTATGGCCACATACGATTTCCAATTGGCCAACAAACAAGCTTTCGCTTATTTGTCGGGTGATTGGTAAAATATTTAGGCAAGTGATGGTCAGATAAAATTTTTTAATTATGAGCATTTGTTTCCAATAATCAGCCCAAAAAGCACTAAAAAGCCACTCTGTCTTTGCCAGCAGTGTTGGACTGGAGTTCCTTGGGCCCACCAGAGAAAATTATTATTTTATGATTCTTTGGCCAAAACCAAAAATATCATAAAATAAAGTCTAATATGCGTCTATTCAAAGAAATAGGCCCTAGTCCAGGTATTAGCAACCTCCGCACTGCAGCTGTTCTGAAACTACAACTCCCAAAATTCTTCTTTGACTTCTATGGGAGTTACAAGAAAAGCCAAGTAAGTGTGCATGCTGGGAGTGGTAGTTTCACACCAGCTGGAGTGCTGAAAGTTACTGATCCCTGCCCTAGTTTATTGGCTCCAAAGGCAGCTCCAAACGGGTATTTTTTTTCTCTGGGACCTTTGGGGCCCACTATGGTATCAGATCCTCCGAGGAGCAGTCCAACACTGTTTGCCAGGTTATTTAGGTATAGCTATAAGTCAGCAGAGATTCTGCCTCTGGTGAAGGAAAGCCTAGCTACTACTTGGTACTGAGTACCACTGAACTTAAAGGGAATGTGTCATCAGAAGATGAGCTATAGTTGAAATCATGTTTTTATGTTTGACATATTTTGAAAGAACTTTTGATGATGTGATACCACAGCTTATCTGCTCCCTCCTGACCTCAGTATCGGTCCCAGAGCATGCCTAGAAAACTCTCACACAGAAGTCAATGAGGTCCTCTCCTGGCCCTTGTGTCTAGATGTCACGGATGTACTGAGACATACGGACGTTCCCACGACAGGTGGCAGGAGATCTGTGAGACTGGCAACACGTGGTTTAATCTGACATGTTTTCCTTTTGGATCAAATCACGTCTATGTTGTTTCTGTTGCTTTCCACACCTTCTTTCCCCAGGTGTAGCTATTTTGGTCATTTAACCTTCTCTATTTATTGTTGTTTCTCCCACTATGTGGTTTATAGCTTCTGTTGGACTTGTAGTTAGCTTGTGTTTGGTTTTCGGCTGAGTTTCTGGCGCTACCAAAGCTTCATTGAAGATAAGTGTTTTCTTTCCCTTTTGTATTTTGTTTATATACATGTGTGTGTTGCCTTTCCCTGTTGTTTGTCATTAGGCCTAAGGGAGACTCCTGTTTGCCTTTCCCTTTGGAGAAACAGGTAGACTCAGTCGTGACATTAGTTCCAGGATCTAATAGGGTGAGATGGGATTCTAGGTATCTGGTGTATGAACTTGCCTTCCTTTGGGTCCTGTTCATACTGGTAGTCTGTCAGGACTGGAGTTAGGGTTTTCTCTAGGAGGTGTCCATCTTCCCTCCCTAGTTTCCAGGCCTTATTCTGGTATCCCCTTTCCCTCTTATGCTCGGTGTGGTGTTTTCTTCCCACACACGAGTGAAACATCATAAACTAACAAAACCGTCATTCTTACTTGTTTCAGTACAGCCATGGATCCTACTGCTGCACTGGCTGGACTGCTGCAGGGGCTGTCTTTGGAGGTAGCTGACCTCCGCATGACCGTCTTGCAGATCCAGAGACTACAGACTGCTGGTCCTAGTGGTGGTGGTGGTTACCAGGCCTCTCTCAAGCCTAAAGTTGCTCTCCCGGACAGATTCTTTGGGGGATGTGATAATTTCATTTTGTTAAGGTAGGCGTGCAAATTTTATTTTAGCCTCAAAAAGGGGCCGTTTAATTCTCACCTGACTCTTGGAGGGGTGGGAGAAGAGTCAGAAAATGTGCATTTGTCTTTGCCTGGTAGTAACCAATTTCTTCTGACTGCTGAGGTGGTGTTGGAGTCCAAGACTGCGGGGATTGAGGTGTTTATCGACAGTGGGGCAGGGGGGTACCTGATTGATGCTCAGTTCGTCCGTATGCACGGGTTGTCTCCAAGTGCATTAGAGAAAAACATTTCCATTATTGCTATTGATTCTGCATCTCTAACTCAGAAGTGTTTATCTCAGATGGTGCATGACATCCGATTAAGAGTGGGTGACTTTCATCAGGAATTCATCTTGTGTTTTGTGTTGGAGGGTCTCCCTGCTCTGTTGGTTCTGGGTTTACCATGGTTAAGCAGGCACAATCCAACCATCGATTGGGAGCTAGACAGATTATGGATTGGAATGATTATTGCGTTGACAATTGTCTGAATACATCTTTTTCTGCTTTAACCACTAAAACATTACCCTATTTTATATCTGATTTTGCCAATGTATTTTCTGAAAGTGGATGCCAGGATTAACTTCAGCATCGGGAATATGATTGTCCTATCAACCTTATTCCCGGAGCTAAATTGCTCAAATCTAGGTTGTATAACCTTTCTGGACTGAAAAGAACGGCCATGAGAGAGTATATTACCGAGAGTTTGGCTAAAGACCTTGCAAATCTCCAGTGGCAGCAGGGTTTTTCTTTGTAAAATAAAACGACGGAATTCTCAGGCCATGTCTGGATTTCTGTGACCTAAATTAGATTACTGTCCGTGATCCTTACCCCCTTCCTTTGATTCCTGATTTGTTTCACCAGATTGTTGATGCCAATGTATTCTCCAAGTTGGACTTAAGGGGGGCATATAATCTGGTCAGGATCAAGGAAGGGGATCAATGGAAGACTGCTTTTAATACCCCAGAGGGTAACTTTGAGAACCTGGTCATGCCTTTTGGGTTGACCAATGCTCCTGCGGTTTTCCAGCATTTTGTGAATTACATTTTTCATCATCACCTGGTGGGGAGGTTTGTTGTCGTGTATTTGGATGACATACTAATTTATTCTCCAGACATGGAGACTCATCAGGATCACGTTAGACAGGTGTTACAGATCGTAAGAGATAATAAATTGTGCGCAAAATTAGAGAAGTGTGTTTTTGCTGTACATGAGGTATAATTCTTGGGCTACCTGCTGTCATCTTCAGGTTTTTGAATGAATCCAGAAAAAGTCTGTGCTGTATTGGACTGAAATCGACCCGAAAATCTGAAGGCTCTTATGCGGTTTTTGGGGTTCGCCAACTATTACCGAAAATGTATTCAGAACTATTCGACAGTGGTGAAACCCTTAATTGACATGACTAAGAAAAGGACTGATGTCTCAATGTGGTCTGATTCGGCGTTATGAACCTTTTCTGCGGTTAAGGAGTACTTCTCTTCTGCCCCTACATTGGTGCAGCAGGATGTATCATAACCTTTTATTGTGGAAGTTGACGCGTCTGAGGTGGGGGTAGGAGTAGTTTTATCGCAGGGCCCGTCACCTGGTAAATGGCGCCCATGTGCATTTTATTCTAAAAAACTCTCTGCTGCAGAGACAAATTACATGTGGGTAACAGAGATTTGCTGGCCATTAAGTTGGCTTTTGAGGAGTGGCATCATTGGTTGGAAGGGGCGATTCATCCAATCACGGTGTTCACAAATCACAAAAATCTGGCTTACCTGGAGTCGGCTAAAAGACTGAACCCGAGGCAAGCCAGGTGGTTTTTGTTTTTCACCAGATTTAATTTAATTGTCACTTATCCTCCTTGGGTTAAGATTGTCAAGGCAGATGCCTTTTCATGTAGTTTTCCTGGAGGTGGTGATTTTGAAAATCCGAGTCCGATACTGTTGGAAGGGGTGGTGATATCCGCTCTATACCCTGACCTAGAGGTTAAGGTGTTAGAGGCTCAGGGAGACGCACCAGAGTATTGCCCCTCCGGGAAATTGTTTGTTCCATCAGAATTACGTCATAAGTAGAGATGAGCGAACATTTAAAAAAAGTCCGTTGTTCGGGGTTCGGGTGGTGGTTAATTGTGCATCCCGTTATGGATTCCACAATAGCGCATATGGAATCCATAAGGGGCGGCTGCCACCAACCCGAACTGTAGAACAGCTGAAGGACCTGGCGTGACGTCACTGTCATGTGATCAGTGCAGGGGGCGTGGCTCAGCACGGGATTTGATCCCGTGCTGAGCCACGCCCTGCACTGATCACATGACAGTGACGTCACGCCAGGTCCTTCAGCTGTTCTACAGTTCGGGTTGGTGGCAGCCGCCCCTTATGGATTCCATATGCGCTATTGTGGAATCCATAACGGGATGCGCAATTAACCACCACCCGAACCCCGAACAACGGACTTTTTTTAAATGTTCGCTCATCTCTAGTCATAAGGTGTTTTAGGAACATCACTGTATGGTTATTACAGGACACCCTGCGAGTAGATCTACTGCCAACCTTATCTCTCGTAGATTCTGGTGGCCGGGGTTGCGTAAGTGTGTTTAGGACTATGTGTTGGCCTGTAGTATCTCTGCACATGCTAAGGTGACATATACTCGACACTCTGGATCTCTACTTCCATTTAAATGTAATTTATATTGAATTTTATCAGTTAGTACAAAAAAAAAGGATTTATTTTGACACAAATGGGTTTATTTTGACACAATATCAAGTATAGTTATTCCAAAATAAATCATTAGACACATATTAATTTTCTGTTTCACTGCATTGGTATCATTACAGTCCGTTGCCCATCCCATTCAGACCATTGACTCACTTGTCTATGGATTTTATTACTGATCTGCCTAATTCGTCTGGAAAGACAGTTATTCTGGTGGTAGTTGATCGTTTTAGTAAAATGGTGCACTTTATAGCATTGCCTGGCCTACCTAATGCTAAAACACTTGCGCAAGTGTTTGTTGACAACATTCTGAAACTTCATGGCATTCCCTCTGATGTGGTCTCGGATCATGGGACTCAGTTTGTGTCCAGATTCTGGAAGGTGTTCTGTACTCGGCTGGGAGTACAACTGTCTTTTTCTTCTGCTTTTCATCCTCAGCCGAATGGACAGAAGGAGCACACTAATCAGAGTATGGAGACTTACTTAAGATGTTTTGTCTCTGAGACCCAGGTCCTCATTTTTGTCTTTGGCAGAGTTTGCCATAAACAATTGTAGACAGGAGTCCACTGGTAAGTCGCCATTTTTTGGGGCATATGGATTTCACCCGCAATTTGTCACATTCTCTGGTTCGGATACTTCCGGTATCCCTGAGGAGGAACGTTTTTCGTCATCATTGTCTTCTATATGTCGGAAAATTCAAAATAACTTGATGAATATGGGCAACATGTATAAACGTGTGAATTGTCCAGGCCTGATGTTGTGTGGCTGTTTACAAGAAATATTAAGTTGAAGGTTCCTTCTTGGAAGTTGGGTCCAAGGTTTATTGGTCCATATAAGATCACTGCTATTATTAATCCTGTAGCTTTTCATTTTGAACTTCCTCAGGCTCTGAAAATTCATAATGTGTTTCACAAATCTTTGTTGAAGAGATATGTTAAACCTTTGGAGTCGTCCCCCTTTCCACCCGCTCCTGTCATGGTGAATTGCAGTTTAGAATTCCAGTTCGCCAAGATTATTGACTCCCGAGTTCTCTGTAGATCTCTTCAGTATCTTGTTCACTGGAAGGTTTATGGACCAGAGGAGAGGATGTGGGTACCGGCATCTGACGTGAATGCCAGTCGTTTGGTGAAAGCCTTTCACAGGTCTCATCCGGATAAGCTTGGTCCTTGGTGTCCGGATGTTACCCATAGCAGGGGGGGTACTATCTGGTTTTACCTGTAAGATAATATTTTTGGTGACACATTTGCTTTAAATTGGGTTGTCCAGCTTTGGACCTTTATTAGTAGCATGTTGTACCTGTTAAAAAAAAAATCATCTTCACCTGCTTCCGCTGCTCCATTACAGCTCCATAGCTCCCCTCAGTGTTTTTCCGGGCCCCGCCCTGTAACCTTCTGGATAGATGGGGCCAGGTGCATTGCTGCAGCCAATGACTAGCCTCAGCAGTGATATGTCCCCAAGTGGCAGGTCACTGCTGGGTCATGTGCTGCTTGGGCACACGTCACCGCTGAGGCCAGTCATAAACTGCAGTGGGGCATGTAAAATTTACAGGAGGCTTTAAAATTGCTATCGGGACCTGGAAGGCGGAATAGTGATGGGGAGCAGGAGAGTGAGTTTTCAACAGGTATAACACAATAAAGGGGTCTGTTAAAAAATTCCCAAAGCAAAAGCACATAAAGCATATTAAAGAATGATTGATTTCTCGCTACGTGGATTTTTTCATCGTGACAGCCAAAGGCTATTGATGCGTCCACTCTTAAAGGCCTGTGTTCAGCATCTGCCAGCATAACCAGTTCCAGCAAACAATCAAGAGACCAGAAAGTTATCAAAGAGCATGAAGGGGAGGAGAGGCAGGTTGGAGCTGTCTCCAACACTGCCTTTTTCCCTAGTCTGTGTTCTCTACACATCAAACAGAAGCATAGCCTTTGTTCCCCAAGGGACCTGTGTTGGTAAATAAAGGCCTCATACAAAGACCTGAAGATAAAGAGAGACAGAGATCTGTGCCGCCAAGCTCTGCACTACTTACCCTATGTAATTATATTGCTCACTTAGATCCGCACAGCCTCGCAGGGAAGAAAACTTTGAAGATTAACCCATATTCAGCCTCTCACTGAGGTGCAGCTGTACTTGACAGCAAAATGTAGACAAAGGGATAACACAGGGTTCAAATTACCATGTTAGATGAGCAACTAACCCCTAATCCTCGTTTCTGAAAAAAAAATTCTTGTTGATTCACAAGGTAACAGTTATTTCTTACAACTGTTTGCACAGTCAGTTCTGAAATAAGATATAATGATCACCTTCCTGCAGTGCTCCGCACCAGTGTCCAGAAACGGCATAGACTAGTTTAAAATATCTGCATTTGGGCTCAAAATGTAAAAATGATAATAATATACTGGTTTGGAATGATACTGATTTGGCAAAATAGAATTTACTATCACTGATCATATTCGTTTTTTCGTTTTTGTCAGTCATTTTTAATGCATATTAGTGATTTGTGACTTTGATGGTTGCCCCCCCCCCCATCCCACTTTTTCTCTCAAAGATTATACATTTCTTTTTCATAAAGGTGCTAATTAACCTTTCATAATAAATTGATCAATTACATAATGTTAAACAAAGCAGAAGCACTTAGGTTACATTTAGAGGGTGAAGTGATGGCTTGGTGAAGACGTCAGACTTTGTTTCAATTTCATAAATCAACACCCACAGATGTCATTGTCTGGGCTTCAATCACTGGCATTCATTCACCGAAAGTACACATGATTAATAAGTTCTTAATTAGGTTACATATTTGGTATACAGGAATCTAGTAGCAGTATGTTTTTCTGTATCATGCATTTATGTACAGTGTGGAATTTAGACTGAACGGGATTGTCCAACCCTCTACAAGTGATAGCTTATCCTCAGGATAGGCCATCACATTTGATCGGCAGGAGTCGGACGCCCCACACCACGTCAATCAGTAGCTCCAGTGCCAGAACTACACATCTCCCTCCAGGGATGGACTGGAAAGTTAAAATGGCTGTGCAGCACAAAATACTGCTGACCCCGCTGCAGTATTCAACTATATCACTGTCCTTTGGATGGCGATACAGTTGAATTCAGGAGAGGACCTGCAGCCGCTAGCCAGGTGCATAAGTACCTGATGCTCCTAGCATTAATTAATGCTGAGAGCATCAAATCATTATGTACCCGCCGGCAGCCGTGAGGAGGGCTCAGGTAGCCCCCTGGGCATCATCCCACCAGGAAATTTCTCTGTAGGAGGGTCTATGGCTAGTCCGCCCCTGGCTCCCTCCATTTTTCAGTGGACACAGCTGGTTACTGCAGCACTGCCTCCATTGAAGTAAACGGAACTATTGAAGTGTCACTGTAGCTATTGCTGTACAGCTGAACATTGAGGTTGTGGGGTGTCAAACTCCCACCAATCAGATAGTGATGGCCTATCTTCAGGATAGTCATAACTTGTAAAGGGTTGGACAGCCCTTTTAATACCATACTTATGAAGCACTATTATAGAAGGCACAGAGCTAAACATAAATGTTATTAAAGAAATATATTAAAATTAGTTAGGTGAACCAAAAACAACCATAAATATAAAAAAAAGGGGTGCAACGCACTACACAGAGGTGGAAATACGGGATCTGATGACAGCCTTTAGATACACGGAATGGTACTGGCAGGCTGATATTCAAGGTTCCTTAGGCAAATTAAGACTCTGAGGAACACCTTAGGTCAGTGGAAGATGGCAGCTTGGGCAGATAAGTGGGGGATACTGATACTCTCATCTTTGGATCAGTGTCATCTCCTGGAGGGGCGAGGTGGGGATAAGGAGCGCTGGAATGAAACATATCCTGATTGGACTTATGTTGCTCTTTTATTTTATTTTGTTCAATGTTGTTTTCTTTTTTTCAAAACAATTTTATTTACTTTTTATGGAGATCATATCTTCATGTCTCATTTTTTTAACCCATTCCTACCTGCCATTCATGCAAGTTTTGATATGGAAACTATTTTGATGCTGCCAGATTGTTTTCTGCACTGGGAAAATTAAATTGGCCTGCTCTAACATATATTAAAGGGGTTATCCCATGACTAATGTAAAAAATGAAGAAAAAAAGACATGATACAGTATATGAGAATCTCTTTCTAACAAAGCTAGAACCAGCCCTGTACCTCACATGGATCAAGCTGGCAGCTCAAATGGGAGTGTCTTTTCTGCTGCAGCTCAGGAGGTGTGTCCTTTCCACTGCAGCACTTTCCCTATCACAGCTCAGGAGGTGTGTCTTTTTTTTTCTTGGGTGCTTTCCCTATCACAGCTCAGTAGTCGTGTCTTTTCTGCTGGATCTCTCGCCCTATGACAACTAAGGAGGCAGTTGAAGGGTAAAACTGAACATGTGCAGTCATCTCAGTGAGCCGGACCAAGAAATAAAAAAGAACAAACAGCAGGTGGCGCTATACAGATACATTTTATTGAATAACACAACATTTTTAATTACATGCAATTATAAAAGTATTCAGATCCAGGTGCTGGTTTTAAAACTATAGAATATTTTTCGTGGGACAACCCCTTTAAAAAGCTCATAAATCCATTTTCACAACAAGATTTCACTTCCCTTTATTTTTATTCTTTATAACTCTAAAACAGCTTCCTAGGTTAACATGGGCATAATGGTATAGTACATTGTTTTTATTGCTTCATCATCCTGTATCTTTCATTTGCTTTTATGTTGACTCTTTGTGGACCTCACCTCCTTGGCATTTAACGAGTTACACTGTGTTCTTCCATGTACACAGAACTTCTACACAATAATGGCTCTTAGAGCTGCATCTTCCAATCATTTTGTAATAGGAGCCTTTGTGTGATGAACTCCAAGGAATGACGAGTCCTATCTGAGTTTTTGTCGCTTCCTGCAGAGTGAATTGATGTTCCTCTTGATATGGCATGGCATGTGCACTCTATCCCGCTGCTCTCGTAACCAGGTCTCCACCACTGAAAGGGAAATAACAAAGTGAATGAGGTCAAAATGTACCTCCACCATCTAGAACACATTGTATCCCTCAGGGGCTTCAGTGTTGTTTTTATTTGTTTAATGGGAAATAAATAGATTTTAACTAAAAATAGGCAACAAATCTAATACACAGAAGCAAAAAGGAAAGAAACCTTCAGACATGCAGAACACTGTAGTGCAGACATATGAAAAGCACATTTTTCATGCATTTCAAATGAGACTAAACCATGTCACATATATAATTATTATTCAAATGGGCCAGATTCCACAGAAAGTATCCACTTACACTGGGTTCAGTTTTTTATAATAGTGAACGCGTGTTTAACGCGCGTATGTGTGATTGACTGCAGTGTTGTCCAATGAGCTCAGTGAGCTCCCTTTATGAAGTGTAGCCAATCCATGTGTGTAGGGAGAGTGTGAGTTTGGGAGACCATGGAATGTACATGTACGTGCCAAATACGCCCCATTGACGCGCGTATCGCGTTCCCATAGAAGTCTATGGGAGGAAAAGCGCGACAAACGCCCAAAAAAACGCTTCTGAACGAGCTTATGCGTCGGGCGTTTTACAGCGCGTTTTCACGCGCTGTAAAACGCTCAAGTGTGAACCACTCCCATAGGGATGCATTGGTTTTCATCTGTTGAGCGTTTTACAGCACGTTTGAACGCGCTGTAAAACGCTCAGGTGTGAACCTAGGGTTAAGGAGCATCAGTCAGCTATGACCCTAGGTACACACCTAAGCGTTTTACAGCGCGTTCAAACGCGCTGTAAAACGCACAACATGTGAAAAGCCATGCTTCCCTATGGGCATGTTCACATTTGGGCGTTTTACAGCGCGTTTGAACGCGCTGAAAAACGCCAAATGCTGTCGCTTCAGCATGAGCTTCTTTGGGGCGTTTTAACGCGCCTATGGGCCATGCTAAAATAGTGGTGAATCACTGAATCGCGCGTATGATGCGCGCTTCTTAATTGCGAAAACGCGCATCCAAAAACGCGCGTAAAACGAGCGTCATACGCGCGATTCAGAAACGCCTAGGTGTGTTCCCAGCCTTAAACCAGGTACACTACCTTGTAGGGTTGATGATTAAAACGATACCTGTCTTGTGAAAATTGGTTGCGGCGTTCCAGAGAAAAAAAGACTTTTATTCTGTATGCAGGCTTCAGTGCGCTGAGGGGAGTAGCCAGCGCTGGAAATTAAAGGGCTGTGGAGCACAGAGGGGTTAGGGTCCACCCCTCGGTGTACTGAAGCCATATTCTGACACCCATAACTTTTTTTATATTTTCATCCACAGAGCTGTGCATAGGCTTCTTTTTTGTGAGGTGAGCTATAGTTTTTACTGGTACCATTTTGGGGTACATACAACTTTTTTATCACTTTTTATTCAATTTTTTTGGATGTCAGATCCACTGTTTTTAATCTTTTTCTGTTACAACAATCGCTGTGCATGATGATTATTTTTATTTTTTAACAATTCAGAAATTTTTCAGACGTGCCATACCAGTTATGTACATTTTTTATTACATCCGGCTATGCAAGATTCATAGAGCTCTGTCAAGCTGTTCTCTGCTAGACCAACCTGCCGGAGAGCACAGCCACAGATGTGAAAGAGGCCCTATTGTAATTTTTAGAGTCCCCTTAGGAGACTTGAACATACAATCTTTTGATCAATAATACCAATCAATCAATTATAGACTGTAATAGAATACTACTAGTGTCTATGCAATTTTTACAGGCTGACTGTCAAGCCCTGCCACAGGCACAGCGTAACAGGTAGCCCCCAGACAGGCATAGCAATCAATCAGAAACCTGCAATTTCACCGCAGCTCTAATCGGAGGATGGAAGGAGCCCCCTCCCTCCGTTTAAAAAAAAAGATGTGGCAGTTGCTATTGACCTCTGTTCTCTCCAATCCCGCTCATTGCAGCCAAACGTCAGCTATATTACCTGGCTCATGATCCCACTCCATATGCATCTTGCACCCAGCTGAGGTAATATCACATCAGGGATCATGAAAAGGTTTTAAGTTGTATTTCACTAATTTGGCCTTTCCCTTTAGTTCCAAGTTCTTTCAAGTATCTGAGGTACATAGAGCTCTCTATAATATAAAAAAAAATTATAAAAAAAAGTATAGGGTCAAAACAACAGGCAAAGAAAATACTAGGTGGGCTAGGAACATTTACATGCTGTCAAGTTCTATGTTTCATTGTAAGTTTCTGGTTTAACCTTTACTCTTCTCCTCTGGCAACATACAGATTGAAGATCCAGTCTTGTGGGTGATGTTCCCTCCAGCTGCTAGCAGTGATCCCTGCCTATTACTGTCAAGGTCAGCCTTGTTTCCTCATGCAATATTGTCAGCACAGTGGGGGTACATTACAAGAACATTGCAAGTTCTAACACAGACTTGTTTTTGCCTCCATTATCCCTGTGTGCATGTAGTAAAGACTGACTCAATTACCATGCCTAAAGAGAAGCGGTGAAGACAGAAAATTCTACATTTGCTAAAACTTCATATCAGGTATAAGTATTTCCTTAGACTTTCTAGTAAACCAGACTACAGAAGAACTATTCTGCTCTATATTACATCAGCAGCCGTGGTCTTGTGCATAATATTTGTAGAGGTAATCGCAGTAATAACAAAATCTACATGTATGTAGATTATTTTGTATTTTGTAATATATATATATGCACAATATTGATGACCGGTCATCAGTATCTGATCGCTGGTGGTCCGACTCCTGGCACCTATGCCTATCAGCTGTTATAACAAGTTTCGGTGCTCTGCTGAGCACTGCATCCACTTCTTTGGCCCGTGCCATCAAATTCAATGTTTCCATGGCCTATGTGCAACTTAATCCCATGCAAATGAAAGGGCCTGGGCTGCACAACCAAGCATAGCCACTTGGTAAGCTGAGAGAAGGTCGGTGCCGGATGTTGGACCTCCATCGATCAGATATTGATGACCTGATCACAGGAATCCCTTTCGGAAAAGCCCCAGCAAATTTTGGTAGGGGAAGCCTTACCTGGCCGAACATGCTCCTCTCTGCAACCAAGAGCAGGAGCCATTTATAGAGAGCAGCACGTTGTACTGGCTACTAGAACAGGGTCCCAAGCAGGAGTTGTCCTCATGAGATAATTACTTTAGGACAATACGATGAATTGTTATTATAGGTTAGATTCTAGAAGCACAATTTTCCCTTACAGTGGAAACTATGAAAGAGCAGGGCTAGTTTTAGGGGATAATACTAGATAATTGGCAGGGATGTAGGAGGTGAAAAGGAAACAGTCACACTCGAAACTAAAACCATTGAAAGGTGACTGTTGTTTCTCTTTTTTCCATGAATTAATACATCCCCCCCCCCCTTCACTAATTCTCAATTGACCGCTTACAAATCATCTTCAGTGGAAAAAGGCTGCCTGCCCACTGAAGGATCAGATTACATATAAGTCTATGGAGAAGGAGAAGGGAAAAACTGCTGCAGACAGGCAGAGAGACTGACACGGAGACTGCTGCAGACTAAGCGTACTTTCACACTTGCGTTGGTCCGGATCCGTCTGTTTATTTGCACAGACAGATCCGCACTTATATAATGCAAACGTTTGTGTCCGTTCAGAACGGATCCGTTTGCATTAGTTTTGAAAAATGACAAAGTCCAAAACAGATCCATTTTGAATTACATTGAAAGTCCATGGGGAACGGATCCGTTTTCAAATGCACCATATTGTGTCATTGAAAACGGATCCGTCCCCATTGACTTACATTTTAATTCAAAACGGATCCGTTAGGCTCCGCCTCTTCAGACGGACACCAAAATGCTGCATGCTGCGTTTTGGTGTCCATCTCCAAAACGGAATAGAGGCGGAACGGAGCCTAACTGATGCATTCTGAATAGATCCTTATCCATTCAGAATGTATTGGGGCTTAACATATGTTTTGGACCGTTTGTGAGAGCCCTGAAACGGATCTCACAAACGGAATCTAAAACACTAGTGTGAAAGTACCCTAAAAAGTGATATACTGCTGGATTTACATCTAAGCTGTTCAGTTCTTCTGTATAATGTCCTCCATTACTGCCGCTGCTTCTGAGGGTGCGCTACAGACAGTTAGGAAGAACCATCCTCTGTTTATCCATGTGTAGTGTATGGGCAGACATGATACCAGCTAGTCTCCAGCCACTAGCTCAGAAAAAAACTGACAATGACAGACAGATTGGGAAATCTGCTAAAAATTGCTAGATACAAGTCATATAACGAGCAGAAATAGTATTATTCCTCATGTACAACTTATTCTCAAAATGTACCTGAAACAACACTTTACATACTAATAGTTACACTTTAAATACCAATTGTCTATATATGTGCAGACCTACAGTATATGGCAGTATTTTGTAAGTTCTTGGGTATGGCCACACAGCCAGGTTTCTTGATTTTTGGAAACCAAAATCATGAGTGGATTATAAAAGGAGAGAGATTATACAGGACAGATACCACTTCTCCCTTTGTTTGAATTCACTCCTGGTTTTGGCTTTCAAACCTGCATGCAGAAACCTGACCATGTAACCGCACCCTTATAAAGGTAAGGCCACTCGTGGCATAAATTATTCAAGTTTTCTGCAGTGGAATTGCGTGCAGAAAATCCAGAGTTTTACTGTAGCAGCAAAGTAGATTTTATTCACATGCTACTTAAATTAAGTATTCATTTGTGGAAATTGACACATGGTGCAGATTTTATATCTGTGTGATGAGCGGAAGGGGCAATATTCGAATTTGCGATATTTCGCGAATATGTGGTAGAATATTTGTTATATTTTCGCGAAAATTCGTATTCGAGATTATTCTCTTAATTGTAAAAATCGCATAATGCGAATTCGTAACATGAAATACAGGTGTGGGTCACTTTGGCTACATTTTTCAAGCTTCTAGAAGTTTCCTGAGACTGGAGAAAATGGTTGGCACGGCAGAACATTACAATAGCTTTATATGCAGATAGAGTGCTACAATATATTTTCGTACTACATGCAACTTCACATTTTAGCAGGTCTGACTACGTATACTGATTGGTGCACTAAGTATTGTTGTGAACTTGACATTGCTACCTTTTCATTGGCCAACAAGCAGGAAGCAGGAAGAGATCATGTGTTCAGATGGAAAAACATGACAAATATTCAAAATTCCGAATATATAGCGCTATATTCGAAATATTAGCGAATTCTCGAAGTTGTGATATTCGCGATTAAAATTCGCTATTCGAATATTAGCACTCAACACTAGTGTCGGACTGGGGTACTTAGGGCCCACCAGTGTAACTGAATCTGGGGGCCCACCTTAGGGCTTCTGCACACAAACTTATTTTTTTTCCATATCTGCACCGTTCACTTCACTGCAATAGGGCCTCAAAAAAATAAAAAAATGACTCCGTGTGCATTCCGTGTCTGCATGGCCGTTCTGCAAAATGATAGAACATGTCCTATTATTGTCGGCATTACAGACAAGAATAGGACTCTTCTATTAGAGGCCGGCTGTTCTGTTCCCCATAATGTGGAATGCACACACCCGGTATCCATGTTTTGCGGATCCGCAATTTGCTGTCTGCAAAACATCCAATGGTCGTGTTTATGAGCCCTTACAGTGATAACAGAAATATTAAAGATGAAGTATGATGGTAGACATTCACAGCAAAATGCACAAACATACATGTGGCAGAATTTACACATATATGAATATCCTGCATTTAAGTCAGTCAGAAACAAGACACACGCAGCGCACACCAATTACTCATTGGACACATGTGGGACACAAGAAACTTATACGTGGCTTACATGCCACTGATGCATATGTCATATACTGCATATACACCACTGATACATAGAAGATATAAAGCACACACCAATCACACATAGGAAACACTCCATGCACACACCAAGACATTTATCCTCAGTTCACACTTGCGCGTTTTACAGCGCGTTCGAACGCGCTGTAAAACGCTCAACAGGAGAAAACTCATGTTTCCCTAAGGGAATGGTTCTCACCTGAGCGTTTTACAGCGCGTTTGAACGCGCTGTAAAACGCCCTACGCTCAAAGAAGTTCTTGAGCTTCTTTGGGGCGTTTTGTCGCGTGTTTGCACCCATAGACTTCAATGGGAACGCACGTAAAACGCGCGTAAGACGCGCGTTTAACACGCGTTAAAGTGTAGATATGCCTTTTTAAATTGGTCTCCAGAGTCACGAACACGCGTATGACGTGCGTTTCCTATTTGCAAAAACGCGCTGTAATACGTGCGACAAAAACGCGCGTAAAACGCGCGTCTCAGAAACGCTCAGGTGTGAACCCAGGGTAATGTAGCACACTTAAAGGGGTTAAAGGGGTTGTCTCACTTCAGCAGATGTAATTTATCATGTAGAGAAACTTAATACAAGGCACTTACTAATGTATTGTGATTGTCCATATTGACTCTTTTCCATCATATTATACAAAGCACGTATCCATGGTTTGGTGGCCGTGCTTACACACTATAGGTAAAGGACCTTAGTGTTGGCCTATGCGCACTTTCAGCCTTTCCCTATAGTGTGTAAGCACGGCCACCACTGCTGGATTACACGGTGGTAATAACCATGGATACGTGCTTAGTAAGTACCTTGTATTAACTGCATGATAAATGTCATTTACTGAAGTTACACAAACCCTTTAACCCCTTTAAGCATAAATGTCTGGCGTGAAATTTACCAAATCTTAACCTCCTCATATTGTTCATAATCTACATTATAATTAAAACGGTTGTCCTACCATAATGACCTATTGCCTATCTACAGGATAGGTGATAAATATCTGACTGCTGAAACACCCACTGATCATAAAAAAAAGGGGTCCCGAGACATTCAATTACATTACCACCAATTTATGTACACAAGGGTCTTAAGACCACGTTCCCTTGATCATGTGGGTCCCAGCAGTCAGACCCCCATCAATCAGACACTTATCACCTGTCATGTCATACCTGTTGGACCTTTTCACATTCCCTATCCTTAAAGGTTTTCTTTGGGTGTAAAATAAATAAATAAAATAAAAATTAAAAATCTGGCCCAAAATATTTGTCTAAACTAAACTAAAATAGAAATGCTCGCCTGTTAAAGAGCCTGTGTCCACTTTTCGAGTTATCCTCTATTCACAGGATCAGGGATAACTAAGTAATCCGTGGGGGTCTGAGCGCTGGAGCCCCCACTGATCCACCTTCTTGATTGAGTGGCAGCTAGTTCGAGCATATGCCCTGCCTCTCCATCCATTCTCTATGGGGTCGCTGGAGATGGCAGAGTATAGCGCTG
This sequence comes from Bufotes viridis, assembly GCA_033119425.1. NCBI lineage: Eukaryota > Metazoa > Chordata > Amphibia > Anura > Bufonidae > Bufotes > Bufotes viridis. Next base: position 108,936,637 of record CM065595.1, read on the forward strand.
GCTATTTCCAGTGGTCCCAAAGAGAATAAATGGAGCAGCAGGGCATATGTGTGGCCTGCCACACCATCAAAAAGGGGGAACAGGACCCGTTCCTGGGATCAGTGGGGGTCGCAGAATCGGCCCCACTAATCATATAGTTTTGCCTTATGGTGTGGAGAGGATAACTTGAAAACCTGAACAACCACTTTAAATCCTCCACCACTCCACAAGTATCTCTTTATCAGTCATAAGTCCAATCCCCTTTGCAGGTCATAACCTTTAACAAAGGCCAAGCAAAGGTGACAGAGGAGCAATGTGAGCCAAGGGCACAAACGAAGGGTCATAACTGAAACAGAGGCATTAGGGTCACCTGAGGCAGGGTAATAGTGGGGATCCTGGAGCAGGGGTAACTGGAGAAGAGGCAATATTAGCAGTGCATTTAGAGTGGGGGGAATCTGGAGCTGGGGCACTAATGGGAGTGCAGAGTCCTAGGGCAGTGTCCCCCCCCAATGCCACTCTGAACTCTGCAGAGAGCAGCACACATTCATAGACCTGTGACTGCTATAAACAAATCCCCTATTCCCCCTTACAGTCTCCTACAGCTCACTACTGTCACACACCTGAGAAATCATCCCAGCACAGGAGAGAAGTCCTTCTCTCCAGCAACCACAGTTTTCTGACAGCAGGGAGGGCAGGAGGATGGCCAGACATGTTCTCTCCTTCTTCACAGCCAGCAGCCCGGGAAGCTTAGAAGATACCGTGAGGCCTCCTGTACAATTTACACCAGTAAGAGGCTGCACCACTGTGCCATACTGCCATCTAGTGGCTACAATAATTATCTCTCCTGAGAAACAAGAGAAATAATTACTCCTCCGGGCGCAGGAGACAGGGGGCCTACCGAGGAATCTCCCACCTCCCGAGTGGGCCAGTCCGAGTCTGTATCTGTGGCATGCCAACATATGCTGCAAATTTCCACTGCTGATTTCAACCTTTGCAATGTAAAGGGTAAATCAGCAGCAAAACCTGCAATAAGTTTGCAGCAGAAGTAGAGACAAAAAACAGCAGTAAAAAAATTGGCCCATGTGGTCCTACTCATGGGGGAGTGTTACCTGGATACTTCATATAATTGGGGCATTATATGATGGCCCTGGTAAAGAGAAGATCCACTACTACCTCAAATATTAGAGATGCAAATCTCAGACTACATTGGGTTATACCAGTGCTTCTCAATTATTTTCTGTCATGCCCCCCCTAGGAAGAAGAAAACATTTCGCGCCCCCCCGCACGACTGTAAATAGTTATAAGTACACCAATCTCCCCACAGGCGAGGGCCATTAACACCCCCCCCCCCCAAATCATGTGCAGGCTCCATTAACCCCCCTCCCCAATCATGTGCAGGGTCCAGGCTTCCCCCCTCCCCCCAAATCATGTGCAGGCTCCATTAACCCCCCTCCACCCAATCATGTGCAGGCTCCATTAACCCCCTCCCCCAATCATGTGCAGGCTCCATTAACCCCCTCCCCCAATCATGTGCAGGCTCCATTAACCCCCTCCCCCAATCATGTGCAGGCTCCATTAACCCCCTCCCCCAATCATGTGCAGGCTCCATTAACCCCCTCCCCAATCATGTGCAGGCTCCATTAACCCCCTCCCCAATCATGTGCAGGGTCCAGGCTTCCCCTCCCCCAAATCATGTGCAGGCTTCCCCTCCCCCAAATCATGTGCAGGCTCTCTCCCCTCCCCAAAATCATGTGCAGGCTCCATTAACCCCCTCCCCAAAATCATGTGCAGGCTCCATTAACCCCCTCCCCAAATCATGTGCAGGCTCCATTAACCCCCTCCACCCAATCATGTGCAGGCTCCATTAACCCCCTCCCCCAATCATGTGCAGGCTCCATTAACCCCCTCCCCCAATCATGTGCAGGCTCCATTAACCCCCTCCCCCAATCATGTGCAGGCTCCATTAACCCCCTCCCCCAATCATGTGCAGGCTCCATTAACCCCCTCCCCCAATCATGTGCAGGCTTCATTAACCCCCTCCCCTCAATCATGTGCAGGCTTCATTAACCCCCTCCCCAATCATGTGCAGGCTCCATTAACCCCCTCCCCCAATCATGTGCAGGCTCCATTAACCCCCTCCCCCAATCATGTGCAGGCTCCATTAACCCCCTCCCCCAATCATGTGCAGGCTCCATTAACCCCCTCCCCCATCATGTGCAGGCTCCATTAACCCCCTCCCCCATCATGTGCAGGCTCCATTAACACCCCCCACCACATATACTTACCTTCCTGGAAGCGCTGGATGCAGGCCTCTTCCGGCCTGTGTCCCGCTCTGCACTCTGCTCAGGCGGCGCGATGACGTCATCGCGCCGCCTGAACTCGCTCTGGATAGGCTGCCGGCACAAGGCCCGCAGCCTATCAGAGGAGCAGGGGAGGGAAACGCCTCTCCCTCCACTGCCGCACAGCACAGCGATCTGTATCGCTGTCCAGAGGACGGCGATACAGATCACTATGGAGATGAACGCTTCCACAGTGGAAGCGTTCATCTCCTGTGAACTGGAGCCCCCCTTTACAGAGCCTCGCGCCCCCCCGGTGGGGCGCGCCCCACTATTTGAGAAACACTGGGTTATACTGACAAAGAGTCACCCCTAAACATAAGATGTATCCATCTATTGAATATATGCTCTTAAACTGCAAACTGTGGAAGGCTTCTCTGAAGAATGCTCCAATGCCTTTTGTAATTAAAATGCAAATTAAAGTACTGTAATCAAATGTTAAAGCTAAATCTAGACAATTATATAAATAAGTTCAAATGACAAACATAAAGAAACCGCACAGGATTCATTTCTCGAGCCCTGTTCTGCTTATATTTAGTTACAATCAACCATCAGCTTTGTTAAGCTTCACTGGGGGGTTTAAGGCCACAAGGTGTGAGAGCCAGGCGACCTGGTGCATACTGGGACAGAGTTTGTTATCGTGGTGTGCTTTCTTTGGTCTATGTGTTGTATAAGTTTAGTGACTGGCACTGCTTATCCAGAAGTTCCTACCTACCATGAATATTACCTGTCTGACCTTGATCTTGCCTAGGTACTGAAGTGTTTATCCAAATCCGTGGCCCATCTATTGCCACAGTGAAATCTGCTGTGCTATCCAGATACCACAAATGATGGAATGTGTTCCATAAAGTGTATCTGCAACGAGCCGTCCCCCAGGGCCCCTATCGCCTCCCAGGTGTAGTAGGAATGTCAAGAGGTGTAGTGCGGCCTGGATGTCTCATTATGTGTTACGATGCTCCTACCTGGATACTGCTGGACCCCAGGCTTTGGTTCTGAAGGAAAATAAAGGGGAAACAATTGAGGGATGAAGGAAAAAGAACTTGAGTCCAGATCTTGTAGTGAAATTCAAAGGCAGCTTTACTTAAATAAAAGTTTAGCAGGCTTCAGCATAAACTGGCAGGCAAACTCAACTCTGTTTTCTCTCTTTCTCTGCTGTACTGACAGGCTTGCTTAAATACCTTGCTTTATTGCTCTGTGCTGCACCAAACTCTGCTTAAGTTCGGTTTCTGTACTTCAGGTCTGTTCTGGTGTCCTTGGAAGGGGTGTCTTTGGCTGTTATTCCCCTCCTGACACTCAGCAAATAACTTATTTTCAGCCAAAGAACAATTTCCTCTGACAGCTACTTTTTTTAGGTCTTCTCGGCTCAAACATGTAGTCTAAACTGGGACAATCTAGAATTGCCACCCCTCCTTCTGGTACCAAGCAGGACTCACTCACTTCTGCCCAAAGGGGGGAGAATAGAATGGTGAGTTCCATTCTAAGTATAGCTCTGCCATATACACTGCCACCTGCTGGTGAACCAGGCACATTACATGTAATAAACAGTTGCAAAACAAGATTAGGAATGCACAGTGTAGAGGACCTGGACAGAAATACACAGATGACATTTATGTTAGACCATTAAAGATAATAGCAGGGTGTAGGAGTAGTAACACCACTGTGGAGTGTTACATATCTCCAGTTGTAAACAAGTTTTCTTAAATGAATAGTACAGGTGACCATAAGAAACTTTTTAAAATGTCTTATTAAAAAAATATGCTTCCTCCTGGGTTTCTTAGGCTGCTTTCTTCTTTCCTTCACTCAGCCTCCTATCTGTAATAGCACTTATCTCCATCTCCAGCTGCACACACAAAACAGTGGTAGAGGCTTATCCTACAGATATAGTAGATTCAAAAGTGCTAAGTGTAGCAGAGGTAAGAAACTGTGGTTTCTGAGTCTCTCATCTAGCAGCTCCCCTTCTATATAAACATCAGTGTTAAAATCAGAAAAAAGCAAAGCATCCTGATAACTGCAGATAAAAGCATTTTTAAATAAGATATATTACAAAGTTTCTTATATGCACATGCACTATTCATTTATGAAAGGTTGTTTTATAATTGGAGGTAAGCTTTAAATTTAATTCCAGTACAATTTAATGGAAAACAGTAGAAAAGTGGCACACAATAGTTACCATTCAGTTTTAATGTAGATCATCTGTCTGCAATATTTCTATGACCCAGTGTTTATGTATTGGATGGTGCAAATTACAAAGATCCTTTTATTGACATGACTAACATGCGATAGACGTGCAAATTCAAATGTTTTACAGTCTATTAGTATTATAATTAGAGATGAGCGAATCGAAGTTGACGAAGTGGAATTCGATCCAAATTTCAGGAAAAATTCGATTCGCATCGAATCCGAATTTCCTCATGCTTCGTGGTAACGAATCGCATTTTTTCCTAAAATGGCTGCTACATGTGTTTGGACATGGAGCAAGGAACTCTGAAAACAAGAGTTCACCCACAATGCCATGCATGCAGCCAATCGCCAGCCAGCCAGCCCTGTCACAGCCCTATAAATAGCCTTAGCCATCTTGGATTCAGCCATTTTCCAGTGTACTTAGTGCAAGGAGAGACTTCAGCAGGCGCTAGAGATAGTGCTAGGAAAGACTTTAAAACTTTTATTTTGCTGTATAGAAGTTCAGGCAAAGGATAGGGAGGAATCATTCCACAGTATTGAAGCAGAACAGGGTTCAGTAGGGGAGTTTACAGCCTGGGTAATAGGAACAATCCTATTACACCTTGCTGCACTGACTGAGGACCCAAATTGCCATTATACTGCTGCTTTCAGGTTTTTAATACCTCTGTAATTCCAGCAAACTGTTCTTTTTATTGGGGTGCAAGTGTTGCTTGATTTTGTTGATCGCTAATTTCTATCGCTAATATCGGCACTTCGAAAATTCAAGAAGATCTAGATCTTCGTAATGGTGAATAGATTTTTTTTTCATTAGTACCCTCACTGCTTCTTACTTGTGGGCCAGTGAGAAGGCTGCAAAATCTTTGTCTGAGCTTAGCAACATCCGTAGCAACCAATAGGAAAGTTGCCTACCCCTTACTATATAGCAAAGTCCCCAGCAGCCATTATCTGCAGTTTATTTTTCAGTTCTGAGAGAGACAGCAGTGTCATTGCTGTTCTCTGTGCTTTGCTGAGTCATCTGGATCCCTATTCAATTACATTAGATAGTTAGTTAGCTCATATATATAATACAGATTGTTAGTGGAAGATAGTCAGTGTAGGTTAGACAGTGATATAGTGTAGCTAATAGGTTCTAGTGCAGGGTGCTAGGTAGTGTGATAGGAATTACTGTGATTTGAACGGGATTAGTGTCTATCAGCTTTAAAGATATAGCAAAAGTGAGCAACACCTGTATTGCGCTCGCAATAAGCACATATTACATAGCCGTTTTTCGCAATCAAGAAAATAATGACTGGAGATCACAAATTCCAGAATTTGCAACTTTATGGCAAATATTAGGCCAAAGATTTGCGGAATAACGCGAAAACGAATCACTACTGTGTGATGCAGCCATTAACAGGATGTATTACTTGGAAATATTTCTATGTCTTATTAGCCCTTGTGCAGTGCAGTTATATGTCCTGAAGCCTTTTTTGGCATGTATTAGTGGGAAAAAAGGGCATAAATGCCCATGATGAGAACATAGTCCTACCACTTTACAAATCACTAGTCAGACCACACATGGAGGACTGTGTACAGTTCTGGTCTCCTGTGAAAAAGGCAGACATAGCAGAGCTGGAGAGGGCTCAGAGGAGGGCAACTAAAGTAATAACTGAAATGAGGGATCTACAGTACCCTGAAAGAATATAAAAATTAGGGTTATTCACTTTAGAAAAAAGACGACTGAGGGGAGATCTAATAACTATGTATAAATATATCAGGGGTCAGTACAGAGATCTCTCCCATCATCTATTTATCCCCAGGACTGTGACGAGGGGACATCCTCTGCGTCTGGAGGAAAGAAGGTTTGTACACAAACATAGAAGAGGATTCTTTACTGTAAGAGCAGTGAGACTATGGAACTCTTTGGCTGAGAAGGTGGTGATGGTGAGTTCACTAATAGTTCAAGAGGGGCCTGGATGTATTTCTGGAGTGTAATCATAGGCTATACCTACTAGAGATTAGAGATGAGCGAACTTCTATTTTTAGTTCGGCGTCCAAAGTTCGGGTTCGGGTTATCGTAGCATCCCGTTATGGATTCCGCTACCGCGGACCATAACGGCATTTGGAATCCATAAGGGGATGCTTCATTGAACCCGAACCGTGGACAACCCTAAGGACCTGGTGTGACATCACCGTCATGTGATCAGTGCAGGGGGCGTGGCTCAGCACTGGATAACCTCTTATCCAATCCAGTGCTGAGCCACGCCCCCTGCACTGATCACATGACGGTGATGTCACCCCAGGTCCTTAGGGTTGTCCAAGGTTCGGGTTCAATGAAGCATCCCCTTATGGATTCCAAATGCCGTTATGGTCCGCAGTAGCAGAATCCATAACGGGATGCTACAATAACCCGAACTCGAACTTTGGACGCCGAAATAAAAATAGAAGTTCGCTCATCTCTACTAGAGATGGGTCATTGATCCAGGGATTTATTCTGATTGCCTGATTGGAGTCGAGAAGGAATTTTTTGTCCCCTTAAGTGGGGAAAATTGGCTTCTACCTCACAGGGGTTTCTTCCCCTGCTCTGGATCAACTTATGGATGGATAAATTTCTTTTTTTGGCCTTATATACTATGTTACTATGTAAAGCCTTTTTTGGCATGTATTAGTGGGGAAAAAATGGCTTATTTGCCGTTCAGCGGTGCTGTTATATGTTCTACAGCCTTTTTTGTTGTGTATTAGTGGCAAAAAAAAGTATTATTTGCCCTTCAACGGTGCAGTTACTGTATATGTTCCAAAGGCTTTTTTGGCGAGTATAAGTAGGAAGAAATGGGCTTATTAGCCGTTGTGTGGTGAAGTGAGAAAATTAGTGGCCAAAAAAAAAGTATTATTTGCCATTCAGCGGTGCAGTTATATGTTCTAAAGCCTTTTTTGGTGTGTATTAGTGGCAAAAAAAGGGCTTATTAGCCGTTGTGTGGTGAAGTGACAAAATTACAGCCCTTTTTGGCGTGTATTAGTGGCAAAAAAATAAAAAAAAATTTAAGTTCAGCAGTACAGTTATATGTTCTAAAGCCTTTTTTGGCATGAATTTGTGGCAAAAAAAAGTATTATTTGCCATTGTGTGGTGAAGTGACAAAATTACAGCCTTTTTTGGGGTGTATTAATTTCCTCTTTATTTACTTATTTGAACTAACAGTATGTCAGGCAGAGAAGTGACAGGCTGTGCACAGAGGAGGGGCAGAGGCCTAAATGTTTCTGGAGCAGGCACAGGTCGCAGCAGAGTAAGGGGGCGTGGCAGCAGGGGTCACTTCCAGAGCCCTGAGCTCCCAGTGTCAGCTAGTGGTCATGTCTTGACCAGCAATGGAGCAGTTCTTGAATGGTTGACATCCACTTCATCCCAAGTGACATGAGACACCCGTACCCAAGAATTGGTGGGTTCGTCAGACACAACCCTTAGTTGGCATGGCCCAGGAGCAGGCCCTGTGCCCTCATCTGTCCTCAACCTGCCTCTGTCCTTTTCTGTTCCTTCAGCCAGAAAAGTATTATATGCTGTGGGCTCAGCTCCACTATAAAGCGAGGACAAGCTACTAGAGGACAGTCAGCAGCTACTGCCCAGCCAAGATCTGGAGAAGACATCCGCCACTTCCACTGGTAGGCGGGCAAGTAGTGATGAGGAGAGTGACATGGGAGCTGGTGTTGCGAGCGGTCAGGCTTCTGGCTCAGAAACCGTTGAGGAGGACATCAGTGACTTGCAGACAGTACTCAATGATAATGTAGCCGATCGCAATTGGGAGTCGGGTGATGAAGGGGCTTCATCATCATCAGGAAAAGAGGGTGGAAGCTTGCGCAAGGTAGTGGCGGAGCCAGCAAGTTGGTAGGGTGGCCGGGAGTCAGCAGGGTGGCAGCAGTGGGAGGTCGGGAGTCAAACGTGCCCAGGGTAGACCACCCGCTTCGCAGGAGCCTACCTGCCTGGAAAGTAGTGGTGCAGGGGTTCATGGAGGCAGCGGCGGTAGCAGTCAGTCAGTGCGGAGTGTTGGGGGTAAAATCACCTTCTTGGCAGTGTCGCAGTTTTTTGTTAAACTGCCAGAGAAGGTGAACATGGCCATTTGCCGAATCTGTGGGCAGAAGGTGAAGCGTGGCCAGGGTGCCAATGTTGGCACCACGACCCTGCGTCAACATATGCAGCGTCATCATAAAGTTGCCTGGGAGAACCGTGGCTCCAATATGGTGGTCCAGCCTGCTGCAGCAACCACTGCATCACCCAGTGGCACGCACCAGAATTCAGACAGTCAAGGCTCCACCACCTCAGCCGAAGGAAGCTGTCTGTCCTTCCCATCATCTACCGGTCTTGATGCTCGTGCTCCTCACTCTCCAATTCCTCGTCAGTCATTCGATCAGCAATCGATCACCGAAGCAATTACCAAGAGACAACAGTATGCGTGCACTCATCCAACGGCGCAGAAGCTGAACATGCTCCTGGCCAAGTTGCTGGTGCTGCAGTCCCTACCTTTCCAAGTGGTGGACTCTGCACCTTTCAGAGAACTGATGGCTTGTGCCGAGCAGAGGTGGAGAGTCCCAAGCCGTTATTTCTTTGCCAAAAAGGCAGTACCAGCCCTGCAGAAATATGTAGAACAGAAGGTGGGTCAGTTCTTGAGTCTGTCGGTGGCTGCCAAAGTGCACGGCAGTGCCGACGTGTGGAGCTGTAACTACGGTTGAGGACAATACATGTCCTTTACGGCCCACTGGGTAAATGTGGTTCCTACCCAGCCAAAACAGCAACTTGGCCAGGTGACACCTTTTCCGACTCCACGATCTAACGCCATTGGTCCTGCGACAATGTCCGTCTCCTCATCCTCCACCGTGTCCTCAGCCTCCACTGCAGGGACAATTCACAGTGCTCCTCCAGCATACCATATGTGAAGTGCACGGTAGTGTCATGCTGTTCTACACTTCGTTTGCCTTGGCGAACAGAGTCACACAGGGGAGGAACTGCTCCATGTCCTTCATCAAGAAATTGAATCCTGGCTTTCTCCGCGACAACTCAAAATCTAAACCATGGTGACCGGCAACGGGAAGGACATGGTGTCGGCGCTGCATCAAGGAGGGCTGAGCTATGCGCCCTGCATGGCACACGTGTTTAATCTGGTTGTCAAGCGGTTCATGAAGTCTTCCACCATCTGCAAAACATCCTAAAAATGGCCAGGAAACTTTGCATGCATTTCAGCCACTCGTACACCGCCAAGCACACCCTCCTTGAGCTGCAGCGGCAGAACGGGGTCCCCCAACATAGGCTTATATGCGATGTTTCCACCCGTTGGAGTTCCACCCGCCATATGTTGGACCAACTATACGAACAGAGAAGGGCCATAAATGATTTCTTGATGATCTAAGCGGACAGGACTGCCCTGTGTAACTTCGATGTCAGCCAGTGGCAACTCATGCGTGCCACCTGCCATTTGCTCAGGTACTTTGAGGATGCCACGTTATTTGTCAGTCGCCAGGACTAGGGGATGAACAACGTCATTCCACTACTTCATATCCTGGAACAAATGCTCGTACATCTGGCTGGCCAGAGGACTGGAGACGTAGTGCCTAGATCTCACGGCCACATGAGCCCTGTGGGAGCTGAACTGGAGGAAGAGGACATTGGAGCACAAGCAATGTGTAGCAAAATGGGTGGTTTTTCTACACAGGTGGTAGGAGAAGCAGGAGCAGCCGGAGGAGCAAGAGGGAGATAAGGAAGACGAGGCAGATGACCCAGGCAAACCGTGGCAGTATGCAGTGGAGATGGAGGCAGGGAGTCCCTCCGAGTCACTTGCGCAAATGGCCCACTGCATGCTTCCTTGCTTGGGTAGTGTAGGGATTCGCTCTGATAGGCAGGGTAAGCGGTTGCAGAACAGAGGCACCACAAACAAAACTTGATCCAACTGCAGTGTTTATTGACACAAGCAGGTATTAACGGTTAACGGTTCAGTAATCAACTTCACCTTAGGCTACTTTCACACTTGCGGCAGAGGAATCCGGCAAGTAGTTCCGTCGCCGGAACTGCCTGCAAGATCAGTCAATCTGCATGCAAACAGAAAGCATTTGTAGATGGATCTGGATGCGGATCCGTCTCACAAATGCATTGCAAGAACGGATCCGTCTTTCCGTTTGTCATCCGGAGAAACGGATCCGTTATATATTTTTTTCACATTTTTAAAGGATCCGGCACTAATACATTCCTATTGGAATTAATGCCGGATCCAGCATTACGGCATGTGTTCCGGCATTTTGGACGGTGATAAAATGGTGGCATGCTGCGGTATTATCTCTGTCCAAAACGCCGTACAGTGACAACTGAAGACATCCTGATGCATCCTGAATGGATTTCTCTCCATTCAGAATGCATTATTTGAAAACTGAAGAGTTTTTTTCCGGTATTGAGCCCCGACAACGGAACTCAATGCCGGAAACTAAAAACGCTAGTGTGAAAGTACCCTTAGTTGGCAAAGTCCAGGTGTTCATTCACATCATGCTGCAAGTTTTTCCATACAGAGTCCAAATCCAGGCCTTAGGCGACCTGTTTTCCCCAAAAACAGTCACAAATACACATCTAATCACAGGTTCACCTCCTGCTGCCGTCCAGCTGGCTTTTAAGACAGCCAGGTGTCGGCAAAGCCCGGAGTAGCAACTAAGATCCAGTCCGATGTTTGACCTCACCTGGTTGTTAATTAGTCCAGCAGCACATGCTGGGAGGAAAATACCTTCCCCTTCAGACCAAACCTTTTACTGCGTCACAGTAGTGACAGCCAAATTGTCACCATTCGTCAGAGGGATGACTTTGGGCTCTCCACCTTGTTGGACCCTCTCTACCGGTCCAAATGGGGGCCTTATTTACACCCACTGAGAGGGAGGAAAAACACTCACTGAGTGGGGTGGGGGGGGGGGGTAGGAGCAGTCCCAGCTCCATCAGCAGCAGCTTGAGTTGAAAGTTGATGATGAGCAGCTTTTTTTATCCTGCCTAGTGAAGAAACTACTTACCAGCAGCAGCAGCTAGACCTGGAGCAGAACCTGAACCAGCAGGTGGTGGCATACTTGGACAGCACCCTTCTACCGCACATTGAAAATCCACTGGACTACTGGGCAGCCAAACTGGATTTGTGGCCGCAACTGGCTGAGTTTGCCCTGGAAAAGCTGTCCTGCCCGGCCAGTAGTGTGGCATCAGAGCAGGTGTTTAGTGTGGCGGGGGCCATAGTTACCCCAAGGAGAACTCGCCTCTCCACCCAAAATGTGGAAAGACTGACCTTTGTCAAGATGAATCAGGCGTGGATCCGCCAGGATTTCCACCCACCAATGCCTGATGCATCATCCATGCTGCCTCACCCAAATCTTGACAAAAGATAGCAGTTTCTTCTGGCTACCTGCCTCAGCTACTATTCTGATGCTGCCACCCACCTGATGCCACACATCTGATGCCAAGTGCTCCTTCTTACACCCACCATCATCAGCGAGTACTGGTATTGCCACCCACCTCCCCACTATGTCACCTTGCCAGTCTGTGGCCTCCTCATGCTGCTGCTAAATCAACACTATGTCACTGAGCCACTCTGTGGCTTCCTCATGCTGCTGCCACCACAACACTATGTAAATGGGCCACTCTGTGGCCTCCTCATGCTGCTGCTGCCACCTCCACAGTATGTCACCTTGCCAGTCTGTGGCCTTCTCATGCTGCTGCTAACTCAACACTTGGACTGGGTCCATGTCTGTATGGCATGAATTTCACACTTGTATTAATTTGATTAATTCAAAAATACAATTTACTCTGCTTTATTCTTACAAATCTATATAATATCTTAACACTAAACCCTTAAAGACCACCCATTCTTTTGACTATGGGCAGTGCTGGACCCCTGTCTGTAGCAACGTCTTTTGGTGTCGCTGCAGATAAGGAGGACTTAAAAGCAGAACTTGCTGTTACTAACAGCCTGGATACTTAGCACATCCTGGATAAGTTCTGACCCTGCTGTTCACCCTTTGATCATGGCATAAAAATAAAAAAAATACAACTATCAGGTATCCACACATCCGTAATGACCCAAAGAATTTTAATAGGTTGTTTTCATTGTGAAACACGAAAGGCACAAAAAAACATTTAAAAAAACACACCCAAAATCGTTTTTTCTATATTTCCGCAGCAAAAAAAAATTATACAAATTATACCATAATTTAGATCTACTCCCAGACAATGTCAAAAAATAACAGCATTTCTCCCACATAAAACAAGCCCTCGAACAGCCACATCAGTTAAAGAATAAAAATGTTATAGCTGCCAAAATGCGGTATTACATACAGAGTACTAGCATGAGTACACTCTTAGGATATGAGAGCTGTCATCCGAAAAATGATAAGGTCCCTGTCCTTTAGCCAAATGTTAAGAGTCAGGCTATTGTGGATAGAGAAGAAAGGTTGCTGACCACGCTAGAAGATGTGACATGTAAGTTTAGGAAAAAGGGCATACAGTTACATCATATTTGCTCATAAAGAATGTGTCCTAAATATAGAGTCTAATGGTGAAATTACACAGACTTCCGGGCCAATTTTCTGGAACGAACATTCGCACGGATCAAATGATCAATCAATTATCATTTTGTGCTGTGTAAACAGCGATCTGCTGCCCAGCAACAATGAATGTGTAAGAGGACAAGTGAGAGCAGTCCCCATTGCTCGACCTCCTACATCGTGCAGCTGCAGGAGCAGGGAGCTCACTGTCAGCGACAGCAGGGCCCCCCATATCGAAGACAGGGATAATTTTTTCCCCATCGCTCTGTGCACAGTGCTAAATGAGTGCTGTGTCTTTACCGACACACGTTTGATTAAAAATGTGCGCAAAGAGCTTCCATTTTTTTATGTGTAGTAGGTATTGTTCCACTTTAATCCAGTATAATCACTAATTCTTAGTTCTATTGTTTGCACGTGTAATGGTGTGCTGCCATATGTTTTTGTTTGCTGTCTGCATGTTAGCTTTATGGATGTGCACCTGTGACTATGGATGTGCTAGTCTAAATTTTCTTGCTGTCTAAAGAGATCAGGATGCAGCAATGACCCTTCCTGCTCCAGTTCCAGCAATCATGTGATCACTGGGGATTGGAAATCTGTGTGAGTAGTGATGTCGCGAACATAAAATTTTCAGTTCGCGGACAGCGAACGCGAACTTCCGCAAATGTTCGCGAACAGGCGAACCGGGCGAACCGCCATAGACTTCAATAGACAGGCGAATTTTAAAAACCAAAGGGACTCTTTCTGGCCACAATAGTGATGGAAAAGTTGTTTCAAGGGGACTAACACCTGGACTGTGGCATGCCGGAGGGGGATCCATGGCAAAACTCCCATGGAAAATTACGTAGTGGACGCAGAGTCGGGTTTTAATCCATAAAGGGCATAAATCAACTAACATTCCTAAATTGTTTGGAATAACATGCTTTAAAACATCCAGTGTGTGTATACGATCAGGTATGATGTTGTATCGATCAGGTAGTGTAAGGGTTACGCCCGATTCTCAGACATTGACATACCAAACTCCTCTTTTAATGCACCGCAAACAGTCCATTTGCACAACCGCAAACTCCCCATTTGCACAAGGTTGGATACCAAGCTAGCCACGCCCGGTGATGTCATTGAAGGTTTCTTCCTCCACCCAGCCACGTACAACACCAAGGGTCCCCGAAGGTCAATTGAATTGATTTTTCGAACGGGAGATGGTTAAAAACGCTGGCTCCTCCACTCTGTTTTAATCCACGGTCACTGCGTCTGCGCCGTGCAATTTACTGTCACACCCGATATGAGTGGTATTTTCTGTAGTACTATTCTCATCAGTTTAATCCCTCTAACGTCCCCAATCTGGGGGCCATTTATTGAATAGATTTTTCGAACGGGGAGATGGTTAAAAAAACGCTGGCTTCCTCCACTCTGTTTTAAACCACGGTGACTACGTCTGCGCCGTGCAATTTACTGTCACACCCGATATGAGTGGTATTTTCTGTAGTACTATTCTCATCAGTTTAATCCCTGTTACATCCCATATCAGGGATTGCCTTTTGTGAAAAAAAATTTAGGCCGGGTACCTTCGACTGCCTTCACAATGACAGACCAAACCTCATACAAACTGAATTGATTTTAGGAACCGGGAGATGGAAAAAGCAGCTTGGTCGGTCCTCTTACTCCCAAATTGGGGCACTGCGCGTGCACAGAGCAATGTGCTGTGACACCCTATATGAGTGGTGTCTTAACTAGTACTATTCCTATCAGCGGCGGGCGGGTGCGTGGTAACTTGACAGCAGGTGACCAAAGCTAAGCTGGAGGAGTATGGTGCGTCAAGGTTCTTAGCGGAAGCTGTTGAAGATTGGGTGTCCTGTCTAAGCCAGTCAACTACGTCCTCAGAATTTTTCGGGTTCAGGGTACATGGCCTCTGAACACTAGGCATTATTCCAGGGACAGTGGAAATCACAGCACCACGACCACGACGGCCCCTGCGGGGTGGCCTGCCTCTGCCTGTCATTTTTTTTTTCGATAAGTGGTACTGTGCCACCCTGTATCAGTGGTGGGCACTGGCAGTGGGCACACTACAGTCTGTGGAAGTGGGCCTGACACACACTGGCAGCAGGCAAGCAACTGAAATTAGACTAATGTGTAAAAATTAAATGCCTTATTTATCGTCAAGCTACTGTGCCACCCGGTATCAGTGGTTGGCACTGGCAGTGGGCACACTACAGTCAGTGGAAGTGGGCCTGACACGCACTGGCAGCAGGCAAGCAACTGAAATTAGACTAATGTGTAAAAATGAAATGCCTTTTTTATGCAAAGTCCTGTGCCAGCCGGTATGAGTAGTGGGCACTGGCAGTGGGCACACTACAGTCACTGGAAGTCAGCCTGACACACACTGGCAGGCAACTAAACTTAGATTAAAGTGTAAAAATGAAATGCCTTTTTTGATGCAAAGTCCTGTGCCACACGGGATGACAGGGGTGGGCACTGGCAGTGGGCACACTACAGTCAGTGGAAGTCGGCCTGACACACACTAGCAGCAGGCAAGCAGCTGAAATTACACTAAAGTGTAAAAATTAAATGCCTATTTTGATGCAAAGTCCTCTGCCAGCCGGTATGAGTGGTAGGCACTGGCAGTGGGCACACTACAGTCACTGGAAGTCAGTCTGACACACACTGGCAGGCAACTAACCTTAGATTAAAGTGTAAAAATTAAATGCCTTTTTTGATGCAAAGTCCTGTGCCACATGGGATGACAGGGGTGGGCACTGGCAGTGGGCACACTACAGTCAGTGGAAGTCAGCCTGACACACACTGGCAGGCAACTAACCTTAGATTAAAGTGTAAAAATGAAATGCCTTTTTGATGCAAAGTCCTGTACCACACGGGATGACAGGGGTGGGCACTGGCAGTGGGCACACTATAGTCTGTGGGCCTGCAGCTCCTCACACACAGGCAGGCCATGCAACTGCAATATGCATATAAAGGGAAAAAAAGCAGACTAATGTTGCAGCCCTAAAAGGGCTTTTGGGGTGCTGTCAGGACGCTGTCCTTACAGCAGAGATCAGATGAGTCTTTCAGGACTGGAGTGGACACTGAATTCACTAGCCTAGCTATCAATTTCCCTATTAAATCAGCAGCAACTACACTCTCCCTCCTCTCACTAAGACTGCAAATTCCAAATGAATCTAAAATGGATGCTGTGCAGGAGGTGGGAGGGTCTGGGAGGGAGGGTATGCTGCTGATTGGCTGGAATGTGTCTGCTGACTGTGAGGTACAGGGTCAAAGTTTGCTCAATGAGGATGTATAGGGGGCGGACCGAACATCGCATATGTTTGCCCGGCAGAGGCGAACGCGAACAAGCTATGTTCGCCGGGAACTGTTCGCCGGCGAATAGTTCGGGCCATCTCTATGTGTGAGCTGCGGGGTCTGATCAGACCCGGATCAGCTTTGCAGTAAGGTTGTACAAGCATGTACAATCTCTCTGGGAACTGTATTCTCCCTGTAACTGGGGTTAATATGTCAGCAATACAAAAAACATGCAATATTAAATATCCCCAAAACCTCTTGTTTGACCTTATGGAGGGGCCCAAACTACAAAAAAAAAAAAATTGATAAAATAAAAACTAAATAAATAAAATTAAGAAATAAAATGCCACCACACCGCAGCTTGTAGCGCTGCCCCAGCCACTATAACCTATGCATCCCATATATAAAAACAACCGTTATGGAAAGGGGACATCATAAAAAATATATATTTTAGTTGCACAATGAGCTATTGACAAAATGAAAAGAAAAATTATGTGAAAAACATATTTTTCCCCTTTTTTTTCCATTTTCCTGGTTATAAAAAATAAAAACAAAAAAAATACCGAATTACATAAAAATAAAGCCCAGTGTATCACCTATAAAAGACACAAAAATTATTTACATAACCAAATAAAGAAGAAAAAAAAAAGGTATGGTTTTCAAAGACACATGCTAAAAAAATAAATAAATAATAAAATAGGTTTTCTGAGTGTTTAATACTAATGACATCCTCAGGAGAGGAGAGGCCCTCTGTATCTGATTGGTGGTGGACCGACTCATTGTCCCGCCGCCAATCAGCTGTTTGAAGAGGCCACAGTCCTCGGGCTGAGCGCCGCATCCCCCTCGAAGCTGCGTCTAGGCCAAGTGACTGATGAACGTGATGTCACTGACCTAAGAAGAAGCCACAGCACTCACCAGACCTTTTGGTCTCTTCAAACAGCTGATCAGAGGGGATGCCGGGAATTGGAACGCTACTGATGTAATAGCCTGAGGATAGGTCATCAGCATTAAACATTCAGACAACCTCTTTAACCCCTTCATTAAGAGCAGGAGTATCTGGAAGGACCATGCAGACGCTTTCGCTCACTGCAGCAGAGCTCGTCATTACTGAGAATGTTCACTTGATGGTTGCATTAGGGACAATGCAGGGAAGAAACAAATACTAGAGATGATCTCCATATCTCTTCAGGCAGCCTACAGCTGGGGTTACTAGATGTCACTGCAGTTTATGCAGCTGCAAAAAGGATTTCATGAAATCAGCTTTTGGTGGGGTGGAGAAAGATTTTCATTCATGTTCAAAGCTACTTTCTGCTCTCTTGTGTCACTGGCCACCAAGATAGTGTGGGAAAGTCCTGGTTTGAACTTGCAGCAAGATGACTAGAATGGCTATGGCTTGTAGAAGACTATGTACAGCACATGTGTCTCCAATAT
The DNA here is from genome assembly GCA_033119425.1 of Bufotes viridis. Taxonomy (NCBI): domain Eukaryota; kingdom Metazoa; phylum Chordata; class Amphibia; order Anura; family Bufonidae; genus Bufotes; species Bufotes viridis. The sequence continues at coordinate 108,954,375 of CM065595.1, forward strand.
TTGCTTAGGATTCTAAAAAGAGAGAAAACATAATGAAAGGGAATGCTTCTTATCTATTGATACACTTCAGACCTGACGTGATCCTCGGCTGTCTTTTGTGTATAGAAAATGTGTGTTTGCAAAGAAGAATATGACTCTAGAAACAGGATACGCAGTCATCTACAGCACAAACTTTTTAGTATCGAAGATGAAGGCTGGGGCTACATGGCGAATTGTGTCGTATGGCAGCAATTCTCAGAAAAGTCACGCAACGTCATCATTTATGCGACTTGTCTGCAACAGTTTGTGACTATTTTAGAGCCACAATTTGGCTTTCAAAAGATACCAACCAAATCACAGAAAGGTTGCTGTCATCTTCAGCTTGTGCAAAGTCACATGTGACCAAAAATTTAACAGCTTTGGATTTTTTGCTATAGTTGCTTCGCAGGTGCAGCAGGTCCCATGTCCCATAGAGACTCCGTAGACAAACATTACATGTGATGTCACATGGTGACATCATAATCTTCAGCCCCAGTCTAAATAGAAACATAGAAACATAGAATGTGTCGGCAGATAAGAACCATTTGGCCCATCTAGTCTGCCCAATATACTGAATACTATGATAAGCCCCAGGCCCTATCTTATATGAAGGATGGCCTTATGCCTATCCCATGCATGCGTATAGGAATAGACCTATAGGAATCAGTTTATTGTTGCTATAATTATTATTTAAATACAATAAAGGTATGAACATGATGTTTAGCTCCTTGATTTTTTTTCACCCAAAATTTAGAATGGTATAAAATAAACTGAATAATATCTTACCAATCCCCCACCACTGCTTCGCAGGTCTCCTGTTGGTCTCTGTATTCTGGTCTCCAGCAAAGATGCTTCAGCACAGACATCTGACTGCTAATTATTGGCTGCAGCGGTCACCTCATTGGCATCCACTGAATCCAGCAGCAGTGAGAATGTTGAAAGATCATTGCTTGAGTCCAGAACACAGGGACCAGAGGGGGACCAAGGAAGCAGTGGCACAGAAGCAGCAGGGGATAGGTATGGTGATTATTCTTCTAAGCTGTTAGTCAAACATTTCAAGGGGCTTTAAAGTTAAGGTTTACATTTAGTAATTGTATGGTGAAATTGTATAAATACATGCATTACAACATTTCAGTCTCAAATCTAGGGATATTTATAGACCTATTCCAATTATACTGAGTAAGGGTACTTTCACACTTGCGGCATGGCTATCCGGCAGGCTGTTCCGGCGGGTGACTAGCAAATACCAAATACCCGTGTGCTGCCGTAGTGCACGGCCAGAGATCGCCGGACTAAAAGTACTGCATGTCTGACTTTTTAGTCCGGCGATCACTGCTGTGCACTGCCGTGCTGTGCCGTAGCTTAGCCCCCCGCCCCTATTATAGTCAATGGGGAGGGAGCAACAGCACGGCTGCACACGGGTACTTGCGGCATGGCGGATCCGGCGGGCTAGTCACCCGCCGGAACAGCCTGCCGGATAGCCATGCCGCAAGTGTGAGAGTACCCTAACACTCCCAAAACTGACCAGACAGGATCTTTATTCGGCAAATCTATATAAGACCAGTTTGCAGTCCTGATTGAAGGACAGCCCAATGAAACATGGGACTGTTGGGTGATAAGTAAACAACAGTTGCCTAGTATGTACCTTTTACAGTAAAAAGCATTCCCTTAGGCCTCATGCATACGACCGTATTTTTCTTCAGTGTGCTATCTGTTCTGATTTTTTGCTGATAATACACTGCCCCATTCATTTCTATGGGGCCATACAGAAATCTGCATTTTTTCTAGATTCATGTGGTCGTTTTGCAAATTATAGAATGTTCTAATATGGTCTGTTTTGTCGATGAGCATATCCAGTTCTATTGATAGGTGTGAGAAAAATGTGTAATGCACACTGAAGGTATTCGTATTTCGCGGATCCCTGGTTTGCAGACCAAAATATGGATACGGTCATGTGCATGGCCATAACTACAGAGGTAGAAGCATAAGTGGTTGCTGAATTGTATAGCAGTCAAGAAGAATAAATATATATTAATCAGTCAATGTGGATGACTCAATGGGCATATTGCAACATGGTGTTTGGTAAAGTACTGGAGGGGGTGTATATCTCACCCAGAATGCTTAGGTGGGTGAGGTAAAAGAATTCAGGAAAGCTGGCTTGCTTCAACAAAGTGCAGTTTGCTGAGGTACTTGTTCAAATGTGTTTAATGGGCTGGATTTCTTTGGAATGGCAGGTAGGTTGGTAGTGAGACTTGCCATTCCCTCCCCACTCCATCACTACACTTTCCCCTAGCCAGAGGCAAACCAGCCGCAGCTGCTGGCCTCATTGTTGGGGGGAATAAAAACAGGTCTGCAAAGCTCATTCATGGTCAGTGCCTGGAAGATGCAAGGTGTTTGCTGTGTAAGCCTGATCTGCTGTTACTGAGTACATGGGTAAGTAAACCGCTGTGTCTGGTAAGTGCCCAGACGGGCAGGTATTTTGTTTTACTTGTTTTGTATTACTTTTGTTTTTTGTGACTGCTGATATTTTGACGTGTTTTTGTTGAAAATAAATATAAATTGGACTTACTGAATGTATTACAGAATTAATGTTTGTGAAATTTCTTGATATATGCAAAACTGCAACATTGTGCATTCTTCACCTTTAACCCCTCCAACCACCCCTAGAGTAGTCTCAGTTAGCTAAAGTGAACATGCAGGTAAGCAGGTGTGTAGTCAGGAAAATAGTCAGAAGGAGCATACGGTCAAGGCAGGTGGAGTTCAGTTGTAACCAATGGGCGGCACGGGCAGAACAGGCAGCAAACAAGAGAAAGTGGTCAGGAAAACAAGCCGACTCATAACTGTAAAAAGCAAGAGCAAATGCACACTGAAGTGGACTGGAACTAAACGAAAGGGAGCCAGTGCATGAGTGTGACCCAGCAGCAAAATGGCGCAATGTAGGATTGGAGAAGTAGCCAGGAGGAGAACGCCGGTCACCAGAAGTGGTGAGTCGGAATATCATTACAAATACATACTGTAAATGAGGAGTCTGCCAAGGTTAACCTACACTGTATGAATGTGGTTTACAAATGTGTGGTTTGGGCTGTATATAGGGAGAAGACGATAATTGGTTATTTGCATTCTAATAATCAGATAAATGTTGGGTTTTACAGTAGAGTGGTTTCATCAGCCATGGTTTTTTACATTTTCTGTCCATTGTTTTAATCTCAGAAAGTAGAGGTCAGTGGAAAAGGCCTACGAGCCTTCATAGCAAGTGCTATTGAGGAAGATAAGAACATGGCTCATAAGACAGCATAAAGTGGTTAATGTTAAAGGAGAAGAAAGGTCTACATTACTGCATGTACTAAAGTCTATGGTATACTGGACAGTGTGGCGGTATATACTGGATGCCGCACCATGTCAGAACAACACTTTGGACAGTGACATGTTATAAATGTTGAATGATAGCTTTATATGAAAAGACTGTACCCATATACATGTGTTATCCAATGAATTTTAAACTATTTCCTGAATTCATTCATTCACTTACCTGGAGAATGTTCCTTTTTTGTTGGAGGGAAGCAGTTCATCAAGCACCTGCATCTCCCAGGGTGCACTGCAATTAGCTCAGGTTAACCCCACAATTTCCTTCTGTAGAGAGAGATATAGTTCTGTCGTTCTTTACATTTAGAAATAAGGACAAATGAATGAAAGGAGCCTGGACCATGTCACCTGTTTCACTATGAGATCACTACGCCAGCGCTGGAGGGATGCGTAGACAACAGGGAAGCTACTAAGCATGTTAATCCACCATTGACTGCAGGTCAGATGGTGGACCAGAAGGATAAACAGTAGGGGGCGCTACCAGAGAGGATGATGTAATGTGCATAAAAAATGAGCATTATTTTTATTGCAAGGATATTACTATAAGGGCTCATGCACACGGCCGCTGCTCAGCCACTCCGTGCATTGAGAACTGCATGGGTCCATGATCTGTCTGCACCGGAAAAAAATAGAATATGTTCTATTATTTTGCGGGGCGGAGGCACAGAGAGAAACCCCATGGAAGCACTCCGTTCTGCACCGGACCTTCCGAAATGCGGAGCCATTAAAGTGAATTGGTCCGCATCCGTGATGCAGGGTGCACACGGTCGGTGCCCGTATATTGCGGCCCCACTGTTTGCGAGCCACAATACAGGCACGGCCAAGCAACGGCCGTGTGTATGAGCCCTAATACTTATTTTAAATACCTTTTTCATTGCACAGTAGTACCTTTTGTGGGACAGCACCTTTAATGAAAGCTGTACTCTGTGGATGATGATTGCTATGTTTTATACATGCTAATTATATGTAATTTTCCTTGTGTATTTATTATGTTTAGATCTTTGTTCAGTATAAGAGGTGTACTGTAGTCGTTCAGTGTACCATTGATGTTGGTCATGAGACACCAAATAAACCACCCCTGATGAACATGGAAACGTTTACAATTATGTTACTACTGTACAATGTCAAATTTCTGAATTATAGATCTAATTCAATATTAGACACTTACAGAAGCTATGCGATGTTACAAACTAGATGATTGGTGGTCTCTTTCATTAAATTTGACAGGGCAATAACAATGAGTCATCCCTTGGACTTTAACGGTCTTCATCATTTATTGTTGTAACTAGATTTACATCGTAGTGTTACGGCAGGTTAATTCTATGTTAATACTCAATGGCTTCTGTTCATAAGAAAGCCATGACAACTATGGTGGAACCCTTTTTAAATGGAACCTATTATTGGGCCTATCAAATTTCTGCTGCAGATACTACAACTTTTGACGAAAAATGAATAACACAAATGTGAAGTGTATCATTAGTAAACAGTAATAATTTAGAATATACCAATAATATAATAATATTTATATTATTATTTTACAGGTAGAAATCGTCTCTGGTGATCTAAACTTAAAATAAAAGCAAATATATTTGAGGATATATTATTGTTGATCCAGAATAGATTTATAGTTATTCATTTTCTGGTGTTTTTATTACTTTTATTATAATTTTCCATCACAAATTTAAATATTTCTGCCCCTGCGTCCAACAAAAAACCCAGGAAGCATACTGTACATCAAGTAGCCAAAAATACAGTAGCATAACACTATGCACATATTAGGCTTCATTGGAGGGTGAACATGTGCCTAAAATTGCAGTGGAAACTAATGGAGTCCAATACAAAGTGTGTGCTCACCAACAAGTGTGCACTATTTTCAGTACTTTTGTTCTCTTATATTCTGGGGTTTTTTTGTGCTCCTCACACACAAGGACCAAGGTGAGGGCTACCAGCCCCTGCACCTCCTCAGTCAATATGTTATGTTCATCTCATGAAGTGTGGTTAGGTACAAAGTTCTAATGCTGATCATACAAAACCAGAACCCACAATATGGGCAAAGAGTTGTGTTTCAGAGTTAAACATTCAATCTAGTCTTCATGACCAAATAGGGTAAGACAAGGCCCATACAAATTAGTCCAAAGTTGATCAAACTAGACAACTTCAACCAAAACGAACAACCATTTTAGCCAACTAATGACAGACCTGTCATCATCTGAAAAGAAGTTGGATGTCTTTGAAATTTTCATCTAATAATCGGGTAAAAGATTGTTCATTCAATAAAATATCCTTGGTGGATGAAAGATCTTTCTTCGAAAGAACATTCCCAGAAATATTATCCATCCTTCACCCAGTGTCATTGAATGTGTATAACCAGTTTGATTAACTGTAATGGCCAATATGGACTTAAATGTTCATGGCTGTGTCTGCAAAATGGTCAGTCATAGGACAATCGTTTGCTCAACTGCTGTTCAACCATCAACCAACTTTTATCTAATTCTTCATGGAATTCTAAATTCCATGATCCTTTTTTTTACAGCCAGCTCCACACAATGCAAACATATATTTCTTTAGCTCAACTACTACTCAAACTACTATTACTTATCCCTTCTTTCCTTCCAGTCTCTGGCTCAATTGATGTTATTTGGTAATGAGACTTATCCTGCTTCCTTCCATCTCTCCATCTTGATATGGATGGCCTAAGGCTAAAGCACATCCTCCCTCCCCTATTTTCAAAGACTTCTTATCACGACACCTTAGCCTCTCCCTCTGCATTGTGAGATCGGCCAAGAACTTGAAACTCAAACTAAAGTGTTCTATGTTCAGTCAGAGGTAACACCCATGCCTGAGATCTCATTTTGGCAGACATACATGTTTTTTCATTTTGTGGGGGTATAATTTGCTGCATAGTTAACATATGTGAGATGTAATCTACATAAATATTTCATGCATAATTCCACTACTGCTTTGATAGGTTATCCTTACTTTACCTGGGCAGCCATTTTTCAAACAGTATCTGTCACCAGTATTAGTTTATGATATATTACCTTGGGGTCATTCAGAGAAATGCTACCTTTCCTTTTTTTATAGTCTATTTTTCCCATTTTCAGAAACTTACATTTTGTAGTTAATGAGGGGATTAATTTATCAAGCCCTACAGTCCAGAATTCTGGCTTTAAAAAGTCACAACATAAGACTTTTGCAACATTTGTACAACAATTTGCAACTCTTTGCATTTTTAAGCACCTCACTCCAGTTTTGTAAGTGGGTGGAAAAGTAGATGTGGTTATCTATGTTAATTAGTTTCACTCCAGATTTATCACTGCAACCTTTTTAAAAAGTTGCAAAAAAGTCAGTCACTCAGGTAGAGTAGCATTTCTTGATAAAAGTGTTAGGATTGAAGATGTGCCAAGTTTGACAAACGTGTGTGACATTTGATAAATTTGGCGCAGAGTATGCCAAGGCAGACTCAAGCAAAGCTGATTTGAAATATTATTATCAAATGTAACAGTGTTTGTTAAAATTTGGTATATCCTTAAACCTGATACTTTTGGATGGCATTTATTATAGTTCTGTGCCAGTTTTGTGGCTTAGGAAAGCTGCAAATGTCGTAATTTCCATTTTCACACAAAAAATTATTTGTGACTTTTTAGGTTTTTCTGACACCCTCCCCACTCTTCCAAGATATGGACCGGGCATGGGCAGGAGGAGGCAGCCCGACTCATTTGACAAACTGGTGTACATTATACCAGACATCTACTCCAGCTCCTGGCTGAAGTAGAGATTCAGTTTTGGAGCGCAGACAGCAGAATATGTACCTCTTAATAAATTGATCAGCTCTTTCTCCAGCAAGGTTTTTACTAATACTGACATTCGAAATGCCGGTCTTTAGTAAATTACACCCTTTGTATAGAAATGCTACTCCAGTATTCCTACTCCGCCACTCTACTGGAGTTTGCAATGATTTTGCAAGTTTTTAAAAGTCACTGTGATAAATGTGAAGTGGAACTCATTAACATAGTTAAAGGAGTTGTGGCACTTCAGCAAATAGAATTTATTATGTAGCGAAAGTTAATACAAGGCACTTACTAATGTATTGTGATTGTCCATATTGCCTCCTTTGCTGGCTGGATTCATTTTTCCATTACATTATACACTGCTCGTTTCCATGGTTATGACCACCCTGCAATCCAGCAGTCGTGGTCATCCTTGTACACTACATACTGTGGGAACACACATAGGCTGGTGCTTTTTCCGATAGTGTGCAAGCACGGCCACCACTGATGGATTGCAGAGTGGTCGTAACCATGGGAACTAGCAGTGTATAATGTGATTGAAAACTGAATCTAGCCAGCAAAGTAAGCAATATGGAAAATCAAAATACATTAGTAAGTGCCTTGTATTAACTTTCTCTACATAATAAATGCTATTTGCTGAAATGATACAACCCCTTTAATGGGAATATGGATGGAGCTAAATACAGGGCAATCCTGGAGGAAAACCTAGTAGAAGCTGCAAAAAACTTGACTGGGGCGGAGGTTCACCTTCCAGCAGGACAACGACCCTGAACATACAGCCAGAGCTACAATGGAATAGTTTAGATCAAAGCATATTCATGTGTTAGAATGGCCCAGTCAAAGTCTAGACCTAAATGCCATTGAGAATCTGTGGCAAGACTTGAAAATTGTTATTCACAGACGCTCCCCATCCAATCTGACTGAGCTTGAGCTATTTTACAAGAAGTTGTGATGTGCAAAGCTGGTAGACAGGGACGTAACTACCATAGCGCCAGACCATGCGACTGCTATGGGGCCCAGGGCAAGAGGGGGCCCAGTCTTAGTTGGGATTAGGGATGAGCGAATCAACTTCGGATGAAACATTCGAAGTCGATTCGCATAAAACTTCGTTCTAATACTGTACGGGGCAGGAGCTCCGTACAGTATTAGAATGTATTGGCTCCGATGAGCCAAAGTTATTGCTTTGTAAAGTCTCACGAGACTTCACGCAATAACTTCATAAATTAATTTGTATTGTAAAAAAACATTTCCCGAACTCGCGTGAGAAAAATCGGCACGTTTAGTACCCAGAACAGAACCTGGACTTCTTCACTGAAGTTCGGGTTTGGGTTAGGTGTTGTGTAGATTTTATTACTTTTCCTTATAACACGGTTATATGGGAAAATAATAACATTCTTAATACAGAATGCTTAGTAAAATAGTGATGGAGGGGTTAAAAAAAAAACTATTAATAAACTCACCTTAATCCACTTGAACGCGATGCCCGGCATGTCTACTTTCTTTTTTGAGGAAAAGGACCTGTGGTGACGTCACTGCGCTCATCACATGGTCCATCATGTGATGGTATGGGACCCCCATTCTCATGATAAGTGAGGGTCTCAGTGGTCAGACATCTACCAATCTAATAGTAATCCCTAACCTCTGAATAGGGGATACCGTCTTATAATTGGCTGAACTGAATTCACATTAAAACAGACTACACCAGGCTATATTTCACATAGAATTTTAATGGAATTTTTCATTTTTTTAATGGAAATTTGGACAGAACTAAATTATCAATAAATGATTAATCTCAGTTATTTCTGCAAATGAAATTCTCATAATATCAACTTCAAAAAAGTGCATTTATGTTCTCCTTACATATTTCCATTGCCATGGCCTTATCTTGGGTTGGTTATGACACTGTAAGTGCACATACTGTATATACTTTGAGTATGGAAGTGGTTAATAAACTGGTTAGCAATGTCTGTAAATTATTAGCCTAAAATACAAGTATGATCTTTGTTTTACAGCCTGTGACGAAGAAATAATTATGGGATAGAGACAGGAATGAGGCAGAGCAAGAGGCTCTTGCCTCGTTAGTTAATTAGTATTATTAGCATTAAGAATAACATCAATTGACAAGGCACCTGCATCTGTCCCTTCATTAGAGGATGGGCTGGAAGTGACTGCTGCTTGTCAGGGCTCTAGATACAAAATCATTGAAGGCTTAATTCTATTACTAAAAGATTGGACCAAACAGATGAGTTCAATATTGTTTCAGTAGCTTCCGTGTTTTACATCCCCAGTGTCCTTTAATTAATGACAATGGACATAGAGCATCACATATCATCGAATTAGGCCGTCTGCTCTGAAGCAAGGAAATAATATCTTCCAGTATATTACACAATTAGGCAGAACTGGGAAGAAACACAATCACAAACAGACAAAATGCAGGAGGCCAAAGCCATGTTCAGATAGGACAGTTTATTGTAAAACAGATTATTTTGCAGTAGTGTAAAAATGTCTAAAATGGCAAATAAGGGTGGCCGTTATAGAACGCCTAAATTAAACCACATTTATTTTGCTAATCAATCATTAGAGAACCATTTAAATGACCTGACCACTGACCACTAGTCATAACAGTCCAATAAAGGGGTTCCACCATCATTAAATCTTATTATATAATACACCATTAAAAACTAGTTACTTTTTTAATTTACCTTCTGTTACAAAAATACTCCAGTTGTGAGATATTCTTACTACCATATGATAATGGCACTCCCTGTGTTTAATCTGTATACTGAGGTGGTCACACATGCTCAGTTCTGTCCTTCAACTGCCACCAGGTATATCTACCGTTAGAAGCTGTGGCAGTTAAAGGGAGAGATATGCAGCAGAAAGGACATGCCCGCAGAAAAAGGAAATTCCCCCTGGAGGAAAGCTGCAGTAGAAAGGACACAGCTCCTGATAGTCCAGCCTGAGGAGAATCTAGCTGAGCAATTACAGCAATGAATGGGGAGATCTCTGGGTCCATGTGAGGTACAGGGCTGGTTCTAGCTTTGTTAGAAATAGACTGTCATGTACTATATGAAGTTTGAGTTCCCTTTTTAGGGTATTTTCACAGTTGCGTCGCTGGATTCCGGCAGGCCATTCCGTTGCCGGAACTGCCTGCCGGATCTGGCAATCTGTATGCAAACGGACAGCATTTGTAGATGGATCCGGATGCGGATCCGTCTCACAAATGCATTGCAATACCGGATCCGTCTCTCCGGTTGTCATCCAGAAAAATGGATCCGGTATTTATTTTTGTCAAATTTTTTATGGTCTTCGCATGCACAGACCGGAAGACAGGATCTGTCAATGCGGTAATTTTAATGCCGGATCCGGCACTAATACATTTCAATGTAAGCATGCTGTGGTATTTTCTCCGTCCAACAAACGTGCAGTGACTGAACTGAGTCATAAAAAACGTTTGTGTGATAGAGGCCTAAGAGGACCGAAACGTTGCTGTCTGGTGATTAAAGCACACTTTATTTAATTTGCTCCTTTTTCAATATATATATATATATAAAGAAGAAAAATGGACAGCACTCCAGACGAGGTTTCTTGAAAACGGATGTGATTTAATCACCCATGTGAGAAAAGAGACAACGCTTCAGCTTTACAATCAAGCCTTTTTCACTTGAAAAAGGCTTGATTGTAAAGCTGAAACGTTGTCTCTTTTCTCACATGGGTGATTAAATCACATCCGTTTTCAAGAAACCTCGATCTGGAGTGCTGTCCATTTTTCTTCTTGTATTTATGGGTAAGGACTCACACCCTGGACCTAGCACCCACTTCATATATTTTGGACTCTCGGTGCGCCATTTTTTCCATTTTTATATATATATATATATATAAGATATGAAAGATAACTCAGCTTTATGTGTTTCAGGTGCTTTTATTGAAAATGCGGCACGTAATAGTGACGTCTCGGCCTAAATGGCCTTTATCAAACGATTGCCGCTGGTGGGTATAAGGTATAGGAAAAAGCGATGTGGGTAGAAAGGCGTGAATCAGCGTGTGGATTCACGCTCTTTCTACCCACAGCGCTTTCCTATACCCTATACCCACCAGCGGCAATCGTTGATAAAGGCCATTTAGCCGAACGTCACTATTGCGTCGCATTTTCAATAAAAGCACCTTGAAACGCATAAAGCTGGAGTTATCTTTTCATATACTAAGCGGGGTAGGAACCCGACTCCTAGCAAATAATCAGTGTGCCGAAAGGTTTATTTTTTATATATATAAGATGAAATTAGAAAAAAATTGTGTGATTCGCGATTATGAGTTTTTTTACATTTTTATTTTAATTACTAAAAAATAAGTTAAAATATTGACAATGCTGTGTCATTTGGGTACATATAATGCAATTGTTGAGGGGCAGGTAGATGACTAGGGGGGACTTTTTTTTCTCCATGCTATTTTTTATTTTTCTTTAAAGACCAAATATAGTATGCTACAGTATGACGTGATCCAACAAACCAGGTGTTCATGTCCTACTCTGACAGTTTTGGATTCCATTGTGGAATTCTTCAAAAATGAGTCATGTCATACAGAAGTGATATCATAACTCCTCAGAAGTTAAATTTTAAAGGCATGACGTTATTAGCATCTTCAATTGTAAGGTTATTTATATGTTTATATCTCCCATGCACGCCAGTTGGCTTAAACAGCTTTTCCCAAAGTCGCCCCCAAGCCATAAAAATTATTTTAAGCACAGTTCTTATGTATAAGTCACTGAATCTGATTAGGTTTAGGTTTGATTGCCACAGACTTACAGTGCTTATGTGTACGAATGTGAGGAGTAAAAGTATTTACCATATTTTTCAGACTATAAGATGCACCTAGGATGTGGATAAGGAAAATAAGAAAATAATATTTTCCATCAGACCTCAGAGCAGACCCCCAAATCAGTCCCCTATCCTTTATCAGACCTTAATCAGATCTTCATTAGACCCCCAATGTTCATCAGACTTTAGATCAGACCTCAAAATCAGACCCTCAGATCAGACCCCCCCCCCCAATCTCCATTAGCCTCAGATCAGGACCCCCCAACTTCCATCAGCCTCCCATCAGACCCCCGCCCCAGCCTCCATCAGCCTCAAATCAACCCCCCATCAGACCCCCCCCAGCCTCAATCAGCCTCAGATCAGAACCCCCAGCCTCCATAAGCCTCAGATCAGACCCCCCCAGTCTCCATTAGCGTCAGATCAGACCCCCCCATCCCTCATCAGACTCAGATCAGATCCTCCATCAGACTCAGATCAGATCCCATCAGGCTCAGATCAGACTCCCCAGCTTCCATCAGCCTCAGATCAGAACCCCCAGCCTCCATAAGCCTCAGATGAACCCCCCAGTCTCCAGTAGCCTCAGATCAGACCCCCCATCCCTCATCAGACTCAGATCAGATCCTCCATCAGAATCAGATCAGATCCCATCAGGCTCAGATCAGACCCCCCAGCTTCCATCAGCCTCAGAAACCCGTCACCCCCCACCCCTCCCACCCCCACCCCCATCAGCTTCAGATTGGACCCCATCAGACCTCAGATCAACTGTTAAAAAAAAAATGAATAAACTTACTTGCTTGCTCTAGACGACTCTGCAGATCCAGGAATCAACGCTCCCTGCCCTGATTCTTCTGGCTCGCACAAGTCGCACAGTGTCAGGTCATAGTGCACGCCTACATGCACTATGTCTTGATGCTGTGTGCGGTCAGGACACAGTGCACAGCGAGACCCGGAAGAAGACCAGGGAGGGTGAATACAGCCAGTGCAGCGCTGTCCTCACCTCCCCGTGCCTCCCACATGCTGATAACTGCGTCCCTAATGGAAGGGGGGGGGGGTCTTATAGTCTGAAAATTATGGTAATTAAGCAATCACAATCATAAAAAAGAATATCATACTGAGAGAAAGGCCAGTTTTACCCAAGAGTGTTCACTGCATGACATTATCTGTAATGTATTGTACAGACGGCATTGGACCCTTCCTGAACCTCTGCCCATCTGACTGCATCTTCTGCCTGCTGATTTTTGATACTGTTGTGTTCAGTTCATTGCAGCTAAGATAAGGCCTTGTGCACACGACTGTATACATTTTGCAGTCCATAAATCTCAAATCCACAAAATACGAATGCGGTCCGAGTGCATCCACGCAGTTTTCACTGCATCCACTTTTTAAAAAAACTATTCATATCCACAAAATGCATGACATGACTTCCTTGTGCTGTCTGTTTTTTGTTTGTTTTTTGGGTCCAAGTGTGATCCGCAACCAAAAATACGGTTGTGTGCATGAGGCCTAATAGACACCAATCCTGGGTAATGACTTGGGGATTCCCTGCACCAATGTCCAGATACCTGTATTTAGTTTAAAGGCTGAATACAAGAGAATTCCTTATACTTTGCTGCTAGGTTTCTCCCTAAGGCTTCATGCACACAACCATATTCATTTTACAGTCTGAAAAACACGGATCCGCAAAACATGGATAAAGTCCATGTAACATCTGTGTTGCATCAGTTTTTTGCAGACCCATTGACTTCAATGGGCCTTTGGTCCATATTTTGCAACCAAAAATAGGACACGTTTCTATCTTTTTGTATTTTTTTAGTGGACCCATTGAAAAGAATACGTCTGTGTGCAATCCACAAAAAAATGCGCATCGGACACGGATACAAAAGTGAAATCTGTAGAAACCCAGTATCTCCTGTAGGGTGTGTGAAAAAAATCCATCATAGTAAATTGAGTTGATCACTTTGCTCTATGCTCTATATGGGTCCCACAGAGACACTGATCAACTGCGGGTCACATGAGGAGTTCACCAGGGAAAAAAAACATAAAAATTGGAGCTGGGGTTTTACCTGTAGGGGGGGGGGGGGTCCCAGAGATTGGCTTAAAACAAGAGCACTTGTAATTGAAATCACCCTGAATGTGGGAAATGCAATATTAGTCATGTAGTGTCATTATACAGTATGACTAGTGACAGTAGTAAAAGTACAGCAGTCATTCAAACAGGATTTGCACATTTTTTGTTTTACCTATTATCACCACTTCCCCAGGCAGATTAACCCTTTACCTGAATTGTCTAATCCTAATTACTCTTCTATGTAATACCTTGCTGTAAGATCTAGCTATTCTTTCCATCATCGGTCTTAACTGTATCACCTAAAGGGACATTTATATACAGGAAAAAACCCTTGAGATTTGAATAGATCTGTCAGATTAATATAAACCTTCCCTCTGGTGGGTCTTCATATACCTGAAGTCTACAGAATATTTCCCACGAGTGCAATGTATAACTATTGGTTCATGGGAAAAAGTTATCGTAACAAAACTGACAATAGTAATGTTCAGATGTGCCAGTGGCTCCTTCACACCTTGGGATTTGGGTAGGGGGTGTTCACTGCATTTTAATCTACTGCAATGGCCAGAATTGACATGATGTCCTTCCTAAATTAGACTTTCCTAACCCCCATAGACAATGAATGGAGCGGTAGGGCATTGAGAATAAACGTTCATATGAACGCTCTTTCCAAATAACTGTACCAGTCATCTGATAAACAAACGCTAACTTATTGGGTGAAAGCATCATTGATGCGGCCTTGAGAACCATTGTTTTTGAGCAGGACATCGGCCAGTATACACAGCGATCTGCTTCCCAGAAACAATGAGACATTTATTGTTCCCATACACTAGTCTTGATTCCCTGTGTTCTGGAGTAAGAGGCACCTCATTATTAGGAGGGAGATGCCTCTTAATAAATTAGGTGCATCTCTGGCACCCTGTGCATCAGAAACTCATATCTATACCAGCCAGGGGTTGGTGTAGGCTAGAGCTATAACTCATGGCAATTGCTGGCGTAACTTATAGTAAATACGGTGGGCCATGATAGGCTCTGCTCCTCTTATCTTTCATAAAAGTGTCAAGAAGCCCAAAAAGTTGCAAATCATAATGCATAATGCGCCATAATCTGTGACTTTTTGACACTACAATAGTAGTGTAAATATATTAAAAAGTGTCCCTCAAAGAATCTGTATGGGGACGAGTGATCAGAATACAATAACGATTGCTCTATGTAAATGCTGCTCTTACCTCCGCGGGGAATCAGGCAATTATCGGGAACATTATTTCCTGATGGTTGCCTGTGCCTTTAGACTGTCTAGTTTAAGATTCTTGCTGAATTTTGGCACAGAGTAGAATCATTTTTCCCTTTGAATGCAAATATAGGAGATTCTGTAAACAGTGCTTCTACTTTAGGACAGAGTCCGAGGATACCCCAATACTAGGAGACTGTCCTCTTCACAAATGTGAATGATTATAATCAGTAACACAAAAGGGCAGATTTATTAATGCTGTCCAATAGTAAGACAGTGTAAACTTAGTCTTACACTGCGCCAGATATATCACAGTGGCAGATACAGGATGATACATCTGGGCACCTCTGGACTGTCTAGTCCAACTTTACACCATTTATTTCTTGGCTTAGCATTACCAAAAAATGTGCCAATATTTTTTGGCGCACAGCTGAAAGTCATGTTTATAAAAGACTCGGCACAGTGCGGCACAGTTTTGTACTAATGTGACAATAAAAGAAGATATGTATTCATCTATCAGCGAGTGCTGGTCTTTCTTCTGTATTACTACGTGGGATGCCCTCCCTTGACACGTGCACCATGCCAAACAGATGGAGTGCCGAATGAGAAATAGAACCCTTTTTCGTAGTAAAAAAAAGGCATAAAAAGTGCCTTAAATTGTCTTATCATTGATAAATTCAGTGCACTGCACATATAATAGTTTTTGTCACAGATTACACCCAAAAAAGACTGGTGCATTTTCAGTAGTAAGTCTGCTCCAGTGTATGGGTTCTGTTCAGGGGGCAGTTTATTGTACTAGTACCAAATCACACTCTCCAGCATCACCACCACTAGTGTGCATGAGCCCTATTATGGCATGATATATTGTGAACATTAAAAAATAAAGTGTATTTCCTGTTTCAAATAAAAATCTTAAGGAGGCAGATCCTATTACATCAATAAATCTGCCAAATACATTTTTTCGGTGTTCCATTTTTCTATTAGATACAACCATTGATCCTTCAGATATCGCTGCTGCAGGCTGAATAAATGTTCTTGGTTGTTTTCAGGGACACTCTGCTACACATCAGGCAAGCTATTGGAGTCAATAAAAGTCATGTGTCAAGTAGATCACAAAATAATTAAAATAAAAAAAATGTAAAATTATAGTTTTGGAAGTTGTGGAAAGTGCGAAAATTTACCTGTCATGTGGATTTTACCCTTTGCAATGAGATATATTTCAAGGAAGACTACCATCTCGCCAATGGCAACTATTAGAAGAGGCTCCTTATGAGTCAAGATCCAACTTTCCAACAAGCCTTGGGGTTTGACAAGGGAATATAGCCAAGCCAGATATCCATCCATAGAGTTTCGGGTTCCTGCCCCTCATCAGTATGAAGTAAGATTTTCGCTGGCTCAGTGACATGCCTTGAATGAGGTTTACACGTGGTGCTGAATCTCCTTAAAGAGACCGGTCCTGTATAGAGACTTACTGGAAGTAGTCCATGGTATGGAGACTTATTGGCAAAGCTCATGGGAAACATATATGCAGAGAGTTATCTCCCAAGAATGAGAACCACCTCGCCAGTGCCACCTCTTGGAAGTGGCTCTCTTTGAGTCAAGATCCGACTTTCCAACAAGCCTTGGGATTTTGACTCATAGGGAGCGACTTTCAAGCAGTGGCACTAGTGAGATGGTTCTCTTCTTTGGGAGATACCTCTTTGCATATTTGTTGCCCACGGAGCATTGCCAATAAGTCTCCAGACTTGATGCAGAAACATAGAGAAATCCACATGAAAATCCACGTAGAAGCGTTCTGCTTCCGACTCCACGCACTGTTTTGTTTCCAGCACAGACGACTGCCAAAAACAGCTGACTGTATGGAGTGTTGGCCCCCCACAATCTGGTATTAATCAGTATCTTCAGAGGGGAAAACCTCTTGAAAATAATTTGTTCCCCCTTTCCATTTAGATTAAATCTTAATACTCTTGGTGGTACAAGAATGTATGTAAAGAATTTTGATCTGACATTGTTTTCTCAATTAACTTTAGTTCCATTAAACTTTTCTACTGTAACCTTCCTTCCTGTAAATTGTATTATGGATCAGGATGGTAATTAGAACACAGGCCATGGTATGATAATAGAGTCCCAAGTTAATTTTTAAACTAGGAACCATACAGTTTCACTTTCAGCTTTTTAACATTCCCTATAATTAAAGAATATGGACAGCCTTCCGTGATTAAAGGGTCTGCATTAGGAGATCACAGCCATAGATACTTGTTTGACAGAAACTAGAATTCGTCATGGAAGTCCTTATTACACAGAACTAGTTTTCGCTTTGATGAAGCAAGATTTGAAAGAGCCGTAAAGGCTAAAGGGTCATGCACATGGCAAAGCCAAGGGCATGAAGCCTGCATGGAAGTACATGGAGCACCTGTGGGTCCATATGGTGAGATGTATTGCCCCTAGAATCAATGCTACCAGGAAAGAGTATCTGCATAAATTGCATTTCATGGGGACAGATGCAGGATCACTATAGGAGCTGTATTATGGATTCATATGACAAGGACCCTAAGAGATATGGTCAACTGGCTGCAGTAAAAATAAAATGTGAAACCTTGGATGCTTGTCCTTTCTTAGGGTCCATTCACACGACCGTATTGTGGAACGGCAAAACACGGATACTGGCCATGTGCATCCCGCATTCTGCGGCCCTGCACATTCTACCCTAGGTTAGAAATGCCTATTCTTGTCCACAAAATGGAGAAGAATAGGACATGTTCTATCTTTTTTACAGGGCCATGGATTGGACATACAGATGCAGAAAGCACACTGTGTGCTGTCCCCATCTTTTGCGACCCCATTTAAAAGAATAGGTCCACATCTCATCCGCGAAAAATGCAGATTGGATGCAAACCCAAAATATGGTTGTGTAAATGGACCCTTTTTAATGCAACATAATCATACTTACTTTTCAATTTTATATTCTCTGGCTAAAGCCTGGCCTACAACTAACCACCCTCTTTTAAAATGAACCCGCCCCATAATCTTAAAATCAACACATTACCTTAAAAGGAATCTGTCACCATAATCTTGGACTATTATCTGGAATACTGCACAAGTAGTACTTAAGATAAGGAGTCCAGGTCACTTTATTTTTTTATTTATCTACTGGCCCCCAGTGCACCCCCCCCCCCCTGTTCCCCTGATGAATGCACTGGGTCGTGCCACCTAAAATATTCTACATTTTTAAAACCAGCACCTAAATCATTTTACTTTTGTAATTGCATGCAATTAAAAATTTTGTATAGCCACATTCAATAAAATGTATCTGTATAGCTCCACCGGCTGTTTATTCTGTGTTCCCTATTTCTTGTCCACCTCACAGGGGTGGTCGCATGCACTCAGTTTAATTTTTTCAACTGTCAATAGCCATATTTTCTGTTATAGAAAAGTCACAAATAGTGTCCCTAGTGCCGTTTTGCAGCTTTTTCTTACACAAAAAGTGAGCGCGGTGTGGATGGGTTTCCACCTGCCATCCAACTCATTTAACAGAAAACTGGCACACATTACAGTAGAAATCTATTTTAGCTCCTGGCTGGAGTAGATTTCACTTCTGGTGGAAGGGTTTCCAAAGAAGTGTCCCCCTTTCTGTAGTTTTCTTTTGCCTTCGTTTCCCCACTATGGTCCATGCTTCTTTCAGTATAATGACTAATATGTGGATAAGCAACATCATAAATTAATTAATGGATAAACGGACAACTGGGCAGCCCTAGACATCAAGCGTCAAGTGGGTGTGAACTTTCCGTGCTCTGAAACTGATCAATGAAAGATCACAGTCGTGGGCCGGGTCCTCTCTCCTTCTGTGACTTGTCTTTTTCATGCTTAGTGCAATTGTCTGTATTATGTATGTGAACCCCTTTTGGTATGTACAGCCCATGGAATGAATGGCGCTTTAATAATAATAATGATAAGCGCTGATTTTGTAGCAAGATAATGCTACATATGAAAAGAACCTTGCAGTCTCACTGTGTTTTTTTCCTATTACATCAATAAATCTGCCAAATATATTTTTTCTGTGTCCCATTTTTCTTTTAGATAAAACCAATGATCCTTCGGATCTCCCTGCTGCAGGCTGAATAAATGTTCTTTCTAGTTTTCAGGCTCTTTCTACACATCAGGCAAGCTATTGGAGTCATTAGAAGTCATGTGTCAAGTAGATCACGTAATGATTAAAAAAAAAAAAGCACAATTATAGTTTCGGAAATTGTGGAAAGTGCGGAAATTGATCTGTCGTGGATTTTACCCTTTGCAATGTTTCAAGGAAGACTACCATCTCGCCAATGCCACCTATTAGAAGAGGCTCCTTATGAGTCAAGATCCAAATTTCCAACAAGCCTTGGGGTTTGACAAGGGAATATAGCAAAGCCAGATATCCATCCATAGACAGCAGTTTCGGGTTCCTGCCACTCATCAGTACGAGGTAGGATTCTGGCTGGCTCAGTGACATGCTGGCTCAGCGAGACTGCAAGCCAACGTTGACCTGCAGCTCATCACTGGTGAGACTGACCCAGCAGCATCATCAGCAGAAGAAACACACTGATAGGTTAAAAGCTCATATGTGGAATCTTATATGTGATGGATTGGAAGCTTCATATACACAGCCTATAATATAGCACCTATAGTAACCTACGGTTCTGTATATCCGTACTTGCCTCCATATGTGTTTAATACATTTTGCAGCTGCAAAATGGACCTGGTGGGATTGTATTTCTACAAAAGGCAAGTTCCTCCTATTTGCCACCTGTGTAGACTCATCCTGGTAACAGGAAAGCTCTCGTGCCTACACTTTATCATCAGTGCAAACATTAGTTATATGTAATGACCCAACGATACTGTGTGTACATGTTGGAACAGCAGCTCTTGTAATGTTACAGTATTTTGCCCTGTGGCAACGTAATCTTCACATCATGTTTCTGGAGGCCCCCTTTTGCCAAGACTGGGTGTTTCCCTGATACTTGTTTCTGTACGAATAAAAGATGGGAATTGCTGGGTGTAATAATGTTCCTACCTGTTTATGGCTTGGCCTGGCTCCCTCCTTTATTAGTTTATTAGGCTATTGCTTAAGTTCTTATTAGGCTTTCGAATCAAAACCCAACACACCCTATAATTTCATCCTTCCAGCTCTACATATTATTTCTGCCATCCATCACGCCTGCAGACATGAAAATAATCAAATGTGTGAGAGCAGAAAACCTTTGACTGCCTTCAACAATGTGTCTGCCCTGAAAAGTGCCATAAATGTCCATAAGAACCGCAGGACGCACAACGATCTTGGTTGTGCCTAAAAATTGCCGTGTACATAGTAGGGTAGCCCTGGAACTGAATGAGGTTACAAAGCAACTCATAAGTAACTGCGACCCTAGAACAGTGCTGGATTTAATGCGATTCTAGGGTGATGGTTGCGGCAATTAGTAAGTTGTGCTACAACCCCATTCAGTTCAATGGTTGCACTGCTATACAGAGATAGTGCGACACATTCCCAGGCAAAATCGCCATGTAGCTTCAGCTTTAAAGAGGAGCTGCCGCCTCTCCTGGCGTGTCCTTTTTAGCAACTGCTTGCATTTCCCAAGTAATAACAATTCTGGAGCATCTTTTCTTATAACTCTATGATGGGCCATTCCTTTTTTATTCCTTCTAGAAGTTATTATTTAATTGCTAGCAGTTTCCAATGAAGGTCTAGCTGGGTGATACCAGTTGGGGTGCTGCATGGTCTAACACTGGCAGCACTGATTGGACAGTGTCAGACTTTTAAGGGACACACCCCTGACTAGTAAAGGCCAGCTGGTCCTTCATTGCAAATTGCTAGCAATTCATTCATAACTTCTAGCAGGAATAATAAAGGAATGGCACAACATAGAGCCATAAGAACAGAAGCAAGACAATTGTTATTACATAGGGATTAAAAGTAGTTACTAAATTAAACCTCTCAACCGGTGCTTAAACATGAAGCACTAGAATTTTTATTCTGGACTGCAATATAAACTGCTAAAAAAATTATCAATAGTTGTGGATTATCTGTTACCATATATGCTGTATTTCCAAAACTGTTCATTTAACTAATACATTAATTCATTAATGTATTTATTTCATCCTTTAGTATAATTTATTTATTTCTGACCCTCACATGCAAAAGTAATGGCAGAAATTAGGTTGGACAAAACACCCTCTGTAGATACAAGTGCAACAAAGGGAGGACTTCCAGATAGAGGGAAAAAAACTGAGTGGAGAGCCTCTCACCAGGGGACGTTGCGCTCAAGGCACAACAGCCTGCAGTGCAAGACACAAATAGATGGACCGAGGTGCAGCCTGATGCTCCCTCAGGATTGCTTGGTTGCACCGCTCTCATACTCCTCATATACTGGAGAAGACGAGATCAGGAGTATCACATCGGCACAACCATGGTAAACAGTCAGGCTTTCACTGGATAGCAGCAAAAACTTTACTGGGAGTTACCCTGGCAACGTGTTTCGGAGCCGAAAGGGCCCCTTCATCAGGTGTCAACAACTAATTTTCCAATACAAATCTATGATCGCAGTACTTAAACATTCCCACAATGCTAATCTGAGCAAGCACACATGACCTGATGTATCTTATGTCAAAATGAGCTTCTGACAGATTTTCCATAATTTTTTATATTGTGGGTGTGGAAGAAAAGTAAGGAGTGCAGTTTAAAGTGTCAAAACTAAAAGTAATGACACAGACACACATGGTTGTTTGACAGCTTACCATAGCTACATTTTAAAACTGCTTGAATGACTAAGGCAGATAAGGATAAAGTCTGTGCTAACACAGGGAAAAGGTGACTAACATCTCCATCCATTCATCTACAGTACATTCAAGAGGCTGCAACTCATACTCTTATAGGCATAAGATGAAGGGCCAACTAAGTCATCCGAATCTAGAAGCCTCTGAAAAGGACCATTTGGACTGGAGGACCCCATTCAGTTCGATAGCTACAGTGCTACACAGTGATCTTCGGTTGCATAACAGGCGCCACGGCCAAAATCGCCAGCCTGATATTGTGATAGTCCTAGTTTGTGATATCCTTATTTGTGTCAGATGAAAACGCCTCTGCTACATCTGTATGCCAGGTATGGCAATAGTATAGCTCCACAGAATTAAAACCACACTGAGCAAGTTACATAAGTGTCTATGTCAGAGACTGATGTACGGCCCCAGGGAAGACAAATTTATATGGCTTAGAACAGCTAGAACATGAGTCCTCATCTCTAACCATAAAGAACTCAAGAACTATTTTGCCATCTGAATCTGGCCGTACACATTAGATACATTTTGAATGGCCGAACCCACCAATTTCAGTAGGACCTCTCGAGTTCTTCCTCACATTAAATTTCAACTGCCCAATACTTTTGTTGTAATGCAGAACAGAGGTGTCCGGGAGCAGCTTTCTCCCCTCTCCAATCCAGGACACGTGAACACTTGGCCGAGCCAAGTGAGCCATCGAATGGAGGGGTCAACTGTCAGATTATTCGGTCAACAGCTAATGATTATAGTCAGCCTTCTAAAAGGCACTGTGGTATCTCAACAGCCTGGCTATATATAATGATATAATGCTTGGCTTCTAATGACCTCTTCTCATTATCAGCAATTCTGTAAAGTGTAACTGTTATTTTAGTTTATTTTTCATATTGTGTAGGGACAGGTATGTTCAACGTTTTGTAATATAGTTTATCAGGGAAAGACGTTTCTTTGTGCTAAAAAAACATGGTGTAAAGAGTCTTCATAGCAAAGCTCTAACTAACTGTTAATAAGGAGAGTCTGTCTTCAGTCTTCAGTTCTACTGAGCACTGAAGATGCTGTGTGCAACATACAGAGGTACATACTCTGACTATGTACTTGTGCACTATCACTGCTCATCACTCAGCCTATCTAACTTGTTACACACAGGTGTCTTCAGTGCTCAGTAGAAATGAAGACTGAAGACAGACTCTCTTTAGTAATGCTCAGTTACAGCTTGGCTAAGAATACTGTTCTCACCTGGTTTTCTAGTGCAAAGAAACATCTTTACCAAATATAGTACATTACAAAAATGTTTGACATCTTTGTCCCTACACTATATTAAAAATAAACTGAATGGACAGTAATACTTTATTAAAATAATGCTACCATCAGAACTCCTTTCACAAGTGGGCACGATTCAGATAGCCTTGTAGGGTTCACTGTCATGAAGGTACATTTAACATAAAACGAGCAATGACTATGGAAGTTTCTATCAACAGAGAAAAGGCAAGCGTGAATAAAATAGACATATTGTTCTGAGTAACTTCCATAATAATGTTAACACAAAAATAAAGATATTTTACATAATTATAATACAATGACTATGTACATATTAATGGAACAGCGGGTGATCAAAATGAGACAAGACCTTCAGAAGCTAAGATGTTTGGGTTTATAGATGTATTAATCAGGGACTGATGAGAGACATAGCGGGCATTAACATTTCTTTTAATGAAGTTGCAGTGAACTACAGAGAGGCTAAAAGAGGTCATAGCTCTGCATTCTAAATGAGCATTCACATAGCACAGTGTATGAAAAAGCCCTCATGGTGTAGATTCAGCTCCTGCTTCTAATAATCTCAGGACTGGACCATGAGTAGGAGAAAGAAGGGATTAGAGCTCATGCACAATGCAAAGTCCCATATACTGTAGTTCTAGCCTCTCATACACTTATTTTTGGTGTACTTGTACATCGACTAAATAACTGCATGCAATGTCAATTAGCTGTACTCAGGCAAGCAGGATACCGTCATGTATTAAACGAGATATGGACTCAAAGGACAGGATTTAATATTACACTATTATACTACAAAGCTATGGTGCAGCCTCATCTGGAATATGTAGTTCAGTTCTGGGCAATGGTTCATAGAAAGGATGCCCTGGAGCTGGAAAAAATACAAAGAAGAGCAACTGAACTGATAAGGGGCATGAAGGATCTGAAGGAAGATTTACACCACACTATTGTCAGGTAGAATATCGGGAACAAATGTTGTTACAAACACTCGTTCCTGATAATCTGGCAGTGTAAATATACTGCCAGTCACACAATGAATAAGCAAAATGCTCACTAATCAGGTGAAATGATCTTTCATTTACCATTGTTTATCGGCAGCGGATTGTGCTGTGTGAACAGCAAACTACTGTCCAGAAACAATGAATCTGTATGAAGAAATAAATGGCAGTGACCATCACTTGATCCCATACAGTGGAAGAGATTGCTGCATATAAATTCCTCTTGTGATGAGCAAGCAGTAATTGGGAAGTAACGGTCCATTCCCGATAATTCCTGCTTTGTCGATGCATGGAAATGCGCCTTTAGTTATTTAGGAAAGATTAAAAGAATTATATTTATTTATTCTTCAGAAGAGGCAGGTAATAGTCTACCTCAGGAGGTGGGAACAACAAAGGTTTTAAAACGGCTTAAGTGAATTTTTAGAATTAAATAACTGATGTTAATGTAAATGTGTGTAAGTCTGATTTCTTCCTCCCTTTCCCTTGATTTGCATCCCCACTCATCCCCTGGTTGGACATATCTTGATTCATGTAAAAAAAAATGAGGCATTTTTCAAGTCCCATAGAGCTGTGGTTCTCAAACTGTGGTACACATCCGCACAGGGTATGCAGCACTGCCCTAGAAGCCAGCAATATCACTCGATATTCAACTGTATCACCACCCTCAGGATGGCGATATGCTGTTCACTCCTATATGCTAGTAGACCTGAAGCCTATCAGAGGCCGCTGCAGGCTGCGCAATGACATCAACATCATCGTGCCACCTGAACTGGGCTGCAAGGGGTCCAGGATGCAGGGTGGGAGAGGACTATGTCCTGTACTGCATCACTGACAGCAGCACGGAGGTAAGTATTACTGTTTATTTTCCTTTGGCAGCATATTGTTGGGTCACGATGGAGTGGTTCATTATTATAACTGGGGGGAACTATAAGGGAGTATGTTTTTTTTTTCTGGGGGCAATTAGTACTACTGGGGGCACTATAAGGGGGAAATTAGTACTACTGGGGCACTATAAGGGGATAATTAGTACTACTGGGGGCACTATAAGGGGGGTATTAAAATGACTAGGGGCAGTATAGGGAATTTTCTTGTACTGGTGCACATTATGGAGGCTTTATTACTATTGGGTCCACTATAGACAAGCATTATTACTTATGGGGCATACTATGGTGGGCATTAGTGCGACTGGGGGAACACTGCGTGGGTTTCAATACTATTGGAAGAATTATGGTGTTCTTTATAACTACTGAAGGGCACTGTGGTGGGCTTTAATACTACTATACTGTAACAGCCTCTATGGTGGGCTCTGCTACAGGGGACACTATTGTGTGAATTACTACTGGGGGACATTATTACTATTGGGTATACTGTAGGAGCACTATTACTACTAAGGGCACTCTGGGAGCAAATTTGATGGGACTTTTGGGACCACGATTACTGTGGGTCCCTGACATAGTATCAGCTTAGCACAATTATTTTTGGGTGACACTATGTTTGTGGCACAATTGTATTTGAAGGCACTGTGTGGCAAAAATTATTGAAGGGGGCGCTATCTGTGGGGTACTTTTTTCAGGGAGACTATCTGTTTCTGCAGTACAGTGTTGGGAAGCACAATGAGCACATTATTGGTGGTGGCAGTATAGAGTGTTCAGAAGCTGGGGAGGATAATGAAAAAGTAAGATGTCTGCATGACAAACTCTGCAGAGGTGATTCATGGCTTAAATAAATTATCATGGAGGTCTAGTCTGAATGGAGAGGATAAGGAAGAGAACATAGATGTCACTGTATGTAAGACATATGTAGCGCTGTGTTCTCCTGTATGTTTGGTAGCGCAGAAGGCAATTTGTAAAGTAAGTTACCTAGCATGTGGTGTCATCTTGACAGGAATATTAGTGCTGCATGCTGCATTTCTGTCAAATCTGTCTGAAGGAACTGCTCACAGAGGCTTATAACAGAGCCTATCACAGTGGCATGAGAATGGCCTTATTTTGTTAACATTTATAACTGTTTGGTTTTTTTGAGGGTACTTGGTTTGAACTTATTGTTACTAGGGGGTATTTGGTGTGAAAAGGTTGAGAACCACTGCGCAGATCCGGAAGCGCAGATGGGTATTATAGACCAATGTAAAGTGCTGGCCTATGATAAATTCTCCCTATAGTCTTTTTTGTTTTTAATACAGTTTTATGTTCAGATTGTAGATTACGTTTTTTTTTTTTATTTTATGTATGATTATACGAGCGGCCATTCAGAGATATACTTTACAGAACCCACATGGACAATAGGCATCTGTAGTCTGGAGGTAAACATTAACTTCTATGGGAGAGTGTTCTGGACATGTTCTGTGACTTGAGCAGAGGTCGCTGTGCAGGGAGGGGGAGTAGACTATGACTATAACCTATATGAATGGTGTATCCTGTGTTATCTATACAGAAGTAGATAGAGGTGTTACATGTCATGTCTGAGCTGATGGCTCCTGAAAACTGAACACAATAGGAAGTGTCAGTCTACTGTGAGGCTCAGCGGCCAAGGTAAAAACTGCAAGTTTCCAGAATTTATTTTTTACATACAGAATACTGGAAGATGAAGAAAGAACCCCTAGAAAAGTTTACGTGATTGAGCTGAGACAAAGCTATCATGCAGCCATCATTAGTACTAAGGCAGAAAATGCTTTCACTGAACACTATTGTTTGCCACTGATGGTCACATCAGAATTCTCGGATGGGCTGGAGAGCACTTACTGAAATCATGCATATTGTGAATACACACAGGAGCAACCCCAAGTGTCATGGAGTTGGGCCCCATTAGCTACCATGGCTGTTCCCATCTGGTATTTGTGGAGGGAACATTGACCAGCCTTTGGTATGTCCAGCACATTGTAGATCTAGTCCTACTGCCTTTTTTGACTCAGGAGAAGATAACGCCCAGCCACCCACTGCCCGCGCTACACATTGCCCTTCAGGGTATCCTGCAACTCCCCTGGCCTTTTGGATTGCTAGATCTCTCCCATCAAGAATGTCAGGTAGTGGATGGGTCGACAGATCTCCCATACAGAGCAGCCAATAACCACCTTGGTCAAACTATGGGTCCATGTTGAAATATCCTGGAGTGACATACCACAGGAAACTATCCAGCATCTGTATCACCGTTACCAAGCCTGTATCTCGGCAAGGGGAGATGCCACCCATTATGTGACCCTGTTCAACATAAATCCTGTTGCAGAACCCAAAATAAAGGGTGCAGCACCTTGGTTGTGTTTTTATTGACCAAGCACCACTTGCGGTTTATGTCAATCTCAGCTCAAATTGCATGAAGGTTTCCAGATGTTCATTTTCCACTAGTACAGGTGCGTGGTGTGCACCATATTGCAACAAACCTGCAGCAATTTGCTGTGGTCTCTCAGCAAAAACACATAAAAAAATAGATTCTTTATTGATAGAAAGCAGTAAAAAAAATCACTTATACATTTCAGGGCTCTTTTTCAAAGCATAACAATACAATTGACCAAGCTAAAATATATTTCTGAAAAGGAATTAACCATGGTTCATACTTTTTCAGAAATGCATTTTAACATGGTCAATTGTTATTTTGTTATGCTTGGAAAAAGGGCAGGTGTGGCCTGAAAAGCGCAAGCAATTTTTTACTCTGTACTCTATCACGAAGAAATCAGTTTTCTAGGACTTGGTGCAGTGCTGGATTTCATATATTCTATGGTGAGGAGTTCCAGCTCTCTGTGACAAGCACAGTCCAGAGGAAATAAGAGGCCACGACTTGGGGAGCTGGTTGAGGGTCGAGACCTCATGTGTACATTACAAACGTGCTTCACCTGTACTTCTCAAGAAACCGTGGCTAAATTGACATCTGGGTGTTACTACTTAAGGGGAATGTCCATGCACAGGAAGGCACTGTCCAATTATTGCTGGCAGTGGCAACTGTATAGGAACACATTTCTTTGTCAAGGGGAATGGTAACACCCAGTTGGCAATTTATCCATCAATTTTTTATAGAAAAAATAGCGGAATGGAGAGTCATAGATGCTACAGGAATAATAGTTCATGGGGAATGCAGGTAGTTACCCAAACAGACATGTCAGAACCGGGGATGGCCTTTTTTAATCCTGTATGACGTACAGTTATGATTTTGGAATGACAGGAACAGAGGAGCTGTGCCCGTGCGATCACCGTGTGAGCTACCATTGACTTACGGTACATCTGGGCTCCCACTGTAACTTTGATCCCAGATTTTATCAAGTAACCACGGCATCTAGGCGGTTACCTCCCAGGATAAGTGATGACGGATCACTAGGGGTCCAACCGATGGGACTCCTAATGATCTGAAGAACAGAGTCCCCTCTCTAAATGGAGCAGCAGTGCACATGACGGTCAGTCGCTTCTCTTACTTCTATAGGATGGATGTCCACATCTTTATACCACATAACATTAATACAAATAAATATTATATAAATAAAATGAAAAAAGAATTCTTATCTTAGATGTTTATGGCATATCCACAGGATAGTAGAAATATCCTGTATATATGTCTCAGGCTACTTTCACATCTGCGTTGTTATTTTGGCAGTGAAACAGTCTGCTTGAGTTTACCGTATCTGGCATAGCCAGATAATGCGGCGAACCGCCGGACCCCCCTAACTACAATAGGACAAAAAGTCACACATGCAGGACTTTTTGCTCGGCTTTTTGTCAATGGGGATACGGCAGTTTGCTGCATTATCTAGCTATGCTGGATATGGTGAACTTCAGCAGGCTGTTTCTCTGCCGATACAGCCTGCTGGATATTACAAGTCAGATGTGAAAGTAGGGTAAGACATGTCCAAGTCGGTAATATTCCTTTAACTTTTTAAGGGCTTATGCACATGGATGTACTACGGCTTTGTGAGTAGTAATGTGGCACCCATAAAAGTCTAAGGCCACGGATGGAGCTGGTAACTGCACCCATTAAAGTGAAGGGGAGTAGCGCTGCAGTTATCAGCTCAATACACTACACAATGGGAAGACAATTAGATATTGTTGACCTGTCCAGAGGAAAGGCTATCAAGAGTAAAATCTTGAAATAGCCCTTTAAATAGGTTCTCTGCAATATTTAGATATTTATAAGATCCACTATTAGAGCAAACTGATTGGTATAACAGCAAACCTTATGTACAACCTGTGTGTAACTGGTTCTCTGCAATAGTCGTCTGTCTTCCTGACACTGGAAGTTTTGGTGGCCACTCAGTACATGATATAACATCCATTCAGGCTATGGACACCTTCGAGGCAATTTTTTTAAATGAATGCACTTTGCTCATTTAGGGCTAAAGCTAATTTTTTTCTATTGGTCTTTATTAAAGGTTTTCAGCTGTTTCTGAGTTACAGGGGTTAAAAATCTGTCTATTTCCAAGCTGTCACATTCTGTTTTCTTTTAATCCAGTCATCTGACGGCTCATGTGTTATTATTAGCTCTGATTTCCTGACCTCAGAAACACTCAGCTCAATTCCTATCAAACTGATGGGAATATGGCTTAAATCATCATTCATGAGGTCAGGAGATCAGAGATGAGAGCTACAAATAAGACATTAGAGATTCAAACGAAACAGAACATAATTTTAAACCCCTGTACTCAAAAACAGCTGAACATTTTTAATAAAGACCAAATGATTTTTAGCCAAAAATAAGTAATATACATAATAAAAAAAGACCTGAAGGTGTACATAGCCTTTAAGGACTCTTTCACACTTGCGTTTTTCCTTTCCGTCCTAGAGTTCCGTCCTCGGGGCGCTAGGACGGAAAGAAACTGATCAGGATAATCCTAATGCATTCTGAATGGAGAGAAATCCGTTCAGGATGCATCAGGATGTCTTCCGCTGAGTATGTGAACATTTTTTGGATGTTGACAAAACCGTAGCATGCTGCGGATTTGTCTCCGTCCAAAAATCCGGAAGACATGCCGGTAACAGCGGATCCGGAATTAATGCCCATTGAAGTGCATTAATCCGGATCCGGCATTAAGCTAAACGTCGTTTCGGCGCATCGCCGGATCAGACGCTTAGCTCTGCGCATGCGCAGCAGCAGTTCCGATCGGGGCCCCAGTGTAAGTGGGGGCTCCAATCGGTTATCATGGCAGCCAGGACGCTACTGAAGTCTTGGCTGCCATGGTAAGTACTCCGCAGCAGTGTACTTACCTGCGCTGCGGCCTCCGGGCGCTCCTTCATGACGTCACAGGTCTGGGTGGCGCAATGATCTATGCGCCGCGGAGACCTGTGATGTCATGAAGGAGCACCCGGTGGCCGCAGCGCAGGCAAGTACACTGCTGCGGAGTACTTACTACGGCAGCCGGGACTTCAGTAGCGTCCTGGCTGCCATGGTAACCTGAAAGCATTTCGAAGACTGATCAGGATCCTGATCAGTCTTCAAATGCTTTCAGACGACTTGCGTTCTGACGGATCCGGCAGGACGGAAGTGCCCGCCGGATCCTCAGAACGCAAGTGTGAAAGAGCCCTTAAGGCATCTTGCAATAACATCTGGAGATTTAACAAAACAGGCACAGATTCCAGAACACAGGGACAAAACGAAAAATCCTGAAAGGAATGGTCTGACAGAAGAACAGGTCACTGGAATTCCAATGTGAATGTTTTTTACTACTTCATATCATGCACTAGCACATTTTCCTCTTTGGATTTCCAGAGTCTCTACTAGGCTATGTTCACACGGCCAAGCAAAAAATGCTACGTATTCTGGCGTAATATGCGTTCAAACTATCAAACATCTTCCCACTGATTTCTATAGGAAATATACACCCAAATGCCTAAACTAACGTGACACACACAGTTACAGGAATGTAAATGTGGGGATATTTATGGCTTTACTCTAAAGTCATGTAGAAAAACACACATTATATATCACTCATTTATTACAGCAAAAAAAGAGTCAGAACATTACAATACAGCTGCTCAGACTTTCCATATAGAAGCAATGCTGGATTATAAAGTGTTTGAGCACAAACAGCATAAACTCTCACCAACACTATACGGAAGGCTGTTGACCCTGTATAATAAGCTGGAAGCCTGAAGGTGTTTTGCAGGACTTTGCTGAATACGTGATGGGAAGAAGAATGTCAAGTTCATAGGAACAGTCACCTATTCTGGCTCTAACCACAGGTCATTTTTCTTCATGAATGACAAAGTTCTCCAAATTGAGTCCATCTGCCAAAATCAATTTACAGTTTCCATAAAGACAGTCACCTGGAACACCCAATTTCTTAGAGGAATAGAGCCATGTCCAATATATTACGATGCTGGTGTGCTGGTGGAGAATACTGTTAAGAACTGTACTTGTATAGTAATAACGTGAAGGGTCCAAAGTCCACGTATGGATGTAGGAACTTAAGACTTCAGATTTTTCTATTGATTCTCACACATACAAGGACTGTGAGATAACCAATAAGAATTCTCCATTAAACAACACCCAGAGATGGGCAAAAATGGAGCACATGAAAGTCAAAGAGGAAACTCCAAACTAGCAATTTTCCAAATGATTCGGTGATCCCAAAACTGCAAGGACTATTCAACAGCATCTCTTAAGCAGTAATACAGAAAGACAGAAATCCTTGTTCTTTGTGTGCAATACTGAAATATCTCCTCACAATCCCAGCGATTTCTGCACAGTCTGCCTGGCTATCTTGTCAAACTGCTCCCGGTCTTCTCGCCACATCTTGGACGCATCCACATTTGCACCACTTTCATCATTGGGTTCTGCAAAGTGAAGGAAAGAAAAATATATGACAATTAAAATAATGTTATCTTATAGATACTAACCATGCACAGTTAGTTCATGGTGTGCTTCCAACAGAACAGTGGGACGCCGAAAACACGTGGGACGCCGCGTGTGAAGACCAGCAAGCGAGACCACGTAGTTACGTCCATCGCACAGGATCGGTAAAGTACGGCATTATAACTATAATATGGATGCTAAAAGAAACTAATGAATCCTCGATGGGAATTGTTAAGTGATTATTAACAATGTAACACCACAAATAAACATTTGAACCATCGTATGCTGAGCAACTATATTGTTAACATATAGTCACTGCCACCACTGCAAGTTGGATGACGAGATTATTAACAAGTGTCCACTGTTTGTTTGTGGTATGATTATACTAACAACTAAGACTTAAAGGTGAATAATACCGGAGAGTGGATACAGACAAGCACTAGCTCTATTTAGTTATATATAGACCCCAATTGCGCAAGATTTGAGAATTGGATTCTAGGGTCTGTAAGTGGATAAACATATTGGACATTTTACGTGATCTGCATACTTTTATAGGGTGGAGTTAGTACTTTAATACCGCCTATACATCGTATTATATTGTTTTCAGATTTTTGTCTTTCAAATACATTTTTATTGGAAAATATATTAGGCTCTTGTAGCACCGGATATTTTGTGTGCCCTCCAACTATTATATCTTTTTTTATTGCACTTTAGCAACATAGGGTGTGTTGCGGAGTGAGCACCATTTCCATACCTACCCATTTGGTGGAGCAACTATCTACTTACCATATTTATTATGTGCTTTATACACTTTATATACGTCACTAGACAAGGGGCGTGATATAGTGCTAGGACGTGGCTCAGCACATGACAATGTGCACAAATATTTGCACAAAGTAAGCCAACCAATAGGTGGTTTGAAGATACGCAGAAGTATCTAAAATGTCTAGCAATAGCCAATGTGATCCATTAGGTGGAACTGCCTGGTCTAAGTTTACACTGTCTAAATATTAGTATTATTATATCTTCCTCATTGCCTTTCTTTAGTGCTGGACACACTGCAGGAACCAAGCAACCAAGGATAAAAAAAAAAAAAAAAACCCTACAGGTCCCCAAACACGTTAGTGTATTTGCGGCGGGTTCAGCAGACACACTAATGTGTGTGGAGAGTTCCTGACTATTCCCCGACAGATGATGTTGAGGGAGAGAAGGAATGGGCGAAGGTAATATTTTCGCCTGATACTTTTGTTCTCCCGGGAGAAAAAGTGTATGTATTCTCACCTCTCCCCATTTAATACACGTACATCTTCGGCTGAGCTGAACGTGTATGGGGGACCTGTGAGGGAGTCAGGAGAGAACAATCGATTGGCCGTCAGCTACTAAAAGTGTATGGCTGCCCTAAATTTGGACTGTTTTTTCAATCGATGGGTCAGTAGAATGTGGTGCTTACCTGGCTCTGACGTGTATAGGAAAAGTGTAAAGTGTTTAATATGGGCAGCTCCATCTCAGCCATTCATAGCTGAGATCAGAACACCTGTCCTATGTGGAACCTGCATATTACGGACACAGGTTAGTGAGTTGCGCTATGCTGTTTCCGTAAGGTATGGGAGTTACGAAAGCAGCCTAGCACCGCAAGCTACGCAGTTTGTGTAACTTGTGAGCTATAGAAACAGAGGAGTTCCCTGTGCTATGCTGTTTCTGTCGTTCCCATGTAATTGTATGGGAGTTACAGAAACAGTGTAGCATATCCTGTTTGGTTGCTTCCATAACACTGGCCACCTTTGAACATCGCATAAGATGGGTGTTCTGATTGCAGCCATAAATGGCCGAGTTGGGAAGACCATTCCAAGTTAATTTTCTAGGAGACATGGCTACAGATCACCATACCTGCCAACATGCTTACGACTGAGAGCAGAATTTTCTCAACACTTTGCACAGGACTCCACCTCTCGGCACTGCTCTCATAGCCCATGGGGTCATCTCCTGGAGCGTGTAGGATTGAGATGCACACCCTGCCATCAGGATAAACTGCAAGAAAAGGCACAGTATGGAATTGTCCACATGCATGAGGAAATCGTCCCAACCAATGAAAGAACGTGGCCCACATTTACTATGATAAGCGTGCCACTTTGTCATTTTTTGAGAAAAATTCACATGCACACCTCATTTTAGACATTTATTATTTGCGCCAAAATTAATGCTTTTTTTCAAAATCCTCAACAATTTTTTGCTAAACTGGAATGTGGGTGGCTTTTGTCTACCTTTTAGATACATTTAAAGGGGTTGTGATATAAACGACTTTTCACTCTGAAGAGTATTTTCATCAAGTTCCTCTTTGGATTGCTTTTTTTCAAATTTACAATCATTTGCAGTTTTCTCTTATCCCCCATGCTTGAATCTTACTTCCTGGTTTGTCACGTGACTGCTGTCCCATCATGCCTTGGGCAGCAAGATGTGTCCCGACATAAGCAGAACATGTAACACTAACCAGTGAATTTTCTACCTCCACATATAAAATGTTCTGTGTAACTGGATTTATAACAGACACAACTTGTGCTAATGCCCAGCGATATACATTTATACTGGTGCCACAAACCCCCTGAAATCCATGATTCTGGCACATTAAAGTGGGGCATAGGTCTTTAGTTTTTGGTGGACAGAATTGTGGCTCGGAAACAAGATTCTGGTGCAGAGGGACAGATTTTCAGGGCATGTGGAAACATTTTCTGCGGAAGTTAAGCCAACTAATAGGTATATAAACTAGACTAGACTAGACAGTCTAAGGTGGCACCAGATTCATCATCCAGCATTGGATGCGCATTTTCAGACTGTGTCTACAAATTAGTCAGGATTAGTAAATGTGGGCCAGTGCCAGTGCTGTGCAGTCAGGTATTATCTAGTGTTAATGCAGTGAGCTAAGGATGCTGAAGTGCATTCCTGGCTTGTGTAAATAAAGGCCAGGTACACTGTGTGTTACATAGGACCCTGACGAAGCTCCTGTCCTCATCATGGGAAGTGGTTTACAGCATCTTTTACTGACTGATATGCAGTATCGCACAAAAGTTAGTACACCCCTCACATTTTTGTAAATATTTCATTCTATGTTTTCATGGGACAACACTGAAGATATGACACTTTGATAAAATGTAAAGTAGTCAGTGTACAGCTTGTATAACAGTGTAAATTTGGTGTGACCTTAAAAATAACTCAACACACAACCATTCATGTCTAAACCGTTGGCAACAAAAGTGAGTACACCCCTAAGTCAAAATTGCCAAATTGTGCCCAAAGTGTCAATATTTTGTGTGGCCACCATTATTTTCCAGCACTGCCTTAACTCTCTTGGGCATGGAGTTCACCAGAGCTTCACATGTTGCCACTGGAATCCTCTTCCACGACTCCATAATAACATCATGGAGCTGGTGGATGTTAGAGACCTTACGATCTTCCACCTTCCATTTGAGGATGCCCCACAGATGCTCAATAGGGTTTAGGTCTGGAGACATGCTTGGCCAGTCCAGCACCTTTACCCTCCGTTTCTTTAGCAAGGCAGTGGTTGTCTTTGAGGTGTGCTTGGGTCGTTATCATGTTGAAAGGGAAGGGATCATATTCTTCTTCAGTGTCACAGTACATGTTGGCATTCATGGCTCCTTTAATGAACTGTAGCTCCCCATAGCCGACAGCACTCATGCAGCCCCAAACCATGACACTCCCACGACCATGCTTGACAGTAGACAAGGCACACTTTGTACTCCTCACCTGCTTGCCGCCACACACGCTTGACATAATCTGAACCAACTACGTTTATCTTGGTCTCATCAGACCACAGGACATGGCTCCAGTATTCCATGTCTTTAGTCTGCTTGTCGTCAGAAAACTATTTGCGTGCTTTCTTGTGCATCATCTTTAGACGAGGCTTCCTTCTGGGACTACAGCCATGCAGACTAATTTCATGCAGTGTGCGGCATATCGTCTCATGCCCCCCCATCCCTTTAACTTCTGCAGCAATGCTGAAAGCACACATACATCTATTTTGAAAAGACAACCTCTGGATATGATGAAGAGCATGTGCACCCTACATCTTTGGTCGACTATGGCGAGGACTGTCTTGTTAAACAGCTGTATGTTCTTGGTCACCGTGCTGCCAATCTTCTTATAGCTTAGGCCATCGTTATGTAAAGCAACAGTTCTTTTTTTCAGATTCTCAGAGAGTTCTTTGCCATGAGGAGCCATGTTGAACTTCCAGTGACCAGTATGAGACAGTGTGAGAGTAATAACACCAAATTTAACACACCTGCTCCCCATTCACACCTGAGACCTTGTAAAACTAATGAGTCACATGACACCGTGGAGGGAAAATGGCTAATCGGACACAATTTTGCCAATCTCACCTATGGGTGTACTCACTTTTGTTGCCAACGGCTTGGATATTAATGGCTGTGTGTTGAGTTATCTTGAGGGCATGCCAAATTTACACTGTTATACAAGCTGTACACTGACTACTTTACATTGTATCAAATTGTCATAGCTTCAGTGTTGTCCCATGAAAAGATATAACAAAATATTTATAAAAATGTTAGGGGTGTACTCTGTTTTGTGAGATACTGTATGTAAGAACTTGCTTTATCTATGCTAGTGACCTGCTTATATTTCTAAAAGGCTAGGTACCACCTTCAGTGGCAATTTTTGTTTATGATTGCATTTTACTAATTTTCGGCTAAAAATCATATTTTCAATTGGCCTTTATTAAAAATATTGAGACATTCTGTCACAAAGTGTTAACAGTTTTTTCTAACTGAGCAGTGCTCCAGACTAAAAATAAAAATAAACAGGAGCCTTTGGCTACTAAACTGAAAAATGTAGGAGCCAAATTACATTTTTAGTCGCTAAATTCAAAATATATATAGAATTATAATAAAAAAAGAAAAAAGGGCTTGGAGAAGATAAGACGCAGGTCACAGTAATCAGCCAGCACTACATATTAGGGGTGTCATGATACCAAAATTTTGATTAGGTTTCGATACCATAAATAAGTATTGTGATACTCCATTCGATGCAAAAAAAAAGAAATCTGCATTTTATGGAACGTCCGGCCCATAAAAGAACAGTCCTATCCTATTTTTGGGGGGGGACAAGGTGACACGGTTATTTTTTGTTCTTTTATGATGTTCACCTCATAGGAGATTTTTTTTTTATATTTTAATAGTTTGGACTTTTCAGACGTGGCGATATGTAATATGTTTATCTACTGTTATATGTAAAATTGGGAAAGGGGGTGATTGTGTTTTTTTAAACTTTTTTTTTTTTTTACACCTTTTATTTACTAACTGTGGCCACTGCCACCAATGACTAATATTTGGGGGGGGGGGGGGCCCACTGTGCCTCCAATGATTTTAATACTGGGGGAAGGAGGCAGGGCGCACTGCGCCACCAATGATGTTAAGTCACAGAGGTCAGGTGCCGGCTATGTGATTCTGCCGCCAACACCCGCCTCCTGTATTTGAATCAATGGATACCATCACTGGTGGCGCAGTGGCCACAGCCCCCCCCCCCTCCCTCCCCCTCTGTGTGTTCATTGGTGGCAGTCGCAGCAGCGGGACAGGGGGGAGTGAGGCACTGCTTCCTTCTCCACTGTGCTGCTAAGTGAACACCTGCGCTGCAATATTCAGATACAGCGCAGCAGCCCTGTCGCAAATGGAGACAAGGCTAAAAAGTCTTGTCGCTGTCTGCAAATTTAAAGGCGCATTGGCGATCATTGTGGTCGCCATCTGGAGCGCTCCTGGGCGACTGGTACTTTCACTTTCACTGTGTGCAGGTTATCTAATAACCCTCATCTCTAAGCTACTAAGAGGACATAAACATTTATTTAAGCCACATTCTTATCAGTAAGATAAGAACTGAGCTATAACGAGTGTTTATAATGTCAGAGAGCAGAGAGCCCGTCAGCTTCTCAAATGACGGAAAAGACAGAAAATCAACAGGCTGCTACTACAGCATCTCAGCCATGTACACAAAAGGGATTCTATATTTTTGATAAAGACCAATTTAATTATTTTTTTTTTGCTCAAAATAAGTACAATGCAATAATAAAAAATGCCCCGAAGGTGTAAATAGCCTTTAAGTCTTAATTTTACCAGTTTTCTATAGAGTTATAGACTCAAGTTACAATTGTTTCACCTTACAGCGGTCGTCCTGGAACCAAGTAATACTGTAAACTTAATACTGTATACTACAAGCTTAAAATATACACTTCATGATGTACTTACTGTTTGGGTGAAACATCTCACAGGTAAACCTCATTTTAGGTGGACTCAGAGGATAATCTAGAGGGAAGCTGAGAATTGCTGGGAATACGCCGCACTCAAAACATGTGTCTTCCGGGCCCCTATAAAAACATTACAAAGATAAAAACAACATTTTTAATATTTATGGGGAAAACAGGAATTTCAGTATTTTTCGCCCCATAAGATTGGGGGTCATTCACATTGGGGTCTGATCAGAGGCGTTATTGGGGTCTTATTAACATTGGTGTCTGAGCTGATCGATTGAGGGTCTAATTAAAATTGGGGGTCTGATTGGGGCTTTGAACTGAAGTCTGAATAACATTGGCGGTCTGATCTGAGGTCTAATGAAAAATATATTTTTCTCTTATTCTCCTCTAAAACCTAGGTGCGTCTAATAGGGCGAAAATTTCGGTATATAAAAAGTATAGCTGTGTTTCCATTAAAGAGGAGAAAGGAAAAGTGCAAAAACATCCCCCAAAACCTACATAAAATACCATGTTAAAAGACAAAACAATCCTATTACTTTGCGAGCAGTTATTACAATGTGATGCAGGTATGGTTTGCTTTAGAAGGGAGTATACACGTATCATTGCATAAAAAAATTATTCTGTTTAATACAGGATCACACAACTTTCAATACTATGTCTAGTTAGACATCCAGGCTCTAAGAAATTGCTCTTCAATTAATGAGAGTGCACGTAACAGATATATTTGAAAAAGGACAAATGGACACAGCGGGAAAATATCACAGTGTAGTATTCTTCAGAATGAAATAGACTAGGATATTCACGTTTAACACATAAGAGGAATGAGCTCAGCATGAAGTCATCTTTTCATAAAAAAAAATAAAACCCTTACCAATATACTGCACAGCGCTAAATCTATTAGGCACCACATTCACATGACCAAAAGATGGAAGGAGACAAAAATCAGACTACACACTGTTTGTAGTCTGTAACCATGGAGACACACAGGTTTGCAAAGCAGCTACATATGTAAAACAGCCAGATATTTTTTAAGAACAGTTACAAATAAGTCTTCTGGTCCCCATCCTGTAAACTTCCACTTGGACGGGTTACATCTGGTGACGTGTTCCAAAGTGCCACATGACCCAGCAATGACATGCCACTTGGGGTCAAGCCACCAATAAGGCCAGTCATTGGGTGCAGCAGTGCACAAGACCCTGTCTGTCCATAAATTTACAGGACCGGACCGGAAGACCACTGAGGGGAGCTGGAACAGAGTGGTGGGGAGCAGGCAAGTACAATATGCTGGCAGTGAAAGTTAGGAAGGTCCAAAAACCTGGGCAACACCTTTACTGCTGTCACCGATTTCAAGATTTCTGCTTGTTCATGGTGAACTGAAACATTTATTTATGTATATCTAGAGTAAAAATCCTTTCAGGACCCAGTACTTCTCACAGTTAAAGGGGTTGTCCTATCTGAAATACTTATAGCATATCAATAGGATATGGCACAGATGATAGATGATAGATGCAAGACCCCACCTCTGGAACCTGCTCTTTATCTCAAGAATGGGGCCTCCAAAGTGAATGGATAGCACACCACACATGTATGTAGCCAAGTGAATGGGTCTCGTTCAAGTAGGGAATACACCTTTAAAAATATAATTTTATGCAGACTAGGCAATTCCCTGGGAATTAAATGCCACAATGCAAACCTCTTGCCTGGTACTTTTCTATAATGTATTGGAATAGGTTACATGTATCAGTCTAATGTCCAGTGACAATTTTGGCAACGTATGTGTTTCAGCCTCTGGACAGCAAAGAATGATCTGAAAAATGGTGCAGAAATGATTATATTCAAAAGTTGCAAAGGTCTTCAAAACATAATCATAGTGCTTTATTGACATAAAAATTACATAATTCCTTTAAAGCGAACCTGTCACCTGCTTTTTACCTCTTAAGCTGTTAACTGTACCTTATAGATCTTTGTAACCTTGTTTCCAAACAGGTGTTGTTCGTTTTTCTGGGCTTTATATTACTGAAAAAATCACTTTATAATCTGCTCTGCTGCGTCTGAAGTCACCAGACAAGTCAAGGAGGCAGACCCTCCTTGACTGCTGGATGCGACTCCCCCGCCCTAACCCCGCCTCTCATCCCTATGATTGACACTAGCTCTTCTGCCCGGGACCGCGCTGGTCTCGGCGGCGCATGCGCCGTCTGCCTTCATAGCAGCGCGATCCCGAGCCTCGCACTCAGTGAAGCGCGATCCCTTGCTAGATCGCGCTGCGCACTCTCTCCTCTCTAGCCGGGCCGCTGGTGAAATGCAGATCACTCAGCGTGAGGCTCGGTATCGCGCTGCTATGAAGGCAGACAGCGCATGCGCCGCCGAGACCAGCACGGTCCCGGGCAGAAGAGCTAGTGTCAATCATAGGGATGAGAGGCGGGGTTAGGGCGGGGGAGTCGCATCCAGCAGTCAAGGAGGGTCTGCCTCCTTGACTTGTCTGGTGACTTCAGACGCAGCAGAGCAGATTATAAAGTGATTTTTTCAGTAATATAAACCCCAGAAAAACGAAGAACACCTGTTTGGAAACAAGGTTACAAAGATCTATAAGGTACAGTTAACAGCTTAAGAGGTAAAAAGCAGGTGACAGGTTCGCTTTAAAATGTATGCTCCATATATACTCAAAGATGCAAAATGAGTTAGCTTTATGGGAAAAGCTGGCACCCCCACGATCAGCTGTATGAAGTGGCTGCAACACTCTACATACTATACATAGCACATTGTAGAGAGGCTGTGCATGAAAGGAGCTGAGCCGAACCAAGGCTGCGTGACCAATGGATGTGACGTCATAGGCTGAGGAAGTGGTCACAGTGCTTGCCTGAGTGCCACAGCCCTTCCAATAGTTGATCAGCAAGGGGGCTGGGAGTTGCTCTCCCACCAATGAGATATTGATGACTTATCCTAATTATAGGTTATTAATGTTTAAGTTTTATGGACACGTCTAAACCGAATTCTTTTTAGGTTTCATTTTCTTCCTACAAATTTCCTACCAGTTTGCTTCTGCAGAGCGTATTGAAATTCTTCACCTAGCTGACTGTCCTGCAGAATCTGGCACAAGTCCTTCAGAGCACTGCTTCCATTTCTGATGGCTCTCTCTGGTCTCCAGTTCCAGAGGGGGAGGAAGTTATACACAGCAGCTCAGAGAGTGGAGTGTGAGGAAAGCATCCAAATAGGGCAGATCACTCAGGTAGTAGATAGGGAGGAAAGCACACAAAAGGCAATTTACGGGGGAAGAATCACATAGGTTGTGTATAAGTGTAGAGAGAAAGCAGAGCATCTACAGCAAACTCTACAGGGGAGGGAAAAAAATCACACACTCCGCATCATAAGTGACTTATGGTACAAAAGAGAGAAATTCCCTCATGGGCTGTTGAAGGGGAAATCAGTCCAAGAATGGAGCTGTAATGAAACACAGCTAGTAAAGGCAGCAGCATCCTGGACACACAAGGGTGACCATACTCTTTAAAATTGTGAGTGAAGGACTATAAGACATTATTACACCCATATAAATAATTATACAGAACCTTTTCCCAAGTTCTTTGCATCGATGTTCCTGCTCTTAAGAAATATTTCTTCACTGACTTTTTCTCCAGTGCGAGTCATCTATGAGTTTGCTTACACACACAACCATTACATAACCTGATACTCAGACAATGCAACATTCACACATCAACAAGTGGAAATCTTACAAAAATAAAGAAATAAATCAGGTTTATAGGTCATGTCAGACAAAGGGCTGCAGGGGACAAAACATTCTGCTTGACTTGATGTATCTTTTGTTATGTATAGCGTGTCTGACAAGTAAATTATGCACAACTTCCAGCTTGAGCCTCTAATTTCAAGAAACTTGTTTCATATTTATGTAAGTTGAATAAAGCAGTTTAATTATATTAAGAAGGTTATCCAGGTATTTACAAGAAAGTTAGTATAGTTTAAAGAGGACCTTTTATGGGTCCAGGCATTATGAAATAACTAGCAGGTTATGTAGGGCATAGTGCAGGGATGTAATATAGCTTACTAGTTTGTCTGGGCGCCGCTCCGTTCGCCCGCTGTGCCCCGCCGTTAACTTTTCCCGCCTGGTATGCTAATGAATATCATCGGTATAGGGAGGAGGAGATTTCCCTGTTTCTCAAAAAAAAAAAAAAAACTCACCTTCTCCCTGGCTGTGACTCTCTCCGCTGCGATTGGACTGCGCTTCAGCCAGGGAGAAGAAGACGCCCATTGAGAAACAGGGCAATCTCCTCCTCCCTATACCGATGATATTCATTAGCATACCAGGCGGGAAAAGTGAACGGGGGGGCAAAGCGGGCGAACAGAGCGGCGCCCAGACAAACTAGTAAGCTATATTACATCCCTGCACTATGCCCTACATAACCTGCTAGTTATTTCTTAATGCCTGAACCCATGAAAGGTCCTCTTTAATATAATAAGCGGATATTTTCAGTTCTATGGCAGATTGGTAAGGGTAGTTTCACATCTGCGGAACAGAACTTCGGCAGACTGTTTTGGTATAGAACAGACTAACAGAGTTCTCGGGATCAAGCATTGCCAGATACTATCTTCCGGCCAGACCCCATTGACTATAACAGGGTGCAGGTATGCCGGGAATGGGCCTGACAAAAACTCCTGCATTTCTAGCATTGTCTGCAGGACAGAACACCCGGCAACCTAAAGGAATAACAACATTTCATACATTTTTAAAGCATCTCTCTCTGGAGAACCCACTGTGTAGTCACTCCCTTCCCCTAATGATCAGCTGAATAAAACACTGAAATCCCCACATAACACATAATTCTGCCAGAGCTGGATCCATTATTGCCAGTGGCATTCCACTCTGGTCTGGGACCCCCTCTATGGCATTTATATACCCCAACACAACAATATGAAAAAAGCGGTCCAGACAGGACAACTACACATAAAGCTGGATACAGTAAACTGACAGTTTTTTTTAAATATCTTTGCTGGTTATGAAATAACAGCCGTCTCTGCTCTTGGGTCCCTGTGACAACACTTCCCGTCTTTTGCACCACCAAGTTCAATGTTAAAGGGAGAGTTGACAGGACAGGTGATAAATATATGATCATGAGAATGGTGGTCCCAGAGACCCTTGTGTGAATGGAGGGGTAGCGTACATGGACATTGCTCCATTCACTGTCTATGGGATGGCCAACGACAGCACTTGGCTATCTTGGTCAGTCCCACTGAAGTGAATGGACTGGTGGTCATACATGCGAGCCAGCACTCCATTCACACAAGGGACTCCGGGACCCCCGTTCTCATGAAGGGTGGGTTTGCAGCTGGTAAACCCCTAGCGGTCATACATTTATCACCTATACTGTTGTCAATATAAAAAACCCTTTAAAATGGCCATACACATTCAATGGCTGTTGGCCAATCACTATTCCTCTAGACTTCTCCATGTACATGCCCATAAACTGAGACATGGGAGTAATGATCATGCATGCTGTTAGTTAACAGGACCAATCCTGTTTATTCATAAGATGAGGCAAATTTTGGCAGAATCAATGGGTTAGTCCAACTTTAGTCTAATGAGCAAGAAAAGAGATGATACATCTGTATCACAGCGTAAATGCCAACTCTACCATTCATAGCTCAAGTAGAGCTTGCTGAAGCTTTAACCTGAGACTTTATAACTGATGACCTGTCCTCAGGATAGGTCATCGGTATCTGATCGGTGAGGGTCCGACACCCGGAACTTCTCTCAGCCTTTCCTAGGTCAGTGACGGCACGTTCATTGGTCACATGGCCTAGGTGCAGCTCAGCCCCACTGAAGTGAATGGAACCGAGCGCTATACCAAGCATGGCCACTATACAATGTACAGCGCTGAGCTCGGTAAGCTGCGAGAAGACCGTGGCGCTCACGGGAGCGCTGGTGCCTTCTCAAACAGCTGATCAGCGGGTGTCCCACGTGTCAGATCCCCACCGATCAGATACGGATGACCTATCCTGAGGACAGGATCACTTCTCAGGGAAATCCCTTGTAAACTAGTTATTAGAAAGGGATGTAACTAATGCACGGTTGAATAGAAATGTTTAGCAGATACATGCATCCTACTATGGGTTTATCCTCATAGTAAACATCCCTGCAGCTCCAGGTGTGGATGCGCTGCATGTATTACACGTGTCATTTGACAAACCGATAGAAGATCCAGCACAGTTTCACCTATTATAAATGAAAGGGAGAGAAATAAAGCAGTTTCAGTTAAAAACACACACTTCAAAGTCCCTC
This sequence comes from Bufotes viridis, assembly GCA_033119425.1. Classification (NCBI taxonomy): domain Eukaryota; kingdom Metazoa; phylum Chordata; class Amphibia; order Anura; family Bufonidae; genus Bufotes; species Bufotes viridis. The sequence goes on from CM065595.1 coordinate 108,999,058, forward strand.
TATAGTCAAGTGTGCCTTTTTTTTTTGTTTGTTTCTTAGGCGGACAGAGGAACAAAGGAAAAAAAAAAGCACATACACAAGACAACGCATCCTCGGAAATCAAAGCGTGCTCTAATGGCAAGGTCACGGCGCTCCTCTTAATAGGCAGGGTGTGTGAGGCTATAATTGAACTATCTGCCTGCAAGGCACGTCTTAAAGGATACACGTCATGGAAGAGAGAGGCAGCTGTTTCAAGTGGACAGAGGCTCCACATCATAAACCATCAACTAAGATTAACGCTTTTCGGTATAATACTGGTCTTTAGAGGGGCCGAGCAAATGCAGGAAGATGTCTTTTCATGATACCAACATCATAGAAAATGAAGGGAAATAACAGCAGGAAGAGAACACGAGGCATAAAGTAGGGATGAGAATAAACGGATGATGCTTTAATAACCTACAATAGCCATATCATATGTCACTGGTTGTTAGATGCCATACCAGACACAACCCATGGACTAAAACAGCACCATTTCTGGGAAACGAAAATGTATTTTTTGTGAAACCTCAAAGCAATCTCTTAGCATGGGGGGAATAAGGGTGGAACAAGTAAAGATTGTGTCACCCCGGATATAAATTGCACTTGACACAAATTAAGTGTATGTCCCCTGATAATATTTTTTGTGATAATTTATGATTAGTTTACATTAAAGGAAATGTGTCACCAGAAAATAAGCTATTGTTTAAATCATGTTTTTATGTTTCATATATTTTTAAGGAATTTTTGGTGAGGTTATTTTTAATTTTCCATGCCAATACCTATATTTAAACAAAAACCAATCACCGGTGATGTCTTGTGTGCTGCTGAGGCCAGTGGTTAAGGGTCCTTTCACACTTGCGTTCTGAGGATCCGGCAGGCACTTCCGTCCCGCCGGATCCGTCAGAACGCAAGTCGCCTGAAAGCATTAGAAGACTGATCAGGATCCTGATCAGTCTTCGAAATGCTTTCAGGTTACTATGGCAGCCAGGACGCTATTAAAGTCCTGGTTGCCATAGTAGTAGTGGGGAGCGGTATACTTACAGTCCGTGCAGCTCCCAGGGCGCTCCAGAATGACGTCAGAGCGCCCCATGCGCATGGATCACGTGATCCATGCATGTAGGGCGCCCTGACGTCACTCTGGAGCGCCCCAGGAGCCGCACGGATGGTAAGTATACTGCTCCCCACTACACTTTACCATGGCAACCAGGACTTTAGCGTCCTGGCTGCCATGGTAACCATTGAGAAAAAGCTAAACGTCGGATCCAGCTATGCGCCGAAACGACGTTTAGCTTAAGGCCGGATCCGGATCCTTTCAATGGGCATTAATTCCGGATCCGGCCTTGCGGCAAGTGTTCCAGATTTTTGGACGGAACAAAAAGCACAGCATGCTGCGGTATTTGCTGCATCCAAAAAACGTTCCGGTCCTGAACTGAAGACATCCTGATGCATCCTGAACGGATTTCTCTCCATTCAGAATGCATGGGGATGATCCTGATCAGGATTTTTCCGGCATAGAGCGCCGAGGACGGAACTCTATGCCGGAAAAGAAAAACGCCAGTGTGAAAGGACCCTAACCCCTTTAACTCTGAAAATCCTTTAAACAAATGCATCTACCTGCAGTGCCTTCCATGGAGCTTCTATGCAAACAGCACATTGCCATTCCAGTAGCCAGACAGGACCGTCCACGGCACCTTATATATGAAATATCAGGGAGCTGCATTAGTAGCAGTTCCTTACAGGGCTGCTATAGAATTAGTTTTAATTTATTTATTGGAATATGTAAAAAAAAAAAAATATATATATATATACACTTTTATGACAAACCTGCAGTCTGATTTCTTCCTCCCAGTTTCACCCCATCCTATGTCAGACTCCAATGTAACCTTTAATCAGAATCACTCCCGTCACAATCAGGAGCACACTGATTGCACAGCTCTAAAGCAGAAGCTCCAAATTCCGCATGGCTTCATTGTCTGCACACACAAGTTGTTATTCTCCTCTTTTATGCTAAGGAGCTTGTATGGCGACAGTGGGGAGTTTTAATACCCTGCAGTTCTGTGATCTAGGCAGCTCTGACTTGTAAAGGAAGAGATTCTAATAAGTGTATGTTACAGAATAGCTTTCCAGACAATTCCCTGACATACACAAATCAGTCATAATATCATGTAGCCCCCCCTTCTTTATGGTGCCAAAACAGCTCTGACCCAGCGAGGCAAGGACCCTACAAGGCCACCGAAGGTGTCCTGTGGTATCTTGCAGAAAGACATTAATCGATTAACGAGACCGCGCGTCTTTCAATTCTCCCAAACACAGGTATAGCAACTCCCACCACGGCAAAGAGAGGTCAGGTCCCACAGACGTCCTCTATTTAAAGCATCCTGTGGAACATCAGGAATTTGCCAATAGTGAAGCACAGCTTTTCAGATCTCGGTTATATTTACGCTAGTATACTCACAAGCGCACACAGTTTGCAGGCACATCAGTCTAGGCTGAAGTCTCCTATCTTAAACAACCAACTCTTATAACCTTATGTTCCTAGGAATATATAAGGCTGCTTCCATAGTGAAATACCATCAATCAGCGTATAGAAAAAAGGGGTTTACTGTACTTACAAACATCCTTTAAAAACAGGCATATAAACATAGATCCCGCATCTTCAAACAGCCCGACCCGGGTTTCGCTCCATTAGCTTCATCAGGGGCATACTTTAAACTCCCTCCCCTCATCTTTTATACAAGGTAACACCCATCCCCAGCCCCCTCATGAGCAAAACGTATTAAAAAAAGCCACCATTCATAAAATTCTTACAATATTCTCGTTAATCCTACATAATAATAAAAAAAAAAAAAACGTATCTACCATAGTCCCGAAATTTTCATAGAACTGTTTTTCCACCGCAGTGACCAGTTCTGTCCTATTGTTTAACCTTTTCTTTTCCACTGTTTTATTTATAATTTAACCAGACCGACCTTACACTGTTTTCCACCTCATAGTACGACCTCCTAATCCTTCAGACACGCTTTTAGATCAAACTCAAGCAGCAGCAGTGGCCTTGCAGGGATCTGTGGGGATGCAGGCAAGTATGTTCTGTATGAGGGACCCGGGGGGCGTTTATAGTATCAGATGACCCATTTAAGTCCTGTAAATTGAGAGGTGAGACTCATGGATCGGACTTTATTTTCCAATAAATTAGTAGATGCTCAATCGTTTCGAGATCTGGGGAATTTGGAAGCCAAGTCAATTGAACTCGTTGCCATGTTTCTCAAACCATTGCTGAACGATTTTTGCAGTTTGATTGAGTGCATTATCCTGCTGAAAGAGACCACTGCCATTAGGGAAGAGCCTTGCCATGGATTTGTATACTTGGTCTGCAACAATTTTTAGGAAGATGGTACGTGTCAAAGTAAATTCACGGAACCAAGGTTTCCCAGGAGAACTTTGCTCATAGTATGACATAACCTCGGCTGGCTTTACTTCATAGTGCATCCCAGGGTCATTTCTTCCCCAGGTGAGCCCCCAAAAACGATACACAGTCCTACAGCAGACCGATACAAGTATGGCCCAATTCTATCTTGCCCTAGTTCAAAGTCAGAAGATAGAAAAGACAGTAAGAAGAACTGTAGATGGAAGAGACACCATCCCTCAATGCAGCCTATGTGCTACATAGTGACTCCTAGCCAAGCACTATAGGACAGTCCCTCCTAGGACAGGACAGCCAAACCTATACTGCAGTAGCTGACTTAGGGTAAGGGCTCATGCATGCAAACTTTTTTTCCCCGTGTCCATTACGTTTTTTGTGGCCCATATGCGGAAAAGTCACTTCAATGGGGCTGCAAAAAAACAAACTTTTAAAAAAAAACGGAAATGATTCCATGGCCATTCCGCAAAAAAATAAAATAAAAAAATAGAATATGTCCTATTATTGTCTACATTACAGACAAGGATAGGACTGTTCTATGGAGGGCCGGACGTTTTGTTTCCGCAAAATGCAGAATACACACGGCCCGCAAAACACCCAACGGTCGTGTGCCACTGTAAGGAGTTAAACATAGCTCCGCAACGTGCCATGATAGCACCTTAGCTAAGCGCACGCCATCAGTGGTGGCTAGCATGCAGTTCTACATGCAATACACTGTAGAGCTTGTGCTTCTGATGGGATGTCTCACACTGAGGACACCGGGTTGAGTAGATTGAGTGGAGCCAGTCCTTTTAGTGTACACTGCGGAGCTAATTGCTTCGTACAAGGGAAGAGGACTTACCTTACTGCCATGCCTAGGGCGGCTGGGGCTCAGTAGTCTTACACTGCCTGCTACTGACACAGGCTTATAGGTCATCTATTGTGAGCCCAGTATGCTGTGACCATACAGTGCAGACATTGGTGTAGGTTAGTGCCGGAGGGTTGAGCTATAACGGACTCTCATAGATATGCCTGGTATACGCTCTCTGTCCAAGGCCCGATTGAGATTTGTTTAGGGCTTCTAGCCCAGAGTTTTACATTGAGAAACCTAATAAAAAATGTATGTGAAATAAAGTACAGGTGCATGCTACGAAGGCAAACACTATATGCAGCAGCACACTGCTCCATGTGCAAAGACACATGCAAATATGGATAAATCTGAATTGCATCGGGAGGAACTACAACAAAAGCAGTGGAGCCCTGATGGTATACTCCGGTTACTGCGATGAAAGAGGCTTTAAGGAATTAAAACATATGCTAGTTACAGTCTTCGCCCCCATGGGAGATTGCATGAAAAAGGGTCATCACGTTTAGAGTACTTAGGAAATTTAAGGGGGTTCTCTGAGATTTTAATACCGATGACCTATACTCAGGATAGGTCATCAGCAGGGCCGACATCAGCACTCGGGGCAAGTGCCGGGCCCAGTGCTCCTGGGGGGCCCACTGTGCCCGCTTACTCCTGCAGCTTTGTCTTCATTAAACTGCCTGTCCTGAATTCTAGGGCAGCTTACCCCAGCCATGCAGACAATTTTTTTGGAGTGCACTGCTTGGGTGGGCAGCTCCAGGACTCAGAACGGGGTAGATGGAGTTTCCTACTGGGCTAAAGGACCTTCCTGATGTCATCCGCCCATGTGACCAGTGGGGGAGGAGCCGGAGGATTGGAGAGCTGTGTTCCTGTATGGAAAAGAGCCAGGCTGTAGTGTGGTGAGGCCTAGCTGTGAGTGTATGACTCTGTGTGTATGTGTGCCCCTGTGTGTCTATCTAAGGCATTGTTTAGACTCCATACCACAGTCTAGCCAGTGCCTAATGGGTTACAGTTTAGACCACCTTCTGGTACATGTTGATAATTCCCTTTTAAACCCCAGTCCATGTGCCCTCAGTACTGGGAATCAGTGGGAGTCATATTAGAAGGTAACAAAAGGTTGGAGCATAACTAAAAGTGGAATTCCCTTTTAATGTCCCCTAAAGGGGGCCACACACATTAGATAGAAGATGGTTGACGATCTCACCATCACACACAGGTGTCTGTCTATATGTATGTGTCTGTCCCAGTCTGTGTGTGTATGTGTCTGTCCCTGTGTGTAGTTGACCATCCCAGTGTGTGTGTGTTCTCTGTGGTTTTACATAGGACTGCAGATAACTCTACCACATTATCAGCACTAGGGTTATCTGTGGTTTTACATAGGACTGCAGGTAACACTAACAATTTCTGTACTCAGATATCCATCATTGTGTTATATGTGCTGTTACATAGGACTGCAGGTGATATCTACTATATTATCTGTACTCAGAGTCATCACTGTGTAAGGGGGCCCACTGGGACTTTATCGCCCAAGGGCCCACAGGAACCTGGAGCTGACCCTGGTCATCAGTATCTGATCAGTGGGGGTCCGACACCCAGGATCCCCGCCGATCAGCTGTTTGAGAAGGCACAGGCGCTCCTGTGAGCATCACAGCCTTCTTGGAGATTTTCCTAGGCCATGTGTCGTCACGTTCACGTGTCAAATGGTGTAGGCACAGCTCAGCCCAACAGAAGTGAATGAGTGCGATACCGAGCACAGCCGCTGTATTATGTACGGCACTGTGCTTGGAAAGCTGTCAGAAGGCCAGAGGATAGGTCATTAGTTATAAAATCTCAAAAAACCCTCTAACCAAGGTGCACAACATATTGCCAGTCACAAACCATAGACCCTTCCATTCCCTTCCTAATGTATGGTACCTGGTATAAAGATGAAAGAGATTGTCTCACTACATGATAACTTTCTCTTTAGAAAATAGCATTTAATACAAGACACTCACTAATGTATTGTTATTACCTATATTGCTTCCTTTGCTGGCTATATTCATTTTTCATTATATTATACACTGCTCGTTTCCATGGTTACAGGCCACCCTGCAATCCATCAGCGGTGGTCGTGCTTGCACAGCATATGGAAAAGCACTAGCCTGCATGCGCTCCCAGGGTCCCGACCACCAGAGAGGCTGACACTTTTTCCTGTAGTGTGAAAGCACGGCCAGTGTGCAAGCACGTATCCATGGATACGAGCAATGGATAATGAGATGGAAAAATTTATATAGCCAGCAAAGGAAGCAATATGGGTAATAACAATACATTAGTAAGTGCCTTGTATTAACTTTATCTACATGATAAATGCCACTTACTGAAGTAACACAGTCCCTTTAAAGGGGACGGTTTACTGGACTGGAACAGGTGAAGTACTTTGCTTGTATAAATAGAAGAAGCAGCAAGTTTGTAAATGGCCAGGAGAGCAACCAGAAGAAAGAATGTCTGAGGTCAGTGCAACATAAGAAGATGGATGCGTCAGCAAAGAGAACCAACACAGTACAGGGGGAGAGTAAAGGCAGTCTAAGGGCACTTTCACACTTGCGTTATTCTTTTCCGGCATAGAGTTCTGTCAAAAGGGGCTCTATGCCGGAAAAGAACTGATCAGGCATACTCCCATGCAATCTGAATGAATAGAAATCCGTTCAGTTTGCATCAGTATGCCTTCCGTTCAGTCACTGTCAGGCGTCAGGAATTTTGGCAGGCGTTCATTCACTGTCAGGCGTTTTGGCCTGACATAATACCGCAGCATGCTGCGGTATTATGTCCGTCCAAAATGCCTGATCAGTCGCCGGAATGCCGGATCCAGCACCAATTCCCATTGACGTGCCGGATCCGGCATTGTGAAACAACTGAAGGACGGAAAACTGTGAAAAAGGCTGCAAGACGGATCCGTCCATCCGCACGACAAGCGCCCGGATCCGTCTACAAATGCTGTCAGTTGTCACACTGAACGGCGGATCCGGCAGGCAGCTCCGACAACGGAACTGCCTGCCGGATCACACGAACGCAAGTGTGAAAGTACCCTTAGCTGACACCCCCAAATATTCGTCACAGAATGTTGTTACAAACCCACACAGCTCTGCAACTGCATGTAAACAAAGGGGCCAGAGCAGTACAGCGTATGTGTGGAATTGTACTTTTGGATGACCTCACTTATCTGATGTATATATTCCTCACCATCAGGTTTGCAGAGTCATTTGGATGAGAATATACTGAGAATACATGTGGGACAATTTCTGCATGAAAACTGTAATTTATGAATGTTAAATTAGGGTCTATAAATGAAAGCTACATTAGCAAAATGACAAAAAACGCGAATACAATGAAAACAAATTAAATGTTCTGATGCATATTTACAGCTTGTTCATTAATAATATTACTTTGCATGAACGCTAATTTCTACAGTAAGATTGTGCAGTTGAACTGTAAAAACAGAGGGCGGATGTGATAGATGACACACTTCATACAATGAATGCTTGAAAGCTATTAAAGATGTTTTTATATCCCCTCCCAAGTGTTTCATAAGTAATTTGGAGAATTACCAGCAGCAATAATATACAATTCCATCAAAGGGGAATTCCTAAGTAAGAGGCAAAAAAAACATAAAAGATAATTATTACAACCTCCAGACAAGCGGGTGAGAAGGGTACGTATCCCGCCAATCCCACAGCGTTGTCAACTGGTTCCCATTCACACCCAGAGGACAGAGAATTTTTTTTTTCTCCATTTTTAGACACAGTTAGGTCCAGAAATATTTGGACAGTGACACAATCTTCGTGATTTGGGCTCTGCATGCCACCATGCTGAATTCAAAATGAAACAACTGAGGTGCGATTAAAGTGTAGACTTTTAGTTTTAATTCAAGGGGTTGAACAAAAATATTGTGTGAAACTTTTAGGAACTGCAACCCTTTTTCTGCAAAGCCTCCTCATTTCAGAGGCTTAAAAGTAATTGGACAAATTATCACCACCATCAATAAAGTGTTCACTTTTAATACTTTGTAGAGAATCCTTGGCAGACAATGACTGCTGGAAGTAGGGTTGTTTTGGGTATCAAATTTTCCATACTTTTGTCTGATATCGACATCGATACCGGGATTTGACATTTTTCGATACTAGGATGCGCTACTGCACAGCCTAGTATCACAGAGCATGGAGCGCGCCATCAGGGCACGCCATGTTCACTCAGAAACACAGAGGAGAAGGAGTCACTCCCCCCCCCCCCCATGCTGCCACCAATGAGTAAAGAGCAGTGGACGAGAAGAGGGCGCACTGCCCCACCAACGAGAGTTAACGTTTAATACAAATACAGGAGGCTGGGTGAAGAATCACATAGCAGTATTAAAGGGAACCTGTCACCAGGATTTAGTGTATAGAGCTGGGGACATGGGCTGCTAGATGGTCGCTAGCACATCCGCAGTACCCAGTCCCCTTAGCTCTATGTGCCTTCATTGCGTCAAAGTGATTTTTGTGATAGTAAATTACCCTGATATGAGTCCTGTGTCCGAGATGAGTCAAACTTCTGAGCGCAGCATCGCCCCACGTCCTCGGAATCTCCTCCTTACTGGCCGACGTCACATAGCTGGAGCGCCGAAATCTCGCGATGCGCGAGCTAGCGCATGCGCAGTGTCGGCATCATGTTCCTATCCTGTGCTGGCATCAGCACAGGGAACAACTACGCATGCGCTATCTCGCGCATCGCGAGATTTCGGCGCTCCAGCTATGTGACGTCGGCCAGTAAGGAGGAGATTCCGAGGACGCGGGCGTGCTGCGCTCAGGAAGTTTGACTCATCTCCAGACACAGGACTCATATCAGGGTAATTTACATATCACAAAAATCCTTTTTGACGCAATGAAGGCACATAGAGCTAAGGGGACTGGGTACTGCGGATGTGCTAGCGACCATCTAGCAGCCCATGTCCCCAGCTCTATACACTAAATCCTGGTGACAGGTTCCCTTTAAATCATTGGTGGCGCAGTGAGCACTCCCCCTTCCCAGTATTAAATCATTGGTGGCGCAGTGCACCCCTAACCCCCCCAGTATTAAAATCATTGGTGGCAGTGGCCACAGAATCGCCTCTCCCCTCCTCTTCACTCATTGGTGGCAGTGGAAGATTCTGATTGGAGCCCCAGCAGTGTAATTCTGGGGCTCTGATCAGTTACCATGGCAGCCAGGACACTACTGAAGCCCTGGCTGCCATGGTAATCTCTCTGCTGCTGTGTATACTATGCACAGGGCAGCAGGGAGAGTGTAAAGTCCTATTAACCCCAATAGAGCTCTATCAGTGTGAATAGGACAAGGGATCAAAAGATCCCAGATTCTAGCGCCTAAGCGGCGGAATAGTTAATAAAAAAAAAAAAAAAAAAAAATATCATAAAATATCAAGTATAAATCGCCCCTTTCCCAATTTTGCATATAAAATATATAAACAATAAACAAATTACATCGCCACGTCTGAAAAGTCCAAACTACTAAAATATTTAAAAAATCTCCTATGCAGTGAACGCCGTAACAGGGAGAAAAAAAAAACTGCATGATCCGGCATTTTTTTTTTTTTAGTCGCCTTGTCCCCCCCAAAAATAGGACAGGATTATTCGATTATGGGCCGGACGTTCCATAAAATGCATAACGCACAAGGCTTTTTTTTTTGTGTTTTTATTTTTTTCGCATGGTATCGAGTATCGCAATACTTTTTTTATGGTATTGAAACCGAATCAAAATTTTGGTATCGTATCAACCCTACCCGGAAGTCTGGAGCCCATGGACATCACCAAACACTGGTTTCCTCCTTTGTGATGCTTTGCCAGGCCTTTACTGCAGCCGCCTTCAGTTGTTGCTTGTTTGTGGGTCTTTCTGCCTTAAGTTATGTCTCAAGCAAGTGAAATGCATGCTCGATCGAGATATGGTGATTGACTAGGCCAGTGATGGTGAACCTTTTAGAGACCGAGTGCCCAAACTGCAACCCAAAACCCACTTATTTATCACAAAGTGCCAAGACAACAATTCAACCCGAATACTCCAGTCCAATATAGTATATCTTCCATGTACATTATCATGTAGCTATAATAACCTGCCTACATTCAATGTGCTGCCTATGCTGTTCATAGTACGCCCCGTGCTGACGAATGGCAAGGAAAGTCTAAGGCATATTGGTACAACATAGACCAGGGGTATGCAACCCCGGCACTCCCAGCATGCATACTTGTTCTGCTCTTCTAAGAACTCTCATAGAAATGAAAGGAGCATGCTGGGAATTGTAGTTCCACAACAGCTGGTGTGCCGAAGGTTGCTGATCCCTGCCATAGACTTTTTGCAGGGTGCGGGTGCCCACAGAGAGGGCTTTGAGTGCCGCCACTGGACTAGGCTATTGCAGAAGATTCCACTTTTTTTACTTAAAAAATACTGGGTTGCATTTTCAGTACGTTTTGGGTCATTGTCCGTCTGTACTGTGAAGCGCTGTCCAAACAACCCTGCTGCATTTGGCTGAATCTGAGAACAAAAGTATATCCCTGTACACTTTGGAATTGATCCGTCTGCTTCTCTCTTCAGTTACATCAGTGACCCAGTGCCATTGGAAGCCATGCATGCCCACACTGCCTCCACCATGTGGTGTGCCTTGTATCATGAGCCGTTCTAAGCCTTCTCCATACTTTCTTCTTCCTATCATTCTGGTACAGGTCGATCTTCGTTTCATCTGTTCAAAAAATGTTGTTCCAGAACTGGGCTGGCTTCTTTAGAGGTTTTTAAGCAAAATGTAATCTGGCCTTTCTATTTTTGACGATGATTAATGGTTTGCACTTTGTGGTGAACCCTCTGTATTTTCCCTCATGAAGTGTTCTCTTTAGGCCTCATGCACACGGCCGTGGAACATGGAGTGTATTACTGTAGTCCAGCGGCAGCATGACGTGCACGGCGTCATAGCAACCAATGACGCCGTGCGCTCCTGCTGTCAGCTGGATTCCAGGCCGGGATACCACGGTCCGCGCACGAGGCCTTATGGTAGACTTAGATACACTTACTTCCTGGAGAGTGTTCTTCACTTAGGTGGATGTTGGGAATGGGTTTTTCTTGACCATGGAAAGGATTCTGCGATTATCCACCACTATTGTCTTCCGTGGACAACCAGGCCTTTTTGAGCTCACCAGTGCGCTGTTTTTCTTTTAGCAGAATATACCAAACTGTTGATTTGGTCACTCCTAACATTTTCGCTTTCTCTTGGATGGATTTCTTATTTTATTTTTTTTAGCCTAATGATGGTCTGTTTCACTTCCATTGAGAGCTCCTTTCACCGCATGTTGTGGGTTCATAGTAACCACTTCTTAATGCAACACCTGGAATCAGCTCCAGACCTTTTACCTGCTTAATTGATTATGGATTAACGAGCAGCCCATTAAATAGCTTTTAGGATAATTGTCCAATTACCTTTGGTCCCTTGAAAAAGTGACAGTCACATATTTAAGAGCTGTAATTCCAAAACCCTTTCTTTAATTAGAATGTGAATACCCTCAAATTAAGGCTGAGAGTCTGCCTTTAAGCCCATATTGATTATATAACTATATCTTGAATATGTATCAGTAAACAGCTAAAATGCCAAAACTTTTGTCACTGTCCAAATATTTCTGGACTGTAACATGTTAATTTTTCTATTTATGTCACTGCATGAGGACTTTCTTCTTTGTGCAACGAGTTGCACCACTTTCGGATATATGTAGTTTTTTTGTTTGGTAATAGAAAATAATGGGGCCTCCATCGTAGATTCTGTCAAAACAGAGGAAAGAATGGAAACCCAACTGACTCCATTATAGTCAGTTAGGATCGGTTTAGCTCTGTTCAGGTCAGTTATGTGCCAAATCCAACGTTTCCATTAATTTCGTTGTTCTGCTCATATAATGGAGCAGAATGGAAAGCAATAGCAGGAGGGTAAATGCATGTGTCATCTTTTTTCATTAATCTTTTTTTGTTAAAGAATTTTTAATTTGGAAAAACTTTGTTGTTTTTATTTTTTTAAAATATTTTATTAGGATTTTTTTTTTCTGCAGTCACTGACACCTACAGCCCTCGCCATCATATGTACTTCACTTTGCGCAAACTTTCTGCCCACACTGCATATATCAGACCCATGGTGGAAAAGGCAAGGCGCGGCAGCTGGTGGGGTCTTCGGTGAAATTTCGACGCCAAAATTACGCTGTAAAACCTGCCATGTGAATGGGCCCTAAATGTGCTTTTACATGCGCCAACTGAGCAGGCAATGGTAGTCAGCAGAGGTAAGAGCTGCATTTACATGTGGCAATCACTGTATGGGGACAAGCAATGGCTAGTGCAATCGCTCATCCTCAAAAATTCACTTTTATCTGTAGCAGAGTACTCTTTTCACAGCACGATCTGCTGCACAGAAATAATGATTTAGGTGTCCGCATGAACAATGAATTCAGCAGATGAAAGAGCATTTACACGGGCGATTATTGGAAATTAGCTTTCATAGGAAAGTTTGTTCCCGATAAAAGGCCTCATAACAGTCCTGTGAAAATGCACAAATCCTCCTTTTCATCTTCCTAACTGCAGATCTGCAAATTCACAGGCTCCTCTTCTGCCATCTAATATTGCCACACTGCTTCCCAGACTATCTGATGCACACTGTTCATTTGGTAACCCAAGGAACTTCATGCTCTTGGATTGGCCAGCGCTGTTCACATGAGCAGTGCTAGCCAACCCAAAGACAGCAGAAAGTATCAAAACTACCAAATGAACAGTCTGAGAAGCAGTGTGGCCATCCTGGACGCCAGAAGACTAGCCTGGGAATTTGTGGATCTGCAGCTAAAAAGATGAAAAGGGGGGCATCATGTAAGTGTTCTGTTCATTTCCCAGTTAAAGTGTTTTTTAAATCTTGAACTGGAGAGTCATTTTAAAGGGGTTCTCCAGGAATTAAGAAAATTAAAATACTTAATTATTACTTTACTATAAATATATTCCCAAATACCTTTCATTTGTTAAAATGTCTAGGGAGCAATCATTAAGAGATATAAAATGGGCACCGTCCAATTAGTATACACAAAACCTGTCCTAATCACACAGGAGGAAAAGTTACTTCACAGCACTGAAGTACAAAGCCGCCTCATCCGCCTCTCTGCTCTACTTGTCAGGAATTATGATCCTAAACACAGCTGATAAGATCTTCAGCTGAATCTCTGTAGGAATGGAGTTCATGAGGAGACATGAAGTACAGAGAGGACAGGCTGTGGTAATGGAGACTGCATACATGTGCTGCTGCTCATCAGTCACATACCCACCCTTCTCTATTTTATGTCTCTTCATGAACTCCATTCCTACAGAGATTCAGCTGAAGATCAAGCAGAGCAGAGAGGAGGATGAGGCAGCTCTTTAGCTCAGTGTTGTGAGGTTACTTGTCCTGCTGTGTGATTAGGACAGGTTGTGTGTGTACTAATAGGACGGCAGCCATTTTATTTCCTGATAATTGCTCCTTAGACAAAACAAGCCAATATAACTAAATGAAAAGGCATTTGGGAATATATGTAAGTAACATTTAAGTATTTTCAGTCATTTTATTTTCTTAATTCCTGGACTATTGACATTTATATTTAACTTACATTATCAAGGCTTCCCATTCAAAGAAATTTTCCTCATTTATGGGGCCTAAAAGACAAAAAAAATTAAATGTGCCTTCTGATTATAACACAAAGGTATACAATGGCATTACTACTTAAATGACAAGTTGACAATGACAAACCTGAAAAAAATAAAAAAAGAATACTCGTCATAAAACCCCTTGACTTTCTCACAATATACTGTATTTTTAAGGTGATCATACAAATTACATAAATGTGGGCTAAAATGGCAAGGATAGGCCATTAATATATATGGCCGGACCCCCCTTTAAGTGCAATGAGGTGACTAAATTACTTTTCTGGTGAAAAAGACCCCCATATGTAGTATGCTCTCTGACTGGGGGAGTGATAATATACACAGCAATCAGCAATGTTACCCAGCGAGGACAAAAATCTGCAAAAAGGTCCTTTTGAGATGCAGGGGTTTAGACATATCTTGAAATCTCATCCACATTGCTGGTATTGTAAAAAGCTGCACATTTGCCATAAGCCCTGTGTGGATGTACACTAGGAAGGCTTTTATGAAGAGCTGAGATTGTGACGTTCTGTCATGGAAACGTACCTGCCACAATCCCTTCTGGTGGATTCAGTGTTAGTTCTGAAATAAAAATAGAAAAGAAAAATTAGATCAAAATGGGGAAAAAAAAACACTAATAAGAAATAAAATAAAGTACTTGGCTTGCTTTCTGTGATGGTTCCGCTAGTTTAATTGGCTGATAAATGTTACACTATTCAGTATATTTGGAATCAGTACCACTTGGAACCAAACCAGAGTTCGGGAACTGTTTTTTTACAGTACAAATTATTTATGAAGTTATTATCCTCAGTCTCGGGAGACTTCGCAAAGCAATAACTTTGGCTCATCGGAGCCAATACATTCTACTACTGTACAGAGCTCCTGCTCTGTACAGTACTGGAACAAAGTTTTATGCGAATCGACTACGGATGTTTTATCTGAAGTCGATTCGCTCATCCCTACTGCTGAGCATATGGGTAAATATGCATGAGAGGATGGACCAGAATGTCAAGCACAGGAGAAACATAAGGGGGCGCTAAAGGAGAGGAAAATGTAATGCACATAAAAAAAACTAACAGTATTTTTATTGCATGTAAATCTCAATACTATTTGTCCCAAAATGCCCTATTCCTGGGAAAACCCCTTTATGGTGCATGATAGTATAGCCGGGCAAGCCCCAAATCTCAGTTTTTAAATCCATCAGGCGTGTGAAAAAAATCAAGTGGTTAATGAACATGAATTGCGCCAACTGTACTTAATTGTCAAGTAGTCTCCATTTTTAAGTCTTTATGCTTAAAATGTCTTTGGCCAACATTACATCTATGAGTTAATGAAGAAATACAGGGGCACATTGATTAAGACCGGCTTTTTAGACTGCCGATCTTAATAAAGCTCCAGCTCTGGCGGTGGATCGCCGAAATTATGAAGAGGGGCCGGTCTTCCCATAACTTCGGCGCATCCAGCTCCAGTTATAAATGTAAGACAGGTTCCGAGCTGTCTTACATTTAGACCATTTTCTATGCCTAAAACTGGGGTAGAAATCGGTAAATGAGACGGGCCCACCGGTCTGTCCCCTTCCCTGCCCACAATTTTAGAGCTAGCGTGAGTAGGACGAACTCGCAGATAGCGGTGCACCTAACCGGTGTGCCGCCATCAGTGCAAAAAAAAATTATAATAATAATTTTGGAGTATTTCAGAATAGTAAATGACCCCCATAGTCTGTTCCCTTGGATTATGTTTTGTAACATTTATAAAAGAACTTAATAGGGAACTAGTCGAATATTAAAACATTCTGAAATATAGAAAGGGACTCTTGCAGTATTTTGAATCGTGTGTGTACTTTTCCATTATACCATTATGCTTCTGATTGGTTGCTTTAATAAATGTTTTTATTTGATTAGTTTGTAAGTGTGGGGGGGGGGGGGGTCTGGGGGTAGACGTAGACCCACCCAGGCTAAAGTTAATAAAAAAAAGTTGCACAGGCTACGCCTGGCAGAGAATCCATTACGTGGCAACCTTGTCTGAGTCTTTGATTCTTAGGCCAGCCGACTTCCCGTGGCACAAAGGAAGACCATTAACCAATTTGAATCCCACAGACAAGCGAGGTGTAGTCCTAGTTTGGCACTTGTCCTAAGTTGCAGCGACAAGGCGGTTCCGACAGCCAAATACTGTTGTTAGCTGCTGGATTCCACTGACAGTCTGCTGGATTTCTAAAACAGAGAAGTGAAAGTAGCTTCACACGCGTTCGCGAGATCCGACAGGCTGTTCCAGAGGGAATCGGCTAGATCTCACTAATGCTAGTGTGAGCCCGAGTTATTTCCCTATGGAGAAATAAACGACAGACGTCAAGTGCAACGGTAGGCTACGTTCACATCCACGTTTAGGAGATGCAGCTGATCTGTCTGATCTGGCGCAAACAGTGGCTGTCGGCCAGACAAAAAAATTATTGCATGCCATGCATTTATGCCGGTTCACTGCCAAACCTCATTGCAGTCAATGGGGATCTGGCGGTGAAGTAGAAGATCTGGTAACGTTCTGTGCCGGAACAGCCTAACGGAGATGTGAATGAGACCTTCGACATCCACAGGGAAGAACGTGCTCTGTGAGGAAAGAGCTTCCAGGCCAACTGTTCTCTGTCTCGTCCAGAAAATAGGATAAAACTGGCCCACAATTAACACAAACTCTAAAAGCCAATGTTCAAAAGAAGGATATGACACAACAGTTACATGCAACTAACAGGGTGACCCTACCGCTAGTCCGTGCGTAGATCTAGCCATTCCAGAACTCTTACAGAATCTGAGTGTATACAATAAATGTGAATTATTATGATTTATAATTGGTCATCATTTTCTATAGATATTTCCTATTAATACAGGCTCCAGTTTCTGAGTGCTCGGGCCATACAATGTCTACAGACGAGGAGCTGGGAGAGAATGCACATATTTCAAAGCCTTGCGCCTACTCTCTTAACCACATCCCATTGATAATTACTAGATAGAAGGGCCTTGTTTATATCCATTATTAGTGTGGGGCTTTTTGTGTTTGTGCGGCTTCTAACATCCAGTCCTTTAGCCAGCAGCTTTGAAGTTCAGCTTTCGTGACCAGGAGAGGGGCAGAGAGTGGATAAAGACGCAGGGTACGTCAGCTGTCTGTGGCCCAGCTGCAGGACATGAGTGCCAGACCTGTGACTCAGAGGGCACACCAGAACAAGGCTGGACGCTTACTAATGTGCTCAGTCCAGATGGGAAAGCTTTAGATATGGAGCAGCAGGCCGTAACAGACGGCCGACCTGAAATTAACACTTCTCTGAGTCAGCCTTTGAATTGAATCCTGTCCTATATGGCACAGTCAAAAAACATAACGTGGCCTCATTTAAAGGGTGTTTCAGTAATATTTTTAAGAATACTGGTCAGAAGGGGTTAAAACTTAAAAACGAATTATGACTCCATTCCAATGCTGCTCCAGTTCCCGCTGCTCTTTACCTCTTGGTTTTGGCCCAACGCGGAGGCAGGTAACCGCTACGGAATCAGCGGAGGCGAGCCATGATTTATATTTTACCATCTATCCTTTCGTTGGGGGCCCGGGGTTTCTGATACTGATGACCTATCTAGCAGATAGGTGTAGAAAAATAAAGGCTCACCGACGCCATAGCTGTGGTGGTGATAACGTAAAGGACAATCTTTAGGTATATGCACATGTACGAGCAGACTGGTGTATATGCCACATTGTGGGAATTCAGTGTTAGTTCCTACAAATAATAGAAATCCTCAAAACGCACTTACCAGAGAAACACAGATAGAGCAACGATAATCATCTGTAACTAGCACCTGTCACCAGATACATACCTTTAGGACATGTTTTTGCTGCACTGTGGCCATTCACATACCATACCGTCACATTATATCTGGGTACCTTTGTTTTCATAGTATGCTGAGCTAACCGCACAGTCCTTTAAATTTAAAAGAAACGTAAACCAGAAAAGCCCCCATTAAAAGCATTCATTTCTTCCGACCTCAGCGGTCACAGAGTCTATTTCTCTGCAGCCGATCCCAGCTGTGGCTACGACAATGCACAAGTGAGATGTGCAGAGTAGGAATGTGATTAAAAGAAAGGACTTCAATTACAGAAGTTCTGTAAAGCTGACACGTCCTAAGCTCCAAGGATTCAAACGTCTGCTTAAAGTCTGCTACTCAATCGACAGGAAGGTTCTTTGTGATCTTAAGCCCCAAAGTCCCACTCCTCTGTCCACCCCACCTTCCGGCAGTCACACTTTCACCCTAGACACAAGTAAAAGAGCAATGAAATATTTGGGGAAAAAATACTGATGGGGGAAAGAATCAAAGTTGCTAAGCCAGCAAAGTCACTAAGTTTGGTGTAAAAATGTGCAAATTTGTGCTCTTTAATGCCACATTTACGACAGGAGTGAAATGGAGCGGGGTCAGTGGCAGGGGACATAGATTTGAATATCAGGTGCACAAAGAGCCAGCCATGATCCTAATTTATAAATGAGGTGGATCTCAGCACCAAGAAGATCAAGACTGGCTTGTGAAATGTCAGCGTCCCACACAATTGGACATCCAATATACCGTCATCTGTATATCTGCTTGTGGGTGGGCGCAGAGGTCCTGATTGAGTCCTGGGATAGGAAACAGGCCCGGTTATGTAGGAAAACACTAGAATAGGGACGGATTGTTAAATAGGCAGAGTTACATGACTCTGGAAGAGCTGGGTGCCAATTCCTTGTGGGCACTATGGGTGCCGATCCCCGTGGGCACTATAATGCCTACCACATGGTCACTCAATAGATATAACTAAGAAAATTACAACTTACTCAGAAAAGGTGCACCTTTAATCACCACCTGATAAGTCACTGAGACATGGCTGAAGATGTTGCATCTTCTGATATTGCTCAGTCATATGCCAGAAGATGCTTTAAAGATTTTATTCCTGAGGACCTACCCTCAAGTTAGGCCATCAATATCTGACAATTGGGATCCAACATCCTACTCGCCCACCAGAGAAGCTTCGGGGGCCCGAACTACACCATTGGTTACAGCAGCGCTACAGTTACAAGTTTCCACGCACTGCGCTGTGGGTGATCCAGTGCCCAAGCTACTCTGAAACAAATGGCGCAGAGTGTGGGGCCCCTGCCGATCAGATACTGAAGGATAAGGCATCAATATTAAAATCCTGGAATACCCCTAAAGGACTAATGTTTGCTGTCTACCAGACATAATAGCAAGTCAGTCGGCCCTCAGCCAAGTACTGTACTCCCCACCTCTGGAAGACACATTGGAAATACGTGGAGCCGTATCACACATGCTCGACCAGCCGTTCCATTCATTTTGGTGTACAGGGTCCCCACAGGACAGGGAATAACCATCAGACTGATGGGGGCAGAGATCCTAATAATGCCTGTACAAGCGTCATAGATGCCTGTTCAGTCTGAAGTGTATTAATTAGTTTTCCGGTATTGAGATACGTCATAGGGGCTCAACAACGGGGAAAAAACGCTTCCGTTTTCTCCCCATTAATTGTCAATGAGGACAAAACTAAACAGAACGCTCCAAAATGCATTCCATTCCATTTAGTTGCGTTCCCATATAGGACAGCAAACCGCAACATGTTGTAGTTTGCTTTGCGTCCTGGGATGCAGAGCAAGACAGATCCGTCATGACCCACAATGCCAATCAATGGGGACGTTTTCTCTGACACAATCGAAAATGGATCCGTCCCCCATTGGCTTTCAATGGAGGAGTTCATAAAGGATGCGTCTTGGCTATGTTAATGATAATACATCCGGATCCGTTCATAAGTAATCCAGTAAAAACGCTAGTGTGAAAGTAGCCTTACTGCAACTTTCATACTCCTTGGCTAGAAATAGAGGAGTATTTTTACTCTTCTGGAAAAAATGGAGAGTGCCCTCTGGGTGGGGGCCCGACCACTGGGACCCTCACTGATCTAATGCCTCATTCACATGTCCGTGCTCAAATCCATGAGAAGGTGGTCAGTGATGCATCCGTGAAGCTGTCCGTTAGGGCCGTAGGTGGTGCGTTCCGTGCATTGGACACGGCAACCTCCGTACGCTCACCGGGATGAATCCAGACCCATTCAACTTGAATAGGTCTGCATTCGTCCGTTCTGCAAAGAGATAGGACATGTTCTATCTTTTTGCGGTACGGAAGTACGGAACGGAACCCCAAAGATGCACTCTGTAGTGCTTCCATTCCGGATTTGCGGACCCATTGAAGTGAATGCGGAATGACAACGGAATGGTGCTAGTGTATTGTGGATCCGCAAATGCGGTCCGCAATACGGGAACGGGACACCAACGCTCGTGTGAAACAGGCCTTAAGGATCCATGTTGCTGTCCGTGTGCCATCTGTGTTTCACTGACACTGAACAGCTCAAAAATAATTTTCAAAGCATCTCTACCTAATGATCTGTGAAACACGGATGAACACGCATGGCATCATGGCTTTCATGGACCCTTAGACTATAATGGGTGTGACGGATCCGTGAACACGGACAAAACAGAGTATGCATCCATGCTAAAACCACAGACCGTGCTAAAACACTGATGTGTGAATACACACATTGAAACGTATGGAGACGTGTGCTGTCCGTGGAACACTGACGTGCGAATGAGGCTTAATAGTAAAAGTATCTTCTGTGGATGGAGGACGGCTTCTCGCGAAAATACCCCTTTAGTGAGCACAAATAAGGCGCAAATTGGGGTCATCCATTTTGTCCAATTTGTTGGTAGTAATCCTGATCGATTTAGATAGGCGACATCACGAACTAGGTAAAATGCACTAATATATAAGAGTTGTTCCATTACAAGGAACACTTACAGAAGAAGAGAAAAGAGGCACGTTCACACAGGTCAAGATAAATGTGGCCATGAAGACAACAGGGAGACATTAATGGGATGATAGATCTGAATGCACATCTGTGTCACCGGCATTTATTAAGATGTGGTATAAGGAGTGGGCAGTGGAGGATTCGCGCCCGTACAGATGTACAAGACGTATATATATCCTTCAGTACAGCTCGAGCTCTTGTTTACAGGCAGAGGAGAACAGAGGCGTGAGCTCCGGTGTTCCAGAACATGTTGTGGAGGGTAATGGAAGTCCGATGACTCACGAAATACATCACTCAGTAATAATCAATACAACGCCGCCTATTCGCCACTTGCTTCTGCTTTGAGGTCAACATTAAACTTATGACCCGGGAGATTCTGGACGAGACACTGCCTCAGAGCACATTACGTATGATCAGGGGGAGATTCGTCTAGGACCGAAGAACATAGTTAACAATGCAAGAGTAAAGTATTCATAGGACTAGGGCTGCAGCTATCGACTATTTTTGTAATCGAGTATTCTATCAATTAATCCAAAGATTAATCAAGTACTAACAAAAAACTAATAAAAAAAACATTTTTCTTTATAAAAACTCATCAGCCAACCCCCCCCCCGTGCCATCAGCTGCCCCCTCAGCGCCAACAGCTTGCCCTCCTAGCCATGTCCCCAGCGCCAGTGAAATAAAATACTTACCTATCCTGTAGGGGCGCCGCTCCACAGCTCATCCTCTTCTTCTCCGTGAGCTGTATACAGCGTCAGGTCATAGTGCACGTAGGCGCGCACTATGTCCCGACGTTATATCAGGAGGAAAGCGCGGCCCGGCAGGTGACCACGGAGTAGTGAGTAATAGCAAGCGCTTCACTCCCGCTCCGTGGTCACATGACGCAAATGAATCCTCGATGCAAATGATTTTTTGTGTCAAATTACTCGATCAAGGTTAGAGAAGAACAAAAAATAGGCACAACTTGAGATTGGAACTGTGTTGTGGCTCCCTCTTCAGGCGATCATATATACTGCATGCCAAAGTCATGAAGATGCAGCACTACTTCTGAAAGAAAGCAGTCATGTTTTTCTAATCCTGGACAACCCCATTAATAGGCTATGGACCCCTTTTGGGGGCATTTTTTTAATACTGCATGCTACTTACTGTATTTTCCGCTTTATAAGATGCACATTTCTCCCCCAAAAGTTGGTACTCACCTCTCTCTGCTTGATCTTCTCCGAGCGCCGCACTGTCCTGACTGCGCACAGTATTAGGACATAGTGTGCACTCTATGACCTGACGCTGTACGTGGGGGCCCAGAGAAGATCAGGGAGTGCGACTGCAGCAGAGACCACTCGACCTGATGAGTGGCGGCGGAGCAGGAGAGGTAAGTAAATTTATTTACTTCTCTGATGGGCAATTGATCTGAGGTCTGACATGGGGGTCTGATCTGAGGGTTTAGTTTGGAGGTCTGATGAAAAATATTTTTTTCTTATTTTCCTCTCAAACCTGAGGTTAAAATTAATTTCTACAATTCGTTGAAAAATTGTGAACAGTTTTTCCTCTTACTTTCAGTTTCACTGAAGGGAGCAGCAAGACTATCGGACTCTGTTCCTGAGGAGGTGGTGATGGTGAATTCACTAAGAGAGTTCAAGAGGGGCCTGGATGTATTTCTGGAGTGTAATAATATTACAGGCTATAGCTACTAGAGAGGGGTCGTAGATCCAGGGAATTATTCTGATTGCCTGATTGGAGTCGGGAGGGAATTTTTTTCCCCTAAAGTGAGGAAAATTAGCTTTTACCTCACAGTTTTTTTTGTGCCTTCCTCTGGATCAGCTTGCAGAATAACAGGCCGAACTGGATGGACAGATATCTTTTTTAAGCCTAACGCTGGGTTCACACTTGAACGTGTTTGATACGCGCGTTTTACGTGCGTATTACAGTAAGGGTCCTCAGGCTGGGCCACCGCCTTTTTACAGCAGCCCAGTCTAAGCAAATGAAGGGTCTCCTGGGCAGCAGAAAGCTGGGGCTTGGTTCTCGTATGTGAGACCTCGGGCCGTTTAACCCTTTAAATGCCGTAGGCAAAAGCGTTCGGGGCACGTAAGCAGTTACAAAGGGAACACACTGGCTCTTTTTTCCACTGGCACCCTGCGAATGAGATTCCGGGGTGCTGATGCCAGTGTTTTCCAGCAGGCTGCGCCTCTCTGGCGAACCCTGCTGGTGAATTTCAGTATATTGGAGCAAATGGTTCATTAATGGGAATAAGGCCTCTTTCACACTTGCGTTCTGAGGATCCGGCGGGCACTTCCGTCCCGCCGGATCCGTCAGAACGCAAGTCGCCTGAAAGCATTAGAAGACTGATCAGTCTTCGAAATGCTTTCAGGTTACTATGGCAGCCAGGACGCTATTAAAGTCCTGGTTGCCATAGTAGTAGTGGGCAGCGGTATACTTACAGTCCGTGTGGCTCCCGGGGCGCTCCAGAATGACGTCAGAGCGCCCCATGCGCATGGATCACGTGATCCATGCGTGTGGGGCGCCCTGATGTCACTCTGGAGCGCCCCGGGAGCTGCACGGATGGTAAGTATACTGCTCCCCCGCTCCGCACTACATTTTACCATGGCAACCAGGACTTTAGCATCCTGGCTGCCATGGTAACCATTGAAAAAACGCTAAATGTCGGATCCGGCGATGCGGCGAAACGACGTTTAGCTTAAGGCCGGATCCGGATTAATGCACTTCAATGGGCATTAATTCCGGATCCAGCGTTACGGCATGTCTTCCGGATTTTTGGACGGAGACAAATCCACAGCATGCTGCGCTTTTGTCAACGTCCAAAAAACGTTCACATACTGAACGGAAGACATCCTGATGCATCCTGAACGGATTGCTCTCCATTCAGAATGCATTGGGATAATCCTGATCAGTATCTTTCCGTCCTAGAGACCCGAGGACGGAACTCTAGGACGGAAAGCAAAAACGCTGATGTGAAAGGGGCCTAATGCAATGAATTTTAGAAGTGATCAAAAGATCACATATTACAATCCCTTTGTGGAAAAATGTAATGGTTAAAAAAAAGTTGAAAAAGATTCCACGAAAAAAACGCTTTTCAATAAAAAAAAAATCTCCACATATTTGGTATCGACGTGGGTATAACGATCTGCACTACACAACAGAATTCCTGCCTTTTGCTTATTCGCCACCAAAAAAATTCATAAAAGCAATCAAAAAGGGTTATGTACCCCAAAATAATTCCAATGAAAACTACAAGCCATCCCGAGGGTTGTCAAACTGGGCACCAATCATCTAAGGGGCCCCCTGCTTCAATCTGACAGATCGCAGATTGTTTAACAGTCCAATCTACATATCTCTGAATAGCAGGAGGGCTTGTACTAATAAAGAACTCATTCTGCCATCAAATTCTGTTTGAAGTCTTCTTCTCTCACACAAGATGGTCCTTTTAAGATTGTCCCTCCGAGTAGTCCATCGGGACATAAGAATGCGCGTGACGCTAGAGGTTACATTCTCAGTGGGGTGCTGTCGCCATCTAGTGGTAAAAAGCTGCAGATTCCAGGAGTTTATACTTTAATTATAATCCACTAACTTCAATGTCTGCATAGTCTCTGCCTTACAGACCAATTGTTTTGTTGAGCAAATGTTTTGATCACACCTTATGGGTTTGGACGGGCACTCCCCAAAGGTGACACAACATGCCCAAAATACAGATTCCTAGTGGCTGGCATGCTCAGCAGAGGAAAGGTTCCAACATGGCTGATCTTTCCGAGTATAAGAAGATTACAAAGCTTAATTGAATTCCAGTTCTGCAAAATGATAGAACATGTCCTATACACTGACGCAAAATGCAGACCACGGACCCATGGGTCCGCAAAAAAAGTGAATGCAACTCGTGCTTTATCCGTATTTTGCAGACCACCAAATACATATAGTTGTGGGCGTGAGACCTTATTCTGATAAACCCCATTCACATCACGCTTCTGTGATCCTGTGCAAGAAATCCGGAAACATTTTTTGAGGGATCGGAACGTTCCAACGAGCCGTCCTATTGAAATGAATGGGACAGCTTGGTTGTAATTCCACCTGCTCACCGCTGCAGATGCGACGGCCAGCAAGTAAACAATGAAGAGGAGGCAGCGCTGGCACCGCACGTGCCTTCTCTTCAAACAGCTGTCGGACCCCCGCCAATCTGATATTGATGACCTATCCTGAGGATAGGTCATCAATAAATATAACTTGGACAACCCCTTTAAGGGCTCTCTGGAAGAGAATTATTACAAATGTTGGGCATTTTCAATTTTCCCCTCAGGCAGTAGACAGGCTAGGTGCACCCCTGCTGATCAGCTATTTGAAAATACTGACGCACTCCGGTGAGCGCTGCCACCTCCTCACAGCAAACCAGACACAGCGCCGCACACTGCATAGTGGCTGTGCTTGGTATTGCAGCCCAATCCCCCTGACTTGAATGTGACAGAGAAAGGAGAATATCCCTTTAACCCGTTAGTGACCACCCATACGTGTTTTTTTTATGGCGGCCCAGTCTAAGCGGTGCCCGAATCCCGGGTGCAGAGGGGACGTGGCTGTCACATGAGAGCCGTGGCCCCGCTCTACCTGCCCGGACCGGCAGTAATGCCGATCCGGGCTGTTTAATACTTTACATACTGCGGGCAATGGCGCAGCCTGCTTGTCAATATCAGTACACTGACATTAAAATGCAATGCAAAATAGGGATAGTGCATTGCATTTTAAAATCAATCAAAAAGCTGTCTGTTATAGTTCAGTTGTGGGACTAACTGGTAAAAAAAGGAAAAAAAATAAATAAAAAAACTCATTTATTCAATTTAAAAAAATTACTTTTTTTTCCATTAAAAATACGCTTTTCTTACCCATATGTTTGGTATTGCCACGTAACGACCCGGACTACATAAATATCATGTAAATTATCCCCTACGGTGAACATCGTAAAAAAAAAAAATGTTTTAAAAAGAAAGAATTGCCAATTTATTCTTAGGGTACTTTCACACTTGCGTTAGTGTGATCCAGCAGGCAGTTCCGTCGTCGGAGCTGCCTGCCGGATCCGCCGATCAGTGTGACAACTGACAGCATTTGTAGACGGATCCGGGTGCGGATCTGTCTACAAATGCATTGCAAGAACGGATCCGTCCCTCCGTTTGTCATGTGGATGGACGGATCCGTCCTGCAGTCTTCTTCACAGTATTCCCAATCTGCGCATGCGCAGACCGGAAGGACGAATCCGTCCTTCCTTTTTTTCGCAATGCCGATCCGGCACTAATACAAGCGCTTGTCGTCAGGGCTGTGGAGTCGGAGTCGAGGAGTCGGAGGCAATTTTGGGTACCTGGAGTCGGAGTCGGCAAAAAATGGACCGACTCCGACTCCTACTAGATTTAAATTGGAATAAAAAAAATTGGAATAAAAAAAAAAAGCAATTTTAAATGTCCCAATTCAGATAAAGTTATAATTACTTCTCTACTGTAAGAATAAAGGCCAATGCATGCAGTGCGTCACGTTACCGCTAAACAAAGACGTTAAGTGACCGTGAAGAAGCACGCTTTTCATATGCTTTACTATGCAGTTAAAGGGACACTGACAGGCTGATTTACGTAAAGATATATCTGCTGGTATTCATCAGAGGATTAGGAATACAACTAGACGACTGTTACCCCCAGTTGAGGTTTACTTGTGTTTAAAAACGTTTTAATCAATATGCAAATTCTCTACCTTTGTGCCCAAGGGGCAGGCGCACATGTAGAGTACTGGCAGCACTAGACAGGACTAGGTAGCGAGGAGGAAGAGAGAAAGCTGGCACAGCCTCAGCATAGCCAGACGAGGCTGCTGCCAGCACTCTACACGTGCACCTGCGCAGGAATTCAGCGTTCGGCTAGCCTGAAAAAAAGGCCAGTGCAGTGAATAATAACGAGGGAACAGCGCTGGGAAGCTGTACTTCGGGCGCGGCTGGGCACAAAGCCGCAGGAGACGCTGCCCCATTGGGCACAAAGATAGTGAATTTGCATACAGATTAAAATGTTTTTTAAACACAAGTACAGCTTAACTGGGGGTAACATTAGTATCGTTTTATTCCTAATTCTCTGATGAATACCAGTATATATATATATCTTTAGCTGGAAAATCAGCCTGTCAGTGTCCCTTTAAGGAGCGGCAATACTTACACTTTCCATTGTCTTGTGGTCTGCTGTTACAGGGAGCCCATGGTTATCCTCGCCTCTCACTGATAACTGATTAAGGACTGGAGACACTTGTATAAGTGAAGGGAATGGATAGTCAATAGTTCAAGACTGAAGCTGTAAACCATTTGAAAAACTGCTATCATTCAGCTAAGGCTATAAAACATGTAAACTCAGATTGTTAGCTTAAATTTTAAACACGACTATGGGATTCTACTAGGAAAATCATGTTTTAAAATAAATGCCCCTTCCCCTGCCCCTTCCTGGATCCTCCCACTGCTCTATCTTCAGCAGAAGATCAGCACACAAAGGAGATGGCAGCAGCTTCTGCTCAACTACCTCTCTGTGCTAGAGGAGATTAGAAGAACTTGGTGGAACAGCTTCGTATTTGCATATTAAATACAGAGGAGTCGGAGTCGAGGAGTCGGAGTCGGAAGTTTCAAAATCTGAGGAGTCGGAGTCGGACAATTTATCTACCGACTCCACAGCCCTGCTTGTCGTGCGCATGGACGGATCCGTCTTGCAGCCTTTTTCACAGTTTTCCGTCCTTCAGTTGTTTCACAATGCCGGATCCGGCACTAATGCAAGTCAATGTAAATTAATGCCGGATCCGGCATTCCGGCGACTGATCAGGCATTTTGGACGGAAATAATACCGCAGCCGAAAACGCCTGACAGTGACTGAACGTAAGGCATACTGATGCAAACTAAACGGATTTCTATCCATTCAGATTGCATGGGGACATGCCTGATCAGTTCTTTTCCCTTTTGACGGAACTATATGCCGGAAAAGAATAACGCTAGTGTAAAAGTACCCATAGTTGCCATCGAAAAACGTAATAACAAGCGATCAAAAAGCGCGCCATTTACTCCAAAATGACACTAATGAAAAAAGCAAGTTACCCCTCAAAAATGTAAGCCCTTACAGAACTACATAAAAAAAAAGAAAAAAAGTTATGGGTCTTGGGAGGCGGCAATGCAAAAACATAAAAAAAAGGGGTATAAACATAAAGAAAAAAAATAATATGTATTTGGTATCACTGTAATCGTACTGACCCAGAGAATAAAGATATTATGTTATCTATACCGAAAAATGATCGCCGTAAAATTTATAACATAAAAACGCAGTGGCAGTATTGCTGTTTTTCCCATCTCCCTCCCAGAAAGTTAATAAAAATGAATCAGAAAGTTGTGTGTAGCCCAAAATAGCGCCATTAAAACCTACAATCTGTCCCGCAAAAAACAAGCCCTCATTAAGCTATATAGACAAAAAAAAATAAAAATAGTTATAGCTCTTGAAACGCGACGCTGAAAAAAAAAGAATAAAAACGCTTGGTCAGTAAAGGCCCAAAACAGGCTGGTCACTAAGGGGTTAATAGTGCCTGACAAGAAGCCAATAATAACCAGAAATACACAATATAGGGAGAGACTGGAATTAGTACACAGGTCAGCACTCCCAGTAAGGAGATGTACTGTCACTGATAACAGAGGATACGCCACGTGAGTACAAATACCTCCGTCCATGTATCATAGCTCTGGCTACCACCTAGTCTTCCTACACAACTCACGTTTATATTCGGCCATAAGCCGTTTAAGTGCCGTCCCCGCCATCACCGGAACCAGGTCGCCTCCGTTGTTTGATCACGGAAATTCACGAATCCGCTTCCGGGACACGTCAAAGAGCCATAGTCCCTCCGCGCATGCGCTGTGTACGCACATCATCTGCGCAGGCGCGGGGTGAAAGCAGTGAATCCCTGCGCGTGCGGTAAAGTGAAGCGCCGCAGGATTTAGGATTTGACCGCGTTCTGACCGCGAGAACCGGAGGAACGTGTCTCTCTTTAGTGAATGTCTGTGGGTCTGTTGAGAGAACGTCTGCTTAGCGCTAAATAGGAAGAAATGGTGCATAAAAGTACATGGAAATCACTCAGGTGTCCTCTGGGAGGCTGTTACAAGTGTTTTTTTTCATTAGACCCTTTAAAGGGGTTGTACAAGTTATGAAAACGTAAAACGCAAGAGAAAATATTAAAATAATAAAAGAGTTGATGAATTATATTGATTGTGTGTACCGCCTCCATTCCTGCTCCGATTCCCCTGATCCCGCTTTTTACGTGGCTGTAGTGGTGACTCATGATGTCCCAGATGTGCTCTATGGGAGACCAAGTCCAAGGACCCAGCAGGCCATGGTACCACGTTCAGGCCGCACACGCCGCTCACAGTAGCTTACGGCCTGGTGTTGTCCGGTCAGTGCACATCTTGCTGTCATCCCAGTTCTTTGTTTTCCAAACCTCCGGGACAGTGCTGACATCTTGGCCCAGGTGTGTAGCGATCTGAAGTCCTAAAACCAAGGTCTCGCAGGTCCCGCTCCCTCTCTGTTTCCAACAACTGGAAAATTGATGAAAAGGAGGCATTGTACAATCCTCTCACACAAGTTGATCTGATTTTTGAGGTTTCATGTGACTAAGGCCCCTTTCACACTAGCGTTTTTGCTTTCCGTCCTAGAGTTCCGTCCTCGGGGCTCTAGGACGGAAAGATACTGATCAGGATCATCCCCATGCATTCTGAATGGAGAGCAATCCGTTCAGGATGCATCAGGATGTCTTCCGTTCAGTATGTGAACGTTTTTTGGACGTTGACAAAAGCGCAGCATGCTGTGGATTTGTCTCCGTCCAAAAATCCGGAAGACATGCCGTAACGCCGGATCCGGAATTAATGCCCATTGAAGAGCATTAATCCGGAACCGGCCTTAAGCTAAACGTCGTTTCAGCGCATCGCCGGATTCGACGTTTAGCTTTTTCTCAATTGTTACCATGGCAGCCAGGACGCTAAAGTCCTGGTTGCCATGGTAAAATGTAGTGGGGAGCGGGGGAGCAGTATACTTACCATCTGTATACTTACCATCCGTGCGCTCCAGAGTGACGTCAGGGCGCCCCAGACGCATGGATCACGTGATCGCATGGATCACGTGATCCATGGGCATGGGGCACTCTGACGTCATTCTGGAGCGCCCCGGGAGCCGCACGGACTGTAAGTATACCGCTCCCCGCTCCTATTATGGCAACCAGGACTTTAATAGTGTCCTGGCTGCCATAGTAACCTGAAAGCATTTCGAAGACTGATCAGGATCCTGATCAGTCTTCTAATGCTTCAGGCGACTTGCGTTCTGACGGATCTGGTGGGACGGAAGTGCCTGCCGGATCCTCAGAACGCAAGTGTGAAAGAGGCCTAAAAAACTTTGGTTGCCCCCCCCCCCCATATGCAGCAGATTGGAGCTAGGTGCTTGAATATTTGATCATCATGGTGACACCTGCTACTTCCTCAATTTGCATAAACGTACAGTTTGTTTCAATTTCAATGTTGAGCAGTGTATTTTCAGACGACCTCTTTAACCCTTTCTACCACAGGCCAGTTTTCACCTTCCTGTCCAGGCTATTTTTTGTAAATCTGACCAGTGTCACTTTATGTGGTGATAACTTTAAAACACTTTTACTTATCCAGGCCATTCTGAGATTGTTTTCTCGTCACATATTGTACTTCATGACACTGGTCAAAATGAGTCAAAAAAGATCATTTTTGTTTATAAAAGAAATACCAAATTTATCAAAATTTAATTAGCAAATTTCAAAATTTCTATTTCTCTACTTTTATAATGGATAGTAACACCTCCAAAAATAGTCATTACTTTACATTGCCCATATGTCTACTTCATGTTTGGATCACTTTGTAAATGACATTTTATTTTTTTGGGACGTTAGAAGTTTAGAAGCAAATTTTAAATTTTGTAAGAATATTTCCAAAACCCTACATTTTTTAAGGACCAGTGTAGTTATGAAGTCACTTTCTGGGGCTTACATATTAGAAATCACCCATAAATCGCCAGATTTTAGAAACGACACCCCTCAAGCTGTTCAAAACTGATTTTACAAACTTTGTTAACCCTTTAGGTGCCCCACGAGAATTAAAGGAAAATGGAAATTAAATTTCAAAATTTACAATATGGCGTTAGGAGAGCGGATTTAGCTGAAATGGTAATTGGGAGCCATGTCGTATGTGAAGACACCCTGACGTGGCCCTACAGTAGAAACCCCAAAAAAGTGACCCCATTCCGGAAACTACACCCCTCAAGGAATATTTCAAAGTGTGTAGTGAGCGCCTTGACCCATCGGGCGTTTCACAGAATTAGGAAACTCTTGGCTGGGAAAATTAAAAATTAAAAATTTTTCCAGAAAAAGTTGCTTTACACCCATATTTTTCACTTTCACAAGGGGTAACAGGACAAAATGCACCCCACATTTTGTTCCCCATTTCCCCCAAATACGCCAACACCCCATATGTGCTTAAAAAATGATGTATGGGCGCACGACAGGGCTCTAGAGTCAAACAACTAAATATGGATTTGCTGACCTGAATTGGCAGACATGGATTTTAGGTGCCATGTCGCACTAATAAAATTCCTGAGGTCTCCAGAAATGAAAAAACCCAAGTGACCCCATTTCGGAAAAAGCACATTTTAAGTGGTGGAAAGGGTACTTTTCAGGAAACAGGTGTCTTACAGAAGGCAGAAATAGTAGAGAAAGGATTTCAAAGCATAGATTTGTGGGGGGGAAAAAATTACTAGCATACCCCAATTTTTTTTTCACAAATGTGGTTTAAAGGAGAAAATGCACCCCAGGTTGTGTTCCCCATTTTCTCCCCATTCAGGAAACACCCCATGTGTGCTTGTAGCCTGCTGTATGGGCGCATAGCAGGCAAAAGGCAAAATATGAATTTTGCTGACAGGCCTGAATTGGCAGACATGGATTTTAGGTGCCATGTCGCATTAATAAAATTCTTGAGGTCCCCAGAAATGAAAAACCCCAAAAAGTGAGCCCATTGTGAAAAGAGCACCCCCGTACAAACATTTTAAGTGGTGGAAAGGGTACTTTTCAGCAAACAGGTGTCTCACAGATGGCAGAAATAGTAGAGACAGGGTTTCAAAGCACACATTTGTAAAAATGAAAAATTACTAGCAGACCCCAATTTTTCACTTTCACAAGGGGTTAAAGGAGAAAATGCACCTTAGTATATGTTCCCCATTTTCTCCCTTTATTGCAAACACCCCATATGTGCTTGTAGCCTGCCGTATGGGCGCACAGCCAGGGCTCTAGAGGCAAACTGCAAAAAACATTTTTTGCAAGCCTGAATAAAGAGACATGGACTTTAGCTGCCATGTTCCATTAACCTCTTAAGGACACAGGACGTACCCGTACGTCCTGTGTCCTGTCTCTAAAGATGGCGCCCGCTCCTGCTCCATGCGGGCGCCTTAGCCGCGGGTGTCCGCATGGTTCCTGTAGCAGACACCCGCGGCTAATGTCCGCAACCGGCAGCAATGATTGTAAGTTATAGTCCCCTATGGGAACTATATAAAAGTGTAAAAAAAAAAAAGTTTAAAAAATAAATAAAAAAACATAAAAGTTCAGTGAAAAAAGTTGCTAAAATAAAAATATTTTTTTTTAAAAAAATTTAAAAAATACACATCATGGGTGTCGCAATGTGCAAAAACGCCATACTATAAAAATATAAAAAAATATTTCCCATACGTCAAACAGCAAAACGGAAAAAAGCGTCCAAATGGCGGATTCGCCATTTTTGGTCGCTTCATTTTCCACAAAAAATTACATAAAAGGTGATCAAAAAGTCATACACACCACAAAATGGTATCAATAAAAAGATAAGATTATGATGCAAAAAATGAGCCCCCATACAGCTCTGTACATATAATTACAAAAAAGTTATAGGGGTCAAAACATGGTGACAAAAAAGTAAAACTGAATTTTTTGAATCTTTTGAATTTTTTTTTCACTATCAAAACGCAAGAAAACCTATACATAGGGTATCGCTGGATTCGTACTGACCTGTAGAGTAAAAATAACCGGTCAGTTTTATCGCACATCGAACGTCGGAATTTAAAAACCCGCAAAACTGTGGTGAAATTGCTTATTTTGTGCAATTTCACCCCATTTGGAATTTTTTTCCCCGCTTCCCACTACATCATATGCAATATTTAATGGTGGCGTTGGAAAGTACAACTTGTCCCGCAAAAAACAAGCCCTCATATGGCTATGTGAACTGAAAAATAAAAAAGTTATGGCTCTGGGAAGGCAGGGAGCGCAAATTGAAAACTCAAAAAATAAAAAAACCTCCGGTCCTTAAAAGGTTAAATACATTTCCTGAGGTCCCCCAGAAATGAAAAACCCCAAGAAGTGACCCCTTTACGGATAGAGCACCCCTGTACGAACATTTTAAGGGGTGGAAAGGGCACGGTTGTCCCACAGAAAAAAATGTGTAGTGGTTGTTGTAAATTAGAGATATAAAGTGGAAATACTGGGAGCATAAAGGATGAAATAAAATTAATACTCCATGGATGTGTGGTATATTTTAAAACCCTCCTTCATGCACAGACTAGGTTTTTCAGGGCAGGTTTCACAGTGGTGTCCTTCCTAATACCGTCCTTTCTTGCCGTCTGGGGGACTTTAGCTGGGAAATGTTGTCCTGGTACAACACGGCCACTGTGACTTACAGAAGTACTGGGGCCCTCTTCTGCTTGGTTTGGAAGAATTAGGGCCCTAATCACTACTTCTTAAAAGTAAAGAAATGTTCCTGTGTGTCCGCTAGACTTATATAGCACGTACGCATTGTACATCGCCGTCTGTACAATGTGTACGGCCAGCTTTTTGTACCCAACCTTTGTTTTTCGTGTGGCACTGTAGGGCTTCAGAACTTGATTTGAAAGATCAACCCCTCCCATGTGCCTGTTGTAGTCCAGAATGCAGTCTGGTTTGGGGACAGCGGTAGTGGTACCATGTACAGCAGCAGGGGAGCTGGTGTTAGTGTGAATGGTGGTCAGTACAAGGATGTCTCTCTTCTCCTTGTACTTAACCACCAGCATGTTCTCATTGCGGAGAGCCCTACTTTCACCCTTTCTAAGTGGTTGCCCTACTAGGGATCTAGGGAGGCCCCTCTGATTTTTGCGTACTGTGCCACAAGCCACAGTACCTCTGGAAGTTAGGGACATGAATAGGGATATGCTGGTATAATAGTTATCCACATAGAGGTGGTAACCCTTATTCAGCAGTGGGTGCAGTAAGTCCCACACAATCTTCCCACTAACTCCTAGGACCGTGTGGCATTCTGTGGGTTCTATCCGGGAATCTTTCCCTTCATAAACGCGAAACCTATAGGTGTACCCAGGCTTACTCTCACAGAGTTTATACATTTTTATGCCATACCTTGCTCGCTTGCTGGGCAGGTACTGACAGAATCTTACCCTCCCCTTAAAATGTACCAGGGACTCATCTATACAGATATTTTGTTCTGGGGTGTACACTTTAGCAAACTTGGTGCTGAAGTGGTCAAGGACGGGCCTTATTTTAAAAAGCTGCTCAAATGTTGGGTCATTTTGGGGCGGACAGTGTGCATTATCGTTGTAATGCAAAAATTTCAGAATCGACTCAAATCTATTCCAGGCCATGGAATTACTGAATATTGGAGTGTGGTACAAGACATCTGCACTCCAATACTGTCTTATTTCAGTTTTTTTAACAAGCAACATATGCAGCAGAAGCCCCCAGAAGATTTTCATTTCTGCTGCTGTAACTGGGCTCCAACCAAGGGGTCTTGTGAATGGCGATGTGGGGTTCTGTGTAATAAACTGCTGGGCATATAAATTTGTTTGGGCCACGATAAAATTTACTAAATCTTCACTGAAAAAGATTTTGAAAAAATCAATTTCTGTGAAGCCCGTGCAGTCAATTTGGATTCTAGAGTTTCCCACAAACTCTGGAATTTGGGTCTGATAATCGTAAGGGGGTGGAGTCCATGTGGGCTCACTCTGGGGGGCTGCCTCCACTGCTACCCTGGGGCGCCTTCTAGAGGGTCCCTCATCAGTGGATGATAATGATGAGAGTAGAGGAAATTGGCATCCTCTTCTGTCTCCCTGACCGACTCAGTATCAGAGGCAAGATACGCGTATGCCTCCTCTGCTGAGTATACTCGTTGGGATGGACGGGACATTTTTATTTTATTGGGGTGTGATGTATTAAATGTGTAAAACTTTATTTAGTGTTAGTTGTGTATGTAGTGTTTTCATACGTGAAGGGGCTTGTAATTGTAATAAAGTTGAATTTGTGTTCTACACAAAACAGTCTTCTGCAAAAAAAAAAAACTTGCAGTGCAAACTCAGCAGACGCGATCGGTAACAGACACTGATCGGTGCTCAGTGCTCTGCAAAATGCACGCACGCAGATAGTGCGTTCGTGCAAAAACCTAAACTGCCACCAGGGCTGGGACAAGGTCCACCACCAACAGAGGCTGAGCTGCCCAAGTGCGCCCCCCCCCCCCTCCAACTTGTGAATGACACTGCTATGGGGGATCTGTGATGGATGATACTGTTATTGGGGAATCTGTGGATGGGGGTGTAGTAGAATACAGTCACTGCACGGGCCCTGCTGTCATTATGAAATAGCATATGTGACCGCCAACTCTTTTATTGTTGGTCAATCAGTAAATTAACCCTGTTTTTGGGTGGTGGGGGGGTGTCTGTGGATGACAAATATCTGTCATCCACAGATTCTCCCCATAACAGGGTTCATTTAGTGAATGACCACCCAAATTGTGGTGACCAAATACATGGGAGTTGCATCTGCAGAGCTTTTGTATAATGCCACCCCACACTGTAGTGTCCCCCACACAGTAATGTCCGCCACACTGCCCCCCACACAGTAATGTCCTCCACACTGCCCCCACACAGTAATGTCCACCACACTGCCCCCCACACAGTAATGTCCGCCACACTGCCCCTCGCACAGTAATGTCCGCCACACTGCCCCCACACAGTAATGTCCGCCACACTGCCCCCACACAGTAATGTCCGCCACACTGCCCCCCACACAGTAATGTCCGCCACACTGCCCCCACACAGTAATGTCAGCCACACTGCCCTCGCACAGTAATGTCCGCCACACTGCCCCCCCGCACAGTAATGTCCGCCACACTGCCCCCACACAGTAATGGCCGCCACACTGCCCCCCACACAGTAATGTCAGCCACACTGCCCCCCACACAGTAATGTCCGCCACACTGCCCCCCACACAGTAATATCCCCACACCCCCTCAACCACACAGCAGTGCCCCACATAGTAATTTGTCATGCCCCCCTCTTGTCATTCTCCCCCTCTTGTCATAATCCCCTCTTCTTGTCATGCTTTTTCTGCCCCGTCATTCTCCCCCATCTTTCATGCTCTTTTACCCCCCATGTTGTCATGCTCTTTCTGCCCCCCATGTTGTCACAGACTTAATGAAAGGGGCCCGGCATTTTCACTGTACTTAATGCCGGGCCCCATCAGAGCGCTCCTCTCACCTCCATTATGGTCACTTCTCCAGGCTTCCAGGATCAGACCCCAGCGCTGCCTCACATTAAGCAGGTGGGCGGAGCCTAACGGAGGTCCGTTAGGCTCCGCCCACCTGCTTACTCTGTTTCTAGTTAGAGCCAGAGGCAGCGGGGCCTGATGCTGGGGGCCTGAAGCAGCATAATGAAGGTGAGAGGAGCGCTCTGACAGGGCCCGGCTCAGGGAATGACAGGAGGGAGCGCTGAGCGGTTCCCCCCTGTCAGTCCCTCTCGCCAGCCCCTGCCTGCGCCCTGAGGCTGGAGCACCCTGAGGCTGGAGCCTCCCCAGCCTCTGTGTCGGCCCGGCCCTGACTGCCACTAACTGAAACTTAAATATAACTACCTCTAACTGAAGCTCTTTTTTTCACAGAAAAATGTAATACAAAAAAATACTCAAAAATGTGCAGATACTATTGAGTACACTACTGATCGCTGCTCTGCAGCACGCACGCACACAGATCGGGCGTACGTGCAAAAACTGTAGCATAAAAATTCACTACAGTGAACACTGGCTAAAAATTTTACTTATATCTATGTATATAAAAATATAGAACTCTATATATATTTATATAAAGCCTAACTACTTTTTACTTCTTTTTTAACCCAAAAATTGAAAAAAATTGCAAGTTTAACCCAAAAATTTGAAAAAATAATCCGCAGGTGCTGATCAGGCAGGTACGCACTGAACAGCTCTTGGCGGTCACAGCTCGCATGCAGAAAAAGTGGTGCTGAGCTGGAAAATGGTAAAAAAATTTTTTTTTAAAAGATCAAAAAAAAAGTACGGACCAAATGGCGTCCGTAAAAAAAAGGAAAGGGGGGCAGGGGAATGAAAGGGACAGGAACGGAGGGTGGTTAAGGGATCTGGAACAGCTGTAAATGAAAAAAAAATCTGTGCAGCTATTTCAGATGTTGTTCTTTCTTCTTCTTTTTAGCAGGAAAGGGATTAAAACGCTGTAGTGGTGCACCACAAGTTCCAGCAAGCCACAAGCCGCACAGACAGACACAGAACCTCTCTGCACACAGTCACGAGCTAGAATGGCTGCATGCCTCTTCCTGTGCAGCTATAGCGCTGCCATTGGCTGGAGCGTTGCCATCGCACCCCGGTTCCCGAGCGATTATGCCTGGGGGCCGCGGGTTAGTCACGCCGTAATAGTACGGCGCTGGGCGGTAAGTCACGTCGCGCTGCGCCATACTATTACGGCGCTAGTCGGGAAGGGGTTAAAGGAGCTGAACCTGGACATATCCCCATTTTCACACAGGCAGCCCTCCTGATATTAGCGGCGGATGTCCTCTAGAGTTTAAGCATGGGGGTGGTCATGTGATGAGCTCAGTGACATCACCACAGGTCCTTTACCCACACCTGAAGAGAGAACAGGAGACCGGCACCTACGCGATCAATTGGAGGAGGTGATTTTTTTATTTTTTACCCTTAATTGTCCTTTTACTATGCATTCTGTATTTTTGCTATTATAACCATGTTAGAAGGGAAAATAATAAAGATTGGGTCCCCATCTCCCAGCAACCATGCGGGAAAATCGCACCGCATCCGCACTTGCTTGCGGATGATTGCGATTTTCCCGCATTCCCATTCACTTCTTTGGGGGCTGCGTTGCGTGAAAAACGCAGAAACTAGAGCATGCTGCGATTTTCACAAGTGGTGCGTGAAAAACAACGCTCATGTATACACAGCCCCATAGAATTGAATGGGTCCGGATTCAGTGCGGGTGCAATGCGTTCACATCGTGCATTGCACCCGCGCAGAAATCACGCCCGTGTTAAAGAGGCCTAAGGGTGGCTGCACACGGTGCGGATTATGCGCTGATTTTCTACGTGGATTTTGTACAGAAAAACCACAGCAATACAGTACCAGCGAAGTGTATGAGACTAGACAAATCTCATGTGCACTTTGTTTTCGTTCTTAGGTGTGGAAATCGATCTGCTGTGCGGATTTTGAAATCTGCTGCGTGTCCATTGTGTTTTTCTTGTGCAGATTTCACGCTTTTCAATGGAAGAATGAGATCTGCTAAAAATCTGCACTAAAGCGCGATAAATAGTGCAGATTTATGTGCGTCTTAGGCCTCATGCACACGACCGTTGTTTGATTCCGTGTCCGGTGCTCCGTTTTTCGTGATTTTCTGCGGACCCATTGGTTTTCATTGGGTCAGTGAAAACCTCGGCAAATGCACCGTTTGTCCTCCGCGTCCGTGGTCCGTGATTCCAGTCCGTCAAAAAAATATAACCTGTCCTATTCTTGTCCGTGAAAAACGGTTCACGGACCCATTCAAGTCAATGGGTCTGTGAAAAAATGCGGATGGCCATCCGTGTGTCATCCGCGTTCCGTGTCCGTTTTTTTTGCGGATCCCTTGGCAGGCACTTGGGAAACATTGTCAGCCTGTCTTTTGGTAAAATCTTTTGGGTCATGTCCGCTAAAAAAACGGAAGACACACGGAAACACAACGGAAGGCAAAAACGGACACGGATCACTGAACAACGGAACCCCTTTTTGCGGACAGCATAAAAAAACGGTCGTGTGCATGAGGCCTTATAGTGTGGATTTGGTGTGTATTTCATGCGGATATTTTGCACATAAATCCGCACAGCGTGCATGTACCCTAACAGGAACTGCACACAATGCTGATTACATGTGCTTTTTCCGTAAGGATTTAAGAGCAGAAAGAAATACAAACGCAAAAAAAGCACAATATAGTACCAGCAAAGTATATTAAATTAAGCAAATCTCATGTACACATTGCTTCTTTCGTGTGAAACATTGGCCTGATGACCACAGTATGTTAATTGTGAGATTTTTGGTGTGGATTTCACCCTTTTAAATGGACAGGTGAGAACTGCAACAAAACCTCATCAAAAACCGCAAGTAACACATGCGGTTTTTGGTGCAGATATGGTGCAGAAATCTGCATGAAAAACGCTGTGGATTTTCTGTTTTGAATTCTTCACTCATGTGCAGGTAGCCTAACCCTAAGTTCACACCTCAGCGTTTTACAGCGCGTTAAACGCTCAACACATGAAAACAAATGCTTTCCTATGGCCCTGGTTCTCACTTGAGCGTTTTACAGCGCGTTTGAACGCGCTGTAAAACGCCCGACGCATAAACAAGTACTTGAGCTTTTTTGGGGCGTTTGTCGCGCGTTTTGTGATTGACACCACAGTAGTCAATCACAAGAACGCGTGTACGAACGCGTTTCCTATTTGCAAAAACGCGCATAAAACGCGCGTTTCAAGAACGCTCAGGTCTGAACCCAGGGTTACTGTGCACTGGAAGAAAGCTGTCATTCAGCAGCAGGGGGAGCGTGAATATCATGGCACTGACAAAGAGCTACACAATCACACTGATTTTTTCTGGTACTGTCATTGGAGCAGAAAACCGAAAATGATGAAGATTTATCACATGAAAGACTTAGAGCTCATGCACATGAGTGTACTGGCTCAGTGCCCGTATTGCGGACTGTAAACGGCAGTCCACAATATACAGAGGGACGGATCGGAAGCCCATAGAAGCACCACGAAGCGCTTCCGTGGGCTTCTGATCTGTGCCTCTGCACCGCAAAAAGATAGAACATGTTCTATCTTTGACCGTATGTTGTGGATTGCGGACCCATTCAAGTCCATAGGTCCGCATCCGGAATCAGAGTGCACATGGCCGGTGCCTGTACATCGCGATCCGCAGCACGGGCACTGAGCAGGTATGCTAGTGTGCATGAGACCTTAGGGCTCATGCACACAAACGTATTTACCCTCTGTGTTCATTCCATTTTTTTTTGGCGGCCTGTATGTGGAACCATTCACTTCAAACCAGAAATGACCCCGTGTGCATTCCATGTCGGTATGGGTACATTCACATGACCCATACGGACGTTGTGTTTTGCCGTCCGCAAATTGCCGGTCATGTGCATTCCGCATTTTGCGGAACGGAACAGTTGGCTCATAATAGAACAGTCCTATCCTTGTTCATAACTTGGTCAATAATAGGACATGTTCTATTTTTTTTTTTTAAAACATATGCACGCTAAGTCATTTCCGTTTTTTTGCGGCCCCATTGAAGTGAAAGGTTTCATATGCAGGCGGCCAAAAAACATAATGGACACGGACATAAAATATGTTTGTGTGCATGAGCCTATGTCCTGTTATTGTCCGCATCACAGACAAGAATAGAACTAATAAGGGGCCGACCCTTTCGTTCCACAAAATGTGCATGAGCCCTTATAATGGGATCCGTCATGTTTCGTCATGGTTTTTGTCACCAGAAAAATATTTTTTTTTGGGCGTGGGGGATGAAAATGATGGAATTTGCGGCAAAGGCTCCGGGCAGAGCCTCCAATGCAAGTTGAAGTGAAATACTGCTGAAATCACCATGTCTGTCACTATTTTATGCTGACAGGTTCCCTGTTATGTTGTTTGCGGAGTCCTGCTGCTGGGACCC
Organism: Bufotes viridis; assembly: GCA_033119425.1. Taxonomy (NCBI): domain Eukaryota; kingdom Metazoa; phylum Chordata; class Amphibia; order Anura; family Bufonidae; genus Bufotes; species Bufotes viridis. The sequence goes on from CM065595.1 coordinate 109,039,941, forward strand.
CTGTAATCAGCTATTGTAGAGGGGGTAACAGATAACCTGTGTTTCTTTCTAAAGGATCATTTGGCGCCCGCCGAATTCAGAGGGCTTCATATGCTCTTGACCCTCACACGCAAAAGCCACTTGCTGCTCCTTGTGCTAGTTAATAACGGAATCCTAATCAGGCACCCCTGTTGAATAAAGGAGATGTCCGGACTGATGGAGAGCACCGGAGCAGCAAGAAATTAAGGTCTCTTTTTTACACAAATGAGTTTTCCTTGCGGGTGCAATGCATGACGTGAACGCATAGCCCCCGCACTGAATGCTGACCCATTCATTTCAATAAGGCCTCATGCACACGACCGTTGTTTGATTCCGTGTCCGTTGCTCCGTTTTTCGTGATTTTCTGCGGACCCATTGGTTTTCAATGGGTCCGTGGAAACCTCGGCAAATGCACCGTTTGTCCTCCGTGATTCCAGTCCGTCAAAAAAATATAACCTGTCCTATTCTTGTCCGTGAAAAACGGTTCACGGACCCATTCAGGTCAATGGGTCCGTGAAAAATGCGGATGGCCATCCGTGTGTCATCCGCGTTCCGTGTCCGTTTTTTTTGCGGATCCCTTGGCAGGCACTTGGGAAACATTGTCAGCCTGTCTTTTGGTAAAATCTTTTGGGTCATGCCTGCTAAAAAAAACGGAAGACACACGGAAACACAACGGAAGGCAAAAACGGACACGGATCACTGAACAACGGAACCCCTTTTTGCGGACAGCATAAAAAAACGGTCGTGTGCATGAGGCCTAAGTCTGTGCACATGAGTGTTGTATTTCACAAATTTTTTCTGCGTTGCGTGAGAATTGCAGCATGTTATATATTCTGCGTTTTTCACGCAGCCCTGGTCTCATAAAAGTGAATGGGGCTTCCGTGAAAAACACATTGCATCCAGTGGTATTTTTGTTTTCATGCTGATGTTATCAGTTTTTATGCATTTTTCACGCGCATGAAAAAAACTGAAGAATTACAAACATCTCCTAGCAACCATTAGTGAAAAATGCTTTGCATCCGGATGCAATGCGTTTTTTACGGAATTCCCATTCACTTCTATGGGGCTAGGCCTGGTTGAAAAACGCAGAATATAGAATATGCTGCTTTTTTCACACAGAAATGATGCTTGAAAGACAGGTCAGGATCCAGTGCGAGTGCAATGCGTTCAATTCAAGCATTGCACTCGTACGGAAAACTAGCTCATGTGAAAGAGGCCTAACGGTTCTTTGGAGCGAATCCTGTGCCAAAAACTGCAGGCCTGCTATGAAGAAACCACCTCCATTGTTTTCAGTAGACCGCACACACTACCTTCCACTCAGTCACGGTTTATTTTCCGTGAAAGCCCCAAGAAAGGTCCATGTCCTTTCTTAGAGCAGCATCCACCCGCTCATCAGAGGAGGGGAGAGCTGCAGTCACATGCAGCAATCACCTCATCTGTATGGGACAAGGAATCACTCGTCCCCATACAGATTCATTGGCGGTCATTTACAAAGACCGGCTTTTTACACCTGTCTTTGTTTCCCCTTTGCGCTAGAGGAGGATGCGCATAATTCATGACGAGGCGTGCGCCAATCTGTCCAACAGTCATAAAAACACCTGTCAATTTGGAGGGGCTAATGTTCCAGGCCCGTCCCCTGCCTTATCCTTGAGTATTGAACGTGGCGCGAAAGCATCCGTGCGACAAAATATTGCTACACAGGAGTTTAAAAAGTCATAAAAAAGGTCCTTGACTCTTTTTTTTCCATCAGAAACATGCATAGTGTGGTTCATAAATGACCCTCGTTGTTTCGGGGCAGCAGATCGCTGTTTGCACAGCTCAGAAATTACGATTTAGGCGACCATATTGGTGATGTTTTTACTTGAATGAGCTTGTTTGGTTTTTCCGTGCAGATTTTCGTGTGGAAAAACAGCAGCGTAATACAGTGCCAGCAAATTTTTGACAAATATCATGTACACTTTGCTTTTCTTTTTCCATGTGGAAATTGACCTGTGGTGCGGATTTAGAAATCCCCATCATGTCAATTGTTTTTGCGGATTTTTTGTGCGGATTTTACCATTTGCATCAAACAGAGAAATATCTCTGAATATCCATGCAGAATTTGTTTAGCAGGTATCCTTAGGCCTCTTTCAGACGAGCGTGTCCACTATGAAACAAGTTCCGTGTTGGAGCGTGATTTCCAGTTATGGACACTGCTCCTGTGACTTCCCGGCATTATAATGATTTATAATGCTGTGTGTCTCTGCCTGACCCCGCTGTAATGATTTGTACTGACGACAGTATGTGAGTACTAATCATTATAGCAGAGGTCAGGCAGAGACACACAGCATTATAAATCGTTATAATGCTGTGTGATCCTGTCATAGGAACAGTGTTCACTACGGGAAATCAAGCTCCCAAAAGAAGCACCTTTGCTGCTGTGGATAAGCTTATCTGAAATTATTCTTAACCCCTGGCGGTCTGATTATGTCAGTAATTTTGTACCCAAAGCGGTATATTGTTTTGCATGGAAATTTGTTATTTTACATTGTAGACCTGTAAGGCCCCATTCAGACGTCCGTGGGGTGTTGCAGATTCCCAACACACCCTGCCTGCCCCCCCATAGACATATTTTATCTTTTGCGGAGCCGCCAACCGGAATTTCGGGGCCGCGCTCCGCAAATGCGGAAGCAGAGAGCACATAGTGTGCTCTCCACTTTACGTCCGGCCCCATAGAGAATGAATGGGTCCGCACCCTTTCCGCAGAATTGCGGAACGGATGCGGACCCTTTTGCGGACGTGTGAATGGGGCCATATCCGTAGGAATTACTCACTTAAATCTGTCAAACCAATCTATACAAAACAATAATTCACCACACCTACAATGTCATAAACCCCTATAAATAATTCAGCGCTATAGGTGCATCATATAAATTTTTATTAAGTATTCAACAAGAAATAACATCATATAAAATCATTAAAACACTGGAGCACAGACAAATGATGACAAGATTCCCCCTCCCAATATGGTTGTACACAATTAATTCGACAAAAGGGATCCCAGTAACAAAAATGCAATAGGATGTGTCCATGCAAACCAAATAAAACGTCCACAAAGTCATTAAGGGAATGATAACTGGTGTCCACTAGCTGGAGACATACCTATATTACCCATTAACCCTGGGTTCAGACGCGCGTTTTACGCGCGTTTGTGTTGCGCGTATTACAGCGCGTTTTTGCAAATAGGAAACGCGCATCGTACGCGCGTTCTTATGATTGACTACTGTGGTGTCAATCACAATACGCGCGACAAACGCACCAAAAAAAGCTCAAGTACTTGTTTATGCGTAGGGCATTTTACAGCGTGTTCGAACGCGCTGTAAAACGCGAAAATGTGAACCAGTCCCATAGGGAAGCATTGGTTTGCATGTGTTGAGCGTTTTACAGCGCGTTCGAACGTGCTGAAAAACGCGCAAGTGTGAACTTAGGGTAAGACATGAGACAAAGTATTGCACATAAAACATCAACAATCCCGATTATATCATAGTTACCGACCTATGGAGTGAGAGAGCCCTGACGACCGTTTCGCCACTGCTTCTTCTGAGGGCATACTCCATAGGTCGGTAACTATGATATAATCGGGATTGTTGATGTTTTATGTGCAATACTTTGTCTCATGTCTTAATGGGTAATATAGGTATGTCTCCAGCTAGTGGACACCAGTTATCATTCCCTTAATGACTTTGTGGACGTTTTATTTGGTTTGCATGGACACATCCTATTGCATTTTTGTTACTGGGATCCCTTTTGTCGAATTAATTGTGTACAACCATATTGGGAGGGGGAATCTTGTCATCATTTGTCTGTGCTCCAGTGTTTTAATCACTTAAATCTGTCTAAACAAAAGTCTAGTAGACATTCCAGGTATGATAAAGTTTGAAACAGAAAACCATAAATTGTACATAATATAATAAATAATTTTAAAAAATAATATAATTTTATTCAATAATGTAATCAAATCAAAAACACTGCAATTTGTCAAACAAGGGTGCAACATCACTAGTCCCTGTAATAATAGACACTGCATATTGGTTCAATAAACCTCCAGGGTGTGAACATTTTTGAAACATGGGACTGCACAAAGTCCGACGTCACAATCAGGACAATGGAACCTGGTTTTCTTTCGGATTCTCTCTCATTATCATCTCGCTTTGAGCAACAAACCACACATATCCTTGTAGGTGCTGACTTTTTTTCGGTTGGTGGGATGTAGTCCATAAAGTGACGACCAGTCAGGCGTTTAGAGTTGGCAACATCAACAGCACGACGTCCAGGTCTATTCACAGCCATTGATGTTGTTTGGTGGTTCACAAAGATCCGTTCAGCAACTTTCCAAATGAAGTCAGAATGAACCAGAGGCTTGTCACTAGAGATGAGCGAACTTTAAAAAAAAGTTCGGCGTTCGGGTTGTGGTAAGTCACGCATCCCGTTATGAATTTCACTATCGCGGCATATGGAATCCATAAGGGGCGGCTTTCACCAACCCGAACTGTTGAACAGCCGAAGGACCTGGGGTGACATCATTGTCATGTGATCAGTGCAGGGGGCGTGGCTCAGTACTGGATTTGATCCCGTGCTGAGCCACGCCCCCTGCACTGATCACATGACGGTGACGTCACCCCAGGTCCTTCGGCTGTTCAACAGTTCGGGTTGGTGGAAGCCGCCCCTTATGGATTCCATATGCCGCGATAGTGGAATCCATAACGGGATGCGCGACTTACCACAACCCGAACTTTTTTTTAAAGTTCGCTCATCTCTACTTGTCACTCTTTTCTCTGTGCAGAATGTAGGCATTCCACAAGCATTGCTCAAGAAGATGCCTGAAGATCTTCTTGTAGTACTTATTTTGCTCTTTCCGCATTGCTGGGTAGAATGTAATTGCTTGGTCGGCTCTGTCGACACCTCCCATGGTTTTATTGTAGTCGATCACTATTTGTGGCTTCGTGGCTTCTTTCCCACCTTTCGTGTGTACCATAACAGTCGAGGTATTATGAACAGTACTCATTAGCCACACATCTTTTTTTTGTCATGCCAATGCAGTGCCATCATCTTGCCTTTCTGCAAGGCAACCATTGCTCCAGTTTTCAGCTTCTTCTTGCCAAACATTGATGTCATGTCAGGGCGGTTTATCTGCCCTAGAGGCTGGTTTTAATCAGAGTAAGTATAAAACTGAACTTGCACTCATAGTACCTACTAATAGCCATCTAGCTCCAGGAAGAGTACACAGTGGGCTCAGCATGCATGTTGGTACCTGCGTCCCTGGATCTAATAGAGGCTGTTTTGGCACCAAAAAGGGTTAATAAGCAAGGTGGATCCTAGCATGCATGCTGGGCACGCACTCCTTGGATTTTATGTGGCTGTCATGGCCCATAACAGGTAGGATTTAGCGTTAGGACCACTCATAGAGCGGCCTTGGCGCGGCGAGTGGCTTTATTACTTTTTGATCAAAATGTACACTAACGCCTCTGATAACTTCTAGTATAGAGGCAGGGCAGAGTGCTGTTGCATTTCTGTTTGTATGTCACGGCGGTTATCCCTAACGGTTCCATCGGCATCGATTTTGTTTTTTAGAAGAAGCTCATAAAGTTCAGGAGATGTATAAAAGTTGTTGGTTGTTACACAATAGCCCTGATTTAGCAATAGTTCAATGAGTGTGAGGACGGAAGATGTTGACATTCCATAGTCGCTGTACTTTGGATTGAATTTTGTGCCTTTTCCAGTTTATATAACTGAATTCCAAATGTAGCCAGTTGACGATTCGCCGAGCACGTAGGATTTTATGCCAAATCGTGCCCTCTTTGATTCAATGTACTGTATCTAGCTGAGCCGTCTCTTGTAGGCCATTAGACTTTCATCTATGCTCATGTCTCTTTGTGGCACATAGGTCTGTTGGAAATTCTCTACAATCATTTGATATATTTCCCAAATTTTCTTTAGTTTTGGTGCAGGATGAGTAGTTGTATCAAATTCTTTATTATTTGTGAAGTGAAAAAATCTCATAATCAGGGAAAATCTGTACTCTGACAGGATGGTGCCAAAAAATGGAGTTGTGAGTAATTTATTAGTGGTCCAATAGCATTTCTGCAGGGGTTTGCCCACCACTCCCTGAAGTATTATTAGTCCCAGAAATTTCCAAATGTCATCTTTGGTCATTGGTCCCCACTTTCTGCTTCTTGAAAACTTGCGACACAGAGAAGCGGATTTTTGCTCTTTGTACCGGTTTGTCTCCGTAAAATTTTTTCAATTACCTCAGAAATACTTGTAGGTATGCCAAAGGGTTGTTGTGCTCAACGTCTACTTTGATACCAGGTGTTCCAGTAAACGGAATCTTGGGGGCGCTGCCTGACCCCTACCACAGTCAATAGAGCACCACGTTCATACATTTCTGACCTCAGGTGCAGATTCGTCATTGTCACTTGTCTGATCAGTGTCGGATGAGGAATTTCCTCATGAATAGCTATCGCTCAATTTAGCGAGTACTTCTAAGTCACTGCCGCTTTTTTGATGCCATGGCCAAAAAATTTCCAGCCAGAAATGACAGTAAAAGGGCAGGCAGGGCACTGGAGAATGATCCCTAGGGACAAATCTGAGGTGATTTGGTTTGATACAGTGTAATCCTCACAGATTACACTGTATCACTATTTGTGTGTGTATGTCACTTTATTGCTTTGAATTTCCCTCCCGGCTCTGCCTCATGCGCCGCCCGACTCGCAGGGAACAGGTAATGGACTTTCTTGGACACTGCAGTGTAAGTTCAGACGTCCGTATGAATGGTCTGCACCCGTTCCGCAATTATGCGGAACGGGTGCGAACCAATTCATTTTCAATGGGGCAGGAATGAAGTGTGCTGTCGGCATCTGCATTTCTGGAGCGCAGCCCCGAACTTCAGGTCCGCAGCTCCGCAAGAAAATAGAGAATGTCCTATTCTTGTCCGCAGCTGCGGACAAGAATAGGACTTCTCTATGTAAGTGGCGGCCATGTGCGGCGTCATTGTTTTGCGGTCCGAGTGTGGTTCTGGCAGTGAAAGTTAACCCCAAGCCACACTCGAGATTACGACCAGGGAAGTTAAAGGGGTGGTCTCACTTCAGCAAATAGCATTTATCATGTAGAGGAAGTTAATACAAAGCACTTACTAATGTAGTTATTATCCATATTGCTTCCTTTGCTGGCTGGATTCATTTTTCCATCACATTATACACTGCTCGTTTCCATGGTTACAACCACCCTGCAGTCCGTCACCAGATGGCCGTGCTTGCACACTGTAGGAAAAAGCACTAGGCCATGTGAGTGCCCACGGTCCCGGCCACCAGAGAGGCCAACGCTTTTTAGTGTACCAGCAGGACCACCAGTGATGGATTGCAGGGTGGTCATAACCATGGAAATGTGCAATATGGACAATCACAACACATTAGTAAGTGCCTTGTATTAACTCTCTACATAATAAATGCTATTTGCTGAAGTGACACAACCCTTTGGCCCCTTTCACACGGGCGAGTTTTCCGCGCAGGTGCAATGCGTGACGTGAACGCATAGCACCCGCACTGAATCCTGACCCATTCATTTCAATGGGTCTGTGCACATGAGTGTTTTTTTTTTCACGCATCACTTGTGCATTGCGTGAAAATCGCAGCATGTTCTATATTCTGCGTTTTTCACGCAACGCAGGCCCCATAGAAGTGAATGGGATGCATGAAAAACGCATTGCATCCGCACGGAAAAAACTAAACAACTGAACGCAATCTCAGACAAAACTGAATGGCTTTGCCTGTGAAATCGTACAGTTTTCACTGAACGCATACGCTACGCAAAACGGACAAGAATAGGCCATGTGCTATTTTTTGCAGGGCTACGAAACGGACATACGGATGTGGACAGCACACGGTGTGCTGTCTGCATTTTTTGCCAACCCATTGAAATGAATGTGTCCTCATCCAATCCAAAAAAAACCCAGAAAGGACACGGAAACAAAATACGTTTGTGTGAATGTAGCCTAAGGCTGTGTTCACATCTGGAACCTCCACCGCTTGATTCTGTCAAAAATAGCTGAAAAATAATGGTATGCTGCACTATGCTGTCCAGTAAAACGCAGGACACGACCACACCGCGGGTGTATGTTATGTGACAGCGCTGATTTTAATTTTTCTGCTCTGAGCAGAACAGCACAGGTGTGAACACGGCCTAAACTCCACAGGTTTGTGCTCTACTATCACAGTGAACGGTAGATGGCGCCATCTAGCGGTAAAATTTACGTGTGATGTTTTTCTAATGTCGGCAGAACCGGCAGACTCCGTATACTCTGCTGTGTGACATTGACGCCATTGCAATGGCCGCACTCTGGTCACTGAAACGTCTTTATTCCATATCAATATGGAGGAAAGAACACAGTCCCTGTCCTACTGCCCAGGGCAGCCTCTTCTAATTAGGGGTGACCCTGCCCCCACCATTGTCCTGAAGAACCTTTCACCACAAGGTGGACCGCCCACCCCATCCCCCCTCATTCCGTACGGCATAGGCAGCTTAGACACCCAAATCACTCCGGGCGCGCCCCCGTGCCCATAGTCAGGACACGCGGGGATCCAGCTCGGGCGCGCTCGAGGTGGAGGGGGAGGGGAAAAGTAACGTGAACGCGCCGCGTGCACGCGCATTTCGGCACGTGATCCTTTCGCACCAACCGCCTCGCGTTATAATGTGGGGTTGACGCGCGTGCCCGAGACAAGCGAGGTAGAAGTATAAACCCCGACGGAGAGAAAGAGCGGGAGAGCAGCCGCAGCCATGTCCGAGGAGAAGCCCAAGGTAGGGAGCTCGTGTGCCGCGCGGCGGTAAGAGAGGGCCGTGGGGGACGGGCCGCCGCCTAGGGTGAAGCGATCCGGCCTCAAACTTAAAACCGCACCGCGCGTTAAAGCCGCAACCGCTGCCGGCTGGTAGGCCGCACTGCGAGCGGGGGATGGTAGGGAGGAGTGGAGACGGAACGGTGGCGGCGCTGTGTGGTACAATGCAGGTCGGGGAGGACCCGGGCAGAGGGGAGGGAGGGTCGGGGAAAGAGGGGGAGGAGGCCCGGGGAAAGAGGGGGAGGAGGAGGCCCGACTATGTGATTCATAAGCTGCAACGTCCCGGGAGATTGCGCGCCAAACCCGGCTTCTCTGCACGTGCACCACCACAGCGGCCGCCCGGCTCCAGGACCTACCCCGCAGCCATGGTAATGGTATCGTCCGCTTATACCGCTCGGGTAGTGCCAATATAACGGCGGGGGGGTGATCGGTTTCCTCAGAGGCCACGTTATGGCTGCAGTGGTAGTACAGAAGTGGGGTCAGAGCGCTCGCTGTGATAGCCTTTCCTTACAGGACGGCCAAGGGAGGGAAAGTGATAAAGTAGAAGACCAGGTACTGCCATACCAGTATCAGGCCTCCTGCACACAGCCGTGTCTGTTTTGCGGATCTGCAATATATGGTACGTGTGCGTCCTGCACTTTTTGCTGGCCCGACTGTAAACTGCTGATGGATCAGAATAGGACATGCTCTATATTTTTCTTGAGGACATATAGCAGCACGGATGCAGACCTCTGTGTTCTGGCCGCGTTTTTTTTTCTTGCCCAAAGAAATGAATGGTTCTGCAGTCGATCCGCAAAAATGTGGATTTGGCGCGGATGGAAAGTTACGTGTATCGCGCTCACTTCTATGGGGCTGAGCTGCGCCTAAGCCACGTGATCCGTGAGAGAAGGCCACAGCGTTCACAGCAGCACCGCCACAATCTCAAGCAGCTGATTGGTGGGGGTCCCTGGTGTTGAATCCAGCCTCTGATCGGTGGGAGTCTATTTTTCCACCCCATTCTACACTACTCGTTTCCATGGTTACAACCACCTGTAATCCAGCAGCGGTGGTCGTTCTTGCACACTATAGGAAAGTGTCAGCCTTTCCAGTGGCTGGGACCACGGGAGAACACATAGGCTGACACGATTTTTCTGTAGTGTGTGAGTATGACCACAGCTGCTGGACTGGAGGGTGGTCGTAACCGTGGAGACAAGCAGTGTATAATGTGATGGGAAGCAATATGGACAATCACAATACATTAGTAAGTGCCTTGTAGTAACTTTCTCTACATAATCAATGCCATTTGCTGAAGTGAAACAACCCCTTTAGGCGTAAAAGCAGCCGCAAATTTTAGAATAAATTAACTAATTATACTCGCCATTCCACAGTGCTGCAGCCATGTTAGTGTTTCAGCTGCAGTGATGTCTGTATACTGTGCGTGACCGCTGCAGCCAATAGCTGTCTTGGGCTGGCCTCAGCAGTATCATGCTGTACACTGCCTATGGCCTCTTTCACACTTGCGTAGTTAGGATCCGGCGTGCATTCCGTCACCGGAAATGCCCGCCGGATCCGTAACAACGCAAGTGACCTGAAAGCATTAGAAGACTGATCAGGATCCTGATCAGTCTAAGAAATGCTTTGAGGTTACTATGGCAGCCAGGACGCTATTAAAGTCCTGGTTGCCATAGTAGTAGTGGGGAGCGGGGGAGCAGTATACTTACCGTCCATGCGGCTCCTGGGGCGCTCCAGAATGACGTCAGAGCGCCCCATGCGATCACGTGATCTATGCGCATGGTGCGTCCTGACGTCACTCTGGAGCGCCCCGGGAGCCGCACGGGCGGTAAGTATACTGCTCCCCACCACACTTTACCATGGCAACCAGGACTTTAGCGTCCTGGCTGCCATGGTAACCATTCAGAAAAAGCTAAACGTCGGATCCGGCGATGCGCCGAAACGACATTTAGCTTAAGGCCGGATCCGTATTAATGCCTTTTCAATGGGCATTAATTCCGGATCCGGCCTTGCGGCAAGTGTTCAGGATTTTTGGCCGGAGCAAAAAGCGCAGCATGCTGCGGTATTTTCTCCGGCCAAACAACGTTCCGGTCCTGAACTGAAGACATCCTGATGCATCCTGAACGGATTTCTCTCCATTCAGAATGCATTGGGATAATCCTGATCAGGATTTTTCCGACATAGAGACCCGACGATGGAACGCTATGCCGGAAAAGAAAAACGCCAGTGTGAAAGAGCCCTTAGAACTATGAGCCGCAGTTAAAGGGGATTTCCAGGTATTTAATATTGATGAGCTATCCTCACATTCTAGGACAGTTTGCTTGCATACATTTTAAATCCTTTCCGGAGAGCCCTTTTAACCCCTTAGTGACCAGCCATATGCCTTTTATACGGCGGTCACTAAGGGGCCTTAGGCTGGGCTGCTGCTTTTTTATGGTGGCCCAGTCTAGGCGCTGCACCGGATGCGGGGGCCCGGCTCACAGCCCGGACCGGCAGGAGTGCCGATCCGGGCTGTTTAACACTTTACATACCGCGGGCAGTGGCACGTGCCGCATGTAAAGTGCTGACAGAAGAAGCAGACCCCTGTCTCCCATTGGCACTCCGCAAATGCGATCACCGGGTGCCGATGTGTGTGATGGCTCCCTGGGGTCTGTTGTAGGCCCCAGACCAGCCTTGAGTAATTTCCAGCAGGCTGTGCCTCTGTGGCGCAGCCTGCTGGTCAGTGTCAGAATAGTATTAAAATGCAATGCACTATTGGGATAGTGCATTGCATTTTAAAATCAATTAAGAAGCTGTCTGCTACAGTCCCCTTATGGGACTATTAAGTGGTTAAAAAAAGTTATTCAATTACAAAAATCCCATAAAAATACGCTTTTTTTCTATTAAAAATACGCTTTTCCATGAGATTGCCAAAAAAATCTCCCCCTTATGTTTGGTATTACCGCTTCCATGAAGATCCGAACTACATGAATATCATGTAAAATGCCGAATTTTTTTTAAAGACAATTGCTAATTTATTCTTAGTTGCCACCGAAAAAGCGCCATTTACTCCAAAATGATACCAATGGAAAAAGTCGTCCCACAAAAATCCAGCCCCCACACAACTCCATAGAAAGAAAAATAAAAAAGTTATGGGTCTTGGGAAGCGGTAATACAAAAACAGTTTTGCAAAAAAAGTAAAACGTAAAAAAATGCATATGGTATAACTGTAATCGTATTGACCCAGAATAAAGATATTATGTTTATACCAAAAAATGGACGCCATAAAATTTATAACGTTAAAACGCAGTGGCAGTATTTTTTTCATCTCCCTCCCAGAAATAATTAATAAAAATAAGAAAGCTATGTGTACCCCAAATGGCACCATTAAAAACTACAACTTGTCCCACAAAAAACAGGCCCTCATAAAGCTATATAGACGGGGGGCGGGGGAGAGAGTTATAGCTTTTCGAAGGCGACGATGAAAAGGAAGAAAAACACTTGGTCAGTAAGGCCCAAAACAGGCGGGTCACTAAGGGGTTAAAGGGTTTGTCTAAGATAATAAAAAAGAAACTGAACCCCTACAGTTACTTAAAGGAGTTATCCAGGAAAAGCTATGACTTGTCCTCAGGATAGGTGATCTGTGGGGGTGACACCCGGGGCCCCTGCCGATCACTTTGAGAAGAGCACTTAGGCCAGTGATGTCACCGTACATCGGTCACGTGGCCTAGTTGCAGCTCGGCCTTATTTAGGTCAATGGGGCTGAGCTGCAGTACCGAGCACTGCCACTATACGATATGCAGCGCGGTGAGCTGCCGGGAGCCCGCATCACTCAGCAGAGCTCCGGTGTATACAACAGCTGATCGGCGGGTCCTCGGACTTGGACCCCCGCTGATGTGATAATGAGCTATCCTGAGGAGAAGTCGTCATTATCTATTCCAGGATAACCCTCTTTAAAATAAACAGTCCTGTGACCACTGCACTAAGCTGTAAGTTGGTTGATCTGGTCATTTAACCCTTTAGATATCATAGATAATACAAACCCGGGTATCAGAATGGAATGGTCCCACAGGAGGAGGGGGCTTCCTCAGTCATCCATCACCGGTGTTCTGTTGGCTGTGGGGCGGCTTTGATTTGCACCCCAGAGTCTGTAGCTATAACTTACAATGGGGAGAGTCGCCATTCACTGGAGCTTTCCTCTGGCTATGGGAATAATCTTTCCTATTACAGAAACTGCTGCACGTTGTTATCCCGGCAGACCTGTTCCACTCATTATGCTGGGTCAGTGTATGAAGGTGGCAGTTTCTTCAAAATGGTATTCTGGTAGGTAAAACTGATCCCCTATGCCCAGGATAGGGGATGGCTATCAGATCGGTGGGGGGTCCTACCACTGGGACCCCCACCGATCACAAGAACGAAGGCCTGGAGTGGCCGGGCAGGCATGCTCGTGGCTGCTCCATTCATTTCTATGGGAGTTCCACAGATATGGGAGCGCTGTACTCGGCTAGCTCCAGAACTCCCATAGAAATCAATGGAGTGGCTGGTCCAGTCATTTCAGGGGAGCTGCAGGGGGTACAGGCCCTCTGTTCTTGTGATCAGTGGTAGGACCCCCACCGATCTGATAATTTTACCTACCGGAATATCACGTAAATGTTATCACGTGATGGCCATCTTTATACATGTAAGGACTTATTCACACATCTGTGATGAAATCCTTAACAAGATGGTCAGTGATTCATCCATGAAGTGTTCCCCGCACAGCTGGAAAATAATTTTTAAAACATCTCCTATAAATGGTCCGTAAAACATGGATGGTGTCCTTGTTGGCTAATACAGTGTTTCCCAACCAGTGTGCCTCCAGATGTTGCAAAACTACAACTCCCAGCATACCCGGACAGCCTTTGGCTGTTCAGGCATGCTGGGAGTTGTAGTTTTGCAACAGCTGGAGAAACACTGGGCTAATAGACTATAATGGGCGTGATGGATCCGCAAACACTGATAAAAATAGGGCGTGCTTCTGCGCTGAAACATGCTTGTGTGACAGTACCCATTAAATGGGTGCATGTGCTCTCTGTCCTCTCTGAATCACTGAGGTGTGAGTAAGGCCTAAGGCTGCGTTCACACCACGTTTTTGCCCCATGTACACGATTTGTACGTTAAACGGATTCCATACGGTGTCGCCCATCACCATAGGGCTCCATTGTTGAAAAGTATCCATTAATGTTAAGTTTTTTGCTGGATTCTGCAGGATGAGAAAGTGTAGTGTGCTGCATCCTTTTACATTTTTTTTTTTTGTTGGACTACTTTCACACTAGTGTTTTTTGCCGATTCGTTATGGATCTGTAAAAACACTTCTGTTACAATAATACAACTGCACGGATTCATCTTGAACACCATTGAAAGTCAATAGGGGACGGATCCGTTTTCTATTGTCAGAGAAAACGTTTGGCTCCGCTTCATTAGGCGGACAGCAAAACACTGCAGGCAGTCCAGAGCGGAATGGAGACTGAACGGAGGCAAACTGATGCCTTCTGAGCGGATCCTTTTCCATTCAGAATGCATTGGGGCAAAACTGATCCGTTTTCTATTGTGTCAGAGAAAACGGAAATAGTCTTGCTCCGCATCCCAGGATGGACAGAAAAATGCTGCAGGCAGCGTCTTGGTGTTGGCCTCCAGAGCTGAATGGAGACTGATCGGAGGCAAACTGATGCCTTCTGATCGGATCCTTTTCCATTCAGAATGCATTAGGGCAAAACTGATCTCGCAAACGGAAAGCCAAAACGCTAGTGTGAAAGTAGCCTTAAATGTAGGGCAAAACCCTGAAGTGAACAGCCCCCTAAGAAAAAGCATTATAAAAATACATTGTCTTAAAAAAAACATAACTGACGATATTTCCAGGAAACCGTGAAGACAGAGAACGACCACATCAATCTTAAAGTGGCAGGACAAGATGGATCTGTCGTCCAGTTCAAAATCAAGCGACACACTCCTCTCAGCAAGTTAATGAAGGCATACTGTGACAGACAGGTAACAATTGGACAAGTCGCCCAACTAACTTAAATTTTTTTTTATGCGCAAGTCTCAAATGGGTTCTCCAGGCTGTGGAAGGAAGACGGTTAAATTAGTATTTGGCCATCTGCCGATGCTGCAGTCACACAGGTGGCGAACTCTTCCGTACGGACTGACCTGGATGCCTTCTCTTCCTGTTCATCTGCGTTTACTATTACACAGCTGAACAGAAGGGAAGACATCATCGTGACTCGAGTGGACGCCCGTGTGAGTGCAGCGGCATCAGCGGAGCGACTGATGGGTAAGTCCTAACTAAACGGCTCTCTAAAGGTTAGGAGAAAGCATGGATTTCCATGAAAATCCAAGAGAAACTGTTTAAAGGGGTTGTCTGCTTTTACTATATTGATGACCTGTTTTCAGGATAAGTCATCAATATCAGATTGGTGCAGGCCTGACTGCTGGCAACCCCGCAGATCATCTGTATGAAAAGAAATCGGCGCTCGTACGAGTGGTGTAGTCTCCGCTATTCACCTGCTTGCTGTCGACATTATAGCAGTGCACAGGTGTGATTACATCTACTCCATCCTGTTCTTTTTAAACGGAAGGCTCCGGCCAATTCAAGTGAATGGGACGGAGGAGCTTTAATTATACTG
This sequence comes from Bufotes viridis, assembly GCA_033119425.1. Classification (NCBI taxonomy): domain Eukaryota; kingdom Metazoa; phylum Chordata; class Amphibia; order Anura; family Bufonidae; genus Bufotes; species Bufotes viridis. Next base: position 109,055,458 of record CM065595.1, read on the forward strand.
CTCACCGCTGCCATGTCGACGGCAAGCAGGTAAATGGTGAAGAGCAGGCATGGCCAACCTGCGGCTCTCCAGCCGTTGTAAAACTACAATTCCCACCATGCCCTGCTGTAGGTAGTCTGGGCATGCTGGGAGTTGTAGTTTTGCAACAGCTGGAGAGCCGGGTTTGCCATCCCTGGTGAAGAGAATACAGCGTTTGTACAAGCTCTACTTTCTCTTCATACAGCAGGTTTGATGGCAGTTGGGCCCCCACCAATCTGATATTGATGATCTATCCTGAAAATAGGTCATCAATATAGGAAAAGTGGTTAACCCTTTAAAGGCTATGGAGACCTCTGATATGGGAAACTTATTTTATTTTTTCTCTGCATGTTGGTGTGAATTTTAAAAAAAGGTAATAAGGGGCAGATGTACTGAGACTGGCGTTATGAACAACACTTATAATGAATTTGTCGCATCTCTATACAATCTGTGCCCCAAAGTCAAATCCATGCCTGCTATAAAGCAACTGGCTTTATAGGTTTCATCCGAAGTCAATTCGCTCATCCCTAGCAATGATGAGTTTGGGATTCCCTTCTCCTTGCTATGCATTCATCTACACCCGGGGCCATCACTCCTCCGGCAGGATGCCATGTTTGTTGGGCTGGTGTGAGGAGTCCTCCTGAAAAGTTTAATGCTTTCCTCCTCTGCATTCTCTGACCTGTCTGTACAAACACCTCTTGCTCCCTGCTGGTAATCACTGAGAAAAGGGAGGGAGACCTCCTACACAGATCTGCCAGAAATCGCACAGGACAGCTATGTGAAGGAGTCTGCAACAGAATCGTAGGATATTTTTAATGAAGACTGTTAAGAAAATAGCTTTTTTTCCTTTTGCATCAGTCCAAAGGCGTCCATAGTTTTTTTTATATAACTTTCAGCCATCGGACGTAGCACTATAGCAGATGCTCCTATGTGGTTTCCATGACTTACTATCCTAAAGAAAAGTCATCAGTATCAGATTGGGGGCATTCCAGCTGCCTGCACTGCACTGGTGAGTTGATAGTTGTACTCCAGGACAGGCACCGATCTGTGCGTTGGTCAGTGGCCATGAAATAAAGCTGTGCATTGGGAGTGAATGGTTCTGCTCTCCCATTCTCTAAGTACAGAGCGTTGATCAGTCAGCTGACCCCTATTATTACCAGAAATTGGACCCCACTGATCTGATATTTATGACCTCTCCTCAGAATATCTCTCAAGGTTAGTCCTGGAAAACCCTTTGAACTCTTTTGCTGGATTGACCATTTCACACGATTGACAAATAAAATTTGGTGATGCAGAAAACATACATCCTTTTTTTGCTAAATGGGTAAAAATGTGAAAGAATTTCCTGTATGATCTACCCAAACCAGAAAGTAAACTTTTTAATCTGGTGCCAGACTTTAAACAAGTGATGTGCCCTGAATACTGTACCTAGAGCTTCATCCTGGTACTCGTTAAAAACGAATCCCTCAGTCTACTTAGAAGTATCATTGGTGGTTAAAGGGTTAATGGCTGTCGCCACATTTACGATTATTTTAAATTCTCCACGGCTGCCTATAAGTAAAATTAAGCATCTTTACGAAAGGTCCTTATTAAAGGGTGGTCCGCTTTCTGATAACGTTTCAGAAATGGCATAACATGCTGTGTGCTGGCATGTGAAGCCCTGAACGCTGAAACAGAGGCCATGCAGTATTTCTCACAAGTGTGTTCATATGTATGGCGCACTACGAACAGATGCGGTGCTACCAGAATCTTTATGAAGCTGGACAGCATGCAATGTATAAAAAAAATGCGTAACTTCAGTTGGAACAAATTTTTCCTCAACAGAGGCAATACATTTTAATGCTTTAGAGTACAGCATTAGAACAAATTTACATTCAGTCTGGGCCTGTGGTCCTTAATATAGAGCCTCTAGAAATTGAGAGCTGCAGGTATACTATAGGTTCTCACTGTGACCCTTCATACAATCTATCTTGGGCTGTATAGCGGCTAGAGCCACAATCCCAGTCAGTATGAAATCTAGTTTTTTACAGCCTGGGATACAGCCATTAGTAGCGAGGACTTGTATGTCCATGGCTACTGATGTGCTTGCTTGTGACTGTCTGAGATGTGCCCTTTGCAAGTAAAGTTTTAAAGGGGTGTCTCTGGCCGTACCCTACAATGACCTTAATAAACATATATGTATGGAAGATTTGCAGCAGTATGCTTACCCTCCACTGGGCAGCAGATTCCCCGATCTTATTTCTTACATATACACACGGCATCTGTATACACCTACTTGTATCCGACAAGGCTGCTAATCTGGTTCCGCTGCTCTGAGTAGCAGTGGGAAGTCCAGGGGCTCTGTTTCCAGAGCAGTGACTGTGCATGGGCCGCTACAAATCAATTCCCTTGTCTCTACCCTCCATATAATCAAGAATGTTCCCATTTACTGACTGCAACCAGATCTTTAACATGATCAGAAAACAAGAGTAATAGAAAGTTTTAAACTCTCTTAATGCATCACGTCACTTAATGGATCCAACCAGAGTTGCAGCCTGTATAATGCTAATCGGAAGTGATATTAATATTGATTTACAGTCGGTATTGCAAAAATACAGCAATGTACATAATACACAAAGCTGAAAATGGTGTATGCATATTTTGGATTATAATGTGTCTTCTTTTTCTCTTAGGGGTTGTCGATGAGACACATACGGTTCAGGTTCGATGGTCAGCCTATTAATGAAACAGACACCCCAGCACAGGTATTGACCACTTGTTCTTTATAAGCTCCTCATTGGATGTGCCCCCATTGTCTGATAGGTGCGGGTCCCACCACTGGGACCCGCACCTACAATGAGAACGGAGAGCGCACTTTGCATGCACAGCCGTCCTCCATTTATTTCTATAGGGCCGCCGAAAATAGCAGAGCGCTGGCTCGGCTATTTCCATCTGCCCCATAGAAATGAATAGGAGCGTGGGCTGCGCATGCACGGTGCGCTCCTATTCACTTCTATGGGAGCAGTGCTTGGAGATGGATGGACCCTGGGAAATCTGGGGTCCTCCAGGCACAGCGCTTCTTGCTTCGTTTGCATTGTAGGTGCGAGTCCCAGTGGTGGGACCCGCACCTATCAGACAATGGGGGCATATCCTAGCGATATGTCCCCATTGTCTGAGATGGGAAATACCCCTTTATTGCCCCTTTTTTTTGGTGACTTTATAAAATTAGCACTTTACAGGTGTCCTTTTCTTCCCCATTGAACGAAATCCCTTAGGGCTCATGCACACCGCAAAAAAATACGGATGATGTCTGAGTGCATTCCGTATTTTGCAGAACGGAACAGCTGGCCCCTGATGAACAATACTATCCTTGTCTGTAATACGGACAATAATAGGACATACGGAATGCACATAACTTCCTTTTTTTTTTTTTTTTTATTTGCGGACCTATTGAAATGAATGGTTCTCCATACGGTCCGCCAAAAACGGAAAGGGAATACGTTCGTGTGCATGAGCCCTGAATGGGATTGAAAAGTCAGGACAACAATTGGGTACAGCACTTTATATGTGACCCAAGAAGCTCTGGAACAAGCTTATCCTGCATGGACTTGTACAGCTACATCTAAGGCTGCTGTGAAACTACAAATCCCAGCATGCACACTTGCTCGGTTGTTAAGTCTGTTTTATGTTGTTAGAATTTATTTTAAAACCTTGTTAATACCAGGGTGCTGTACATATGAAATGTCTTGCAAATGTAATATAACACAAACGGATACAATAAGCACACGGTAACTTGGTGACAGAGGGGAAGAGGATCCTGCCTGTGAGGGCTTACATCAGGCATCCTCAAACTGCGGCCTTTCAGCTGTTGCAAAACTACAACTCCCAGCATGCCCGAACAGCCTACAGGTATCGGCCTACAGCAGGGCATTGTGGGAGTTTTAGCATGCCTGGCTTACAGTATAGAGTGCCTTTAACACCTTACCAGACTGGTTGCTTTGGAAGTGACTCAGCAGATAAATTGGTGTACTAAAAAATGTATGAAATTTTATCTTATTTGATGAGGTCTCAGTGCCTTTAGAGGTTATCTATGTTTTATGCCACTGTTGTGCATGCCATAATTTGACCCTTCACTTCTCTTGCCACTTTTCAAAAGTGGTGACAATAGATGGCTTAGCAGAAGGGGGCACAGCCTGACAGATTTGGTATTGTACACTGACAAAACTCATATTTAAGTTCTCACCGATACCAATTATAACATAGGGCAGATTTATCAAACCTTGTATAAAGAAACAGCGGCGCAGTTATTGATAGCAATGAAAAAAATTAAAGCTGGAATTTGTTTGCTATGGACAACGGCTTTACTTTTCCTTTGAACAAGGGTTAATAAATGGGCATATAACAGTGTTTCCCAACCAATGTGCCTCCAGGGGGCTCTGTGGGTGACGCTGTTATGGGGGGGCCCTGTGGGTGACGCTGCTATGGGGGGATCTGTGGGTGAAACATATGTAGCATCTTATGCTATATATGTCACCCACACATTTACAGATCCCTCCCCATGACAGGGTCATTATCAAGGAGGCGGGGGCCGCGGCGGCCGGTGCAGTGTGACTCTAATACAAAGGCCCCGCAGCTCCTATACAGTATTTATGTAAACCTAATCTATGTAAAAGTAGCCCGATTTTACGAACTATTGCGGCGCAGTCTCTATCAGCTTAAGTGCTAAGTCCCTCCATGCGCCTCCTGCTCCGCCCACTTTATGAATTACCCTGGGTTCAGACCTGAGCGTTCTGGAAACGTGCGTTTTTGTCGCGCGTATTTCAGCGCATTTTTGCGATTGACTACTGTTGTGTCAATTACAAAACGTGCGACAAACGCCCCCAAAAAAGCTCAAGTACTTGTTTATGCGTCGGGCGTTTTACAGCGCGTTCAAACACGCTGTAAAACGCTCAAGTGAGAACCAGGGCTATAGGAAAGCATTGGTTTTCATGTGTTGAGCGTTTTACAGCGCGTTTGAACGCACTGTAAAACGCTCAGGTGTGAACTTACCCTTAAGGATGCAGGAGGCGCATAGAGGAACTGAGGGAGACTGCGCCGCAATTCTCCTGCTGTCATTGCTTAGAGCTGAGGTGAAAGATTGCTGGGACTTCGGTGCATGTGCACATGAGTCCTCTCCATTATGTTACAACCGGACTGAATTTCAGTGCAGCTTTGAGTGTTGACGGGGGAGACCAGGCATAGTAAGAATCAAAAATAGTGATCTGGACTCCTTATCTGCAGTACTATGCGTGTGATAGTCCAAAATCATGGTGAAAAGTTCCCTTTAAAGGGGTTGTCCACTTTTTTAATATTAATGACTTATCCTCAGGATAGGTCTTCATTATCAGATTGATTGAAAAGACTGCAGTGCTTATATGAGCACTGCCTTCTGTTCAGTTTACCTGCTTGCCATCACAACTGCAGCAGTGAGCAGTGCAATTACAGCTGTGACGTCCCTGTACGCATCCCATGAAGTGAATGGGGATGCCATAGTTATAATTACACTGCTCACCACTGCAGTTGTGACAGCGAGCAGATAAAGGGAGTAGAGAAATCAGCACTGGTACAAGCACTGCGGTGTCTTCAAACAGCTGATCGGCAGGGGTTGCCCCCCCACCACCACCCCACCCATCTGATATTGATGACCTATCTAGAAAAATTGAGATAAGCAGACAGCCCCTTGGGGGCTGCTAGAAGAACACTACCACTTTCTTAAGTGATTGAATTTTTAAAGATTTTAATCTCGTTTTACTCTTTGTACTTCAGCTTGAGATGGAAGATGAAGATACCATTGACGTCTTTCAACAACAGACAGGTGGCATGTGCTAAGCCAGTTCTCCAACATGGAAGGTGCCCAGCGAGCCTTCATGCACCCAACTTCCCACATCTGCCCGTCATGACAAAGAACATGCTGATCTCACAAGATTCTGGAAACATTAGCAGACTCTTGATTTAACAATTTGCTTTGCCCTACATACAAGTGGTGGAAGTTTTGTTGTAAAGGAGGGCCAATATCAACAATTACTTTCCTAAAGTGGTTTTGTTTTCTTGTATTATTTTGTGTGGCACCGTTTTCCCTTTTTTTTTTTTCTTTTTTACAGTAATCAGTTTTCTTTTGTCATGTAAATAGTTGGACAAGTTCCCCACTTTGAGTGTGACTGCCATTTGTCGGGACACTCTAAAATTTGTTCCTTTCTAATCGGATTACTCCACCCACACAGCCACATTGGAAGGAAGTTAGTTTGGAAGTGGGGAGCCATTATGGGGACGGTGGGAGGAGGGACCTGCTTTTATTTACTACTGTGCTACAAACCTCTGCATTATGGAGGGTCACTTTTCATAGAATGCATGAAATGCTGGTCCTTCATATGCTGATGCTGTTTTACAAATAGTTGAGATTTTGGGTACTGTATCTGACATGTCTGGTGACAATTCATTTTACTGGTTATCCACACAGTTTCTCATACTGTCAGTGATTGTACTGTACAAAGGATGTTTAATACCAGATCTGTTCTTTGTTGATCTAATTAAATTGGCCTTGTCCTATCCACTGTCACTGGCTCCTTTAATGCAGCAAGTAAGCTGAACATCCGCATAGATATCCATTCCTTTGAAAATGAACATGCTGCTGAAGACTAGTATGCCAACAAAGATGCCTTTTTGTGGACGTGGTAAAGTGTTCAGGGCAAGAGTCTCTAGGGTTGATAATGTAAGTAGTCTTAAATGCTACAATTGACCAAGAATCTTTAAAGGCTATCGACACCCCTAGGGACAGGATCATTGCATTTTACTCATTTTAGGCTAAACATCTTTCAGTTGGTCTTCATTAAAAACTTTCAATAGGTTGTCTAGAGCTTTCAGTTAATATGCAGACTTCTTCTTCACAGTGAGTCTGTCAGGACTCTGACTGCTTGACCTGTAGCACTTTCCTGACAGCTCATTATAGCTAAATTCTTATGGGTTTTACCATAATTTAGCTTAAATGAATCAAAGCTGTCAGGAGTTCAGTAATAAGGGTTAGAGATCAAGCTGTCAGAAAGCTACCGACATTCACTGAGAAAGGGGAGCAGCAGTCTGCAGATGCAGAGTGCTGTCTGTAGAGGAAAAACTGTTAAAAAATGATTATCCCAAAATGAGTAAAATGCAGTGATGGTGTCCCCAGAGGTGCCCGTAGACTTTAATCTGATAGTCCACTTTTAAACCTGCTCTTAATTGTTTAATTTTAAACCTGATGCCGTTTTCTTAGCTAAAGTGGCACTTAGCAATAAAAACTTGCAGTTCTTCCCATATTTCAGATTCCGATTGTTCCACACAATAAAGTTGTTTGTAACATTAATCTCCCACAATGTGGCCTCTGGTTTCTTTTAATCCTCATCTGCTGGATAAATGTATTTCAACTGCAAAATAAAGAAAACGTAAACCTCTTTTTGTACCAAATGTATTGTGCACAATTTAATCAGAATCGTAAAGGGAAACTCATGTTGATCTGCAGGCAGGATGAGCTGAGCAGATTGCTATATAGCTTGTATTTCATGGCTTTAAATCTGTTCTTTCAATGCTTGGTCATGTGGGTGGTCCAACTAAGTGACCCAGAGTTACATATCCTGTCATACGGGGGGGGGCTGTCAGTCCCCTGGGCCACCCACTGGACTTTAAACTGCTAAAATACAAGTTCTACCAAATGTTTTCCCACAAAACTATTTCAAACTGTTTGGATACAGTTGCCTCAACATTAAATGGGTTTTCCAGGCTCCTAATATTGATGACCTATCCTCAGGATGGGTCATTAACCCCCTTTGCTACCGCACTGGAGCAATGGGCAAACATGGCGCCCACTTGTGTGTGCAATGGCCGGCAGGTGACCACGATCGGCAATGATGCTTGGTGTGATCATGGCATCTGAAGGGTGAAAAGCTTGCGCTTCTGGGCTTCTTACTGGCATCCTCTGCGGCCAATGAGGACGCCCGTAATTGATTTCAATACGCTGGGTCTGTCTGAAGAGACCCAAGTTATTAAAGCTGCAATTCTGATTTTGGCCACCAGATAGCAGGCTAACTTAAGAAATGAGCAATTCTGTACAAATATGGATATATAATAGACATGGTATAGAATAAAAATCGTTTTGTAGCCTCAAACATGAGCTGCAAAACTGTAAAAAATATATATATTTAAAAAATAAGTTTAAATAACCCCCTTTCCATAGAATAAAAAATAAATACATAAATAAAATATAAACATCATATGCATCACCGTATCTGAAAACGCACATACTATTAAAATATAAAAATATTTTTCCAGTATGGCGTAGCTGAAAGGTCAAAATGGCCAATTCGCCATTTTTTTCATCGCTTCTCTTACCCCCAAAAATGTGAACCAAAAGTAACATGCCAAAATTGTATCAATAAAAACTACAGATCATCCCACAAAAAATGAGCCCCCACACAGCTCAGTAGATATAACTATAAATAAGTCATTGGGGTCAGAATATGGTGATTAAAAATAAGTTAAAAAACATTGAAAACTTTTTTACAACTATTTAGACATAAAAGAACCTATGCATATGTGGTATCCTTTAGGCCTGCACAATATATCGCGAAAGCAATCGTTATCGCAATTCATCGCAATCGCAATTTGCTGACCCAAAAATGCTGCAATTATATTACCGTATTTTCCCTTACGCCCTATGACAGCACCCTTGAGAGATCCCGCCTCCATCCGGACAGGAAACAGGAACTTCAATTGAGAAGCTTTTTAAGGTGGGATCTGGCCTCCTCTCCTCAGTTCCTGTTTCCTGTCCTAGAGATAGGATGGATACTTTTTACAGAGAAGCTAAGTTGGCTGCAGGGCCCCATCTAGGTTATGCGCACCATTGGGGTTACCTGGTATGGCGTAAGTCTCCCTGAGGAGCCGCCTGAAGTCTGGGCACACATCCCTCCGGTCCTGGCTTTGGCCATTCTGTGAGGGCAGCTGCAGTCCGCCAGTACCGGGAGGTACTGGTGTCACTCCGGATACCCCCGGTGATATCTGGGGGTTCCGGGTCCTGTTCCGCCAACTGCCGGGGTTACAGAGCATCGGAGTGGCTGGTTTTAATGACGGCAGTGCGGGGCGCGCTCCGGAAGTGACGCGCAAGGCTGCTTCCGGTCCTTGGAACGCATGGGACCGGAAGAGGCCTCTTCAGGGCGCATGCAGCCCGCAGTAAAAGGACCATACCGCGAGGTGTATGCCTCGTGAGTGCGCCGGTGGAGGGGTGCCAGCCAGCCATAGGTGGATCGTGAATTCCTCCCCTGCCCTTCACTGCACGCAATTCCTGGGTAGAAGTGTCGGGTTTCGTTGTATGGAGGTCCCCTCTCCCTTGAGTCCAAGGATGGAAGAAGGGGTGCAGCGCACTGATGACCAGGACGGCCATGATACACGCTCGGTATTCCTGGTGGGGTAAGGGGTTTTTACCCCAGCTTTTCATTCCTGGTTGGTTTTTCTCACTAGGAGACTCTGTCTGTTTTTGTGTTATAGAGTCTTAAAAGAGCCCCAGAAAAGCAACGACTAAAACACGGGGGAAGGAATGCGCTACTTGTAAAAAGAAATTGCCTCCTACCTGGGTCAAAGTGTTATGCCAGAGATGTATTGACAGAATGTTAGAAGAGGAATCTCCTAGCTTCATACAGAGTATTAAGGATATGGTCAGAACAGAGATTGCTGGTTCAATTACGGAAATTAAGAAGCTCCTTCCTTCTTCTCTCGCTGGGAAGCAGAAACGCTCTGGTCATCCCTCAGATTCGGAGTCTTCAGGAAGCGAATCCGAATTAGGGAGATTCTAGTTAGTTCTGATTCCTCATCTGAGAACGAGCCAGCAGGCCAGCCGCTTTTTCGCATGATGATACGGATGCTTTGCTTAAGGCGGTCAGAACCACTATGAAAATTGATGAGGCTAAGGAGCAAAAACTATCCAACAGATTATGTTTGGGGATTTGGCACGGAAAAAGTCTAGGGTTTTTCCTATCAATGAGAACCTAAAGGCGTTAATTCAGAAAGAATGGAAGAAGCCTGATAAAAAGTTTTTTATTCCCAGAAACATGAAAAGAAAATACCCTTTTGAGGAGGGAGAATGCTCGTCTTGGGATAGGGCTCCTAAGCTTGACGCACCGGTGGCAAAGATGGCTAAACAATCAGCCTTGCCCTTTGACGATCTAGGGGTTTTAAAAGACCCAATGGATAGGAGGGCGGATGTCTACCTCAAGAGTGCTTGGGAAGCCTCTACTCAAGCCTTTAAACCCAATATTGCAGCTACCTCTACAGCAAGATCTCTTAAAGTATGGTTGCAGGATTTAGAGTCCCAGATTGAAAATAAAACACCAAGGGAACAGCTATTAGAGGTTTTCCCTACCATTTTGAATGCAGTGAATTTTTTATCCGATGCTTCAGCAGATGCTCTTAGGCTTACTGCTAAATCAGCGGCCCTGTCCAACTCGGCCAGAAGAGCGGTATGGCTGAAGAGTTGGTCTGGTGACACAGGGTCTAAAAATAAATTATGTGCCATACCCTGTCAGGGTGACTTCTTGTTTGGATCAGTCTTAGATGACCTGCTGGAAAAAGCAGCGGATGATAAAAAGGGATTCCCCTCAAATAAACCCCCAAAGAAGAAACAGTTTTTTCGACGCAACCGTAGAGAGGATTTCCAACAAAAAAGGAAGAGATTTTGGGGAGAGAATAAGTCCAGGAAAGAGAAGGGCTTCCTATTCAACTCCCTATCCCAGTCCAGCAGTCTTCCAAAATCCACACAACAATGACGGTTTTCTTCCGGTGGGAGGGAGGTTATCTCACTTTCTAGAGGCTTGGGAAGCTATTTCCGCAAGTCCCTGGGTTCGTGGTATCATAAGAGAAGGTTTCCGTTTAGAGTTCGCCTCCCTCCCACCGGAAAGAATGAAAATTACATATCTCAGATCCGATTCCGGAAGAGATTCAGCATTAAAGGCAGAGATTTTATCTCTTCTAAACAAAAAAGTGTTAACAGACGTTCCAGAGTCGGAAAGAGGGAAGGGATTTTATTCCTCCCTATTTCTAGTCCCCAAACCAGACATGTCTTACAGAATGATTATAAATCTGAAGTTGCTAAACCAGTACTTGAAGTACAAGAAGTTCAAGATGGAGTCCATTCAGTCCACTCTGAAATACCTGTTCCCAGACTGTGTGATGACCACCTTGGATATAAGAGATGCGTACTATCACATCCCGATTCATGCGGAGTGTCAAAAGTTCCTAAGGATAGCCATTTCTGTTGGAACGGAGGTACTGCACTTTCAATACAGGGCCCTTCCATTCGGGTTAGCCCAAGCGCCTCGTCTGTTTACAAAACTCATGGCGGAAGTAATGGCGCATGTAAGAGAAAAGGACATTCTAACAGTTCCCTATTTAGACGACATCTTGATTGTGGCAGACTCAGAGACCAGCATGTCCTCTCAAGTCAGTGTAGTCTTGGAAATTCTAAAGAAATTAGGTTGGGAGGTAAACTGGGAAAAATCAAACCTAGTTCCGTCAAGATCCTGCAAGTTCCTAGGACTAATACTGGACTCGATAAACCAACGTTGTATGCTACCGCAGGTAAAGATCCTCAAGCTTCAGGAAGGAATTCGCGCTCTGGTGTCTTCAGACGACAGGACCATCAGACAGGCCATGGCGGTCTTAGGAAGAATGACTGCCTCTATACCAGCGGTAAAATGGGCGATGCTGAGATCTCGGAAGCTTCAGTGGCAGATTCTGGATGTCTGGCAAGGAGTCCATTGTTCACTAGAAAATTATCTTCACCTGGTCCCAGAGGTCGTCCATTCGCTCCAATGGTGGCTAAATCCGGAAATCCTGTCTCAGGGTCTCCTTTGGGATATACAGGAGGATATCTCCATCACAACAGATGCAAGCCCAAGTGGATGGGGGGCCTTCTGTCAGGAGGCAATAGCCCAGGGTGTTTGGTCATTACAAGAGACAAACGAATCCCAGAACATGAGGGAATTAAGAGCCGTTTTTCTAGCCTTAAAGGAATTTTTGCCAAGAATAAAGGGAAAGACGGTCAAAATTCTTTCGGACAACACCACGGTAGTCGCATACTTGAACAAGCAGGGAGGAACAAGGTCGAGAGATCTCATGGCTTTAACAGAAGAGATTTTCGCATTTGTAATTCCCTTCATTCCATTTCTAAAAGCTGTTCACTTAAAAGGTACGGAAAACAAAAAGGCAGATTACCTAAGCAGAAGACGTCTGGATCAGGGGGAATGGTGTCTCAATCAGACTATTTTTTGCCAGATAATGCATCTGTGGGGCAGACCGACAATAGATTTATTTGCGAACAAAGAAAATCAGAAATGTCGAGTGTTCTTCTCCCTAAATCCAGAGGATTTTCCTTCCACAATAGACGCCTTTGCCCATCGTTGGCCAAACAGTCTTCTGTACGCTTTCCTCCAATCAAGTTAATACCGAGAGTTCTTCAGAAACTGAGAAGGTCCAGTACCACGCTGATTCTCATTGCTCCGTTTTGGCCCAGGAGGTCATGGTTCACCTGGCTTCGAAGCTGTCAGTAGCAGACCCATGGGTGCTTCCGAACCAGAAAGATCTGTTGCATCAGGGTCCAGTATACCATCCGCAGATAGACAGTCTGCACCTCACAGCCTGGCTTCTGAAAGGTCCATATTAGAGAGTAAGGGTCTGTCTAAGGAAGTAGTCAGTACTCTCCTCTCTTGTAGGAAAGACGTCACATCTTCCATTTATGCTAGAATTTGGAGAAAATTTAACACATTTGCGGGTAGGCCAGTAGACCCGTTGGACTCCCCTCCTTTTCCCTTACTCCTGGACTTTTTGCAAAACGGGGTTAAGTTGAAGCTTAGAATCAGCACACTTAAGGTTCAGGTTTCAGCCCTGAGTGCATACTTTGACTTCTCTTTAGCAAACCATCCCTGGATAAAGAGGTTTTTAGAGCTATCAGTCGGTTGGATCAGGTTCCAGGGAGACTAGCTCCCCCTGGGACCTGAACCTGGTCCTGTCCAGTATGATGAAACCACCTTTTGAGCCTTTAGAGGACCTGCCAATCAGGATCTTAACGCTCAAAACGGCTTTTTTAGTGGCCATCACCACAGCTAGGAGGGTGAGTGAAATTTCGGCTCTGTCTACTTCTCCCCTTACACTAAAATTATGAAGGATAGAATCATACTTAGACCTGATCCTGCCTTTCTTCCCAAGGTGGTTTCGTTCTTCCACAGATCTCAAGATATTATCCTCCCTTCTTTCTGTCAGAATCCAAGGGATAAGAAAGAGGAGAGTCTTCATTGTTTAGATGTTAGAAGATGTATTCTTAGATACTTAGAGGTCACAGAACCTTGGAGAAAGTCCTCCAGATTGTTCGTGCAATTTTCAGGGAAGAACAGGGGTGATAAGATTACATCCAGGACCCTGTCCAGATGGATCATTGCGGCCATCACCTTGGCCTACAAATCAACAAACACTCCATGCCCTCAGGGGTTGGGTGCTCATTCAACTAGGGCAGTCTCCACTTCTTGGGCTGAAAGGGCTGAGGCATCTTTAGAACAGATTTGCAGGGCTGCTACCTGGAAGTCTCCTTGTACTTTTTTCCGCCATTACAGGCTAGACTTAGATAGCAAGAGCCAGTTAGCCTTTGGTAGGAAGGTCTTGCAGTCTGTTTCCCTCCCCTAGACATTACTAGTCTAATCATCTCTCAAGGGTGCTGTCATAGGGCGTAAGGGAAATAGATGATTACACTCACCGGTAATTACTTTTCCATGAGCCCATGACAGCACCCGTCTTTATTCCCCCCCCAAAAAAAAAAAAAAAAAAAATAAAAAAAAAAAAGGGTTAAAGTCTTTGGTAAGATAAACTTTAGGACAAGTTCTCGATAACAACTGAGGAGAGGAGGCCAGATCCCACCTTAAAAAGCTTCTCAATTGAAGTTCCTGTTTCCTGTCCGGATGGAGGCGGGATCTCTCAAGGGTGCTGTCATGGGCTCATGGAAAAGTAATTACCGGTGAGTGTAATCATCTATTTTCGCTTTATAAGACACACTTTTTTCCTCCCAAAAGTGGGGGGGGGGAATGGCAGTGCATCTTATAAAGCGATGGTTGACTTTCTACGTGACACTGACATTGTATTTCCGGCCGCTATGCTGCACAGCGCGGCCAGCGATACATCAGTTACAGTGCGGGGAGGGAGGAGCGGCTGGTGGAAAGTCGTTTATTGAACACTTGTTCTTATATCTATTTTATTTATCTGTTCTGTGCAGCGCTATTAAGAAAATGGCAAGTTTTGTATTTTGTACTTTTGCAGTAATGCAAATATGTATTTCATTTTGGAAAACACTGCGCATTTCAGTTCTTGAGTTCAGCATAACTACATTTCACATTATCAGTCATCTGTGTGAGCTTTTACCTTGAAAATCCAAGCAGATAGACCTCTAGCACAATTCCCTTAAAATATTGCATCACATATCGTTATCGCAATTTTTAGGGCCCTAATCGCAATCGCACAAAATTCCCATATCGTGCAGCCCTAGTATCCTAATCGGACTGACCCAGAGAACGCCGGGCACAGGTCGGCTTTGCCGCAATGGGAACAACGCAGGAACAAAACCTATAAAACGGTGGAGGAATTTATAATTCCATCCTATTTGGAATTTCTTTCACGCTTCCCACTACATTGTACGCTATATTAAACGGTGGAATTAGAAAGTACAACTTGTCCCACCAAAAAATAAGACCTCATATGGATGTCAATGGAAAAATAGTTATGGCTCAAAGATGGGGGAAGAAAAATTAAAATGAAAAAACCTTGGTTATCCTAAGGGTTAATGAGGACCTGTCACCACAAAATGCTATGCAGTCTGAAACTGCCATGTTAAGAGTAGATAGTTTTGTGGGAAAAGATTCAGAAAAACCTGTCATTTATACGTTTATCTTTGCTTTTTGTAACAGCAATGTGTACAGGGAGGAGGTGTTATCAGTGACTGACAACTCTCTGTATGCACACTTATACATACAGCGATCAATCACTGATAACTCCCCCCCCCCCCCCTCCTGTACCAATAGCTCTTCACAGGAGGTTAAAAGAGCAAAGATAAATTACAGGTTTTACTGAATCTTTTCCCCAAAAATTATCAATCTGCTCAGCTCCTCCTGCTCTATAACATGGTGCTTTCAGAGTGCATTGCTTTTTGTGGTGACAGGTTCTTTAATAATTTATTAGTGGGGGCCAGGCACCCCACTGATCAGCAGTTCCTGGCAGCCTCTGGTGCTGGAACTAGCGCTTTGAACGGAGCTGTGCTTCTGGTTCCATTCAAAGTGTAGCCACCGTGCTGGGTCGTTACAGGTCACCTCCCATTCATTTACTGGGAAAGGAGTTGCAGTAACCAGCACGGCCGCTACACTTTAAACTGAGTTGTGCTTCCTGTTCCATTAAAGAGTTAGTTCCTGTGACAGAGGTTGCAGGGGACAGCTGATCGGTGGGGGGTTCAGGGTGTCAGACCTTCATCAATCAGCTATTAATAGCCAATCCTGAGGATAGGTAATCAATATTAGGCACCTGGAAACCCCTTATGAAGAGCTCTCAATGCCACTATATTCATTATTTTAAAGAATTAATTTCATGGTTCTGTACATTCAGAGGGGGTTACACAAATCTAAAAATACAATAAACAAACTATCAACAGAGGGGTAGAGGACCCTGTCCGCAAGAGCTTACAATCTATAAGGGGAAAACGGTAAGTGAGGGTATTGGCTGGTCATAAGGTGGCAGCATGCTCAATGCAGGTGCTAGGCTTTCCTGAAGAGGTGGTTATTCTTGAAGGTTTGGATGTTGGGGGAGAGCCTGATGTGTTGGGGAAGTGCCTGATGTGTTGGGGAAGTGAGTTCCAGAGTAGGGGAAAGGCACGTGAGATATCTTGTCGATTATGTGGAGAACAGGAGGAGGTTGTGTGAGGATCTGAGATTACGTGTGGGGATGTATCAAGAAAGGTCAGAGAGAAGGAGGGGACAGATTGTGGACAGCTTTATTTGTAGTTATAAGTATTTTAAACTGAATTTGTTGGGTAATTGGGGAGCAAGTGAAGGGATTGGCAGAGGAGGGGAGAGGTGGATTAACTGGGCAGCAGAGTTGAGAAGAGATTAGAGGGGAGAGAGTGTGCTGGATGGGAGGCCACAAAGGAGGATATTGCAGTAGTCCAGGTGAGAGATGACGAGGGCATGCACTAGTGTTTTAGTTGACTCGGGTGAGGAAGGTGCGAATCCGAAAAATGTTCTTAAGTTAAAAACGGCAGGCGGAGGAGAGGGTTTGAATGTGTGGTTTAAAGGACAGGGCAGAATCCAATGTTACCCCCAGGCAGCAAGACCGGAGAAATCTTTGTGCTATTAACTGTAATGGATAGGTCAGGTAGGGGGGCTGAGTGACATGGGGAAAAGACAATTAATTCAGTTTTCTCCATGTTGAGTTTTAGGAAGCGGGAGGGGAAGAATGAAGATCTAACCGACAGACACGCTGGGATTTTGGATAGAAGGGAAGTGACATCTGGGCCAGAGAGGTAGATTTGAGTGTCGTCACCAGAGTCAGGTGGTATTGGAAGCTATGGGACTCTATGAGCTGTCCCAGGCCGAATGTATAAATGGAGAAAGGTAGGGGTCCCAGGACAGAGCCTTGAGGGACCGCAACAGAGAGAGGGCATGACGAGGAGGTAGGGTATGAATGGGAAACGCTGAAGGTTCTTTTGGTGAGGTATGAGGAGATCCAGGAGAGGGCTAGGTCTTTGATGCTGAGGGAAGAGAGGGTTTGTAACAGGAGAGCATGGTCAACAGTATCAAAGGACAGGTCCAGGAGGAAGAGCACAGAGTAGTGACGTTTAGCTTTGACAGCTAGCATTTCGTTGGGGACTTTGGTTAGGGCAGTTTCGGTGCATTAATTAGGTCTGAAGACGGATTGCAGCTGATCAAAAGGCGAGTGGGATGAAAGGTGAGGACAATTCGAGATGGACATGTTGTTCTAGGAGTTTGGATGGGAGCAGTGAAATGGGATGATAGCTGGATAAAGTGGATGGGTCCAGGGAAGGCTTCTTGAGTATGGGCGTGATGGTTACATGTTTAAAAGAGGAAGGGAAGATGCCAGTGGTTAGTGATAGGTTGAAGAGATGGGTTAGGGCACTATATGTTAAATGTATACAACTTCAGTATGTGTCAAGAGCCCCTGCTGCACATGTTGCAAAGCAAGCCAAAGGCCAAATTCTCACTGCAGTATTTTGTACCTACGTCAAAGCCAGTAGTGGAATATAAGGTATAATGGAACAATTTTCACCTCTGCATTTTGGAACTAGTCCTGGTTTTGACATTCAAGTACTGATGCAAACTACTGCCACTAGAGCACAGTTTAAATTGGCCATATACCATTGGGTGGTTGTTTTCTAAATGATTTATGGTTGGCTAAATGAAGGCTGTCATTCTGGACTGAACTCCATAACTTTAAGGGGTTGTCCCAATATTTAAATGTATCCCTAGCCAGAGGGTAGGAGGATATGTATCTGGTGTCCTACTACTGGGACCCCTTCCCTCCCCCAATCAGTCCCTTTCTCCCTAGATGAATAAAGCAGCAGGCGTTCTCCTCCTCCATTTTGTGGGACTGCTGAAGAGAAGCAGAGAACAGCCCTCAGCAATGTCTGGAAGTCTCATAGAAGTGGAACAGCAGTGCTCATGCTTGACTGCCTCTCCATGTGGTTGGGCTGTGGGAGATTTGGACCCCCATCGATCAGATGAATATCCTCTACCCTGTACAAAAGTTCATATTAACATTTATGTGCCATTCTTTCATCCCTGCTAAAGCGGATTCATCCTCTCTTTAGGTAAGACAACGATCTGGCCTATGTGTGTGTTTTAGGTTATGTCCACGTCAGAGGAAGAGAATATCACAAAGCCATATCTGGCATTGCCAGGGTCTGACAGATCTCATTTACTATAACTGGGTCCTCCACGTTTCCGGCATGAACACAGACATTCTGCCAGATGAAATGGTTGCCGTCAAGAAGATGAGATGTATTTCCATGCAGCAATTATCTCCTCTGCATGGAGACAAGTGGTGGCTATTGCAACCATTCATTCCCATACAGTTCCACCGTTCCGTTAAATGCAGAACGCACATGGCCGGTATACGTGTTTTGCAGACCGCAAAACATATGCTGTCATCTGAATGAGCCCTTAGAAGGTAAAAATGTGTGGATGAATGTTTATGTCAATAAATGTTTGCATTGAATATATATGATTTGTATTAGGATTAGGGATGAGTGAAATTCAAGTTTTGAAGTTCGGGTATATGTGGAATTGCGTTACGGATTCCGTTACCAATACCATACCATTCCGTTATAATAGAAGTCTATGGCCAGCATGATCTTTGGATTTCACGAGGAATTCAAGTGAATGACATCGTCCAAACCTTATCATCTTTGCTGTTTGCTAGTGCTGTGACGAGAGAGATACTATGAAGGCAAATGCAGAGTGTGTATAGTGAAGTGCCGTGGCCTACACATCAATCTTCATTGTTCCCAAGCAAGATGAGACTCCAGCTACAGGCCATAAGGGTTAATGCTGTGTGATCCTATGAAATGAGCAGTGTCCATAACGGGAAATCATGCTCCCATACAAAGCATGTTTTCTGCACTGGACACGCTCGTCTCAACGAGGCCTAAGACTATGTGAGACTATAATGGCCAAGCTAGTTGCCTCGGAAACTTTTCAGCTACAAGCTTGGTGCAGAAAGCGAGTCCAGTAAAGGCCATTGATGCCCAAATGATGAAGTGAGTACACAGCAATAGACCTACGGACAGATAACGACTGACCGTATCATGAATCACTATGATGTAGTCAGAGAAGCTGTGGTCGGCCTGGAAAATGCGGCCAACACACAGACCGTGTTTCCTGGGCCAATCACAGTTATGTGCATGAGCACTAAGGCTACTTTCACACTGGCGTTTTTGGATCCGTTTGAGGGTTCTCACAAGCGGTCCAAAGCGGATCAGTTTTGCCCCAATGCATTCTTTTTTTTATCAATTTTCTTTTTATTCAATTTTAGAAGCAAAAAGCAATGTTACATACAGGAATGAGATGAGATCAGAACATCATCTTGCATTAGACAATTAAAGTAATTGTACACATGTCAAGATTCTGGGACAATTACAAAATTTCAGGATCAGCTGATCTAACATATCACGCTATGGGAATCTTGTGTCACGTGCACAGAGGTAGCTCATGACCTCACTCCCCGTCAAGTAGGGTATAGAAAACAAAATAGTAAACCAAACAAAACAAATGCTGGCTTGTATTAGCCCCTGATAGGACGACCTAAATATCAATTTAGTACACAAATCGACTAAATGATTCGGATTATATTGTTCAAAGTTCCCAATTATTAATTCAATGTGTGGGTATATTCCCGCCTAAAGACTACTGTGTATCCTTAAGGAACCCCGAGTGACTTCCAGGGGTGTGTGCAGAAATGCTGTTCGCCGAAGATATAAGCGAGTACCCTAGGTACTCTTAATATGAGTAGTGCCATCTGCATGTTGTGAAATGTAGGAGATCCAAGGTTGCAAGATATTTAGGTATCCCTTTCTATTATGGGTCTCCCAGCCCGCTAGTTCCTCCATTCTACAAAGCTGATTCATTTTTTCATACCACATAGAGAGCGTGGGAGGATCTTCTGACCTCCATACCATGGGAATAAGCAGTTTAGCTGCAGTGATCATTTGTGTTTGCAGTTTGTTTTTATGAGGGGTGAAATAGGGCTCCGGCTTCCACAGTAAGATCAGTGAAGCCGTGAGCTTAATTTGATCAGAGCACACTTTGTTGATGATAGATTCGACAGTTTCCCAAAACTGCTTAATTTTTTGGCAAGCCCACCAAATGTGGGATATGCTACCAGGTTGCCTGTGGCACCTCCAACATTCGTCCGTTGGCATGAGGTGGATCTTGTGTAGAAATTCAGGTGTGCAGTACCATCTAGTTAGTATTTTTAGCGAATTTTCTTGTACCCTTACACATCTGGAAAACCTACAAAATGAAAGTTTTATCAGATTCATCCAGTTGGATTCTCAGTTCAGTTTCCCACTCACCAAAATATCTAGGCGACAGTGTGTCTCTCTTCCCAATATTTGTTTATAGATCAAAGAAAGCGGTTTTTGGGGCAATTTCAGAAGCAAGGCCATGGTTTCCAACCAAGTGGGATCTGGTAAAGGGAGGTGTGCTGAGGATTTAAATTTCTTACACATATTTTCAAAGTCCCATTTGTGTATTTCTGGGCCCACAAACGATGTATCTCTGCATAGAGATTTGTAATAGTCACTTGAATTCGTTAACTTCAAGAGGTCTCCTAGTCTAAATTTAGAAACCGAGGACCAAATAAGGTTTGGTTCTCTTATATTATCTGACAATACATGTGGAAGAATTTTAAGAGGAGCAGCTGGGGATAGGCGGCTACAACCCATATTTAGAGAAGGGGATTTCATACAACAGGCAACTGTACTTTTGGTGAGAATACTAGTAATTTCAGATGTTGGGCTAGCCTTGGAATTAAACCATAATGTGTACTCTCTCCCTTTTCCAAGCATTGCCCTCTCCAAACCCATGTGCAAAGAGAATTTGTGTTGTTCGTTAGTACCAACCATCTTTCCAGATGAATAGCTTGTATATAAGTGTATATGTCCGGAAGGGAAATCCCCCCAGTCCTCTTCTCCAGCGTGAGTAAAGAGTAGGGCAATCTAGCCTTCTTCCCGGCCCACAGAAAGCTGCTCATGATTGATTTCAGTTTATCTAGATAGGACTTAGGGACTGTGATTGGTAATTAGCGAAATATATATAATATTTGGGGGAGAATATATGTAGTCAGGACATTTTTCCTTCCTATCCAAGATATTTTAGACACCGAAGGTTTGTTTAAGAAGGATTGAATTTTTGTCACTACCGGGGGTAATTCAGTTGAAATAGCTTGGTAGGGTTCGGTGGGATCAGTACACCTAAGTATTTAATCGCCTCTGAGGGCCATTTAAAGGGAGAAGAGGCTTTTAATCGTCTCCGAAGAGCAGCAGACAATGAAATCCCTAGCGCTTCCGATTTTTCCAAATTGATCTTAAAGTTGGAGACACTTCCAAAGGATTCGAAGATGTCTAATATATGGGGCATGGCCTCCCCTGGATTGATTATCATAAGTAATAGATCGTCTGCGAAGGCTGCCATTTTATAAATAAAGCCCCACAGGTGGATCCCTTTAATATCTGAGCATTGTCTAAATTTTAACAATAGGGTTTCTAGGACCAAGATAAACAGTAAAGGGGAAGTGGGCAGCCCTGTCGCGTTCCGTTGCTGATAGCGAAAGGGTCCGACATGGTGCCATTCACTAAGATGCGAGCCGTGGGCGCTGAATACAAGGAGAAGACAGCCTTTACAAATCCTCTAGGGAAACCAAAGGCCAACAGAGTGCTACGCCTAAAAGGCCAGCTAACTCTGTTGAATGCCTTTTTGGCATTTGTCCCCAGTAGAACCAAAGGCATATTCTTTTTCTTTGCAAGACTTACCGCATTGACAACTCGGCTGATGTTATGTCTGCCTTCCCTTCCCTGTACGAAGCCAACTTGTTCCTCCCCCACAAGTTCAGGCAACAGAACCGACAGGCGGTGGCTTAACAGCTTGGCCCACCATTTTAAATCCGCGTTGAGTAGCTAAATCTGGCGATAATTACCGCAGGCTTCGGGATCTTTGCCTTCTTTAGGTAGTATGGTGATGTTTGCCGCCTGGGCCTGCGGGGGCAAACTAGCTCCACCTAGAAGAGAGTTACAGAGGTTTGTGAAACGTGGAATTAAAGATTTTGCAGATTTTTTGTAATAAGCAATTGTAAGGCCATCAGGCCCTGGGCTTTTCCCCGAGGGAATTGAGTAAAGGACTTTGCCCACTTCCTCTTCTGTAAACGGTCTTATGAGGTCCGTTTTGTCTTCAGCAGACAGGGAAGGCATATCAATTGACCTCAGAAAGCCGTCAATGAGGTTTTGTACCTGCAGATCTGATGAGGCTAGGGAGTCTTTATTTTGAAGATTATACAGTGACGTATAAAACTTACAGAATTCTCTAGCAATTGCCGGTGTTTCAGTCAACCTAGTGCCCTGACTGGACTTAATAGAAGGGATAAAGGTTTTATTTCTTTGGGCTTTTAGAAGGTTAGTCATTAATTTAGTCCCTTTATCTCCATGGGAATAATATTAGAAACGTAGGGCTTGTAGTATTTTAGCATATTTAAAATGTAATTTATCTCGCAATTGGGATCTAAGGGATTTTAGCTGCTGTAGGATTTCTGTAGTCAGCGCTGATTTATTAAATTTTTCCAAGGTGGAAATTTGAAGTAGTAAAGAATCTATCATTTTTGTTCTCTGTTTCTTGAGCCTAGTCCCTAGGCTAATTAACTCCCCTCTCACCACAGCTTTGTGGGCCTCCCACAGTATAGGGTCTGAGATTGTGTCAGACCTATTGAGACTAAAGTAGTTATCTATGACCTTATTGATCTGTTCTCTATTTGCTTCATCTTCTGTCAGAGTGGGGTTTAATCTCCAATTCCAAGTTCTGGCTGGTATATCTTTAAGTTGCATCTTAAAGCTCACTGGGCATGGTCTGAAACAGTAATCGACCCTATGGACGTTTTTGTGACTGCAGGGATAGCACTACTAGGAAGGAACATATAGTCCAGGCGATAGTATGTGCCATGTACCTTGGAGAAAAAGTGAAGTCATGTTCCTCTGGATAAAATGGTCTCCAGACATCCACTATTCCTATGTCCAGTAATGCTAATTTTATCCTGCGTCTCTGTTTTTCAGACAGACGGGTAGTAGCCGACGTGGAGTCTGCTATTTTATCCAGTGGGATATTTAAATCTCCACCAAATAACATCAAACCTTCAGCGAATTGTTTGAGGGAATCTAGCATGTGTAATATCCAGTTAGTCTGACCCTCATTTGGTGCATAAACCGTCACTAGGGTGACCACTGTGTTTAAGACTTTCCCTTTTATAAAGAGATATCTGCTATTGGGGTCAGTTAATTTCGTGATAATTTGGAAAGGGACATTCTTGCCAATCCCTATTGACACTCTTCTTGAGGCAGTGGAGTGGGTGGCATGATGCCAGTCTGGAAAGTGCCTACTTGCCATGTTGGGGGTGTGCAAATGTCTAAAATGCGTCTCTTGAAGAAACACCAGATCTGGGTTGTCTTTCCTTAGGGTGTGATATACCCGGCTACGCTTCTGAGGAGTGTTTAACCCATTCACATTAAGTGTGACACATGTCAATTGGGCCATCGTGGTCTGTAGACTGATTAACCTAGGTTTTTAACCCATCAGGAGTGGGTATATGAACATAGTAGTAAGGCACTCAGGCCTCATAGGCGCGTGTAAGCGCAGTATAGCAAGAGGGCTCTGAAGATAAGAGTGCGGGGGAGGGGGGGGGGAGTGGTGGAAGGTGTCAAGTTTGATGTTAACAGACCACACACCCGATCTCTCATCTCCAAGCCTACAGTAGACAAGACCATACCATGGCACGGCAGTGCGGAGAAGTTAAGGCATAGGCCCTGAAAACTCAATGTAAAAGTAATGTAAAAAGGAGGTGTAAGGCCGCTGTTTAGCATGTAATATGCCTTATAAGTTGCGCACTGCCTGCCTAGTATGTGAGTGAGACAAAGCAATATATAATTAGAAAAACCTGTCTGAAGACCTAGACAGAAAGCAGGACTATCCAGGTATTCTAACAACACAGCTGAAAACATATCTAGCTCCATTAAAGACCCAGCATAATTTGACCCAGTAAGAACTGCATAGGTATACTTAAACAAAAGTCCTCTGGAGACTCATGGTAGGAGACTAAGGATCCAAGATCACCATTCAGCCAGCTACAGCAAGCTTCTTCTTAGGCGTCTTCTGCTTGACCACAGCTTGCCACGGCGTCAGCGCCACCAGTTTAGGAAGTTTCTCCATGTTGGCCGAGGGGAGCCAGGAGGGGATCTCAAGAGGCGAAATTTCAAGAGCTTCCCAAATCTTGGAGAGGTCCTCAGGGTGTCGGATTGCGAACTGTTAAGTCCGAAAGGAAAGAGCCACCGCATGGGCAGCCTCTGGCTCTTAAGTTCCTGTGTAAGCGGTTTCAGGGCTCTCCTTTAGTGAGTGTACTTGCGGCTAAGTCCTGAAATAATAAAAAATTTCGCCCTCTATTGTGACGTTGTCTTGTTCTCTCGCTGCCTTAAGCACTGCTGCAGTGTCAAGATAGTTCAGCAGGACACAAATGGTATCTCTAGCTGGGTCTGTGGCTGCAGGCTTCGGCCTTAAGGCCCTGTGGGCTCTTTCAATAACGATGGTGTTTGCCTTCTCCTCTCCCACCAGTGAGGCAAAAATCTGGCGTACAGTGTCCGATAAAGCTTCTGCAGCCACCGATTCAGGTATGCCCCTTATCCTGACATTTTTCCTCCTCCCCTATTTTCTTGATCCTCCAAATGCATAAGTGCAGAATAAAGAGTCCACATGAGTGTTCAGGGCACGTACCTGGGACTAGAGGCCTTTACTGTGTTGTATTACCGCATGCTGGAACTCTTCCAGGGCCTCCACTCTCTGGCCCACGTGCGTCACCTCCATTTTAATATCACTCAGCTCCTTCATCACAGGGGACAGGGCCTGTGCTAGCGACTGCTGCAATGAGTGTTGCAGGAATGCTCGGGTGATCGGAGCAGGGTCTGTGTCTTCCTGCATGTCCGAGCTGGCGTCATCTGACTCGTGCCCCGTGTTTGCCGCATGGTCTTCAGCAGCCGCCATCTTCCCTCTTCTAACCAGAGAGGCATGCTTCTTTTGCAGGTATTTACTCATGTCTCCTTGAGACTTTCTTATTTTGGAAGCGTGTTCTGTGTCTCCACTCTTCTCTTTTTGAGTTTGCCCATGGTAGGAACAGTGTTTGCTCTGAAAAAGCTGTTAGATCGGGTGCTGTGTGAAGGATCAATTTTCTTTTTATTCAATTTTAGAAGCAAAAAGCAATGTTACATACAGGAATGAGATGAGATCAGAACATCATCTTGCATTAGACTAAAGTAATTGTACACATGTCAAGATTCTGGGACAATTACAAAATTTCAGGATCAGCTGATCTAACATATCACGCTATGGGAATCTTGTGTCACGTGCACAGAGGTAGCTCATGACCTCACTCCCCGTCAAGTAGGGTATAGAAAACAAAATAGTAAACCAAACAAAACAAATGCTGGCTTGTATTAGCCCCTGATAGGACGACTAAATATCAATTTAGTACACAAATCGACTAAATGATTCGGATTATATTGTTCAAAGTTCCCAATTATTAATTCAATGTGTGGGTATATTCCCGCCTAAAGACTACTGTGTATCCTTAAGAAACCCCGAGTGACTTCCAGAGGTGTGTGCAGAAATGCTGTTCACCGAAGATATAAGCGAGTACCCTAGGCCTAGGTGCTCTTAATGTGAGTAGTGTCATCTGCATGTTGTGAAATGTAGGAGATCCAAGGTTGCAAGATATTTAGGTATCCCTTTCTATTATGGGTCTCCCAGCCCGCTAGTTCCTCCATTCTACAAAGCTGATTCATTTTTTCATACCACATAGAGAGCGTGGGAGGATCTTCTGACCTCCATACCATGGGAATAAGCAGTTTAGCTGCAGTGATCATTTGTGTTTGCAGTTTGTTTTTATGAGGGGTGAAATAGGGCTCCGGCTTCCACAGTAAGATCAGTGAAGCCGTGAGCTTAATTTGATCAGAGCACACTTTGTTGATGATAGATTCGACAGTTTCCCAAAACTGCTTAATTTTTTGGCAAGCCCACCAAATGTGGGATATGCTACCAGGTTGCCTGTGGCACCTCCAACATTCGTCCGTTGGCATGAGGTGGATCTTGTGTAGAAATTCAGGTGTGCAGTACCATCTAGTTAGTATTTTTAGCGAATTTTCTTGTACCCTTACACATCTGGAAAACCTACAAAATGAAAGTTTTATCAGATTCATCCAGTTGGATTCTCAGTTCAGTTTCCCACTCACCAAAATATCTAGGCGACAGTGTGTCTCTCTTCCCCAATATTTGTTTATAGATCAAAGAAAGCGGTTTTTGGGGCAATTTCAGAAGCAAGGCCATGGTTTCCAACCAAGTGGGATCTGGTAAAGGGAGGTGTGCTGAGGATTTAAATTTCTTACACATATTTTCAAAGTCCCATTTGTGTATTTCTGGGCCCACAAACGATGTATCTCTGCATAGAGATTTGTAATAGTCACTTGAATTCGTTAACTTCAAGAGGTCTCCTAGTCTAAATTTAGAAACCGAGGACCAAATAAGGTTTGGTTCTCTTATATTATCTGACAATACATGTGGAAGAATTTTAAGAGGAGCAGCTGGGGATAGCGGCTACAACCCATATTTAGAGAAGGGGATTTCATACAACAGGCAACTGTACTTTTGGTGAGAATACTAGTAATTTCAGATGTTGGGCTAGCCTTGGAATTAAACCATAATGTGTACTCTCTCCTTTTCCAAGCATTGCCCTCTCCAAACCCATGTGCAAAGAGAATTTGTGTTGTTCGTTAGTACCAACCATCTTTCCAGATGAATAGCTTGTATATAAGTGTATATGTCCGGAAGGAAATCCCCCAGTCCTCTTCTCCAGCGTGAGTAAAGAGTAGGGCAATCTAGCCTTCTTCCCGGCCCACAGAAAGCTGCTCATGATTGATTTCAGTTTATCTAGATAGGACTTAGGGACTGTGATTGGTAATTAGCGAAATATATATAATATTTGGGGAGAATATATGTAGTCAGGACATTTTTCCTTCCTATCCAAGATATTTTAGACACCGAAGGTTTGTTTAAGAAGGATTGAATTTTGTCACTACTGGGGTAATTCAGTTGAAATAGCTTGGTAGGGTTCGGTGGGATCAGTACACCTAAGTATTTAATCGCCTCTGAGGGCCATTTAAAGGGAGAAGAGGCTTTTAATCGTCTCCGAAGAGCAGCAGACAATGAAATCCCTAGCGCTTCCGATTTTTCCAAATTGATCTTAAAGTTGGAGACACTTCCAAAGGATTCGAAGATGTCTAATATATGGGGCATGGCCTCCCCTGGATTGATTATCATAAGTAATAGATCGTCTGCGAAGGCTGCCATTTTATAAATAAAGCCCACAGGTGGATCCCTTTAATATCTGAGCATTGTCTAAATTTTAACAATAGGGTTTCTAGGACCAAGATAAACAGTAAAGGGAAGTGGGCAGCCTGTCGCGTTCCGTTGCTGATAGCGAAAGGGTCCGACATGGTGCCATTCACTAAGATGCGAGCCGTGGGCGCTGAATACAAGGAGAAGACAGCCTTTACAAATCCTCTAGGGAAACCAAAGGCCAACAGAGTGCTACGCCTAAAAGGCCAGCTAACTCTGTTGAATGCCTTTGGCATTTGTCCCCAGTAGAACCAAAGGCATATTCTTTTTCTTTGCAAGACTTACCGCATTGACAACTCGGCTGATGTTATGTCTGCCTTCCCTTCCCTGTACGAAGCCAACTTGTTCCTCCCCACAAGTTCAGGCAACAGAACCGACAGGCGGTGGCTTAACAGCTTGGCCCACCATTTTAAATCCGCGTTGAGTAGCTAAATCTGGCGATAATTACCGCAGGCTTCGGGATCTTTGCCTTCTTTAGGTAGTATGGTGATGTTCGCCGCCTGGGCCTGTGGGGGCAAACTAGCTCCACCTAGAAGAGAGTTACAGAGGTTTGTGAAACGTGGAATTAAAGATTTTGCAGATTTTTTGTAATAAGCAATTGTAAGGCCATCAGGCCCTGGGCTTTTCCCCGAGGGAATTGAGTAAAGGACTTTGCCCACTTCCTCTTCTGTAACCGGTCTCATGAGGTCCGTTTTGTCTTCAGCAGACAGGGAAGGCATATCAATTGACCTCAGAAAGCCGTCAATGAGGTTTTGTACCTGCAGATCTAATGAGGCTAGGGAGTCTTTATTTTGAAGATTATACAGTGACGTATAAAACTTACAGAATTCTCTAGCAATTGCCGGTGTTTCAGTCAACCTAGTGCCCTGACTGGACTTAATAGAAGGGATAAAGGTTTTATTTCTTTGGGCTTTTAGAAGGTTAGTCATTAATTTAGTCCCTTTATCTCCATGGGAATAATATTAGAAACGTAGGGCTTGTAGTATTTTAGCAGATTTAAAATGTAATTTATCTCGCAATTGGGATCTAAGGGATTTTAGCTGCTGTAGGATTTCTGTAGTCAGCGTGATTTATTAAATTTTTCCAAGGTGGAAATTTGAAGTAGTAAAGAATCTATCATTTTTGTTCTCTGTTTCTTGAGCCTAGTCCCTAGGCTAATTAACTCCCCTCTCACCACAGCTTTGTGGGCCTCCCACAGTATAGGGTCTGAGATTGTGTCAGACCTATTGAGACTAAAGTAGTTATCTATGACCTTATTGATCTGTTCTCTATTTGCTTCATCTTCTGTCAGAGTGGGGTTTAATCTCCAATTCCAAGTTCTGGCTGGTATATCTTTAAGTTGCATCTTAAAGCTCACTGGGCATGGTCTGAAACAGTAATCGACCCTATGGACGTTTTTGTGACTGCAGGGATAGCACTACTAGGAAGGAACATATAGTCCAGGCGATAGTATGTGCCATGTACCTTGGAGAAAAAAGTGAAGTCACGTTCCTCTGGATAAAATGGTCTCCAGACATCCACTATTCCTATGTCCAGTAATGCTAATTTTATCCTGCGTCTCTGTTTTTCAGACAGACGGGTAGTAGCCGACGTGGAGTCTGCTATTTTATCCAGTGGGATATTTAAATCTCCACCAAATAACATCAAACCTTCAGCGAATTGTTTGAGGGAATCTAGCATGTGTAATATCCAGTTAGTCTGACCCTCATTTGGTGCATAAACCGTCGCTAGGGTGACCACTGTGTTTAAGACTTTCCCTTTTATAAAGAGATACCTGCTATTGGGGTCAGTTAATTTCGTGATAATTTGGAAAGGGACATTCTTGCCAATCCCTATTGACACTCTTCTTGAGGCAGTGGAGTGGGTGGCATGATGCCAGTCTGGAAAGTGCCTACTTGCCATGTTGGGGGTGTGCAAATGTCTAAAATGCGTCTCTTGAAGAAACACCAGATCTGGGTTGTCTTTCCTTAGGGTGTGATATACCCGGCTACGCTTCTGAGGAGTGTTTAACCCATTCACATTAAGTGTGACACATGTCAATTGGGCCATCGTGGTCTGTAGACTGATTAACCTAGGTTTTTAACCCATCAGGAGTGGGTAACAAGACCAGCATTAACCAACATAATTTCAACAATAACGTAACATATATGAACATAGTAGTAAGGCACTCAGGCCTCATAGGCGCGTGTAAGCGCAGTATAGCAAGAGGGCTCTGAAGATAAGAGTGCGGGGGAGGGGGGAGTGGTGGAAGGTGTCAAGTTTGATGTTAACAGACCACACACCCGATCTCTCATCTCCAAGCCTACAGTAGACAAGACCATACCATGGCACGGCAGTGCGGAGAAGTTAAGGCATAGGCCCTGAAAACTCAATGTAAAAGTAATGTAAAAAGGAGGTGTAAGGCCGCTGTTTAGCATGTAATATGCCTTATAAGTTGCGCACTGCCTGCCTAGTATGTGAGTGAGACAAAGCAATATATAATTAGAAAAACCTGTCTGAAGACCTAGACAGAAAGCAGGACTATCCAGGTATTCTAACAACACAGCTGAAAACATATCTAGCTCTATTAAAGACCCAGCATAATTTGACCCAGTAAGAACTGCATAGGTATACTTAAACAAAAGTCCTCTGGAGACTCATGGTAGGAGACTAAGGATCCAAGATCACCATTCAGCCAGCTACAGCAAGCTTCTTCTTAGGCGTCTTCTGCTTGACCACAGCTTGCCACGGCGTCAGCGCCACCAGTTTAGGAAGTTTCTCCATGTTGGCCGAGGGGAGCCAGGAGGGGATCTCAAGAGGCGAAATTTCAAGAGCTTCCCAAATCTTGGAGAGGTCCTCAGGGTGTCGGATTGCGAACTGTTAAGTCCGAAAGGAAAGAGCCACCGCATGGGCAGCCTCTGGCTCTTAAGTTCCTGTGTAAGCGGTTTCAGGGCTCTCCTTTTAGTGAGTGTACTTGCGGCTAAGTCCTGAAATAATAAAAAAATTTCGCCCTCTATTGTGACGTTGTCTTGTTCTCTCGCTGCCTTAAGCACTGCTGCAGTGTCAAGATAGTTCAGCAGGACACAAATGGTATCTCTAGCTGGGTCTGTGGCTGCAGGCTTCGGCCTTAAGGCCCTGTGGGCTCTTTCAATAACGATGGTGTTTGCCTTCTCCTCTCCCACCAGTGAGGCAAAAATCTGGCGTACAGTGTCCGATAAAGCTTCTGCAGCCACCGATTCAGGTATGCCCCTTATCCTGACATTTTTCCTCCTCCCCCTATTTTCTTGATCCTCCAAATGCATAAGTGCAGAATAAAGAGTCCACATGAGTGTTCAGGGCACGTACCTGGGACTGGAGGCCTTTACTGTGTTGTATTACCGCATGCTGGAACTCTTCCAGGGCCTCCACTCTCTGGCCCACGTGCGTCACCTCCATTTTAATATCACTCAGCTCCTTCATCACAGGGGACAGGGCCTGTGCTAGCGACTGCTGCAATGAGTGTTGCAGGAATGCTCGGGTGATCGGAGCAGGGTCTGTGTCTTCCTGCATGTCCGAGCTGGCGTCATCTGACTCGTGCCCCGTGTTTGCCGCATGGTCTTCAGCAGCCGCCATCTTCCCTCTTCTAACCAGAGAGGCATGCTTCTTTTGCAGGTATTTACTCATGTCTCCTTGAGACTTTCTTATTTTGGAAGCGTGTTCTGTGTCTCCACTCTTCTCTTTTTTGAGTTTGCCCATGGTAGGAACAGTGTTTGCTCTGAAAAAGCTGTTAGATCGGGTGCTGTGTGAAGGAGCTCAGAGCTCACACGTCTTCCTCCATGCTCAGTTGCCCCAATGCATTCTGAATAGAAAAGCATCCGCTCAGAATGCATCAGTTTGGCTCCGTTCCGCCTCCATTCCGCCCTGGAGGCGGACACCAAAACGCTGCTTGCAGCGTTTTGGTGTCCGTCTGACGAAACTGAGCCAAACTGACCCATCCTGACACACAATGTAAGTCAATAGAGATGGATCTATTTTTAATGACACAATATGTCACAATAGAAACACATGTTCATGATAATACAAACGGATCCGTTCTGAACGGATGCATGCATGCGGTTGTATTATCAGTATGGATCCGTCTATGCAGATACATGACGGATCCGCACCAGACGCCAGTGTGAAAGTAGCCTAAGGCTCACTAGGCAATTGCACAGACAGAAGACAACATGCTAGATTTGTATTGTTTGCATGTCTTTTTGCACGAGTGTCATTCCCACCTCCTGTGTCCGGTTTCTCATCTGCTCTTTCTCCTCCTCCACTGCGGTTTCCTTTTCTAGGTAATATGCGGCTCCTGAGTGCATAAGAAATGTTACATGGAACAGCAGTAAAATAATGGCGGACACCTACAACTGTAGCCTAGTGCTACTGGATGCTGCAAGGTCAGCTGAACACATGCATAAGTTGTCAACAACACTCAAAGAGAGAGTGCTTAAAGGGAACCTGTCAGCACCAAAACCATAAACCGCCAGCAGTACCTTAAAGCTGTTAACATCAGGTTTAGTGTTGAGCCAACTTGTGTTTTCAGGTTCGGCGTACAGTTTCAGGTTATCTAAAAATCCCGTTATGGATTCTGCTACCACGGACCATAACGGAATTCTATGACGGCATGCACCACAGAAGCCTAAAGAGGGATTCTGTCATAATAGAATTCCATGCTGGCCATAGACTTCTATTATGACGAAATGCCTCTTATAGGCTTCCGTAATGGTCCGTTATAGCGGAATCCATAACGGGATTCTTAGATAACCTTGTAAACACAAGTTCGCTCAACACTAATCAGGTTTCTAATGATGTTCTTGTGTAATATGTCCGAGGCGCATGATTGCGGTAAAATAACTTTTATTCCCCTGCAGGTTGTATGCAAATTAGGTTCTAGAAGTCAATCGGGAAGCCGTTTTCACGCTTGAAGTCAAGCACACCGCACCCCCTTCCTGCCCCTTCACATTTGATTGACGGCCTTTTTAAATCTTTCAGGCGAGATTCCATCCGGAGATTTCGAGCATGCGTCATATGATCTTGTTTCCTGCGCATTGATCCCCGCTGTAGTGTACTTGGCCTCAGCGAGTCAACGCGCATGCGCAGACTCACGTGGGCGAGCGCTTCAGAGAAAGTACCGCACATGCCACAAAATCTCGGAATGGAATCACGCCTGAAAGAATTCAAAAGGCCATCAATCAAATGTGAAGGGGTGGGAAGGAGGCGGGGTGATCTTGACTTCAAGAGTGAAAGCCACTGCCCCCTTGACTTCAAGAACCTTATTTGCATACGACCTGTGGGGGAATAAAAGTTGTTTTACAGCGATCATGCACTTCGGACATCTTACACAAGAACATTATTAGAAACCTGTCGGACTTTTTAACGGACGTTTATTTCACTGATGCCTTTCTGAGAGGGACATTAAAAATGGACCCATTCAATTGTATGGCGGCAGTCTGTCAGTGAAAAAAGGACAAGATAGAACATGTTCTATTTTTTGACGTCCGTTTTTCACTGACAGTCAAAAAAAACTGCTGTGTGAATAACCCCATAGACTACAATTAGTCTTAAAACAGACATCTGATGGCCGTTAAAAAAATGTACATCACCTGTCCGTTTTTCACTGTCGTGTGCAAGTAGCCTTAAGGTACTGCTGGCAGTTTATGGTCCATTTGGTGCTGACAGGTGTACTCTGTTACCTCTATCTTGTGGACTGCAAAAGGCAGCTGTAGACGAGGACCAGGGTGCAATGGGTGATGCGAATGTATTGTGCCTGCACGGAATTCGGACCCATTTATTTCAATGGGTCTGTGTGTACATAAGTAAAGTTGAGCGAACTTCTGTTTTAAGTTCGGCTTCCGAATTTTGGCTTATCAAAGCATCCAGTTATGGATTCCGCTACCACGGACCATAACGACATTTGGAATCCATAAGGGGATTCTTCAATGAACCCGAACCTTGGACAACACGGAGGACCTGGGGTGACGTCACCGTCATGTGATCAGTGCAGGGGGCGTGGCTCAGTACTGGATTAGATAAGAGGTGGTAGCCTACGACCTCTTATCCAATCCAGTACTGAGCCACGCCCCCTGCACTGATCACATGACGGTGACGTCATGCCAGGTCCTTCACCCTGTGTTCCAAATGCCGTTATGGTCCGTGGTAGCGGAATCCATAACGGGATGCTTGGATAACCCGAACTTTGGAAGCCGAACTTAAAACAGAAGTTCGCTTAACTCTATACATGAGCAATTGTTTTCACATATCACTTCTGCGTTGCATGAAAATCGCAGCATGTTCTATATTCTGCCATTATCATGCAACGCTGGCCCCATAGAAGTGAATGGGGCTGCGTGAAAATCAAGCAAGCAAGTGCAGATGCAATGCGATTTTCACGGATGGTTGCTAAGAGATGTTGTTTGTAAGCATTCATTTTTTATCACGCGCCTGCAAAACGCAATAAAATCGCATTGCACCAGCGCGATAAAAACTGAACAACCGAACGCGATCACAAACAAAACTGAATGTACTTGCTTGCGAAATCGCGCAGTTTTCACTGAACGCTTCCGCAACGCATGCAGACCTAATCTGCTCACCCTCGTCTGCAAGGGGCCTTTCCCTGTTCCAGGTAACAAACTGTAGCTGAGCAGCCCACTAACTGGGTCTACAAATACTTCCTGAAGCTACGGTCACATGTACTGTACAATGACTTAATTGTCAGATACTGCCATTCACTGCCGGAACCTATTGACTATAATGGGATACACCCGCACGCAATGTTATTTGTCCAGCCAAAATCTGGCACTCATGCCGAAAAGTGGACAGATCCCAGGTGTATCCCATTATAGTTTATGGGTTCTGGCAGTGAATGGCAGTGTCCGGCTGTTCTCTGGTGGATATGTTTACCACAGATGTGAACGTAGTCTTAGGTCACCTGCATACAGTGCGGCGTATGAGCAGTTACCCACGTGAAAAAAACACAGCGTAATGCCTCATTCACACATCAGAGTTCGGTCAGTGATTTCCATCCGTGATTGTGAGCCAAAACCAGGTGCGGCTCTAAACACAGAACAGGTGCAGATCTTTCCGTTATACCTTACGTGGAGTTTCTACACTAGGCGTTGCATCAGGGGGGCTTCGAATGGGACATGGTGTCAAAAAACCAGTCCAGCAAAATCTGCCTTCCAAATACCATATGGCGTTCCTTTCCTTCTGCGCCCTGCCGTGTGGCCATACAGCAGTTTACAACCACATATGGGGTGTTTCTGCAAACTACAGAATCATGGCAATAAATATTGAGTTTTATTTGGCTGTTAACCCTTGCTTTGTTACTGGAAAAATGGATGAAAATGGAAAATTTGCAAAAAAATAGCTGTTTTGGGATCGTTTTTATTTTTTGTTATATACATCGTTAATCTGACGGGTTAGATCATGTGCTATTTCTATAGAGCTGGTTTTTACGGACATGGCAGTACCCAATATGTATACTTTCATGTTTTAGTGTCTCCATAGTCTGAGAGCCATATATTATACTTTTTTTTGGCGATTGTGCTATGTAGGGGCTCATTTTTTTGCGGGATGAGATGGTGGTTTGATTGGCACTATTTTGGGAAGCATGCGTCTTTTTGATCGCTTGGTATTACACTTTTTGTGATGTAAGGTGAGAAAAAATGGCTTTTTTACACCATTTTTTCATTTTATTTTTTATGGTATTCACCTGAGGGGTTAGGTGACAGGTCATGTGATATTTTTGTAGAGCAGGTCATTACGGATGCGGCGATAGATAATATGTGTAGTGATAAATGTGTCTTTTTATTTTTACTTTTTTTCACATTATTTTTTACCCAGACCCACTTGGTTCTTGAAGATCCAGTGGGTCTGGTGTCTGTATAATACAGTACAGTACACTATATAGTGTACTGTACTGTATTTTTTACTTTACAAAGTATGATCAGACTTCTTATCACTGCAATCAATCGACCAATGGTAGTGTAATGAAAATGACTATCACTGAAAAAAACACTCCCTAAAATATACCTTTTATTAACTATGCCATAAAAAGTCAAAAGACTTGATATACCAAAAACAAAGGAAGTCACAACAAAAAAATGGGACCATAACCAATGGCAGTACTGGGTATGAAGGGGCAGGGCAGAATAAAGGTTCTATCTTTCCCTATCTGACCCTTAAGAACACTGCTGTGTCCAGGGTCATCCCTTGATGGTAGGGATCCCCTGTCCTCGTACCTCGACTGACTTGTCCCTAGATTCCCTGTACTCAAGGATACCTTTATTCGTTCCACTTGTGTATGATAGATTGACAACAATACCTCTATTAAACCCTCTATTAAACCCGACAAGTTTCCCCTTTAGACAATAAGGTTCATCAGGGAATATATGATGCAATAGGGGTATATTAAAAAGTTGAATACAATACTGAGTACACCTATGAAAACTGAATACAAAAATTGTCCCATTGGTTAAAATGTGCTGAATACATAAGCGGGTAAGATCTCTCCATTATTTGAATGCCGGCACTACTACATAACTGTTACTCATAGTTGGTGCACCATACTTCCAGCGGGACGCCGCTGAGAAAACTATTATACACGGTGGCTATTTGCACCTCTGCAGTGTGTACCTGCAACTCTTGGAACTTGGAGAATTGACCACCAAAATATATCCCGGAGTAAAGTTAGCAAATATTAGTGAATGACAACATTAAGAAACATTGACTTTTCAGCGATATATTGAACTGATAGGTTGTTGCAATATTCCCAACACTGACTATATTAATAGAGGTTGCTAAGAACACATTTGATGCTGCTACTGTATTGATGCTGCTATTTCATAAGATGCTGCTATTTGGGATCCACAATATTATTGTTTAAGCACATTAGCATTTAAGTTTTGCTTTTGTCCCTGGTGACAGTGACGTCACGTTCTTATAACAACCTTACACCGTACTAATTCCTATTATAGGCAGTGGCGTTGCCATTGACATAGGGTATTTTTTTATATATTTATATTTTTTCTTTTTCTTTTTATGTGGTTTTTATTGCTCCTCAATCCGAATAGTGTATTTAAATCCCTGAAGTGTGTGAGTACTAATGTATTTTATCATTTGCTAAACAAGCAATTTTACAACACTATATACTATATATTAAAGTGTGTATCCAGCGATCCATCAGAGTGCCCAGTCTCTCTTTTACTAGTGTATTTTTAGAAGTCAGATCAGACTTGCCATTACCATGACAAGCAAGACGCCTCTGAAGGCGTCCTGCTGCCATGGTAACCATCACCCGCTGCCAGAACAGAGCAGCGGGTGATGGGGAGGGAGGGGGGCACCCTCCCTCTGTGATCCCATCCTGTCGGGGGCTGCAAAGGCACAGCAGCCCCCGATGGGAGGGAGCTCCCTCCCTGTTAACCCTTTCCATACAGCGGTCCGTACGGACTGCGGCATGGAAGTAGTTAAACTGCTGACATCTGCAGCAGCACCGATGTCAGCAGTTTTTAGCAGTGTCAGCAATGTGCTGACACTCTGCTAGAACCACTCGGCCACCAGGGAAGAATACAGAGGAGGCCAATCAGTAAGAGAGCTGCAGGGATGGGGGGGGGGGCGGGTCAAAAAAAACACCCCGCAGTCTGTGATCAGAAACTGCAAAAAGCGCTGCAAACCACAGGTCTGAATTGACCTGCGGTTTCTGCGATCGCCGAAATGATTTTAGCAGGCACCTTGTTCCGATCACCGCCACCTGCGCAGCGGTGATCGGAAGTACGCCCTGCTTACGTAATAGGTTTAAAAGATGAGAGAGGCCTGCAATGTTCATCCTAGGTACACTTCAACTATGATAGACAGAAGGAGAAAAAAAAATAGCCCCAATGCATGATGTTTCCACCCCAATGCACAGTAGGTACGCTGTTCTTTGTATTCAACTCAGCATTCTTTCTCCTCCAAACACGACAAGTTGAGTTTTTACCAAAAAGTTGTACTTTGGTTTCATCTGACCATATGACATTCTCCCAATCCTCTTCTGGATCATCCAAATGCTCTCTAGCAAACTTCAGACGGGCCCGGACATGTACTGGCTTAAGCAGGGGGACACGTCTGGCACTGCAGGATTTGAGTCCCTGGCGGCGTAGTGTGTTACTGATGGTAGCCTTTGTTACTTTGGTCCCAGCTCTCTGCAGGTCATTCACTAGGTCCTCCCGTGTGGTTCTGGGATTTTTGCTCACTGTTCTTGTGATCATTTTGACCCCACAGGGTGAGATCTTGTGTGGAGCCCCAGATCGAGGGAGATTATCAGTGGTCTTGTATGTCTTCCATTTTCTAATAATTGCTCCCACAGTTGATTTCTTCACACCAAGCTGCTTGCCTATTGCAGATTCAGTCTTCCCAGCCTGGTGCAGGTCTACTATTATGTTTCTGGTGTGCTTTGACAGCTCTTTGGTCTTGGCCATAGTGGAGTTTGGAGTGTAACTGTTTGAGGTTGTCGACAGGTATCTTTTATACTGATAAGTTCAAACAGGTGCCATTAATACAGGTAATGAGTGGAGGACAGAGGAGCATCTTACAGAAGAAGTTCCAGGTCTGTGAGAGGCATTAATCTTGCTTGTTTGAAGGTGACCAAATACTTGTTTTACAGAGGAATTTACCAATTAATTCATTAGAAATCCTACAATGTGATTTCCTGGATTCTTTCTTCCCATAGTTGAAGTGTACCTATGATGAAAATTACAGGCCTCTCATCTTTTTAAATGGGAGAACTTGCACAATTGTTGGCTAAATATTTTTTTGCCCCACTGTATGTCATGTACACTTTGCTTTTTCTTTAAATGTGGAAATTGACCCGCCGTGAGTATTTATAAATCCGCAGCATGTCAATTGTTTGTGCAGATGTCGGGAGAGATGACTGGTTATCTTTAAATCACGTGTACATGCGCTCTAGAATCCAGATTTGTCCATGAGACTTGTCAAATGTTGAAGATTGTAGATGATTGGCCGCTTTCCACCGTTCTAGTTGATGCAAACCATTACTAAAATTACTCACGGTGACTGGTTTTGGGAACCCCTTTCTGTGTGACAGCTGCACCGAAAATGTGCTGACAGTGGTTCTCACCAGTAAATTCCTTATTTCTTCTCTGGCCTCATACACAACATAGCTGTAATGCTCCTCATCACCATTCTAAGGCCTCTTACATGAGCATTACAGAATGGGGATCATTTAAAAAGAGCAGCGTTTTCACGCTGATCTGTTTCCCCTTGCTGTGCCGGAGGATTAGCCTAATTCATGATGAGGTGTGCATCTCCTCATAAATTAGGCTAATCTGAGGCAGTACGTGAGCCAACATGTACCCCAACACATCCCTGCTCCGCCCAACTGTCA
Organism: Bufotes viridis; assembly: GCA_033119425.1. Taxonomy (NCBI): domain Eukaryota; kingdom Metazoa; phylum Chordata; class Amphibia; order Anura; family Bufonidae; genus Bufotes; species Bufotes viridis. The sequence continues at coordinate 109,094,131 of CM065595.1, forward strand.
AAAACCTTAACATCGGACGTGCAACAATATTAAGCGGCACAGTCGGTATCAAGGTTTGTAAAAAAAAAAAAATGTGTAAAAATAGCCGTTTGATAAGTAACCCCCAACGTTTCAGGGTCTGTTTAGTGAAAAGCCTGACGGTTTTGCATGCAAGTTCAATCAGTTTTGTCTGTGATCCAGTTTTTTTCCATCAGGATTATATCCGATTTAGGCTACTTTCACACTAGTGTTTCTATTTTCTGGTATTGAGATCAGTCATAGGGTCTCAATACCGGAAAAAAAAAAACGCTGTGTGCGCACTTCCTGTCAGTCTGGCCGTGTACAGGAGACAGATGCTCCCTGTACCCACGGACCATACAGGGCTCGGCCACGCTACAATGAGGGAGTGACAGGAGGGAGCGCTGAGCGGTTCCCTCCTGTCAGCCCCTCTCCTCTTGCTGCCTATAGGACGCGCCAGCCCTGGTTGTATTATCAGTAATGGAAGCATTTTTGCTGAGCCCTGCCGGATCCAGCAAAAACACTAGTGTATAAGTAGCCTTACACGTCTGAAGGAAAACTGAAGAATAAGAAACAAACCGTCTCCAGAAACCATCAGTGAAAAATCGACTGCATGTCGATGCCATTCATAGGTTGCCATTTTTTTTTTTCACTGCCACACTGATGTGACTAGACCATTCCGGTGTAAAAAAACGGATGAAGATAGAAGATGCTGCGATTTTTCCTGAATGGACAGATGGTCAATAAAAAACAATGCTCAGGTGCATGTACCCATTGAAATGAATGGGTCAGGGTTCATTGTAAACGGATGGAAGACTCGCTTGTGTGGAAATATGCCTTATGACGACCTCTTGCAGATGAAACCCCGCTCACCCGCGGCTGTCAATGGCAGCAGAATTTTGCGGAAAAAGGAGAGGTCTTACCTAGTATTTATCCTCTTCTTTTGCAAGAAGAGCAGCAGTATAATACATGAGACACTGCAATTCTGGATAAATCAGACATAAAGCATATAGCTTTGTTCTTTTTATTAGATTTTTAAAAAAATCCACGTACAAGTTCAATAACGTATACGTAAAACTAATCAAATCCGCTACCTCGAGAAGTGTTAGTGTTGCATTCCCATTAAGCAGGCCTTGGAGGCGTTTGATCAAGTTTACTTATGGCACCGATAATCTTTGTTACAGGTTAGTTGCAGAATTTATATAAACTAACAAAATCTACAGATAAGACAAAGACATTATAGAGAATAAAAGGTGGCAAAGGCTGGCACTAAAGACCTGTTCATAAATAAGACTACGTATGGCACTTCTAGGAGGGCTGTGCATAGCTGAAAGATCTGTGTTCCTATATAGGGGAGGGCGTTTATTCTACAGCTATTAAAGTGTTTGGTCGTCTCTTCCTGAATATTGTGTACCTAGGAGCTAGCATTCATCTCAACTGAAATGGAGCCCCAATGTTTAGCCTCAGGGTATATATACATGGCTGCAGGCCTGGTCTTAAATTCCCTGTATTTTTGGCCAGAAACCAAGGATAGCTCTCAGTGGGATAAGAAAAGAAAAGTAAGGCACTGTTCAGATATTTGTGTGGCTTTAGTTTAGATTACAAAACAGTGCAGCCAGATATGAACAAGTGTTAATGTATTCTTTATTATTCTGCACTCACCCCATATCCAGCTTTCTCAGAAGGTAACCGGAGATGAAGATATCTACAGAACCAATGTATATTGCGGTCTGCAATACCAGCAAGGGGCACACGCTCGTGTGAATGAGCCCTAAGACTACAACGCCATAAGTTAAAACCTCAATTCAACCAATCTCAGCTGTGATCTTTGGCCTGGTCTGGACTTTCAGTGATCTGGTATTCGGCTCTAAAGGGATAATCAAGTTATATAAAGTTATTTCCTATTCTATGGATAGGGGGGTTAACTATTAGATCAGTCAGGGACCTACTGTTGAGACGCCCACCGATTACGAGAGTGGGGGTACTGGTATCTCATGGAGTCCCCGAAATGAACAGAGCAGCCGGTCAGTCATGCACATCTATGGCAGTTCCAGATACAGTACAGCTCTAGGCTATCTCCAAAATTCCCATAGAAATAAAAAGAGCCGCTGTGTGCACGCCCAATCGGCTGCTCCATTCATGAGGCACTTATTCTCATGATCGGTGGAGAGTCCCAGCAGTAGGACCCCCAACGATCTAATAGTTAACCCCTATCCTGTGGCTTTGTATAACCAGAAACCCTATTTAACTGCAGCACCTAAGAACAGCCAAAAAACCTCAAAGAAGCAGATGAACAGATAGCTTGACAGATGCCGAACGTCAGATAGTTCCTGATGTGAAAAGGTGTCGCTGGTCGGCAGAAGATCTATATCAGACTTTTTGGCCATCCAAAATCTTTAGTGTGTGTGGTCACCAATGAGAATGGAGTGTCAATTAGTTCTACTTCCGATACTAACTGGACAATCTCATTCTTGGCTTGGCTACCTGGCAATAAGCTGACCACAGGATGCCGCATATCTAGGACCATCTAGCAATCAGCTGTGATCTATAGGAAAGCTCAGCATCAAGCATTCAGTTCCCTTGCAGCGCCCGTGCAGGAAAAATTATGCATTACACAATTCCCACTACAATGCAAACACAGATGTGTTGTGTCCTCCAATGTGAGAGGTGCTCTTAATGGCGGGGGTTTTCTGTTCAGAGCACTCATGTATTGCTGAGTGGAGCCCTGCTAAAAACACAGAGGTCCCTCTAAGAAACAGAAAGAAAATCACATAACCCCTTTGACTAGCTATTTAATCTGGAGAACCTAGCTAAAGGAGTTAGGCTACTTTCACACTAGAGTTTTTGCTGGACTCCGCAAAAACGCTTCAGTTACAGAACGGATCCGGTTAGATTATCTTTAACATAGCCAAGACGGATCAGTCATGAACTCCACTGAAAGTCAATGGGGGACGGATCCGTTTTCTATTGTGTCAAAGAAAATGGATCCTTCCCCATTGACTTGCATTGTAGGTCATGATGGATCCGTCTTGCTCCGCGTCCCATGCATGCTGCGGTTTGCTCTCCGGTATGAGAACGGAACAGAATGCATTTTGGAGCACTCCGTTCTATTCAGTTACGTTTTGTCCCCCCATTGACCATGAGTGGGGACAAAACGGAAGCTTTTTTTTCCGGAATTGAGACCCTGTGACGGATCTCAATACTGGAAAATAGTAACGCTACTGTAAAAGTAGCCCTAGCTATGTGGTTCTATAGAATATATAGTATAAGGATGAGAGCCGATATATTCTGAAATTTTAAAAATTGCAAAGGAGTAATATAACGAATGTGCAAAGAAGTTATCTACAAAATAACCCCGCAGTGAATGGAGTGTTAAGTATAACAAAAAACACAAAAGGAGATCTTAGCGACAGCCATGGTCTGCACATAGATATGAATCACAATGACAGCTGAAATTCATTGAGGCACATGCTTTACATCAGTAATGTTCCCGGCGACCCCAAACCCACATCTCAGAACAAATAAGGGGCTTCTGCTGCAGTCAACCTGAAAATTCCTGACAAAATAATCAAGGAACTTGTTCCACAATTACGTTTAAAAAATGCTGAAGCAGAAGACGGATGATCTGACATGAAGGTTCTTTCACATTTGGTCTTAGCCTTATGGTCACTGGAGAAAGGGGGGGGGGGGGTGCGGATGATGTGGGTTCACACAATACAGAAACTGTGGCTTTCGCACGATGTGGAAGTGAAATCCTTAAAGGCGAAGATCAGAACTTAATTATCAAACTTCGAATAGGGATTGTCTTCTTTAAACAAACCTGCAAGTAAAAAAAAAAAAAAAGGGGGGAAGGAATAGTTAATAGTTAAATATCGGCTCCTTTCTACCATAATCATGCAATGAGAGAATTTTTACATTGATCGCACCCATTTTTTTTTATTAATAAAACAAATGCTAAGAAAAGAGATCTGAAATGTACACATTATATAGAATATCTGATAAACAAGAGGAAAACTGAAAATTGTAGATTTTAATCCATACACTGTAGAAATACAAGAAGCCGGCTTTCTTACCCCCGGTTATCAGTTTGTCTAAGCATACATTTCCCTGCAGAGATTGCTTTAGCGGAAATGTAGGATTACATGGTAGTGATTCAAGGAATAGCGACCAAGTACTGCATGGATGGGCCAGGTCTGCTCTTTGTTCTGGAACATGGGGAGCTCGACCAGTTTGTCATCCCGAGACAACCCATTCAACAGCACTTTGTAAGGATGACAATTTACTGACATTTTGAAATACTGCTTGCTAGCAGCCAAGGAATTAAACACAAATTAAAAGCTTAAAGGGGTTATCTTAAAGGGCAGCAGGTCACCACTGCGGGCTGTGATTGGCTGGAGCAGTCACGTGTACCCCTGTCAGATGTTAAACATTGGAGCGGAAGTGCCGGTCCGGGAGTCACACAGGCTGAATCCAGAGGCGGTGACCAGGTGAGTATCATCACCACTGAAGGTCAGCCACGTCTGGGGGTACGATTTTGTCTCGGATAACCCCTTTAAGCTGGAAGCAGTGCAAGATAGTCACCACTGGGTCGCACAATGTCTTTTGTATTGACAGCAATTAGAGGGTAAAGAAGAAAAATAAAGATTTATTTACCATACTTCTTTCTTATTTCATCATGTCGCGACTTCATCTGAACCCTCCTGAAAATACACACACAAAAAAAAAAAAAAATACATGATATAGTAGGAGGCCACAAACTGACTGGACCCTTTCAGCACCTTGTGCTAGTGGTAGAGTGAGCCTCATTCAATTCAAATCAGTCAATGGTTCCTTGCCGAAAATCTCTCTCCGTCATATTACTTCCAGCTACAAATATCAGGCTCCCACAGGGCTTTATCCAGGAGAGAGAAAAAAGGCTACGTATTTGCCAGCAGAATATCTCCCCATATCATTTTTCAACTTTATTAATACAATAGGTTACATACTGAAACCACTTCAGAGTGTACTGAAGTCTTTATTATTGCGATCCTTCATTATATGATAGATCAGAAAGATGTCCCCTTCACCTTGCACAATAAATGCAGTATTGCAGGAGAGCTCTACATGCTGCCCGAGTTCATGGGGCTCATGGGTGGGGTTCTGACTAGAGTTGAGCGAACTTGCGTTTTAAGTTCGGCGTCCAAAGTTCGGGATATCCAAACATCCCGTTATGGATTCCGCTACCACGGACCATAACGGCATTTGGAACACGGGGTGAAGGACCTGGGGTGACGTCACGGTCATGTGATCAGTGCAGGGGGCGTGGCTCAGTACTGGATTGGATAAGAGGTCGTAGGCTACCACCTCTTATCTAATCCACGCCCCCTGCACTGATCACATGATGGTGACGTCATCCCAGGTCCTCCGTGTTGTCCAAGGTTCGGGTTCATTGAAGAATCTCCTTATGGATTCCAAATGCCGTCATAGTCCGTGGTAGCAGAATCCATAACGGGATGCTTGGATAACCCGAACCCGGACTCTGACCACTGGGACACCTCAAGATCTAGGGGTCCCAAGTACCCTCTCTGGATGAAGCAGTAGTGTGCATGTCAACCTACCGTTCCATTCACTATGTTAGTACCATCATAGAAATGCACACCACCCCTCCATTCAAAGATGAGACTCAGAGACCCCTTGTTCTCTGGATTGCGGGCGTCCGGGATAACCCCTTTAAATGGGGTTACTAAGGACATAGAAAGTGCAGTAGAAAAACAGTAAGGGGTGAGCTTGTTACTGTGTAACCATGCTCAGACACATTACCGTTTTCTGTCAACCCCAAAATAAGCACCAGTCCCTTTTGGAATAAGAAGGTACCCCAAAATAGTATGGATGAAAATTAGTATTTGCTAGTAACAAATCCTACAGACCACCCCCCAGTGAAGCGAGTAAATACTTTTTATTGGTTTAATCTATACACACACACACACACACACACCTCTGAGGTTTTTCCACCTGTTATGTCTATTTGATATCTACGTATCTAGTTTATATCTATCCATTTCAGGGAGGAATACCACTCTGATCACCCTTCGGTGATTTTGATCCATTTACACCACTTTCCATTGTGGCTTTAACTCCTGACCTACTGGTGCACTTGTTCATTTGTTACTAGCAAATACTATTTTCCATCCATACTATTTTGGGGTACCTACTTATTCCAAAAGGGACTGGTGCCTATTCTGGCGTTGACAGAAAACGGTAATGTGTCTGAGCATGGTTACACAGTAACAAGCTTACCCCTTACTGGTTTTCTACTGCACTTTCTATGTTCTACACGTAGACTGATCATCTACGTTGGCTCCTGATCAGACGCCACCTTGTACATAATTTCTTTTTCCCTAACCCATCGGCCTAAACACACATCATGGGTACTACTTCCTCCACTGGCACCTCTTGTTTTTCTAATCTTTTGGAATTTATTCCCTAAGAGCTGATTAACCCTCATTTTTACCTTTTTCTGCATACCCAGTTACCAAGGACAGCCACTCTAAAATGTACGGCGCTGTGCTTGGCAAGCTGGAGCACCGCAGCCTCTTCAAACAGCTACCGGCAGGAGTGCTGGGTGTCACACCCCCACCAATCAGATATAGGTGGCCTATCCTGAGGATAAACCATCAATATCAAAATGATGGGCAGGTAATGATTCCTGTACAGACAAAAAGGACCTGATTTCACTTGCTCAGCCAACCCCTGACCACATTAGGGAATTTTTAGCTGAAAAACCACATCAAGTGTGGTTTTAGAAGACCGCAGACCCATGCAAAACTAGAATGACTTATTTCGGAACATGTAAAAGCTGAACGTGGGAGGAACCCAGCAGCGAGCGGATCGCCACAGAGATGACCCACATTCATAACAGAAATATTTCTAAATGTGTGCCATGTTCCCCCCCATTAGGTTTACTTGTCTTACCTTTCTTCCTGGCGGACTCGTCTCTCCTCCTGCTCTCTCATGGATTTTTCAGTTTCCACACTTGAGCTAGTGGGGAAAGAAAAAAAAACGTATCTATGAAATCAGACAGAAAGACACATACTATGTACCCATGGGCGGTTTACTCACTATTACATGGAAATGGACAGACTGTCAAAATCATAAGGAAGGAGTCACCCTCTAGTCAAAGCCAAATAAAAAAAAACAAAAAAAAAAACCTTCCTTGTGCCAAAGCCAATTGTGTTTGAAAGACTCTAGAGATCACGCTACTTGTCACGTGTAACACTGCAGCCAATCACATGATATGAGGGTTACTGCTGCACATAAGTAGTAACAGTTATTTTTCTCCAGCCACCTACTATGGGACCCAAGGACCCCACTAAAAAGGTTGTAAGAACCTGCGAGATAAAGTCACAATATAACCGTCTGGACACCCAGCAGGTCCCTGATGATACTTACGTTCTGCTTTTCTTCTTCCTACAACAGCAGCAGCAGCAGATGATCACGGACAAAATGAGGACTCCTCCAACCACAGAAACCGTGATAATCACAGCCTCAAAATTAACTTAAAAAAAAAAAGAAAAAAAGAGGGTTTTTTATTAGTAGAAAAAAAAGTGCAAACCCATCCTCTTAGTATAAAGTCCATCAGTGTACAATGGGCCACTTTTACTAAGGTCTCATGAACACCACCGTATGTATTTTGTGGTCCGCAAAAATATGGATGATGTCCGTGTGCATTCTGTATTTTGCGGAACGGAACATCTGGCCCGTCCGTGATGCAGACAATAATAGCACATGTTCTATTTTTGGGGGACCGGAAACAGGGACATACGGAAACGGAATGCACATGGAGTAACTTCTGTTTTTTTGCAGACCCATTGAAATGAATGGTTCCGCATACGGTCCACAAATAGAAAATAGAAATAAAAGAAAATACTTGTGTGCATGAGCCCCAAGAGGCCTGTAGGTAAATTTGGCTCATCTGATGGCGGTTCAGGCACCAGAAATTTAAATATATTCCTGGTGAAATATGAATTATAATTTATGCCAGGTCCTGGCCGGTAAATTACAGGAAATGTGATTGGCTGAGGGAGGCCATGCCCTTTCAGATAAGCACCACCCACATTTCTTAGTAGGGGTCGACCGATTATCGGTTTGGCCGATATTATCGGCCGATATTGATGATTTGCACAGTTATCGGTATCGGCCCCTAACCAGGCCGATATACCGATAACTGTGCTCTAACAGAACATTGCCGCGCTGCTCTCAGCGCGGCAATGTTCCCTCAGCAGCACAGGGGAGAAGGAGGCAGTCCCTCCTTCCCCCTGTGCCGCGCTGCCAGTGGAGACTAGAGAAGAGGAGGAGGAGGGGCTGAGGGCGCACTGGCCACCAATGAGAGCAGAGGAGGCGGGGCTGAGGCGCACTGGCCACCAATGAGCAGAGGAGGCGGGGCTGAGGCGCACTGGCCACCAATGATAATAAGGTTTAAGATATTACAAGCACATTGCCCAGACCCTGCCTCTGATAGAGGCTGCGATCAGCGGCAATTAACCCCTCAGGTGCCGCACCTGAGGGTTAGTTGCCGCGGATGCAGCCATCATCAGAGGCAGGGTCTGGGCATGTACTTGTAATATCTTAAACCTTATTATCATTGGTGACCAGTGCATCCCCCTCCTCCCCCATCCCTTCAGTATTGATATCATTGGTGGCAGTGGCCACAGGGTCCCCACCTCTCTCTTCTGATCGGGCCCCAGCAGTGTAATGCTGGGGCTCCGATCGTTACCATGGCAGCCAGGGCGCTCCTGAAGCCCTGGCTGCCATGGTTCCTGCTGCTGTGTGCCCATAGCACAGGGCAGCAGGGACAGTGTCAGGTCCTATTCACCCTGATAGATCTCTATTAGGGTGAATAGGACAAGAGATATAAGAGCCCAGGTTCTACACCTAGGGAAATAGTAATAAAATAAAAAGTAAAAAAATTTAAAATAGTAAAAAAAACACCAAAATATTAAGTATAAATTAACCCTTTTCCAATTTTACATATAAAATATATAAACAATAAATAAAAAAACATATCGCCGTGACCAAAAAGTCCAAACTATTAAAATATATTTTTTTTAAAAAGCGTCGGACGCCGTAACAGAAAAAAAAATCCAAAAATTAAAATGCGCAAAATATCGGTATAAAATATCGGCTATCGGCCTGAAAGTTCACAGAATATCGGTATCGGTATCGGCTCTAAAAAATCAATATCGGTCGACCCCTATTTCTTAGAGAGCCAAAATCAGTGAAAAAAAAAAAAAAAGGGTCAAACTATGGTGTAACTATAGCGTGCCCTATAATATCCAACATATTTACACCACTTAAATGTGCCCAACCGCCTCTAGTGCCACCTATGGGAGATAGCTTTCCTGTGAGTCCATGACTACCTCCAGCAGGTGGCACTAGAGAGATCGTTTTCTCTCTTTTGGATAGTTAAAGGGGGTTTTCTGAGATTTTTATACTGATGACCTGTCTTCTGTATAGGTCATCAGTATCTGATCATTGGGGGTCTGGTCCCCGCCAATCAGCTGTTTAAGAAGGCAGCGGGGCTCGCCATAGCGCCTCAACATTCTCTCTGCTTTTCCTAGGCTGTTTGACAACACGTTCATCGGTCACATTTCATAGGCCCCCCCACTCCCCATTCAAGTGAGAAGATATATATAATTAAATAGGATAATGAAGGGTGGGGGGGTCAAATCACCATAATTCTACGGCTGCTTTCCAAATTCAGATAAATCAATGATATTGATGAAACTTAGAGGGGTTGTCTCACTTCAGTAAGTGGCATTTATCATGTAGAGAAAGTGAATACAAGCCACTTACTAATGTATTGTTATTATCTATGTTGCTTCCATTTTCCCATCACATTATACACTGCTCGTTTCCATGGTTACAGACCACCCTGCAATCCATTAGTGGTGGTCGTGCTTGCATGCCATAGGAAAAGGCACTAGCCTATGTGCGCTCCCATGGTCCCCTTTAAATTGAGGCCAGGGCTGCAAATCCAGGCGGTGTGCTTCTTATAACAAGTCACATGAGAGCACATGAACATTCCTGAGCGCTCAGTATGAGATTTGTGCTGCCAGGGGCTAGAGGATCCAGATACCAACCAAGGATATTGAGCTCTCCTGACATGTCTGTTTTAGAAGATAAATCGTATTCCACATGACAAGCCTAGGAGCGTCTGTTCTTATCACACTGTTGTGGCATTCTTTTATTATTCCTGCTAGAACTTTATGTCTAAAAGGTACAACTGGGTGTTACCTGGTGCGGTGGCGGTGTCCCTTCACAATCCACCATTGTCCATCAGTGCCAGCATGTGCAGGGATACCCCCCAACTGGTAATGCCCAATTACACCTTTATTAATAATCTTCTAGTTGGAATATTAGAGGAATAGTGTAACAGTCATAAGAATAGATGCTCCAGAATTGTTATCACATGGGGAATGCAAGTGCTTAGTAAAACAAACATGTCTGGAGAGGTGACGGGTCCTTTTTAAATGTTTATTCCTTACACGTCATGAATGGAAAAAATAAGTTCATGCCTCATTGGAGCGTGTGCAGAAAAAGTAAAGATTGCAGTAGAAGGGGTCAGAAGAAGCTCATGTAGAAAAAAAACTTCTGTTACTTTTCTTGAATTTTTTAAAAATAAAGTCCTGGTGAACAACTGTTCACAATCACAGTGCAGCGATCCATGGTGCAGCCCGTGTACCATCGTACAGGTCACCATACAACACATTCAAGACAAGCAGATACTGTTTTAGTACGTGAACTAGAAGGCAATGAGAGTTGGAGTGTAGTAACATGAAGGCCGAGACAATTAAAATATTTACTCACCCCAGCATATCCCCCAGCGGGCGTCCTTCAGTTTACACAGGGATGATGGAGGCAGGATGTTCCTCACCGGATAATCCAGACACTTGCTGTTCGTATTGCACCACAAACACTAGGAGGAAAATAAAACGTGAACAGGTCAGCGGCAGAAAAAAAACAACCCAAGATCGAAGATCCTGAGTAGGGGTCGACCGATTATCGGTTTGGCCGATATTATCGGCCGATATTGATGATTTGCACAGTTATCGGTATCGGCCCCTAACCAGGCCGATATACCGATAACTGTGCTCTAACAGAACATTGCCGCGCTGCTCTCAGCGCGGCAATGTTCCCTCAGCAGCACAGGGGAGAAGGAGGCAGTCCCTCCTTCCCCCTGTGCCGCGCTGCCAATGGAGACTAGAGAAGAGGAGGAGGAGGGGCTGAGGGCACACTGGCCACCAATGAGAGCAGAGGAGGCGGGGCTGAGGGCGCACTGGCCACCAATGAGAGCAGAGGAGGCGGGGCTGAGGGCGCACTGGCCACCAATGAGAGCAGAGGAGGCGGGGCTGAGGGCGCACTGGCCACCAATGATAAGTCTTAAGATATTACAAGCACATTGCCCAGACCCTGCCTCTGATAGAGAGCTGCGATCCGCGGCAATTAACCCCTCAGGTGCCGCACCTGAGGGGTTAATTGCCGCGGATCGCAGCCATCTATCAGAGGCAGGGTCTGGGCAATGTGCTTGTAATATCTTAAACCTTATTATCATTGGTGGCCAGTGCGCCTCCCCCATCCCCCCTCCCATCCCTTCAGTATTGATATCATTGGTGGCAGTGGCCACAGGGTCCCCCCACCATCTCTCTTCTGATCGGAGCCCCAGCAGTGTAATGCTGGGGCTCCGATCGGTTACCATGGCAGCCAGGACGCTCCTGAAGCCCTGGCTGCCATGGTTCCTGCTGCTGTGTGCCCATAGCACAGGGCAGCAGGGACAGTGTCAGGTCCTATTCACCCTGATAGATCTCTATTAGGGTGAATAGGACAAGGGATGTAAAGAGCCCAGGTTCTACCCCTAGGGGGGGAAATAGTAATAAAATAAAAAGTAAAAAAATTTAAAATAGTAAAAAAACACCAAAATATTAAGTATAAATTAACCCTTTTCCAATTTTACATATGAAATATATAAACAATAAATAAAAAAACATATCGCCGTGACCAAAAAGTCCAAACTATTAAAATATATTTTTTTTAAAAAGCGTCGGACGCCGTAACAGAAAAAAAAATCCAAAAATTAAAATGCGCAAAATATCGGTATAAAATATCGGCTATCGGCCTGAAAGTTCACAGAATATCGGTATCGGCTCTAAAAAATCAATATCGGTCGACCCCTAATCCTGAGACCCTGAGACAGTAACATGGCTTTGTGCATGATGCTTAAGACAGTATCTTGGACTGGCCTGCCTGCATCTGTGGTCTCCAACCTGTTCTCTAGTTGATGCAAAACCACAACTCCCAACATGCTGGGAGAGCTACAGGTTAGAGACCGCTGGGCTGTATTATATTATACATAGTCTACTCCGTTGAAGCAGCTATGGTATATTGTATAACATGAGGCCACCGCAGTCCATAGATCGGATTATATTTTCTCCGCTGCTGTGTTTTTACCAACATTAGACGCTGTTCACACTGCGCTAAAGAGATGTTGCAGTTTTTCCTTTTATTTTTTGGGAACTCCTATAAACGTTAACGGTTAGACGTGAGCATGCACGGCCGGGGACAGGCTATGGACGCTACAGGGAAATGATAATGATAGAAATATCAGGTACTTATGCACCTGGCTGGCGGCCATAGGTCCCCTTCTGAAATCAACTGTATTACTTTTCTCAGGACAGTGATACAGCGGGATAATGCGGGGGCGGGCTAGCAGTATTTTGTGCCACATTTATTTTGTTCTGTTTCTGACCTGTACTTGGTGTCCACCACATGTAACTGCCTACATCAGACCCTTCCTATAGTATGCTGTCCTATGACCTGGACGGAAGCCATCAATCTGTTTTAAAGACCTGTAGAATCAGCTCACCGCCGATTACAGGCCGCCACAGAAAGGTCACTACAAGAACAATGGAGCGGAGAATGAGGCGTCGCACCGCACGGATGATATTAGCTCAGGAAATGCACAGTTATGTAGAAGGACATAGCCGTCATTACCATATAATGATTGTGTGCAGGTTCTCTGCTATACAGTGCCGTCATATGCAAAGAAAAAACAGTATATGAACCTCGTCAAGGGTCACCTACCACAGCTTGTTATTTTCCAATTATGAAGAGATGTTGTAGGCAACCAAAGAAGCAAAAGCAGCAACAATAGTAAAATCAGCATTTCTATGGCAACCCCACCCCAAAAAAAAAAAAACAATAGAGGAGAAAAGCTTAAATGAGAATATAATAATATAATGCTATCTGGTATTGCAGCTTGTCCCCATTCAAGTGAAAGCTGCGACACCAGGCAGAGCCATGTACATGATGGGCGCGGCTTCTGGGGAAAAACAGGCCTCATTTCTGGACTACAGCCTCTCCATGGCTTATCCATGCCCATGTCCCATCCTTTAAAAACAGACAATTCTCCAGACACCGCACACGGACCCAATGATTTGACTGGGCGAGTCTTGCATGAGAATTGGATCCAAAGAAGCGCACGCTGCAATCTCAGCAGCGCCGACGGTGTGTGTGCGGAAAATCGGACATGTGAATTGGCCAATGGCGTATAATGGGCGAGTGTTCAGTCCGTCCCACAATCCGGTCCGAACATCGCTCGTCATTGCACCGCTTGGCTATTTTCGGCAGTCCCATAGAAATGAATAACTACATCTGCCACATTACTTTACAATTTTGAACGCTAGGGTACAAAAGCCGATTAACACGGAAAATAGACATCGGGCTAAATGTCTTAAAACAATGACAAGGTCTTGTCTGCGTACAGATTACCCATTTACATTTGACAAAGCCTACACCTTATGTGAGATCCAAGGTTGTAGGAAGACGCTCACTGTAACTTAAAGGGGTTGTGCAGGCAGTATATAGTGATTACCCATCGGTGGGGGTCTGACACCCAGGACCCCAGCCGATCACCTATTCGAAGATGAGGAAGCGCTCCACGCGAGCGCTGCATCCTCCTCATTACACTGCCCGTTGTCTCAGAAACTAGTATAACTATAAGTACTCTCTCACGATACACCGCCACTGTAATTAGGGAGATGACGCACAGTGTAACGAAGAGGAAGCAGCGCTCGCATGGAGCGCCGCCTCCTCTTCAATCAGCTGATCAGCAGGGGGGGCCGGAAGTCGGACAATCGCAGATCACATAATGATGACCTATCCCGACGATAGGTCATCAATATAAATAGGCTGCACAACCCCTTTAAAACAAGAAAAGTCAGCCAACAGTGTTTTGTGTATGGGGCCTCCCACAGGAGCCCAGGGTACCAATGAGAGTGGGGTGACCCTTGTGGCAGTGGTCTATTCCCCTCTTCCCAGGGAGCATGCATATTTGTAATGCAGTGAGGAGAAATCCATACATTTCATGTATACGGCCAGTGGCAGAAAGCCATTAGCTGCAGCGGTCACGTGTAGGAGACTGGCGGAGCGCCAAAGCAGTGGGTAAGTAATTGTTCTTATATTGTTGTGTCCCTTTAAAGAATGCAGAATGTCACTGCTCAGCATTCAGTTATTATCTAGGAGTGAATCTGGCCCTCTACGAGCACAGAAGGTGCACAGCGGGCAGGGGTTTGTATTCCTGTAATTGAAGGCCCATGCACAGAAGGTTAACCTGCAAATATATAAGTATTAACACCAGGGCTGGGCACAGCACATACTAATGGAGACCCAAATGGCAACCACTTCATATGCAAAGACTCCACTCCGTCGCATAGCACGTACACACCCCGATACTAGAAGACTACGTGAAGACGCTCTGCTTTGCATAATTGCAGTGAAAACCTGATGCTAATAGACTCTGCATTTCCAATTACCATTGTCATCATCTTCTGGCTGCTGCACATGTTGCAAAGCTCTAGAGCAGGGATCAGCAACCTTCAGCAGTCCAGCTGCTGTGAAACTACAACTCCCAGCAAACAAGGCTCGGCTTTTTTTTTTTACTCCCATTGAAGTGAATGGAGCACTCTGGGAGTTGTAGTTTCAGTATACCTGGAGGCTGCTGATCCCTGCTCTAGACTGCATCATGAAAACTCTTACCCCAAAAACTCTGTTTTTAAAGGGGTTGTCTCACTGCAGCAAACAGCATTTATCATGTGCCTAGTTCACACAAGGCACTTACTAATGTATTGTGATTTTCCATATTGCCTCCTTTGCTGGCTGGATTCATTTTTCCATCACATTATACACTGCTCGTATCCTCATTCACTGCCATCCAGCCGCAGGGGTCGTGCTTGAACACTATAGGAAAAAGTACCAGCCTCTCTGGTGGTTGGGATGTGGTAGCGCGTAGACCTCATTACAGTCAATACCGAACCAGCGGTGACCTAGAGAATCCGGCAATGCCGGATCTGCTTGACCGAGATGTCAACGAAGTCTTAGTCCCTTGTATTAACTTTATGTACATGGCAAAAGCCATTTGCTTAAGTGAGACCCCCCCCTTTAAGGCAAGTTCACACAAAGGCTTTTGCAAGATCTGCAGCATATTGGTTTATCAATTTGGATGAGGAGGACCCGCTCACAGTTTAGCCCCATTAAAAGGAGTTAAACCACGACACAGCAGCAAGGAAGGATACAGCATGTGCTTTCTTGGCTTAGTCACATGAACAGCAGCGCAACTTCCCACTGAAAACAACCGAAGGTGGTAACTGGCGCAGAATCTGCACCAAATCCTGGGGAAAAAACTGAGCGCAGACTATCCTATACTAAATGTGGATGACCAAACACTAAAACTACGGAACATAATAAATGACGGAACATTTAACTGGTTGAATACCTCCCTGCATTACCTCATCCCATAAAAACTGTCACAGACGAGCAGCAACACTTCCGCTCCACAAGTGAATATGCCGGCAGGGGTTTCCCCAGGACTTATTAATATTGATAGCTTAACCTTAGGCCTCTTGCACACGACCGTATGTATTTTGCGGTCCGCAAAAAAAGAATCCGAAAAGATACAGATGACATCCGTGTGCATTCTGTATTTTGCGGAACGGAACAGCTGACCCCTAATAGAACAGTACTATCCTTGTCCGTTTATATATATTATATATCTCTGTTACAATAATAGGACAAGTTCTATCATTTAGCGGAACGGACATACGTAAACGGGATGCACATGGAGTACATTCCGTTTTTTTGCGGACCCATTCAAATTAATGGTTCCGCATACGGTCCGCAAAATAACCCCGAATGGACACGCAAAGAAAATACGTTCATGTGCAAGAGGCCTTAAAGGGAACCTGCTGATTTTTGGAGACCTGAGACACACATTGACACAAGAAGGGCTGTCAATCATCCTGTGTGGGTGGGGTTATCAGGACCCTCACTGTCTCTCCTAGAAGTCCTGTCAGTAATTACTCTACTTTTCAGGCTACATTCACACGACCGTATGTAATTTGTGGTCCGCAAAATGCGGATCCGCAAAAAATACGGATGACGTCTGTGTGACATTTGTGTTGCATCTTTTTTTTTTTTTTTTGCGGGTCCATTGTAACAATGCCTTTCCTTGTCTGCAAAACAGACAAGTATAGGACATGCTCTATATTTTTTGCAGGGCTACAGTACGGACATATGGATGAGGACAGCACACAGTGTGCTGTCCGCATTTTTTGCGGACCCATTGAAATGAATGAGTCCTCATCCAATCCGCAAAAAAAACAGAACACACATAGAAACTAGATAAGTTTGTGTGACTGTAGCCTTACTCAGAAATCCTGCTCCAAATCACATCGCAGAGCTTCTCTCCCGATATCATACACTGCTGTCAGATAGACACTCATGCAGTTCTGACCCCGCCATCCCCCTGAACAGTACAATGATAGAACCACAATGCTTGTGCAAGTGTACAGCAGCTTCCTCTTCACGGCTTCCAAAGCCACAGGGGCAGATTTAGTAAGACTGGCTTTCCCCCGTGTCATGCCGTTAGATACGTCTAATTTAGACTGCATCTGTGGCAGTCTTTGCCTCTGGCTGGCGTAGTTTTCCGCAAACATTTACACCCGTCTCTAGACCTAAATGTTAGTTTGCCACGGGCCCTGCCACATCCCGTCATGCCCAACTGGAAGACAAGGTGTAAAACTGGCCATGTGACTAAATACGGTCACACGGCCAGTTAAAAATGGGGACTGGCAACTATTTTACAGCTAAAATAGTTGCAAGTCTATTAGTAAATGTGACCCAAGTCATCTTCTCCCTATGGGCAACTGTGCCAGATGCTGCAACTCGGTCCCATTAACATAGGAGGAGTACTTCTCTAAAGGTAAATCCACCAAAGCACCAGCACGACACAGCAGACAAAACTGCGGCTTTCATTGACTTCAATGGTAGTAGCACTGTAGTAGCGAGCGCCCTCCACTACAATGTTGACCGTGCTGTGTAGCTCTGGAGCCAACTTCTGACGGAAAACCTTGGTGCCCTTCTGTAGGATGATAGCTGTAGGCTGACAGGGAATGATGGGAGTTGTAGTTTTTGCAACAGCTGGAGGGCCGCAGGTTGAGCATGCCTGCCTTTAACAATCCAAGACACAACACACTGGTATGTACCTGATGGCAGCACTTACCGACACATTCTTCAAACAGGCCTCACAGGTTGTGTTAGACATCAGGGAGCACTCTGTAAAACAAGGTAACAAGCAGCAAGAAATTACTTCACGTCATACACCTCTATTAACAGATCATCACGCTTCATACAGGTACTACACTGGCAATCGGAAGTGCGACCGCCGCAGCCTTTTCAATGTGGTATGGGGTACTGCAGTTTCATCCAATTCACTTGAATGGAAGCTCCGCTGCAGTACGCCAGCACAGTTTCCATACAGCGGAGGAAGCTTCCTGCCTCTGTCCACTGTCACGTTCCCAGAGTTAACGCAAACAGGTGACCGGTGGGGGATGCTGGGTGTCGATCAACCAATTTCAGAAAATCTATGCCAGAAAACTGGCATAATAATTCAGCCTGAAATCTAAACAACTCCTAGCTGGCAGATTTCAGCTTCTAGAACATGGACTCCCCTACGAGGTGGCAACATTTTTAATTTTAATAATTTTGGTGCACCTTACACTAAGACCACAGTATGTAGTACCGGTCCTAGTGGGTTTCACCCAATGGATTTGTAGCAGAGTTGTACTGTAATCACTATAAAAAAAAGCAGAGAGTAGGACATTTGTCCAAAACCCACTACTACTAGCGATGCTGGTGTAGAGATCCAGGAGGGATTTCAGATTCTCCAAGAACTTCAGCAGACTACAGATTAAGGCCTTATTTACCCATCTGTGATGACGGTCAGTTGGTCCTCTCTGAAGATTTCCTTGAAGGCCTGCAAGTCCATTTTTTGTCCTCTGTCACCCATATTCCACAGACCCTACTAGGCTGAAAATTCATTTCAAGAGCATCTCCTAGCAAGCATCACAAAGCATAGATGCCACCAATGTCCTGTGTCCATGTTTCTTCCTCAGGATCGGTCATCAATATCTGATCGATGAGATACTGATGACCTACCCGGTCTAAAGCAATGATTTAGGGTAGTTTCAGACAGGGATAATTCAGTCCAGGTGCTGTTCGAGTTTACAACAGACATCACCCGGACCCAAGGGAGTGATTTGCTGCATGGACCAGCTGGAGGTGTCGGGTACCAATGGCATCACCGTGGGCCATTCATTATACAACTGGTAAACTGGCTAGAAAACGGCAGTGGTCATGGGCAGATCCACGGCTCAGTACTAGACTGGTAACCAATGAATTGTTTATGGGAGAAAGGCATTCTGTGCCTTTACGCTGAAAAAGAGGGGACAAAAAAAAACATGGCGTCCCCTGGTGCAGTAAGTTAGGAGAGCAAGGTGCCAATGAGACAACTAAGACCAGACACACACAAGCGAAGTTCAAAGTGAGAAACTCGCAGCGTGAGGTTCCTTTGTGAACTTTGCTCCTCTGATAGGATCATACAGCATTATAATTATTCAACAGTCTGTGTGACCCTGAGAGTCTTGGAATCTACTGAATTACACTGATAATGCTGTCAGTGTAATATAATAGATTCCTGGTCCCACAGCCTTATAAGTCACTGTAATGCCGTGCCCAAAGGAAAGGAGGGAAGAATGGGACCTCACACTGCCACATTCTGCGAGTCTCTCAGATTGAACTTGCTCATGTATGTCTGGCCTAAGTGCTCATCTGATGTGGTTATGCAGATAGGCACAACTCTATGCATGAGCATGTAGTGTTGAAATGGCTTCTGCGTAAGGCCTTTTGCACAAGACCGTGTGCCCCCCCCCGCGTGGCCGTATTGAATGGGTCCGCAAATCCGGAGATGCGGAACAGAAGCATGGAACAGAACCCTATGGAAGCACTACAGAGTGCTTCCGGGGGGTTCTGTTCCGTTGCTCAAAAAGATAGAACTCGTTCTATCCTTTTACGGAACGGACGGATCGCAGAACCCATTCAAGTGAATGGGGTCGCAATCTGCATGCGGCTGCCCCACGGTCGGTGCCCGTGCACGGCCAGCACACGTTCGTGTGCAAGAGGCCTAACCCAGTGTCCCCAGATCAGAAGAGACTGCTAAGTGAGCAATGCAAAAAAGGAGAGGCAAAGTGAGCAGGTGCAGTTGGATCTCGCTGTTGATGAATTCACAACGTAGATAAGTTCTCACGAGTAGAGATGAGCGAACTTCTATTTTTAATTCGGCGTCCAAAGTTCGGGTTATCGTAGCATCCCGTTATGGATTCCGCTACCACAGACCATAATGGCATTTGGAATCCATAAGGGTCATTATGGTCTGTGGTAGCGGAATCCATAACTGGATGCTACGATTACCCGAACCCGAACTTTGGACGCCGAACTAAAAATAGAAGTTCGCTCAACTCTACTCACGAGCCAGTTTATTGGGAGGATGCGTTTCTGGGCCGGAAGGCTCCCTACATTGGGTCCAATTCAGCAACCAAACTGGACCTGATGAAGGGAGCATTCCGCTCCAGAAACCCGTTGTTCCAATAAACTGGTTCCCAAGACCTTATCTACAGTGGGGATTCACCTGCAGCAGGTTCCAACTGCACCGGCTCACTTTGCTTCCACTTTTGTTCATTCTGTTCTTATGTGTTGTGCAACTTGGTTATGACACATAATGACAGGCGCGCAAACATACGTAGAATGAGATCAGTCATCATGCAGGTGACTATTACACCGCTAACACTTGGACATGTTAAATAACAGGTCATC
Organism: Bufotes viridis; assembly: GCA_033119425.1. Classification (NCBI taxonomy): domain Eukaryota; kingdom Metazoa; phylum Chordata; class Amphibia; order Anura; family Bufonidae; genus Bufotes; species Bufotes viridis. The sequence continues at coordinate 109,114,366 of CM065595.1, forward strand.
TCGTTTATTACAAGTGTCAGCGTGTAAACTGCAGAGGATCAGATCCGACATGAAACGCGTCCACAGGCAGCGCAGCCGGCGCTATACTTTGCACCTTAGCTGTTCAGCTCACACAACCAGAGAGGTTAATAAGATTAGTTATTTCAGCAGCCGGCAAATCAGGGCTCAGAATAACAATCACAGCAATGTTTGGTTTGCACTGGCACCAATAGCAACTGAAGAAAAGTTATTCTAACAGCATGTGTAATTATAACCCAGGGGAGCGATCGCACACGGTTATTGTATGCAATGAGATGCCAAAAGGATACTTAAAGGTAACACGGGCACATACAGGAAAGTCTCTTTAACTAGGTTATCATCAAACACCTTAGAAAACCTCCAGCATGGGGCAGTAAGGCTGGGTTTCACACATGTGGACTTCATAAAAAAATTTTAAAAATGGTTGATCATGGCAGACTGAGCCCTGAGGTTAATTAATATACGATCGGAGGGGCACCCCCACCAACCAGAGCTCTCTGGCCTCCCCACAGTTTACCAAGCACAGCGCCGAATATTGTATAGTGGCTGTGTTTGGTATTGCAGCTCAGGCCTATTCACTTGAATGGGACGGAGCTGCACCTAAGGCCATGTGACCGATGAACATGACATCACAAGCCTGGGAATAGGTTTCCAGAAGTCGGACCCCACCAATCTGATAGATAAGTCATCAACAATGAACTCCTAGAAAAAAAAAAAAAAAAAATTTAATATAGCTTGATCAGGGGTGGACTGGAAACTTAAAGTGGCCCTGGAAAAAATACTAAAAGTGGCCCTGTTTTGTAGTTGGGTCCAAATTGATGGAAGGCAGAGCCAGCAATACCATATTGTGGCACGTTATACCACCCCAACAGAGCCATATACCACGGTCCATCACAAAATACATCCCTGAGAACTTCCACTGGCTGCCCGTGAGGAGGGTTCAGGCGGCCCCCTGGGCATCGGCAGACCCGGAAATTTCCCTGTAAGGTATATGGTCAATCTGCCCCACCAGAGAAATGTTGGTCGAACCTTTTGACTGTATAATGTTGGGTCCCTCACGATTCTCCCCCAACTTCAAGTAAAACAGCCCTTTTACTATAGAATTGGCCAATTACCATACACATTAGATATGTATCGGCAGAGCCCACCGATTTCAGAGGGTTTGGCCAAGCATCTAATGTGTATGGTGGCCTCCCGACTCTCCCCTGGTGGCTGATGCTAGAGGAGATAAGGATTGGGCACGCCAGATTTTAACTGCCATATCCTTTTGCTACACTGGTCTGGCGGCAGCTTTGCCCCATCTCAGACAATGGGGGCATATCGCTAGGATATGTCCCCATCGTCTGATAGGTGCGGGTCCCACTGCTGGAACCTGCACCTATATCCAGAACGGAGCCCCCAAAGTAAAGGAGGGCGCACTGCGCAGCCGCCCTCCATTTATTTTCTATGGGGCCAGCGAATATAGCCGAGCGCTGGCTCGGCTATTTCCGTCGGCCCCATAAAAACGACTGGGAGCATGGGCCACGCATGCCCGGTTCACTCCTATTCACTTTTATGGGAGCAGAGCTTGGTGGTGGACAGACTCCAGGAAAACCAGGGTCCTCCAGCCACAGCTCCGTTCTCGATATAGATGAGGGTCTGAGATGGGAAATACCCCTTTAACTGCTTGGTTGTATGGGAGGACAGGGAGAGACAGCGGCCGGCCGATCTCATGTGTATGGGCAGCTTTAGGAAAGGAATCCTTTAAATACTATGGAATCAAGGCAGCATTATGCCCTCCCTGGTAGCCAGGAGTGGGCGGACTAGAGCAGGGATCAGCAACCTCCGGCACTCCAGCTGCTGTGAAACTACAACTCCCAGCATGCACATTTACTCAGCTGTTCTTGTAACTCCCATGGAAGTGAAAGGATGATTCTGGGAGTTGTAGTTTCCAAAACAGCTGCAGTGCCAGAGGTTGCTGATCCCTGGACTAGAGACTTCTATCAATATGAACCCCAGGCCTAGGTAGACATTGGTGGCATTGCTAGAATATGCCATCAATAAGTGACTTGTGAGGGTCCCATCTGTGGAACCCCCCCCCCCCCCCCCCAGAATGAAGGGCCCAGACTGCCAAGTAGATTGGCAGTTATCGGGCAGAGAGGACAACGCAGTCCTAGTGATCTGAACAGCTGTGAGGTTCTCTATACAAGACCTGGCCAGGAAAGAAGAAAAGGGAGCGTGGCCCCTTAGGGATCAAGGAGGAGACTTGGATAACCATGGTGGACCACATCTGTCCGCAGCCATGGTCAGGTGACCCTCAGGACTGTGCTTGTCCTTATGGACTTAGAAGGGTCCCTGGAGATACATCTGAAGCCCCTGACCCATTATACTCTACCCTCTCCTCGCCCATAGTATGAGAGGCCATCACTTACAAAGTTTATACACGCAGAGCACAAACTACTGAGGATGATGGGAGTTGTATTGGTCCACTAAGTGACCGTATACCCGCCCTGTACTAGGAGGTTTCCTAGTAACGACCCTTCTTCTAGGGAAGTGTGTGGGAGCAGTTCACACTCACAGTTTCACAATACCGCACTCACGCCCTACTCTCAGACACCCACCTGTACTGGCGGCAGAGGCTGCGGCCAACAGACCGAACAACACGGGCAAACAGCGGAGAAGCCCCATTCTCGATCAGCACCAGCGTCCTGCTTCTGCCAAACTATCTGCTTACACCACGTGACTCGCCTCCACCCGACCCACTAGTGACGTCACCGACACCTCCTGAACATCGGGTTCAGCCTGCCCCCAAGAGACCTCTCCTTCCTCTCCAGCCCGCTAAAGCCGCGTCACGTGATCGCGTAGCCCCGCCCTGACTGCAACTCCGACCTCAAGACTTGAAAACAAACCATTTGCAGGACTGCACTGGGAGGGAGTCTCTGCTGTAAAGTGCTAGGAGGGTATTCAACCCCTTCCTGACCAGCCCGTTACTTTTTTAATTTTTCCATCTATGTAGCCCTATAAGGGCTTGTTTCTTGAAGGAGAAGTAGTTTATAATGGTTTCATTTTGTGGTACACATAACTTACTAATTAACTTTTATTAACTCTTTCTGTGATGGAGATAGGAAAAAACAGCCATACAGCCACTAGTTTTTGCATTATAAATTTAGCTGGAAGTCACAGGAGCTATATTTCCAAACTGTCCTGGATCTGGTGGGGCGGTCCCGAAATTCAATGGCTTCCCGGAATGGCTGCGGTATGTCCTTCTCCCCAGCTGATTGTAATGATGAAGCAGAGAGCCGTCTGCTCCCCATTTCACCAGTCCTTTCAGCGTTCGGCGCTCCGCAGCAGCACAATATCGGTCACACATCGCTCTGCTGGGCAGCACAATATATCTGGGCATAACTACTGTGACAGGGACACATCTTGGCATAGATACTGTGAGGGGGTACATATCTGGGCATAGCTACTGTGAGGGGGCACATATCTGGGCATAGCTACTGTGAGGGGGCACATATCTGGGCATAGCTACTGTGAGGGGGCACATATCTGGGCATAGCTACTGTGAGGGGGCACATATCTGGGCATAGCTTCTGTGAGGGGGCACATATCTGTGCATAGCTACTGTGAGGGGGCACATATCTGGGCATAGCTACTGTGAGGGGGCACATATCTGGGCATAGCTTCTGTGAGGGGACACATATCTGTGCATAGCTACTGTGAGAGGGCACATATCTGGGCATAACTACTGTGAGGGGGCACATATCTGGGCATAACTACTATGAGGGCACATATCTGGGCATCGCTACTGTGAGAGGGTACATATCTAGGCATAACTACTGTGAGGGGGCATACATCTGGGCATAGTTACTGTCATGTGGCACATATCTGGGCATAGCTGCTGTAAGGGGGCACAATGTGGGTGCCGGTGTTCTGAGAAAAAACCTTACCCCGAAAAATAATCTTACGCCATGTGACTTCCAGGGGCGTGCGCCTCCGCACTTGTGCAGTACAATGGGCGGCAAGCACAGAGCCAGGAACTTAGTCTCTCCCTGCTATAATGCCCCCACAAAATGCTGCACACACCACCTGCATTAAACAATGCCCCCTAATATGCTGCAACCAACCCCCTTTAGGTGGAGTTAGAGGCGTGGCGTAGTATGAAAAAAATTGCCACACATCCGGGGCATAGATATGGGGAAGCAGCTGCTTTGGGGCCCAAACTCAGAAGGGACCCACCCAGGATGAGGACTAAAAAAATTTATTGTTATGGCCCCGACCAACAGTATTATACAATGACATTATATACAGTGACACTGTAGGAACCGGGCGTAGCAGGTACTGGGCCTGGTCTGACTAGCCACAGGAGTGGGAGTTGTTAAGAACTTACTTGGGCGGGGGGGGGGTGCATTCAAAAATTTCCTGTGGAGCCCAGTCTTTTCTAGTTACGCCGCTGCCGCACATATTGTCCCTCTTTGTGTTTTTCAAAAGTTGGGATTGCGTCAATTAACAGGAACAAACATTCATGCAAATTCTTGTTCCTGATAATTGACCCCTGGAAAGGTGCTTCATATGTTGAGTGGTCGCATCTGTCATATCGTCGTTTGTCGGCAGCGCTTCACCTTGTGAAAACAGGATGTGCTGTCCGCAAACTGCAAAGTAAGGCCCCTTTTACACGGGCGAGTTTCCCGTGCGGGTGCAATGCGTGAGGAGGACGCATTGCACCCGCACTGAATCCGGACCCATTCATTTCTATGGGGCTGTGCACATGAGTGGTGATTTTCACGCATCACTTCTGCGTTGCGTGAAAATCGCAGCATGCTCTATATTGTGCCTTTTTCACGCAACGCAGGCCCCATAGAAGTGAATGGGGCTGCGGGAAAATCGTAAGCATCCGCAAGCAAGTGCGGATACGTTGCGATTTTCCCGCATGGTTGCTTAGCAACGGGACCCGATCTCTATTATTTTCCCCTATAACATGGTTATAAGGGGAAATAATAGCATTCTTAATAAAGAATGCATTGTAAAATGAAGTGGAAGGGGTTAAAAATAATAAAAGTTAACTTACCTTAGCCACTTGATCGCGTAGTTGCGATCTGTCCTCTCTTAGTGATACCATGGTGATGGACCATGTGATTGGACCATGTGATGTGATGTCATCACAGGTCCTTTAGTTCTTAGCTGATGCTGGGAAAGAGAGGACAGATCGCAACTACGCGATCAAGTGGCAAAGGTAAGTTTACTTTTATTATTTTTAACCACTTCCTCTTCATTTAACAATGCATTCTTTATTAAGAATGCTATTATTTCCCCTTATAACTATGTTATAAGGGAAAATAATCAATTCTCCAGAAGATCTGAAACCGGACTTCAGTGATGAAGTCCGGCTTCGGGTCTGGGTACCAAACATGGCGATTTTTCTCACGCGCGTGCAAAACGCATTACAAACGTTTGCACCCGTGCGGGAAAAACGTGCATATTCCCGCAACGCACCCGCCTCTTATCCGGGCGTCAAACATGACGTCCGTGTGAAAGAGGCCTAAGGCTGCATTCACACGGGCGAGTTTTCCGCGCGGGTGTAATGCCTGATGTGAACGCATTGCACCCGCACTGAATCCTGACCCATTCATTTCAACGGGGCTGTGTACATGAGCTTTTTTTTTTTCAAGCATCACTTGTGCGTTGCGTGAAAATCGCAGCATGCTCTATATTCTGCGTTTTTCACGCAGCCCTATCCCCATAGAAGTGAATGGGGCTGCGTTAAAAACGCATTGCATCCGCAAGAAAGTGCGGGTGCGTTGCGTTTTTCACTGATGGTTGTTAGGAGATGTTGTTTGTAAACCTTCAAAACGCATCAAAACGCATTGCACCCGCGTGGAAAAAACTGAACAACTGAACGCAATCGCAGACAAAACTGAATGGCTTTGCCTGTGAAATCGCAGTTTTCACTGAACGCATCCGCAACGCATCCGGACCTAATCCAGACACGCTCGTTTGAACCCAGCCTAAGGCCTCTTTCACACGGGCATCACGTTTGATGCCCGGATAAGAGGCGGGAGCGTCTCGGGAAAATGCGGCATTTGTCTGCGCGTGTGTAAACTGTTGTAATGCGTTTTGCACGAACTGCTGGCATCGGCTTCTTCTAGCGTAGTGCGCATGCGCCGGCACTTCGCTAGAGAAGAAGCATCTAAGCAGTCCGTACGGGCGCATTAGGCTGAGCCTGTGTGCACGCGCAGCATTTCACAGGGGGAGGGAGAAGCGGCACAGAAAAGTAGGAGGCGGCACTGGGCACCAACGGCGATGTCTGCAGCCGGGCACCCTGCATCCCTGGACCTCCCCTTGGGCACCTTATTTTTATGACTGACAGGTTAGTAAAACCTGTTTTTTGGCAAAACTAAGCTACAGATCGCATTTATAAGCCCACATTAGGAATCATGAAGAGACCCTGAGCATGAGCATATGTTTAGCTCAAAGGGGTGAAAACTGGTGACAGAATCCCTTTAAATGTCCCTCTTTTTGACCTAGGGAATGAATGCATAAGAGTGCAATAATAAATTTACTAAATTGCTCCTTACTAAACTACACTGCCTGTCCCATAAAAAAAAGTCGCCACCTGGATTCAACTAAGGAAATAGGTATGAGCCTCCTATTGGACAATTACTGTATGGGCGATTGTCTTTCAGCTGGCAACAAGTTATTTAACCCCAACTGGTGCAATGAGTTGCTTCTCATTTCTTAAACAACCATGTTGAAAGACACATCTCGAGGTCTTGGAAAAGATGTTAGTCTGTTTGAGAAGGGTCAAATCATTGGCATGAATCAAGCAGAGAAAACATCTAAGGAGATTGCAGAAACTACTAAAATTGGGTTAAGAACTGTCCAATGCATTATTAAAACGGGAAGGATAGTGGGGACCCATCGTATTCGAGGAAGAAATGTGGCCGGAAAAAATCCTGAATGATTGTGATTGGCGATCACTTAAACGTTGGGTGAAATCAAATCGAAGAAAAACAACAGTGGAACTCAGGGCTATGTTTATTAGTGAAAGTAAGAGCATTTCCACATGCACAATGCGAAGGGAACTCAAGGGATTGGGACTGAACAGCTGTGTAGCCGTAAGAAAACCACTAATCAGTGAGGCAAACCAACTGAACATACTGAGTGACCAGGTTATTCCATCCAGGGGCATAACTGCAGGGGAAGTGGCTGCTTTGGGGCCCTGACCCAGAAGGGGCCCATTCAAGAGGAGGAGAAGTACTAAAAGATTTTGTCAGGGTCCCTCAACAGTATTACAAAATGAAATGATATACAGTGGCAGTATAGACAGTGTAGAAAACAGGTGGAACAGCTGCCGGGCCTGGTCTGAGAGAGCGATCTTTACTAGCCACAGGAAAGGGGGTGGCATGAAAGGAAGGGGTTGTGAAAAAATTACTGGGGGGGGGGGAAGCCTATTCAAAAATTTGCTGTGGGGCCCAGTCATTTCTAGTTACGCCACTGATTCCATCAATGGATTTTTTCTTCCCTGATGGCACGGGCATATTCCAAGATGACAATGCCAGGATTCATCGGGCTCAAATTGGGAAAGAGGGGTTCATAGGAAGCATGAGACATCATTTTCACACATGGATTGGCCACCACAGAGTCCAGACCTTAACCCCATTGAGAATCTTAGGGATGCGCTGGAGAAGGCTTTGCGCAGCGGTCAGACTCTACCATCATCAATGCAAGATCTTGGTAAAAATTAATGCAACACTGGATGGAAATAAATCTTGGGACATTGCAGAAGCTTATCGAAACAATGCCACAGCGAATGCGTGCCGTAATCAAAGCTAAAGGCGGTCCAATGAAATATTAGAGTGTGTGACCTTGTTTTTTTTGTGGTGACTTTTTTTTGGACAGGCAGTGTATCTGTATGGTTTCTACCTGTATATTAGGTTCCGTCAGAACGCAAGTCGCCTGAAAGCATTAGAAGACTGATCAGGATCCTGATCAGTCTTCGAAATGCTTTCAGGTTACTATAGCAGCCAGGACGCTATTAAAGTCCTGGTTGCCATAGTAGGAGCGGGGGAGCGGTATACTTACCGTCCGTGCGGCTCCCGGGGAGTTCCAGAATGACGTCAGAGCGCCCCATGTGCATGGATCACGTGATCCATGCGATCACGTGATCCATGCGTGTAGGGCGCCCTGACGTCACTCTGGAGCGCCCCGGGAGCCGCATGGATGGTAAGTATACTGCTCCCCCGCTCCCCACTACACTTTACCATGGCAACCAGGAATTTAGCGTCCTGGCTGCCATGGTAACCATTGAGAAAAAGCTAAATGTCGGATCCGGCGATGCGCCGAAACGACGTTTAGCCTAAAGGGAACCTGTCACCAGGATTTAGTGTATAGAGCTGGGGACATGGGCTGCTAGATGGTCGCTAGCACATCCGCAGTACCCAGTCCCCTTAGCTCTATGTGCCTTCATTGCGTCAAAAAAAGGATTTTTGTGATATGTAAATTAGCCTGATATGAGTCCTGTGTCCGGAGATGAGTCAAAGTTCCTGAGCGCAGCACCGCCCCGCGTCCTCGGAATCTCCTCCTTACTGGCCGACGTCACATAGCTGGAGCGCCGAAATCTCGCGATGCGCGAGCTAGCGCATGCGTAGTTTGTTCCCTGTGCTGATGCCAGCACAGGATAGGAACATGATGCCGACACTGCGCATGCGCTAGCTCGCGCATCGCGAGATTTCGGCGCTCCAGCTATGGTGACGTCGGCCAGTAAGGAGGAGATTCCGAGGACGCGGGGCGGTGCTGCGCTCAGGAAGTTTGACTCATCTCCGGACACAGGACTCATATCAGGCTAATTTACATATCACAAAAATCCTTTTTTTGACGCAATGAAGGCACATAGAGCTAAGGGGACTGGGTACTGCGGATGTGCTAGCGACCATCTAGCAGCCCATGTCCCCAGCTCTATACACTAAATCCTGGTGACAGGTTCCCTTTAAGGCCGGATCCGGATGAATGCCTTTCAATGGGCATTAATTCCGGATCCGGTCTTGCGGCAAGTGTTCAGGATTTTTGGCCGAAGCAAAAAGCGCAGCATGCTGCGGTATTTTCTCCGGCCAAACAACGTTCCGGTCCTGAACTGAAGACATTCTGATGCATCCTGAACGGATTTCTCTCCATTCAAAATGCATTGGGATAATCCTGATCAGGATTTTTCCGGCATAGAGACCCGACGACGGAACTCTATGCCGGAAAACAAAAACGCTAGTGTGAAAGAGCCCTTATCCGATGATTTATAAGTTAATATTTAAATGGATATTAAAGCAAAAGAAAAGCATTGTCCCAGGGGTTGCACATGCTGTAAAAACTAAAGGAACTTATACTCACCTAACCGATCCCCACTGCTGCAGAGTCAGTAATTATGCTTTGGGCGATGCGTGCTGCACATCATGTCCCTCTTTGCAATTTTCTAAAGTTGGGAGGTTTGGTATATTGTATGGTACATGTGTAGGTTGTCATAAATAATTTACATGCCTCCACCTGCCTTATTTCTGCACCATCCAAAGAATCCAAGGCGCTCCCCCCCACCCACAGACTTCCACACTGAGGGATATGTTTGAATAAAATTTACAGATATTCAAAGTTCTCCTTCTGATTGAAAGCTTAGGGGATAGTAAAACGTAATGTGAACTGCTCCTTAGCTACCTACATGACACACGCTATTTAATGCAAAGTGCCTGCCACATACTCCCATAATCCCCCTAAATACCAGCCAAAAGAAGCACCAAAGTGCCAGCCACATGCCTCAGCACACATAATGCCAGCTACATGCCCACCATGTGGCATCCTGACCTGCTGTATATTACAGTGTTTCCCTGGGGGTCTCACATCATTGGCAATGCTGCCATCTGCTGGAACCAACAAATAAATAGCCATAAGGGTCCATTCACACGTCCGTGTGTGTTTTGCGGATCCACGGATCCGCAAAACACGGACATCGGCGATGTGCGTTCCGCAATTTGCGGACCGCACATCGCCCGGCACTCATAGAAAATGCCTTTTCTTGTCCGCAATTGCGGACAAGAATAGGACATGTTCTATTTTTTTCGGGAACGCAATTGCGGACCCGGAAGTGCGGATCCGCAATTGCGGACCCGGCCGGGACATATTCTATCCCCATTGAAATGAATGGGTCCGCAATTCCGTTCCGCAAATGCGGAACAGAATTGCGGACGTGTGAATGGACCCTAAAGTAGAGGTAAATAAGGAGCTGCAGAGATAAATCATGGAGCGCAGCCTAAGGGACTGAGTTTATCACCCTTAAAGGGCATCTGTCAGTAGATTTGTGCCTATGACATTAGCTGACCTGTTACATGTGCACTTGGCAGCTGAAGGCATCTGTGTTGGTCCCATGTTCCTATGTGCTCACATTGCTGAGAAAAATGATGTTTTAGTATATTTAAATACATGCCATCTCCACTTTGATTGACAGGGGTAGGAGTGATGAGGTTTTCACTGTCTGGCCCTGTCAATCAAAGTGAAGAGGGTGTGGCAGTTGCAGAGAGAGCAGAGCCTCTAGGTGTAATGGTAACGCCCCTGTTGCTCCCAGAGGATCATTTGCATATATTAAAACATCATTTTTCTCAGCAATGTGGGAACATATGAACATGTGACCAACACAGATGCCTTCAGCTCAGTTGCGTACCGCCAATATAGGCAGGGTACGCCACTGCTATGGGGCCCGTGGCACAGGGGGGCCCGGAGCGCTCGGAAGGCCCCGCCCACACTATTTCACCCCGCCCACTCACAGTTTTCTGTAAAAAATAAACATCGATCTGACATGCAGGTGCAGGGAGCACCCCCCCCTCCCCCCTGTGCATGTGTGACGGAGGCGGGAGAATCACGTCACCACGGCATCTCACTCAGACACCGACCCAGTCCCGGAACAGCCGCCCGCAGCCAGCAGTCTGGACGGAGCCAGCAGGAGGACCGATGCGCTGGGGAGCCGAGCTGCTGGCACCCACCCTGAACAGGCTGCCGTGCCTGGCCCTGGCTCAGTGAGAGAGTGGTATGTCAGTGTGTCAGTCACTGTCAGACTGACACTGTGACTCTGACAGCGATTTGGAAGTTGCCCAGACTGCAGGGGCAGGCAGCAAGAGAGAGGAGGGGTGGGGAGGGGGGACAGGACAGCCTTCTCACTCCAGGGGGGGTGGGGTGGGGCAGGTGTGAGTCCACAGTCAGGAAAGTGTACCACTTTGCCAGGCTGTACTCATACAGTATGAGACTCCCCTGCCTTCCCCCAGGTCCACTATGATGAGCCTCCCCAACTGGGCCCAGTGCCTCACAAAATTGTTTGGGGGGTGGAGTTTAGAGGAGGAAAGCATACTGGCCTCTATGAGCCCCCCCCCCCTTCCTGAGTCCTCTATGAGCCCCCCAAAATGCCTAGCAAGGCATTAACCCCTAATACCCCCCCCCAAAAAAAAAATGCCTGGGGGGGGGGGAGTAGTAGGAGTCCTCTGTGAGCCCCAACCCCTAAAGCCCCTACAAAATGCCCAGGTGGGGAGGAGTAGGAGGAAAGCACACTGTCCTCTATTAGCCCCCCCTCGGAGTTCTCTATGAGCCCCACCAGCAACCCCTAATGTCCCTCAAAATGCCCATGGGGGAGAAGTAGGAAGAAAGCACACTGTTCTAAGAATTTTGGGGGGCATTAGGGGTTGGGGGGCTCATAGAGGACAGTGTGCTTTCCTCCTATACCTACTCCTTCCTAACACCCCCCCACCCCCGGGCATTTTGGAGGGCATTAGGGGGTGGATTAACCCCTCTAACTCCTTGCTGCTAATGCTGAGTGTGCACATAGCCACCACTAAATGATATTCCACCAACCAGCCAAACCATCCCCCCCCCCCCCCCACACATACAAACACATGCGCATATGTGCATACTCAGCAGCATCAGCAGCAAGGGGTTTGGGCAGTGGTGTACTGCAATCGTTTGGGGTAAGTGATGACAAAATGGCGCAAGTAGCAAAGGGGTTAAGATGTGGAGGATGGCCTACGTCCAGCTTTAGCACAGTGGACAGAGGCAGGAGGAGTGATATGTATGCGGGTTCCTGCCCTGCACTCGCTCAGTTGTGCTCGCATACATATTGCACCCTGTGTCCACTGTCCTGGGCCCACTCTGCTAAAGCCTGACATAGCCCATATATGCCTTATTGGATAATACATATTCCTTTTTTAAAGTTACTGCAACAAAGTTGGTTAATAAAAAAAATATATATATATATTATTTCTTTAGTAGGGGTGTGGCATGGGAGGAGCCAGGACTGGGGGTGGGTGGGTGGAGTTAAGGAGGAGGTGGGAGGGGCCCATTTCAGATTCTTGCTATGGGGCCCAGTAATTTCTATGTACGCCCCTGCTTCAGCTGCCAAGTGCACATGTAACAGGTCAGCCAGTTTCATAGGTACAAATCTACTGACAGATGCCCTTTAACCCCTTAAGGGTTATTTTCACCTTGAAAGGGGTATTCCCATCATAATGATCACTGTTAAATCTGTTAATGATTTGACAGTGATCATTTTTGTAAATCTATTTAATTACCCAAATCCCACCCTTTTTAAGAAATTCATCCCCACTTACCTGATTGTTGTCATTCGGTCTCCCCTGGTTACGGCCACCACTCTTCACTCGAATCACGGTGGCCGCGCTTGCACAGAAGATGACTCCTTTTCTCCCTGTCCTAAACGCGCAGGCCGCCGCGCATGCGCCATGGTGACTTCTTCCTATGCAGTATAGTACAGAGACGCGAACGCACACTGTACTATATCACCATGGTGCTTGCGCGGTGGCGTGCGTGTTCAGTCCAGCGCGTGGCCCGGCTGGGAGAAGACTTCAATCAAGATGAAGCCTGCCCCCAGCCATAATCCAGGAAGTGAATCGCGGGCTTGCAGCCATTTTTAGCAAATCTGACATGTATCACTTTATGTGGTAATAACTTTAAAACGCTTTTACTTATCCAGGCCATTCTGAGATTGTTTTCTCGTCACATATTGTACTTCATGACACTGGTAAAATTAAGTCAAAAAATTTCATTTTTATTTACGTTAGAAGGCTTAGAAGAAAATCCCAAAGAAAAACCCACTTTTTAAGGACCAGGAAAAAAGCTTTCGGATACAAACGTGTTGATTTTTTATTGAAACAGTGCAAATAAAAACCCACAGAAGAATTCCATGTCTACATGTTTCGGATCGTAACATCTTGATCCTTACTCATGACACAAATGGAATAAAGAAGCTTGTATTTAACCCCTTAGTGACCAAGCCTGTTTGGGTCTTTATGACCAAGCGTTTTTCTTCCTTTTTTCGTCGTTGCGTTCCAAGAGCTATAACTTTTTTATTTTTCCGACTATATAGCTGTATGAGGTATTGTTTTTTGCGGGACAAGTTGTGTTTTTTAATGACGCCCTTTTGGGGTACAGCGATGCAGTGTCCCAGGGGGTCAGTAGTGTAGCTTTAGGTATGCTGGGCTTTGTAGTGCAGGGCAACCCACTAACCTGGGACTGACTGTCGTCTTCAATCGGGTCAGCACTGGAACAGGTAGGTGATGAATGTCGTGACGCCAGTGCCAATTGAACGGTGGCACACCGTGTAGTGACAGGTGGAATAATTGAGGAATCCTTGTACTTGAATAACAGGATAACTTTACTGAACGTAGTTGAAAATAGATGAACAGTCAGTAGGTACAGTTCCAGAATATTCCACACGTTACAATACAGTCACAGCAGTGGTTCAGGCAATTAATCACAGTCCCAAAAGCTATCTTCAAGACAGGCCTCCTAGGATCAGGGATTTCCTCTTACTCTCAATGCAGCAATACACTTCAGGCAACTATTCTCTCTGCAGGGGTACACTTACTTTCTCTCCTGCCTTAGTTCCTGGCTGTAGGCAATACTCTCAAGGTCCAGACACCCGAAAAACAGTGATAATCCTTGAGCAAAGGTTTTGTAGAGGTTTCCTTCTCTCCTGGTGACAGGCTCTTACTTGATATGTGGACTGGCTTGCTGGTTATACTCTCTGTCCCACTTGCTAGTGACAGGCTGTTACTTAGAGTACCTCAGGTGTACTTGACCTGGAAAACTGGGTGGGAATGATCCTCCACACCAGTGGTGCAATTTCTGCACTAGTTACTGAGTCTTGAATCTCTCAGAACTAACTCTGAACTAGAAACTTCCAACTGACTTCCCTAGGCTAGGCCCTAGCCTATTTATACTAAACTGGGGGCTCCCTCTGCTGGCTGGAATATGAATTGCCTGCTACAGGCCTAACTTTCCTAAAGGGAGATACACATTAAAATATAGCAGTGTCGGGTAACCTACCCGTATGCTGCACATAACTTTATGATCAACTTTTATTAACTCTTTCTGGGAGGAAGATGGGAAAAAAGCAATACTGCCACTGAGTTTTTACGTTTTAAAATTTACGGCGTTCATTTTTTGGTATAAATAACATAATATCTTTATTCTCTGGGTCCGTACGATTACAGTGATACCAAATACATATAGTTTTTTTTATGTTTAACAATTATTTTTGCAATAAAACCCCCTTTTTTTAAAGAAAAAAATGATTTTGCATTGGCGCTTCCCAAGACCCATAACTTTTTTTTTTTTTCTATGGAGTTGTGTGAGGGCTTGATTTTTGCGGGACGACTTGTATTTTTTATTGGTATCATGTTGGAGTAAATTACACTTTTTGATTGCTTGTTAATACCTTTTTTTCGGTGGAAACTAAGAATAAATTAGCAATTCTGTCTTTTTTTTTATTTATTTTTTTACGGCGTTCACCGTAGCGGATAGATTATGTGATATTTATATAGTCTGGGTCATTACGGACGGGACAATACCAAACATATAGGGGAGGGGGTTTTCTTTCATTTTTTTTCATTGAAAGGCCTCATGCACACAGCCGTTGTTCGGGTCCGCGTCCGTGGGGCCGTTTTTCGTGCTTTTTTGCGGACCCATTCATTTTCAATGGAGCCGTGGAAATATCGGCTGTTTCACCGTTTGTTATCCGCGTCCGTGGTCCGTGTTTTGCGTCCGTCAAAAAAACATAACCTGTCCTATTCTTGTCCGTGTTAAACGGTTCGCGGACCCATTCAAGTCAATGGGTCCGCCAAAAATGCGGATGCACAACCGTTTGTCTTCCGCGTCCGCGTCCGCGTCCGTTTTTTTGTGTATAGTTTTGGCCAACAAAGCTGTCACCAACAGTTTGTGTCAATAAAATTTGATGGTTAAAAAAGTACAGGAAGAAGGAAGTTTAAGGTCAAAGTTTAGTTGCTGATTGCTAGGCACCTGATTTTGCCAGTGTGGTGCAATTTCTGGCAGTCAGACATTTTGGCTGTGCTCTTCTATCTCAAGCAAAATGCCAAGGTGGAATGTTGACAAATTGATCACCTTGGTGCAGGAGAGGCCTGAACTATGGGATACTCGCCATGCTGGATACCAGGACAAAGTGCGGAAGGAGTTGGCCTGGGAACAGGTTGCTCGCCGCCTCAGGCGACAAGAATGGGAGAATGAAGATGGCCGAGGAAGGGCAGCTTTAGGTAAGTGACAACAATGTCATTCTACTGTCCGTTCCTTTTTTTGGTTATTTTTTGGGAGAGGAGGTCAGAATACTGTATATGTAGTGTGGCCTGTTAATGTTATCTAGCCCTGTACATGGTGATTGTATGCTTCATGCAATGTGTATCATACACCATTATTTTTTAACCTTTTCCTTGCTGCCTTTTCATTTGTTAATTCAAACAGTAGTGATGTATTTTTCCTGCATGTGGCTTGAGATTTTTAAGTTCCACAGGTGGCCATGTTGTAATGTAGCATCCAATAGTTGTCCACCACACGTTTCTTCCTTTTTTTTTCAAAAAGTCGTGCATGACTAATCTCCTCCTTTTATGATGGTAATGTACATCCATCTAGCCACACCTGCAGTATTGTACCATGTTTGGTTCATTTATTTCTAGTATTTTTAGATGTGTGTCATTTATTACTATTATTTTTTAAAAACACAGTGAAACAGTTAAAGACGCGCTGGAACAGCTGCCGCGACCAGTTTAGAAGGGAGCTGACTGACAAAGGCCGCAGTGGTGAAGGGTCTTCTCAAAAAGACCCTACATGTATTCTAAGCAGCTTCAATTTTTGAGACCGGTGATGGAATTGCGGCCGTAAGTATATTTGCCCTTTTACTACATACTATTTTTTCCCACATGCTCCTCGCTGTAGTTCATATTCTTATCTACCTTCTTGTGTTAATTTTTGCAGCTATTGTGCTGCATATTACTAATCTGGCTATATCCTATTTTTTATTTCAAAATATTATTTAAGGGGACCTTACCCCTTGAACCCCAGCATATCTGCGGTATATTATCAAGCCAAAAAGTCGTTTGGGACAGCACCATCCATGGTCTATAGACCATCTGTCCATAATGTGGCGGGGCATGTGATGTCAGCTCCTGGCCCGCGGACCCCTTGTCTAGTACGGTCAACCAAAGGAAAATCGCAGCACTCCAAAGTCTTCAATAAATCTTCTTTATTCCACCACAAAAATGCAACGTTTCAGCTCGCTGGGATGCTTGCTAAAGACTCCCATCGAGTGGAACCGGTGCATTTTGGTGTTGTAATAAAAGATGTTTTTGAAGACTTTGGAGTGCTGCGATGTTCCTTTGTTTGCGGTATGTAATCACCACACCTGTCTAGCAAACATGTTGGCTCCAGTCTATTTTTTCATGCCTAGCATTAGTTGATAGGTGAATTAACATATAGATGTGCTATGAGAGCATGAAAAGAGACACAAGGATGAAGTCACATGCGTCAGCAAAGAATTGTGTCCTCATATAGCAGATCGTTGTACTTGCAAGGTGTTGGTCCCCAGCCAATCTGACGATAGTGTGCGTATCCTGTGAGATTGTGATGCTTGTTATAAATGTTTTTGATTATTTGGGACACGATGCCACTTTTATTTTGCCATCATAAGCCGCTGAAGGTGGTATCAACACGCCAGACACATACTAGAAGAAGATCCTCTTTTGGTTAGCTCCTTGTCAGTTTTGATCTTGCAAAGTGCTGGACAGCTCCAAAGGGAACTGTTTTTGAGAATTTTGATATTTTTTTATGTCTTTGGTACATGTTGCCCCAAATCTTTGGGCTGAAATTTAGTTGGTCACTAATTTGGACTTTACCAAAAAAAATGATTTCAGAGATAATGTGAAGCAGCCTGCCCTTATATAGTACATAGCGGCTTAGATTTGTTTTTGGAAAGTGTATTGTTGAGCATGTTTGTTTTCATACATTAAAAAATGAAATGTTTATTTTTCATACAGAACAGTGGACAGTCTGGATGAGCCGGATGAATCAGATGGTGGCAGGGAGATTACAGCGCCGTTTTCGCCACAGAGCAGTCCGTCAGTCCCAACGATGGAGGAATCTCAACCCCCTGCCAGTCAACCCACAACCATTTCTCCGGAGAGTCCGGAAGCAATACTTCAGCCGCAGCCAAGGCGTCGGAGGAATGTCCCTCAGTCCTCCTCTGTGCAACAGACTCGGGAAATGATAGATGCCCGAGTCATTGAGTTTCTTGCACAGAGGAGGAGTGAGGGACAAGAAGAGGCTTTGATGCGGGGTATGGGTTCATTATTGCGCCGAGTGCCTCTTCCAAGGCAAACTTCCTGTGTTGCTGCCCTGGTAATGGTTTTTGAAATGTTTCAATCACCATACCAGGGCGACATCTTAGCTCAAGTCCATCATTTAAGACAGTCCATTGTATCTTCACCATTGCAGCACCCACCAACCTACACATCTCACCCACCCCAGGGCCCTCCTTGCCCTGCGCCTCTTTATCAAGTTGCACAATCAACATCTACATCCCATTTGGCTCATGGTGCAACAGCACATTCTGCTCATGGTGCAACAGCCCATTCTGCTCATGGTGCAACAGCCCATTCTGCTCATGGTGCAACAGCACATTCTTCTCATGGTGCTGTTTATCATACTGAGGCACAGCAAGTGGGCCAGCTTAGGCCACTTCCGTCGTTTCCACCTGGTCCGTTTACCCGGGATTTAATGGATTTGTGAAGTTTGTTTTTGGCCTTTTATTTAATTTGTTTACGTCTTTTATACATTATTTATTTTTTGCACAAGTTTGTGCTTTAATAATTTGGACCTTCTTACTTGGTTGGCATAAAGAATGTTCTTTGACAAGAAAATATGCGTTGGTCATTTTTATTTCACAACCACAATAGTGGGGCCCCAAAAACATTATATGTATAGAAGGGACGGTAACTTGGAACAAATGATATTACCCTCAACAAATACATCCTGTTTATATATTTTCCGGATTATGGGTCATTTCAAATGTTAGAAAGGAACCATAATCAAGACATAAATGTCTGATTAACCACAATGTGTCTTATTGTGCACACAATATGTTTTGGGTAATGCAAAAATTCCAGGAAAAAAATGAACTAATAATGTCTACTTATACATTTACCTAACACACATTTGGATTCCCCACAAATTTTGTGAAACACAATGATGTCATAGTAACTTAGTCCAAAAACAAGATCTGTTTGGGGTAATATGTCTAAACGGTACATAACTCCCAGTATGGACAACCTTATAACAGAATATACACACACACAATCGTTACATTACAAGATGTTTATTTTGTCACATATGTATATCCATAATTATATGTACTTTAGCAGGCATGGCCAACCAGCGTTTCGCCAGCTATGGATAAACTCCGATTACCACCATGCCTTGCTGTATATGTTGATAGTCGTCCTTCTGTTTGGCATGCAGGGAGTTGACTTTCGAAAACATCTGGCGAGCCGAAGGTTGCCTATCCCTGTACTAGAGGTATTAGAAGGTTTTTGGACCATGTAGCATTTAAAAAAGATGTTCTGGAAAGTTTACTTTCGAATACATCTTTTAGTTATCTAATTGCAGAATAATTATTCTTTGGTCGAAAAAACCTCAGCCCGCAAGCCCACGTCAAGGGTCCTCAATCTCTTGCGAGTCCCTACACTCAACTATGACATAAATGAAAACAGCTATCTAGAAAAATAATAAAAACTAAAGAGCCCTGAAGAAGTTAAACACTGCCACGAATAGCGTCCCTCTGCCATGGCAAAGACCCCTGTGGGCTTGAAAAGTAGTCTGCATAGAGTTCCCGAACTGCAATACCTGCAGTCCCAGGTCTTCTATGCAGGGTCCGATCCAAACCCAAAGATGCTGACGTAGGAAGTTCGTCCATGTCAACAGCAGAGGAAGCCTCGTGAATCCTGGTAAAGTTGTGTAGAACCACACAAGCTTGAATTACCAGGGTAGCATTCTCAGGATCCATCTGTATGGCTGACAAAAACACCCTCCATTTGCTAGAGAGTATTCCGAAGCGCACTCAACATACCGACGGGCACGAGTCAACCGATAGTTGAAAATACGCCTCCTGACATCCAAACCTCGCTTTGGGAAGGGCCGCATAACATGGTGTGTCAATGCAAAACCTTCATCCGCCACGAAGACAAATGGAGCCGGCGGACCTGCATATTCGGGCAGTCTTCGGGACTCAGGCAGGGCAAGCTGGTTGGCACGAAGCCGCTCACCCATTCGCGAAGCACTAAAGATGCGAGCATCTGCAGTGCTTCCATAGGCCCCGATATCAACCATTATAAACCGGTAGCTACTGTCAGCAACAGCCATCAGCACCACCGAAAAATACTGTTTATAATTGAAGAATCGGGACCCGGAGTGAGGAGGCTTCTTCACACGAATGTGCTTGCCATCCATTGCCCCGAGGCAGTTGGGAAACTGCGCAGATTCCTGGAAGCCCGCAGCAATACGTAGCCAATCGTCCACCTTGGGCTGTGGCATCACCGTCTCTCGGAGTCGGGACCAGATGACGTGACAAGTGTGTCGCACTATCCGAGAAATGGTTGAGGTTCCCAATAGAAACTCGAAATGCAGGGATGCAAACGAGTTCCCAGTTGCAAGGAATCTGTGTAAAAAGAACACCAAATCAGCATAATAACAACATATAAAGATAATTAACAGTATTACTTATACGGTGGATAGGATACATGAGTGACAACAATAACACTGAAGTGTTTTTGCACAAAGCATTTTTGGAAAATTAAAATAAAAACCATAGTTGTTCACTAAATATTGGCCCACAAATATTAACCCTAATACTTGACTGGTAACTTTTACTTTCCACAAAACCAAAAACATGATGATGACATGGGACATTCCAAAAATAACTTTTTCACTTTAAAAAAAAAAAAAAAAAACACTCTACACAATTCTTAGCCCGAATAAGCTTGAAATGAGGCAGAAACAAAGAACAAAGTAAGTAAAAACACACAAATATGCACACAATTACTATACCTGGCCACATTCCTTATTTAAGGAAACTATCAAAAACAGTCCTTACCTCAATGTGACAATGAGCCGTTCCTCAGGAGATATGCTGCGCCTCATATTGGTGTCCATAAAAGTAAGGACAGTACGTAGAGACGCAAGCAAAATATCAAATGTGGACACTGACATCCGACAGAATGCAAAAAACTTCTCAGGATGCAGACGAAGATCTTTGTATAACGTATGAAAGTGTCCTTTCCGGTAGCGTTGAGAAACGATGGGATGGACCCAAAATCGCCGTCTTCTACTCGGTTCCTCGTCCGAGAACATGGCCCGCAGTCCCCATCGCCGAGAGACAATCCAGTGCAGTACAGCATCTTCCTCAGAGTCATCCGCCATGGCAAAAGCAAGACGCCACAAGGGAGAAGCAAATACAAGCAAAGACTACCAAGCAAACGCACCTCTGTACCCTGTAAAAAGACTACAGAAAATGGCCACCAAACAAACACACAGGTGACCATCATATATACCTGTATCCTGGGTGTGGAAATGTAAATTTTTTTTTTTTAATCTATCCGTTTTTTTCACGTCCGCAAAAAAAACGGAACACACACGGAAACACAACGGACGAAAAAACGGACACGGACCACGGAACAACGGATACACATTTTGCGGACAGATAAAAAAAACGGTCGTGTGCATGAGGCCAAAAGCGTATTTTCAATGGAAAAAAAGTGCATTTTTTATTTTATTGAATTTTTTTATTTAATAAATATGTTTTTTTGTCTCTTTTTTTTCCACTTAATAGTCCCACAAGAGGACTATAACATACAGTATTTTGATTGCTTTTAAAATATAATGCATTATCTCTATAATGTATTACATTTCAATAGCAATGCTATTCCAAGATTGACCAGCAGACTGCGTCAGAGAGGCACAGTCTGCTGGAAATCAGTGAAGACAGGCTCGGGGTCCTGAGCGGAAGCCAGGTAAGGCTTCCCAACACATCAACACCCCGCGATCGCATTTGCAGGGTGCTGATGCGAGACAGAGGGAGTCTGCTCCCTCTGTCACCACTTTACATGCGGTGGGCGCATTGCACTCGGCATGTAAAGGGTTAAACAGCCCAGATCGGCACTCCTGCGGGTTCCGGCTGTGAGAAGCCGGGTCTGCGCTCCCCGCTGCACGGGAGACTCGTGCAGCGCTTAGTTTGGGCCGCCGTAAAAACGCGGCAGCCCAGCCTAAGGCCCCTTAGTGACCGCCGTGAAAAGGCGTTTAGGTGGTCACTAAAGGGTTAAGTGGTAGGCAATCATAATGAAAACAGGTGCCACCACTTAATACCAAGCCACAACTTCATTCAATCTCAGAACATTAGACTATACATCTGGGTGTTAAAATTTCCAATCAGCTTTATTAATCCAGCGTAAAAAAAATTGTGATGTTTCATTCCGCACAGGGGGTTACATTTAGGGTTGAGGAGCTTCTGATCATAGATCTGAAGTCGATTCATTAAAAAAACTTTGTAATGCTGTTTCCATAAAGAATTCACCGCTACAGGACCGCCAAACGCACAGATGCGTCCGGCGGGTTGTCCTGTTGTTCTGGCCGGACGCATCCGTGCGTCATCTCGTGAGACGGCACGCGGCTCTGCAGTTATACTGCAGCCTGCCAGCGATGATCAATCGCTGGCAGGCTGTAGAAGTTAAAAAAATGAAATCAAGCAGGTATATCAGACGCTGTTTTGTTAACAGCGTCTGATATACCTGCTACCTGGTCCTCTGGTCCACCACACTACAACCCCCCGCCCTGTCACTTATTAACCCCTTATTAACCCCTGATCACCCCATATAGACTCCCTGATCACCCCCCTGTCATTGATCACCCCCCTGTAAGGCTCCATTCAGATGTCCATATGTGTTTTGCGGATCCACAGATCCGCAAAACACAGAAACCGGCAATGTGCTTTACGCATTTTGCAGATCTGCACATTGCCAGAACTATATAGAAAATGCCTTTTCTTGTCCGCAATTGCTGACAAGAATAGGACATGTTCTATATTTTTGTGGAACGGAAGTGCAGACCCGGAAGTGCGGATCCGCAATTCCGGATCCGAGCGGGACAAAATCTGTCCCCATAGAAATGAATGGGTCCGCAATTCTGTTCCGCAAATAGAATTGCGGACGTTTGAATGGGGCATAAGGGTCCCTTATCACCGCCAGTTAGTTAGCTACTTGTTAGGTAGTTAGCGCCCAGCCCACCGCACCGCAGTCACGGATTTTGGCAGAGATTTTTTCATCCACATTGATCGATGCGAATGAAAAAATCTGTGCCGTTCATTTTTTTTTCAGCCCAGAGGCTGAACGGAAAAAAAAAATCTCATTACCCGTATGCTCAATATAAGGCTACATGCACACGACCGTTGCCTGCCTCCGCGTCCGCTCTTCCTTGAAATTTTGCGTCCGTCATCCGTTTTTTTTGACGGATCCGATTTTTATGGCAGATCCATTGTAAAAATGCCTATCCTTGTCCGCAAACGTGAAAAAAATAGGACATGCACTATTTTTTTGACGGAATGAAAATACAGATGCGGAACAAAAACGGTTGACCATCTGCATTTTTTGACGGACCCATTGAAATGAATGGGGAAGCATCCTATCCGTGAAAAAAAACGGAACGGACACGGAAACAAACAACGGTCGTGTGCATGGGGCCTAAGGAGAATAGCAGAAACTCCTAATGCTGGCCATACGTGTAATGATTGCGGAGACCCTCAAATGCCAGGGCAGTACAAACACCTCACATGTGACCCCATTTTAGAAAGAAGACATCCCAAGGTATTCCGTGAGGGGTATGGTGAGTTCATGTAAAATTTTATTTTTTGTCACAAGTTAGTGGAATATGAGACTTTGTAAAAAAAAATTAAAAATTATATCAATTTCTGCTAACTTGTGCCAAAATTTTTTTTTCTGTGAACTCGCCATGCCCCTCACGGAATACCTTGGAGTGTTTTCTTTCCAAAATGGTGTTCTACATGTCTTTGTTAAAAAAAAATCCAATAAGTGTATATTTATTGGTTTGGGTAAAAGTTATAGCGTTTACAAACTATTGTGCAAAAAAGTGAATTTCCACATTTTGAAGCAGCTCTGACTTTCTGAGCGCCTGTCATGTTTCTTCAGGTGCTAGAATGTCAGGACAGTATAAATACCCCCCAAATTACACCATTTTAGAAAGAAGACACCCCAAAGTATTCATGGAGGGGCATGGTGAGTTCATGTATCATTTCATTTTTTTTCACAAGTTAGCGGAAGATGACACTTTCTGAGAAAAAAAATAAAATAATAAAGTTTCCATTTCTGCTAACTTCTGGCAAAAAAAAATAAAATCTCAGACTGACTTACTATGCCCCTCAGTGAATACCTTGGGGTGTCTACTTTCTGAAATGGGGTCATTTGTGGGGTGTGTTTACTGTTCTGGCATTTTGGGCGGGGCTAAATTGTGAGCAGCCATGTAAAACCTAAAGGTACTCGTTGGAATTTGGGCCCCTTTGCGCACCTAGGCTGCAAAAAAGTGTTACTCATGTGGTATCGCCGTACTCAGGGGAAGTAGGGCAATGTGTTTTGGGGTGTATTTTTATATATACCCATACTTTGTGTGAGAAATATCGCTGTAAACGACAACTTTTAAAAAATTTTTTTATACAAAGTTGTCAATTTACAGAGATATTTCTCTCACCCAGCATGGGTATATGTAAAAATACACCCCAAAACACAAAAAAAAATTAACTTGTGCCAAAAAAAAAACTTCTATGAACTCGCCATGCCCCTCACGGAATACCTTGGGGTGTCTTCTTTCTAAAATGGGGTCACATGTGAGGTGTTTGTACTGCCCTGGCATTTGAGGGTCTCCGCAATCATTACACGTATGGCCAGCATTAGGAGGTTCTGCTATTCTCCTTATACTGAGCATACGGGTAATGAGATTTTTTTTTTCCGTTCAGCCTCTGGGCTGAAAAAAATTAATAAACGGCACAGATTTCTTCATTCGAATTGATCAATGTGGATGAAAAAATCTCTGCCAAAAAATGTGCAAAAAAAAAAAAAGAGGGGAAAGGACATAGGAGTGCTTGCGAAGTAAGGCCCCATTCACACGTCCGCAAAAATGTCTGCATCTATTCCGCAATTCTGCCACTATGTGCTCTCCGCATCAGCACTTGCGGAGCTGCGGCCGCGAACTTCCGGGTTTCGGCCCCGAACAGCAAAAGATAGAGCATGTCCTATTCTTGTCCGCAATTGCGGACAAGAAAAGGCATTTTCTATATAGTTCTGGCAATGTGCGGATCCGCAAAATGCGGAAAGCACATTGCCGGTGTCCGTGCTTTGCAGATCCGTGGATCCGCAAAACACATACGGACGTCTGAATGAGCCTTACAGGGGGGTGATTAGTGACATGGGGTGATCAGGGGTTAATCAGTGACGGGGGGGGGGGGCTGTTAGTGTGTGGTGATTGGTGCACTAAGTGTCCTCTGGTGGTCCCAAGCAAAAGGGACCACCAGAGGAGCAGGCAGCAGGCATATCAGACGCTGTTTACAAAACAGCATCTGATATGCGTTTCACATGCGCCTTTTTTAACATCTACAGCCTGCCAGCGCATGATCAGCGCTGGCAGGCTGTAGTTTAACTTCCTCCCGACGCGATCCTGTGAGCACGCGCGCTCACAGGAAATCTCGCCTCTTGCGAGATGACGCGTCAACGAGGAACATCCCGGCCGCCCGCAGGACGCATCCCTGCGTTAGGCGGTCGGGATGTGGTTAAAGGGAGCGATGGCCAAAATGAGAATAATTGGAGGGGGCCGTAATGGTGATGGTTCCGGAGGTGCAATATACTTTTTGAGCAACGATTTATGAAATACCGTATTTGTCACTTTATAAGACGCACCCGATGATATGATGCACCTAGATTTTTGAGGAGGAAGATAAGAAAAAAAATGTTTTTAACCAAAAGGTGTACTTTTGGTGGGTTTTGAACTAAAGGTGGTCTGTGGATGACGCACTGTTATTGGGGGATCTGTGGATGACGCATTGTTATGGGGGGTCTGTGGATGATACACAGAAAACTCAAAGCAGCGGTCAGGCCAGCCACCTAACGTCACTCACTCAGTCAGTGATGCTCCTGCCAGCTTCATTAATGAAGTGGGAGGAGCACGACCGAGTGAGTGACGTCACGTGCCAGCTGAGTACATTACAGGGGGTGCAGTCAGGGGTGGGATCCAGCCGGTTCTCTCCGGTTCTGCCGAACCGTTTGTTGAAATCACAGCCGGTTCGCAGGACCGGTGAGAAGCAGGGATCCCGATCCGGTCCTGCAGCTCCCTGCACCACATCACACACACGCCGCTGAACTTACACACACCGGGCCGTTCCGTAGTGAAGCAGTGAGACCTCACTGCTTCATAGCTCAGGAGCTCCCCCTGCTGGCCGCACTTCCTGCTGCTGGCTGTGGGAGGAGCTGTGAAAGCCCGGGAATCAGTCTTCCCTTGCACAGCCTGTAGCAGGGTCAGTGTGGGAGCCGAGCCTGTCATCAGTGGAGAAGGTAAGTATGCTTTTTTTTTTGTTCTTTGTTTTGC
Source organism: Bufotes viridis (assembly GCA_033119425.1). Lineage (NCBI taxonomy): Eukaryota > Metazoa > Chordata > Amphibia > Anura > Bufonidae > Bufotes > Bufotes viridis. The sequence goes on from CM065595.1 coordinate 109,140,376, forward strand.
TCCCAACACTTCACACCAAAGGGAGGGGGGAATGGGTGATGGGCACAGCTACTGTGAGGGGGCACAATGTGAGGGGGAATGATGGCAAAATTACTGTGAGGGGGGAATGATGGCAAAATTACTGTGAGGGGGGAATGATGGCAAAATTACTCTGAGGGGGCACAAATTATGGCAAAATTACTGTGAGGGAGGCACAAATGATGGCATAATAAATGTGAGGGGCACAAATGATGGCAAAATTACTGTGAGGGGGCACAAATGATGGCAAAATTACTGAGGGCCCCTCACTGAGGGGGCACAAATGATGGCAAAATTACTGTGAGGGGGCACAAATGATGGCAAAATTACTGTGGGGGGAATGATGGCAAAATTACTGTGAGGGGGCACAAATGATAGCATAATAAACGTGAGGGGCACAAATGATGGCAAAATTACTGTGGGGGGATGATGGCAAAATTACTGTGAGGGGGCACAAATGATGGCAAAATTACTGTGAGGGGGCACAAATGATGGCAAAATTACTGTGAGGGGGCACAAATGATGGCAAAATTACTGTGAGGGGGCACAAATGATGGCGAAATTACTGTGAGGGGGCACAAATGATGGCATAATTACTGTGAGGGGGCACATAATCTGGGCATTGCTACTGTGAGGGGGCACATAATATGGCGTTGCTACTGTGAGGGGGCACATAATATGGCATTGCTACTGTGAGGGGCACATAATATGGCATTGCTACTGTGAGGGGCACATAATATGGCATTGCTACTGTGAGGGGGCACATAATATGGCGTTGCTACTGTCAGGGGCACATAATCTGGGCATTGCTACTGTGAGGGGGCACATAATCTGGGCATTACTGCTGTGAGGGGCACATAATCTGGGCATTACTGCTGTGACAGGAACAAAGGTGGGCATAATTACTGTGGGGACACAAGGTGGGCATTAGTACTGTGTGGTAGCACTTAGGGAAATGTCCTAGATTACCCTGCTATACGTTGGCATGGCTCAGTCTTACAGGCCAGCACAGCGCCCCCTGCTGGTGATATCACAGGGGCAGTCACCATCCCTTCCTTATGTGATTATTCTTTTTTTCTCTATCACCACAGGGACCTTGTTCTGGATCTAGTGGACATCACGCCCGATGCCAGCGACACCCTGGATAAGGTAGGACCAGATTTTATTTGGACTGGGTAATTGTAGCCATGCATTGGGGTTAGGGATCTTTAACACGAGCGGATCCTGTGAGGCTAATCCGCTGCGTGATAGAGAGCCAAGCCCGCACCGGACAGCAGAGACACAGAGCAGTAACACGATTGATAACGCTCTGTGCCTCTCTGTGATCTTTACAACAAAATCACAATGAGATAAAGTTGTTACTGTGATTTTGTAGTAAAAAAGATCAGTCAATCATGATACTGCTCCATGTCTCTGCTGTCGGAATGGGGCTTGGCTCGCTATCACGCAGCGGGTTAGACACAAGGAAAAGAGCCCTCTGGTGAGCTGATTCGGTGGTGCAACGGGCCACTTGACTGGATTTTCCCCAGGACTAAGGCTGCCAGCCCTCCCTGCTGGTGAGTAAGCGGCGTGGCAGCGGCAGGAAGCAGCCAGAGCAGAGGCTGCCTAGAGTTGCTGACAGTCCACAGACAGGAGTCAGGACAGGTCAGGTCGTGTTAGGGACGGGTAGTGAGTGTGATCATGTGACAACAGATGGCAAGGAGGGGCTGGGGGAGAGAAATGTGACAACATGGAGGGAGGGCCGGGGGAGAAATGTGACAACATGGAGGATGGAGGGGCCATGTGGGGAGAAATGTGACAATATGGAGGATGGAGGGGGCCATGTGGGGAGAAATGTGACAATATGGAAGACGGAGGGGGCCATGTGGGGAGAAATGTGACAACAGATGGCAAGGAGGGGCTGGGGGAGAGAAATGTGACAACATGGAGGGGCCGGGGGAGAAATGTGACAACATGGAGGATGGAGGGGCCATGTAGGGAGAAATGTGACAATATGGAGGATGGAGGGGCCATGTGGGGAGAAATGTGACAATATGGAGGATGGAGGGGGCCATGTGGGGAGAAATGTGACAGTATGGAGGATGGAGGGGCCATGTGGGGAGAAATGTGACAATATGGAGGATGGAGGGGGCCATGTGGGGAGAAATGTGACAATATGAAGGATGGAGGGGGCCATGTGGGGAGAAATGTGACAACATGGAGGATGGAGGGGGCCATGTGGGGAGAAATGTGACAATATGTGTGTAGTGTATATGGTGTATTTATGTATGTGTACCATGTATATAGTGTATTTATATGTGCTGCATATATATGGTCTATGTATATGTAAACGTGTCGTGACGCGGCGTATATGTGTCGCGACGCTGCGTATCCACCGCGGAGTAGGGAACCTGTTGTTAAAAATTTGAATCCCACCCCTGGGTGCAGTGACATATGTGTGTACACCACAGGGGATGCAGTGTGTTGACACATATGACACTGCACATATTGTACGTACACAGGGGTATACTGTTGGCTATGTTCATAACGTGTATACACGGGACAGTCTGCTGCTGCTGGTAGTTCCTGTTACACTGCACCAGAGGGCAGAGCCACCACGGTAACCAGACTAAGGGCTCAACCCCCGTACAAGCTATGAATTTTCCAGTCACCATCCCCCGACCTAGTCATTCACCCACCAGAACAGGGCAGGGACCAGGACTCAGGCCACACACCCATCACTTAGTAGAAGCCCTGGGGAGGCATTGTACTCACGCAGCCGCCGCCACTTCCTCGGCTCCTTTATCCCCACACGAACACTCCGCCATTTTCCAACACCACCGCAGCGGCTTTTGCAGACTACAGAGCCGAATCTTTCTGCCAGGGATGTGGACTATATCCCCCTTTATACCATGCGGCACCTCCCGCAGCATCAGGGGACAATGAAGTTATAAAAGGTAGCTGGATGAAGGGGGAGGAGGATGGGGTGATGTGCGGAATGCTCCCCTCAGGGAAACTCCGGGCTCTGTGGCACAGGCTGCTGGCTGGACATGGAGGAGCAGCCGGCGAATGCCACCTTTCGCTTTATAAGACGGACTGCGATTTTCACCCAACTTTTGGGGGGGGGGGGGTCGTCTTATGAATTTTCAAAGTTTGAGGCAGCTGTAGGCGAAATGCTACGGTGACTATTTTATAAGAACTGATAAACCTAGGACCCAATTTCTAAGATGGAACCTTTAACTTAATATTTCTAGTCGACAACCACACATAGTCATTCAGCCCTAGGTCCGGACCTGGCGAACGTTTTTTATCAGCCATACGTTTATATCTTACTCCCATATTTTTCAAATTGCTTTGAACCTTTCACCATACAGAAGAGAGTGATGCTGTAAATCATTCTTCAGGGATCCCAGAAGGCTCCCCCTTAGTGAAAGTGCAAAATTGAGGATGAAAACCATATGCACCAAAAAAATGGTAATTTACCAGTTGATTCTTTTCCTTACAAGTTTTATGTCACTGTTACAGCACAGAGAACAGTAATACATGTAAGGTGTACATCACAACGCAATCATGTATGAGGTAAGTCCAAGTGCAATAACCAAGACCATATGTAATAAACAATATGTAACAATCCGCCAAACACACATGGAGCTATAAAATATGTTACATATACACTTGAAGCGGACCTACCAAAAATGTACTTTTATACTCATACTAAGATAGTGAGCGTGCTGTTCAAAAATTAATCGCAACTAGGCGAGAACAGAAGAGGAGGGGGGGGGGGGAAGATGGGGGGGGGGTAGTTAAGCGAGCATCCATGCCTTGATTACTAATAAGAAATAATGGATAATGAGTGATAGTTCCAGACCCGCAGTGGGGGAAATGTAGACCCAAACTCTTGTCAGTGTTGTAAGGGGGAGAGCTAGTATAGAGGAAAGAAGTCGCCTACAGTGGCATTCACCAGTTGCGGAACTGTCTATATTTCGCCCAAGGGAGCCAGATTGCATGGAAGCTATTATGTGTCTTAGTCTCCCAACTAGCTAGCTCTTCCAGGCGGAACAATAGGTCTACCCTCTCCTTCCACTGTACCAGCGAGGGAGGAGTGGAAGATTTCCAAAAGGTGGGGATCAGAATCCTGGCAGCTGCCAACATATGTTTAACAAGTTTTAGTTTGTTCTTGGGTAGCTTCTTAGGGAACAGGTGTAGTAAACACAGTTCTGGAAGTAAGTTAAGATCTAGATCTACTATCTGGTTAATCTGTGAGAGAATAGATGACTAATACGTCTTAATGAGCGGACAGGTCCACCACAGATGAAAGTGTGTGCCATTTTGTTGGCCGCACCTCCAACAGTTAGGGTCACATGCGGCATTATATTTGTTTAACATGACCGGAGTTAGGTGCCATCTGGTTATTGTTTTATACCCGGATTCCTGCATCCTTATACATTTGGAAGATTGTTTGGGGGCTAGAAATATCCTATCTACTTCTTCCCCAGTGAAAGTCTTATCCAAATCTTCCTCCCAAGCTTTAATACAAGGAAGCTTGTCCTGAGAGAGCGGAGCTAACAGCATCTTGCAAAAGGTCGAGAGGACTTTCTTGGGAGGTTTAAGTTGAGAAATGGTAGTTTCAAATTTTGACAGTTGTCTCTGAAAGTCATCAACTTTCATAATTAATTTAAGGGAGTGGACTATTTTATTGTATACTAATGTGGACATTTTTGGGCAGTTGAGTTTGTCTTTCAGTTCTATCAAAGAGGGGAGGGACCCATCTACGAGAATAGCATCTAAAGTCAAGCAATTAGACTGCAATTCTTTTGGGATGGTGCTATTGTATACAGCTTCTGTACTGCATATCAAATCCGATATCTGGAACAGAGGAGACGGGAAAGGGGAGCATAAGTTCCTAATATTGTTGAGCATCCAGACTTTCCGTGTTTTGGAGATTAAACTGTTGTGTTTTATGGTATTAGTCATCGTGTCCGGTTCAGCAAAAACAATTTGTCGGAGCAGGTAACCAAGAATATCCTCTTCTATATGGACCCATAACTTATGAGCAGGTTATCTAACCCAGTCTACAATCCTGCTCAAGTGAACCACCTGAACAAAGATTCTAGGGGCGGAAAGATCAACTCCTCCATGTTTGTGGGGTAACTGTAAGGTGGAGTATCTGATCCTTGGCTTTTTAAAGTTCCAAATATATTTGAAAAATATATGGTTTGGCTGAGTATAAAAGACGTTAGGGATGCTAATTGGTAAGGCTTGTAGGAAATAGGTAATTAGTGAAACAAATATACCACCATACTCCCTAATGGTGTAATGGTGGTATATTTGTTTCACTAATTGCTACTAACAGGTATGAATAAAGATATTTATTGTGTATAGGGAGTTTTTAGGGACAGAACAGTCCAGGTACGAGGACAGGGGATCCCTACCATCAAGGGAGCAGTGGTTGAAGGGTAAGACAGGGTCAGTTAATATCCTTATTCTTCCCGTTATCCACTTCTAGCCATTATCACAAGTTTTGAATGTACCGAGGGCTCTGGTCCCTCCCTTCCCTTTTAATGGTGTGTGTTAGCATTCAGATTTTTTTGGGATATTGAGTATTTTTGACTTTTTTATTATATATAAAGTAGTATATATAAAAAATTATGTTTTAGGGTGTGTTTTTTTCAGTGATAGTTGTATTTGCAATGGCCTCGTTTATCTCTTTGGTGGAGACACTGGCGGACAGACTGTTGCCTTGTTTAGTACTAATTTGCGGGAGAGACAGTGTGGAAAGGAATTCATCGATTAAATTTGTTTTTTGGGCAGCTACCAGAGTGTCTGGGGCTGTCTGTAGGTTATAGAGGTTCTCATAAAAATTGCTGAATTCCTTTGCGATATCTTCGGTTTTATATAGCAACTTCCCATTGGGACTCTTAATATTGGATATGAAAGATTTGCTTTTCCTATTCTTAATCTGTGCCAGCATGAATGTTGTATGTTTGTCACCATGTGCTTGGTGCTTGTACTTTGCGTACTGGTAAGCTTTAGCTGTACAAATATTAAGAAGGTTTCTAAGCTCGTCTCGTAAAGCAGTTAGTTCCTCAAGATGGGAGGCCAATAGAGATTTCTTATGCAGACACTCTAGGTTTAATATCCTTAACTGCAAGTCAGTTATTTTTTTGGACCTTTCTTTATGTACATAAGCTGAGAGAGAGATGAGCTCACCTCTAATATGCGCTTTATGTGCTTCCCACAGTGTCTGTATAGAGACCTCTCCATTGTCGTTTAATGTAAAAAATTCTTTTACCCGATTCTTGATTCTTTGGACGTTCTCGGGGGACTTTAATAGCAGGTCATTAAGCCTCCAACCTTTCTGTACATTAGGGGACAGTGGTATGTTATATATTAATTCGACCATAGTGTGGTCCGAGAGGACCTGCGTCCTAATCTCTGTGGAGTGTCAAAATTGAATATGATTGTTGGGTAGAGATGGCCCGAACTATCCGCCGGCGAACAGTTCCCGGCGAACATAGCTTGTTCGCGTTCGCCTCTGCCGGGCGAACATATGCGATGTTCGGTCCGCCCCCTATACATCATCATTGAGCAAACTTTGACCCTGTACCTCACAGTCAGCAGACACATTCCAGCCAATCAGCAGCATACCCTCCCTCCCAGACCCTCCCACCTCCTGCACAGCATCCATTTTAGATTCATTCTGAAGCTGCAGTCTTAGTGAGAGGAGGGAGAGTGTAATTGCTGCTGATTTAATTGGGAAATTGATAGCTAGGCTAGTGAATTCAGTGTCCACTCCAGTCCTGAAAGACTCATCTGATCTCTGCTGTAAGGACAGCGTCCTGACAGCACCCCAAAAAGCCCTTTTAGGGCTGCAACATTAGTCTTCTTTTTTTTTCCTTTATATACATATTGCAGTTGCCTGGCCTGCCTGTGTGTGAGGAGCTGCAGGCCCACAGACTGTAGTGTGCCCACTGCCAGTGCCCACCCCTGTCATTCCGTGTGGTACAGGACTTTGCATCAAAAAAGGCATTTAATTTTTACACTTTAATCTAAGGTTAGTTGCCTGCCAGTGTGTGTCAGGCTGACTTCCACTGACTGTAGTGTGCCCACTGCCAGTGTCCACCACTCATACCGGCTGGCACAGGACTTTGCATAAAAAGGCATTTAATTTTTACACTTTAATCTAAGGTTAGTTGCCTGCCAGTGTGTGTCAGGCTGACTTCCACTGACTGTAGTGTGCCCACTGCCAGTGTCCACCACTCATACCGGCTGGCACAGGACTTTGCATAAAAAAGGCATTTAATTTTTACACTTTAGTGTAATTTCAGCTGCTTGCCTGCTGCTAGTGTGTGTCAGGCCGACTTCAACTGACTGTAGTGTGCCCACTGCCAGTGCCCACCCCTGTCATCCCGTGTGGCACAGGACTTTGCTTAAAAAAGGCACTTAATTTTTACACTTTAATCTAAGGTTAGCTTGCCTGCCAGTGTGTGTCAGGCTGACTTCCACTGACTGTAGTGTGCCCACTGCCAGTGTCCACCACTCATACCGGCTGGCACAGGACTTTGCATAAAAAGGCATTTAATTTTTACACTTTAGTGTAATTTCAGCTGCTCACCTGCTGCTAGTGTGTGTCAGGCCGACTTCAACTGACTGTAGTGTGCCCACTGCCAGTGCCCACCCCTGTCATCCCGTGTGGCACAGTACTTTGCATCAAAAAAGGCATTTAATTTTTACACTTTAGTGTAATTTCAGTTGCTTGCCTACTGCTAGTGTGTGTCAGGCTGACTTCCACTGACTGTAGTGTGCCCACTGCCAGTGCCAACCACTGATACCGGGTGGCACAGTAGCTTGCCGATAAATTAGGCATTTCATTTTTAGACAGTAGTCTAAATTCAGTTGCTTGCCTGCTGCCAGTGTGTGTCAGGCCCTCTTCCACTGACTGTAGTGTGCCCACTGCCAGTGCCAACCACTGATACCGGGTGGCACAGTAGCTTGCCGATAAATTAGGCATTTAATTTTTAGACAGTAGTCTAAATTCAGTTGCTTGCCTGCTGCCAGTGTGTGTCAGGCCCTCTTCCACTGACTGTAGTGTGCCCACTGCCAGTGCCAACCACTGATACCGGGTGGCACAGTAGCTTGCCGATAAATAAGGCATTTAATTTTTAGACAGTAGTCTAAATTCAGTTGCTTGCCTGCTGCCAGTGTGTGTCAGGCCCTCTTCCACTGACTGTAGTGTGCCCACTGCCAGTGCCAACCACTGATACCGGGTGGCACAGTAGCTTGCCGATAAATTAGGCATTTAATTTTTAGACAGTAGTCTAAATTCAGTTGCTTGCCTGCTGCCAGTGTGTGTCAGGCCCTCTTCCACTGACTGTAGTGTGCCCACTGCCAGTGCCAACCACTGATACCGGGTGGCACAGTAGCTTGCCGATAAATAAGGCATTTAATTTTTAGACAGTAGTCTAAATTCAGTTGCTTGCCTGCTGCCAGTGTGTGTCAGGCCCGCTTCCACTGACTGTAGTGTGCCCACTGCCAGTGCCAACCACTGATACCGGGTGGCACAGTAGCTTGCCGATAAATAAGGCATTTAATTTTTAGACAGTAGTCTAAATTCAGTTGCTTGCCTGCTGCCAGTGTGTGTCAGGCCCGCTTCCACTGACTGTAGTGTGCCCACTGCCAGTGCCAACCACTGATACCGGGTGGCACAGTAGCTTGCCGATAAATAAGGCATTTAATTTTTAGACAGTAGTCTAAATTCAGTTGCTTGCCTGCTGCCAGTGTGTGTCAGGCCCTCTTCCACTGACTGTAGTGTGCCCACTGCCAGTGCCAACCACTGATACCGGGTGGCACAGTAGCTTGCCGATAAATAAGGCATTTAATTTTTAGACAGTAGTCTAAATTCAGTTGCTTGCCTGCTGCCAGTGTGTGTCAGGCCCTCTTCCACTGACTGTAGTGTGCCCACTGCCAGTGCCAACCACTGATACCGGGTGGCACAGTAGCTTGCCGATAAATAAGGCATTTAATTTTTAGACAGTAGTCTAAATTCAGTTGCTTGCCTGCTGCCAGTGTGTGTCAGGCCCACTTCCACAGACTGTAGTGTGCCCACTGCCAGTGCCAACCACTCATACCGGGTGGCACAGTACCTAGCACGCGTAGTACCACTTATCTAAAAAAAATGACAGGCAGAGGCAGGCCACCCCGCAGGGGCCGTCGTGGTCGTGGTGCTGTGATTTCCACTGTCCCTGGAATAATGCCCAGTTTTCAGAGGCCACGTACCCTGAACCCGAAAAATTCAGAGGACGTAGTTGACTGGCTTAGACAGGACACCCAATCTTCAACAGCTTCCGCTAAGAACCTTGGCGCACCATCCTCCTCCAGCTCAGCTTCGGTCACCTGCTCTCAAGTTACCACGCACCCGCCCGTCGCCACCACCACCACTACCACCACAGCCACCACAGCCGCTTCACTTGATCCGTCAGAGGAGTTATTTACACATCAGTTGGATGCAATTAGTGATGCGCAACCATTATTGCCAGATGATGTAGATTACGGGGATATGTCTCAGTCAGGCAGGATTACACACATGGGCGTACAGTGTGATGATGATGATGATGATGTTGTACCCGCTGCTGCTTCCTTTGCTGAGGTGTCAGATACAAGTGAAGCGGTTGATGATGACGATGTGTCCACGGATGCCACGTGGGTGCCTGCTCGAAGAGAAGAAGAGGGGGAAAGTTCTGAAGGGGAGACAGAGAATGAGGAGACGAGTTGGAAGCAGGGGAGGTCGTCGCAAGGAGTTAGTGGCACAGTCAGACAGCATGTATCGGCACCTGGGGTCAGCCAGACAGCACGCCAGTCAACGCATGCTGTTGCCACCACTAGAATGCCGTCATTGCAAAGCTCAGCAGTGTGGCATTTTTTGTGTGTCTGCCTCTGATAAAAGCAATGCCATTTGCAACCTGTGCCAAAAGAAACTGAGTCGTGGGAAGTCCAACACCCACCTTGGTACAACTGCTTTGCGAAGGCACATGATCTCACATCACAAACGCCTATGGGATCAACACATGAGTACAAGCAGCACACAAACTCAAAGCCACCATGCTCCTCCTGGTCCAGCATCTTCAGCCACGTCAACCACTGCTGTCCTCCCTGCCCCCTCTCAACCACCCGCCACTCCATCTCTCACCTTCAGCAGTTCCTGCTCATCTGCCCACAGTCAGGTGTCTGTCAAGGACATGTTTGAGCATAAGATGCCAATGTCACAAAGTCACCCCCTTTCCCGGCGACTGACAGCTGGCTTGACGGAACTCTTAGCCCGCCAGCTTTTACCATACCAGCTGGTAGAGTCTGAGGCCTTCAAAAAATTTGTCGCTATTGGGACACCACAGTGGAAGGTACCCGGACGAAATTTTTTTCAAAAAGGCAATCCCAAACCTCTACCATGTCATTGAAAAGGAAGTCATGGCATCTCTGGCATACAGTGTTGGGGCAAGGGTCCATCTGACCACTGATACCTGGTCTACAAAGCACGGTCAGGGCAGGTATATCACGTATACTGCGCATTGGGTCAACCTGCTGACGGCTGACAAGCATGGAATGCGTGGCTCCGCAGCGGAGTTGGTGACACCACCACGAATTGCAGGCAGACCTACTGCCACCTCCTCTACTCCTACTCCATCCTCTTCAATATCCTCCTCGGCTGAGTCCTCTTCTGCTGCGGCGTCTGGCTGCACATCAACTGATTCCCCCAGCTCCCCAGGGGCTATTCCACATCCCGGATACGACAGTGTCACGCTATCTTGGGGTTGACTTGCCTGAAAGCAGAGAGCCACACAGGACCAGCACTCCTGTCCGCCCTGAACGCACAGGTGGATCAGTGGCTGACCACGCACCAACTGGAGATCGGCAAAGTGGTGTGTGACAATGGAAGCAATCTGTTGGCGGCATTAAATTTGGGCAAGTTGTCACATGTGCCGTGCATGGCACATGTGTTGAATCTCATCGTACAACGTTTTGTGTCTAAGTACCCAGGCTTACAGGACGTCCTCAAGCAGGCCAGGAAGGTGTGTGGCCATTTCAGGCGTTCCTACACGGCCATGGCGCACTTTTCCGATATTCAGCGGCGAAACAACATGCCAGTGAGGCGCTTGATATGCGACAGCCCGACACTTTGGAATTCAACACTCCTAATGTTCGACCGCCTGCTCCAACAAGAAAAAGCCGTCAACGAGTATTTGTATGACCGGGGTGCTAGGACAGCCTCTGCGGAGCTGGGAATCTTTTGCCACGTTACTGGACACTCATGCGCAATGCCTGTAGGCTTATGCGTCCTTTTGAGGAGGTGACAAACCTAGTCAGTCGCACCGAAGGCACCATCAGCGACCTCATCCCATTTGTTTTCTTCCTGGAGCGTGCCCTGCGAAGAGTTCTGGATCAGGCTGTAGATGAGCGTGAAGAGGAAGAGGAAGAGTTGTGGTCACCATCACCACCAGAAACAGCCTTGTCATCATCGCTTGCCGGACCTGCAGCAACGCTGGAAGAGGAGTATGAGGGAGTCAGAGGAGGAATGTGGCGGCTTTGAGGAGGAGGAAGACCAACCACAGCAGGCACCCCAGGGTGCTCGTTGTTGTCACCTATCTGGGACCCATGGTGTTGTACGTGGCTGGGGGAAGAACAGACCGTCAATGACATCAGTGAGGACGAGGAACGGGAAATGAGTAGCTCTGCATCCAACCTTGTTCAAATGGGGTCTTTCATGCTGTCATGTCTGTTGAGGGACCCACGTATAAAAAGGATAAAGGAGAACGATCTGTACTGGGTGGCCACGCTACTAGACCCCGGTATAAGCAGAAAGTGGCAGAAATGTTACCAAATTACCGAAAGTCGGAAAGGATGCAGCAGTTCAAAACCAAACTAAAAAATATGCTTTACACAGCTTATAAGGGGATGTCACAGCACAACGGGAATCTAACAGGGGAAGAGGTGAGTGTAATCCTCCTCCTACCATGGCGGCAAGGACTGGACGATTTACAGATGTGTTGTTGATGGAGGACATGCGGAGCTTTTTCAGTCCTACTCATCGCCACAGCCCTTCGGGATCCAGCCTTAGAGAACGACTCGACCGACAGGTAGCAGACTACCTCGCCTTAACAGCAGATAACGACACTCTGAGGAGCAATGAACCCCTTCACTACTGGGTGTGCAGGCTTGACCTGTGGCCTGAGCTATCCCAGTTTGCGATAGAACTTCTGGCCTGCCCTGCTTCAAGTGTCCTGTCAGAAAGGACCTTCAGTGCAGCAGGAGGCATTGTCACTGACAAGAGAAGTCGCCTCGGTCAAAAAGTGTTGATTACCTCACCTTCATAAAGATGAATGAGGCATGGATCCCGAAGGGACTGACAGTGGGGGATACGTTTGACTAACAAAAGGCCTGATTACATGCCATGGCCTCAAAATGGTCCCCACGCTGCTGTATTTAATGTCTGCATACCGGATGACTTTCGTGAATTCTCCACCACCAACTAGGGTTCAAGCCGCAATGTTTTAGTCACTTTTCTGCCTGGAAAACATAAATTTTTCCGGCCGCTGCTACAATAGCGGCTGCAACAGTGCCATTATTTTTCAGGCATGTGTACATGCCTAATTTTTCTGTCCTATGGTGCAGCACTGTGGCTGCAAAAACAAACCAAAAAAAAAAGGCACATACAAGTGTCAATTCCCCTTCGTGATCGTTACCTTGTTGTGGTGAAGGGGCTTGCGTATCACAATGAAGCAATCATCATCACCTCTATAAGTGTGTTGGCAATGTTGCCACACCCCAGATGATAAGGCCGTTGCTTCATTATGGTCAGACCAAAAGCGATCGGGTGGCCACGCTACTAGACCCCCGGTATAAGCAGAAAGTGGCAGAAATGTTACCAAATTACCGAAAGTCGGAAAGGATGCAGCAGTTCAAAACCAAACAAAAAAATATGCTTTACACAGCTTATAAGGGGGATGTCAATGGGGGATTCGACAATGGTTAATCAATTCGACCAGATTAGGGTCCCTAACAGGGATTAAACTGATAGCAATAGTACTAGTTAAGACACCACTCATATAGGGTGTCACAGCACATTGCTCTGTGCACGCGCAGTGTCCCAATTTGGGAGTAAGAGGACCGACCAAGCTGCTTTTTCCATCTCCCGGTTCCTGAAATCAATTCAGTTTAGTGTATGAGAGTTTGGTCTGTCACTGTGAAGGCAGTCGAAGGTACCCGGCCTAAATTTTTTTTCACAAAAGGCAATCCCTGATATGGGACGTAACAGGGATTAAACTGATGAGAATAATACTACAGAAAATACCACTCATATCAGTGGAGAGAGCCAGCGTTTTTAACCATCTCCCTGTTCAAAAATCTATTTAATAAATGGCCCCCAGATTGGGGAGTCGGGGACGTTAGAGGGATTAAACTGATGAGAATAGTACTACAGAAAATACCACTCATATCGGGTGTGACAGTAAATTGCACGGGCGCAGACGCAGTGACCGTGGTTTAAAAACAGAGTGGAGGGAGCCAGCGTTTTTAACCATCTCCCCGTTCGAAAAATCTATTCAATAAATGGCCCCCAGATTGGGGACGTTAGAGGGATTAAACTGATGAGAATAGTACTACAGAAAATACCACTCATATCGGGTGTGACAGTAAATTGCACGGCGCAGACGCAGTCACCGTGGTTTAAAACAGAGTGGAGGGAGCCAGCGTTTTTAACCATCTCCCCGTTCGAAAAATCTATTCAATAAATGGCCCCCAGATTGGGGACGTTAGAGGATTAAACTGATGAGAATAGTACTACAGAAAATACCACTCATATCGGGTGTGACAGTAAATTGCACGGCGCAGACGCAGTCACCGTGGTTTAAAACAGAGTGGAGGGAGCCAGCGTTTTTTAACCATCTCCCGTTCGAAAAATCTATTCAATAAATGGCCCCCAGATTGGGGACGTTAGAGGGATTAAACTGATGAGAATAGTACTACAGAAAATACCACTCATATCGGGTGTGACAGTAAATTGCACGGCGCAGACGCAGTCACCGTGGTTTAAAACAGAGTGGAGGGAGCCAGCGTTTTTTTAACCATCTCACCGTTCGAAAAATCAATTCAATTCATCTTTTGGGGACCCTTGGTGTTGTACGTGGCTGGGTGGAGGAAGAAACCTTCAATGACATCACCGGGACGTGGCTAGCTTGAGATCCAACCTTGTGCAAATGGGGAGTTTGCGGTTGTGCAAATGGTCTATTTGCGGTTGTTTGCGGTGCATTAAAAGGGGAGTTTGGTCTGTCAATGTCAGTGAAGCGGGCGTAACCCTTACACTACCTGATCGATACAACATCATACCTGATCGTATACACACACTGGATGTTTTAAAGCACGTTATTCCAAACAATTTAGGAATGTTAGTTGATTTATGCCCTTTATGGATTAAAACCCGACTCTGCGTCCACTACGTAATTTTCCATGGGAGTTTTGCCATAGATCCCCCTCCGGCATGCCACAGTCCAGGTGTTAGACCCCTTGAAACAACTTTCTCATCACTATTGTGGCCAGAAAGAGTCCCTGTGGGTTTTAAAATTCGCCTGCCAATTGAAGTCTATGGCGGTTCGCCCGGTTCGCCCGTTCGCGAACATTTGCGGAAGTTCGCTGTTCGCGAACTGAAAATTTTATGTTCGCGACATCACTATTGTTGGGCAGAAATATATAATCAAGTCGCTGGTACGAGTTATGTGGTGTTGAGTAGTGTGTGAAGTCCTTATCTACAGGATGAAGAAGGCGCCACAAATCAGCCAAGTCAAGAGAAGAGAGAGTCCTCTTCATCTTGGCCAATGCTCTGTAGCTAATAGACTATTTGCCATTTGAGGTGTCCAGAAGAGGATTTAATGCAACATTAAAATCCCCTCCTAGGATTAAGGTCCCTTCTTTAAACTGCGACAGTTTCTTCAAAATCCTTACCAACCAGGGTATCTGAGCTCTATTCGGGGCGTATATAATCCCTATTGTGAACGTGGTATTAAAGATACTTCCTTTAATAAAAAGGAACCTACCCTCCGGATCTACAATTTTGTCCATCACGGTTAATAAGACATTTTTGCTCATACCTACGCTAACCCCTTTTGATGTGCCGTTATCAGAGCCGGCATGATACCACACAGGGTAGTGCGGCTTCTGCACAGATATCTGCTTTACATTTTTTAAGAAGGTACATCACCTGTGCCCTTTTAGATGGAGAGTTCAGTCCCCGCACATTATAGGAAATAAACTTAAGTCGTGACATGATGTAGTCGTGTAAGAGTAGGTCCTGAATGTGGCCTTCGAAGGATGCATGGAGCCCTGGAGAGGGAAGGGGAAGGAAAGACAAGGAACAGGGGGAGGGGGGAACAAGTGCAATTAGAAAACACATAGCGAACAGAACAAGTGAACCGATATTCATTAGAAAATGGTGATAAGTATACCACAAAACCTTGGTGTGAGTAGAGATGCAAGGGACATCCCACAGGCACTCGGCCCAATGGAGCAATCAAAGGTATGTCACCTCTAAGTGCTTCAATGAGTCAGCCAAGTAGATTTGAAGACTTCAGGCGTGAGGAAAGAGGTGAAATAAAGGGTGGAAAAACTTGGCGAAAGGCCAGGTAGAAGTAATAAAAGGACTACAGAGCGTAGTGGATGTAAAGAGACAGTAATAGAGCAAAAGAAACACAAGTCTAAACATTGCAAAAAAACTCCCATGAACTAAACAGGTCAAATAGCAGTAAAAAAAGTAGGAAATTAGGAAAAGTGGATGATGGAGAGGTGAAACAGCAGGTGCGCGCCTCTTCACCGATTGACCAGGACAATCTCCGGGTCCATCAGGTAAGAGTGTAGACAGAGTACAGAAACAGTTTTCAAGTGAGCAGAAAGGAAGACAGACAAGGAAAACAAAGAAACGTCTTAAAGACAAGTATACTTTTAGGCTACTACTCTAACCTATTGGGAGGACCTGTATGTCTAGGACATATAGGTAAGTAACAAATCAACTAAAGGTGAGTCTTTCAGGTGTTTTCACAGGTCGGTCTGTTTGAAGACATTTTTGCAGCTTTCTTTCTGGATTTCTTCCCAGGGTGTAGGTACCGGGACCGAAGGCAAGTCATCCAGAGACTTCACCACTGACCAGTCGGGTATCTGAAGATCCGGAAGGTCCAATGCTTTATAGACCCCTGGCAGGTCCGCTACAGTTCTAATCAGGAACTGTTCGTTATTGATAGAGAACATAAGGCCAAATGGGAACTTCCAGCTATATTGAATGTTCCTAGCGCTGAGGGCCTCAGTCAGAGGCTTCAAGGATCTCCTTTTTTGCAGCGTTTGGGGGGACAAGTCCTAGTATATATGTATTTGGGATTCTTCATATTCGACTTGAGCAGAGGATCTGCCGCGTCTCACAATGTCGTCCTTGACTTTAAAGTTGAGAAGAAGGCATATGACATCCCTGAGGGGCTCTGAGTTTCTGGACTTCCTGCGCAGTGCCCAATGGACTCGTTTAATCACAATGTCCTCTCCCAGTATAGAACAAAATATTGGCCGCTGGAGTAACAGATTCTGGGAGGCCTTTTAAAAAAAGGTTGTTTCTGCGGCCTCTATTTTCTTGATCTTCTATTGCATCGAAGGCTGCATTAAGGTAGTTTTGGCAGGACGTCATTTTGGCTGAGACCGCTGCACTATGGTCACACAGTGCTGCATAGGACACCTCCAGTTGTTCCACTCTGGACCCAATATGTTTCACATCTTGTTTTATATCTTGCCAGTCCTTGGAAAGGGGGTCCAAAGCTTTTGCTAGAGCAGTGTCAAGCGATTTTTGTAGAAAGGAGCGTGAGATAGAGAGGGAGTCTTGGCTGAGTATACTGGCTACGTCATTATCTGAACTCTTCACCGTCAGTTTGAGTGTTAGGAAGGGTGTCAACTGGCACTTTGGAAGGTTTGTGCAAGGCTGCACTAGAGATCTTTTTCGTCATGAATTTGTCCATTTCACCCAGTAAAGGGGAAGGTTTCTGCAAAGTATTGGAATCTTTAGTGATTGTATTCCCTATTTTCACCATGTTTCCGCCTATAGACTATAGGAGATTGGGCCACTCACATGAGCCACTCAAACAGTCACATTAATATCTCAGGTGGGCACACAGCGTGAAGAGAGTGGCAGATAGGTGCCACCAATAAAAATTAGGACGCAGTCCTTGTAGCAATGTCGCTACAGTAGAGTAGATTACCGGCATAATCCAGAAAAATTGGAGCGTGCTCCTTTAAGATAGGACTGTGGGGGTGTCAGAAGTGAGATTTTAAGGTCGCATCTTTGGCCAGACGTTTATAGCTGATTGTCCAGAGAACCACAAATGCTCCTGGGTCACAGAGAAGATGCACTGGTATTGAGGGACAGTCTGAATAATCCCCACCACACACAGCAATGGAAGCTCAGCGCTAGGACTCCCTCTACACAGCCCAGATAGTGTGGCTAGCTCTTACCAGAGTATGGTTCAAGGGGAGCCAGTCAGGGGGTCCAGTCTGTGGTCGTCAAGTGCCTTTACTCCAAGGATCCCAGGCGGGTCATGAGATGCCGTGCTGTTCGCGGGCTGGGGTGGCCTGCCAGGCCGCAGGTGTTCCTCTGGGCCGCACGGCGGATCGTAATGGTGGCACTAGCGCACCTCGTGGTGGTGAGCTCTATGACCCAATAGTCAGGGCAGGGAATTCGGATGCTTCCCCTTACTGTACCATTAGAGGAAGGGTCGAGGTACTCGACTGGGCTCTTGTCCTCTGTGACGGGGCCTGGTTCCACGGGAGGCCGCAGGAGGCCCGAATTTGCTAGGCCGCGGCTGAAACTCAGGGGATCGACCTTGGATCCGGTCGAAATAGGGCTCAAACTGTAGCCTAAGGTACGGCAGAGCGGATACGCGAGTTATAATTTTCCCCACTCTTGATGTTTAGTTGGATGGCGGTGGATGAGACCAACTCGATCAGAGCTCCACCATAAGTCATCCGCTCCTCTTAACTTCCGGCCATACCCAGGGCCGCCATCAGGGGGGGTACAGCCAATACCCCAGTAAGGGGCCCAGACCAGGGGGGGGTCCGGCCGGCGGTCCCGAGCTTTTTTTTTTTTTTTTGAAAAACGGCCACTTTGCCGAGCGCTGTACCTTTAAGGAAAAAAAAAGTTATCTTTCTTCAGCAGACGCACCTCTACTGCTAAGCCTATCCCCTGACATCCAGCCTCCTGTCTCTTTAGCCTCCTCCTTGGCCCCGCCTCCTCACAGAGCCCAGGAAGAGAGTGCTGGGGAGCACTGAGAGACTTGCAGAAGGACGGCCGGGTCCCAGGAAAATGACCCGATCATTGCCTCCTGCAGTTCTCCTTCTCCTGTGACAAGTGAGTTCTTGTGTGACACTCAGTGCCTCCTGCTGTCCTCCCCTCCCCCTGCAGAATTGGTCTTCAAACTAGTAAGGTGCTTTTTTTTTCTCCAGTTGTTTAAAGTTTACCCCTTCAGGCTCAGACATGTCACAGTGACTGAACTTCAATTTGCCAAGTAGTGAGTCTCAGCCAGCACCACCATGATTTAGGGCTCTTTCACACTTGCGCTTTTGCTTTCCGTCCTAGAGTTCCGTCCTCGGGGCTCAAGGACAGAAAGATGCTGATCAGGATTATCCTAATGCATTCTGAATGGAGAGAAATCCGTTCAGGATGCATCAGGATGTCTTCCGTTCAGTATGTGAACATTTTTTGGACGTTGACAAAACCGTAGCATGCTGCGGATTTGTCTCCGTCCAAAAATCCGGAAGACATGCCGTAACGACGGATCCGTAATTAATGCCCATTGAAGTGCATTAATCTGGATCCGGAATTAAGCTAAACGTCGTTTCGGCGCATTGTTAAAGTTCCGGCTGCTATGGTAAAGTATAGTGGGGAGGCAGGGGAGAAGTATACTTACCGTCCGTGCGGCTCCCGGGGCGCTCCACAATGACGTCAGAGCGCCCCATGAGCATGGATCACGTGATCGCATGGATCACGTGATCCACGCGTGTGGGGCGCTCTGACGTCATTGTGGAGCGCCCCAGGAGCCGCACGGACTGCAAGTATCTGCTCCCCTGGCTCCCCACTACTTACTATGGCAACCAGGACTTTAGTAGCGTCCTGGTTGCCATGGTAACCCGAAAGCATATTGAAGACTGATCATTCTTCAAATGCTTTCATTCCGGCGAGCATCAGTGTTTGGTCAGTGATTTCCATCAGTGATTGTGAGCCAAAACCAGAATTGGATCCTCCACTGACGAACACTAATGTCTCATTCACACAGTCAGTGTTTGATTAGTGATTTCCATCAGTGATTTTTGAGCCAAAACCAGGAGTGCCTCTAACCACAGAACAGGAGCAGATCTTTCCCTTATACCTTATGTCTGTGTAGCATTCACTTCTGGCTTTGGCTCACAATCACTGATGGAAATCACTGACAGACGTGTAAATTAGGCGATTTTTTCTAATATTATAATTATGTGTGTATTTAAATTTGGCGACTAACATTTTTATTTGGCTCCTAAATTTTTCAGTTTAGGAGCCAACGGCTCCTAGGTAATTTTTTTTGTCTGAAGCCCTGGGCGTGCGGCGCATATCGGAGAAGACTTATTCTCATGCCCTGGGCCGCTCGTCTCCATCTGCCAGGCTGAAGCACTGCCCTAGCCAATCGCAGCGCTCAGTTCACAGCCTGGGAGGTCCCAGGCTATGAGCTGAGCGCTGCAATTGGCCAGCGCTCCAGCCTGGCTGGATGGAGACATAGATGCGCGCCCATGTCAAGACTCAAAACCCAGCTGGTGAGAGGCACTAGGGGCAGATGAGAAGCATGGGGCTCTTATCTGAGGTCTGATTGGGGGTCATTCATATTGGGGTCTGATCTGAGGCTTATTGGGGTCTTATTTGGGGCTGTTAGCTGAGGTCTGATTAACATTAGGGGTCTGACCAGAGGTATAATGAAAAATATTATTTTCTTAATGTCCCCCTCTAAAACCTAGGTGCGTTTATGGTCCGGTGCATCTTATGGGGAGAAAAATATGGTACTTGCTTGCCCCTCCTCCCGATCTCCCCTGATATTTCGCTGTGCCCCCGGACTGCCGCTCCATCCCCATTGACTATAATGGGGGCGGAGTTATGGCGCAGTGCGGCAGGGCATAGAAAGAGGACACCGGACTAAAACTACAACATGCACTGCCGTGCACTACCACGTGGCGCCGTAGTCCTGCCCCGGATGCCACGGAGGAGGGGGGTTGGGGGGGCCCAGGTATTGAGCTATTGAGCCCTGCCCCTACCAGTTGATTCTTGACGGCGATTGTTTATAGCAAACTCTGCTAAAGGTAAGATGACCATTCCTCCTGATTTTCATACACAAAATACCTATGGTAAGTCTCTAGGTTTTGGTTGGTGCGTTCGGTCTAGCCGTTCAACTGCGGATGGAAAGCTGAGGAAAAGGACAAATGTACCCCAAGACAAGAACAAAAGGTCTCCAGAATTTAGAAATAAACTGGGTTCCCCGATCTGAAACAACATCGGAAGGGACCCCTTGAAGCTTCACAATTTTATTGATAAAAACCTGAACCTGTCTACTACTACCAGGATAACAGTTTTACCCACAGATACAGGTAGGTCAGTAATAAAATCCATTGACAGGTGTGTCTACGGTCTGTTGGGAATGACCAGTGGCAACAGAGACCCCGCCAGACGAGATTGAGTGACTTTAGTGCGTGAACAAATCGTGCAGGTAGACACAAAATCAATTGCATCCTGGTGCAACCTCGGCCACAAAAAACAACGAGACAATAGCTCCAAAGTTGCCCTACTACCTGGGTGCCCAGGGAGTGCAGTTATGATGTTCTTTTCATATTTCAAGGCGCAAATTCAAAGGCACAAATAACTTTCCTCGGGGCTAGGAGACCGGGGCATCCCCCTGAGCCTTCACAAGTCTGAGTGTAAGGCAGAGACAACCAGCTCCTTTTGTAAAATTGGCACCGGATCGTCAACATCACCCCCTCCAGGAAAACTTCGGGATAACACATCACCTTTGGTATTTTTTGCCCTAGGACGATAGGTGAAAATAAAATAAAACCTGGTAAAAAACAAAGACCACCTAGCTTATCTAGGAGTAAGACTCAAGGTATAACAGGTTTTTATGATCCGTGATCACCGTGACGGGATGAGCTGCCCCCTCCAAAACGTGACGCTACTTTAATAGCTAAAAGTTCCCTGTTGCCTATATTATAATTCTTCTGAGCTGCCGACAATTTCTTAGAAAAGAAAGCACAAGGATGCCATTTATTTGGAGACGGACCCTGGAACAATACAGCCCCCACCCCCACCTTCGATGCATCAACCTCCACAATAAAAAGTTGAGAAACATCAGGCTGGACCAGTATGAGTGCCGAGGTGAAACTCTCCTTCAGAGAGGAAAAAGCCAGTTTAGCAGCATCAGGCCATTTAGAAAAATCAGTCCTCTTCTTCGTCATGTCTGTAAGGGGTTTGACATGTCGCGGATATAAAGCGCAAAAATGCTTTATATACAAAAAAAAAAAACTAAAGGATCAAAGGAAAAAAATATCAAAGTTATTGATCCTATTGAGGAGAGGGCGACATAATAACCTCTCAGCTCGTTGACGAGAACCTTAACTATTTTGTGCAACTAGAAAGAAAACGAGGTACCATCATCTATGCAAAAATATATGTGAGTTTATTATACATAAGTGCTAAATACAAAATCGATGATACAACCTGTACAATGATAGACAATGCAATGTAATACCACTACCTTCAAACAATACTGAAAATCGCCAATCAATGCAATGATATGCAACAATCCAAATTAAAGAAAAGTACCCCTTTCTATCACCTTCTAACCAATTGAGGTATATGGCGGCACTATAAATTTACCAGCACGGTATCAGGCTAGGGAATATCAAAGTTCCCAAGGACTAAGTACCAATGTCTGATGCTCAATTAGCAATATGCATCTTTGCTAAGGGAATGATCAGACTTGATCAGGAGCCTTATCAATTACAGATCCACAAATGGGGACATTTGACTATATACCGGGCTGAGTAACTTATCAATACCGCAAGCAATAAGCAAGATATACGTTACCAAGGGTCAAAAGGTGAGTAGGGCTCCGGAGGGACGGTCAGCTCTCCAGAGGATTCTACGTGATCCAGGATCAAATCCACGTATCTGTTTAATCTTTTGTTTGTAGTCCTTTTTTTCTTTTTTCTGGCATCCCTCTCTTATCCCGTCTATGATTAATATTCACAGACTTATCAAAAGAATAAACCCCTTTAGATAACCAACCAAACCAGAGGGTGTGCACATATGGTAATGGTACTATGAGATCATACATTACCCAAAATGCTTTGTGGTGAACGGGTTATGCTACCTGCCGATACCTAGGCGGCAATGTTGTATAAGCTATAAATGTGAAGCTTTTAAAAGTTAAATTTATATAATGTGACTTTATGTTAAGTGGTAGACATCCACCACCTGGGACATACATCAAAAAGGGAGGCATCCCCCCTGACACTTGAAGCAATTAAAACTTAGATTCCCAGAAACTAGTGTAACTGTTTTCATGTCATTAAGTTAAAATGTAGACAACAAATGTGTGGGTTTTGGATTTCACAGGTGCCTTATCTTATGAAAATAACACAATTTTTCCGAGCAGAAATCCAACTGAGCATGCTTTCCCACATACGATTAGTATACGATTATAACATGTAACAAAATAAAACCAATGTGTCAAACATAAAAAAACACATATGTGATATATCGATTAACTTGTGTCAAAACTAAATACGATGCACTATATGAACAAACAGACATCATATGATTGTCTCATTAATACATCTCATTAAAAAGATATATGACAGACGAGTCCCAGGAAGAACCTTATCTCGGCTTATAGCCTAGTGATGAGGTAAAATCACTCCCTTAGATAGGCCCACATCTGCCAGGAAGGACCTTTCCTTGAACCCAGTTTTCTCTTTTACAATGAAGGTTCATACAGGAGGGTGAATATAAGTATAACATGGCTGCTTATAGGCCATGAATACATGTTATAACAATAATAATGTATAAATGTTTATATACTTATGAAAAGGCATGACATAATCCCCCTCATTACAACTTAAACCAACGCAACTACTAAATTGGATTATGTTGGAATGTCCAAGAAGGGCTTTTCATACAGATCCTTCACGGAATATAAGTCCGACAAATGTTTCTCTTGATTTTCCATCTCTGCATGAATACTTAGCAAGTTCCTTTTCAGTGAACCAATCTCAAGTTCCAATGTCTTAATAGAGATGGAATTGGCAACTGTTACACCGGTGGCAATAACAGCACCTACGACGCCAAAGATGATGGCGGCTACAATCGCAGAGATGAACCTCTTTGGCCTTTGATTGGTAGAAAACTGTTCCCTGGTCTTTCTCGCCTGTTCCAGGATCTGTGTAATCCATTCTTGGGAATAACCGATGTGTGCTTGATACCATGACTGAATCTCCGGCGTCAGGATTTCGGATATGTTGAACTGTCTTTTAACGAAGGTGCGTGGATCCAGACTGATGTAGATCTTCTGGGACAGGACCCTGGTACAGCAATCGGCTCAGCATGGAACTCCTTCCCCAAGATCAGAACGGCGTAGACAACAGCAATAACTCTCGATGTCATCTTGCCTACAAAATATTGTATGACAAATATAAATATACACATCTTTCACTTTTTATTCTGCAAGAAAAGTTTATCTTACCATATACCTCAATTGACATTGGTTCTTTTTCTTGAACAGAACAAGTTCTTATTCAGAAGTGAGTTAAGAGATAGTTAGTCACAGAGGAAACACACATAAGGATTGGTTAGTACACTTGTTTGTTTATACAATACCGATCCTGGGTTTCTGTCTTTAGCTGGAATCTTGATATCTTTTCATCTCTCTTCATCCAACTCCTTCTATTTCACGAAGTCGTGAGCAAGGATGACAAACACATAATTGATTAATTTGCATCATTTTTCTACAAACTCATCCCCCTTTGGAATTTTGATCTTGTAGACCACAGGTGACAATTTATCAATGACGACGTATGGTCCTTTCCAGGAAGGTAAAACTTTCCTTTCCTTCACCTGATCCTGGACAAATGCAAAAGCATGCTGAAGGTGCTTGCTTGGATTCTCCACAGTGAATACGATCAAATCCATAACCTGTGGGAAATAACTATATAACAATATAGCTGTTAGTGATCCTTTGTCATGTGAACTCCTAATTGGCCCGATAAATTCCTCCTGACAAGAGGAATCAACAAAATATCGGCCTTCAACCTGAAATAAATCACATAAGAAGTTAGGATGTTCACACATTTGACTCCTTCTGAGGATTTGACCTCTCTGCAGCGTCGTGACCTCTGAAGATATCTTCACATTCCTGCTGCATGGAGCAGGAGTAGTAGAAGCAGCCTCCACCTTTGGGGAAAACTGGACTATATCGCAGTTTACAGAAGGCTCACAGATAGACACTGAAACAATAGGATCACTTATTGGAGAAGAGATATTTATGCAGGAATCAACATGATTAGACTGCAAAATAAACATGTTAGACATCTTCTCCTTGGCCACAATTTTAGGGTCTGGAGCGCTGCAAGGCAAAAAGGGGTTAGTATCACATTAGATTCTCCCTCAACCATTTTAGTAACCGTGCAATGGCCCTGGCTCTGACCCTGCTCTGCCTGCTTTATGGGGCTGAGCTGGGACCTGGAGCTGCCCCTAAAAAAACTCAGTCTGCGTCCATTTTGGTCTTGTGGTGCACCCTTATTATTATTGGAGGGTGACCTACTCCTGGGGGGAGTAGAGGGTTCAGACTTACATTCCCTCTGTTGTTTGGGCCTGTTATTCCAGCGCCTGTATCCTTGGGGACTCCTATTGTAATATGGAGGGTAGTTGGACCTTTCAGTACCAGCATTATCCCCCTTTGGGGCTATGGGGCTTTGACTGTTTGGCTCCTACCTGTTGTCGCTGGGTCTGGGGAACAGGTCCTGTAGACTGAGGAAACTTGTGTGGCTGCATTTCGAATCCCAATTTGGGGCTCACCTTAACCTCTGCCACACTTTGTTCTGGGGACTTTTTGTATCTCCTCTCACCTGTAGTATGACATTCACTAATATTGTATAGTGAGGTAGCAGCTGTCACTAGCCTGTTCAAGGGAGCTTCAAGATCAAAATCTCTAGCTAGGCTAAGCTTGATCTGGGTCGGCATAGCATCATAGAACAACTGTTTAAACTCTTCAGATTCCCAATTTGGGGACCTATATGCTAATCCATAGGCATTTTTAAGGATGGAGAGGAATTCCCGGGGAAATGAAGTAGTGGCGATACCTATCTTCAAATGCCCATGGCAGGAATCTGATCCTGTCAGCATCAGAGTATAACTTTAGAGAATACATAGTAGATTCATACAGTTCTAAGTGATTTGCAATTCGCGATGAACCCTTTTTAGAAAATTTAGGCACAGTGGCATTTAGAAATTTAATGATACTTGAGGAGCTCTGATCCTTTTCAGAACACTGAGGATTTTTCCCTCTAGAGACCACCTTAGTATATGATGGTCGCCTGAGACCTCTGTCCCTCTTGGGCGCAGACTTATACCCAGTGGCGTACCGCCAATATAGGCAGACCACGCCATTGCTGTGGGGCCTGCAGCACAGGGGGGCCCGAAGCGCATGGAAGGCCCCGCCCCCTATTCTGCACAGACAGAGACTGTCACTGAACTATAGATAATATGGGCCAGCATTGAGGTGGCCCGGGCCCTCCCCAGCCCTGTTTATTTAACTGTGTCTGGACTCGGGAATGCAAGCTCAGGAGGACCGCAGGGCAGCAGCATTATACGTCAGCAGGCACGCTGAGCCAATGAGGAGCCGGCTCTATACACATGCCTGCTGACGTTGATTGATGCTGCCAGGTCCGCGCGCTCGGAAAGAAGCATGCAGAGGTCAGGGAGAAAAAACCTCTCTGTATGCCATCAGCGGTGCTCCCCCTCCTCCTCCGTGCCTCCTGACTGCTCCTCTCCTGCAGCCTTCAAGTAGAAAAGTAAGTGACCAATCTATGTTTGTTATGTGTGTATAGTGTACGGTATATCTATTAATGCATGTATGTATGTATGTATATATGTGTCTATATATATATATCTCTATGTATGCATGTATATATGTGTCTATATATATCTATGTATGGGTGTTGTGTGTATGTATTGTGGGGGGTTAGCTCTGGTCTCGAGGATCGTTCACACACAGATTGTCGTCCACCGCAGCTTTAGGGGCCAAACATCGCTTTATTGTCCCAGCATCAACATAAATAAATCAAAACAAACACCTGCCCGGCTGGGCTCTAACTTAACACAGTGTGTTCCTGACTCACCTAAGTCACTGTTCACACACACGAAAACCATGCGGCTTTCCCAGCCCAATGTCCATCAGCCTCCTGGCTGTTACCTCACCGGTGTCTTTTAGGGGGTTGTGGTCCAGTCGTCCGCCCGACGCTGACCATGCGACCCTTATCCCTAGGCGTCGTGGGACCCCCCAAACTTCAGGCTACTCCCAGCCTCGTGGTCTCTCAGCGCTCCCAGCTCAGACCACACACAGAACCACTCCAGGCTTCTGTACCACACAGGACACACCCATCTCACTTTGAGGACAGCTTTATGCTCTGTTGATTGTGGCACCTGTTGCTGCCTCAGACCTGCCCACTGATGGGAAAGAAATGGATAATCCTGCCATTCCTCTCTTCTATCAGCCATGAGGCCTGTCACTGCCTCCCAGTATATATAATATATATATATATATGTGTGTGTTTGTGTGTATATGGATATATGTGTGTGTCTATGTATCTGTATAAATGCATGTGTCTATATATATATATATAATGTGTGTCTTTATGTGTATCTATTGTCTATGCATGTATTTGTCTTTCTGTCTTTCTCTCTCTCTCTCTCTCCAAATATATATATATACTTGAAGAAAAATGGCGGCACCAACCAACAAAATGGATAAGCGGGTGCTCGTTCAAGGAGATTGGCGTGTAACCCCAATAATAAAAAATGGAAAAAGGAACAGCACTCCAAAAGTTGAGTGAAGATTCCTCTTTATTCACCCGTGTGGTGCAATGTTTCGGCTCTGCTCTAGAGCCAAACGTTGCACCACACGGGTGAATAAAGAGGAAACTTCACTGAACTTTTGGAGTGCTGTTCGTTTGTCCGTATATATATATATATATATAAAATATAGGAAATATGTTGGTGATCTTATTTATTGTATGTGTGTGTGTGTGTCTCTCCCTGTGTGTCACCATCACCATGCTGACAGTGTTCCTATGTCTTCACGCAGCTACATCAGGACATTCTGTGCGGGGTAAGAAGAAGAAGGAAGAGGAGGCAGCGCCGCCAGCATGGGGTCCGTGGGAGGCACACTAATGACGTAGGTAACACTACTGCATGATCTACACTAGTGTTATCTGTGGTTTTACATAGGACTGCAGGTAACACTACCACATGATCTACACTAGTGTTATCTGTGGTTTTACATAGGACTGCAGGTAACACTACTACATTTTCGGTAATCAGAGTGCCATCACTGTGTTATCTGTAGGAACATATATATACATTTCTTTATTGAAAAATGGGGGTGTGGCAGGGGAGGAGTCAGGACAGGAGGCGGGATGGGCCAGGGGTGGATAGTGGGCGGGGTTAGGGGGCCCAATCAGAATCTTGCTATGGGGCCCAGTGACTTCTATATACTCCCCTGCTCATACCTGCTCGGCAGGGAGTAAGTCTCATGCTTCTCCACATCATTGTCAGTATCACATACACTGCGATCGCTTCCATCGGACACACTTGGCACAGGTGATTTAACCCTAATGTCTCTCTTCAGGGGAATATGTGGAGAGACAGTTCTAGGGGCTTCCATGTTGCTGGCGCCTAGTAAAGCTATTACAGTCTGGAGTGCCCGACTAACTGGGTTAGTGCCTCCTGTGTCATCATGCCACCACTTGGAGGTGGCTTGGGGCCTTGGATGGAGTCTGCTTTAAGAGCATGTGATGACATGTCTATATGCTAGGGCATAAGAAATGGAGGGTCTGGAGTTCCCTCAGTACCGGACGGATCATTTCCAGCATTGACTACAGTATGGCTTGATTCGCCTGTCTGCTGAAGTTTGGAATATCGAAGGTGTAGCTCCTCTGTGTCACCTTTTGCCTTCTAATAGGCAGCATGACTATGATCGAGCCGGTACGCTAAGTCCTCTATTGCTGCCTCTGCAGATTTTATTTTTCCTCTAACTGGGATGCATTGATCTGCGTTTTCATTATATATGCATGTCTACTTTCTGAGAGAGTATTGGCCTCTAACAATGCAAACAAAACAGGTGGCAACATGCATAAGAGATGTTGTTCTCTCTTGGCATCATCTTGTAACGTATCAAAATAAGTCAGGTATTTTCTGACCCTGCCACATGGCGTCCACATATCTTTACATTCTTCCTTGCCTCTTTCCTGCATCTCACTGACCCATGTAGACATATCATATCTCAATTTAAGCCGTGAATGCACATATTCAACAATGTTATGGATCAGCTGCTCAGGGCTAGATGGACCATCTGCTGTAGCATGGCCACTGCCCGTGTCACTGTCTGCAGCACTCATCTTCCTGATCAATAACCAATACACAGATAATAACAACAATCTGGCTAGCCAAAGAAATGTGGAACCTTTCACTATTTGCACAAATTATTAAGAAGTTAACTCGATCTTGGTGGGACCTCCATATTTGTCGCGGATATAAAGCGCAAAAATGCTTTATATACAAAAAAACAGGCCATCACTTACTAAGGACTGGACAACCTCTTTAAATCAAAAATATTCTTCACTAGACTGCCTGTATTATGCTCTCATATTGATGGGAGGGAAAAAATTGTCTACTCTGGTCTTAAAGTGTTTTTTCAAAATTATATATATTCATAGCTTATCCCGAGGGTCTGCTTTTGGACACTAAGCTATTAAAATAAATCGGACTCAGAGCCCCAGGGAGTTTGACCAAAAAGGACAGGCCATCAATATTACACATCACAACCTTGCATCATCAGGACTCAGGGCACTAGAACAAGTTAGTAACTTTTATTCCCAGTTGCATGCCTTTCAATGTACAGTACATTCACACATTACTGCAGCAGTGGCGAATCCAGGGGGGGCAACGGGCACTGCCCCCGATATTGTGGCAGGCTGGCAGCACCGGCGGCAGTGACAGGAGATGAAAGCTTCCACTGTGGAAGCCTTCATCTCCATAGCGATCTGTGTCGCCGTCCTCTGGACAGCGATACAGATCGCTGTGCAGTGCGGCAGGGGAGGGAGAGGCGTCTCCCTCCCCTGCTCCTTTGATAGGCTGCCGGCCTCGTGCTGACAGCCTATCAGAGCGGTTCAGGCGGCGCGATGACGTCATCGCGCCGCCTGAGCAGAGGACAGAACGGGACACAGGCCGGAAGAGGCCTGCATCCAGCGCTGCAAGGAGGTAAGTAGGGAGGGGGAAAAGAAGCCTGCACATGATTTTGGGGGGAGGGAAGGAGCCTGCACATGATTTTGGGGAGGGGGGAGAGAAGCCTGCACATGATTTTGGGGGAGGGAAGGAGCCTGCACATGATTTTGGGGGAGGGGAGAGAAGCCTGCACATGATTTTGGGGGAGGGAAGGAAGGAGCCTGCACATGATTTTGGGGGAGGGGAGGGAAGGGGAGGGGGGAGAGAAGCCTGCACATGATTTTGGGGGAGGAAGGAGCCTGCACATGATTTTGGGGGAGGGGGGAGAGAAGCCTGCACATGATTTTGGGGGAAGGGGGAGGAGCCTGCACATGATTTTGGGGGAGGGGGAGGAGCCTGCACATGATTTTGGGGGAGGGGGAAGGAGCCTGCACATGATTTTGGGGAGGGGGGAGAGAAGCCTGCACATGATTTTGGGGGAGGGAAGGAGCCTGCACATGATTTTGGGGGAGCCTGCACATGATTTTGGGGGAGCCTGCACATGATTTTGGGGGAGGGGGAGGAGCCTGCACATGATTTTGGGGGAGGAGCCTGCACATGATTTGGGGGCTGGGGAAAGGAGCCTGCAAATAATTTTGGGGGAAGGGGATGGGTGGGGAAAGGAGCCTGCACATGATTGGGGGAGAGAGGAGACTCCGGGGGGCACTATGGGGACATTACTGATGTATTTTATATGGGGGTAGTAGGATAATTTGTCCAGAATATGGGAGGATGATGGAAAAGTAGTAACTGAGATTTATTTTGTTGTCAAACTGCAGAGACGAAACCTGACGGTCTGGTCTGAAGGTCTGAAAGGAGAAGATGAGGAAAGAGAACATCTACATCACAGGAGACGTCACTGGATGGAAGAGGTAAGTGGGGCTGTTTTTCTGTAGTGATGGGAGCTGGGGCGTATCAATCGCCCAAAGTGCCCCTCCCGAGACCAGGCTCTGGATCCGCCAGTGTACTGCAGCCTACATTATATTTTATCTGGCATTTCAGTAGCTAGGCGGCCAGCGATGCCACTGACCCCTACCCCAGCATACAGCTGATTTCACTGGGGGAAGCCATAGCAGCCCATGCAATACAAGAATTGCTCAAGTCTGCTACAACCATTATGGTCCTTGGGGGGGTGGATGTAGGCGAGGGTGTGCAGTAGACCTCTCTCTATGATGCCTATCAGGGCATACAGACAGGGTTTGTCTTCACGAGACAACCCATTAAGAATAAAGAGATCTAATAACTACTTTGTGATTTACATATTTAATAGGTGTGTATGAACTCCACTGGGGCCAGTGTCTGTGTATGAACGACCGTCCTCCTGCATATGGCATACTTCCACATGCCATATAAAAAGTATGTGAGATCTTTTTCTTTTTCTACTCACAAAAAGTGAAATGAAATTTCAAGATGAACTTTGAAAGCCCTCTAACCTTTACCTTTACCTCTAACCTCTTAAATGCACATGTCCAACTGTTCAATGTTTTAGTACTTTTTGCACAATATGCTGTTTTCTAACAAGGAGAAAATTCACAACAGGTGTTCAATCCATGAATCTCCCAATAAATTTCCTGGTTCAATTACAATTGGTATTTAAACAGTCCTCCTCATCATGCTGTTCACATTTTGACATCATGAGACAATTGATCAACAGTACCTTACCATTGTGAGGCTTCAAGCAGGATGTTCTCAGATGGAAATGGCCACTGAGCTTAGAATGTCACAGACTGTCATTAGCAGGTTGCAAAAGAGATACAGAGAGACTGGAAGCATAGAAGCGGACGTCCTTTGGCTACATCCGATACTGATGACCGCTTCATTGTGAACAATGCCATGCGGAACCAGATGATGAATGCCACACAACTCCAGGCACATTTAAGGGAAGTGAGAGGCACCCAAGTGTTTCGTCACACCATTCGAAACCGTTTACATCAGCGTGGTCTGTGTGCTAGACGACTTGCAAGGGTACCTGACCACACCACCAGGCACAGGTGTCATCGTCTTACATGGGTCAGGGAGAATCTACCCTGGACGAGGGACCAGTGGGCCTCAGAGCTGTTCACTAGTAACATAGTAACATTATTAATCCACTCATTGTGCCTCTGCATGAACAGCACAGGCCAAATTTTATCTTTATGGACAACAATGCGCCAGCTCATAAAGGTTGCATGATTAGGGAACAGTTACTGGAGACTGGGGGTACCTCAAATGGAGTGGCCTGCACTTTCTCCAGACCTGAATCCCATTGAAAGCCTATGGGATCAGCTGAGTCGCCGTGTAGAGGCTCGTAACTCTGTACCCCAGAACCTCAATGACCTGAGGGCTGCCCTTCAAGAACAGTGGGATGCCATGCCTCAGCAGACAATAGGTCAACTTGTGAACAGTATGACACGTTGTTGTCAATATGTAATTAAGGCTCCAGGCCACATGACATGTTTTTGAGACATTGACATTTTTTGTGGGGGTATACCCACTGCTGTTGTTGCCTTTTGTTTCAATAAATAGTTTGAGATGAGGAAATCATCATTGCATGCTTTTACTTAAATGCCCTACTTTCATGATATAATATCACTGTAGCGTGAACTTTTTACATTTCCATAAATTTTACCCGAAAGCCAAATATCCCTAACTTTTTGTAAGTAGTGTATGTTTATGTGGTCATGTTTTACACAGCTGACACTGGGAGAAGTCTTTTGCCTAGCATTTGTATATTTAGCATTCATGTTTGCATTACCTATTGATTTGCAATTGCATTTTCAGTACTTCCACCCTTTAATATTTTAAATACTCTCAATTTTTTAGTTTTATTATATCCAAGAGTTTATGCATCATAAATATATCGTAGATATTGTCCATTCTAAACATTCTGTTTGCTAAGTATTTGCTTCCATGACCATTGGCCTTGTCCCCCTAGTATGGCTTCTGTCCATATACGCTTGGTTCAACTGTCTTTCTTTTTGTTATATTATGCCGTCATTTTTGCCTGCTTTGTTCAACTACTTTGCCCAGTGTCAGATGTAGGCTCCTTTGGCCCACAAGAGGAAATTAAAGGGGTATTTTGGTTATAGCAAGTTATTCCCTATCCACTGAAAAGGTGATAACTCATAGATGAGTGTGGGTCTGACTGCTGAGTTCAGTATCTCTGTCATTCCCATAGAGATGAATGAAGCAGTAGAGCGCATGTGGGGCACAGGACTCTCATTCTCTGGAGGTTGTCGACTGCTGGACCTCTGGTACCCTGTTGCTATGTACTAGGGTACGGCCACACATAGTTTTTTGGAGGAGGTTTTGAGACCGATTTCCCTTTAGGTTTTTCAGCCAAAACCAGAAGTAGATCCAACAAGACGGAGAAGTATAATTCCTTTTATAATTCTAATTCCTTTCTACACCACTTCTGGCTATGGCAGAAAATTATGCAGGCAGATCTGCTTCAAAATCTCATCCAAAAACTCAGTGTGAACCTAACCTTAGAGGCCTGGGTGTCTAAGCTTGGACCCACCTGAGGGTCCTACAGTACTCTAGTGTGTCCCTGACTTTAATACCCAATAGCCTCAATGTCATGTCAATAGGCTGTTAAATTTTGTATACATTTTATTTAAAAAAGCACTTTATTTATCTCCTTGCACTTTGTAATGTTGGAGACTTATAGGAATCAGGTATCCGTACATACAGCACAATATGACATGGACATAGCAGTAAAATACAATGGAGGTCAAACATTATAACAGTATGAATTATTTAGTACCATGTTTCAAACAGTGCCTCACATGTATAATAGCATTTATCACTTTTTAACAGGTAGGATTTGTTATTGGACCCTTAGTACTTTATGGCCATAAATAAAACATTCTGCCATCAGTCCAAAAACCTAAAACCGCAACACAACCGTCACAGGGAATTAATTTGCATTACCTCAGACAACATACAGTGAAACAAACAAGACCACTGCCCATGTAGACTAGGTTTTCCTTCAATTGATTTTCAATTCTCCCATCTCTGCAATTTTGGGTGGTCATCTCATTTAGGCTTCAATGTATAACACAAATGATTTTGTATTTGAACCACACCACCCTGATTTACCCATAAGAACAATTTTAATGCGTCACATTTAGGTGTCACTATGCAGAATATTCTATATCTCCATACGGTACTCTTCTTAGAGGAGTCTTAAAGGGGTTGTCCCATTAAGACACCCCATGCCCAATCATGCATGTATGCTGCTCCATTCCACTCTCACTACCAGGGGTGCACCACCAATGAGGTCAGGTGAGGCGATCGCCTCAGGCAGCACCAGGTAGGGGCAAGAGGGGGAAACCGATGGGCCATGAGCTGAAGGGAAGGAGTTTGGGTAAAAAAATTGGCATTGGGGAGGGGGGCACTGTTTCAGTTTTCGCCTCAGGCAGCAAAAAGGCTAGGTGCACCCCTGCACACTACAAGCAGAGTTGAATCCTCAGGATAGGTCATTATTATCACATCAGCGGGGGTCCAAGTCCCAGCACCCCTGCCAATCAGTTGTTTTAGGTCGCTGCCATGCTCACCGAAGCTCTGGTGATAAGCGGCGGCTCCTGGCAGCTTTCCAAGCACAGCACTGTACATTGTACAGTGGCAGTACTTGGTATTGCAGCTCAGCCCCATTCACTTTAATGGGGATGAGCTGCAACTAGGCCACGTGACCGATGTACGGTGACATCACATGGCCTAGAGAGAAGCCACAGCACTCACAGAGTGCCGACCTCTTCTAGCAGCTAATTGATGGGGGTCCCAGGTGTCTAACCCCTGCCAATGTGATATTGATAACCTATACTGAGCATAGGTCATCCATATAAATTACCAGTTAACCCCTTTAAAGTAACAGATTGTCATCATTATTTCAGCCAGATCCATGGAATACGGTTTCTAGGGAGTGGAAATTAAAAGGGTTTTCTGAGACTTAAAGGAGTTGTCCCATTAAACATATCCTACAGTTTTCAAGCCAGCACCAGGATCTAAATACTTTTGTGATTGTATGTAATTAAATGTTTAGTATAGCCGCTGAGTTATTCAATAAAAGGTATCTGTATAGCGCCACCTGCTATTCATTTTTTTTCTTTGTCTGGCTCACTTAGATGGCCGCACATGCTCAGTTTCATCCTTCTACTGCCTCCTGAGCTGTCATAGGGAAAGAGCTGCAGAAAAAAGAAACACCCCATGAGAAAGGACACACTCCCCTTGGGCTGCCAGCTTAATATATATCAAGCAGGGCAATCGGAGCAATGAATGGGGAGATCTCTGGATCTATGTGAGGTACAGGGCTGGTTCTAGTTTTGTTAGAAAGAGACAGTCATGTACTGTATGATTTTCTCTTTTTACATTAATCATGGGATAACCCCCTTAAGTACTGATGACCTATCCTCGACACCTGGAACCTCTGATGATCAGCTGTTTGAGAAGGCAGTGGCGTTCGCAGTAGTGCCATGGCCGTCTCTCTGCTTTCCATAGGCCGAGTGATGACAGTTTCATCAGTCACATGGCCCAGGTGCAGCTTAACCCCATTGAAGTAAATGGGGCTGAGCTACAATACCAAGCACAGCCACTATACAATGTACAGCGCTGTGCTTGGTAAGCTGCTAGAAGGCCACAGCACTTACAGAAGCGCAGCTGACTTCTCAAACAGCTGATCAGCAAAGTCTGGGCTGTCAGACCCCCACCAGTCAGATACTGATGACCTTTCCAGAGGAGCTCATTTGCATATAATAAAACAACATGTTTCTCAGCAATGCGGGCACATATGAACATGGGACCAACACTGATGTCTTCAGCTGCCGAGGACACATGCAACAGGTCAGCCAGTGTCATAGGTACAAATCTGCCGAGAGTTGTCCTTTAAAGGGGTTGTCTAAGATAATTAAAAATTTCAGACAAGCCCTTGAATGATATAAAATAAAAATTATCTCCGACAACCCCTTTAACATTAAAATATCTACATATATCAAAACATATAAAATGATATATTCCCAAGCTCAGCTTCTATCCTTTATACCATATTCTTCACTGGCCTCAGATGTGGTGGCAAAGGAGAATTACCGTAACAGACACACTTTAAATGGCAAAATGTTGGCTTTCTGCTGCTACCACTAGGGGGAGCTTGGAGCTAAAGGAATGCTATTTATACATTGAACTCATTAATAAAATATAGTAATCTGCTAGGCTCCCTCTAGTGTCAGCCGCAGGCATCTAATATTTTTTGCAATTCAAAAAGCACCTGTCAGCAAACTCAACCCTATTAAACTAGCCATACTGCCTGGTATGCTTGATCCTGTTGATTAAAATCTATCTTGCGAAAATCGGTTGCAGCAATACCAAGAAAAAATAATGCTTTTATTCTTCATGCAAATGATGGCCTGAGGGCACCAAGGGCTAGCACCGGAAAACTGCGGTACAGAGAGGAACTAGGCTCCACCCCTCAATGCACAAGAGCCCTCATTTGCATAAGGGATAAAAGGCTTTAATCCTTCGGAATGCCACAATTGATTTTCACAAGTGAGGCATCATTTTATTCAGAAGGATCAACCCCAACAAGCAGCATGCCTGGGTTAATAGGGTTGGTCCTGCTGACAGGTGCTCTTTAACTTTATTATCTATGTAGGTAAAGGAGAGCTTTGTAAAAGAAAATGCATATTCAACATCTATAGAGGTGTCAAAATCAGCACACAATGTTAAAGTTAAAAGCAATATTTGTTAAAAGGTGGACATTCACTTTAGGCGATAAAAGCATTGTGCCAAAAAAAATAAAAAAAAAATAAAAAAATACATATATACATCTTTGAAATAGACAGGTAATAAATCATTCTTTCGTGTTTGCTCTTCGATACAGAATCATTCTCCATCGAAGTTCGGATTTTTTACGGTGGTGGTGGCAGTTGTAAATATGGGATTTTCACTCTAAATAAAAAGAAAATGGTAAAACAATTCATATAGTATAATAGTGGCACAATATATCACAAAATATCATGCATGTAAAGAATCGTAATAATTGCTATTTATGCGCTGCTTCTTATCCATTTACAAGAACGTATCCTCCATCCACAGGATAGAGACAGGGGATAGGTGTCTTATGGGACCCTCACTGATCAGGCACTTATCCTCTATCCTGTGGATTGGGGATACGTTCTTATAATGGGGAAAGTCCTTTACAAGACCAGGGGTAGGTGTTCCATTTGACTAGAGTAGCAGAATACTTGTACTTCGCTATGGCCAGCAGTCCCATACAATTGAATGAAGTGTTGGACAAGAATGCGTGTCTGTCAAATAGGGAAACATGGGACGCTTGTTCTGGTGTTTGACGGGGGCCCCAGCGGTCCTGTTAATGGGGCTACCTTCTTGTCGGACAACCCCTTTGAAGCAATAAAAGGGTTTTTCCACAAATGAAGTTTTTCACCTATCCACAGGATGGGGGATAAATCTCTGATCAGTGAGGGTGCCCCCACTGGGACTCCCACTGATCACTAGTAGGGGGGTCCTGAGCGCCCAAACTTGGCTTGCCCCCTTTAGTCCCATAGACTTTGAATGTGCTGCTTCTGCAGTCATGCATTCCACCATAAATATGCACACTCGGCTGGCCAAGTGTGCATACTTATTCATTCTCGACCACCTCTGGTCTGGACTGCACACAGGGGTCTGCAAGTGTGTGTGTGTGTGTGGGGGGGGGTGTTGGTTAAGGGTTGTTCTTGGTTTTGTAAGTATGTATTTTTACAGTAAAAAATCTATAAAAAATGTATTTCAGTGGGGACAGAGGAATGGACAGCTACTAGATCCACCTGTCAGCGGCTTTTCTTCCATAAAAACAAGGGATTGGAGCTGTTGAAATCCACAGTAGATCGTTGGCCAACACCAACAAAATAATCACTGTGTGTCTAATGTGTATGGGACATAACCTATACATGCAGCAAGGTGTTGTCGGTAGATTACATGGTTTGGGTAGCAATTCGTTAAAATGATACAGTCTCTGGTATACAGATCTCAAATCTCAGGATAAGTCATCTCAGGATAGACCAAATCTCAGGATAGGTCATCTCAGGATAGACCAAATCTCAGGATAGGTCATCTCAGGATAGACCAAATCTCAGGATAGGTCATCTCAGGATAGACCAAATCTCAGGATAGGTCATCTCAGGATAGACCAAATCTCAGGATAGGTCATCTCAGGATAGACCAAATCTCAGGATAGGTCATCTCGGGATAGACCAAATCTCAGGATAGGTCATCTCGGGATAGACCAAATCTCAGTATAGGTCAACTCGGGATAGACCAAATCTCAGGATAGACCAAATCTCAGGATAGGTCATCTCGGGATAGACCAAATCTCAGGATAGGTCATCTCGGGATAGACCAAATCTCAGGATAGGTCATCTCGGGATAGACCAAATCTCAGGATAGGTCATCTCGGGATAGACCAAATCTCAGGATAGGTCATCTCGGGATAGACCAAATCTCAGGATAGGTCATCTCAGGATAGACCAAATCTCAGGATAGGTCATCTCAGGATAGACCAAATCTCAGGATAGGTCATCAATATCAGACTGGTGGGGTTCCGACACCCCCACCAATGAGTTGTTCCATGGTGCTGGAATCTATACTGTATACTGAGCAAAGCCGTACATAATGTAGTGGCCGTGATGGGCGCTGCAGTACACCTGTGCTGGGAACTAAAGAGTGGACAGAACCGTCTGGTTCAGCTGCGTACACTGTAGAGTTTCTGGAACAGCGGCTGCCTGAAACGGCTGATGAGTGGGAGAGCCAGGTGGCGGACTATCCTACCCTTAACATTATAATACAAATGAGAAGATTCAGATCTGCTTGCAAATATATGGTAGGAAAAAGTGGTCAGGAGGCATCTAGATCAGTGGCAGATTATGATAAGGGTTTTTGGATGGGCTGACTGGGGCCCAAAGTGTCCATCAGTGTCAGACTGCGTCCCTACAGGAGGAAAGATTCCGGAACTTTTATAAAAAGGAACAGTCATTAATCCTAACATATCTGTACACATTAAATGGCCATTCTGGATCATCTATTCTTATGCCTTAGTATGGTGGTGCTGTCAGTCCTCGTTTATTCCTACTAGAAGTTAGTGAATGTGTTGTCAACTGGGTGTTGCCAGTTAGGGATGTGTCCCTGCATAGTGTGCCAAAATCAGTGCTGTTAGTATCTGACTATGCACATCAGTTGTAGACTGTTGTCAATTAATTTATAAACTTCTAGTAGGAATAACAGAAGAACTGCACAACATAGAGTCATAAGAATAGATGCGCCAGAGTTGTCATTACATGGGGTACGGAAATAGTCACTAAAACAGACATTTCAGGAGAGCTAACAGGTAAATTTTATCAGGTTGACTGTACAGATACTGACAATGTGTAGCTGCATGACGTTCCTCCACCACCAAGCGACAGTAAAGATTCCTGCTCTCCTCGTTTCAGCTCGTACAGAACCCTTTTCAACCCTTTGGTCACAGATGGAGGTCACTGGTGCTGTACAGGACAGCAACAATTACCTTCATGATTACAGAGTGGTGGTAGCCATGTGGCGTCCCCTCTGTGCTGCAAGTGGTTGGTAAGTCATACCAACCAATCGCAGCACAAGAGAGGCATGGGGAGTAATGATGTATGATGTAATAGAACATCACGTTGGGTCTTTAAAAATGGCGCTCGCTCCGCTCCAGCAGACACTTAGGGCTAATGTCTGTGACCGGCAAAAATGCAGATTGCAGACATTTAACCCCGCAGATGCCGTGGTCAAATAGGAACATGTGTTCGATCTTAAGAGGTAGTGATCGAGGCCCTAATTTTTGGAATCCAGAAAGGGGAGTGCCCCAGTACTTCTGGAAGAGATTCTGCCCAGTTTGTACCGGGGCAACATTTTCCTAATGAAATTGCCCAAACAGCAAGGAAGGGAAGGAACAAAAAAGATGCACAGTGTGTTCAAAAAGGGTATACGAAAGGACACAATTTATCATTGTTAAACGTGCCCT
This sequence comes from Bufotes viridis, assembly GCA_033119425.1. NCBI lineage: Eukaryota > Metazoa > Chordata > Amphibia > Anura > Bufonidae > Bufotes > Bufotes viridis. The sequence goes on from CM065595.1 coordinate 109,179,999, forward strand.
GAAAAACCTGGCCTGTGCATGAAGGCTTGTTTCACAGTGTACCACTCATCCATGTATTAATAATTTTACCCTTAACCACATCCCGACCGCCTAACACAGGGATGCGCCTTGCGGGCGGCCGGGATGTTCCTCCTTGACGCGTCGGCGCATCATCTCGCGAGAGGCGAGATTTCCTGTGAACGCAATCGCGTCGGGAGGAAGTTTTACTACAGCCTGCCAGCGCTGATCATGCGCTAGCAGGCTGTAGATGTTAGAAAAACGCCATCTAAATCGCATATCAGACGCTGTTTTGTAAACAGCGTCTGATATGCCTGCTGCCTGCTCCTCTGATGGTCCCTTTTGCTTGGGACCACCAGAGGACACAGGCAACTATGTAAATGCACCAATCACCACACCCCCCCGTCACTGATTAACCCCTGATCACCCCATGTCACCCCCCCGTCACTAATCACCCCCCTGTAAGGCTCATTCAGACGTCCGTATGTGTTTTGCGGATCCACGGATCCGCAAAACACGGACACCGGCAATGTGCTTTCCGCATTTTGCGGATCCGCACATTGCCAGAACTATGTAGAAAATGCCTTTTCTTGTCCGCAATTGCAGACAAGAATAAGACATGCTCTATCTTTTGCGGAGCTGCGGCCTGATGTTTCGGGGCCGAAACCCGGAAGTTCGCGGCGCAGCTCCGCAAATGCTGATGCGGAGAGCACATAGTGTGCTCTCCACATCACCGCCGGCCCCATTCACACTGAATGGGTCCGCATCTATTCCGCAGAATTGCGGAATAGATGCCGACATTTTTGTGGATGTGTGAATGGGGCATTACTTCGCAAGCACTCCTATGTCCTTTCCCCTCTTTTTTTTTCAGTTTTTTTTTGCACATTTTTTGGCAGAGATTTTTTCATCCACATTGATCGATGCGAATGAAGAAATCTGTGCCGTTCATTTTTTTTTTTCAGCCCAGAGGCTGAACAGAAAAAAAAAATGTCATTACCCGTATGCTCAATATAAGGAGAATAGCAGAAACTCCTAATGCTGGCTATACATGTAGTGATTGCAGAGACCATCAAATGCCAGGGCAGTACAAACACCTCACATGTGACCCCATTTTAGAAAGAAGACACCCCAAGGTATTCCGTGAGGGGTATGGTGAGTTCATGTAAAATTTTATTTTTTGTCACAAGTTAGTGGTGGAATGAGACTTTGTAAGAAAAAAAAAAAAAATAGTAATTTTCCGCTAACTTGTGCCAAACAAAAAAAACCTTCTATGAACTCGCCATGCCCCTCACGGAATACCTTGGGGTGTCTTCTTTCCAAAATGGGGTCACATGTGGGGTATTTATACTGCCCTGGCATTTTAGGGGCCCTAAAGCGTGAGAAGAAAGGCATTTTTACGCATTTGGATTCCAAACTACTTCTCACGCTTTAGGACCCCTAAAATGTCAGGGCAGTATAAATACCCCACATGCGACCCCATTTTAGAAAGAAGACACCCCAAGGTATTCCGTAGGGGTATGGTGAGTTCATGTAAAATTTTCTTTTTTGTCACAAGTTAGTGGAATATGAGACTTTGTAAGAAAAAAAAAATATGTAAATTTCCGCTAACTTGTGCCAAAAATAAATCTTCTATGAACTCGCCATGCCCCTCACGGAATACCTTGGGGTGTCTTCTTTCCAAAATGGGGTCACATGTGGGGTATTTATACTGCCCTGGCATTTTAGGGGTCCTAAAGCATGAGAAGAAGTCTGGAATCCAAATGCGTAAAAATGCCCTCCTAAAAGGTACTCATTGGAATTTGGGCCCCTTTGTGCACCTAGGCTGCAAAAAAGTGTCACGCATGTGGTATCGCTGTACTCAGGAGAAGTAGGGCAATGTGTTTTGGGGTGTATTTTTAGATATACCCATGCTGGGTGAGAGAAATATCTCTGTAAATTGACAACTTTGTATAACATTTTTTTAAAAGTTGTCATTTAGAGATATTTCTTTGATATTTTTGTTTTAAAATTTTACCCCTACTTTGCTTTAAGTCCTGTGGATCACCTTAAGGATTAAACAAAGCTTCTTAATTCAGTTTTGAAGAATGTGAGGGGTCTAGTTTCTTAAGTGGGGTTATTTATGCATAGTACAGCATTAAAAAAGTCTTGTGAATGGAGGCCTATAGATACTTTTGGGGAGCTTCTACTGTACGTCAGCTCTAGTGTGGCAAGCAGTGTTAAAGAAAGAGTGGGGCCCGAGTTTGGGGAACAGTTCGAGGACTTTAGGCCACATAATATGCTACTGATCTAGTTATCCACACTGAGAGGTACAGTATATATTTCTTAACATTATTGGTTTATGGTTCTAGGGCAGATTTTGGAGATATGTTACCTTGTTCCACTTGGCTTGCTGCCTCTCTTTCTCGAAGCGCTGATATTCTTTTCGGTCTTGCAATTCTGTGATTAATTTCCAAATGAAAAGACTTAACAGTCCAATTAGAAGTACACCTCCAACAGTACCTCCTACAATGGCAATAATGTTGGGTCCTTCAGGACATTCTGTGAATAAAATTTTAAAAGTTTATTGGATGGGTTACTGGAGAATATTTCTCATGCAGGATAAAAGACTGATCTGAAAGAAAGTCGTATTATCGCCACAGACTACTCAGTGGCAAAACCAATGAGAGAATGATTGACATAACCACATTTTCGGGACACTGTGCCACTTGTACCATGATGTAGCTAAAGATTACATCAGGTGAAGAACAATGTGCATCAAAATGCCTTTACTAAAGATGAATGAAACATCCAATGATATCGCCTTTCAGGGTCTCACATCCCTTCTTCAGATCATGCAAGACGTATAGGACCATAAGTGGGTGGTGACTAGTACCCATCCTACCAAAGAGGTTGTTTGGGGCAATAAAACCAGTAAACTTTTCTGTCTTTTTTCCCCATATACAGGTTGTGGACTTGTAACACGCCTCACTTGTTAGGGAAGAAGTGGGAGAAGTAGTTTAGGCCAAGTTCACATCTGCGTTGAGCTTTCTGTTCTTCTGATCCATCAGAAGAACAGAAAAATGAAAACTAACGGATTTGTCTTTTTTGAGCTTCAGTTTGCTTCAGGTTGTGTCAGTTTTTTGTCAGTTCCATCAGACATCAGTTATTTTTGACAGGAGAAAAAGTCATGCATGCAACACAACACACTCAACACAAACTGATGGAAACTGATGATGAAAAATTATATGTTAATAAAGGCCTAAGGGCACTTTCTACTCATATTTTCCGCTACTGATTTCTTATCACAAAAATGCGACTTGCCTACCAGTGAAGCAAATGTTCAGAGATGATCACGTTACCAATATATTTTGTAGGAATATGTTTACTTGTTCTTTATAATTCCACATTGTTAATAAAGACTACACCTATCAGTGAGGCAACTGTATAGATAGCAATCATTATACAAACAATGAAAACGTATGATTATTTTACTTTCCCTCAACTTGTAATTGATGATGGATTTTTCTTTTTCTTTTCTGTTATCATGTTAAGATAACAAATTGGTTCATATATAATTGTAAAATCAATAAAAAGATTGTCGCAAGAAAAAAGACAGAGCCACTAGGCTAGTTTCACTCTAGTGTTTGAGAGATCTGGCGGGTTGCTCCAGCGGGGCACTGCCGGAAGCTGCCTGAAAAGATCCAACCGCAACCTGGCAAATATGCAAGACAAATACTGCTGAGCAGAGAGATCTCCAGCAGGCTGCTCACTAGTCATGGTGATGCAGATACCTGTCTTTCACTACCAATTAATGTGAAACAGTGGCCTCTGGAAGGGGTGTATTCTCACTGGATAGCGCTTACTATAGTGATGTTTTGATAGTGATAGTGAGAACTCCTGCCAAACGTGGTCTGATCAGGTGACATCAGCTAGAGACAACATGTCTGATCTGTCCTGTGATGCCCAGTTGCAGGCTGATGTGAGATTACTCCAGTGTACTAAATGAGCATCGGCTAAAGTTGTGACCGAAAACGGAAGGCCGCCACCAGCAACTTCCATTATGGTAGTGCTCATTACTACAGTAGGACCGGGGAGCAGTGTATGCAGCACTCCCTGGGCTCTGTACCCACCACTTCCTGATCTTCTCCTGCAGGCTCCTCATGCTGTGCTGTGATCTGCGCACAGCATGAGGATATCAGCCTCACGCTGTGCGATGTCAGGTCACAGCACAGTGCGGCAGGAAGAGTGCTGAATCCCAGGAGTGGCGGCGGCATCTGGAGCAGGAGAGGTAAGTTGATTTATCTATTCTTTGTCTTCTCTGAGCTCTGATTAAGGCTACATGCACACGGCCGTATGTGTTTTGCGGTCCGAGGTCTGATTGGGGGTCTTATTACCATGGGGATCTGATCTGAGGTCTGATTGGGGTCTTATTAACATTGGGGGTTTGATTGGGGCTCTAAGCTGAGGTTTAATTAGCACAGGGGGTCTGACTAGTGATCTGATCTGAGGTCTAATGAAAAATGTTTTTTTTCTTATATTCCTCCTCTAAAACCTAGGTGCGTCTATATGGGCAGGTGCGCCTTATGGGGCGAAAAATACGGATTCATATTTGCATTGGCGTTGGCTCATCTCACACATCAATGGTATATCACTAGGATATGCCATTAATGTCAGGAAGGAGTGGATCGTAGAGGTGGAACCTGCACCCATGACAAGAAAAGGACCCCCAAAGTGAAGGAAAGCACACTGTGCATACATGGTGTGCTCTCCATAAATTGCTATGGAAGTCCTATAGTGATGAATGGAGAATGGCCCTGCATGCATGTCTGCTCTGCATTCACTTCATATTCTGGAGATAGAGGCCTCTGGGACCCGCATCTACTTGCTATCAGTGTCTGAGATGAGCCAACCCCTTTAGGGACTCTAGAGAATATTTCTCAAGTAGAATTTGAGACAGATCTGAAAGAATGTTTTAAGTATATTTTGGCATGGGCAGGAGATAACTATGGGACAGAACTGACTCCCCTATAAACAGTTTTTATAAATTATCGTTATATCTATCATGACAGCAGGATGAGTCACCAGGCATCTTTGGTGGAGCTTATCTTGGGGCAACAATTGGATCTGATGGGTTGAGATCGCACCTAATCAATCCTTGTGTCAACTTATGAAAGGATAGCTTGGTTGGATTATAAAAGCAAGAATATGTTAGAGTAATAGTGGTTTACAAGATATGGCAAGAAGTCACAACAAGAACATGTCGCTTGCCTAAATGAGATAAGAGCAGGAAACAAAGTCATTGACTAACTGGGGTTAACACATACAGATAGATGAGTGCACACAGGGTTATATCATAAAGCAGGATCACATCCAGCTGATGTTTATAGCTCTGGATGACATATCTGGGATCCTGGGTGTATTTGCTACTGGCCCTGTAAAGGGTTTATTACACTTGCTGATTTTTTGGCAGATAATCGCTAAAGAGCATTCGTAGTAATGCTCGTTAGTGATCATCTGGCAATCTAATACTGCTGCCAATTGCCCAATGCTCGTTCATCTTTCAATCCAAATCTTTTGAAAGGTTTAAAAATTATAATTTGCAGGCGGCACAATCTGCTGCCGGCAACGAATGATTCAGTATAGGGAAGAGCAATGGTAAAACGATTGATCCTCCCTACACTGAGGAGGAGATCACTGCATGTAATTGAAGTGGTCTCCTCCGCTAGCAAGCAGACGATTGGCGGTTAAGTCGGGCTGTCTAATACACCCTTAAGATCCTGGCTTGGCACACAGGCACAAGTAGAGTTTTTGGTGGTGCTGGCCAACAATCTAAAGTATATGGGAAGCTCCAGACTCCGTCGCGGGAAAGAAGGATCGGTCACGTTGAATTTTAACACCCAATACTTTTGTGCTCCATAAGATAGGCTCCAAGAGATAGGCCACCACCAGTGGTGTCTGGCATTGGCCTTCTCCTCTCTCCCCAAGGAAAACAGATACATGATTAGCTTGTATGTGTATAAGGGGTCAGGAGAGAGGGAGGGAGTTTGGCTGACAGCTATTGAAGATTAGGGATGTCAAAACCTTGGAGAGAAGCAGTTACAATAACACCATATGTGGGAATAACCATTTCTGCAATTATTTAATACATTCTTTACAAGGGTAGAACTTGAATTTAATAATGCTACCTCTTTTTGAGGTATATTTTATGGAGAAGTTGTTCACACCATCCTCTTCATATATGTAATACTGCATCCAACAGTTGTCCGAATCTTTCTCCCTGCAGAATGGTTCCTCTGTCACCTGCTCCACTGGTTTGACTCTGGCTCCAGAACAAATATCCGTGCAGTTCTCAGCATTCTGCCCTTCTTGCTTTATATGACATTCAACACAGGGCCTATCGAATGGAAAGGTCAAACTTTTAAGATGTTTGATAATGAAAATAGCAACTCCACATATTGTATTTTTCTTACTGTAAGATGCACGTTTTAGCAAGAAATAACCTTGCTAAAAAGTTCCTTCATCTTATAATCCACAGTCATGGTGATCCAGCAGTGCCAGACCTCCCTGACTGTCTTCTTACTGATCCAGCAGAACACTCAGAGCTTTCCCGATCAACGTGGGAGCAGTTCGTCTGCACACTTCTCTCCCTGCCCAACACCGATCTGTGAGATTAGTGCAGGCAGCTGTGTAGGTTGACCCATCGTTCAGCTCATATAGAGGACTGTGAGAAACTTGGCCCTCCCCATGCTAAAGGTCCCTGGACAGTAGAGAAGTACATGGAAGGTACGATTTACAGTAGTTTAATAGTTTAAGGACCTTTGTCGTTATATTTAGCAAAGCTAACAGTGTGTAGGATAATGGATTTGTAAATGAGCTGTGTGTGTGTGTGTGTGTGTGTATATATATATATATATATATATATATATATAATGTGTGTGCTGCAGGATGTATATGTACTGTGCATGCAGCAATTCTCTGTAGAATAATGCATATGCTACAGAGCATATGCTGTGTGTGTAAAATGCATATGCTGCAGAGCTGTGTGTGTATAATGTACATACTGCAGAGATATGTGTGTGTGTATATCATGTGTAGGCTGCAGAGATGTGCGTGTATAAATGTATTACGTCATGGCCATTAACAGAGTAAAACAAATAATAAAAAAAAAACATAATATAGAAGAACAAGCATGGTAGGACACTACAGAGCAATATGGGAAAGCATATGACAGGAGACAGATTTACTTGGACAGATAATTTTAATAAATGACTACGTGTGCCATTGTTTTTTGTTTCATTGGTCAGAAGATGACACAAACTACAGACACCCAAAGGTATTGACCTTGACCAATTTGCCTATTTTAAAGCACCACGGACGTTTTGATGAGTAGAAAATATTTCCTTCCAATTTTCTGTTGTCTAAACCTGGGTTGCGTCAGAGGTGCACCAAACAGGAATAGGATGAGATGTATGAATTATTCTTCAGGAAATATATAACCAGAAAATGACTTATTGAAATAAAGTATTTTTTGTATTATTTATAAACATTTCTGTAAAAAATATTGGTGGATGAAGCTTCCTATTTCTTGTAGCTCACTTGTCAACTTTGCTGTTTAGACTGGCACAGAAAAAGCAGTGTGGGAGAGCTTATGAAAACTTTATTGTACTGCTAGAGGCACAGATCAGGTAGGATAGCAACACTATGGGGGTCATTTATTAAGACGCCGGTCTTAATAAGCTTCTGCGCTGGTGGTGGATGCGCTGAAGTTATTTAGAGGCACCGTCCTCTACTTATCTTCGGCGGATCCACCGCCGCTTCTAATCTACACCAGCTCCCTACACGCCTAAAAAAGGCTCTTTCCCTGGCTCTGCTACACCGACTTTTTTAGACATGGCATGAGCGGCGAAAAGTTGCAGATTCCGGCACAAAGAACCTTAGGGCTGCAATCTGTGCCAGAAATATGCCTAATATAGATATATTTCTGTTAGTAAATAACCTCCTATATACATTGATAAAGCTCTGTACATCTCCTCTGTCACTTCCTAATATAACATATCTCTGTGAATTAGCTTCTATTCACAGCTGCTTCCAAAAAGCACACACATAACCAACATATCAACACAGGCATGTGGCTGACTGCAGTGGTTACATGCCCATGTCAACATGTCACTGCTGAAGACCAGCATTCAGTGTTTGGCAATGGACTAGGAAGCAGTCACATTGCAGCGGCAAAAGATAATTAAAGAGTATCTCCGGGAATGTATCAAGATGGCCTCTGGAAAGCCGTCCTAGCTGGTGGCTGATGGGTTGCCTCCATTTCTATCTATTTTAGAGGATATTTCCTGCTCTAAAATAAGTAGAACTGGATTAATCGTACATCAAATGTACTGTCAGGCTGAGCAGCCTGAAAGCACATCTAGGGGAATTATGACCATAATCAAATTTGTCTTTAATTGAATTTTAATTCGATTACGATAAATGAAAGATTATTTTCTTTTCTTTCGCCCTCATCGTTCACTGTCAACAGGGTCGGGTGTGCATATGGGTGGGTGTGCAACTGTCAGATCTAAGGGAATGTGTGTGAGGGGATCAGGGGGTAGGGGAAGGAAGGGGAACCCAGGATCGTTCAGTACCGCACAGTGACAGCTATTTGTTTACTGCTCCAATAGGCAGAATCTGCTGTGGCATAGCTATATAGCAACGTTAACAAAGCATATATTTTATTCTAGACGTAGGACTAACATGTACAGCATATATTGGCAAAGCTTCAGTCCATATTCTTATAGGATAGAGCCTGTATGTTATATTCCAGACATGGCTGCAGAGCCTACACAATCACAGAGTAAATGCATGCAGAATGCAGCATAGCCTATGTACTAGATTTTAGAGGAAGAGACAGAACCTACATGTACACATATGTGCAGAGCTTTTATAGAAACTACTATTATACTTTGCACAGAGCTGTATATACATCACCATTAGGCCTCTTTCACACGACCGTATGGCTTTTTCAGTGTTTTGCGGGCCATTTTTATCGGATTCGTTTTTCCGTTTTTTGTTTCCGTTGTGTTTCCGTTTTTCCATATGGCATATACAGTATACAGTAATTACATAGAAAAAATTGGGCTGGGCTTAAAATTTTCAATAGATGGTTCCGCAAAAAACGGATACGGAAGGGGAATCCAGGATCGTTCAGTACCGCACAGTGACAGCTATTTGTTTACTGCTGCAATAGACAGAATCTGCTGTGGCATAGCTATATAGAAAAGTTGACAAAGCATATATTTTATTCTAGACGTAGGACTTACATGTATATATTGGCAAAGCTTCAGTCCATATTCTTATAGGACAAAAAAAACGTATGATGCATTTCCGTATGCATTCCATTTTTTTTTTTGCGGACCCATTGACTTGAATGGCGCCACGGATTGTGATTTGCAGGCAATAATAGGACATGTTCTATCTTTGCACGGAACGGAAAAATGGAAATACGGAAACGGAATGCACATGGAAACACTTCTGTTTTTTTTTGCAGAACCATCGAAATAAATGGTTCCGTATACGGACCATATACAGAACGCAAAAAACGGTCCGTACACTCGCAAAAAAAACGTTCGTGTGAAAGAGGCCTTAAAGAGGCTCTGTCACCAGGATCAACCCTATTAAACCAGGCATATAGCCTTGTAGGCTTGATCTAGCTGAGTAAAACGATACCTCTCTTTTCTTTATAGGTGCCGGTGTTGTGGAGAAATGAAAACTTATATTCGTATACAAATCAACCATTGGGAGCACCAAAAGCCAGGCTTGTGCAGTTTGAGCACCGCTCCAGCGACACCCCTGGTGCTACAAACACGCCCCTCCCCTTAGACGCACTCGTTTGCAAACACGGAGTGAGCTCACCCTGTCTTCTGCAGCTTGCCGAGCAGCGAAGATTAATAAGCACAAGCGCCGTTGACGTCGTCCCACCGGGAAGTGGGGACGTCGGCTTTATCTGCAGTCACCAGAGTAAATATCTGGACATTCTCTATCTCATCAGGGAAACATGGGTTGCAACTACAACAATGGCCATTACTTCTCCCATTCCTTACGGGAAACATAATGGTTGCCATGTTGGTTGTCAGTCAGGCTTTTCAGAGACACATACTATTGTTTTTTGTTAAATTCCATAGTTTCTTTAAAATTCCAAAAATGATCTGCAAAGCAATATTGTTACATGCTTACCCAAAACGTGGACATGGGGAAGGGCATCCAGGACAAGTCTTGCAAAATGGTGCTATATAACCGCCATTGCATTGGCACTGATTGCATATACAATTCCCCCGGCCACTGCATATGCTCCCATTATCCGTACACCTATCAGTAGATTTTATGCACTGACATTCAGTCCCATCATAGCCATCAAAACAATTGCAGACGCCACAGTTACACTCTCCTGGAAAATAAAAGGCAACAGGTTAGACTAAACAGGTAGCTCCAGCATTGTCTTGTTAGGACTAGACAGCTAATGCTGCAAGCACTATCATATGTGTGAATACAGCAGCAGGGAATTATACAAAAAACCCTCTAAATAATAATAATTCCATATCACACTGCAAAATGTGTCAGAGCTTCTTTGCTATGAGACTCCAATTTCTCAGCTCACTCTGCATGCCGTAGACCTGGTTTGCTACTGTAAACGGGGGTGCACCACCAATGAGGCTAGGTGAGGTGATTGTCTCAGGCAGCGCCAGGTAGGGGCAAAAGAGGGGGGGGGGGCAGCCGAAGGGCCATGGGCTGAAGGGAAGGGGTTAGGTTAAGAAATTGGCATTGGGGAGGGGGCACTGTATCAGTTTTCGCTTAGGCAGCAGAAAGGCTAGGTGCACCCCTGACTGTACATGCATAACATGTATATTACCACCTCTAAGGGGTGCACAGTAAAGACAAGTACAGTATATACAGGCTAAGGGTCCATTCACATGTCCGTGTGTGTTTTGCGGATCCACGGATCCGCAAAACACGGGCGTTGGCGATGTGCATTCCGCAAGTTGCGGACCGCACATCGCCGGCACTACATAGAAAATGCCTTTTCTTGTCCGCAATTGCGGACAAGAATAGGACATGTTCTATTTTTTTCGGGAACGCGATTGCGGACCCGGGTGGGACATCGTCTGTCCCCATTGAAATTAATAGGTCTGCAATTCCTCTGAGTTGTATGTAGACCAAGGGTAGGCCTCAAGAGAGGAATAAAAGAAACCCAGAGTGTTGAGGAGTAGACTAGTGGAGACAAGAGTGTTACCTCAGCCTATAGACTCCATTAGCACCCAATGTGAGACAGGAGTTAGCCTACGGCGCCTGTTCATAGTCTGCAGTGAAGTAAAAGCTATATTTAGAGCCACATTCCTCTATGGACAGTGTGGACATATTATTGGAAATTGTGAGTAAGCCCGGAAGGGAAGATATGTGTACCAGCCATGTGAAACAGAGAAGTTTATTGAGGTATACTCCATATCTGGAAGATACAGTCAGCCAGAAGTTACAATAGCCAGAGTCAATACCTCCCCCACAGCCTGTTATTAGAATTACAGATACAACTAACTTGTGATGTCCTTTGAATGGATTACAACTACTGCTTTGCATTAAAATTATTTGTACATCTATCTCAAGGCAAGTAATTCTGAGTAAATGTTACATTTCTTTATTCAAACTGACTCCTCTTTATTTTACAACCTCATTTGCTCCCAAGGGTGCTGACGGCAGGACATCATAGACCCTGCCTTCCCTGCACCTTAAACCCTATACCATCAAGGGCACCTCAACCAACATCTGGCACGAGATCCCTCAACTCCAAACTGTGCCCCGAAGAAATCTGCTGCTTTCCTTCCCATCACTGCATGGCCCAGGGAGCTCTGCTAAACAGTGAGTACCAACTACTACACCCATCAGGCCACCACACTCATGCGCCCCTGCAGCCTGGTCGCTGCACTTATTTGGTTTAGTTTAATAAGAAGAGATTCCTTGACATGCCGCTAGGTGGCAGCACCATGCTTGGTAAGCACAGTCACTATATAGGTGCTATTTTCCTGAACTCACCTTGTCCTGCACACAGCTTCCCGTTGAAACTTGCACAGTTCCAGTTATCACACTGACAGTATTCACCGAATATTTTTTTGGCAGGGTCATCATTTGTGTGACAGATACACTGTCCACATATGCACTCCCCGGCTCCAGAGCACACCGCTGTACTGTTGTCTTTTTTACAGTTCTGTTCGAGGTCTTGGCTCGTTTTACTTCCTGCTGCACACTCACAGTTTTTGCCAAGGCGACCCTTATTGCAGCTGTGAATGAGAAAAATTTATACATTTTGATATTTTGGATACTTTGCATTAATGTCCATAACAATTATGGAAAAAACACATTTCAGACAGAGCTTAGGGTGAAACTCCACCTCCCAGACAAAACACTTAATGGGGAATACCCACAAAAAAATTGCTAAACTGCTAAATTGCAGTATACTAAATAAAAAGCATGATTGTTGCGAATTGAAAATAGTGCACAATTCTGGACCAGGGGTGGGTATCAATTTCCTTTTTACTAACTTACTAACTTCCTTCTACTGGATGTCAGATACAATAGTAGCGCTAGGTATCGTTATAGTGCGTATACCGCGCCGCGGTTCTTGCCGTGCTCCGATTGAAGCAGATTTTTTACATGAAAGGCAATTATAGTTCAAATACTGGTTAGTGTACCCTGATTGGGGAGGATATTGTTCCTGTTCAAATATATAAGTACATATCGGGGATTCCCATAACGGCTATTGTCTCTCTGCGATCTATTCCCTTAATAGGAGCGGAGAAGACAGTCGGGTATCACATGGCATATGGGGATAAACACCCTGACTGTCGGTACCTTTCTCGATTTAGATGAGCGGGTGTCTCCGTTCTAAACCATGAAATTGCGGACAAGATTAGGAATTTTCTATTATAGTGCCAGCGATGTGGTCCGCAAGTTGCAGAACGGACATTGCTGGTGTCCGGGTTTTACGGATCCACAAAGCACTTACAGATGTGTGAATGGACCCAAAAGGTTACCTTTTTACTTGAGGTTACCTTTTGAACAGTGCCACTGTGGTCTGTGATTACACATACGTTACACTGACACTGATAGGTAGAGATACATTGGAGGATGCCTGAAGGATGGTAACAAGTGTATTAATACTAAGGGAATATGGGAAAATGGGCCTTAAAGGGATTCTTCCATGAAAATCATTCATTGCCTATCCACATAATAGGAGATAAATGTTCGATCTCTTGGGGTCTGACTACATTATCACTGTTCCGATGCCTGGTTGTGAAATCTTGTTCAGGCGCCTGCTAGGCGCAGTTTGGAACTCAGGAGTGGAGACACTGCGCTGAATGAAATCTCGCTGGTGCACGTGCGAGATTTGAGGGCCAGGCATCAGAGAGAGGGAGTGACTAAAGCAGAAAGGTAGAGGTGAAGCAGTGCTCCAAGGAACTAGACCTGCCCCACAGTGCTCTGAGCACATCATTATCACACAAATAAACATAGGATTTTCTCAATAAAGACACATCAGACTGCTGCAAGAAAGGGGTCCTGCTTAGCATGCAACCCTACCAGGCAGTATGTCGGGTTTCCTAGGCCTAATCATGCTGACAGATGCCACTTAAAAAACTGTTTACAATAAAGATTTAAACTATTTCATTTTTCTGATGATGCATTCCCTGAATTCATGTGCTTCATTTTTACCTGCAGATCCCACAAACAGTCTTTCCATTAGCGCTGCATGCCTGAGGATCAGGGGCGTCCTCACATATACAGTCACAGGCCGTTGTCACTAACACTCTCACAGTGTCTGTAAATCCCAAGGGACGAATTGTAAAACTTTGATCTGGAAGGCACTTTCTCGCGGTCACTTTAACTTTAAATGTTATCTGAAAGACACAGAATTTATAATGAAGAACAAAAATATAACTTTTGCAACTGTTAATATACAAATCGGTCATAAATTATACTGCATAACTTAAACCAGGGTCTAGCATATCTAGAATGATATTATAATAACCCTTAACCCCTTCAGTACCGAGCCACTTTTCACCAGGCCGATTTTTGCAAATCTGATATGCTTCACTTTATATGGTAATAACTTTGGAATGCTTTTACTTATCCAAGCCATTCTGAGATTGTTTTCTTGTGACACATTGTACTTCATGACAGTCATAAATTTGAGTCAATATATTTCACCTTTATTTATGAAAAAAATCCCAAATTTACCAAAACTTTGAAAAATTTAAAATTTTCTAAATTTCTATTCCTTTCTTTTAAAACAGAAAGTGATACCTCATAAAATATTTATTATTTGTTTCCCATATGTCTGCATCATTTTGTAAATGTCATTTTATTTTTTTAGGACGTTAGAAAGCTTGGAAGTTTTGAAGCAATTTTTCTAATTTTCAACAAAATTTCCAAAACTATTTTTTTAAGCACCAATTCAGTTATAAAGTAATTTTGATTTGGGGCTAAAGTAATGGAAACCTCCCATAAATTACCCCATTTTAGAAATTACACCCCTCAAATTATTGAAAGCTGATGTTACAAACTTTGTTAACCCTTCAGGTGTTCCACAAGAATTAAAGGAAAATGGAGGTAAAATTTTAACATTTCAATTTTTGGTAGATTTTTTATGTTAATCAACTTTTTTTTTCTTGCACCACAGCATTGGTTAAAGGCATCGGGCTGCCCTCCAAGCCATCGGGTCCCCGTCACAGCAGCGCGAGGACCTGATGAATATCGGGACCCGTAGAATACCGCATGTGCCTCTGGGAAAAAAACTATGCAAATTATCTCTATTTCCAAAAAAGAAAAAAGTTATGCTTTTGGCACCACCTATTGGAAGACAGCTGTCCTATAAGTCAATGTTTCACCTTTTTAAACGAGCCAGAGGCACAGTTTTATATTTTTCTTTTGAAGAGAGGACTAATTTACTTACCTTTGTCCCAGCAGAGTATTGCATGACCTAAAGACTCCTTACACCTACTAGACACTTTCCACGAGGAGAAATAGTACCCCTAGCCAAGTTAGTTCTCTCTGCTGTGAACTGTTGGGTGCAATCACCCCTGAAACAGTTGTCTGCAGATAAGGTACTGGCTTTGCTATATTTATAAGTAATGCTTTAAGGTCTGCTTAAAAGGTCAATCAAAGACTTATAGGATAACCGCTTGCAACCGGTGGCACCTAAGGCACAGCTGTCTATTTTGCATACTGTTGGCAATTATAAAATGGAAAGAAGGATACAGAGAGAGAAAGAGACTAGTATGCTACATTGGGTTTTTGGGAAAAATATATGTATTATCTGGTAGATATTCTTCTAATTATGGGGAATGTCTAGTATGCATGAGGAGTGTTATAGGCCAGACAATGCTGTTCTGGATTTCCGGGAAAAATATATGCAATTAGAATTTCTCTCTCTCTCTCTCTCTCTCTCCGTCCTAGGATGCCAGAACAATTTCAGTATATTCGGTCCCAAATCAAATCTTTAAAAACATTTTTAGATGATGTACTGCCTTTATAAAATATATTACACAGAATATAGCTAATGGGTCCAGTATTTCATACTATGTAAATCCTGCTCCTATATATTTCATTTACCTCTTCATTGATCTTCACATTGCTGCAAGCCCCTCTCACTTCATTTAGAGTATTAACACCATTGGAGCAGTGCGAATCATATAGAATATCCAGAAAGTCTGGAGTAATTCCATGATCCAGAATGACCTCGGATGACAAGTTCTGTAATTAGACAAAAGAATTGTGAATACCTTGTCTCAGCATTTGTGATAATACAAATTTTATAATTTAAACAACCAGCCTATTTTAGTACCTTCAGGACCGAGCATTTATTAATTCATTTTTTTCATCTACCTAATGCAAGAACCATAACTCATAAGAGCCATGATTTTTATATATAATTGTCTAGTGAACTTTTAACTTGAAATGTATAACACAATACTCTGTGAAACCTTGAAATAAATTACACACACATATAGTGCCACCTGAAATAAATAGAGATGAGTGAATTTCTCAAAAATTCGATTCAGCCAGTTTGCTGAATTCTCCTACAAAATTTGTTTCGATCCGAATTTATTTGTGGTGAATCGCGTTAAAAAACAGCTATTTCCTGGCTGCAGAGAGCCTTTATAGTGGTGTAGAAAACTGTGCCTTGCAGTAACATGCATAGGGAGACTGCTGTGGTAGTGAATCAATACTGTTAGTCAGTATGACATATAGATGACAGTCGTCGCTCTTATAATCACTGCACACTTCACTTATTTGGGCAGTTACGAGTCCAAAACTGACTAAATAACTCAAGTGTGAACTCATCCTTACAGGTCAATGTTAGCACCAGGTATAAAGAACCGTGCAGAGGCCCAACATCCTACTATAGCGTGAAAAAGCACTCTCCACCAATGATTCCACATAGATTTCTACAAAACCTATTAAACGCTTATACAAGTAGAGCCCCCCTTCCCGACTGATTGGAGAGGGCATCAGCAGTAAGTTTGTGTTGATTTCACTGATTATTTTGCCCTTCCTCTGATCCGTCAGAACAATAACCCCCAAAAAATGAATCCTGTCGGTGGAGCATCCGCCTTCACTCGGTCAGCATTTGGTCAGTAGTGCATGAAAATTGCTAGAGCCTAAAAAAAAACTGGAGTGGATACAAAACAGAGGTGACATGTGAATGAAATATTTGCATGTCTTCTGTGTTTTGTACCCACTCCTGCTTTTGGCTACCAAATCATGAGCCAATTAAGCTTAGGTGGCAGAGATGGAAGCTCAAAGGGCAGCTCAACAAGCAGAGATGGAAGCTCAAAGGGCAGCTCAGCAAGCAAAGATGGAAGCTCAAGCAAAGCTCTTCAGGCACAAATGGTTGCTAAACAAGCAGAGGCAGATTCACAAATAAAGATTCTGCAAATGGAATGAGAGGAAGCAGCTTCCTTAGCAAGGCTGAAAATCCTTGAACAAGCAATGGAACAAAGTACTAATTCGGACTGCCTTATGTCAGCAGAACTTGAAGATCCAGTTGAACGCACCAGTAAATAAGTGAAGCATAACATTTGCAAAGATACAGAGTTATCTCCTGTACTTTCTACTAACAACACTGTTCTGACTCTCAACGCAGAGACCTCTCAGCTGTATATGCCTGAGCCTCTTCAAGTCTACAACGCAAGTACATCTATGCAGCAAACCACATCAACTCATGCCAACAACAAGGTTACTTCCAGTGATAAGCCACAGCTCAAGCCACAGCCAGCACAAGCCTTGGAGACTACACCACAGTTAAACGCTCATTCAACATCATTTTACCCTGGTAAACCTCACCCTACATCACCAGAGAACTTTCACACCCAAGGGGTTCCACAAGTTACTTTGACACCAAGGAGTGAGAGACCAGACATGAATGACTTTGCCAGATACATTGGACCGCCGTGAGCTCAATAACACCAGCCTCTTGAGGTTTGACGACTGTCCAAAGAGCAACAGGGCCTGGACATCAACCTTAAAGGCTGCTATTGCGGATCTCAACCTTACTACTAAGGAAGGACTTAATTTGCTCATAAAGTGGCTGGGACTAGAATCTGCAGGTTGTGTTAAAAGACTCAGAACAGTAAATGTTGACCATCCAGATGCAGGTCTTGTTGCTGCATGGGCAAGACTTGAGCAAGCCTATGGTAGCTCTGAAGCCATAGAAAGCGTTCTATTCAAGAGACTGAAAAACTTACCAAAAATAGGGAACAAAGACTATCGCAAGCTCCAAGATCTAAGTGACCTCCTCATGGAGCTAGAGTTGGGAAAAATGGACCCATGTCTACCTCGACTAAGCTTCCTGGACACTGCTCATGGTGTCAACCCAGTGGTGTCTAAACTGTCATACGGCCTACAAGAGAAATGGGCACAACAGGGCTCAAGATACAAAAGAGACTATAACATATCCTTTCCTCCATTCTCATACTTCTGCAGGTTCATTAGTGATCAAGCCTGGATGAGAAATGATTTCAGCTTCAGTGAACCCAACCTGCCTGCTTCATCCTCACCATCATCAAGGTATAATAACGCAGCAGCCTTAACGTAGAGACTTAAATGGAGCAATATCTGTTAAAAGGACAGACATCTCACCCTTCACAACCTCACCTACTGATCAGGGCGTTGTGGATGACAGAGATAAAGACCCAAATTGTCAGTGTTCTATTCACAAGAAGCCTCACCCTCTTAAGAAATGTTGTGGGCTTAGAGCAAATACTTTACAAGAGCGCAGGGAGATTCTCCAGAAACTTGGAATATGCTACATATGTTGTGCTTCTTATAGCCATTTTGCTAAAGACTGTAAAGTTGTCATCAAGTGCACAGAATGAGGTAGCGACAGACATGTTACAGCCATGCATCCTACTCCACTTCCAGACAACCCACAGCAGCTACCTACCTCCATTCCCGTCTCAAATCATGGCAGGGAGCAACAAGGTCATGCTCCAACCAAAGATAATATCTATGTCTATGCCTAGTCAAGATATACCCAAAGAGTCATCCTGAAAAAGTTGCTAGGATGTATGCCATAATAGATGAACAGAGCAACAGATCCCTGGTTAAGCCTAAATTCTTTGAGATCTTTGGCATAGAGGGTCACGCCATGCCATATACTCTAAGAACCTGTTCTGGTCATGTAGAGACCTTCAGCAGAAGGGTTCATGGGTTCATGGTCTCTCATATCAGTGAGGCAGAGGGCATACCCCTACCCACGTTAGTCGAGTGTGACCAGATACCAGACGAAAGGGAAGAGATTCCCACTCCAGAAGCTGCTTATCAGCATCCTCATTTAAGGCACCTTGTTAATGAGATTCCTGCAATGGACATGAGTGCTGAAATCTTAGTCCTGTTAGGAAGGGACATTTTCAGAGTACATAGAGTATGCGACCACTGCGATGGGCCTGACGATGCCCCCTATGCACAAAGACTTGACCTAGGCTGGGTAATAGTGGGCGATGTATGCTTGGATAGGATGTCATCTGAGATCCACTCCTTCAAGACTTACGTGTTGGAAAATGGACGTGCATCCCACTTCAAACAATGCCCTTACCATTATGAAGTAAAGGAGAAGCTTCTTGACATCATCAAAGTACCTAAAGTTACTCCTGTCCTTTGTGATGACAACCTAGATACCACAGTGTCTAACAACTGGGTTGCACCATTACCTCTTCGAGCTGCAAGGGCCAAACTACCAAACAATCGTGTACAGGCTCTATCCAGATTCAACTCACTTCAATGAATGCTAAAGAACAGACCTGAGATGAAGGACCATTTCATCGCCTTTATGAAAAGGATCTTTGAAAATTATCACGCTGAACCAGCGCCACTACTTTAAAGACACGATGAGTGCTGGTATCTGCCTTTTTTCGGAGTGTATCATCCACATAAGCCAAAACAAATCAGGATAGTATTTAAATCTAGTGCCAAGCATCAAGGCGTATCCCTAAACAATGTTCTTCTCATTGTCCCGAACCAACAACCTTGTAGGCGTACTTATGAGATTTAGAAGAGAACCAGTTGCCATAACTGCTGATATTGAGCAAATGTTTCATTGCTTTATTGTACGCGAAGATCATAGGAACTTCTTAAGGTTCCTGTGGCACCATAACATCAACATGGACAATGAGATTATTGAATACCCCATGAAGGTGCATGTTTTCAGTAATAGTGCCTCACCCACTGTTGCAACATACGGTTTGCGAAGGACTGCCCTTGATGGAGAAAAGGAGTATGGTGCGGATGCTCGACACTTCGTTGAGAGAGACTTTTATGTTGATGTCTTTACCTACAGACGAAGAAGCCATAGACCTGCTCCGAAGCACACAAGGTATGTTTTCTGAGGCTAACCTTAGACTACACAAGATTGCCTTCAATAGTGTTGCTGTTATGAAAGCCTTTCAACCTGGCGATCATGCCACAGGGACTTAAAGACTTAAATCTGGGAATGGACATGCCACCTGTACAAAGAAGTCTGGGCCTACGGTGGGACTAATTAAAAGACAATATATACTGGAGAGTGAATCTGGATCGCACATCCTCAACAATATGCTTTTGATATTACGACTGTCTCAGCATAATTACGTGGCGAATCCGCCAAATTTGTAATACATAGTATGCTGTGCATAAGAGGCATTAGTTAACAGTTTGATCAAAAAGCATAAGCCCACTTTCCACGACAAGGATGCCTCTGCAAGTGGGAAACTACTCTAACCTATAAATGGCGCAGCCGTGCGCGGCGACCACCGGCGCCCCAGCACCGCACCAGCAACAGACAGCGGGACCCAGGAGCCGCACAGCAACCCCACTGTGCAGCAAAGCCTCCTTGGCTCTGGGGCCCACCGCCCGCCAGCACAGCACTGAGGCAGCAATGGCAGACACGCAGTACTGCACCATGTGAACGAGTGCAAAGAGCTCACCCAGTCACAACCCTCAGGAAATGCATCTGAGAGATAGTAGGAGTTTATAAACCCCTTGCCACTAAGGCTAATTAAAAACACCTAGTCCAAATGGGGAGGAGTGCTGACCCCAGAGGGGGAGCTGTGCTCAAAGAAAATAGACAAATTACAATATATACTGGAGAGTGAATCTGGATCGCACATCCTCAACAATATGCTTTTGATATTACGACTGTCTCAGCATAATTACGTGGCGAATCCGCCAAATTTGTAATACATAGTATGCTGTGCATAAGAGGCATTAGTTAACAGTTTGATCAAAAGCATAAGCCCACTTTCCACGACAAGGATGCCTCTGCAAGTGGGAAACTACTCTAACCTATAAATGGCGCAGCCGTGCGCGGCGACCACCGGCGCCCCAGCACCGCACCAGCAACAGACAGCGGGACCCAGGAGCCGCACAGCAACCCCACTGTGCAGCAAAGCCTCCTTGGCTCTGGGGCCCACCGCCCGCCAGCACAGCACTGAGGCAGCAATGGCAGACACGCAGTACTGCACCATGTGAACGAGTGCAAAGAGCTCACCCAGTCACAACCCTCAGGAAATGCATCTGAGAGATAGTAGGAGTTTATAAACCCCTTGCCACTAAGGCTAATTAAAAACACCTAGTCCAAATGGGGAGGAGTGCTGACCCCAGAGGGGGAGCTGGGCTCAAAGAAAATAGACAAATTACAATATATACTGGAGAGTGAATCTGGATCGCACATCCTCAACAATATGCTTTTGATATTACGACTGTCTCAGCATAATTACGTGGCGAATCCGCCAAATTTGTAATACATAGTATGCTGTGCATAAGAGGCATTAGTTAACAGTTTGATCAAAAGCATAAGCCCACTTTCCACGACAAGGATGCCTCTGCAAGTGTGGAAACTACTCCAACGCTATAACTGGCGCTGGCGCGGTGCTGGGCGACCACGGCGCCCAGCACCGCACCAGCAACAGACAGCGGGACCCAGGAGCCGCACAGCAACCCCACTGTGCAGCAAAGCCTCCTTGGCTCTGGGGCCCACCGCCCTGCTCAGCACAGCACTGAGGCAGCAATGGCAGACACGCATACATTAGTAGTTACAAATTTGGCGGATTCATCACGTAATTGCTATGCTGAGACAGTCAGCAACTATCGAAAAGCATATTGTTGAGGATGTGCGATCCAGATTCACTCTCCATTATGTATTGTACTTGTCTATTTTCTTTGAGCTAGCTCCCTCTGGGGTCAGCACTCCTCCCCATTTGGACTAGGTGTTTTTAATTAGCCTTAGTGGCAAGGGGTTTATAAGCTCCTTCTATCTCTCAGATGCATTCCCTGAGGGTTGTGACTGGGTGAGCTCTTTGCACTCGCTCACATGGTGCAGTACTGCGTGTCTGCCATTGCTGCCTCAGTGCTGTGCTGACGGGCGGTGGGCCCCAGAGCCAAGGAGGCTTTGCTGCACAGTGGGGTTGCTGTGTGGCTCCTGGGTCCCGCTGTCTGTCGCTGGTGCGGTGCTGGGGCGCCGGTGGTCGCCACGCACGGCTGCGCCATTTATAGGTTAGAGTAGTTTCCCACTTGCAGAGGCATCCTTGTCGTGGAAAGTGGGCTTATGCTTTTGATCAAACTGTTAACTAATGCCTCTTATGCACAGCATACAATGTATTACAAATTTGGCGGATTCGCCACGTAATTTTGCTGAGACAGTCGTAATATCAAAAGCATATTGTTGAGGATGTGCGATCCAGATTCACTCTCCATTATGTATTGTACTTGTCTATTTTCTTTGAGCTAAGCTCCCCCTCTGGGGTCAGCACTCCTCCCCATTTGGACTAGGTGTTTTTAATTAGCCTTAGTGGCAAGGGGTTTATAAACTCCTTCTATCTCTCAGATGCATTCCCTGAGGGTTGTGACTGGGTGAGCTCTTTGCACTCGTTCACATGGTGCAGTACTGCGTGTCTGCCATTGCTGCCTCAGTGCTGTGCTGGCGGGGCGGTGGGCCCCAGAGCCAAGGAGGCTTTGCTGCACAGTGGGGTTGCTGTGTGGCTCCTGGGTCCCGCTGTCTGTCGCTGGTGCGGTGCTGGGGCGCCGGTGGTCGCGCGCACGGCTGCGCCATTTATAGGTTAGAGTAGTTTCCCACTTGCAGAGGCATCCTTGTCGTGGAAAGTGGGCTTATGCTTTTGATCAAACTGTTAACTAATGCCTCTTATGCACAGCATACAATGTATTACAAATTTGGCGGATTCGCCACGTAATTTTGCTGAGACAGTCGTAATATCAAAAGCATATTGTTGAGGATGTGCGATCCAGATTCACTCTCCATTATGTATTGTACTTGTCTATTTTCTTTGAGCTAAGCTCCCCCTCTGGGGTCAGCACTCCTCCCCATTTGGACTAGGTGTTTTTAATTAGCCTTAGTGGCAAGGGGTTTATAAACTCCTTCTATCTCTCAGATGCATTCCCTGAGGGTTGTGACTGGGTGAGCTCTTTGCACTCGTTCACATGGTGCAGTACTGCGTGTCTGCTATTGCTGCCTCAGTGCTGTGCTGGCGGGGCGGTGGGCCCCAGAGCCAAGGAGGCTTTGCTGCACAGTGGGGTTGCTGTGTGGCTCCTGGGTCCCGCTGTCTGTCGCTGGTGCGGTGCTGGGGCGCCGGTGGTCGCCGCGCACGGCTGCGCCATTTATAGGTTAGAGTAGTTTCCCACTTGCAGAGGCATCCTTGTCGTGGAAAGTGGGCTTATGCTTTTTGATCAAACTGTTAACTAATGCCTCTTATGCACAGCATACAATGTATTACAAATTTGGCGGATTCGCCACGTAATTTTGCTGAGACAGTCGTACTATCAAAAGCATATTGTTGAGGATGTGCGATCCAGATTCACTCTCCATTATGTATTGTACTTATTAAAAGACACTTTCAGCTTTCAAGTCAGCTCTACAGACAAGCCATTTACCAAGCGTGGTGTTCTGTCAGTGGTGAACAGCTTATATGATCCAATGGGATTTGTGGCTCCCGTCACCATACAAGGTAAAGCCTTACTTAGACAGCTCTCAGAGTCTATTAAAGATTGGGATGCTCCACTGCCATCTTGCAAGCTTTCAAAGTGGGAGTCCTGCAAGCAATCTCTACACGCCTTAGATGGAATCCATATACCATGCTGCTACACCCCAGCCTCTCTTTCTACAAGACGGAGAAAAGAGCTTCACATCTTCTCAGACACATCTACTGAGGCCATAGCGGCTGTTGCCTACCTCAAGGTGAGAGACTCTTCTAATCAAACTCACATAAGGTTTCTGTTTGGGAAAGTTAAAGGATAACTGTCAAATTTTTTTTTTTTTTTTTACTATTGGATTTTGGTGATTAATATCACCTTGTTGGCCCTGTTTTAATTTCTGATTGTTTAATAAATAACCCCTAAAAGCCACCTAAAAGTCCCCAGTATTGGCTATTGTTACCTGAGATAAAATCAGGTTGCTATGCTCCTTCAGTCTACCAGATGAGGAAGGAGCACTCTGTGTGCACTGGGAACTGATAGTGAGTCAACATTGTAAGGGAATGTATAAAAAGCCAGGTTCTTCCTGACAGGAGATAACAGTGCTGGGCTGTGTGTGTAAACTTCTCCACATGCCTGTGCTTGGCAGACACTCCCTTAGCAGTTCTGGAGAATGTAAAGCTCAGGGAAGATATGGGCTGCTCAGTGTATAAATGAAAGCCTTATCTGATAGGAGGAGAACTTGTGGAAGGACTACAGGCTTCAGCCAGACCTGGGAACTTCACTGCAAGACCCCCCTATACAGAGCTGGTCTTCACTAACTTCACTGCAGGTGTCCTATGGATTAGCCTCAGGGCTGAGGGCGGCCATCTTAACAGAATAGTGAAATTGCAGTTTTATGCAGACTGGTTGCTAAGGGCTGAATCTTATTAAATAAGGGGTAAGTAAGTCTAATAGTTATTGATTTAGGAATATTATCATATTAGTAACTACATATATGAAAACTGAAATTAGGGTCTAAATGTGACAGTTATCCTTTAAGTTAGCACCTAAGCCTGAGCACACAATTGCTAGGCTTGAACTGTGTGGGACTGTGCTAGCTGTAGAAATTGCAGATTTCATATTGCGCGAGCTATACATTCAGATAGATTACACCAAATTCTACACAGACAGTAAACTTGTTTTGGGCTACATATACAACCAGACTAAACGTTTCAATGTCTATGTCACCAACCGTGTAGAAAGAATCAGGAAATCATCTAAACCTGAACAATGGCAATATGTCCCATCTGAAATTAATCCTGCAGATCATGCCTCCAGGCAAGTGTCTTTGCAAATTCTTCCTGGTTAACAGGTCCCGAATTCCTGCTGAATGATCCAGAAGAAACCACAGCTGATGTCTTCAGTCTTCTAGAACCTGACAAATATCCAGAGATTCGTCCTGAAATTAAAACCCTTGTCACCAGAACTGAACAAAGACTTATCTTGGGCTGTCAACGCTTTGAACATTTTTCCAAGTGGATAAGGCACCATTGCAAGGTTAGTCCATATCGCATACTGCTTTCACACAAAGCACCTTCCCCTTCGTCACCCAGCTCCCAATTGCAATCAGCTATATCATCATCATCGAGTACTATCTGCACGTCACTGATGTCCTCCTCAACAGTCTCCGAGTCAGGAGCCTGACCGCTTGCAACACCAGATCCCACGCCACCTCATCACTACTTGCCCTCCTACCGGAGGAAGCGGTGGATGTCTCCTCCAAATCTTGGCTGGCCAGTAGCTGCTGACTGTCCTTTAGTAGCTCGTCCTATATAGTGGAGCTGAGCCCACAGCATATAATACTTGTCTGGTAGAGGGAACAGAAATGGACAGAGGAAGGTTGAGGATAGGTGAGGGCACAGGGCCTGCTCCCGTGCCATGCGAACTAAGGGTTGTGTCAAACGAACCCAACGACTCTTGGCTGGGGGTGTCTGATGTCACTTGGGACGAAGTGGATGACCGAGTCAACCATTCAAGAACCGCTGGGTTGCTGGTCAAGACACGACTGCTAGATGACACTGGGAGCTTAGGCCTCTTGCTGCGACTCCTGCTGCCACGCCCCCTTACTCTGCTGCGACCTGTGCCTGCGCCAGAAACATTTAGGCCTTTGCCACTCCCCTGTGCAGGGCCTGGCACTTCTCTGTCATACTGTTAGATCAAATAAAACAATAAAAAGAAAATTTAAAAAACAAACAAAAAAAGCCTGTAATTTTCTAACTTCACCACACAAAGGCTAATAAGCCCTTTTTTTCCACTAATACAGCAAAAAAAGGGCATTAGTACATATAACTGCACCGCTGACCGGCAAATACGCCCTTACTTTTTTCCACTTATACAAGCCACAAAAGGCTTTAGAACATATAACTGCACCGCTGAACGTCAAATACATATTTTTTTGCCACTAATACACGACAAAAAGGGCTGTAATTTTCTCACTTCACCACACAACGGCAAATACTTTTTTTGTGCCACTGATACACCCCAAAAAGGGCTGTAACTTTCTAACTTTCTTTAGAACATATAACTGCACCGCTGAATGACAAATAATATATATTTTTTTGCCACTAATACACTCCAAAAAAGGCTTTCGAACATATAACTGCACTGCTAAACGGAAAATATATTTTTTTTTGCACTTAATACATGCCAATTTTCTCACTTCACCATACAACGGCTAATAAGCCATTTTTTTCCCACTAATACAAGCCAAAAAATGCTTTAGAACATATAACTGCATCGCACAAGGGCAAATAAGACAAATAAATATTTCCTTAATAAACCCTGTTAATGGCTGTTTCAAACAGCACTTGCACCCCAATAACAAGAATGGTTTGCTGATATTACAGAGCTGTATAAGGGCTCATGCACACGACCGTGTGCCCCTTGTGGCCGTATTGCAGCCCACATACGGCAGGTCCGCAATACACGGGCACTGGCTGTGTGCATGCTTCATCACGTACCCATTCACTTGAATGGGTCCACGATCTGGGAGATGCGGTGCGGAAGGACGGAGCGGAACCCCACAGAAGCACTACAGAGTGCTTCCGTGGTGCTTGTGGCCATGCCTCCGCACTGCAAAAAAGTAGTACATGCACTACTTTTTCGCCATGCGGATCGCAGACCCCATTCAATTGAACAGGTCCGCGATCCGCATGCGGTTGCCCAACGGTCTGTGCCCGTGCACTGCGGACCACAATTTGCGGTCCGCAGCACAGGCATGGAGCCCTTATGTTCGTGGGCATGAGCCCTAAGGGCAATTTGGATCAGCAGTCAGTGCAGCAAGGTATATTAGGATTGTTCCTATTATCTAGGCTTTAAACTCCCCTACTGAACCCTGTTCTGCTTCAATATTGTGGAATGATTTCTCCCTATCCTTTCCCTGAACTTTTATATAGCAAAATAAAAGTTTTAAAGTCTTTTCTACCACAGTCCCTAGTGTCTTCTGACGTCTCTCCCTGCACTAAGTACACTGGAGAATGGCTGAATCCAAGATTGCTGAGGCTATTTATAGGGCTGTGACATCACAGGATGGCTGGCTGCTGATTGGCTGCATGAATGGTATTTTGGGTGATTCCTCATTCCCAGAGTTCCTTGCTCCATGTCCTCACACATGCAGCAGACATTTTAGGAAAAAATGCGATTTGTTACCACAAAGCTTGAGGAAATTCAAATTTTCCTAAAATTCGGATCGAATTCCACTTCGTCAACTTCGATTATCTCATCTCTATAAATAATACAATACAATGTGCCACTGAAATCAACAATACTACAAAAAAGCGATCCCTCTGATACAGTACAAGGTGCCTGCATAATACATAATACACTGCACCACCTGAAATAAATATTATTATATACTGTGCCATGAATTAAACAATTCAGTACAGTGCACCAACTGAAATAAACATTATATAAATATTTAACCCCTTAACTACCGGGCCCACTTTTGGTTTTGCATTTTTGTGTTTTTCCTCGCCACATCCCAAAAGCAATAACTTTTGAGATTTTCCATTCATATAGCCATATGAGGGCTTTTTTTTGCAAAATAAGTTGTATTTTTTAAGGGCGCCATTTAATTTACCATGTCTGTTATTGGAAAAAAATTATTTGTAGGGTTAAATTGTAAAAAACCCCACAATTCTTCCAAGGTTTTTTGGGTTTTGACTTCACAGCGCTAAAAATGCGCTAAAAATGACCTGATGTTCTTATTCTGCGGCTCAATGCAAATACAGCGATACCAAACTTGTAGTTTTTTCTGTTTTACTACTTTAAATAAAATAAAAACCTTTGAAAAAAACAATACATTTTCTTTGCATCGCCATTTTCTAACAGCCATAACTTTTTTATATTTCCATCCACAGAGCTGAATGAGGGTTTGTTTTTTGTAGGACAAACTGTAGTTTTTATTGGTACTATTTTAGTGGTACGTATGACTTTTTGATCACAGTTATTCAAATTTATTTTTTTGTGGGAGGTGACCAAGAAATGTGTGTTTTGAATTTTTTTTCCATTACAGCGTTCACCGCACATGGGTTTTCGACGCGGTGATACCTGATATGTTTCTTTTTTTTACCATGGATACAATCCTGGAGGCTGCACACTTCCAAATTTACCTGATCCTTCTCTCTCTATTCTGGCCAAAGGGGTGCAATATAGCACAAAAGATAGAACAGAACAGGCCCTATCTTTTGCCATATGGCAAAAAATGGGGCATGTTCTATCTTTTATGGGGCGGAGGCATGGACCTGGAAGACCACAGAAGGGCTTCTGAGTGTTTCAAGTCAATAGGTCCGCACCACAGCACGAAGTTCACACGGCTGGTGGCCGCGTATTACGGACCCACTGTTTTCGGTCATACGGTCATCTGAATGGGGCCTTAACCTCACTGAGTAACAACCCCTCCCAGAAGGAGATGGCTGGAGAAGAACAACCTAGCAACAGTTCCCATGGGCTGATCTTAACCCTATGTGCAGCCTATAGGAATAAAATACACATGCACATATATTTAACCCCTTTGCAGTGGGCGCTGGCATGCTGTGAGGAGACCGCAGCGCTCACCAGAGCACCCTATTCGACCCTATCCTGAGGATAGGACATCGGTATTCTACTTCAGGAAAACCCCTTTAATATGTGAGTCGCAGGAGTGAAGAGCTGTTTGATATAGGTCCAGCTTCCAAGACCCCCTGGAAAAAAACGAATTTGTCATTGGACTACATGTGGATTTTGACACATTGCTGTTTCTGGATCACAAGTGCGATACCCTCTGTGCAATCCATACACCCCATTAGGGTATACAGTCTACACAGGGATTGTCCTGAATTCTTAAACCTCTTACTGCTTCACTGACAACTAAAATTACTTTTTGTGGGTTCAAAACCGTATACAAGGACATTCCTCATCTATACAGCATATGTGTAAAGCAAGTGCAATAGAGATTTTCCTAATTATTGATTTAATACATTATTATATTATTACATTTATCTTGCACACTCACCCCATCTATGATTTATGGCTTTTCCAGCATTAAAAGATACCAACCACATTTCACCAGCTTCTTCTTCTGCTGCCTACTATATTTCTACAGTTTCTCGTTAACCTCTGTGGTTACGTTTGTAACAAACTACTTTTATAACCAAGGGAGGTGCCCCTTTGAAACACACAATTTTCACACAGCTCTAGCTGCACTTCAGTGTCACTTTACAATATGTGATAGAAAATACAAATCAGTGATACTATACTTATAACATTAGTATTATGTTACCTATTCCTACATTATATAGGACCATCTTCTGTGGCGCTGTACATTATAAAATAGCAAAGACATATATAACAGCAATGTATATTATAGGAGCTCAGCTAAAATATGAGACCATGTTCAAACCTCATGTCACAAATTTGTGGCTTTGTTGTGGATTTCAAGCATTGCAGATGACCGCAGAGGCACTGGATTCATCACAGTTACGGTATGTTCACATGGCTTAAAGGTGATGTCTCGCTTCAGCAAATGACATTTATCATGTAGGGAAAGTTAATACAACGCCCTTACTAATGTATTGTGATTGTCCATGTTGCTTCCTTTGCTGGCTGGACTAATTTTTCCATCATATTATACACTGCTCGTTTCCATGGTTACGACCACCCTGTAATCCAGCAGTGGTGGTCATACTTGCACACTTTAGGAAAAGGGGTTGCCCTCTCTGGTGGTCAGTCCCATGGGAGAATGCATAAGCCAGCACTTTTTCCTATAATGTGCAAGCACGGCCACCACTGCTGGATTGCAGGGTGGTCGTAACCATGGAAACGAGCAGCGTATAATGTGATGGAAAAATGAATCAAGCCAGCAAAGGAGGCAATATGGAGAATCACAATACATTAGTATGTGCTTTGTATTAACTTTCTCTACATGATAAATGCCATTTGCTAAAGTGAGACAACCCCTTTAAATATTTCGTGAATTTCAGCACATTTTTTGCATTGAAATCAATATGAAAACAGCATCAGATCTGCTTTCCATTGTTTCCAATGGGAATCCACAATATCATTGACATGGCTGTGTTCTGCCTGAATGGAGTTTTTACAGTATAATACATTATAATTGTGACTTAGATAACAATCAGACCCCAATTTATCAGTAATCAATGCAGAAATCTTTTCTCTTGTAACTGTATATTGGAAAGTGGTATACCTTTCATTATGCAAAAAATAAACTTGTTTTTTGCACAAACCACAATACCCCTTTAAGTAACGGTTGCTTTTTTAAGGAGAGGAACTATTAAAACAGAAGTTTAGGGTTACAAACTGTGGCCGGGCTCTAAACGCGTCAGCATTCATTACAGGATGTGGTAAAACTGATGATGTATTCATTTACCAAAGACTCAAAATCACTCAGGGCGTGATAAATTCCTTGAGTCTACTGTGTTACAGAACTGGACTTCTTACCTGATAAGCCTCTGTGATCAACTGGACAACATTACTTGAATCGTTAGACAATCTCCCAACCACAGATTTCGGAATCAAATTACTGAGATCCTGAAAAATATAGCATTTATAATAAGTAAAATGCATCCGTGGGGTAACATGTACAAAGTGCTTAGGGCAGCATGCAAATACAGAGATACCAAGTATGTAAAGTATTTTTTTTATAATTTATTACTTGTGTACAAAAAACAATAAAACCAAATATGAACCATAACTTTTTTAAATATTTTTCTGTTGATGTAACTATATAGTAACATAGTAACATAGTACATAAGGCCGAAAAAAGACATCTGTCCATCCAGTTCGGCCTGTCATCCTGCTAGTTGATCCAGAGGAAAGAAGTACTCCCTGGATCAACGACCCCTCTCTAGTAGCTATAACCTGTAATATTATTACACTCCAGAAACACATCCAGTCCCCTCTTGAATTCCTTTATTGTACTCACCATCACCACCTCCTCAGGCAGAGAGTTCTATAGTCTCACTGCTCTTACCGTAAAGAATCCTCTTCTATGTTTGTGTACAAACCTTCTTTCCTCCAGACGCAGAGGATGTCCCCTCGTCACAGTGACAGTCCTGGGGATAAATAGATGATGGGTCAGATCTCTGTACTGACCCCTGATATATTTATACACAGTTATTAGATCTCCCCTCTGTCTTTTTTCTATAGTGAATAACCCTAATTTTGATAACCTTTCAGGATACTGTAGTTGCCCCATTCCAGTTATTACTTTAGTTGCCCTCCTCTGAACCCTCTCCAGCTCTGCTATGTCTGCCTTGTTCACAGGAGCCCAGAACTGTACACAGTACTCCATGTGTGGTCTGACTAGCGATTTGTAAAGTGGTGGGACTATGTTCTCATCACGGGCATCTAGGCCCCTATTGATGCAACCCATTATCTTATTCCTTGGCAGTAGCTGCCTGACACTGGTTTTTGCAGCTTAATTTGCTGTTTGTTAAAATTCCTAGATCCTTTTCCATGTCGTTGTTACTGAGTGTTTTACCATTTAGTATGTACGGGTGACTTGCATTATTCCTTCCCATGTGCATAACTTTACATTTGTCAGTGTTAAACCTCATCTGCCATTTCTCTGCCCAAGCCTCCAATCTATCCAGATCCCTCTGTAGCAGTATATTGTCCTCTTCAGTGTTAATTACTTTGCACAGTTTAGTGTCATCTGCAAAAATGGATATTTTACTATGCAAGCCTTCTACAAGATCAATAATAAATATATTGAAAAGAATAGGGCCCAGTACTGACCCCTGAGGTACCTCACTATTGACAGTTGCCCAATCTGAGTGTGTACCGTTAATAACCACCCTCTGTTTTCTGTCACTCAGCCAGTTACTTACCCACTTACAGACATTTTCTCCCAGTCCGAGCATCCTCATTTTATATACTAACCTTTTATGAGGTACAGTGTCAAATGCTTTGGAGAAGTCCAGATATACGACATCCATTGATTCGCCGCTGTCAAGTCTAGAACTTACCTCCTCATAGAAACTGATTAAATTAGTTTGGCATGTCCAATCCCTCATGAAGCCATGCTGATATGGCGTTATTTGCTTATTTCCATTGAGATTCTCTAAGATAGCATCTCTCAGAAAACCTTCAGTTTCCTCACAACAGATGTTAAACTTACCGACCTATAGTTTCCGGGCTCTGTTTTTGGACCCTTTTTGAATATTGGCACCACATTTGCTATGCGCCAATCCTGTGGGACATTCCCTGTCCGTATAGAGTCTGCAAATATCAGAAATAAGGGTCTGGCTATGACATTACTTAATTCCCTTAGGATATGGGGGTGTATGCCATCCAGTCCTGGCCATTTGTCTATTTTAATCTTTTTAAGTCGCTGTTGTACTTCTTCTTGGGTCAGACAGGGCACTTTTAATGGGGGATTTATTTTTACATTCAGCATTTCATCTGACAGTTTATTTTCCTCAGTGAATACATTGGAGAAAAAAATATTTAACAGCTTTGTTTTCTCCTCATCGCTCTCTGCAACTCCCCCTACATTACTTTTCAAAAGGCCGACACCTTCAGATTTATACTTTTTAACATTTATATAATTGAAGAAAATTTTAGGGTTAGTTTTACTCACTTTGGCAATTAATCTCTCGGTCTCTAGTTTGGCCGCTTTTATTTGTTTTTTACATGTTCTATTTTTTTCCTTATAGTTTTTCAGTGCTTCCTCGCTACCCTCCTGTTTTAGTGATTTATATGCTTACTTTTTGTCATTTATTGCTTTCTTTACATTTCTATTTATTCACATTGGTTTCTTTTTGTTCCTTAACATTTTATTCCCATACGGTATGTACCTCTCACAATGAGAATTTAGGATTTTTTTAAAGATCTCCCATTTTGTGGCTGTATTTTTGTTTTTGAGGACTTTGTCCCAGTTAGTTAGGCCTATGGCCTCGCTTAGTTGGCTAAATTTAGCTTTTTTTGAAGTTTGGTATTTTTGTTCCTCCCTGTAGAAATGCTCTTTTGAAGGATAATTGGAAGGTTATTACTTTATGGTCACTATTTCCCAGGTGTCCCCCAACCTGCACATCTGTTGTTCTATTAGGTCTATTGGTTAATACTAAGTCCAGTATGGCCGTCCCTCTAGTCGGGTCCTGAACAAGTTGGGAAAGGTAATTGTCTTTAGTTATTGCCAAGAACCTGTTTCCTTTATGGGATGTACAGCTTTCAGTTTCCCAGTCTATATCTGGGTAGTTGAAGTCCCCTATAATAACGACTTCATTATGATTTGCAGCCTTATCTATCTCATTTAGTAATAGATTTTCTGTGGACTCTGGTATATTAGGTGGTTTATAGTAAACTCCTATTAGTAATTTTTTATTGTTTTTGGTTCCATGTATCTCTACCCACAGTGACTCCACATGTTCATGTCCCTCAGAGATGTATTCTCGAATTACGGGATTTAGACAGGACTTTACCTAGAGACAGACCCCTCCCCCTCTCCGGTTTTGACGATCCTTTCTAAACAGACTGTAACCCTGTACATTAACTGCCCAGTCATAGCTATCATCCAGCCATGTCTCAGTTATTCCCACTATGTCATTTTACTGGATGAGTTGTAGTTTTAATTTTCAGGTACATACAACTGACTAAATAACCATTATACATTTTTTGAGGGGGCTTAGACCAAAACAAGAAATCTGTTAACATTAATTACAATGTATTACAGGTCATTATTATTGCTAATGCTAACTCCCTTTTTTGATAGTTTTCCCACTTCATATTAAAATCAGCATTCTGAGTCTAGCTGAACGCGTTCTTTTAATATCAGCCATCCTGACATGGATTTTCAAAGTAAGTACACCAGCCTCATCAGGGCTGGGCCTTCATTTAAGACAAATGGCAATTCATTCATAAACTTCTAGTAAGAAAAACAGAGGAACAGCACAGCATATAGAGTTCTGTGAAAATGTGCATCAAAATTGTTATTACATGGGGGATGCAAGTACTGTAGTTACGACACACATGACAGGGGGGTTTACAGGTCCTCTTTAAAGACTAAAGTTGACTTCCTGTTTGTCAGTGCAAAACTGAAATCTGACTTCCTGCAATAACATAATGCATTTACAGGAACAGAAGAGTTCCACAATATAATATAGTCACTAGTGTCAAGACTCGGACATGCAAGTAAATATCAGCCTCCATTTCCAAATGTTGCTTTCCAAATGCACAAAATGTGTCAATAGGGCCACATACGGGGCAATAAAGGTCTTAAAATATCAGCTCTGATGAATCAGAATTGCAAAAAATTGCATTTTTATTCTACATCTCATATCCAACACATATCAATGTAAAAGTAACGAAGCAGGCCACCCACAGTTCTCTTTTTTATGTTTCCTCACTAATCACATAGCACAATACTGCTTTTACTTAGGGTGCTATGAGGAGAAACACAAAAGCTCTTACTAAAATGCTATCAAATTAACCAGCTCTCTCCTTACTTTAAAGGGGTTGTCTCACTTCAGCAAATGGCATTTATCAAGTAGAGAAACTTAATACAAGGCACTTACTAATGTATTGTGATTGTCCATATTGCCTACTTTCCTGGCTGGATTAATTTTTCCATCACATTATATACTGTTCGTTTCCATGGTTACGACCACCCTTCAATCCAGCATCGGTGGTCGTGCTTGCAGTTGCACACTATAGGAAAAGCACCGGCCTATGTGCGCTCCTATAGTGCAGGGCAACCTGAGAGGCTGGCGCTTTTTTCTATAGTGCGCAAGCACGGCCACCGATGCTGGACTGCAGAGTGGTCGTAACCATGGAAACGAGCAGTGCGTAATGTGATGGAAAAATTAGTCAAGGCAGCAATATGGAAATAATTTATTAGTAAGTGCCTTGTATTAACTTTCTCTATGTGAAAATTGCCACTTGCTGAAGTGAGACAACTTCTCTTAAGCCTCATGCACATGGCAGTATTATGGTTTTATGTTGTAAGGTAATATCGCATAATATGGGTCCATACACTATTTACATAGTGAGAAATCATTTGTTGCATGTTCGATTGTATACCCTTTTATGGAAGTATTTTTCATTAAAAACACTCAGTCCAGGGTAAAATATGGGGCTATACAGAGGCACCATATAGCAGCACCTAGAACCATTAGCGGCACATTTATTATATCTGTAATATTGAACAATGAAAAAAATCAGGAACATTAACTCATTGTGAATATCTGTTAGGCTTCATGCACACGAACGTGTACCGGCCGAGCCCATGCTGCAGGCCGCAAATTATGGTCCGCAATTTTTGGGCACCAACCGCAGGGCTGCCGTGTGCGGATTATGGTGGACCCATTCACTTGAATGGGGTCCGCGCTGCGCATCCGACAGTCTGCACCGCAAAAACGTAATGCATGCACTACTTTTTTGCAGTGCAGAAGCATGGACAGAAACCCCATGGAAGCACTCCGTGGTGCTTCCGTGGGGTTCCGTGCCTCAGTTCCGCACCGACCTTCCGGATTGTGGACCCATTCAAGGGGGTCACACGGCTGGTGCCCGTGTATTGTGGACCCACTGTTTGCGGGCTGCAATAAGGCCATGGCCGGCAACAGCCGTGTGCATGAGGTCTTAATAGGAGATCAATAATTTGTATAGAGATTACACTGCATACATCAATATCCAGAGTCACCTTAGCCTTCTTTATTCTCCAGCTTACCTGGTATGTTTTAACCATATTGGATGTGACTGCAAAGACAACTTGGATGTTATTTTGTGATAGCTTCTGTGCAAGCTGTCCAACGGATGGGTAATCCTGTGTGAAACCACAAACACCGTCAGTTTAGAGATAATCTAATAAAAAATATTTAATGGGAATTATTTGCATAGCACGCTATGCCAGTTTTTGTCGTAAAAAAAGTCACAAGACCTGTTTTGCAACTTTTTCAAAGCCGGAGCAACAATATTTTGTCACATGGGCATTTTTGCGCAATGCTCGTCACTTGGGTATGGGAAGGGAGTGACGGGCGTGTGGTGGGTGCCAGGTTGGGGCCAGGACACGGGGCCGACACATTTACTATCTTTTACACCTGCAAACTGGCAAGTACTGCAGAAATGATCTTCCTTTCGCAGGTTAGCTCAAAACACAGAATTTAGTTAAAGCCCCGGAGAAACCTCTTAACCTCTTAACCTGAGGATAGGTCATCAATATATGTCACGGAAAACCCCTTTACTAATATATGTCCTAATATTATTTTCTCCATAAAGCTTAATATTTGTACTTTCTCCTATTGAATCCTGTGTATAATTTTGCCTTTTAGAGATTTGCTGAGTCCTTAAAGGGGTATTCAGATCTTGGACAATGGGGGCATATCGCTAGCATATGCCCCGATTGTCTTATAGGTGTCGGTCCCACCGCTGGGACCCGCACCTATATCGAGAAAGGAGCGGGGAGAGCTGTGGCTGGAGGACCCCAGGGTCCGTTCACCACCCTGCGCTTCTCCCCGCCTCTCCCTCAGAAGTGAATGGGAGCGTACTGCGCATGCGTGGCCCATGCTCGCATTCATTTCTATGAGGCCGACGGAAATAGCCGAGCCAGCACTCCGCTATTTTCGGCGGCCCCATAGAAATGAATGGAGGGCAGCTGTGCATGCGCAGTGCGCCCTCCTTCACTTTTAGGGCTCCATTCTCTATATAGGTGCGGGTCCCAGCGGTGAGATGGGGGCATGTGCAAGAGATATGCCCCCATTGTCCAAGATGGGACAACCTCTTTAATGTTACATTGTGATTTTTAGCCCATTTATTTTTGATGAGTATCAATGATCTATTTTCAAAATGAACAACAATTAATTGTGCAAATAGTCCAAATCACCAATTATGGTAAATTCACTTACAAACTCGTTAGATTTTTTGTATATGTTGTCTTCCAGATGGCATAATCCATTATTTGGCGTCAGAATAGCTGCAAGTTTCCCATCTCCAGCAATATGGAACCCATCATCTGTAGCATATACCAAAAGTCTCGTGACGTTCCTCCATCCAATCTTGTCCTATACAAATTCAAAAGGTAAATTAACGTCATACATAAAGACCCTGATTTATCAAGACCGGCGTGTGCTACACTGGTGTTGATAGTGCCTGCGCTGCCGAAGGAGGCATTTAATTCATGATGAGGTGCAGGGGAATTTATCACTCACCCATGCCTTGTTTTTGCCCTTACAGTCACAAGACCTGTTTTTTTTTACTTTTTAACTCCCTCAAGATCAGACAATTTTCAGTTTTTTCTGTCTTTTCGTTTTTGTTTTTTACTCCCAGCCTTCCCAAAGCCATAACTTTTTTTTTCCATTCACATAGCTGTATGAGAGCTTGTTTTTTGTGGGGCAAGTTGTACTTTCTAATGGCACCATTTACAGTTGCATACAATGTAGTGGGGATCAGAAAAAAATTCCAAATGGGGTGGAATTATAACAAAAAAACACAATTAGGCCACAGTTTTATGGGTTTTGTTTTTACGGTGTTCCTTATGAAGGTAGTGAAGTATGTAAACCCTTTGGAATGATATGGATTTCTGCACAAATTGGTCATAAAATGTGATCTGATCTTCCTCTAAGTCACAACAATAGACAATAAAGGTCGGCTTAAACTAATAACACACAAAGAATTAAATGTTACCATGTTTTTATTGAACACACGATTCTCAGTGCAGGTGGAACAAGTATGTGAACCTCTAGACTAATGACATCTCCAAGAGCTAATTGGAGTGAGGTGTCAGCCAACTGGAGTCCAATCAATGAGATGAGATTGAAGGTGTTGGTTACAGCTGCCCTATAAAAAACACACACCAGTTCTGGGTTTACTTTTCCTAAGAAGCATTGCCTGATGTGAATGATGCCTCGCACAGAAGAGCTCTCAGAAGACCTACGATTAAGAATTGTTGACTTGCACAACAGCTGGAAAGGGTTATAAAAGTATCT
Organism: Bufotes viridis; assembly: GCA_033119425.1. NCBI lineage: Eukaryota > Metazoa > Chordata > Amphibia > Anura > Bufonidae > Bufotes > Bufotes viridis. The sequence goes on from CM065595.1 coordinate 109,217,924, forward strand.
CCAAAAGCATTGCTGTTCATCAGTCCACGGTAAGACAAATTGTCTATAAATGGAGAAAGTTCAGCACTGCTGCTACTCTCCCCAGGAGTGGCCGTCCTGTAAAGATGACTGCAAGAGCACAGCACAGACTGCTCAATGAGGTGAAAAAGAAAGCTAGAGTGTCAGCTAAAGACTTACAAAAGTCTCTGGCATATGCTAACATCCCGGTTAGCGAATCTACAATACGTAAAACACTAAACAAGAATGGATTTCATGGGAGGATACCACAGAGGAAGCCACTGCTGACCAAAAATACATTGCTGCACGTTTACAGTTTGCACAAGAGCACCTGGATGTTCCACAGCAGTACTGGCAAAATATTCTGTGGACAGATAAAACCAAAGTTGATTTGTTTAGAAGAAACACACAACACTATGTGTGGAGAAAAAGAGGCACAGCACACCAACATCAAAACCTCATCCCAACTGTGAAGTATGGTTGTGGGGGCATCATGGTTTGGGGCTGCTTTGCTGCATCAGGGCCTGTACGGATTGCTATCATCAAAGAAAAAATGAATTCCCAAGTTTATCAAGACATTTTGCAGGAGAACTTATGGCCATCTGTCCACCAGCTGAAGCTCATCAGAATATGGGTGTTGCAACAGGACAACGACCCAAAGCATAGAAGTAAATCAACAACAGAATGGCTTAAACAGAAGAAAATACACCTTCTGGAGTGGCCCAGTAAGAGTTCTGACCTCAAACCGATTGAGATGCTGTGGCATGACCTCAAGAAAGCAATTTACACCAGACATCCCAATAATATTGCTGAACTGAAACAGTTCTGTAAAGAGGAATGGTCAAGAATTTCTCCTGATCGTTGTGCACATCTGATCTGCAACTACAGGAAACGTTTGGTTGAAGGTATTGCTGCCAAAGGAGGTTCAATCAGTTATTAAATTCAAGGGTTCACATAATTTTTCTACCTGCACTGTGAATGTTTACATGGTGTGTTCAATAAAAACATGGTAACATTTAATTATTTGTGTGTTATTAGTTTAAGCCAACTGTGATTGTCTATTGTTGTGACTTAGATGAAGATCAGATCACATTTTATGACCAATTTGTGCAGAAATCCATATCATTCTAAAGGGTTCACATACTTTTTCTTGCAACTGTATGTATAGTTTTTCTTGCCTTTTAAAACTGAAAAAAAAAACTTTTGAAAAAAACATTTTTTTCTCTGCATCGCCATATTCTGAGCCCCATAATTTTTCTATTTTTACGTGTACGGAGCTGTATGAGGGCACATTTTTTGTGGATCAATCTGTACTTTTTATTGATAACAGTTTGGGTTGTGAATCGCCATTTTGACTTTTTTTTCCATTTTGCTGTTTGCTGTATGGGATAACTATTTTTTATATTTTAATATTACAGGCGTTTTCAGATGTGGCGATTCCCCTGATGTTTATTTTATTGTTTATGTATTTATTTATTTGTTGGGGGAAAGAATTTGTTATTTTTATTTTTAACATATTTGTAAAAACTTTTTTTTCACACTTTTTAATAGTTCCCATGGGAAACTATAACAAGCAATCATTGGTTTGCTTCTCTTATAGACTCTAATGCATTAACATTGAAGTCTATTAGAAATACACTATGGGAGTCATTTACAATCAGAAATATGCCTCCTAGATGCCGTGGTCACATCTTGCTATATAAGTGCATAAAAAATATAAATACAAATAAAATGTATTAAACAGCTCCCGTGCTGGTGACCAATTTCCTTTAATAAGTATTAGCAAGTAAATAACTACAGATCTCACCCCACAAACTGCCACTTGCATCATGGCATCCAGTCCACCTTCCGGGGAATCCAAGTTTCCAGATATTAACTGCTTTCCAACTTCCTCTATAAACTTGTTTCCATCTCCCGTGAGGCTGAGGATATGCTTGAAGGAGAATGGTGACTGACAAGGTACACTTTTATCCGGGCAAGGGTGCCTCAGTTGCTCTGGATGTGTGCTTACGAATGGAAGAACAGTCTTGTCCACAAAGGAGCCAAAACCTGAATCACAGAAGTCATTTAAATGATAGATACAGAATCATTATCTTCTGTGAAGTCTATTATGATCCATTTTTTATAATGAAACAGAGAAGTACAGTGCCTTGAAAAGTATCCATACCCCTTGAACTTTTCCACACCTACAAATTTTGTATTTTCTTGTCATTTAATATGATAGACCAACACAAAGTAGTAAGTATGTGTGAAGTGAAAAGAAAAGAAAATGATACATGGTTTTCAAAATGTTAATAAATAAACATCTGAAAAGTGTGGCGTGCATTTGTGCTCAGCCCCCTGTACTTTAGTACCCTTAAATCAAATCCAATGTAACCAATTGTCTTCAGAAGTCACCTAATTAGTAAATTTAGTCCAACTCTGTGTAATTTATTGTCAGTATAACTACAGCTGTTCTGTGTAGGCCTCGGAGATTTGACAACATCAGTGATCTAACAGCATCATGAAAACCAAGGAACACACCAGACAGGTCAGGGATAAAGTTATGGAGAAGTGTTAAGCAGGGTTAGTTTATAAAAAAAATATCCCAAGCTCTGAACATGTCCACTTTTCAATCCAACATCTGAACATGGAAGGAGTATGGGACAACTGCAAACCTACCAAGACATACTCCACCAAAACTGACAACCCAGGCAAGAAGAGCACTAATTAGAGAAGCAGCCAAGAGGCCCATGGTCACTCTGGAGGAGCTGCAGAGATCCACAGCTCAGGTGGGAGAATCTCTCCACAGGACAACTATTAGTCATGCGCTCCACAAATCTGGCCTTTATGGAAGAGTGGCAAGAAGAAAGCCATTTTTGAAAGCACGCCATAAGAAGTCATGCTTGTAGTTTGCCAAAAGCCATGTAGGCGGACACAGAAAACATGTGGAAGAAGGTGCTTTGGTCAGATGATACCAAAGTTGAACTTTTTGGCATATATGCAAAATGATGTGTGTGTTGAAAAACGAAGAATGCACATCACCCTAAACACCATCCTCACTGTGAAACATGGTGGTGGCAGCATCATGCTGTGGAGATGCTTTTCTTCAGCAAGGACAGGGAAGTTGATCAGAGTTGATTTAAATACAGGGCAATCCTGGAAGAAAATCTGGTAGACGCTGCAAAAGACTTGAGACTGGGGTGGTGGTTCACCTTCCAGCAGGAGAACGACCCTAGATATACAGACAGACCTAAATCCCATTGAGAATCTGTGGAAAGACATAAAAATTGTTGTTCACAGATGCTCTCCATCCAATCTGACTGAGCTTAAGATCTTTTGCAAAGAACAATGGGAAAAATGTCAGCCTCTAGATGTGCAAAGCTGGTAGAGACATACCCCAAAAGACTTGCAGCTGTAATTGCAGCATAAGGTGGTCCTACAAAATACAAATGCACTCCACACTTTCCAGATTTTTATTTATTACAAATTTTGAAAACCATGTTTCATTACACTTCACGCATACTTGCTACTTTGTGTTGGTCTATCACATAAAATCCCAATAAAATACATTTTAGTTTGTGGGTGTAATGTGAAAAAGTTCAAGGGGTATGAATAATTTTTCAACGTACTGTATACTATTGGCTTTACTACTGGGCATTGGTAAAAATTATAACAAGGGATGTGTTAATTATGGATCCTCTTGATATCTGGATCAGGAATTCACCGTCCTCCCACTACACCTCTCCCTTTGGCTTAAAGGGGTTATCCAATATCATAAACAGCCCTGCCATGTGCCGGGCCCCTCAGAGGGAATATACTTACCCCGTTCCCCGCTCCCTGCACCGCTCCTGGTCCCCAAACCTCCGCTGCTGCTTCTCCCTGTACACAGATGAAAACATTCGGTGTCGGGAAGTAGCAGCCAATGGCAGGCAGGGATGGGGACAAGCCTCCCTAACGTCACCCGGGATGCTAGGGAGACTCGTCCCTGTCCCTGTCTGCCATTGGTTGCTCCCCTCTGACACCGGATGTTTTCATCTGTGTACAGGGAGAAGCAGCAGTGGCGGTGCGGGGACCAGAAGCGACGCAGGGAGGGGGTAAGTATATTCCCTCCAAGGGGCCGGCACATGGGGGGGGGGGCTGTTTATGATATTGGATAACCCCTGTAATTTAGCAGATACAACTGTTAAAATTAATCACAATGTAAATCTCTGGTGATAGCTGCCTGTGATTTTCCAGATCTTCTATGTGTCAGCTAATTTTGAGTTTTCACTAATAGTCACCAATATAGTTCTGCAAAGACCAGGCACAACTCTGTGAGAGGCTCGATAAATCCCTTGCCAGAATGAAATGCAGTTCTTTCCCACTGGGGATCCAATTCGCATAATGTATGGTAAAAAAGCGGTCAAGTGTGTCTGAAGAAGAGGGCTGACTGCCTCAGAAATGGGCCACAAATGTGCTGCCTATTTTATACTGCCTATTTTGAATCCTTTTTCTATCCATTTTTTAGATGAATAGCACCCTGTATTAGCCCGCTGTTTCATTTTTACTATACATATCTGCTTGAGACATAACTGCCTGACAAGTTATGCAGCAATCCAACATTTCTATTTGGGTACATTATTTTTTTTGTCATTGAGTGTATTTGTTATCAAGAGTGACTTATGGTTATTAATTTAAACTGAGCAAACACTTAGTAGAGTTTTAAACTTAATACACAGTTTACTGAAAGTGGTTGTCTGGCCAATATGTATTTTTCTTGCTCAAAATACTGTAAAAAATGTAAAAGGTAATACTCACCTCATCAATCCTCAATTATTCACATTACAACACTTCCCAGGTCCCTCAGAAGACTCTGTCACCTGATCTTGTCACTCATGAAAGGACCACTTAGCCAATAACTGGCTGCAGCAGTGGCTTATTTCAGTAGTGGAGGGGGGAGGGATAGGTGGGGGCAAATTTTTACAGCATTCTGAACATGTTTAGAAATAAAACATATTAGCTAGACCACTGGTGCCCAACCATTTTTTGTCTGAGGGCCGCACTAGACATGGTATAAATTGTGCGGGCTAGAACCAGGTAGCTTTGCCAGAAAGAAATGCAAACATTGTGAGAGGGCACGTGAGAGCATTACTAAAATACATAATACGTAGGCCTTCAAATCGGCGTTGGAGGCTGTGTTTGGAACCTCTGTTGCAGATTCTGTCAAAAGACCAGACAAAAAAGCCTTGTATGCAGCACTTTTGTGTCCGGTAAAAAGACAGGACCGCGAACGGATTCTGAACGGATCCCATCATAGTCGGTGGAGTCTGTTCAGCTTCTTCCCTGTGGGGTGACAGGAGGAGGGGGGAGCAGGGTCACTAGTGGGGTAACAGGAGGAGGGGGGGAGCAGGGTTACTAGTGGGCTGACAGGAGGAGAGGGAAGCAGGGCCACTATTGGGGTGACAGGAGGAGAGGAAAGAAGGGTCACTAGTGGGGTGACAGGAGGAGGAGGAGGAAGCAGGGTCACTAGTGGGGTGACAGGAGGAGAGGAAAGCAGGGTCACTAGTGGGGTGACAGGAGGAAGAGGAATCAGGGTCACTAGTGGGGTGACAGGAGAAGAGGGGAGCAGGGTCACTAGTGGGGTGACAAGTTGAGAGGGATGCAGGGTCAATAGTGGGGTGACGAGGAGGAGGAAGCAGGGTCACTAGTGAGGTGAAAGGAGGAGGAGGGAGCAGGGTCAATAGTGGGGTGGCAGGAGGAGGGGGAAACAGGCTCACTAATGGGGTGACAGGAGGAGAGGGAAGCAGGGTCACTAGTGGGGTGACAGGAGAAGGAGGGAGCAGGGTGACTAGTGGGATGACAGGAGTAGAGGGAGGAGCAAGGTCACTAGTGAGGTGTCAGGAAGAGAGGGAAGCAGGGTAACTAGTGGGGTGACAGGAGGAGGGGGAGCAGAGTCACTCATGGGGAGACAGGAGGAGAGGGGAGCAGGGTCACTAGTAATGTGACAGGAGGAGGGGGAGCAGGGTCAATAGTGGGGTGACAGGAGAAGGGGGAAACAGGGTCACTAGTGGGGTGACAGGAGGAAGAGGAAGAAAGGTCACTAGTGGGGTGACAGGAGTAGAGGGAAGCAGGGTCACTAGTTGGGTGACAGGAGGAGGAGTAAGCAGGGTCATTAGTGGGGTGACAGGAGGAGAGGGAAGCAGGGTCACTAGTGGGGTGACAGGAGGAGGAGGAAGCAGGGTCACTAGGGAGGTGACAGGAGGAGAGGGAAGCAGGGTCACTAGTGGGGTGACAGGAGGAGGAGGAGGAGGAGGAAGCATGGTCACTAGTGGGGTGACAGGAGGAGAGGGAAGCAGGGTCATTTGTGGGGTGACAGGAGGAGGAAAAATCAGTGTCACTAGTGAGGTGACAGGAGGAGGGGGGAGCAGAGTCACTAGTGGGGTAACAGGAGAAGGGGGAAGCAGGGTCACTAGTGGGGTGACAGGAGGAAGAGGGAGCAGGGTCACTAGTGGGATGACAGGAGGAACAAGCAAGGTCACTAGTGATGTGACAGGAGGAGGGGGGAGCAGGGTCACTAGTGGGACAACAGGAGGAGGGGGGAGCAGAGTCACTAGTGAGAAGACAGGAGTAAGAGGAAGCAGGGTCACTAGTGGGGTGACAGGAGGAGGAGGAAGCAGGGTAACTAGTGGGGTGACAGGAGGAGGAGGGAGCAGGGCCACTAGTGGGGTGACAGGAGGAGGAGGAAGCAGGGTCACTAGTGGGGTGACAGGAGGAGGAGGAAGCAGGGTCACTAGTGGGATAACAGGAGGAGGGGGGAGCAGGGTCACTAGTGGGTGACAGGAGGAGGAGGAAGCAGGGTCACTATTGAGGTGACAGGAGGAGGGGGGAGCAGGGTCACTAATTGGGTGATAGTAGGAGGGGGGGAGCAGGGTAACCGGGGACCAGTCACTTGAGTACATGCTCCTTACCTCTCCAGCGGCCCTGTCATGTTGCCCAAGGTCCTCCGGCAGCACGCCCTGCTCTCCTTACTACAGGCACCACAGGAGCCGGCCCCTCCTCTTTCCCCTGCCTGACCCTGCTCTGGTGCGCCCATACCAACCAATAACAAAGCTCCTTGCTGCGCACCTGCCAGTCATGATTATATCACCTGCTTAATACTAAGGAAATCCTGAAAACATGACCAGTAGGTGGGCCCTGAGGACTAGAGTTAGGGAACACTGAGCTAGACTACTTTAAGGGACAAAGTTGTACAACATCCTCAAGAAATAGCTGGCCTTTAGTTGCTGTGGGTTCTATTTTTTTGATGTAGCTGATACAGGTTTGTATTGATGCAGGTATTTATTGTCTATTTGCTTTCAGCTGTCTACTGTAACTATCCCTGATCAGACCCAGTGCTAGTTTATCTGGTAGTTCTCACAATGAAAAAAAAAAAATCAACATGGAACTGTAATGCAGAAGTGTGAATGTACCCTTCCACAAACTGGGTGATAGTCATTAAAACCCCCATCATAGCTTCCACTAAAACTGTCACTCAGATTTTCTATGGATACATATACATACCTACATTTTTAAGTCTGGTAGCTGAACTGTAGCGTTAACAGTAATACCAACAGACAAGCAATTCTTACCTATCTGAGCAGACTTGGTAATTCCATTCAAAGCAGTAAGTATCTGGTTTCCTAGCTTCTTCACATTCGCAAGATCATCCAACATTGAGTAGGAAAGGTCCATGAGGTAGTAAAGGTCAACTGGATAACCTTCTGCTCTTCTAAATTTCACTTCAAACTCTCCAGTCTCACCTATGATGTAACAAAACAATGTTGCTTACATATACAAGTTATTGAGTTCTATGAAATGAGATCTTTGAGAAGGTAAACCAAGGGAAATCAATGCCTCTCAATGTACAGAGCCAGAAAAGAGCATCTACAGGCTTCTAGAGTGTGTTACTATACCATGTATGCCACTGATTTCACAACAGACACATGACAAAGCACAATATGTCCCATCAAATAGAGAATGTAGCGGCACATGTGGCTATCTAGTACAAGAGCAGTAACTAACATTTTTGGAACCATATACAAATTACAGTTTCAAAGAAGCCACAAATTAATTATGACTGTATCACTATTATTCTTGTATGTACCTTGAGGAGGTGTCACTATCTTTGCCTGTAGAATATGAAAGGATAGCAAAATTTGTTTTCATCTTCTTTTGTTTCTTTTTTACCTGGTCGCAATTGTAGGTCAACTTCTTTAGGCGTTATCTGTACTTTGTCATTCAGACGTTGATCGTCCTTACTCCGAACTTCACTCTTAGGGTCAATAATATATATCAAATCACATCCTAGATTAAAAAGTTTCTCAGTGGTGTCACATCGTACTGAGTCAGCCTCCCCTGCTTTGGTGAAATTCTAAAAATCAAACATTTAAGAAATTAGACAGCAACTCCATAAAACAGACAAGAAAATGAAAAAAACTAGAACAACATTTATATGTGAGCTGTACATATTTTTTGTGATGCTCAGTACATTAGACTAGACTTTAAAAGTTTACCAGGATGTTTTCATGATAATATTAAATAAATGTCTATTTTTAAAGTGTCACCTAACAGGTGTCTGTGTGTGTCTGTCTTGCCCTGTAGCAGGGTAGGGAACGTCGACTAGTTGTGGACTTACCGCCTAGGGCTTGCACTGCAAGTAGGCAGGGAAAGCAGCCGGTGGTCCAGTTGGAGCTCTCTGTCTGTGGTAACACTCCGAAGGTGTACATAGCCTTTAAATTGGTCTACAGTTTTTGGTGCATTAGGACCGGCTTTTAGCTCACAGACAGAATTTTGACAAAAACATGCAGGTCCAGCAATGAAGCTTCTCAAATAAAATCTTCTACTTTATTCAAAATACACAAAAAAAAAACTCAGAGCACATAGTTCAATGCAGATACATGCTCTTTTTTTTTTTTTAACAGATTTTGAATAATGTAGAAGATTTTATTTGAAACACTTCAGTGTTGGACCTGCATATTTTTCTCTATATTCATCTGCCTTTCTCCTTGAGTCCATGCACATAAATTAATTCTAGGGGCATCAGGTACCTGTATCGCTATTCTCAGGATGTGGATACAGTTGAATACTGTGGCGAGGGCAGCAGTATTATGTGATATTTGATTCTGCTGAGGCAGCGTTTTGTGCTGCACTGTAGTATTTGGTTCTGCAGGGGCGGTATCTTGTGCTGCACTATGATATTGCCGCCCCTTTTACTTCTGTTATCCCTGCCTTCAGTCAATTTGGACCCACCTATAACATAGGGCCACTTTTAGTTTTTTCCAGGGCCCTGATGTAGACAACTATTTGGTGTAAAGTAAGCCAACCAACAGGTGTTATAAACTAGACTAGACAATCTAAAGATGCACCAGAACTATCATCCAACATCATCCACTATGATAAATTTGGCGCATCTTCAGATTGTCTACATGTATTCTGTCTACAAATTAGAAAGGATTAGTGAACGCGGGCCACTGTCTTTTCCAAGATTTTAATTCCATCCATGGTTATCACTAGGGATGAGCGAATTAATTCGTAAGCAGGGTCCTGCACCTGCGACAGGATGCCCCCACTCCGGACTTGATTGACAGGCTCTGCTTCCAATACCGAAGCAGAAACTGTGCATGTCTTATCAGGCAGAACCCTGCTTCATGAGACAAATCGATTCTTCCAAATTGCTTCGCTCATCTGTACTTTTCACTGTCTTGTATCATATTATCCTGAAGCAGTTTAATTTCTCTCAGTGTTAATTTTCTGTGGTTCTTGATGCGGAGGGGACTTAATCTCATTTTATTCACTACAGTATATAGAGCAGCAGCTTATTACAATAGTGACGCTCAGAGAACCTCTTTTCACCACTTTCAGCCTCACAAACTGATATGGTGGCCACAGCCAGGAAGTCTTGTGGTTGCTAAGCAACCTAAAGAGGTACCAAAGACTTGCAAATAAACCAAGGTTCTACAAAAGGGACATAATCTTCAAGAAATAACTTTGGGTCTGGCGCTTGTATATTAGGAAATTCTATTATCATGGTTTGTCTGATTCAGAAAACCCTATTTGTAAATTCCCTTTTGGGGCATAGAGGGGTTTGTCTTGCTTGGGGGAGAGTGACTACAAAAAGTGTCTTGCTAATGTGTCAGCCGTTGCAAGGTGTTAATAATCAAATCCCGTCGCAGCTGCGGGAGAAAGTACCCTATATATTTTGGGTTACCAACTGACTAGCAGTGTTGGACTGGCCCACAATAATACCAAAGCATCCTCTGGTGGGCTCAGACCCTGATACCACAGTGGGCCTGAAAGTCCCAGTAGGAATAAACCCATTTGGAGCTACCCTTGAGCCAATCACATCCCACTAGAGTCTATTAGTTTGAATCAACATTTATTAGACTTTATTGATCCTTTCCTCTGGTGGGTCCAAGGAACCTCAGCCCAATATGCTGACTACCATAGAAACAGGAACCACAAATCCAAATTAGCTTTTTTCTTCTGTAGGCAATATCTATCAGCCAAAGTACAGCGCTAAACTTTTTTTACCCTTTAGAGAAGTCTCATAATATTTTATATACCAACTGCAATAAGCCCAGAATACAATACTAAAGCTTACTACATTTCCATAACATATACATACAATGCACAATATTCATCCTATACCCAGGGCACATATCAACATCAGGTCAGGTCTTATGTAAAGTCACCAGCCAGGGTTGTATACACTTTCTGAAGACGTGGCAATCCATTGCCAGAGCAGGGGAGCAGCGCTGTAGTCCCAGTCCAGAGGCTGCATGTGTTGCTTTTCTCTCTTTATGTTTTTTTATCCCTACATTCCAAAAGCCATAACTATTTCTCTTTTTTAAAGTATAATGCCATTCTTTGTACAAGTATAAATAGAATTTTATCTTTATTCTATGGGTCATTAAATTTACACCAGTACCAATGAACACAGTTAAAAGCATTCTTTGTAGAAAAAATAATGTTTTTGCAATGTCACATTTCGGAGCCATAACTTTTTATTCTTCTATTGACATATAGTCATGACTAGAGATGAGCGAACATTTAAAAAAAGTCCGTTGTTCGGGGTTCGGGTGGTGGTTAATTGCGCATCCCGTTATGGATTCCACAATAGCGCATATGGAATCCATAAGGGGCGGCTGCCACCAACCCGAACTGTAGAACAGCTGAAGGACCTGGCGTGACGTCACTGTCATGTGATCAGTGCAGGGGGCGTGGCTCAGCACGGGATTTGATCCCGTGCTGAGCCACGCCCTGCACTGATCACATGACAGTGACGTCACGCCAGGTCCTTCAGCTGTTCTACAGTTCGGGTTGGTGGCAGCCGCCCCTTATGGATTCCATATGCGCTATTGTGGAATCCATAACGGGATGCGCAATTAACCACCACCCGAACCCCGAACAACGGACTTTTTTTAAATGTTCGCTCATCTCTAGTCATGACGGTCTATTTGTGGAGTGAGTTACTGTATATTTTTCAGTTGTATGATTTTGTGATACATATAGCTTATGAAATATCTATTAAGACTTTTAAAAGGGGAGTTAATAGGATAAACAAATAGTAGTTATGTAATTGTCATTTCTTGCACCATTCACCATACTACCACACAGTATAAATAACATTTTAACTTGTCTAAAAAGTGGTGCAAATTGGCGTAATTTGGTGCAACTAGAGTTTCTATGAATTTTTTCCTAACTTGCTTGAAAAGTGGCAGTGCTTCACTGGAATGGGAGTGGGTCGTGAGTGCACTGTTTTGTGCCAAAATTTCACCACTGTTTTGGTGTAAAATTCTGCCTCAATGTAAGCCAACCAATAATTGGCATAGAGTTAGACAAAGGTGTCTGTCTGTGCACCAGATTTATCTTCTAGCCTGACCCCCTGTGATAAATCTGGTGCAGGTCTAGATCCTCTGCTTACGTTTATACCATCTACAGGCTTAGAAAATGTGAGTGCATGCAGGCTTGGACTGGCCCACAGAGGTACAGGTGCATCCTCCAGTGGGCACCTTGAGCAAGGTGGGCCCCTAGTTTCCCACCCCTCCACAAGTGGCACATAACACAGTAGACTTACTGCACTACATACATATATTGAATGTGCAGCACCTCAACCAGCCGATGTTCATATAAAAAACTTGATAGATTATTACAGAAACTCCCCAGTTTATTATTATAGACACGATCAGAAAGCTGAGATTACTTCAAGGTATAGAGAAAAGCTAACAAGTGTCCTCTTCTCCCCAGGACCTACCTTCTCAAAGTTGCTGCAGGGACCCCCATATTCAATCATCTGGAAGCATCTTGCTGCTGTGTGAGCAGGTAATATTTGAATGTATCTGTATCGTGGGCCCCCAAAATAAATTTTACTGGTGGGCCCTAGGTACCCCAGTCTGACAGTGGGTAAAAAAATACATTCTTGGGGCTCAGGCCATTGTTTTGGTCCGCATCCAATCCGCGTTTTTTGTGGATCAGATGCAGTCCCATTCATCTTAATGGGGCCAGAAAAGATGTGGACAGCACACCCATGTGATGTCCGCATCTGTAAGTCCATTCCACGGCCCCCTTATTATTTTTTAGCAGGGCCGCCATCAGGGGGGTACAGCCAATACCCCAGTAAGGGGCCCAGACCCTGGGGGGGCCCGGCCAGTCCTGAAACTTTTTTTTTTATTGTGGCAGCTGGCTCTGGGGCCCAGTGCTCCTCCCCCTCTTCCTTCTGCAGCCTGCCCCTTACCTCCCGGGGCCCCGGGCCCCAGCTATCTTGTTCTGAGAACAAGATAGCTGGAGTCTCTGCAGATCCATGGGTAGAATGTAGTTGCTAGAAGGAGGTCTGTGACATCACTGGTCACATGCTCCTTCATAGTCACATGGACAAACCCCGACAGCAGCAGCAGCTTGTGGAGGGAGGAGGGGCTGTGTGCCTGCAGGCTGCTCAGTGAGGGAGGATGTGCTGCAGTCCTGGAGTCCACAGAGCTTCATGGAGAGCAGGTGAGGGGCAGCTCATGTATGAGGGGGCAGGTGGAGCACTCAGGAACAGTGGGGTTCAAGTGGAGTGGAATCTGGTGCAATTAAGGGGGTTTATAGCACAGATCCAGGTGTATTCTGAGGGCCATGGTGTATATGATTCTGTCGTCAACAATGGAGGGGCAAAATTAACTTGTGTGGGGGCAAATTACTTAGTGGGAGGTCAGTGTGGCGGGCAAACTACATGGAGGGCCGTGTGAGGGCAAAATTACTTAGTGTGGACTGTGGGGGCAAATTACATAATGCAGGGCTGTCTGGGGTAGGGCTGAAATGATTACTCGATTTAATCGAATAATTCGACACAAAAAAATCCTCAATGCAATTTTTTTGCATCGAGGATTCGTTTGTGTCATGTGACCACGGAGCGGGAGGGCAGCACTTGCTATTACTCCCCGCTCCGTGGTCACCCGTCAGGTCATAGTGCACGTAAGCGCGCCCTATGACCCGACACTGTGCAGAGCGGCTGGCAGCAGGGGAGGCGGGGCGCACAGGGGGAGAAGGAGTCGCTCTCTCCCTCCCCTGTGCTGCGCTGCCAGTGAGGAGAGACGGGGGGGGGGGGGCAAAGGAGGGGCGGGCGCACTGCGCCACCAATGACAGGACCTTACATGGTCCGGCCTTACTAACTAGCAGCTAGCTAGCTTATCCCCGGGCGCCGCTCCGTTCTCCCCACTGTGGGCCAGTTACAGTTTCGTGCTCCATGTGCCAATTACTAATATCGGACCAATAGGGAGGAGACATCACCTTCTCTGTGGACGTTTCTTCTCCCTGCGCTGTCCAATCGCAGCAGAGAACGTCACAGTGCAGGGAGAAGGAACGCCCACAGAGCTGATGTCTCCTCCCTATTGCTCCGATATTAGTAATTAGCATATGGAGCAGGAGACTGTAACTGGCACACAGTGGGGAGAACCGAGTGGCGCCCGGGGATAACTAAGTGCAGGGACATCCCTGGGCGCCGCTCCTTGTAGCTGCTAGTTAGTAAGGCCGGACCATGAAAGGTCCTTTGTAATCTTTAATACAGGAGGCAGGGAGCTGCGATCAGCAGCAGTTAACCCCTCAGGTGCTGCACCTGAGGGGTTAACTGCCGCTGATCTGCCGCCTGTATTAAAGGTTAATTTTCATTGGTGGCGCAGTGCGCCCTCCCCCCACCCCCCAGTATTAAAATCGTTGGTGGCAGTGGCCACAGAGCAGAGTCCCCTTCCCCCCTCATTGGTGGCAGTGGCCACAGAGCAGAGTCCCCTTCCCCCCTCATTGGTGGCAGTGGCCACAGAGCAGAGTCCCCTCCCCCCTTATTGGTGGAAGTTCTGATTGGAGCCCCAGCAGTGTTATAACTGGGCTCCTATTGGTTACCATGGCAACCAGGACGCTACTGAAGCCATGGTTGCCATGGTAACATTCTTATTAGATTACTCGATTAATCGTAAAAAATAAGCGATAGAATACTCGATTTCTAAAATAATCGTTTACTGCAGCCCTAGTCCGGGGGTAAAATTAACTTGTGGGGAAGGGGCAAATTACTTAGTGGGGGTCAGTGTGGCGGGCAAACTACATAGTGGAGGGACATGTGGGGGCAAATTACTTAGTGGGGGCAACTTGCATAATGCAGGGCTGTCTGGGGCAAAATCCACTTGTGAGGGGGGGAAAATTAGTCAGTGCGGGGTCAGTGTGGTGGGCAAACTACATAATGGAGGACCGTGTGGGGGCAAATTACATAATGCAGGGCTGTCTGGGGGCAAAATTAACTTGTGTGGGGGCAAAATTAACTTGGAGGGGCAAATTACTCAGTGAGGGGCAGTGTGGCGGGCGTACTACATAGTGGAGGGCCGTGTGGGAGACGTCCTTGGATGTAAGAGGTATGGGCGCGATATATGGGTGGGGCTGTGTGTGGGTGTGGCTTGAGGGTGGACGGGGACACAGGGGCCCCATGATCTCCTATTCCTGGGGGAAGTGCCCCTTCAAAGACCAGGTTCTGGATCCGCCACTGGGGCAGTGTCGGGGGGGGGGGGGGGCCCAGGCCTTGAGCTGTGTAAGGGGCCCCAAAATTTCTGATGGCAGCCCTGTTTTTTAGTGTCTCTGGTACTAGAAAAAATTATCTCCAGAATCCATTGTAAAGCCAAATGATTGGTCAAGGTAAACCACAACTAAACAAATTACTTGAACCTGGATCAATTTCCCATTTACAGTACCTTTTATTTATAGAGGAAACCAATAAAAAGTCAAAAGGGTTTCATACAAAGCTGAAATAACTCCACTTGTACCTCACTGTTCCCAGACCTTAAAATGCAAGCTTTTTCAATGTGGATTTGGAGGGCAGTACTGGCACCCAAATTCACGTTTGAACAAACTCTATATGAACCTATACCAATAAACAAAGGCACAAAACCGCAAAGTAACTACCATGTAAAATCAATTCCATACATGCCTATGGTACAAAAAATGATTACAAATGCTTATAAAAGAACTACCAGACCGCATGAAATAGGTATTTGTATTTTATTTACTACTGCACAGCCCCTTTAAAAGTCACTAGCTTACCACTTTCTTGCACCAGGAACAGTGTGGACCCGACTGGATACATTCCTGACAGGTGTTTGCTTTTATCTTAGTGCATACTTCAACCGAGGAAGCTGTAAAGAAATGTAATTTATCTGCATTATTGTTTCAGGTGTTAAATTAAATCTGTCTGCAGTTTTCTCAATGAAAGACTGCTGACAGCGCTAGGTAAGAACTATGGGAGAGTAGGACATATACTGTTCAATGAGCAGATATTATTAGAAGTAGTGTGAATATGATTTTTTTTATTCTGCCGAGCACTGCTTCTGCAAGTTCCCTTGAGGCGATGCCTCACTGTGAAGTGATCTCTGTAGTGATCTGCTTTACAGCCCCTTCCCTCTACTGTGAGTGACTTCTGTAGTGGTCTCCTGGTTGTATGCTACAACTGCCACCCAAAGCAGAGAGGAGGGGATGTAAAGCAGCTCAAACTATAGAGCACTTAAAGGAATTGTCTCATCTTGGACGTTGGGGCTAGGATATGCTCCCAATGTCTGATAGGTGCAGATCCCACCTCTGGAACCCACACCTATAGTTAGTCCCAGAGGTGGGACCTGCACCTCTCAGACATTTGGGGCATATCCTAACGATATGCCCCCATTGTCCAAGATGGAAATACCCCTTTAACAGTGAGGCACCACCTCCAGGGCAGATGCAGAAGCAGTGCCTGTCATGATAACAGTTCACAGTACTACTGAATGCAATAATATAAGCTCTGCAAAAGTTATGCTAGTCCAATTCTCCCCAGCCCCTACACAGTGCTGTAAGCCAGTTTGCATTAATAAATATAGCATTTGGCGCTTTTTAATTATAGACCTCAAAAAAGGGCAATGATGCCAAAGAATGGTGGCCCTACAACAGACTCATGGTGTGCATGCAGTTTATAAAATGGTCTGGAGATGTTTAGGCTGGTATCAGAGATAATACCAGGAGATCTCCTTTAATAACGCAATGGAACCCAAAACAACAGGCAAGAAGACCTTGTAAGTTCTTGCTTTATTACCAGGTAAATGATGGATATATTCAGGGCACTATCAGGGTGCTATAGGTGTCCCTGCTTTCAGGGACCCAGGAAAATGACTCTAAATAAAGGAGACCATACTCTCCTGTCAATTGTCACCTGCTACTACTCACTTCTCTGTTTAATAGGACATACCATATATATTATATGAAGATCATATTTTCCCCATCATGTTCAAGTAAGTAAGGCGGTTTTCCTTCCTTCCTTCCTTTCTTTCATCCCTAACTTCTAAATGTATAGTTATATCTCTTTATAGACAATGGGGAAGAAAATTGGGGATGGGGTGCATTACATACCATAGTGCAATGTATTCGTGTAAACACGGGGGCTGTGTATAAGGGCCTATTTTCTATGCAAGGGAGGAAGACAGGAGAAGAGGTTAACAAGAGCCAACAGCAGTGCACTCGGGGGGGATGCAGATGCTTTATGGTTACATAGGATCAATGCTATTTATCTGCTGCTCTAAAAAGAGATGACCACGATTACTCACCAAATTTGGAAGTGATGATTTCAGTTGATATAAACAGGAATACGATACACCAGAACATTTCCTGAAACCAACAAATACTTGATTATACATTGCCTGCAGTAGAAAAATCATAAGCTAAATCCCATTACCTAAGGACTGTTCAACAAAAATAATATAAAATATTGATAAAGTGCTTTACTTAGATTTTCTTCAGTAGATTTGCTTCAAATTGTGGCCCATGGAAAGCAATCTTGATCGGGGACCCCACTTAGGGCTTATAGACAAGGCTTTTATTTCATGCCACAACCACTTTAATACAATTAGACATTTTTAATAAAATAAATGTTCTATTTTATATTCCTTACATACATAAATGACATTTATAGCCAGGGTTTGAGTTTTCTTTGATCCCAGCCATTAGTAAGGTAGTATAGTTGTCCACCAAAACCCGTACCCACTGCTGAATGCATGGGTGTAGCTGCTCTACCTGCAGGATCACCACAGTACACATGAACGGTATTTTGCCACATGAACTGTATAATTGACTCCCACGGATGACATAAAAAGTGTTAAAGAGCAATTGCTTTGTGTATAATATTTATTTTTTCTGATAAATTTTAAGAATAAAAAAAAATATCAATTTCAAACCAAACCATTAGCATATAGATAAAAAAGTGTTGTATATCCTCATGGATAATACATGTAGTTTTATCACAGTTGTACTACTGTATTTTCTCCAGTTGTGCTTATTACCGTTATGTTCAGTATGCATATCAGATTACCCAGAACGTGAGATGAGAAAAACAGATAATATTTTCTCAAGTACTGTTGTCAGGGCCGAACACAAATCACACTATTCTGTGGTTTCAATATCACAAAATCTATTTAGGTTCAGAACCTCTATGGTAATGGCTTTCATACACTAAAAACAAAGCAAAAATCATGGCCAATTTTGTCTCCTACATAATCATGGTGATTTACCCTATTTTGCAGTTTAAAGGTGTTGACTGGCACATGCCCAGGTTTGCGTCTAGCCCCCCAGAGGATCAACCAGTTGGCTTATTTCATGACATGATAACAGGTCCTAAGCACATTATAACCTATCAGCTCCAGCAGAGGACAACAGCATTTCTTTCTGTTGCGGTATGTTTTTGTATTTTTTTTAAAGGGAATCTGTCACCAGTTTTATGCTGCTAGGTTCCGTCAGCTCCAGCGGATGCCTATGAGTCACCATCCTTATGAGCTCACGGCTCTCCTAGCCCACTTGCCCCTGATTAACAGTTTTTTTTCTATATGAATCAGCAGCATGTAGGCAGGGAGAGCCATGAGCTCATGAATATAGGGACTCATTGGCTCATTGTTCAATACAAGATTTTGGCAAAAATAGTTTATGTTGTGGTTAGGACACCATAAAACTGGTGACAGATTCCCTTTAAAATGAACTCCTTTTAGCCTGTGTGTATGTAATATGAGAGAGGAGCTCACCTTGGCACTTCGGTTTTTGTTTTATTTATTTGCTAATAGGAAAAATACAATTTTGAAATACTCATGTATTTAAAATTTTGCTTACTTTTTTATATCAGGCTGTTGACCCCTATCTGCACACTAGAATGGTATAGCCCATAAATAATTCAGTCCTGTGTAATGCATCTATGGCCTAACTGAAACATCAGTTATGTGACAATCTTCACATCATATAATCCTTGACATTGAGTAAGCAACAGTGTTACATGATGTACATGTGCTAGGTTAGCACATGGGAAACTGCTATGGGTTAACTATATAGGACTAATAGTGGAAACTATTGTGGCTACAACATCTGATTCACTGTATGTATTTGCCTATTTCAAGGTGCTTTGTGAAATGGCTGCCTGCCTCTAGGTGATGTCATGTTGTTAATAAAGTTAACTGTAAAAATAAATACATATAAACATATTACATACAAGGGAGACAGGGAGAACAATGTTAGGTGTGTTTCTATACTGACAGACATGCTGAGGTGCTGCTGCAGGCAGTATTGCCGCATATAGTGTATACATATGTTCTATATCTCAATAAACTTAAATTCAGCTGTTAGATTTCTGGACAGTTAACTAAATGCCAGAGGTCACATGACATGCTTGAGAGTCACATGATTGACACCATTTTAGTACTATTCAGAACTCCCATGGATGCATTTTACAGGACTAAAATGGGCCATACAATTTTTTTTTCTTTAGAGAGAGGCTATTTTGTGGATATAATAAAGGTCTGCAAAAGATGTTCAAATACATGTATACTGCCTATTGCAGGCATCCTCAAACTGCGGCCCTCCAGCTGTTGCAAAACTACAACTCCCAGCATGCCCGAACAGCCTACAGGTATCAGCCTACATCAAGGCATTGTGGGAGTTGTAGTTTTACAACAGCTGGAGGGCCGCAGTTTGAGGATGCCTTGCCTATTGTCTAAACAAATAAATATAATAAAGGTCCAGCAGATGACAACACCATTTCTTCATGTTGGGGTATGTTTTTGTATTTTTTTTAAAGGAATCTGCCAGTTTTATTTTGCTATGTTCCATCAGCTCCAGCGGAGGCCCATGAGTCACCATCTTCATGAGCTCACATCTCCTCGCCCACTTGCCCCAATTGACAGTTTTTTCCAAATGAATCAGCAGCATGTAGGCAGGGAGAGCCATGAGCTCATGAATATGGGGACTCATTGGCATGTTCTGGAGCTCTTTAATACAAGATTTTGGCAAAAATTTGCATTTTGCTAAGAAGACCTGTCAATAGTTTAAGTATACTGCCTATTGTCTAAACAAATAAATGTAATCTTTAAAACCAGGATACCTCTTTAAAGGGAGTCTTTCACCTAATCTGAGCGTTTTAGACCGTTTAGATCAGGTTACAGACTCTTTGCCCCTCATTATTATAGTACCTTTCTTTTATTCGTCCGTCGTCCAGATGATGAAAAAGAGACTTTTAAACTGTATGTAAATGAGCCGCTGAAGGTGCCCAGGGGCAGCGTTACTGGGCGATTTGCCCAGAAAAACATGCCTCTCACTGCCCTCTGGCCCGCCCTTTGTCCTATTACATCCTCCAGCCGAGCGGCAGAACGGATGTCTTTAGTTGGCCGGCGCATGCGCACTGCTCTGCCCATTATGGGCAGAGGAACAGCTTTTCATATTGCGCATACGCCGGCCAACTAAAGACAACTGTCCCGCCGTTGTTGTGATGCTCGACTAGAGAAGGTAAAAGGACAGAGGGCAGAAAGACGCGTGTTTTTCTGGACACATCGCCCAGTAACGCCACCCCTGGGCACCTTCAGCGGCTCATTTACATACGGTTTAAAAGTCTCTTTTTCATCATCTGTACCACGGATGAATAAAAGAAAAGTACTATAGTAATGAGGGGCAAAGAGTCTGTAACCTGATCTGAGCGGTCTAAAGTGCTCAGATTAGGTGAAAGACTCCCTTTAAGAAGACAGAAGAAATAAATGGTGCTGCCACTCTAACTGTGCTACCTGTCAGTGTGCACAATTATCTGCTGGGCAGCACTACCTCTCTGGCTTGAAAAAGAGAGATCCAGTCCTTGCGCCCATTACAATGTGAGCAGTGATGTGGCTAGCCCATCACCAGCTCATACGTATAAGTGCAGAGGAAAGTGCTGGCCCCTTGTTATTATGGGGGCAGTTTTTGACAAAATCTTCCAAAATCATGGCAAAACCACAGCCTTTTTGCCATGATTTTCAAAAACGAAAAAAAAAGAGATACTAAAGTTGAAATTTGTAAATTCTGCCGTAGACCTTACTAAATACATACAGGAACAAATACAGCTAAGGTTTTTTTGCATTCATGTAAAAAATTGCCGGTACATTTTTTTTTCATAAAAAATGTACCGGTAATTCATACAAAAGTCCCAAAAATAACCATCCGGAAACATATGACTGACTAAAAGTACAGAAGTTATTTTTATTTATTTTTATATGAATATTCTGAATTTGGGTTGTTATGAAAATGTACAAATGTAGTGTATATGCTACATGCTATGTGTTGGAAGAAGATATTCAACAGATTTTCTGAAACATAAAGGCAGTGTATAAAATAAATGTATCTTCTGTACATATTTCCTAGTATTCTGTAGATTAGCGAATGTGCTTTAGGTGAAATGTGATCAAACTGCAGCAACTAGCTTTATGGGAAACTAACTATTTATATAGAATTAATGAATGAAGAATGAATATATGAATTATACTTTGCCAAAACCCTTACCCCATTATATTATACTTTACCAAAACCCTTACCCATACCCTATTATATTATACTGTGGCAACAAAATAATAGACATTTTATAGAATACCTACACATTCTGTTAACATCTCTACTCCCTAGTAGAGATGAGTGAATTTCTTGAAATTTGTTTTGTGACTGATTAACCAATTTTTTTTTTTTTTTTTTTATTTGGGTTAGAATTGATTCAACATGAATATCTTTGGGTTTCTGTGAAAGATATTAAAATTTGCTTTCCTTCCAAAAAGAAAGGAAAGCTATAAGCCTCTCTAATGTAAGCCGAAGTAACATATATTAATTTGAATATATTTTCCCCAGAAACCCAGAGCAGTCTTGCCTGACCTACAATACATCTCATGCATACTAGGCACTCTCCATAATGACAAAAGCTTTATAAAACACATTTTAAATCATTACCATTATTATTCAGCTCTTCCGTGTTGTTGAAGCTAGGCTTTCCAACACCTGCGGAAAAGATTCCTACCCCTGCCCAAAGTGTCCAATGACTGCATTTAAATGGAATCTTTCACCACAATATTGGACTATTCTCTGTAGTAATACATGAGTAGTGTTGCAGATAAGCAGTCCAGATGACTATTTTTATTTTCCTACTGCCCCATGTTCCCCCACTGTCAATGTGCAGAACTGAAATACATTGTTGGGACT
The DNA here is from genome assembly GCA_033119425.1 of Bufotes viridis. NCBI lineage: Eukaryota > Metazoa > Chordata > Amphibia > Anura > Bufonidae > Bufotes > Bufotes viridis. The sequence goes on from CM065595.1 coordinate 109,239,917, forward strand.
GCTGTGCATGCGTACAGAAGTCCTCTCCATTATGTTAGGAAAGTGTAGCACTCCAGACTGTGCTTTTCAGCACAGCTTTGAGAGCTGACAATGGGTAAACAGGGGACTGTAGAAAAATAAAAAAAATAGTGATGTGGACTCCTTATCTGTAATACTACTCATGTGTTAGGGCAGATAATAGTCCAGACTCATAGTGACAGATTCCCTTTAAATACCTTGGTCAAGGCAGAATGGCTTGTTGGTAGCCACCAGGCACCCAGCACCTGGGCCACATGCCTCACCTGTCCCCTCTCCAGCTATGATCCTGCTTCAGTGACCACAACCCAAACCATCTAAAGGAGCAGCAGTGTTCTTCATCATCTTTAAGACATATTTAACCTGTTCATAAACTACCTATGGTGAACATTTTATATCTATTTACCACTTATTATATTAGTACTACAAACTGAAAACATGTTTTAAAAAGTTTTTCTCTTTCTTCCTTAGAACCTACATTTACAGCCCTAAGCAGGGACTAAGCTCAATAGGAATCACCTGCTTACATAAAAAGACTTATAGCATACGTGAAGAACAAGTCACAATATCTTCTCAGAAATGCATCAAGGACTTTATCTGGGTTTCTCCCGTGAAGACAACTTCTGTCCGTATACCATTTTAGGGTATATGAACGCCATAGATACTACTGAAATGGTCTACTAATGGGCTTCTAGGTTGCCTTAGGTCTCCCGGTGTGTTTAAAATACGTACAAAAAGAGGCATAAAAACTGCAACAAAAAACACTACTTAAGTCACACAAGCAGTGGTGGTTTTTGGTGTAGTTTATCTTACCATTTATGTCTGTGGTAGGAAAGAAAAATTGACACAGCCAGTTTTTAAAAAAGAAATGCCAATAGGATCAAAATAGGCCACAAACCAAATTGCAGTGTCTGTTGTGATCAAATATTTTCCTATAAATTTTCAGCAAAATCCTCAAAACAGACTCTAAAATGCTACTAGAATGTCTCTATGCAATCCAGTGCAATTTTTTGTCTTTTGCTGCTTACTAGAGTTGAGTGAACTTCTGTTTTAAGTTCGGCGTCCAAAGTCCGGATTCGGGTTATCCAAGCATCCCGTTATGGATTCCGCTACCACAGACCATAACGGCATTTGGAATCCGGGGTGAAGGACCTGGGGTGAAGTCACTGTCATGTAATCAGTGCAGGGGGCGTGGCTCAGTACTGGATTGGATAAGAGCTCGTAGGCTACCACCTCTTATCTAATCCAGTACTGAGCCACGCCCCCTGCACTGATCACATGACGGTGACGTCACCCCAGGTCCCCCGTGTTGTCCAAGGTTCGGGTTCATTGAAGAATCCCCTTATGGATTCCAAATGCCGTTATGGTCCGTGGTAGCAGAATCCATAACGGGATGCTTGGATAACCTGAACCCGAACTTTGGACGCCAAACTTAAAACAGAAGTTCGCTCAACTCTACTGCTTACAGCACTTTGGAGGAACGTAACCACAAGAAAACTGGAAAAAAAAAACTGAAATCTCAGCGCGTTGACCTAAATTAACACATATAGTAGAGAACTCTTATAGATAAATACATAGATAGATAGATAGATAGATAGATAGATAATTATATAAAGCTGATGGGTTAATAAACCACCGTTTTTTTCTTCACTGGATAAAGGAGTGCTGCCTCCTTTTTGTTTAGATAGATAGATAGATAGATAGATACAGCTACATCTAGATAGATCACATCACTCTTTAAAAATGGGAAACCTTCAATCAAAGACAAGGCAGGGAATTCTAATTTCCATAATATCTTGAATATTCAGCTAAGTAGGATAGTATTTGAATTTCTTGCCACTGTCCTAATAGTCGTCACACTGCAAATTAGTCAGTAGGCGGATTCAAACCTGAAGTTCCTTAAAGACAAAGATAACTCCACGTTCTACATTATAGTAGATATTAAATATATACCAACAGACCAGTTTTCTTTATTTATCTTATTGTAGCTGCAAACCCCAAGATTACAGGTCAGACTTTAAAGTTATGAGCAGTAGTTATTTATCTGGTAGTAGTTATTTTGTCAATTTTAGCTTATTATTTAGTCCTAGATAGAGCTAAAAAAATATATCCTTACCTTTATTTAAACTTCCCATCTGATGTCTCTTCTTAAAAATTCATTGAGTTCATTTTAAATAATTATCTGTGGGAAATGTTTCTAACTCATATACAGTGTGTTCACCTCTAACGCTGTGGTATGTTAAGTCTTCCTCTTTCTGATTTCCTCTGCTGGTACTTGAGGTCGGTTTGAGGGTGATGCAATAACCTCCACATATCAAGAAGCTCCGTACACAGCCTACGCACTGAAGTATAAAACACCAGAGAAATATATACTAGTCTTAGAGGAAACAAAGAGAGAAATACTAGCAGCACTTAGCAGAATATCCTCCTCTTCTTTGCTGCTATTTTGTTTGTATTTCACACCAATGCATAGGGGTAAATGTAGTCATTGCAGCTGCTATGAGACTGATAGGCTAGAAGACCCACACAGATAAAGGAACAGCGCTGCTCAAGGGGAAACCTGCTACACTGCAGATTCTGACACTCCCACATATCTCTGTGAGGCCTCATGTACACGACCATATGTATTTTGCGGTCACAAATTGCAGATCTGCAAAAAACGGGTACCATCCGTACTGAAACTGCTTTTTTGCAGACTCATTGACTTAAACGAGTCCCTGGTCCACATTTTGAGGCCAAGTATGTTCTATCTTTTTTGTGCTTTCCGCATCCATAGGTCCGCAAAATGTGGACCAGGGACCCATTAAAGTCAAAGGGTCCACAAAAAATGCAGATGGCAAATAAATGGTCGTATCCATGAGGCCTAAGAGAGCAATGGCAAACGCTCATCTTGCTGTCCAGCTGAATTTAGGGTCCCTCATTCGAGGCAACTTGAGGCCAAAGAGTATGGAATTGTTCCTTGTAAACTGATCATCGAGGATGCTGAGAGTCGAACCCCCACTAATCTAATATTGATAGCATATTCTATGAATAGGTCATCACAGTTTTCTAGACCTGGAGAACCTCTTTAGAATCCAGTTCTTTAACCAAATTTTCAGTCGATCAAAGCTGTCCAATATATGTAAAGTCCCAGGATAAGATACGTGAGTAGTTTAAATGTCAACATCTGCAAGTACTCACTTTACATATACATATTCTATAATATTAAACAAAAAAATGATATAGAATATGTAAAAATGATCTAACCTTAAAGGGGTTGTTTCATCAAAGAGAAGCCCTTTAAAGAGCTGTCCTTTTGCTAAATGGATGGAAGTAAAATGCTTGGCTCGCTGCAGCTTTCCCTAGCAAAATCATCTGCTTGAGCGAGACCTAGCTGCATTATGAAAGGACTTGTCTCTGGTGGGACAAGCGCTTTTATCTCTTAGTTGTTGGACTCAGGGAAAATAGTTGAATTTAACTCTCTGGCTCCCACATGTGGAACCACTCACTCTGACATCCAGATGCCATGGAATAACACAATAAAAGCTAGGGGTTTTAAAACAAATTTCCAGTTTCTGGGGCCGTAGAGATGATCGATAATAGAATGGTCGTCAGATCCATTCAAAGTTAAAAAAAATTGGTGACCCTAAAAGGCTTTTCTGGCCAGTATATGAGTTTCACAATACATGGCATGGAAAGGTTTAGCCTAATATTAACCTGCAAACCTCTCTAGATGAATCGAAATGTTACAATGTTACAAACAGTAATATTAACAATATAACAGTCATTGAGGAGTAAGGACACACTTTTTAAGGCGACAAAACCCCCTATGGAGTGGTCGGTGCTGCCAGTATTGTTCGCTTCCCGTTTGTAGGGTTGCCAGTCCTCCAGAGGAGCGATGAGGAGACAATGTAGGGGTGTGGAGTGATTGCGGTCAACTGTTTTTTTATACTTCTTGGCGCAAAGACATGACCTCAGGACTTTATGGTTAATTCCTTTATTGTGTATAGAGACGACAACGCCTTTCAAGGGGTTGAAAACACATCATTTTCAAGTCTGAATTTATAAACCAATGGTGTCCTCTGTGCAGACAGCGCGTTTTTCTCTCAGTGTGAAAAAAACGCGCTGTCTGCACAGAGGACACCATCATTTTTTGAATTCAGACTTGAAAAAGGAGTGTTTTCAACGCGTTGTCGCCTCTATACACAATAAACTATTAACCATAAAGTCCTGAGGTCGTTTTTTTGCGGCAAGAAGTTTAAAAAGAAAGTGGACCACAATTACTCAACACCCCTACATTATCTTTCAGAAATGAACAGAGAGAAAACCTTCTCTACTTCACAGTACTCCGGGAAGAGAGAAAGGGAAGGACTAGAAGATCCACACTCTGCATGGCCGAGCACTGGTCAGTCAATAAAGTATTTGCTGTTTACTACAGTAAAAGGGACATTTCTTACATACCCTTCACATCTGGACATGGTCTGGTTCATTGTATCTTAATCCTGTCCCTCTCAGATGGGAATTAGGCTACGTTCACACGACGACATTTGTCGCGCGACACTTTGTCGCACTATTGTCGCGCTACAATTTTTATAATGGGAGTCTATGGTGTCGCATTGCGACATGCAACATGCTGCGACTGCGACGCGACAGTCACAAAAAATCCATTCAAGATGGGTTTTTCTGCGACTGTCGCGTCGCAGTCGCAGCATGTCGCAATGCGACACCATAGACTCCCATTATAAAAATTGTCGCGCGACAATAGTGCAACAAAATGTCGTGCGACAAATGTTTCAGTGAAGTTGTGCCCTATTTGTCACGCGACTTATTGTCGCGCGACAAATGTCGTCGTGTTTGAACGTAGCCTTAGCGTCAAAATTGCAAGAACCTTATTGCCAGCCTTAGATTCTGCAGACAGAGGCTTTGGAGAGATAGAGGGAAGGAATACTACAATCCCCATGCTGGTCTATACTCATACTGTTTGACATACTACAAGTACTATTCTGTGCTTGGTACTTTTTTATGTATTACTACTCCCATTCTGCACTTTAGTAAATAGAGACGTTTATTTTCTACAATTGGCCTGGTTACTGACTCCAGCACCATATGCTGGCTACAGCACCTAGATCTCCTGCCTTGCACCTGGATCAAACCCAAAACACCAAGGGTACCTCAACTACCATCAGGCAGGAGCCCCAACATTAGGGGTACTCTGACGGAAGAAAGGGCACACCCTCCTATCACTACCCTGGCCCTGAGAAGCATCGGTGTGAGGATTGCCACTGTGAATAATGTAGTTATTGCAACCAGAGCCACTACCACTCCGATGTTCCTCTCTTGTTCTTCTGGGGCTTTTGGTAAGTCATATGCACGAAGAAATAAACTAAGCCAAACTTTGGTTAAAAAAGAGTCTCCCACCAACATTGAGTAATGAACGGTTACATATTGGATTTTAAGTAATGAATGATATGTATTTTACCTAGGGGCTAGAATCATTTTCACTTTTGCCGTCGATTCCACAATCTGGGATTTCCTCCCTTCATTACCTGACCGGCTGCAGGCTCTTCCGCTGATGTCTCGACCAGGTCTGCTCCTGTGTCTTTTTGTTCAGCTGCATGTACATTATGACAGAAGCAGATCCGAAAGAGTCTGCAGCCTATCAAGGGTTCCAGTAAGCCCTTCACAGATTGCAGAATTGGTTGAATGAATCAAAGGCTCAAAAAAGATTTACAGAAAATATTAGGAACAAAGCTCTTGGGCTTCATGATTGCCATCTTAGAGAATGTCTGTTAGCTCAATACTTGCAAACCTATTATATTATATGACTATTATACAGGTAAAGTACGTTCGGAATGATGAAAGCTAATGTTATACCTCTTGTTTTGTATTCAAGGACAAATATAATATATAATAATTGCCAGGAGCTTAAAACACACGTGCAAATTTGTTTTTAATATAGAAATAAAAAAGAGCAAATAACAAAATATTATTTAAATAGCTGTTTAGATATACAAAAAACACAATAGGTGTAATCTCATATGCGGGCCCTGCAGTTATGTACTCATGTGGATCCACATTTAATAAATAAATATAGCAATGGCAAAAATACAAATTGAAATAAGTATAAAGAGAAAAATAAATAGGTCACAGATCAATGACATTACGATATTCTTTTCTATGGTGCTTATTAGTAAAAAAAAAAAAAAAGTAAAAAAAATGGGTATACTGTCTGCCTTTATTAAAATTTAAAAAGAATCTGCACATGGTTATGTTCACACACTGCAATATATTTATCTCAGATGTAGCGTTTTCAAGATGCAACGACAAGGAACACAATATATGTACCAGAACTTAAAATAATAGCATAACTAAAGTTATTATTGTATGAGTGGAGACAAAAATGTCACTTTATTTACGCTGGAAGCTATCAGCATGGCTGTAGATCTGGGTTAGTTCTAAAATCCCAAAATTTTAATTTCATTCAAGTATCTGCCGATCACTGAGTCAATTGTAATTGTTGTTGTATCGCTCCAGCTTGCCCCTACCTCACCAATGTGTACGGTTATATTAGTGGAAATGTTCAAAGTGATGACTTTTTAACACGTCTTTATTAGCTGTAAAAGTTTATGCCTGTGCACAAAACACATTGGGCTTGGTGCGGTGAGTTGTATAAGTAAGGGTACCTTCACACTGGCGTTTTTCTTTTCCGGCATAGAGTTCCGTCGTCGGGGCTCTATGCCAGAAAAAAACTTATCAGGATTATCCTAATGCATTCTGAATGAAGAGAAATCCGTTCACGATGCATCAGGATGTCTTCCGTTCATTATGTGAACTTTTTTTGGACTGAGAAAATACCGCAGCATGCTGCATTTTTTTTCCCGTCGTGGGATGCGGAGCAAAACATTCTGCCACAATAGAAAACTGATCCGTCCTCCATTGACTTTCAATAGAGTTTAAAACTGATCCGTTTTGACAATGTTAAAAAACCGTTAAAGTTAATACAAGTGGATCCGTTCAAACGGATGCATGCAGTTGTATTATCTTAACTGATAACTGTATTATCTTAACCGACGATGGAACTCTATGCCGGAAAACAAAAACGCCAGTGTGAAGATACCCTACCTCGGCAAATCGACTGCATATATAAAAAACTGCAGTGTGCACAGTGTTTAAAATTGCAGCTTACCACCACCACTTGGTATTAGGGTCCTTTCACACTTGCATTCTGAGGATCCGGCAGGCACTTCCGTCCCGCTGGATCCGTCAGAACGCAAGTCGCCTGAAGCATTAGAAGACTGATCAGGATCCTGATCAGTCTTCGAAATGCTTTCAGGTTACTATGGCAGCCAGGACGCTATTAAAGTCCTGGTTGCCGTAGTAGGAGCAGGGAGCGGGGGAGAGGTATACTTACAGTCTGTGCGGCTCCCGGGGCGCTCCAGAATGACGTCAGAGCGCCCCATGCCCATGGATCACGTGATCCATGCGATCACGTGATCCATGCGTGTAGGGCGCCCTGACGTCACTCTGGAGCGCCCCGGGAGCCACACGGATGGTAAGTATACTGCTCCCCCGCTCCCCATTACATTTTACCATGGCAACCAGGACTTTAGCGTCCTGACTGCAAAGGATAACAATTGAGAAAAAGCTAAACGTTGGATCCGGCGATGCGCCGAAACGACGTTTAGCTTAAGGCCGGATCCGGATTAATGCCTTTCAATGGGCATTAATTCCGGATCCGGCCTTGCGGCAAGTGTTCCGGATTTTTGGACGGAACAAAAAGCGCAGCATGCTGCGGTATTTGCTGTGTCCAAAAAACGTTCCGGTCCTGAACTGAAGACATCCTGATGCATCCTGAACGGATTTCTCTCTATTCAGAATGCATGGGGATTATCCTGATCAGGATTTTTCCGGCATAGAGACCCAACGACGGATCTCTATGCCGGAAAACAAAAACGCCAGTGTGAAAGGACCCTTAGCTGTTATAGTTTTCACCAGTATATACTGAAGTTAGTGCAGTCAACCATAGATTGAAGTCGGCAGGCCAGCTGCACGCAAAAGGCTTGATGGAGTTTGTGATCCTCCAGACCAGCTTCCCAAATAGATAGGTAAAAGTCTTTAAAATCCCCACCAGTGCACGTGGGCACGCCAGGGTCGTTACGATCAATTATGGAGTCAGATCAGCAGATCAACTGTGCATGAATGGTCTGCTGAAGTTTGCAGTGCTCCAAATTTATCAGCTTTCTTTGCATTAAAATTCCATATTATAAAGATAGCACCAAAAATAAAATAATGCTTCCAAATTAAATTGCCACGCTAAATAAAATAGTTATACGCGTTTCGGAGCTCCTGGCTCCCTCCTCAGTAGCTGTGAGGAGGGAGCAAGGAGCTCTGAAACTAATAAGCACCGTAGAAAAGGATATAGTAATGTCATTGATCTGTGACCTCTTTTATATTTATTTCAATTAGTATTTTTGCCACTGCTACATTTATTTATTAAATGTGGATCCACATGAGTACATAACCGCTCATACAGTTGACCGTGGGGGTGTCAGGTGTCAGACCTCCGCCGATCTGATCTTGATGATAGGTCATCAATATTAAAAGTCTAGACAACCCTTTAAACCTGGCCCTGTCAACCAAGAAGGAGAGAATGGGGAAGGTAGAGGAAAGCGTCAGAGCTATAGTTTGTTGAGGGACTCACGTCTGCCCTCGGTGCACTTAATGGCTCATTTACATATCAATAAAAATACTTATTACTTGGTGATGCAGCATCAGATTGCTGGATAAAAGATACAGTATAGCTACATTAGACTGAGGCAGCCCCTACCTGGCATTGCGACTGGTTTAAAGGTGAGATTACAGCTGACAGATGCCCTTCAATGCCAAGGATCAAAGAAAGCCTTTGATAAATGTGTATGAGACATAATTTATAAGAAAACCTAACTTCTAATATGAATTGGCTTGAGTTACAGTGCTGCTTACATCCCATTATGTGAACACATTCGGGAGATCTCCTGACGTTTACGCAAAATGTAGCCATAGGCCCCTTTTGACCTGACAGAGGCTGAAAGTGTTGTCTTTTTGACCTTCTTCAGGTTGCTGTGACAGCAGCATACCTTTTTCTTACTGTACATAAAAGCTTAGACTGCAGTTTCCTATACAGTGTGCCACCAAAAAATGCCAGTGTGCCAACATATGCCCTTCTATGTCTATACAATGATATACTTTGGAGCCCAATATCTGAAGTAGGGGAAATACTCACCATGTATTCCTTCAACATATACCCCCAACTGGATGCGAGAAGAGCATTAGGTTTTTACTAGGGATGAGCGAATCGACTTCAGATGAAACATTCGGAGTCGATTTGCATAAATCCTTGTTTCAATACTGTACGGAGCGAGCGCTCCATACAGTATTAGAATGTATTGGCTCCGATGAGCGAAAGTGATTACTTCGCATAGTAACTTCAGAAATTGATTTATACTGTAAAAAAACATTTCCTGAACTCGGGTTCGGTTCCAAGGTACCACTTAGAACCGAACCCGAGTTCGGGAAATGTTTTTTTACAGTATAAATCAATTTCTGAAGTTATTATGCAAAGTCTCGCGAGACTTCGCAAAGTAACTTCAGAAATTGATTTATACTGGAGCCAATACATTCTAATACTGTACGGAGTGCTCGCTCCGTACAGTATCGAAACAAAGTTTTATGCGAATCAACTTCGGATGTTTCATCCGAAGTTGATTCGCTCATCCCTAGTTTTTACCTCAACAGCTCATGTGGCTGTTTCCATATGTCCCATTGATGGAGAACAACCACCTATAAGAATACAAGACCATTAGTTGAGCATGGTGGTTCAGTGGTTAGCACTGGTGCCTTGTAGGTTCAAATCCGACCAAAGACAACATCTGCATGTAGTTTGTATGTTCTCCCCATGGGTTTCCTCCAGGTACTCCGTTTGCTCCTATACTTCAAATACATACTGATAGGGAACTTAGATTGTGAGCCCCATTGGGGATAGCTTGATGCTAATATCTGTAGAATGCTGTGGAATATCTCAGCGCTATATAAGTGAGTATAGTAAATAAATTAGATAGAAGTTGGCTGATAATCAAACAAACATCTGGTGAACAGTCGTTACATAGCCATGTGCACTTTAGTCCATATTGGCCGCTCCAGTTGTTCAAACTGGCCATACATGTTCAATGAAAACTGGCAATGGACAAAAGATCTTTCTTGGAATGTTCTTTCCAAGAAATACCATTTCGCCACAAACAATCTTTCTTTGAATTAATGATCTTTTGTCCAACTATCAGACAAAAACATTGAACAGAGACAAACTTCTCTTTAAACGATAATGGTCTATCATAAAACGATCGTTAATTGTTGAATTTCACATGACAATTGTTCATTTTGGTTGAAATCATACATTTAGATTAATATTAGATCATGGGGGATAATATTCGAATTGCACATTTTAATCGCGAATATCGCAACTTTGAGAAGTTACATCCCTGGCAACCAATAGGAGTTGCCTACCCCTTACTATATAAGAACCTCCCCAGCAGCCATTTTCTACAGGTTATTACAGTTCTGAGAGAGACAGCAGTGTTATTGCTGTGCTCTCTAATTTACATTTGACACATTACATTAGATAATTAGTTAGTTTATATATACTGTATAAGGCTACATTCACACGTCCGTGTTGTTTTGCGGATCCACGGATAGTTAGTGTAGGTTAGATAGTGATATAGTGTAGCTGATTCTGCTGTCCATACATACATGCTGCATACATAGTGGTGTGATGTCACAAGTTCACAACAATACTTAGTGCACCGATCAGTAATATGTAGTCAGACCTGTTAAAATGTGAAGTTGCACGTATTGCGCCAAAATATTCTCATCATTATTGACGATTTGCGCAATCGCAAATATATTGTAGCACTCTATCTGAATATAAAGCTATTGTAATAATCTGCCATGCCAACCATTTTCTCCAGTCTCAGGAAACTGAGCAGTTTGAAAAATGTAGCTATAGCACCTGTATTGCGTGCGTATTACGTGAATATTACATTGACGATTTTTGCAATCTAAAAAATAATAGCGAATTCGCGAATATATGAAGAACATTCTACCAATTTTTCGCAAAATATCTCAAATTCGAATATTGCCTCTGCTGCTCATCACTATTTTTAGACTAATGTGTATGGCCACCTTTAGAATCAGGGTTGACCCAGAGGACTAACCCTCTCCAACCAGACTTTTTTTGCGTATCCAATATATTGTGGGAAAAAAACCTTTGACTCAGTGCTCATGATCTAAATGGAGACATAGTTGCCACATAATGGACATTGAAGAGGAACTTTCTATTAATAAAAACATGTAGTAGTTTATTTTTAGCAGCTCATCATAGGGATGGGCGATATGGCCTAAAATCTATATTGCGATATATTTTAAAGCATGTAGAGGTCAGCTATCTGTCTGGGAAAGGCTCATATTGTAAGACCGAAACGCGTCACAGAGTTTTGTATTGATGTGACCAATAAAAGCATTTCAGAAGATTTAGTGAGTGTCGGTCATTCTCTACTATATAATTTGAAGCATGTGCGATATGCGATATATATCACAATATATTATTTTCTATATTTGAGGAAAGGCGGGTGTAAACTTTTATTTTTTTAAACTTTTTATTTAATAACTATTAGCCTCCTTAGGAGCTAGAACTCTTATCATATTCACCCTAATAGAGCTCTGTTAGGGTGAATAGGACTTTACACGCTTCCTACTGCCCTGTGCATAGTACACATGGCAGCAGGGAGCTTACCATGGCAGCCAGGGCTTCAGTAGTGTCCTGGCTGCCATGGTAACTGATCGGAGCCCCAGGATTACACTGCTGGGGCTCTGATCAGAAGCTATCACTGCTACCAATGGGTGAGGGGGGGGGGACCCTGTGGCCACTGCAACCAATGATTTAATCGTGTGTAGGGGGTGCAATTAATATAATACTTAGAAGAGGAGGAGGGGTGGGGCTGTGACCACTGTGCCACCAAAGAATATTAGAGGACCTTTAATGGGTCACGACTTTATTACCTAAGTAGAGGGACATGCAGGGTATGGGGGATGTCCCTGTGCTTACTATTATATCTGTACGGGGCTCCGTTCACCCGCTCTGGACCCCGTTACATTCTCTGGTCGGAACAACACGGAAGAGACATCAACTTCTCTCCCTGGGCGTTCCTTCTCCCTGGTTGTGACATTCTGTGCTGCGACTGGACAGCGCTACAGCCCTGTTGTTGCGACCAGAGAATGTAATGGGGGCCAGAGCAGGCGAACGAAGCCCCGCACAGATATGTAAGTGCAGGGACATCCCCCATATATGCCCTGCACATCGCCCATATATGCCCAAACATAGCCTGCATGTGCCGGCCAAATCCCATACCCGGCCCCTATGACTGCGCGCTGTGATCTGCCTCAACCTGAGGGGTTAATTGCGGCGGATGGCAGCGTGCAGTCTTAGAGACCAGGTATGGGATATGGCCGGCACATGCAGGCTATGTTTGTATTCAGGCATAGAGGACCTTTAATGGGTCAGGACTTTATTACCTAAGTAGCGGGATTACTCAGGGAGATGTGCCGACAATAATCTTACATCTCTCATCCTGATAAATTATGCAAATCAGCCAACAAACGAGTGATTGCTTGTTTATCAGCTGATCAGCGGCAGGATTATACAGGCCGTGAGGGTTTCTATGAACACTTGTTCCTGGTAATTGGCCAAACATCGTGCAGTGTAACAGGGGCTTAAAGGGATTTCCTAGTAAAAATGTTTATTTTATCAAGTTCCTGCAAGTTACCTGCTCTGGTCCCCCGCGCTGTCCCCACTCGCTTCATCTTCCGATTGCTGCTCTGTTTACATCTGGCAGTGCATGAGCATAGTCACATGTACCTCTCCAGCCAATGACTGGCTTCAGCAATCATGTGGGCATAAGCAGCATTTCACTGCTGAGGCCAATTATTGGCTGGAGCAAAGTATGTGACCATAACTATGGGCAGCCAGATGTAAACAGTATGGGTACAGGAGCATGGGTACAGGAGAACAGCGGGGGCGGCATGGAGCAGCTAACTATGCATCTTCTGTTTCCGGTGACCATGCTGCAGGAACTTGTTAAAAAATCATTTTACGGGATAGCCCCTTTAAGTGGCGACATTATCTTCCATTCTGCCTCCTATTCGTAAATCAGCGATTTCCTTCACTGCAGACGATGGCGCTCACTGGTTATTTAGACGCTGGTCTTAATAAAGCCCCATAGCTGGTGGTGGATCCTCTCCATCCCTTTGCATAACTTCGGCACATCCAGAGCCAGTTCTAAATGGAAGACAGCTTTCTTGCTGTCTCACATTTAGACCATTTTCTAAACTCATCCCCTTCCCCACCCACAATTTTAGACATGGCATGACCGTTGCGCTGCTATCTGCTCCTGAAATATGCCTAATGTAGGCGTATTTCAGCTTAGTAAATAACCCCCATAGTGCTTCAGATGGTAAAATAATTTTTGTAATTTTATCATTTGTATACAGTGTCATACAGCAATAAGTAAAATAGTCAAAGCCTTGCACACAGGGGTGTAGCTATAGGGGGTGCAGAGGTAGCAGTCTCTACTGGGCCCAGGAGCCTGAGGGGGCCCAAAGACCCTTGTGTCGCATAAGAAGACACACAAAGCACTGAGTGAAGGGGGGCCCAAGCTGAACTCTTGCACCAGGGCCGATGAGCCGTTAGCTACGCCCCTGCTTGCACATAAGAGCATTATTTGAGTCCCTCTAACATGAGAAGCAACAGTAAAAATTCCAGTTCGGGTTCTCTTCTCCGAAATATTGATGAGGGTATTAATACCCTCTTGGGTATTAATACCCACGAGGTCATAACAACAAGAGGTCATACCTCTCTGTGACCTTTTACTACAAAATCACAGTGACAACTTTATCTCACTGTGATTTTGTAGTAAAAATATCACAGAGAGGCACGGAGCATTATCAGTCATGTTAATGCTCTATGTCTCTGCTGTCCGGAACGGGGCTTGGCTCTCTTTAACGCAGCGGATTACCCACACAGGATCCGCTCGTGTAAAAAAACGCCCTAAGGCTGGGAACACACCTAAGCGTTTCTGAATCGCGCGTATGACGCGCGTTTTACGCGCGTTTTTGGATGCGCGTTTTTGTAACTAAGAAACGCGCATCATATGCGCGATTCAGTGATTCTCCCCTATTTCCGCATGGTCCATAGGCGCGTTAAAACGCCCAAAAGAAGCTCATGCTGAAGCGACAGCGTTTGTCGTTTTTCAGCACGTTCAAACGCGCTGTAAAACGCCCAAATGTGAACCATGCCCATAGGGAAGCATGGCTTTCCACATGTTGTGCGTTTTACAGTGCGTTTGAACGCGCTGAAAAACACTTAGGTGTGTACCTAGGGTCAGGGTCCTCTTATATGGGCTGATGGCAGGCAAAAAATGAGTGCCGATCAACCATAATTAAGTCAATCTGCCCCTGTTTAAAGGGCCACAGCAGGCTCAGGGGTGTATATAACATGTATATTACACAGCAGGCTCAGGGGTGTATATCACATGTATATTACACAGCAGGCTCAGGGGTGTATATCACATGTATATTACACAGCAGGCTCAGGGGTGTATATCACATGTATATTACACAGCAGGCTCAGGGGTGTATATCACATGTATATTACACAGCAGGCTCAGGGGTGTATATCACATGTATATTACACAGCAGGCTCAGGGGTGTATATCACATGTATATTACACGGCAGGCTCAGGGGTGTATATCACATGTATATTACACGGGAGGCTCAGGGGTGTATATCACATGTATATTACACAGCAGGCTCAGGGGAGTCCATTATCAGCATATTACATGACAGGGGTGTATATCACATGTATATTACACGGCAGCCTCAGGGGTGTATATCATGAATATTACACAGCAGGCTCAGGGGTCTATATCATATGTATAGTACACAGCAGGCTTATGAGCGTATAATACTCATGTCTGGCCAGCAGGCTCAGGGGAGTCCATTATCAGCATATTACATGACAAGGGTGTATATCACATGTATATTACACGGCAGCCTCAGGGGTGTATATCATGAATATTACACAGCAGGATCAGGGGTCTATATCACATGTATAGTACACAGCAGGCTTATGAGCGTATAATACTCATGTCTGGCCAGCAGGCTCAGGGGAGTCCATTATCAGCATATTACATGACAGGGGTGCTGTCTCACTATGAAGGGTGCACGGAGAGTTTGGGCCTTCTGCAGAAGTTTTGAACACTTTCTTGTGCAGTCTGACAGGTTGCAGTTCGCAGTTGTGGGGATGGGAGCGCCAGTGTCCCTGCTGCCCCTCTCCCTGCACCCCCTGCATTTAAAGGAGTCCACAGCTGACAGGAGGGAGCAGAAAACACACTGATGAAGCCATTGACTGCCAGCCACGCCGGGTGCGTGCCTGTGTGTGTGCTTGAGCCTGCGCAGCTCCTGCTGCCTGCCAAGCCAGCGATACACTGTCCAATCAGCAGCAGCAACGGCGTGGCCTGCCTATATTGGCGCAGGGCAATGTGCTGCTGACAAAAGATGAATTTAGGTGCCGCATAAAAGACTATTATCATGAACAAGGATTTATAGGAACGTTTTTTCTCAAAAACTGACCTGAACTTCAGCCCACGTAAGGCTACTTTCACACTAGCGTTTCCGGCAGTTTCAGCAAAAACGCTTCCGCTACTGATACTACAACCATCTGCATCTGTTATAAACGGATCCGGTTGTATTATCTTTAACATAGCAATGACGTATTTGTCATGAACTCCATTGAAAGTCAATGTAGGACGGATCAGTTTTCTATTGTGTCAGATAGTGTCAGAGAAACTGGATCCGTCCCCATTGACTTGCATTGTGCGTCATGACAGATTCGTCTTGCTCTGCATCCCATGACGGAAAGAGAACCGCAGCTTGCTGGCGTTTGCTCTCCGGTATGGGAGCGCAACCAAACGGAACGGAATGCATTTTGGAGCACTCCGTTCTGTTCAGTTACATTTTGTCCCTATTGACAACGAATGGGGATAAAACGGAAGCGTTTATTTCCGGTATTGAGACCCTATGACGGATCTCAATACCGGAAAATAGAAACACTAGTGTGAAAGTAGCCTAATAGTGCTGTTAGAATATAATTTTCTTAGCAAAATATGCTATAACACAGATTGTTTTGTGATAGAAACCAAAGTAATCATCAAAAAAAATTACATTATGCATATTTTCTGTTATATGCAAAGATGTAGTATTAATATTTGTAAGCTTGTGTTTGCTCTTTTAGCTTACTACTGGTTATATAACCTATATCTATTGATCCATAGCCAGCTTACAAAATATAAACGGCAAACCCCAGTTTAAAAACCTTCTTCAGCAAATTTTCCCCACAATTAATCAAAAAAAGACTAAGAAATAATAACCATAAACCTTAAAGGGGTTGTCCATGATTTTGATATTAATGGCCTATCCTCAGGATAAATCATCAGTATCAGATTGGAAGGGGTCCGACACCCCTGCAACCCTTGCCGATCAGCTGTTACCTTGTAATTCCGGAGGCAGAACTACACAGCTCTATCCATTGTACAGTGGACAGAGTTGGTAACTGCCGCCCTGCTCCCACTACATAATGGATGGCTGTGTAGTTCTGGCATCAGCGTCTGATATTGGAGTTATAAAGTTATAAAGCTCATCAGCAGGTGGTGAGGGGTGTTGGACCACGCCAATCTGATATTGATGGCTTAGGCCTTAAGGGCCCTTAGCATGGGCCAAGAATTGAACAGATCATGGCTAACAAGCTTCATAGTAATGCTCGTTAGTGATGATCTGGCGGTGTAAATACACCGCCGAAGCGCTTGTTCATTGGGTAATTGGATCGTTTGTGCAGCACATAAAATCTGTGTAAACACGATCTGCTGCCGGGAAACAACTAGTCAGTATAGTAAAGAGAGATGGCATTACCAATCACTCCTCCCCATACTCTGAGGGAGCTGGAGGAGATCGCTGCATGTAACTGCACCGGTCTCCTCCACCAGCGATCAGCAGATTGTCTGGAAGGAACGCTTCCTTCCCGACAATCTGCTCGTACATCGTCCCATGAAAAGGGACATTTATTCACACATCAGTGTTTGGTCAGTGATTTCCATCAGCGATTGTGAGCCAAAAGCAGAAGTGGAGCCTACACTGAGATAAGGTAAAAGGGAGAGATTTGCATTTGTTCTGTGTTTAGACCTGCACCTCCGTGATTCATAAGTAAATGTCATACTACCATCAATAGACATGTCCTTATACGCAACCTTTCTTAAGACTATTTTCTCATGGGCAAAACTGGCCACTGATTCAGCAGCAGAAATTGGGTAATCCCAATTCAAAAAACCATCAACAGCTTCCTTGACCCTGGGAACACACCTGAGTGTTTTTCAGCGCGTTCATACACGCTGAAAAACGCTCAACATGTGAAAAGCCATGCATCCCTATGTGCATGGTTCACATGTCGGCGTTTTACAGCGCGGACGACCGCGCTGTAAAACGCCCTACGCGATCGCGTCGGCTGCCGTGACTATCGCGCGGCAGCATGCGCATCCAACCCATATTCTATTATTGGAGCGCGCTTCCATAAAACAGCCACTTCGCGGCAGAAGCGCGCGTCATATGCGCGCTCTGGGAACACGCGAAGTGTGTTCCCAGGGTCAATGTAAAACACACAACCATGTGCATTGCGTTTTTTTTTTTTCCAGTGTGCATCTTGTACAAATGGTACAGTTCTTTTCAGCAGCTGGTTTGAAAAATTCTTGAGAAGTGACACGTTACTTCTCTGAAGCAGATTGGATGGTGGTTTTCCATAAAAGTCATAGGGGAAGTAGAAAAACCTCAATTAAAAACTCTAAAAACACTCGTAAAAAAAAACCTCTAAAAATTATTTTTGGCAGATTTTGCTTTGTGAAACTAGCTTTAGCCTTCATGCTACTACTTTCGAGCAGATATCATGGTGGTTTTCAAAAAGGTCAATAGGGAAAGAGGTACAATACATTGATGAGTAGTAGGCATAGATGGACCTGTTTTCAGCTGTCAATTCTGCTACTGTCCTGTCGCTGAATTTTTTTTTCTGAAGATTTTGCTGTGTAAACCTAGACTACGGCCACTTTCACACAGTCAAGAATGGGTCCAAAAGTGGGTCTCGCGAGATTACACTGCAGCTGGAGGGTGAGTGAAGGAGATCATCACAGTGGAGAATAAACCTTCCATTGAAGAAGCAAAGTGGTTTGCCAAATCTCTGTGGCTAACCACTTCAAATTTACATATGTGGTGCCAAACTTTTAGAGGGACAAGTCATAACTGAAGACCAGGTGGCACAGGAGCATAAAAAAGTATGCAATGCTCAGGAAAGCATATTTAGATTATAAAAACAGTACTGTTTTTTTTTTTTGGTTTGGTGACAGGTCCTCTTTAAGGTGTATTTTTTTTTTTCACAATGGACAGTACAATGATGCTTAGGAGCTGTGTCCAAGCTATAACTTGCAGGTGCCGGCAATATCGCACAGCTGGTACCCAGTTTTCACTACTAGGATCAGCAGTTTACCCCCTTAGATGCCACAGTCAATGCTGACTGCAGCATCTAAGTAGTTAAAGAGAGGGAAGGGGCACTCTCACCCCATCACCATCCCTGTGTCGTGATCACGACTTACCAAGGGTTTGCCATGACAGGCAGGAGCTGAACAATGGCCTTATGGCTTGCCTTTGGCATGGTCAGTTTTACTATAATTTGGCATGGTCAGTTTTACTATAACTGACCTAATACACTACTATACAGAAGTATTGCAGTGTATTATATGGGCAATCAGAGGATGGCAGGTTCAAGTACTGAGGCCTTGAAAAAAAATTAGGTTTGGAAAAATTAAACAAAAAAAATCATGTCTAGAATGCTTTTCTAACCTTTCACTGGCTTTTATTTTTGTAAAGAATCTTTTGTGAAAAATGGTAAAAAATAAATAAGTAAAAACTTACAAAATTGGTATTGCCCTGTCCATAATGGGATGTTCAATAAAATGAACACATTATTTATCTCCTGGTGAATAGGATTAACTAAAAAATGCCAAACTTGCTGGTTTCTGATCAAATGACTATATATATTTGGCACATAATCCCAGTGTGGGATTAGAACCGGCAGTGCATGCGTGAGTCTGAATTAGCCCCTTTAAGTGCATCCTCCAGCAGTTTGTGCACCTAAAATGAAATCTATTCCAGCTTGAAGCCGGTATAGATTCCGTCATTGTTTACACCAAGAAACTGGCGTAAATTATGATAAATCTGCCAGGGCCGATGGCTTCGTCCAGTCCCTGAACTCTTTTTTGAAAGCGGTAAGGGTGCAAATGGTGTTTAAAAAGTTGCAACCCCAGAGTTTGCATGTTTTTAACACCAAATTTCTGGCAGATGGGGAAGATAAATCTCCCCTATAAGCATATTTTAACAATACTTAAAGAGACTGTCCAACATTTTTGGACAGGCTTATAGAAGAAAGAAAAAAGCTCAGCTCGCCCTCTAGAGGTAGCTCTATTTAAGCCTGACAGGTCCAGTTCCCTGTGCCATGATAATGCCATGTCCATCATTTAATTGACCACTCAGCCAATCATTGCCCTCAGTGGTCACCTGTAAATAAAAGGTACTTATAGGAGCCCACTATATTTATGTTAGGCAGGCTCTCTTTGCCCCCATTGATCAACAGCGTTGTCCCTATTACTGTGCATAGGGAGAAACCTGCCAATCAGCAACTAGATAGCAGGAGAAAAGTTGCATCTCACAAATCCATCAGACTCATCAGCACTGGCATAGCAGTGCAACAAATACCCTGCGAGTTCTATAAAACAAAAAGATATTCAAACACAATGGATGAAGAGAGGGAAGCTTAGACGGGCTGACAGGTTCTCCTAAAAGAGATGTACCATAATGCAAAGGAGCTAACTCATTACAGCTATACAAGGATACATGACTGATCCTAAGATCCTAGAGTACAGACACCCCTGGCTTTGTTTGCCCATTATATTGTTTTTTACAATATCCATTCACTTCCATTTTTTCACAGTATCTTGTTAATCTAATTCCAAGTCACATTGGGAAGCATGATAGGCAACAAGACCACACATGTAGAGTATGTCTACCAAAGCTAGGGTAATAGAAAAGACTAGAGTTCATTTACCTGATTAGGTGGACTTCAGGATCTAGGCTGCAGTGCTACTTTTTGTGTAGCTGTGGTCTTATTTCAAATGCGTCCTATGAAAACAGGAAGGGTGAAGAGGAAATCAATTTTAACCCAGTAATGATGAAAGAACTATTTCTCTACTTCTCACTAAGCGATAAGTATAACAAATAGGAGCAATTGAGACACCATGCAACTGTGAAAGGTCCTTCCCTAATTTAATATGCATACACCCATGGCTGCTATGACTCCTTCATCCTGAAGATTGAAGGTGAAGGTTCAATAAGGTTCTCATGCTTATGCCATGTCAGTGGTACTTCTTTCTAATCTATCCCAGTGCTCTTCCTAGTGAAATAAAAAGACGAGGTATGTACAGTATGTCCTCTTTGATCTATTAAATGGGTTGTTAGACAACCTTGCCACATATGAGCGCCACTGGTCTGGCCACGGCTTCCAGATAGGGCTGTTTAAGTAGCATATCTGTCAGGAATAGAGATGAGCGAACTTCAAAAAAAAATTCGCCGTTCGGCGTTCGGGTTGTGGTAATTGCCGCATCCCGTTATGGATTCCACTACCGCGGACTATCCTGGCATAGGGAATCCATAAGGGGCGGCTTCCACGAACCCGAACTGTTGAACAGCCGAAGGACCTGGGGTGACGTCACCGTCATGTGATCAGTGCAGGGGGCGTGGCTCAGCACTGGATTTAATAAGGACCCTGTGCCCGTGCACTGGCCATGTGAACATCTTCTATCTTTTTGCATTGTGGAGGCACGGATGGGAAGCCCACGGAAGCTCTTCATAGTGCCTCCGTGGGCTTCTGATCCATGCCTCCGCCCTGCAAAAGATAGGTGAAGTCCTATCTTCGGTCGTATGTTGCAGATTGAGGATTAATTCAAGTCAATTGCGGACCAGCTGTTTACAGTCCACAATACGGGCAGTGAGCTAGTACGCTCATGGGCATGAGCCCTTACAGGAGAAATTGGAAAAGACCAATCAACAGTGAAGCATTGCCTGTCCACAGCGTTATATCATTAATAACAGGTGTGCGCCACTCTATAGTGCACAGTACGAAGGTCACTTATAATCAGTGGCGTAACTAGAAATGACTGGGCCCCACAGCAAATTTTTGAATCGGGCCCCCTCCCCCAGTAATTTTTTTCACAACCCCTTCCTTTCGTACAGCCCCCTTTCCTGTGGCTAGTAAAGATCGCTCTCTCAGACCAGGCTCGGCAGCTGTTCCATCCGTTTTCTACACTGTCTATACTGCCATTGTGTATAATTTCATTGTGTAATACTGTTGAGGGGCCCTGACAAAGTCTTTTAGTACTTCTCCTCCTCCTCTTGGATGGGCCCCTTCTGGGTCAGGGCCCCAAAGCAACCGCTTCCCCTGCTTCCCCTATAGTTACGCCCCTGCTTATAATATATTCTGGCCGGCAACGAATGCCAGATTCTCTTTTATTTGAACGTCACCGCAATCAGCAAGTGGCTGTACCCAAATCTAGCCAGGAGAACAGGCCACAGCATAGTGAAATACCACCAAGACATGCACTCCACACAAGATATTTATTATACTTGCAAGCTAAAAATTGACATCAAGCATATAACATGTGCCAGTACCACACGCCCAACTCGAGGTTCACATTTACATCTTCCGGGGCACGATGAAGAATGGCACACTTGAGAGAATCTGACGTTCTTACTGGCTGGAATATATGATAAGTGACCTTCATACTTCATAATTAATTTATATATTTACCTTACCTTGCTCTTAAAGGGAACCTGTCACCAGGAAATTCACTGATAAACCAGGCACACTGCCTTGTAGGGCTCACTCTGCTGAATATAATGATACCTTTCACTTGGTGATTTGTTGCTTTATTGTGGAGAAATAGTACTTTTAATCCATATGCTAATGAGCTGATTTGAGTCTTTTCAGTGTTGCTGTGTATCCGCTGCCGTACGGGTGAATTCTCCTCCTCTGCCGCGTCCCGGGGTCAAAGTATCAGATCCTGCTGTACGGCTGGTAAGTGGAGCGCTCCAAAAATTTTTTTTTATTTCTTTGTCCTCTCCAGGGGTTCCTCCGTACCAAACGCGTTTCGGGACTTAGCAACTGTCCTTGGAGAATTCACCTGTACGGCAGCGGATACACAGCAACACTGAAAAGAGGACATCCCAGTGCACATCACCCGCAGTGAGAGACTCCGGGGTAAGATCCCTCTCATCGCTCCTGGCACGTGGGACGTCGCGGCCGGAACGAGAGGTTGATCCCCTGCCACTAAAAGGTAAACCTTATCGGGCTGAGCGTGCATGAAAGGGACTATGTATATCAGTGTATGTACGAGCAGCTAGTACAATACTCCTCATTACCGCAATCAGGAACTGTTCAAAGTGTGTACAGGCAGCCACAGTGAAATTATTTCATTGCTACGATTACTCCATTATTTGCAGGAGTTATTAGATTTTTTCTTCTGGACCGCGCATTAAGTACTTTTGTGGAAATTTCAACAACAGTGACGGCTATTTACAGACTGGACGGGATTTATGTATAGCCATTAACAGAACAGGTTCAGGCAACTCGTGTCCCCCGGTACATCTGACAACGGACAATATAAAGGGGAACTGAGCAGTATATGAACTTACGGAGAATTCTCAAATAATGCCTCAAATAATGATTCACTGTTCCATCGCTATGTGATGAAATTATTTCACAGTGAACCCTAATTTATATTTTACTGCGCAGTGTTAGTTTCATTTGCTATATTTTATTCCATTCTATTTTTACTTGCAATATTGTAATGCAGATTGGGCCATTGTGATATCTAGATAACAAAAATTGTTTTTATGAGATTTTAATAATTAAATAAACATCTTTTTGTAGGCACATATTTTTCTACCCTTTATCTTTCTTGTCTCATCTGGATCCAGTGTGAGTGCCGATCACTTCTTTCTTACTCAAAACACATCTGTGCCTGCCTACCGACGCTAAGGTGGTCACAGTCAGGCAGGTCCTACGCTAAACCTACCTATGCCGTTGGGCATCTACATTCAGGAGAGCAGGCCCTGCACATATAGTGTGCTGCTCGTAGTTACCTCTGTGTGCAACAAGCAACCAATGAGAGAACGCACAGTTATATGTACCACCTAATCAAAGTCTCATTTGGGATAGGTGGGGCAAAAAGTGCACAAGAATGCTACTCCCCAGATAATAGAAGCACATTTACAAGCACATAAATTTTCTAAAAATCACAGAAAAATATACAAAAAATGTATGTGCTTGAAGGAGTGGCACCTTCAAGTGTGAATGCGCTCCTATTATCTGGGGAGTAGCATTCTTGTGCACCTTTTGCCCCACCTGCCTGACTAAGACCACCTAGGTGCGGGTAGACGGGCATAAATGTATTTTAATCAAAATATATTGGCTGAGAGTCTCAGATTTTATCATATCAGAGTGAAGGTTTAGTCCATATATAATGTTTGCATCTATTGTGTTTTGTATTATTTTCCGTGATTTTTTTTCCTTATAAATGTTGTCATGTACATCCGCATATTTAGTTATCATATCGTGCAGGATGTTTTGTATTTTTTTCTGTGATTTTTGGAAGCATAAGCTGGCGAATTTTGTAAATGTAATCAAATGTGTTAAAATATATTCTATGGAATGTAGTAAAGAAATAGTTAAATAAAAAAATCATAAAAGGCCAAAACAAAGGCCTCATTATTATACAGAAACATTACATCAGTCTCTATGCAAAATTGTAATTTGTGTATCAAAATGTTACTTTCCAGATCCTCTTGGGAGTTTGCTACAATTTAATCAAGGCAAAACAATACTTAGCAATGTCTCGATTTGTGCTGCTGATGCATTTAAAGGGACTGTTCTATCTTGCCCTTTAATTGCCAAGATGGGAATAACCACAGTAAGTGCCGGCCAGGGGAGGCGAGTTACAGAGATGACTGAGCGGCCAGAGGTCCACAGGTTTTCTAATGTCATAGGAATGAATATAAGCAATGCAAACAGCCTTGCATAGGCAACTACACTGTATCTGTAATTCCCAAGTTACCAAAACAGCACTGCTTGCTGTGCTACACTGTTTGCATAGCTCATATTCACTACTATGTGAGTTGTGGAAACAGTGTGGACCACTTAGCCGTTTTTGTATCTCCGCCTCCCCCTAGCCATTGCTTACCGTGGCTATACACATTTTGACCATGGAAGGCCGAGATAGGGCAGCCACTATAAAGTTTTTTTCACCACAAATCAGTAAGATGTGAATTCATGAAATTTTGTAATGTTACTCATTAGAGGGAAGTGGCATCATCCTCTCCTTGCAGCACACTATAGTTCCCTTTTTCCTGCCTCCAGTGTCTCTGTAAAGTTCAGAAGCCTCCTGAGAGTCTAAAACTCCTTCTGCACCAATACACTATATCAAAGACACAGTACTATTAAACAATCAGGGAGTGAGCATTGACTCCATAACAAATCTGCTATGCAGAACCTACTACATGGTTGCCTTCAAAATTTAGGTTACGGAAAATCAGTTCCATTCATCTGAATGGGGTTGTTTTTGGGGGAAGCACATGGATTTCTGCATGGCTCATTCAGATGAATGGGACCGAATTTCAGTTGTAGAAATCTTCTGCAACAAAATCTGCCACGTGTGAAGACACCCTATTGCAACTCGTAAGGAAAGCACTAAAAGCAACAGACCCATACACTGAATACTGCCCCATACTAGTGCACAAACAAGGAGTGCTAATCATGGGTGGACTGGCCATAAACTCTACAGAGAAATTTCGTTGGGAGTGTTAAACAGTTATGTACCTTGTTAGCAATCACAAGTGCCCACCTGACTCCTGAATTCTACTGTATTGCCATCCCACGTCAGCGGGACTAAGAGGACAGAATGTGGCAGCTGGCGCTGGCCACCTCAATGGTGCAGTTTCTGGGGAGGTATTCTGTGCAGTATATTATGTTGCACTGTGGCTCTTTTGTGTATTTTGTGCCGCAAAATAGAACAGGAAAATGAAACAGTTAAAGGGGTATTCCCATTACGGTCTTTCATACTTACCTGCTCCCGGCGCGCCGTTCACTTCCTGGTTTCGGCAGGGGGCGGGCTCCATCTTGATTGACGTCTTCTCCTGGCCGGGCCGCGCGCTGGACTGAACGCGCACGTCGCCGCGCATGCGCCCTGGTGACTTCTTTCTGGCAAGTATACTATACTGGCCAGGAAGAAGTCACCATAGCGCATGAGCGGCGTTGGCGTGCGCTTTCCGGACTGCGCGCGACCCGGCCGGGAGAAAAGAAAAAGTCGTCTGCGCAAGCGTGGCCACCGCGATTCGGGAGGAGAGCGGTGGCCGTAACCAGGGGAGACGGAAGACAACAGTCAGGTAAGTATATCTTCATTTTCTTCTAAGGGGTGGGAATTAGTTAATTAAACATATTTAAAAAAATGATCACTGTTAAATCATTAACAGATTTAACAGTGATCATTAAAATGGGAATACCCCTTTAAATACTGGGGCACGGGCTGCAGAATTTTTTGTTGCACTGTGGTATTTTGGTCTGCGGGGGGCGGTATTTTGTTCTGCACTACAGTATTGCTGACTGCCTCCTTCTGTTGTCCCTGCCTACATATTTGGCTCTGCCTTCTTGTGTTACCCCTCCTTCTGTCAATTTAGCCCCACCAACAACATGAGGCCCACTTTTAGTTTTTTTCCAGGACCACTTTAAGTCCCAGTTAAGGTTGCCACCTTTCCCAACACATGGTGATAAAAGGGAGGGGTTATTTTGGGCACGTGGCTTAAAAGGGGGTAAACATCAATGTTCGGGGGTCCCAGAGTTTAGACCCCCCGCCTCCTCCTGTGGATAGGTGATAAAAATTCTTGTTGGGAAACCTAAGGGGCTGGATCTCACAGGCTTCCGTAGAAGGCAAGCCCCGATGCCTATGGAAGGCATCGGGCTGCCTTCTCTGCCATCAGGTCCCTATCACTGCAGCGCGGGGACCCCATGGAGATGTGGAGGGCACGCATACCCTCCGCATGCTACCGTCAGCTTTGTCAGCGGCATACAAGGGGTTAATACGTATGGGGTCAGTGACTGCCAAGTCCATGCTGCTGATCCGGCAGGTGCAGCTCCTGCCCGATCAGCCCGTCGTACATATGCGGCGCTGGTCCTTAAGTCACGTCCACCAGCACTGCACATGTACGGCGAGGGTCCTCTCCGGGTTAAACCCTCGCTTGGATCAACCGGTAGGAAACAGCCCCACTGTTGGCATAAGTATAGTGTATATACACTGACAAGCAAACTTTTAGGCTCCAGAACTTATCTTCCGCTACAGATTCAAAGGTGAGACTACCATAATTTTTTAGACAATTATCTTGGCTATCTCCATAGCAACCAACTTTTGAAAATTGCAAAAAGGGACAATATATGTGGCGCACATCACAGCAGTTTTTTTTCACACTAGGCCAAGTCTCTAACTCCACCCAAAACATGATTACTGACTGGGGATCGGTTAGGTGAGTGTAAGTTCCTTTATTTTTTACAGCATGTGGAGGCCCTGGGAAAAATTTTCTTGCGCTTCAATATCCGCTTCAATATTCATTTAAATATTAGCCGTAAATCATAGATATTTTAAGGTCACAATTGCACAAAATAATGAAGTTATGGTCTAATATATAAGTAGAAACTGTATAGACACTTTAGTAAGGAGCAATTTAGTAAATTTATTAATGCACATTTATGCATTAATTCCCCAGGTCAAAGAGGGACAGAGGGACTTGGGTCAAAAAGAAGGACTGTCCCTCAAAAAGAGGGACACTTTGGAGGCATTTATCTTATACATAAATTGGACTTGCAACTATTTAGCATATAATTAGTTTTGCAGATTCTTGCCATGTAACTGCATTATTACTGTTTTGCTCCTAAAATTCGAAATTTTAATTTTTATTAGTATTTTGTAAATCCACCTTTGGCTTTCAACACTGCTTGAATCTTTCTGGGCATGCTCTCAGATCAGATTCAAACATGTCTCGACCGAAAGCTGTTCCCAGGTCTGTTCTACACTTTCACGATATTGGTGCATACTGGTCGAATCACTTGGGTACAAATACAGCTTTTTTTTCAACTCTAATCAATCTCCTTTACTTCATTGTAATTGAACTATTTCTTGGCCAATCTCAACATATGCTTTGAGACATTGTCCTGTTGGAACACTATGTCATCTTTTTCATACCCATAGTACTGGAGTGTACGAAGTAACACTTCTTGTAGGATACTCACATATAGCTCAGCATTGAGACCACCATTGATCATGGTCAAGTATACAATGCCTTTGGCTGTGAAACAATCACCTATCATCAGGCTTCCCCCACTGAACTTGACAGTTCTTTCAATTTCTCGATCCATTAGTCCCCTTTTTCCTTGTTTCTTCCAGACCCATTTGCACCCATCAGAGCCCAGTCTATTGACTTTCGTCTCATCGCTCCAAATCACCTGTTTCCAATCTTCTACTGTTCGTACTTTTTTGCAAACTCGAGCCAACGTTTCTTATGAGGATGTTGAAATCAAGGCTTCTTGACCTTTTTTAGGCCACCATTCCAGACTTGTGTAATGCGCATCATACAGTGCTTGCATGGACATCTGTGATCTCACTATTACAAAGCATACAAGCCACCTCCACTGCCGTGTTTATCGTGCCAGAACTGATAGTCCTTTTGTTGACTCAGATATTTTGCCTGGACGTCCACCTCTTGACTTTGGAATGGATGGATGGACTTCATTTCGTATTCTTCCAACTGTCATGGCACTCACATGATGCAGTTTGGCAGTTTTCTTGTCTGTGATACCGTCATCGATGAGCTGGATGATGCCGTTTCTCTTTTCTTGGGAAATCTTCTTCATGGCTGCTTCTGGATTTAAACTAATAACCTTTCGCTTGGGAATCAACCTAAAAACATTGAGCTATTAGGGAAAGTGAGAACAGGTTGTAATTTGTAGTATACAAGACGAAAATGATTGTTCCACCAGCAGGAGCAAAACAGTAACAGGTCAAGAATCTGCATAACCAATCATATACAAAATAGTTGGAAGTCCAATTTACCGTATATATGAGATAGCCAATATGATTGTAAGATGATGGTAGTCTCACGTTCAAAGCTGTAGTGGATGGTGAGATATGGAGCCTGAAAGTCAAAAGTTCAAAACGCTGTTACCCTTTTGCTCATCAGTGTATATATATATATAGTAGAGTATTTATTTATATAATTAGAAAACGCTACAGGTGTGAACAGGGTCAAGATCACAGAAGGTAGGCAAATTGGTTCCTCCACCAATGTTTTTTTCAGCTGGTCACAACAAACAAAACATTTGGGTTTCTTTTCCTGTATAAGAAGGTAATAAAGGTTTTTGCCACATATTTATAAAATAACATATATGGAAATGAATCAAAGCTTGTATAGATTTTCAGATGTTATATTTGTACATATATGATATTAATTTTATGCAAAGTGGACAAAGTGCACATGGAGATCAATCCGCTCTCCAGGTCTTTGCTTACGCTTGTGTTCTCTTTGGAAATCCAGGTCTTGGTTACACATAATGCAGAAGTGAAGAGCAGAGTGTGACTTCAGGTCATCTCCTGCTGATGTTCCTACAGGTGATAAACGGTGAACAATACAAACATCTGGTGGACTCATTTGCCTTCGGCATCATCTTATTTATAAAGAACGTAGGTGATCAGTTGTTCTATGACCAAGGCTCAGTGGAGGAATATCATCTTTCACTACGGGAGGATGACATTTTCTTTCTAATATGAAAGTGCCCTTATGCCTTCAACAGCATATCAGGGGTGAGTAGGATCAGATGGCAAATTAGAAGAAATGGAATATGAGAAATGGAGCTGATACATGAGTGTGATGCTGGATCATACATTTTCCATATCATACTCATCTTTACATATATTGTAACATAACATAAATGGCTAATTGTCTCTATAATGTTTTCAGCTCCTCTGCATTGTCCATCAGATCTCACCCGTTTTTCTAGTCAATAAACTGGGAGGATGTGGAGTCCGGCACAGCCCACGCCCCATTGCAATGGGACTTTATAAGTATAACACCAGTCACACTCATCTATGGTGCTATCACTGCCCTGTAGGACACACTATATACAGCATGCAGTATATGAGATACTGATCTGGACATATATATCTGTCTTCTTACAGGAGTAATTGGCTGATATAAATCAGCCCCTTTCCAGTAACATCCAGGAATTAACCTTTCTTCACTGAATATGACCATTCCACAAAGCTTCCAGTACTCAGGACACAGAGATCTGTCCAGTAATATCAAGTGGATGATACAACCCAACTGGACTTTCCTATTTACCGTACAGTGATAAAACCCAATGAGTGTCCACCACTTAACATCGATGCATATTTAAGCCAAATATCCAGGGATATAATCCGTTTGCCATATTTGGGGTCAGGTTATACCCCTTATATGAGGACACTATTAGTTCTCAGGAGCTTTTCGCCTTCCTCTGGATCAACATAGCAAGTGATTGTAGGTTGAAATTGAAGGACTTCTTTTTAACCTTACTTGCTATTCTGGACATCTCATCTACAATTTGGTGGCAGAAACAAAAGGTAGCTGCTCAGAAAGAAAGCATCTCCTTTACCCACCAATCAGAGACAGAAGGAAGCTACAGAGATAGAGAGTTGCTCCTTCACCCACCAAACACAACAATCAGAAGGCTGAATACTTAAATGCAGTGTTGTTGGAAGAACATCCAGGAGAACATCTACAGAGGTTACACTCTGCTCTTCACTTCTGCATTATGTGTGACCAAGACCCTGGGTTTCCAAAGAGAGCACAAGCGTAAGCCAAGGCCTAAAGAGCGGAATGATCCCCATGTGCTACTTTATCTACTTTGCATAAAATTAAAGGGATTATCTCATGGAGAGGGTTTGGACGAAAGTCAAGCAGTTGAGAGGAGTGACTGGCGTCAGTGAATTGACACATATCTGGAACAACTCTCGGCTTCTGGATTTTCTCTCTTTATCAGGTCTCCGGGGT
Organism: Bufotes viridis; assembly: GCA_033119425.1. Lineage (NCBI taxonomy): Eukaryota > Metazoa > Chordata > Amphibia > Anura > Bufonidae > Bufotes > Bufotes viridis. The sequence goes on from CM065595.1 coordinate 109,270,275, forward strand.
TGGGAAGCTAATGGCGCCTGTAGGATAGGTGACTTAGTAGAAGATGGGGTGTTTAAATAATTTACAGACATACAGGTGAAATTTCAGATTCCCAAAACAGGATTTTACCAATATCTCCAGATACGCCATGCATATGATGCCATGTAGAAAAAAGATGTTCGCATTGTGAAACTAGATACCGCCCAAAAGTTAATCCTTATAGGTAAAGATAAGAGCGGTTTGATATCTATGCTCTATTCATTGCTACTAGACAAGTTCTTGGTCTCTCACCCGTTAACTCGCATGACGAAGTGGGAAAAAGATGTGGGGAAGATAGAGCAGGGACAATGGGAGGATATTTTAGAGGCGGTACCATTGTCTTTCTTGAGTGAGCAGGGGAAGTTGTCCCAACTTTTTATCATCCATAGAGTCTACAAAACGCCAATATTTCTAAAACATATCGGGGTCAGAATAGATGCGCGTTGTCCGAGGTGCTCTATGGAACCAGCTGACCATTTCCAGGCTCAGATAACCCTTTTAATATCATATATGCATAAATATAACATCTGAAGATCTATACAAGTTTCGATGGAATCATTTCTATATACAGTACGTTATTTTATAGCTATATGGTAAAAAACTTTATTAGTTGCTTCTTATACAAGAGGAGAAACCCAAATCTTGTGATCTTGACCCTGTTCATACTGGTTTTTTTTTACGCTTTATAAGAAACACCTGATGATAAGACGCACCCCATGTTTTAGAGGATTAAAATAAGAAAAAATATTTTTCATCAGACCTCATATCAGACCTTAAACTAAATAAATTCACTTACCTCTCCTGCTTTACTGCTCCACTTCGGTTTGACGATCTCTTCTGCAGTCGCGCTCCCTTGTCTTCTTTGGACCGCGCTGCACTGTCACCTGACTGTATTCGGCGTCAGGTCATTGCGGACAAGAATAGGACAAGTTCTATATTTTTGCGGACCTGGAAGTGCGGACCCGGAAGTGCGGATCCGCAATTCCGGATCCGAGCGGGACAAAGTCTGTCCCCATAGAAATGAATAGGTCCGCAATTCCGTTCCGCAAAATGTGAAACAGAATTGCGGACGCGTGAATGGGGCCTACGGGTCCCTTATCACCGCCAGTTAGTTAGCTACTTGTTAGGTAGTTAGCACCCAGCCCACCGCACCGCAGTCACTGATTAGTCGCTGATTAGCGTCATCGCTGTCGCTAATCAGCACTAGTACTATATAGTATCTGTAAGTGATCAAGACTGATTGCAATCAGATCTATATCAGTACATTACGGTCACCTTGGGCTCTACAAAAAACGCAGTGTTCGCCCGATCAGGCCTGATCTTGTGCGCACACTTGCGTTCAGTCCGCCCCACCTCAGTGACAGAATTTTTTTTTTCTGATCACTGCAAAAACACCGTAAAATCGCTGCGGCGCTATATAGATCACTTTTGAGCTTTTTGGATCTTTATTAGCGATCGCAGCTTTAGGGTCCATTCACACGTCCGTGGTGTGCTGCGGACCCGCAAATTGCGGATCCGCAGCACACCATGCCGGCACTCTCCATAGAGATTCCTATTCTTGTCCACATGCTGCGGACAAGAATAGGACATGCTCTATCTTTTGTGGAGCTGCGGCCGGATGTTTCGGGGCCGAAACCCGGAAGTTCGCGGCCGCAGCTCCGCAAATGCTGATGCGGAGAGCACATAGTGTGCTCTCCGCATCACCGCCAGCACCATTCACACTGAATGGGTCCGCATCTATTCCGCAGAATTGCGGAATACATAGGGACATTTTTGCGGACGTGTGAATGGAGCCTTACTTCGCAAGCACTCCTATGTCCTTTCCCCTCTTTGTTTTTTGCACATTGATCGATGCGGATGAAGAAATCTGTGCCGTTCATTGTTTCTTTCAGCCCAGAGGCTGAACGGAAAAAAAAAATCTCATTACCCGTCTGCTCAATATAAGGAGAATAGCAGAAACTCCTAATGCTGGCCATACATGTAATGATTGTGGAGACCCTCAAATGCCAGGGCAGTACAAACACCCCACAAATGGCCCCATTTCGGAAAGTAGACACCCCAAGGTATTCGCTGTGGGAATATTGAGTCCATGAAAGATTGAACTTTTTGTCACAAGTTAGCGGAAATGGAGACTTTGTGAGAAAAAACAAAAAAAAATCAATTTCCGCTAACTTGTGCCCAAAAAAAAATCTTCTATGAACTCGCCATGCCCCTTATGGAATACCTTGGGGTGTCTTCTTTCCAAAATGGGGTCACTTGTGGGGTATTTATACTGCCCTGGCATTTTAGGGGTCCTAAAGCGTGAGAAGAAGTCTGGAATCCAAATGCCTAAAAATGCCCTCCTAAAAGGTACTCATTGTAATTGGGGCCACTTTGCGCATCTTGGCTGCAAAAAAGTGTCACACATGTGGTATCGCCGTACTCAGGAGAAGTAGGGCAATGTGTTTTGGGGTGTATTTTTAGATATACCCATGCTGGGTGAGAGAAATATCTCTGTAAATTGACAACTTTGTATAACATTTTTAAAAAAGTTGTCATTTACAGAGATATTTCTCTCACCCAGCATGGGTATATGTAAAAATACACCCAAAACACATTGCCCTACTTCTCCTGAGTACGGCGATACCACATGAGTGACACTTTTTTGCAGCCAAGATGCGCAAAGGGGCCCAAATTCCAATGAGTACCTTTAGGATTTCACAGGGCATTTTTACGCATTTGGATTCCAGACTTCTTCTCCCGCTTTAGAGAACCCTAAAATGCTAGGGCAGTATAAATACCTCACAAGTGACCCCATTTTAGAAAGAAGACACCCCAAGGTATTCCGTGAGGGGTATGGTGAGTTCATGTAAATTTTTATTTTTTGTCACAAGTTAGTGGAATATGAGACTTTGTAAGAAAATTAAAAAAAATCAATTTCCACTAACTTGTGCCAAAAAAAAAAATCTTCTATGAACTCAACATGCCCCTCACGGAATACCTTGGGGTGTCTACTTTCTAAAATGGGGTCACTTGTGGGGTATTTATACTGCCCTGGCATTTTAGAGGCCCCTAAAGCGTGAGAAGTCGTTTGGAATCCAAATGCATAAAAGGCCCTGTGAAATCCTAAAGGTACTCATTGGAATTCGGGCCCCTTTGCGCATCTTGGCTGCAAAAAAGTGTCACACATGTGGTATCGCCGTACTCAGGAGAAGTAGGGCAATGTGTTTTGGGGTGTATTTTTACATATACCCATGCTGGGTGAGAGAAATATCTCTGTAAATGACAACTTTTTCCATTTTTATACAAAGTTGTCAATTTACAGAGATATTTCTCTCACCCAGCATGGGTATATGTAAAAATACACCCCAAAACACATTGCCCTACTTCTTCTGAGTACGGCGATACCACATGTGTGCCACTTTTTTGCAGCCTAGGTGCGTAAAGGGGCGTAAAGTCCAACGAGTACCTTTAGGCTTTACAGGGCTGCTCACAATTTAGCCCGGCCCAAAATACCATAATAGTAAACACACCCCAAAAATGACCCCATTTCGGAAAGTAGACACCCCAATGTATTCACTGAGGGGAATAGTGAGTCTGTGGGAGATTTTTTTTTTTTTTGCCAGAAGTTAGCAGAAATGGAAACTTTATTATTTTATTTTTTTCCTCAGAAAGTGTCATTTTCTGCTAACTTGTGAAAAAAAATGAAATGATACATGAACTCACCATGCCCCTCCGCGAATACTTTGGGGTGTCTTCTTTCTAAAATGATGTAATTTGGGGGGTATTTATACTATCCTGGCATTCTAGCACCTGAAGAAACATGACAGGCGCTCAGAAAGTCAGAGCTGCTTCAAAATGCGGAATTCACTTTTTTGTACCATAATTTGTAAACGCTATAACTTTTACCCAAACCAATAAATATACACTTATTGGATTTTTTTTTTATCAAAGACATGTAGAACAATAAATTTAGATTAAAATTTATATAGAAATGTAGTTTTTAAAAAAAAATTACAACAGAAAGTGAAAAATGACATTTTTTTGCAAAAATTTCGGTCATTTTTGATTAATAGCAAAAAAAGTTAAATTGTCAGCAGCAATGAAATACCACGAAATGAAAGCTCTATTAGTGAGAAGAAAAGAAGGTAAAATTTGTTTTGGTGCCAAGTTGCATGACCGAGCAATAAACCGTTAAAGTTGTGAAGTGCCGATTTGTAAAAAAAAGCCTGGTCACTAGGGGCGTATAAACCTGTGGTCCTTAAGTGGTTAAAGAGGTTATCCAATCCCTATAATCACCCCCAGAATGCCAGGGCCCCTCCTCTAGAGCATACTTGTCTTCTCCCTGGCACCCGTGTCCATCAGGATCCCTGCACAGCCACCGCTGAATGTCCCCGATGCTAGGGAGGCTGGTCACCGTCGCGGCCTGCTATTGGCTGTCCCCCCCCCCCGTCACCAGATGTTTTGATCCACGCAATAGAGAGATGCAGCTGCGGCGGTGCAAGGATCCGGAGGTACGCGGGTGCTGGGGTAAATATGCTCTAGAGGAGGGGCCCGGGCATTCTGGGGGTCATTATAGTGATTGGATAACCCCTATTGCCTGTGCATCTGTGACTATAACCGCAACTCTATTGCTTTGTTTTATCTTGAACATATACTGTATCACTCTATGTACAAATGCCTGTAACAGCTTTTAAATGTTGTGCCTTTCTTACAGTCATTTAAGGCCCCCAGTGCTATAATATGATATGTTTGGATGGACATTTTTATTCAGCACTACCAAACAAACAGGATTATTCAGCACTACATACATACAGTATTATATCCAGTGACGTCTCATCTAATGTAGTTCTAGGTTCTCTTTCCTCATCTTCTCCATTGGGAGCAGACCCCATCTTTCAGCCAAGTCTTGTTTCTGCAGAATTTGCCGCACAGACATCTTTGATTCCTCAGTTTTCCATCACCCCCCACTACCACTTCTGGTGAACCAACAATAATACTACCCCCAATCCCCAATACTGTGCCCACTGTGCTTCCCAATGTCCCCAGACACTACAATGAAGAAATAACAGTACCATCCCCCAGGTACTAACAGTGCTCCCTTAAGTCCCATCAATAGTAATTCTCTCCCAGGGTGGCTTATTACTAACATACCCCCTACAGTGATAATGCTCTCCAGGGATGCTCTCTGTTATTCGTAGTGCTGTCCATATTGTCCCCAATACTAATACTTACCCCCTACACCCTAATAATGCCCCATAGTACCCTTAGTAGTGATAATGCTCCCCAAAGTGCCCCCAGTAGTAATAAGGCCCTTAAAGTGCCTCCAATAGTAATTAGGCTCTCTAAAGTGCCCCCAGTAGTAATAAGGCCCTTAAAGTGCCTCCAATAGTAATTAGGCTCTCTAAAGAGCCCCCAGTAGTAACCAAGCCCCCTAAAATGCCCCCAGTACTAATAAGGCCCCTCTATAATTCTCTCAGTAGTTGTCCTCTATTGTGTCCACATAGTTAATAATAATACACCCCTGTAGTGTCCCCAGTAGTTGTAGAGTCCCCCTGTAGTGTTCCCAGTAGTTGTAGAGTCCCCCTGTAGTGTCCCCTGTAGTTGTAGAGTCCCCCTGTAGTGTCCCCAGTAGTTGCAGAGTCCCCCTGTAGTTTTCCCAGTAGTCATACTGTTCCAAAAGTGACAAAAAACTAAATTACTCACCTGAGCAGCGCTCCAGGCTTAGAGTGCAGACAGTCATTTACGCATCGCGGTGCATTTGCTTTCCAAAGCAGGCAGACATTGGTTCCCATTTCCCCATGTTATAAGGGAAAATAATAAAAACTACAGAATACTCAACCCGAAACCGGACTTAAGTGATGAAGTCCGGCTTCGGGTCTGGGTACCAAACATGCCGATTTTTCCCACGCGCGTGCAAAACGCATTAAAACGCTTTGCACTCACGCGGAAAAATCGCGCATTTTCACGCAACGTTCCCGCCTCTGATCCGGGCGTCAAATGTGACGCCCGTGTGAACTCAGCCTAAAGGGTAACTGATCCTTTCAGCCCAAATGCATTCCGAATGGATGCAGATCCGTTCAGAATGCACTGGTTTGGCTCCATACCGCCTCCTTTCCGTTTTGGAGGCGTATACCAAAACGCTGCTTGCAGAGTTTTGGTGTCCGCCTAGCGATGCTGAGCCAAACGGATCCGTCCTGACTTACGATGGAAGTCATGGGGGACAGATCTGTTTGTATTGACTTTCAATGGGGTCAGAACGTATCCGTTTGGGACTTTGCATTTTTTCCACATATAATACAAACCGATCCGTTCTGAACGGATGCATTGGTTTGTATTTTCAGTGCGGATCCGTCTGTACAAGTACTGGACGGACCCGCACCGAACGCAAATGTAAAAGTAGCCCTAAGACTAATTCTTGCTGGTATAACTTATAATATGCAAGTAGATGAAGATTTGCTGTGAAGAAGAGGCCTGTGATCTCTGCTGAGTCAAATTCAGTTTTGAGAACTTCAAAAGTAACCCGAGCATCTGTGATAATATCTTGTAGGCAGAGAAACTGCCCAATAATCTAAGAAAAACCTCTGGAAGAGCCTGACATTGTGAATGGATTACTGGAAGTTATTTACAAAAAAAAAATTAAACATATACAGCCTTATTCTACATAATTAAAAAACTAATTTATTTCATGATGGAATAACCTTTGGATGGTAATATATTTTCCTCAAAAAGCATTTTATATAGAAAATCCAATTTAAATTAAAAAAAAATCCGATTTAAATCAAAAAAATCAGATCCACCCTGCAACCTGCGGCTCTCCAGCTGTTGCAAAACTACAACTCCCAGCATGCCCAGACAGCCTACAGCTATCGGCCTACAGCAGGGCATGGTGGGAGTTGTAGTTTTACAACAGCTGGAGGGCCGCAGGTTGAGCATCTCTGCTATAGAGCATACTTTATTGTTTGCTAAGTGCTATGTGTTCTCTATCTGTTCCTCTTTTTGTCATTTTACATCCCAAAATGAACAAATATAAAGTGCCATCTGTTTCCACAGTTTTTAATCAGTGATATTACCCAGATTTCCCAAGCAAGTTTTATTACCAGAACTGCTAAACAGAAACTAACAGCATTACGTGCTTCATTTCTGTCAGTACAATACCGTATTTTCCTGCGTATATGAACTTAGCTAGACTAGGCTTATCACTGGCAAAGAGATCTGAAGGTGGAACTGGCACCATGCATTGCTGCCCGATTAAAGGTCTGCACCACTATTGGCAAAAAACACACAAAATATAAAGAATGTATTACAATCTGTAATTTTTATTTATTTGCCACAGATACGGTAATCAATTGGATTGAGATGCCATTTCAAGACATGTTTCCGAGTCTGGTTTAAAAAATTCCAGTCTAGATTTTATGGTCCTAAAGGACTTGGATTTGGGAGCCGGATGATTATTACGATGATAACATTACAGTACGAGTTTGACAATATCTCTACTCCCTTCATAGTATGATAGATATTTTGTGACACTCCACGATTTCTAATGGGTGCTTGGAATAGGGATCCCACACAAGAGAAAAAATCAGGGAATTCTAGCACTGCAAAGGTCCAGATGCAAATCCAGGCTTTATTTAAGTGCTGCTGCACATTTGACGTTTCGGTCTGAAAGGCCCTTAATAAAAAAAACTGCCGCACTAGCTGAGTGAGAAGAAAGAATGGCGCCAGGGAAAAGAGTATCCTCACTGTGTACCATGGAAAATCTGGGCTGGCTCCCCAAACATTTGGACAAAGTTTGCATTCCAAACCTTCAGCACTGTAGATATGTGTTCTACTAATACCTTCTTCCAACCAGCCACGTGGATTTGAAGGCTATATAGATTCAAGGGTATTCCAAGAATGTTTTTTCTAAAAACTTTACACACACACTTTTATTATTTCTTCATGTTTTATTGTCTTTTATTTCCTTTATTTCTTGTGAATCTGATCATGCAGAAAATGTTGTGACACACTACACTTTTCTAAATTAGTTTTGACTTTTTACAGAAAGTAAAAGCATAAAAAGAGAAATGATGTCCATGTAAATGTTCACAGTCCCGTGATTAGGGACTGCAGGATATTTAGTACATAGCGGCAGCGTACTTGGCAACAGTCCGTAATTTTCAGAGACTTCGCATAATAACTTCAGAAATGGATTTATATTGTAAAAACCATTTCTCGAACTCGGGTTCGGTTCCAACTGGGAGGCATGCATTTCCACTAAACTGTGGACTAACCATATTCTCTCTAGTGGCAGCTCTTGCAGATCTTTGCCTATGAAGCAGGGGCCCAGGCAAAAAAATTAAAAATAATCACGACTGCCCTTGGCAACTAAGTCTACAAATCTATGAGCCATATTACAATCCTGGCTTTACTGGCGACCATTTTAGTCACCGTCTGGAGCCCTGACATTAGTAGATAAGGAGAGCAGGGCTGCAGGGGCATTTCTCATTACAGACTACGTGTGAAGGCATTTTTCCTGGTGACTTCTTGAGGAACTTACTGCTCCCCGGAACGTTTCTGTCCCGTCGCCGGGGGGAAGGTTATTTCTCCAGGACGTTGCCGTGGTGACGCGGGCTCTGACTTCCGGGACTAGAAAGTATGGTGGGGAAAATAAAGCGTGTTCGGCAGAAGCTGCATGTGACGGCTGTTCGAGTTGATCCATCGGGAGAAAATGCCCCTGTGGCCCCGGACTACAAGCTTCCCGGCGCCGCCGAGGTGGTGGCTCCGCTGTCCTGGGGCAAGCCGCTGGGAGGAAAGGTAAGACGACACACGGCTGCCTATGGCTGTCCGGAGACTACTACTCCCAGCATGCCCTGACACACTGCCGTGTGTAAGTCTGCAGCAAGTAGAGGGGCACAGGTCGGTCTCAGATCACTACAACAGTTGCTAGGCGATTGCCTGTGTGAGAGGACTGGGCAAAGCCCGATGCCATGTCAGATGTGGGTTCTGCCCATTGGTCTTTCCTGTCAGGTATGTTATTAGCCATTAATGGCAGGAGCAGTGCGGTTGAAAACCGTGAGAGACCCAATTAAAGGGGGTGTCCTGAGTTTGTAAGTTGTCCCCTTTAAAGGGGGTCTCGCGGTATCCAGCGGCACTGTTCCTGCCATTCATGGTTAATAACGGCTACAACCACATCTGTCATTGCTGAGGGTCTGAGTGCTGGGACCCCCACAGATCCCAAGAGCGGGTGTCCCATTCCCATAGAGCGATATGTCGCTCCATTTATTTTCTATGGGACTGCCAGAGATAGTCGATTGCAGCGCTCAGATATTTCTGGCATTCCCATAGAAAATGAATAGATCAGCAGGCACATGCGTTATCTGATGCTCCATCAGATTGGGGGAACAGGACCCCCTTTCTCTGTCCCAGCGTTCGGACCCCCAGCGATTATCTAGTTATCCCCTATCCTGTGCTTTTAAAAGCCAGTGGTGCCTTTTGGTGACCATTTTCCTCGAATCTGTTATAAACAGATTATATGAGTCCAGATCATTTTTTTATTTTCCTATTGCCCCCCATTTCCCCAGTCAAAGCTGCTCTGAAATACACATTCCAAACTGCTGTTCTAATATAATGGAGAGGACTCCTGTGCGCATGCGCAGCAGTCCTGACAATGTATTTCAATGCAGCTCTGAGCACTGGGAACGGGGGCAGTAGTAAATTAAGAGTGATAATGTGATCTGGACTCTGTAGCTGCAGTATTACACATGTGTCACTGTAGATAATGGCCCAAAGTCGGAGAGACAGACTAGGGGTGGGCGATATGGCCTAAAATTTATATTGCGATATAATATGAAGCATGTGCGATATGCGATATATATCACGATATATATTTTCTATATTGGAGGGAGGGTTGTTAAACTTTTTTGGTTTTTTTTTTCCTTTAACTTTTTATTTAATAACTATTTAGCCTCCTTGGGGGCTAGAACCCTTGTCCTATTCACCCTGATAGATCTCTGTCAGGGTAAATAGGACTTGACACTGTCCCTGCTGCCCTGTGCTCTGTGCACACAGCAGCAGGGAGCTGACCATAGCAGCCAGGACATCAGTAGTGTCCTGGCTGCCATGGTAACCGATCGGAGCCCCAGCATTACACTGCTGGGGCTCCGATCACAACTGCCACTGCCACCAATGATCGGGGGCGGGGGGGACCCTGTGGCCACTGTGCCACCAATGAATGAATAGAAACGTAGCCTGCATGTGCCGGCCATATACCATACTGGGCCTCTGTGACTGCACTCTGCGATCCACCGCAATTAACCCCTCAGGTTCTAAAGGGGTTAATTGCGGCGGATCGCAGCAGACAGTCATAGAAGCCGGGTATGGGATATGGCCTGCACATACAGGCCTTTAGGACCTTTCATTAGGAAGCAGCACATAGGGAGCCAGCACTTACTATTATATCTGTGTGGGGCTCCGTTCACATGCTCTGGCCCCCGTTACATGGTGGGAACACCAGGGAGGAGACATCAGCTTCTCTCCCTGGGCGTTCCTCTTCCCTGCCTGTGACATTCTGCACTGCCCCACTCTCATTGGTGGCAGTGACTACAGTCCCTCCCCTCCTCCTCTCTCATTGGTGGCTCTCAGTGGGGAGGGAGGGACTCTCTCCTTCTCCACTGTGCCAGCTCAGGAGAACATGTTATGCGCCGAGAGCGGCGCATACCATGTTCTACCACGATATGGCGATATAGACGAAATCGATATCGTGGCACAAATTCATATCGCATATCGTCTATATCGCCATATCGTCCCACCCCTAAGACAGACTCCCTTTAAAAAAAAAAAAAAATTCTTTGCATCTCTGTATTCTGCGCCGTCATATTCTGACACCCATAACCTTTTTTTATATTTTCAACTACAGGGCTCAGGGAGGTCTTGTTTTTTTGCGGGGTGAGCTGTAGGTTTTATTGGTATCACTTTGGAAACATACTGCTTTTTGATCACATTTTTGACACCTACTTTTTCAAAGTGACCAAGAAATGGCGATTCGGCAAATGATTATTTTTTTTTCTTCTCTATTATGGAATTTACCCTACAGGATAAGTATTTTTTAAAGACATTTTTAGTATATCCAGCCCTGAAGCTGACAATCCCTATTGTCTGGACCTGAACATTAAACAGCAGACTCCCCTGCCCGCGGTCCCAGAGCTGCTCCGCTCCCATACACTTCTGGTCCTCACGGCCGCTGAAGCCAATCACAGGACTCAGTGGTCATATCGGCTTGAATGGTACCTCACAGCTGTGATGTAATGTACAGGCTGATGTGATTGGCTGCAACAGTCAAAGGACCCAGGGGCTCGCTTGTCCCACGGGGACTAGAAGAGGCTCGGAATGGATCAGCTGCGGGACTATAGGCAGATGAGTGTTGTTGTTTTTTTATGTTCAGGGGCACAGGTCCTGGCGATAGGGGTAGCCTACTCCAAGGCTGGACCATCCCTTTAATATGTCTTTCCAGCGGAGGTAAATTCCTTTTAACATTCAGTACTCAATAGGGTCCCGTTATGTATTATCCCTGGATATACTTAATGAAAGCCAGCAATGTGCGACCTGCAAATGATTTGCCATTTCAAAAGAATTAAAGTGGTATTCCGGTTGTTAAAAGTTATCCCCTATCCATAAGAAAGGGGATAACTATTAGATCATGAGGGTCCTACTGCTGGGACACTCACTGATCACGAGAACGGGTACCAGTCCTCCTTGGAACCCACCAAAATGGGCAGCATCTCAGGCATGCGAGCTGCCGCGCCATTAATCTGTATTTTAGTGAAAAACTCCCTTTACGTTAAATTATGATCAAACTGATAAAAATTTCTCTTAAATGAATGAGGAACTAGATTGAGCCAGATCTGCAGATCGAGCCATCGGAGCAACTCTCTGACGGATTCACTGAGAACAGTCCGCAGATGCAGTGAAACTGGAAGCTGTAGACGAAAAGCTGAAAGAAAAAATGATTATTACCCCAAAAAAAGTAGACCATAATACAAAAAAATGTATTGTGCCCCTTTTTTTTTGTTTATTTTATTGCAGTGACAAATCTATAGCAAAGAAAAATAAACCTAAAATATTTGTTACATACAAGACAGTAACCGTAGTCTCCCATTTACTTTCTTCTCACAGGACTGGGCATTAATTTCTTCAGACATCTTCGCGTCAACTAAGATTGAGCCTGAAAATTTGACCCAAAAGTTAGAAGTGGAAACAAAGAGTTCGGTTCCTGTCAAAAAAGGTATGGAATTTACTGATCTTATGTGGCTAAAAGCCCTTTTACCCTAGCCAACTGTGCAGGTAATTATCGGGAATAAACCTTTCTTTCCCATTGATTGCCTGATTGTGAGTGGAGGGGATAGCAGCAATCACTTCCACTGTATGGGGACAGTTGATTGCTGCTGAGATCGCTCATTCCTATAGAGATGCATTGTCTCTGGGCTAAGGCTGGGCAATTTACCTTATACCGCAGGATTAGGAAACAGCGATATGGCGGTATCACCGTTTCTTAACTACTGTGGTATTTTAGTGACGTCATAGAACGGGAGCTGGGTGTGTCCGTCCTGAGTTCATATTGCGTTCGTTCCACAACCTTTCCTCAGAATCCTGCTCCAACCTGCGCTGGCCAACTCGCACTGCTTCTTTACCCTGGAGGTGACGCCGTCCTCTGCCTATCTGAACACTGTCCATACGGTAGAAAGCCAGTAAGGATGCTGCGGACAGCTTGCCTTGGGCCAGTGGCGGGGTCTGGAACGTGTCCTGTGATCCCATAGTGGGTACAGTCATGTTGCCCTATTTAACAAGCTGTTGACTAGTTCAAGGTTTTATTTTGGAAGGAAGAGATAGAGCTCACCCCGTTGGGGCTGCAGTACTCTGGGAGGATCACCTTTGTCTATGTGATTGTGGTGAGACCTGATGCCAGAGAGCGGGGTTAGTAAGTAATGGGTAGATGGAACCGTAGTCCTGCTGCTATTATAACGTACAGGGATATACATGGAGGATGGGCCCACTGTATACATGTCCATCTTTGGGATGTACTGCAGCCATTTTGTGGTGTACCACAATTGTTGCCCCCATACAGTATAACGTCTCCTTGTGGTCGCCCCCATACAGTATAATGTCTCCTTGTGGCCCCCATACAGTATAATGTCTCCCTGTGGCCCCCATACTGTATAGTGTCACCTTGTATCCCTCTGCCCCATAATGCCTTCACAGTTTCCTTCTGTCTTGAGAGATATACACTGTATAGCTCTATATTTCTATGAATTTAGAAGTAGCGACAAATGAAGTAAGGAAAGGTGTCTGGGCGACTTCGTCTTCTCTGAGATCACGACGCCAGCACTGAGGGGACGGGAAGGGAGCAGGGAAGCTACTGAGTATGTTAGTCTGCCACTGAATGAAGGAGAAGGTGGACCAGATGGATTGGTAGCAGGGGGCGCTATCAGAGAGGAAAATGCAATCTACAGATTAAGAACTGAACAGTATTTTCTGTTGCATGTATATTGCTATAATACTTCATTACAAAAAGCTCTATTCATTGCATAGTAATACTTTCATGGGATAATCCCTTCAGGTACAAAGACCTGGATGGACATTTGTCATTTGTAGCCTAATCTGTGTCATGTCAAGCAGGTGGGTGCTGGGCTGACGGAGTTGGGTACAGCGATCCCTGGCACTATATTGAGGAGCATTAATTGTACTTTGTTTGCACAGTTGTCTCCCGCACAAATACTGTATTAACAAGGAGATTCCTATCTTTTAAAATTTGTGTTGGGCGGGCAGCAGCTGGTTTTCGTCTGTCTTTTCCGTGTTCACTTATATTCCTGTGTATGAGGGGCCTGGATTAACACCTGACATTTGATGCAGTTAACAATTTCCTTTAGGAATCTTGTATGAAACGTCAAAAGCTGTTCCTTGCAAACCGATATCTGTACCTAGAACTAATATAATGCATAGGTTATCCTTCTTAAAGGTCACATGCGTCTTCATATGTGATACTTGTAAGAGGATACCCTTGCGATGTAAATGTTACTGTGTCACTTCCAAAATCTGTTAGGAAGTTTGCCTAAGTAGGGTAGGTGAACCATTAGAAAATGTGGTGTTTAACAAGCAGGATATGCTCAACCCACATGCAGTTGTGCATGTATCTAGGGGAGCACATCCTGCACTTGTAGTCCGTTGCTAGGGGCAATCAACAGCAAAAAATACATACAATGGAAGATGCCAGCAACGGACTACAAGTACCACAATAACCATCCTACATATGATAACGATAATGTGGATGTGGAGAACAATCAAAAACATAACCATAGCAAAGGCAGGTGCATTCTGCGGCAATACTAAACCCTCACGCTGATGTTAATACCTCTCAATTTTAACATCAGTGTGAGGGTTTAGTATTGCCGCAGAGTGCACCTGCCTTTGCTATGGTTATGTTTTCTAACTAGGGTAGGTGCCCTGAAAAAAAATCATACTTTTCTTGAGAAAATCTGGTCCTCTAATCCTGAGAAATGCTTCTTTATAATTTTTATGCAAATAAAGTTTTTGGAGCACCATTGGGCTGCCATAATGCCGCCCAGTTCCTTCTCCTCCTCCTCGTTTGACTGACAGTCCCGGAGATTTCTGAGCTGGGAGCAATGGAAAACCAGGTGCACCGAACAGTAAAAAGGTGGTATGATTATGTTTTGGGGCAGCTATTCTACATGCCGATATCCTTCCTAAAATGATTTTGGAAGTGACAGGCTAAAGTTCTAACACTTTGTAATATACACTGTCTTAAGATCATTCCTTCTCGAGCAGCAAGAATATATACATGGGAGCAGAGAGCTGGCAGAGCAGTTGCAGGTTTGTCTTTGTGAGCTGCTAGATGGACAAGATTTGTATGGTAGGACCCAAGGACAGACCTGCCAGACTTAGGTCCCTGCTCACCTGTACGTAGCAGCTTGTAGAGGCAACATTTTAGCCCAGTATATGTATTGGAATTCAAACGGGTTGTTCCAAGTTTTAAACCTTTCCACAGGATAGAAGATACATGTCTGACCAGTGGTGGTCAGACTGCTGGGATTTGAGACCGGGGCTCCTGTGTCTTCAGACCTATCCTGTGGATAGAACATAAGTTTTAACCTTGAGGCAATGTCCCCTTGTGCCCCTGGCAAGACAAGACAAAAAAGTTACTGGCGTACCGAAGAGAAGCCGAGTGCAGTGCTCGTCAGTCCCTCTCCTACAGATGAATGAATGGAGCGTTAGCTGCAAGGTCAACTACCATGTCATTCAAATGGTGAGAAAAAGGAGCCCCCATTCTCAGTGGGGTCACAACAATCAGGCATTAAATGGGTTCTCCTTCCATTTATATGATGACCATCTTCAGGATAGGTTATCAATATCTGACCGTTGGGAACCCGACACCCCCACCGATCAGCTGTTTGAAGAGGAGATGGCGCTCTGTGTGAACGCTGCTTCCTATTCATTACACTGCCCGTCGTCTCGGAAGTTACGGCGGTGCAGTGTCATAAGTACTCGGTCCATTATTTAGAATGAAGCGAGTACTTATTACACTATGCCGCCGCTACAGGAGAGAAGACGTGTAGGGTACTGAAGAGGAAGCAATGCCTCCTCTTCAAACAGCTGATCGGTAGGGGTGCCAGCCGTCAGACTCCCGCAAATCGGATATTAATGACCTATCCTGACCATAGGTCATCAATATAAACGGCAGGACAACCCCTTTAATCCCCATCCACAAAAATAGGATAAGTTTAAAACTTGGCACAACTCTTTTAAAGAGAATCTGTCACTTATATAAGCACTTCTAGCTGCAGTTAAAGGGGTCCTATAATCATATAAACATCTGTTACAAATTATATGTACATTCAAAGGAAACTGTCGCCAGGTACCTAAACATGGTCTCTTCAGTAAAATGCTGTTTCTCCCATCCAGATTGTTGGCTGTATAGAAATTCTGCTTTTTATTATATGCAGATTTAAAGCTCAGTGCAACTGGGATGTACGTTTACCATAGAACAATGGAAAAAGTCCTTACTTCTTTCACATGCTCTGTCGGTCTCCTGTAGATTACAAGAACTTGATTATAAGGTACTCAGTTTTATCCCTTAGTACCAGACACATGCTGGCGGATGTGGGTACAATGTGTCATATTGTCGCCCCTCTTTGGCGCGAGGTCTTTGCTCTTCACAATTAGGGCCCTTTCACACTTGCGTTTTTGTTTTCCGGCATAGAGATCCGTCGTCGGGTCTCTATGCCGGAAAAATCCTGATCAGGATCATCCCCATGCACTCTGAATGGAGAGAAATCCGTTCAGGATGCATCAGGATGTCTTCAGTTCAGGACCGGAACTTTTTTGGACGCAGCAAATACCCCAGCATGCTGCGCTTTTTGTTCCGTCCAAAAATCCGGAACACTTGCCGCAAGGCCGGATCCGGAATTAATGCCCATTGAAAGGCATTAATCCGGATCCGGCCTTAAGCTAAACGTCGTTTCGGCGCATTGCCGGATCCGACATTTAGCTTTTTCTGACTGGTTACCATGGCAGCCAGGACGCTAAAGTCCTGGTTACCATGGTAAAATGTAGCGGGAGCGGCATGCTTACATTCCGTGCGGCTCCCGGGACGCTCCAGGATGACGTCAGGGCGCCCCAGTGCATAGATCACGTGATCGCATGGATCATGTGATCCATGCGCATGGGGCGCTCTGACGTCATTCTGGAGCACCCGAGGCCGCACGGAATGTAGCATGCCGCTCCCGCTCCTCGCTTACTATGGCAACCAGGACGCTAGTAGCGTCCTGGCTGCCATAGTAACCTGAAAGCAATTCGAAGACTGATCAGGATCCTGATCAGTCTTCTAATGCTTCAGGCGACTTGCGTTCTGACGGATCAGAACGCAAGTGTGAAAGGACCCTTATATATATATATATATATAATGAGCGATTGAAACTTTGCAAGAGGTGAATAAAGGGATCAATTTTTTACACTTGAAGGGACTGCTGCCTTACCTTCTTTATATATATATATATATATATATATATATATATATATATATATATATATATATATATATTAGTTCCAACATACAGCCATCATCTGCTCTAGCTCTTTTGTCAATTTTCCCTGGCCGAATCTCCCAGGTCAAAAAGGGTTCTTTAGGGTTGTTTTTCCTAGCTGTGAAACAGATCATCCCCCGTAGATGGAGATCGGCCGAGAGTTTCCAGAGAGCTCATTGGGTCACCGCGCTTGACTTTCTGGTTCATGTGGAGGAATTGGGTGCCACTGAATGTAACTCAACGTCGGCCTCTCTGCGGGTTTGGGAACCTTGGTAGCAGTTCCGCTCCTCAGTATCGTTTTAGGGTTGGTTAAATACTGGCAATGTAACTACTAGTGTCCCCTAATATAACCTGGTTGAAGCTCTGGCTTTTTCCTAATCCTCCCCCCTTTCCTGATGTTTCTGTCTCGTCTTTCCCCCCTTAGTTAGCTTGTATGTTATATAAGTTTTCCTCCCAGTTTATCTACATGTGCAGTCTCCCAGGTTTTCTACATTGACACTACATGACTGGAGACACTTGTATAGCTTTCGGAATCTCTGTATGCTTATTGCTACACACTTTGTATCGTGGCTGCATTGGCGGCTTTGTTTTTCCATACCTTATGTTATGTAGCGACCAACACTTTGTATTCATTTCCTCGATTTATGCTACTGTGTATTTTGTATTTAAATAAAAAGTAATTGAACCATAAAGCTCAGTGCAACGAGGGCATCACAGTTGCACTGTAAACCACACTCCCTAGTCCTGGCAGCCCCACAGCCCAGCTTTGAGTGACAGGGACAGGCGTCACCTCACCTGGCCCTGTCTTACTTAGCGTGCGCTGTTGCTTCAGTAATCGGCACACACACACAGTACAGCACTCTTCTTGCCAGGTCTGAAGTCACTGTGCGTGCGCCGATTACCAAAGCAATGGCACATTCATGTGCAGTACAGGTGACTCCAGCCCTGGCAAGCATCAGGACTGTACTGCACATGCACCGATTACTGAAGCAACAGCGCATGTGCAGTAACACAGGGAAAGGAGGGACTTCATTACTGCCTGACCCTGTCACTTAAAGCTGAGGGGGCGGCCAGGACTAAGGGCTGGTTTACAGTGCAATGAGGTGTCCTCATTGCACCAAGCTGTAAGTTTGCATATCATAAAAAGAACTTCTGCAGAACACAACAATCTGGATGGGAGAAACAGCATTTTACTGAAGAACCAGCGCACATCTAAGAAATCATTTGGATTCATATGAAGCAATGTGGTGACATTCCTTTTAATGTTTATGCTGTCTAAATTAGTACGGGACCCCTTTAACTGCAGCTAGAAGTGCTCACCTATTTTGCCCTATCTGTCTCTTGTAGATGACTTTCATCATCATACCCTCAAGGGAGGAGGATGCTTTTAGTTTGAATTGCATGTGATGCATACCAGCTCTGATTTCCAGCATTTTGACATTCTGCGAGGGGAAAGAACACCAGGGGGCACCATACCAAGCATGTAACGGCAATCTCATGACTGGATCTGCCAGAAATAGAGATCGTCTAAATCAGGGGTAAGCATCCTCCGGCACTCCAGTTGTTGTGAAACTACAACTCTCAGCATGTATACTTGCTCTCCTGCTCTCAGAACTACCATTGAAATGAACGGAGCATGCTGGGAATTGTAGTTTCACAACAGCTGGAGTGCCGAAGGTTGCTGACCTCTAGTCTAAATGGACCACTTCTTTAGGGCTCATGCACACGACCGTATGTATTTTGCAGTCCGCAAAACAGATCACAAAAAATACGAATGACGTCCGTGTGCATTCCGTATTTTGCGGAATGGAACAGCTGGCCTGAAATAGAACACTCCTATCCTTCTCTGTAATGCAGAGAATAATAGGGCATGTTCTATTTTTTTGCGGACTGGAAATACGGATGTACGGAAACGGAATGCACATGGAGTAACTTACGTGTTTTTTTTTGCGGACCCATTGAAGCAATTGGTTCCGCATATGGTTCGCAAAAAAAAATGGAAGGGACCAGGAAAGAAAATACGTTCATGTGCATGAGCCCTTAGGCCAAGTGTGAACCTGGCCTAAATTCTTTAGATCAAATTTCTATATATTCTAGTTAGATGGAACAATGTATTACTATTAATTACCGGTAGTATTAACATTGTATTAGTATTTCTATTGATTCTGTATGTAAAATAAAGTTCAGTTCCAAGTTGCCCATGGCCTTTCAGTTTTAGGACTCATTCATTTTTGCGGAACGGGTGCGGACCCATTCATTTCAGTGGGGCTGCAAAAGATGCGGACAGCACACCGCGTGCTGTCCGCATCCATTGTTCCATTCCGCGGGCCTGCAACAAAGATAAAGCATGCCCTATTCTTGTCCGCAATTGCGGACAATAATAGGCATTTTCTATGAGAGTGATGGCCATGTGTGGTCTGCAAATTGCGTAATGCACACGGGCCGATATCCGTGTTTTGTGGATCCGCAATTTGCGGCTGTCTGAATGAGCCCTTAACCAGGCTGCTCCTACAAATAAGTCTTGAGTGTGTGCGCTTCCTATATTCATGTTTGACTACGTCCTCTACTTGCCTGACAATAAAGATCTGGTCTGGTCTAACTATATTACAGTATAAGGGAAGGCATTCTAGGCAAAGTAATTCATTGTTGATGTGGCACTTGTATAAACTCATACAAACCTATAACTTCATCTTCAATCGTATGCTTGGAAATAAAATCTAAGCGCTGCCATCCGAGCATTCTGGCAGGGTAGTGTCTGCCAGCCGTTTAGTGGTACATAATTATACACTACAATGTAAAAAGCACATTTTGTCAGCTTGCTAGCAATCATGCATATAGCCTCTCGTGCAATATACTATTCTATTTCCGTACATTTGACGTCACTGTGTATTGATTGAAGTATGCCTATTTATACCATCCTCTGAAACAGACCATCTGGAATCAGTCATTTTAAAGGTTATGAAGATCTTTTGAGCCATTTCTTTTTTTGTTTTTTTTTTGTTCTATGAATTGAGATTAATTTTTTGCGCTTAAGATTATTGTAATAGGTTTTTAGTAAAATATTTTGCAGGTTGCCTTCTGCAGCTGAATCGTTTCACAGTACAGAGCAAGCTGCAGAATGCTTGTCACAGTGAAAGCTCAGACTGAACAACCTTCTCAACTCTGAACCCGGACATAACCTCTTCTTCACTCATTTAGCGTGTATGGGTGGGGCATCGGAACATTTCTTGCAACGATACTCCCCCTTGCCCTGCGCTGCATCTCACAGGACAAGGTCTATTTGGTTCACATCTTCACTGTGCTAGGCAGAGGCTTCCGCCTAGCAGT
Organism: Bufotes viridis; assembly: GCA_033119425.1. Classification (NCBI taxonomy): domain Eukaryota; kingdom Metazoa; phylum Chordata; class Amphibia; order Anura; family Bufonidae; genus Bufotes; species Bufotes viridis. Next base: position 109,290,674 of record CM065595.1, read on the forward strand.
GATCCCGGTGACGTCTCTGGCACAAATGGGCAGTCTATACCTCGAGCAGTGCTTTAAGACCGCATGTGAAGGTCAGTTCATCACCGGCAGTAAAGAAAAAGCCCTTGCCCTGCTCGATGCAGCACAAGGCAAGGGAGAGCATCGGAGCAAGAAATGCTCCACTCATACATGCTAAATGAGTGAAGATGAGGTAGTGCCCGGGTTCAGCTGTGAACCTGGACAGCTCAAAGCTGAGCTTTAATTTGCTCTTAAATCAGCTTTGAAGGTTGTTCAGGAGAGAGAGGGCTGGAGAATGAGCTGTCAGATAGCCAGTGTGTCTGACTTTACTGTGACCAGCATTCTACATATTGCTATGTACTGTGAAAAAAAACAAAAACCTATTGAACCCCCCCCCTTAATTACATCTAAATCGGTAATAAAGAAAAAGGCTCTAAACGTGCACATAGCCCTCATCTGCTTCTAAGTGATCTGTAGGTTGCATCGTAGAATTTTCCCTAATATCAGCGGCAGGCGTTATAACGTCACTGCTGCAGTCAGGCGGATGTGTGTGTGTTTCCTATGTCTTATCTTCATAGTGCATAGCTTGTACTATATGGGGTTTAAAGGAAAGGGACTGTTTTTTTGTTTATCTCTAAACACAGCACCACACTCTTCGATGGGCTCTGCCTAGTAGTGCAGTCCAGTCCGACTAACTTTTATTTTTATTTTTTAAACATCTTTATTGAAAATTCAAATGATAACATTCAATATACACAACAACATTATTATTTTCTTATTCCCACTATTAACCTCCTAAATATCTCTCCCCCCCCCCAAACAACCTTCCCCTTTGCGATGCGTCTCCCATCCCCCTCACCTAAACGCAAGGGGATATTGAGGGAATAGGGGCAGAAAAAAAAACTTAAAACATCAATTCTCCCCAAATCCTAATCCATTTTTCCTCAGAGTTTCTTTGCTTAAATAAGATATTTTCATATCTCTTAATCATATTGACAAAATGTAGCCATGTATTAATACTTGGAGCATTTCGCGAAAACCATGTCCGAGCTATCAAGTCTCGCCAGAAACATTATTTTAATCAAAAGAACTCTTTTTTTTATATTTATGGCAGCCCACCTTGGAGAGATCGCCCAGCACCCAACATTCCACTGCAAATGGAATCCCAACTTTCAGTTTATGGATCGCACCCCAATATTGTTTCAATTCTGCACAAAATCAAAACATATGCGGATAGTCTGCATCAGGTGCGTCACACCGTGGACAATTGGAAGTGTTCCTCACACCGCATCTATTAAGCCACACAGGTGTAATATATAATCTGTGTAAAATATTAAATTGAACCAAAACGTGATTAAAATTGTAATAATACTAATAACTGAATCGCCGGACAGTGAATTTTCCCTGCCGTTTGTCCCGGAGAACATGTGTTATTAAAACGGGTTTTAAGTAATGCTTTATAAAGTTGAGAAATCTTAGGGTACGTTCACACTTGCGTTGCCGGATTCCGACAGGCAGTTCCGTCTGTATGCAAACGGATACCATTTATAGATGATCCGGATGCGGATTCGTCTCACAAATGCATCGCAATACCGGATCCGTCTCTCCAGTTGTCATCCAGAAAAAACGGATCCAGTATTTATCTTTTTCACATTTTTAAAGGTCTGCGCATGCGCAGACCGGAAGACCTGATCCGTCAATGTGGTAATTTTAATGCCGGATCTGGCACTAATACATTTCAATGGAAATTAAGGCCGGATCGGCATTCCGGCAAGTGTTCCGGAATTTTGGACTGAGAAAATACTGCAGCATGCTGCGGTATATTCTCTGGCCTAAAAACGTGAAAGGGACTGAACTGATGCATCCTGAAGTAATGCTCTCCATTCACAATGCATTAGGATTAAACTGATCAGTTTTTTTTTCTGGTATTGAGGCCCTAGGACGGAACTCAATACCTGAAAAGAATAATGCTAGTGGGAAAGTACCCATAACCTTTTGCCCTACACTACCTATCAAATCGCTCAAATGTGTAGTAGTGTCTATCTCAAACATGTCTTTGTTCTTAACCCTCCCAAGTGTCGATCTTAACTGCAAATACCTAAACCATGATGAATTTGGTCAACTAACTTTGATAAAGACATATCTCGGAGGGAAGAGTTGCCTTGTGTTTGAAGGGTATCTGCCGTAACGATCTTGGGCTGTTATCTGCAGTACTACGCGAGTACTTATTGCCGGGAAGGAATCCAGATTGGCATTTTTTATTTATTTACTGTTTTCTCCTCTCCCCGATCTTCTCCCTGCCCGCACTGCACTGTGACCTGACGTCGTACACTAGATCCTGATGCTGTATACAGTCAGTACAGTGTGGGTGTGGGCCCGGAGATGTCCATGGAGCAGTCTTTACAGCCAGCAGAGCTTCACTCACGCTCCCTGCGCCTACTGCTTAATGGAATCGCTCATTAGTATTCACTTTTTAGGACGCCTTGCTATTTATCCCCCACACTTGGGGGAAAAAAGGACGCCTTGAAGAGCAAAAAATACGTAAACTTTTTCTTATAATTCCGTGTTGTGCCGTTCCTCAAAGATACCTCCTAATATCACTGTAAGAAATACATTAATGGACTATGGGGGTCATTTATCAAACTGGTGTAAAGTAGAACTGGCTTAGTTGCCCATAGCAACCAGATTCCACCTTTCATTTTCCAAAGGAGCTGTCCAAAATGAAAAATAAGTCTGCATTGTGATCAGGAAACGAATCTGTACACACACAATAGAAAGGTACAGTAATGAATAACTAGTGGTAAGAACATCTACAAAAGAGAAACCAGTCACATCATGCTGGTGCTTTACATACCCCATCATTTGTTTCCTTATGTCACAGTCCGGTAAAATACATACTACTGCAACCTTGTGTTCCCAGGACTTTGCTGCATACAATAGGGTAACTTGCCATTCGTTTAGTTTGTCCTGGGCATCACTATTGCAAAAAATGTAGCAAATTCCAAATCTTACATGCTGCCTCACAGATTAACATGACATGATTGATGCTATTGAATATAGGTATTGTCCTCATTCCTTACCCCTCTTACTGGATATCACTAAATATCATAAATATCAGTGCAGTCTGCAGGTTATAGAGCAAAAGCTGAGCAGATTGATATGTAGATTTAGTAAAACTTGTACATATAAATCTCTGCATATTCTGACTTAGTTGTACAAGGGGTTGTGTTGTCACTGATAATCTTCCCATGTAAAGGTGCAGCAGATCACTGATGAACAAGTGAAACTCATTCATTAGGTAAAACCGTCGTTGGTGAAGGCACCTAAATGATCATTTCTGGGCAGCAGATCGTGTGGTCTAAACAGCAATCTGCTGCCCAGAAACAATGCAGCTGCATGAGGACAAGGGATCGCAGTAGTGATCCCTAGTTCTTGTACTGTGGAAGCGATCGCGCCATGTGAAGGCTTCACTCCCACTGAACAAGCAGCCGACTGTCGGGAAGGAACGCTTCCGTCCGGACAATCTGCTGCTCCTCTGCACATGTAAATGTGCCTTAAGTGTGTATATATAGATAGCTGTCAGTCACTGATACCTGTACACGGGGAGGTGTTATCAGTGATTGATAGCATTCTCTGTGTAAGTGTGTATACATAAATAGCTGTCAGTCACTGATACCTGTACACGGGGGGAGGTGTTATCAGTGATTGATAGTATTCTCTGTGTAAGTGTGTATACAGAGAGCTGTCAGTCACTGATAGCTGTACACTGGGAGGTGTTATCAGTGATTGATAGCATTCTCTGTGTAAGTGTGTATACAGAGAGCTGTCAGTCACTGATAGCTGTACACTGGGAGGTGTTATCAGTGATTGATAGCATTCTCTGTGTAAGTGTGTATACATAGATAGCTGTCAGTCACTGATAGCTGTACACAGGGAGGTGTTATCAGTGATTGATAGCATTGTCTGTGTAAGTGTGTATACAGAGATAACTGTCAGTCACTGATAGCTGTACACAGGGGAGGTGTTATCAGTGATTGATAGCATTCTCTGTGTAAGTGTGTATACAGAGATAGATGTCAGTCACTGATAGCTGTACACTGGGAGGTGTTATCAGTGATTGATAGCATTCTCTGTGTAAGTGTGTATACATAGCTGTCAGTCACTGATAGCTGTACATTGGGAGGTGTTATCAGTGATTGATAGTATTGTCTGTGTAAGTGTGTATACAGAGATAGCTGTCAGTCACTGATAGCTGTACACAGGAATAGATATCAGTGATTGATGGCATTCTCTGTGTAAGTGTGTATACATAGATAGATGTCAGTCACTGATGGCTGTACACAGGGGAGGTGTTATCAGTGATAGCATTCTCTGTGTAAGTGTGTATACATAGATAGCTGTCAGTCACTGATAGCTGTACATTGGGAGGTGTTATCAGTGATTGATAGCATTCTCTGTGTAAGTGTGTATACATAGCTGTCAGTCACTGATGGCTGTACACAGGGGAGGTGTTATCAGTGATTGATAGCATTCTCTGTGTAAGTGTGTATACATAGATAACTGTCAGTCACTGATAGCTGTACACGGGGAGGTGTTATCAGTAATTGATAGCATTATATGTGTAAGTGTGTATACAGAGATAGCTGTCAATCTCTGATGGCTGTACACAGGGGAGGTGTTATCAGTGATTGATAGCATTCTCTGTGTAAGTCTGTATACAGACATAGCTGTCAGTCACTGATAGCTGTACACTGGGAGGTGTTATCAGTGATTGATAGCATCCTCTGTGTAAGTGTGTATACATAGATAGCTGTCAGTCACTGATAGCTGTACACGGGGAGGTGTTATCAGTGATTGATAGCATTCCCTGTGTAAGTGTGTATACATAGATAACAGTCAGTCACTGATAGCTATACACAGGGGAGGTGTTATCAGTGATTGATAGCATTCTGTGTGTATACAGAGATAGATGTCAGTCACTGATAGCTGTACACTGGGAGGTGTTATCAGTGATTGATAGCATTCTGTGTTTAAGGGCTCATGCGTTTTGCTAAAAACAGATCCTGGCCGGGTGTGTGCCACTTTCTTTTTTTTTTTTCTTTCCACTTCTATGGAAAAGTCCTATTTAACAAAGAATATAAAAGATACACATGGCATGTAGGCTAAGAACACGCTCCGCAGCTCTTCCCCACCTCCTGGAGACTCTTTTGCACTGGTGGCCAGTTGATTCTTGCTATTATGCAGGCCAAGCCATAAGGTTTAGCTCAGTAGATGTGGCTTCTGACTAGTACAAAACAATCAAAAGGAATCAAAAAAAGACCGGAGAAGACGAGAACAAGTACAATATAATTTTACATGTACAGACTGTGCTGTTATATAGACTTATGAAAGTACATTTTATTTTAAACAAAATAATATAAATAGAATAAATTCAAACTAGGTTTCCTAAGAGGACTAAAGTAAAAACTGTAAATAAATAAATAAACTCTCTTTGGCCATACTAAACTGCTGACAGCACTAGGTAGGGTCTGGTCAGAGCCAGGGCTGTGGAGTCGGTAGATAAATTGTCCGACTCCGACTCCGACTCCTCAGATTTTGAAACTTCCGACTCCGACTCCTCGACTCCGACTCCTCTGTATATAATATGCAAATACGAAGCTGTTCCACCAAGTTCTTCTAATCTTCTCTAGCACAGAGAGGTAGTTGAGCAGAAGCTGCTGCCTTCTCCTTTGTGTGCTGATCTTCTGCTTAAAATAGAGCAGTGGGAGGATCCAGGAAGGGGCAGGGGAAGGGGCATTTATTTTAAAACATGATTTTCCTAGTAGAATCCCATAGTCATGTTTAAAATTTAAGCTAACAATCTGAGTTTACATGTTTTATAGCCTTAGCTGAATGATAGCAGTTTTTCAAATGGTTTACAGCTTCAGTCTTGAACTATTGACTATCCATTCCCTTCACTTATACAAGTGTCTCCAGTCCTTAATCAGTTATCAGTGAGAGGCTAGGATAACCATGGGTTCCTGTAACAGCAGACCACAAGACAATGGAAAGTGTAAGTATTGCCGCTCCTTAAAGGGACACTGACAGGCTGATTTTCCAGCTAAAGATATATATATACTGGTATTCATCAGAGAATTAGGAATAAAACTATACTAATGTTACCCCAGTTAAACTGTACTTGTGTTTAAAAACATTTTAATCTGTATGCAAATTTACTATCTTTGTGCCCAATGGGGCAGCGTCTCCTGCGGATTTGTGCTTAGCCTTGCCCGAAGTACATTTTCCCAGCGCTGTTTCCCTCGTTATTATTCACTGCACTGGCCTTTTTTTCAGGCTAGCCGAACGCTGAATTCCTGCGCAGGCGCACGTGTAGAGTGCTGGCAGCAGCCTCATCTGGCTATGCTGAGGCTGTGCCAGCTTTCTCTTCCTCCTCGCTACCTAGTCCTGTCTAGTGCTGCCAGTACTCTACATGTGCGCCTGCCCCTTGGGCACAAAGGTAGAGAATTTGCATATTGATTAAAACATTTTTAAACACAAGTAAACCTCAACTGGGGGTAACAGTCGTCTAGTTGTATTCCTAATCCTCTGATGAATACCAGCAGATATATCTTTAGCCGGTAAATCAGCCTGTCAGTGTCCCTTTAACTGCATAGTAAAGCATATGAAAAGCATGCTTCTTCACGGTCACTTAACGTCTTTGTTTAGCGGTAACGTGACGCACTGCATGCATTGGCCTTTATTCTTACAGTAGAGAAGTAATTAATTATAACTTTATCTGAATTGGGACATTTAAACTTGCTTTTTTTTTATTCCAATTTTTTTTTATTCCAATTTAAATCTAGTAGGAGTCGGAGTCGGTCCATTTTTTGCCGACTCCGACTCCGACTCCAGGTACCCAAAATTGACTCCGACTCCGACTCCTCGACTCCGACTCCGACTCCACAGCCCTGGTCAGAGCAGTACAAACATACTGTGTTGAAACTGTTCGCTAGCTACCTGATTTAGTAAGAGCTGGTGAACTTGTCCTGCAACACCCCCATCACTACAGGGACCCTGCCTACAGAAGAGTAGCTGCCTCAGTAGGGGTGATCACACTCAGGAACCCAACTAGTTAACCCTAAGGGCTCTTTCACACCAGTGATTTTCCATTCGGATGCAATGCATGTAGGGAACACAGCTTCTGGAATGAATCCTGACCCATTCATCTCAGTGGGTCTGTGCACATGAGTAACATCTCATCATCCTTGAGTTCAGGAAAATTCTCAGCATGTTCTATATTAAACCTACTGTATGACTATTAGGCTTTTACCTTGTAGCTCCAGCTGCAGAGATACAAGGTAACGGCTAATCTGTTGGGGGTGCGGGGTGTCAGTCCCCTGCCCTTCTGATGCTGATGGCCTATCCTTAGGAAAAGCTATCATTAGCGTAATCCCTTTAAAAATAGAAAAAAAAGGTAAGGCAAATATGAATTAATTCTCTTGGTACTGATTGAGGCTACTTTCACACTAGCGTTTAAGTTTTCTGGTATTGAGATCCGTCATAGGGGTTCAATACCGGGAAAAAAATGCTTCAGTTTTGTCCCCGTTCATTGTCGATGGGGACAGAACTGAACTGAACGGAATGCTCCAAAATGCACTGCGTTCCGTTTAGTTGCGTCCGCAGACCGAAGAGCAAACCGCAACATGTTGTATTTTGCTTTCCGTCCTGGGATGCGGATGCAAAACAGATCCAGCATTACCCCAATGCAAGTCAATGAAAACAAATCCATTGACTTTAACTGGAGTTCATGACGGATCCGCCTTGGGTATGTTAAAGATAATACAACCGGATCCGTTCAAAACGGATGCAGATAGTTGTTTTATCCGTAACGGAGGCGTTTTTGCAAGACCCTGCCAGATCCAGAAAAAACGCTAGTGTGAAGGTAGCCTGATGAAAAACCGCCACACAAAACCTCTTACAATGAGCTTGTTTTATTGCGTATGTAGGGAAAAGAGCAGACACTCAAGAAATTTGACCGGCACAAGAAAGGACTTGTCTTTTGAGCAGCTAAAATGTCCTTTTATTGATATAATTCAGTATTGCTGGTAGTCTGGAGAGTGGGATATGTTTCCCCCTCCTGGGATTCATAGGGCAGCAAGGTTCTGTTACTTGTTCTCTGTGTACACAATATAGATATGTGAGATTGCGCGGCTCCTCAGGGAAAGGGAAGCGGAGATCCGTATCTTTCCCTGCGCTGCAATAATTGTCATTTCTCATTTTCCACAGGAACGCTGAGTCCATTGTTCTGCTTGCTGTCTTGGGCATTGAGCGACTTGTGACGGCAGAATTGGCTTCTTCCCGTATGTGCTACTAATTTGTAATTCCATTAAAGCCACTTTAAACCCCCTTTGTGGCAGTGCGGAAGTATCTCCCAATCTGCACAGTTATCTCTTTGTATAATTTGCCCAGTGTTGCAGTGAGTGGCACAATTGTTTATTAGGCAGCCGCGCATTTTAAACTATAGGATGAGATAAGTTGAGGGTCTGGAAATCTAGTAATGCTTATTGAGACCTTTTAATCTATCTGATCAAGCGCTGATTGTAACTAGATGATTAAAATGTGTACATTTAGGCCTCATGCACACAACCGTATTTTTCATCAGTAGGCATCACGGACGTCATCCGTATTTCTTACGGACCAAAATATACATATTGTCCCTCAATATGGTAGCTGAAAAATATCTGATTTTGCCACAGATGCTGCCAAAAAGTGTCTACTGGCCACCAATGTTTTTTATACTGTGGACAGGGGGGGCTGAGGGCGCACTGGCCACCAATGATAATAGCGTTTAAGATATTACAAACGCAGACATTAGAAACACATTGCCCAGACCCTGCCTCTGATAGAGCAGTGCGGCACCTGAGGGGTTAATTGCCGCGGATCGCAGTGCCTTGTCAGAGGCAGGGTCTGGGCAATGTGCTTCTAATGTCTGCGTTTGTAATATCTTAAACGCTATTATCATTGGTGGGCAGTGCGCCCTCAGCCCCGCCTCCTCTTCTCTCATTGGTGGCCAGTGCACCCTCAGCCCCTCCTCCTCCTCTTCTCTCCATTGGCAGCGCGGCGCAGGGGGAGGGAGGGACTGCCTCCTTCTCCCCTGTGCTGCTGAGGGAACATGGCCGCGCTGAGACCGGCGCGCTCATGTTCTGTGATAGCACAGTTATCGGTATATCGGCCTGGTTAGGGGCCGATACCGATAACTGTGCAAATCATGAATATCGGCCGATAATATCGGCCAAACCGATAATCGGTCGACCCCTAGTGAGAACTGCTGCTTGTTATCTGCTGTGGTTCATAGTGGATGATCCCGAGCAAGGGACTCCTCTCTATCACCGCCATATGTCAAAAGTGTTTGGAAACCTTTAAAAATCAATGTCTGAAACCTTATCACGTATCCATAACCTATATTTAAATATTCTATCTTTAAGATGGTTTTCTGGATATAATTTATTGAAGTCGCTTCGCGTATTCTACTTCCTGTCCCCAATCTTTAAAGGGGTTTTCTGAGACTTTCATACTGATGACTTATCCTCTGGATAGGTCATCAGTATCTGATCAGTGGGGGTCTGACACCCGGGACCCCCGCCGATCAGCTGTTTGAGAATGCAGCGGCGGGCGCCTTGGCCTTCTTGCTGCTTTTCCTAGGCCTCAGACGTCATGTTCATCGATCACATGGCCTAGGAGCAGCTCCGGCCCATTCGATTGAATGGGGCAGAGCGCGATACCAAGCAGAGCTGCTATACGATGTACGGCGCTCTGCTCATGCGAGTGCCGCTGCTTTCTCAAACAGCTGATCGGTGGGGGTCCTGGATGTCGAAACCCCCTACCGATCAGATACTGATGACCTATCCAGAGGACAGGCTGTAAACCAGCAGCAATAAGCTATCAGTGGATTCCCTATCTATATAGGTGTTTTATCTCAATGCTGACTGCCACAGAAGGACAGTATTTTGTACTTAATTTTCAATAACCTACTACTGCCAAAATGAAAAGAAAAATGGCCAAAAATAAAAAAAACACATTTCTATGTATTTTGAATGCAACAAATATCCTGGCCTACATGCACACGGCGTAGTGTTTTGCGGCCTCCGTTTTTTTTTTTTTTCGGATCCGATGGTTTCCCATTCATTTCTATGGATGCCTCTTCCGTTGCCTGTCCGCATTTCACGTCCGCAAAAAAAAATGGCATGTCTTATTCTTCTCCGCAAAAAACAGTTTGCGCACCCATAGAAGACAATGGGTCCGCAAAAAATGCGGATGACCAACGGAAGCCATCCGTTTGTCATCCACATCCGTTTTTTTTTCTTGCGGATGGTTGCTTGGAAACCAGGGCACTTGTACAGGTACTTTAAGAAACTGGTTCAAGCCTTCCGTTTTTTTTGCGGATCCGGAAAAAAAACGGAAGACACACAGAAACACAACCTACAAAATTTGCGGACACGGAACGGATGTGGGGGTGAAAAAAAAGGAAGACGGATCCGCGATTTGCGGACAGCAAAAAATAACTGTCGTGTGCATGTAGCCTAAGGCTACATGCACACGACAGTTGTTTTTCTTGGCTTCCGTTTCAGTTTTTTTTGCGGATAGGACAGGAACCCATTCATTTCAATGAGTCAGCAAAAAATGCTGACAGTTCACCTGTTTCTGTTCCGTGTCTGTTGTCCGTGTTTCCCTTCAGCAAAAAAAGTAGTGCATGTCCTACTTTTTTCTCATCTGACCCTTCTTTTTACTGCTAAACTTTGTTACAACAGTGTGCCGCCCTCTTACAGATGGCATGAAATACTTAGACCAGACCATGGCCATAACTTAACACCGCATACAAACACAGAAATGCACAGCACTCTGCAACAAGAGCTCTGCCCAAGATGGGAGCAATAAGAGGACATTAGTGATATCGTATGCAAACAGTGGAGACATTGGTTTACATTTTGATCAAAAGGTAGTAAGCCCACTCACCCCGACACGGTTGTCTCCTAGAGTGGGTACTAACGCTAAATCTGACCTGCTATGGGCCATGACAGCCACATAAAATCCTCCTAACGCTAAGTCCTACCTGTTATGGGCCACGACAGCCACACAAAAGCTGAATGTGTACTCACATTGCCTGCTAGTAGCCATCTGGCTCCAGGAGGAGTGCACATTGGGCTCGGCATGCATGTTGGTACCTGCATCCCTGGATCTAATGGAGGCTGTTACAGCACCAGAAGGGGTTAATGAGTACGGTTTATCCCAGCATGCATGCTGGGCCCACACTCCCTGGATTTTGTGTGGCTGTCGTGGCCCATAACAGGTAGGACTTAGCGTTAGGAGGATTTTATGTGGCTGTCATGGCCCATAGCAGGTCAGATTTAGCGTTAGTACCCACTCTAGGAGACAACCGTGTCGGGGTGAGTGGGCTTACTACCTTTTGATCAAAATGTAAACCAATGTCTCCACTGTTTGCATACGATATCACTAATGTCCTCTTATTGCTCCCATCTTGGGCAGAGCTCTTGTTGCAGAGTGCCGTGCATTTCTGTGTTTGTATGTATAGTTGCCATCGCTACGTGCACCTGCATACAGGGAGTGCTGACTGAACACCCCCCCTTGTGTTTGTTCCCCATAACTTAACACCGCACCATAACCACTAGGTAGGAATATTGGATAACCTCGGCATAGCCAGTTCACCCCCTGATTTTCATTGCTTCCTGCCTCTATGTGCTTTTCTCTTTACTCCAAAAGTGCTGAATTTGTACTTTTGGCCTCAAACGACACAGGAAAAATTGGAGCTGAAGAACCTACGTGGGGAAGACTTGTGCTGTAACTACAGGAAAGCGGTTACTTGATCCTCGTCTTTCCTTTATAGCTTGCAGAATACTCTTGGTTTGTACGGTGGTAGATCTAAATGATAGAAATTGGATCCTTCTTCTGAACGCGATACCTTTTCGAAGAAAACAATCAATGTTTGAAGGTCAATTGCTGCGATGAGGAGTCAACCTTCTGTGATTTGGAATCAATGCGATAACTTACATTAGGTTAATGGGGCAAAACCATTCGTTAATTATTCATTGGCTCGTCAGCTCATATTTTTACATGGTAAGATTAGAATGACAGACGTCATGTACGTTTTGGTTGAAATCTCCATGTAACTTGCTCTGCTGACAAAAGCAAGAAATACAAAAAAAAAAAAAAGGGAAATGAGGGTGATGTGGTTTCACCATGTGTGATGACTAGTGGTCTCCTCGCAATCAGTCATCCTGGAAATTGGTCAATGATGAATGTCAAGGACTGGGTGATTCTGCGGTTCTGGTCACTTAGTACGGCGTGTGCATTACAATAGAGAGGATGCGGCAGTCGTCCGAGTGCCACCGCCGCTTCAAACAGCTGATCAGAAGCGGTTCCGAGAGTCCCATCCCCACCCGTTTAATATTGATGACTAGTGTTGAGCGAACTTGTGTTTCAAGTTTGACGTACAAAGTTTGGGTTCGGGTTACCCGAGAACTCCGTTATGGAATCTTCTACCATGGACCATAAATGGTAATTTATTAAGATAATTTTCCACGCCAAAAAACGCGGCATGGAAAATGATGAATGAGACGGGCCTCCTGGCCCACCATCTGCCCTCACCACGCCCCGTTTTTTTTGCCACTTTGCAAAAATGGTGTGAGCAGGGAAAATTAGAAGATTTTTCAGGAAAACACACGTCAAAATCTGCGATATAAATTGCCACAAAGTGGTGTAAAAATGTTAATAAATGACCCCCTATGTTTACATGTAAATGGCGACGCAGGCGGACAGTTCAGCACAGGCCAACAGGACATTCGTCAGCTTGAGCAGGGTCACTTTAACAACTTGTATTATTACGCCTGTGTCTATGTAATGATCCATTTTCCCTGGAGCTTCTCAGGCTCCCATATCCTGTACCCTTTGGCTTTGTTCTCTGCCCCAGCGCTAGGGTTTTTAATACATAATTTTTTTTTCTTGATGTCATTAACAGAAAAAATCAATAGGGAATTGATTATTTATGTATTTTGCCTATGGCAGCATCAGGCAAAAGTATTGTAGCTTTCCATTTAAGCATGTCCTCTAATGACTCCTCGTGTCCTGTACACCAGAAATATTCAGATATTTATTCAGAACTGGCACATTGCAGGAGCCAGAGGGCCAGTGTGCCTTGATGTCCTCATTGACTGTTATGCGTCACATTTTTACTGGGAGTGGTCCTTCCATGTTCTAATAGTTTTAGTCACAGGAGCTTATATTCTACTGACGTGTCATATGCTGTTGGACCTGTCACAAAAAATGTATAATGTAATCCCACACACAGGTACTTGCTAATAGAGGAACCTAGTGTATGGGGAATAACTCCTCATACAGTAACTTTTAATTGTTTTAATAAAAAATAGTACACGTGAAGAACAAACCTTGTGGAAAAATCCTCTTTCTTCACTTATTAAACTCCTCCTCCTCCCCCGTCTACTGATCGCTCAATCTTTCTTCAATCAAGGCAAATTAACAGCTCACTGAGAGATCAGATTACAGCTGTTGCCCTTAGGCCCTATTCACACATCCGCAATGTTTGCAAATCTGCGGAACGGGTGCGGACCCGTTCATTTTGAATGGGGACGTGATGGATGCAGAGAGCACACACTGTGCTCTCCGCATTTGCGCAGCGATCCGCAATAATATAGAGCATGTCCTATTTTTGCCCGCAATTGCGGACAAGTATAGGCATCTCTATAGGGCTGGTAGCAAGGTGTGTTGCGGATCCGCAACGTGCGGATCCACAACACACTACGGACGTGTGAATTAGGCCTTAGAAGTCTATGGAGAGAGGAAAGAACATGTGCAGAATGCGAGAGAAGAGGAGATACTTCGGTTAGTTTTAGTGTTCTCTCACTCCAGTACTGGGTTCAGTGCAACACTGCTCAAAGTTTTTCATGCTGTTGCAGTGTGTGCAGAGAGATGGGGTCTTCTCTCTGTGTGCTGTCTATTGGAGACATCATAGCAGCTAGTCTCTGCCCTCTTTTGGAGCTGAGTCCAGTGAAACCCGACAAACCACATTACAGTCACAGTGGTCTTTTATGTGCTGTTGGTCCCAGTTATGTTCTGGATGTAGTACTTTTTTTGTTGTTCTACATCTTGAACAGAGCAGATAAATGAAAATCAATAAGGGAGATGTGAACGTAACCTTAAATTGATTTTCCAGTTAGCATCAATCTCCTTTACAGTCATTTATGAAGGCAGCTGTAATGTGGTAATGTATTTCCTTTACCTTTATTGCTTTTATCCTCCGTTCTGGGCTGTGGTCATATGACCATGTCCGTGCAGATATTTCTTACTTCATGTGATTTTATGTCCATGGGCGTGTCAAACCAACAACAGGGGGTAGTGATAGAGGAGTTTCTGTGTAACTGGTTGGGTGTAAGGGGCTATAAACTAGCTGGGCCTTGGTTCGGTTCAGTTGGAAACATATTTAACAGGATGTGAGCAAACTCTACCTTTTCTCTAAAAAATAAAATAAAAAATGTGATGACTGTGCAAGGATCTATTTCACTGGTGACAGGTTTTTTTTAGAGAGATACTTGTCTGAACACTGAAACTATTACTTTATTTCAAGACTGTATAAGAAATGCAGCTACATGCACCAGAAGTCATTCTGGCTTAGGGTCCATTCACACGTCCACAAGTGTTTTGCGGTCCGCAAATTGCACTGACACTGACACTGGCCATGTGCGTTCCACATTTTGCAGACCGCACATGGCCGGCATTATGATAGAAATGCCTGTTCTTGTCTGTGGCAGCAGAGAAGAATAGGAGGTGCTCTGTCTTTTTTGCGGGGCCACGGAACTATGGTCGTGGACAGCACACCGTGGGCTGTCCGCATCTTTTTCAGACCCATTCATGCGGACCTGAGAATGGACCCTTGGACTGCACCAAAAAATAGATGTCCATGCATTGCTCCACAGTTGTTAAAGAGGACCTTTCACCGGAAAATTCATGTCTATATTAACATCTGACATTACTTGCCTGCCCCCAGTGGTGCTTATTCCGGTATTCTTATTTTCTTTTGTGCTCCCGTTTGTCCGCGGTGCCCCCCGCAATATTTCCCGCCATGTATGCTAATGAGCCATTCGGCTCAACTGGGCGGGCCTGCAAAAGGTCTCTCCGGCGTGTCTGCCTTCCCCCTGGTACGGAGCGCAACTAATCAGCGCGCTCCGCTCTTAGCCAGGGAGAAGACGCTCCAGTTCTCGCGAAATTCGCGAGAACTGGAGCGATTTCAACCATCCAGAGCCGGAGCGTCTTCTCCCTGGCTAAGAGCGGAGCGCGCTGATTAGTTGCGCTCCGTGCCAGGGGGAAGGCAGACACGCCGGAGAGACCTTTTGCAGGCCCGCCCAGTTGAGCCGAATGGCTCATTAGCATACATGGCGGGAAATATTGCGGGGGGCACCGCGGACAAACGGGGGCACAAAAGAAAATAAGAAATTCGGAATAAGCACCACTGGGGGCAGGCAAGTAATGTCAGATATTAATATAGACGTGAAATTTCTGGTGAAAGGTCCTCTTTAAGATACTTTTTGCATCTTGCTCGACAAAGGGGCCCCCTGCGGGTAAAGCTGTACATTGTATAGAGGCTGTAGTTTGTATCGCACTCAGCCCCATTCACTTCTATGGGGCTGAGCAACTCCTAGGCCATGTGACTGATAAACGTGACTGCACGGGCCCTAGGGAAAGCTGAGAGCAGGCGTTGTACTCACAGGAGCACCGGTGCCTTCTCTAACAGCTGAACTGCGTCGGCCTTGAGCATAGGTCATCAGTATTAAAATTTCGGAAAACCCCTTTAAAATGAAAATCAGAAATTGTATAGGGGCACATTTATTAAGACCGGTCTTTCAGACGCTGGCCTTAATAAGCCCTATAACGCAGGCCTCTACAGAACTTCAGCACATCCAGCTCCGATTCGAAGTGTAAGACTGCTTCCTTGCTGTCTTACATTTAGACCATTTTCTACGCCTAAACCAGAAAATGATGAATGAGACGGGCCTGCTGCCCTGTCCCCTTCCCAGCCAAAAAAGTTGCGGATTCTGCCGCACCATGACGACATACGCCACGAAAGTGGCCGATTTAAAATATGTATTTGGCCCGGATTTAATGTACTGGAATCTGTTGCTAATGTTAATGAATAGGGCTATACACATGGGCGTATAATTTCCGTCCGAATTTGAAATATTTAACGTGTCTGAGTTTTGTACATATTTGTTACATTAAAGTCTATGGGAGTGCATCAAAAATGCAGGAAGGAAAGAGTACAAATGTAAATCCTGATGAAATCCTGAAGCAATACTGATGGTATATAATCCAGAGTCAGACGGATTTCAATATGCTCCTGTGAAAGCAGCCATATTCCTGAGGGGCTGCCCATTCTCTTAGGCCTCTTTCACATGGATAAGAGGCGGGTGTGTTGCTGGAAAATGCGCGATTTTTCTGCGCGAGTGCAAAGCGTTACAATGCGTTTTGCACGCGCGTGGGAAAATTCGGCATGTTTGATACCCAGACCCGAACCCGGACTTCATCACTGAAGTCCGGTTTCGGGTTGAGTATTCTGTAGATTCAATTATTTTCCATTATAAAATGGTTATAAGGTAAAAAAATAGCATTCTCAATACAGAATGCTTAGTAAAATGTGGATGGAGGGGTTAAAAATGATAAAAATTAACTCACCTTATCCCCTTGATCGCGTAGTTGTCGATCTCTTCTTCATTCATTAGCTGTCGGCTAAAGGACCTGTGATGACGTCACTGAGCTCATCACATGTTCCAATCACATGGTCCATCACCTTGCTTGCGGATGCTTGCGATTTTCCCACAGCCCCACTCACTTCTATGGGGCCTGCGTTGTGTGTAAACGCACAATATAGAGCATGCTGCAATTTTTTACGCAACGCAGAAGTGATGCGGGAAAATCAGCGCTCATGTGCATAGCCCCATAGAAATGAATGGGTCCGGATTCAGTGGGGGTGCAATGCGTTCACCTCACGCATTGCACCCGCGCGGAAAACTCGCCCGTGTGAAAGGGGCCTTAGGGTGTGCTCTTTCTGCTGCAGCTCTCTCCAGTAACTGCTTGGTCAAGTCCTACTTGGGCAAATGTCACTGCTGAGGACAGTGACTGGCCACAGCTTTGCAGGTGACCCCTGGGAGTTTACATGGAGGAGAGTGGAAGATTGTTAAATGGAGCCAGGAAGCAGGTAAATATAAGACCCCAAATTAAAGGGGTTGTCTCACTTTAGCAAATGGCATTTATCATGTATTCAGAGTTGATACAAGGCACTTACTAATGTATTGTGATTGTCCATATTGCTGGCTGGAGTCATCTTTCCATCACATTATACCCTGCTGATTTCCATGGTTACGACCACCCTGCAATCCATCTGTGGTGGTCGTGCTTGCACACTAGGGCTGCACGATATGGGAATTTTGTGCGATTGCGATTAGGGCCCTAAAAATTGCGATAACGATATGCGATGCGATATTTTAAGGGAATTGTGCTAGAGGTCTATCTGCTTGGATTTTCAAGGTAAAAGCGCACACAGATGACTGATAATGTGAAATGTAGTTATGCTGAACTCAAGAACTGAAATGCGCAGTGTTTTTCAAAATGAAATACATATTTGCATTACTGCAAAAGTACAAGATACAAAACTTGCCATTTTCTTAATAGCGCTGCACAGAACTGATAAAAAAAATAGATATAAGAACAAGTGTTCAATAAACGACTTTCCACCAGCCCCTCCTCCCTCCCCGCACTGTAACTGATGTATTGCTGGCCGCGCTGTGAAGCATAGCGACCGGAGATACAGTGTCAGTGTCACGTAGAAAGTCAACCATCGCTTTATAAGACGCACTACCATTCCCCCCCCCCCCCCACTTTTGGGAGGAAAAACGTGTGTCTTATAAAGCGAAAAATACGGTAATATAATTGCAGCATTTTTGGGTCAGCAAATTGCGATTACGATATGGCGATTAATTGCGATAACGATTGCTTTCGCGATATATTGTGCAGGCCTATTGCACACTATAGGAAAAAGTGCTGGCTTCTCTGTTGGCTGGGAGCGCACATAGGCTGGTGCTTTTTTCTATAGTGTTCAAGTACGGCCACTAGTGTTGAGTGAATCGTGCTTCGGATCCAAGACCCAAAGTCAATTTGCTCAAAACTTTGTTTTAATGCTGTACGGAGACCCATCTCTGTACAGCATTAATATGTACGCCCTCTGGCGAGGTGTAATTTGTTATCACCGAAGGCTTCGATGAATAACTTCGGCATTTGATTTATAAACTTGAAAACCATTTTAAAACAATAATCCGGAGTCTGCTTCAGTACCGGCTAGTACCTTGGTGCCGAAGGCGATTTCAGATCCACGTTTTAAAAATGTTTTTCAAGTTCTAAAATCAGTCTGAAGTTTTTCACCAAAGTTCCGCCGGAGCCCATACATTTGAGTGCTGTACAGAGACGAATCTCCGTACAGCATTCAAACGAACTTTTGGGCGAATCGGCTTCGGATCTTGGATTGCAGGGTGGTCGTAACCACTGAAACGAGCGGTATATAATGTGATGGAAAAATGAATCCAGCCAGCAAAGGAGGCAATATGGACAATCACAATACACTAGTAAGTGCCTTGTATTAACTTTCTCTACATAATCAATGCCATTTGCTGAATTGAGACAACCCCTTTAAGGTCCAACAGGCTGGACAACTCCTTTAATGTCAGGACAACACCTTTACGATGTGCAAATTGGTGCATCATTTTGGGGCCAAAAAAGGCAACTAATAGGAGCTGTAAAGTTTCAAAGTGTCTGAAGCACCAATGGCGCACCTTTAGTCTTAATTATTAGAGGATTAGTGAATCTGCCCCACAGTTTTTCTTTCCTTGTGTACTATGCTATATTGTGAAAAGTTGAGTATTCTTCAAACATCTATCTAACTATCCCGTTCATTAGGAAGTACAGCGGCCAGGAGACCAATACCTATTCTGATCCATCATATCGGTACTGTGTTACTCTGAAAAATGCTAAGTGGGCCGTTGCGGAAGCTCCATGGTGTGCACTGAAGTCTTGTTTTCTGCTAATTGAAATATTTTTACTTATTGTTGGGGTTTTCACACTTGCCGGGTTCTCATAAGTCATGTTTCATTTAAGAAGATGACGCTTAACACAAATAAATGTTTTGAGGTGTTGGAGGTTTGTGGCAGGAAAACCTCTGAAGGAGTGATATGTTTAAGACATGTAAAAGGTGGATGTTTTACAAAAGTAAAGTTGGTAATACAGAAAAAATCATCTGTACTGGTAATAATTGGTAAATAAGGGTTTTCCGAGATTTTGATACTGATCTATCCTCAGAATAGGTCATCAGTATCTGATCCAACACTCGGGACCCCCGTGATCAACTGTTTGAGAAGGCACCAGTGCTCCTGTGAGCGTCCCGGCCTTCTCGCAGCTTACCAAGCACGGCGCAGTTAGTACATTGTATAGCGGCTGTGCTTGGTATCGCCCTCAACCCCATAGAAGTGAAAAGGGCTGAGCGCGATACCAAGCACAGCCACTATACAGTCTTGTGCTTGGTGAGCTGCGCGAAGGCCGCGGCGCACACAGGAGAGCCACTGCGTTTTCAGCTGATTGACAGGAGTCCTGGGTGTCGGACTCCCGCCCATCATATATTAATGACCTTTTCTGAGGATAGATCATTATCAAAATTTCTAAAAACCCCTTTAAAGTTGGGAGAAGTTTGTTGCAGGAAATCCAGAATATGCAATCACCATTGGCGACAAGACCTACTGCCAATAGTCTTAAGTAGTGTAATGTTAAGTAATTAAGCATCGTTTTAGGGCAGATTTAATACCTGGTAAAGGGTTTTCCAGGCTAACAATACTGATGACCTATCCTCAGGGTAGGTCATTAGTATCATGTCAGTGAGGTTCTAACACTTGGTACCCCCACCAGTCAGCTGTTTCCTGCAGCGTGGTTCCAGGACGTAACCCGCGTACAGAGCAGGACACTACAGTTCTGTACAATGCGTAGCGGCCATTCTTGGGTACTGCAACGCTTGAGTTTTCTTGAATTGATACCATTTATCTTGGCTAAACGGCCATAAACAACAGACACCCTGTCATTTTTGCATCCTTTTTCTGTCCGTCTGGCTGTTTTGCACCCGTTTAAAAACGGATGATCAAAATGGATAATTTGTATTGCCTTTTTTTTTTGTTATTTAGATCCCAACCCCTGCTGTATACATAATATCCCCATAGGGGCCCCCAGAGTGAACCCCAGCATTAATAATGTGCAGCAGAAAAAATAAAATGACTCCCCTCATCCACTTGCCCGCAGAGGGACCGTCGTTGTTTACTTGATGCGGAAGAACCTGTGCTCCCTTCAGGCCATATTTCACTAGCGTACCCTTTTTTTAGCCTGTAGATGGGTGCACTCCTTTCTAAGAGGCCTTTAAAATGGGGATCTGGCTGTAAAACGTGTCATGTGACATGTCCTATTATTGGACGGCTGCTATTCACTGGCCGTTGTTAAAACGGCCGTGCGAATAGCCCCATTGACGACAATTTTTCTTCACTTGCTGTGCTAGAAATCAGCTGTCCATGCACTGACTGCCCGACGAGTCTGGCGACAGACATTACAGCCTGCAGCCAATCTGAATAGGCAGCGCTCGGGGGAAGCGAGAGACCTATTAAAATAAGGCCCAAACACATACAGGTGCACACCAACAACTAATGGCGCGCTCCTTCCAACAATTCCTACTTTATTAGGTAACCTAGTAAAAAGACATGTTTATGGTATCAGTAACCACAAGGAGGTGCAAAAATAAGGTCATATCACAATTCTGCAAGATGTAACCGAGTACAGATAAAGTAGTAAATCCGCACTGTGGTACTAACCAAAGTATTGCACAATGTACAGACCCAAAAAGAATGCCTCGGGGGAAGAGAGAGAGCAGCAACCTCAACCAATGATGAGGTGTGGGTTTCAGACTACCTCAGACTTCCTGTAGATGCTGCCGCTAAACTGTAGAGCTGAAAGCCGTCCAGGAGCAAGATCTGAGGAAAATGGGTAATCATCCCCTGTAGCTAGTAACATGGCATTTTTGAACTCCCAAGTAGATTCACTTTAAAGCCACTCTGTTGTATAAGGAAGGAGAAAGACCGAGTGTGAAGATATACAGTATGGTGGCGTTACACTGTTATCCCGCAGTTTTCTTATTGCTGTCATAGCGTGATGGTCAGCAGGAAACCATAGATATGTGTACAGTCACGGTGCCCGCAGAGTGTTTTGAAGCTTATCAGCATAGACAGGAATGCACACGGCTGGGGCAACACGACCTAGTAACGAAAAGACCTTGTATGATGGTGTAACCTACTGAAATAGATGTGGTTTTCCACTTTTTATATCATACAGATACCAGGGAGAGGTCCCCCCCCCCTCCCCCCTGATACTACTTACATTTTGGAGCATGAGGCCCTGTAAAATTAGTTACTTTAAGCCTACATGCACACGGCAGTGTTTTTTTGCGGCCTCCGTTCCGTTTTTTTGCGGATCCGATGGTTTTCCATTCATTTCTATGGATCTGTTAAAAATGCGGATGCCTCTTCCGTTGCCTGTCCGCTGTCCGCATTTCACGTCCGCAAAAAAATATGGCATGTCCTATTCTTGTCCGCAAAAACGATTTGCGGACCCATAGAAGTCAATGGGTCCGCAAAAAATGCGGATGACCAACGGAAGCCATCCGTTTGTCATCCGCATCCGTTTTTTTTGCGGATGGTTGCTTGGAAACCAGGGCACTTGTACAGGTACTTTAAGACACTGTTTCAAGCCTTCCGTTTTTTTTTTTTTTGCGGATCCGCAAAAAAAAACTGAAGACACACGGAAACACAACCTACAAAATATGCGGACACACGGAACGGATGTGGATGTGAAAAAAGGAGGACGGATCCGAGATTTGTGGACTGCAAAAAACAACTGTAGCCTAAGTGTTTTGGAGGCATGTTAATGAGCAGGTTAGGAAATTGCTTAAAAGTGTAACTGCCATTTTATTTTTATTTGTGTATATATAGGGGAAGTGATACTGACCATTTTTGTAGTATACTTTTATTACTGAAATCAGCCATTTTTATTATAAAAATAGCCCTAAAGTGGCCCATTCCAGGCTGCTGCTAGTGTGAAAGTAGCCTTAGCAGAAGTGTGCTCCCATTGGACCGACTACAAAACTCATGATGGTGTTTGAAGATTGTACTGTTTTTCAAACCATTTTGTTGTTTTGTAAGATACAGGGGGGAATTTATTATTGGGGAATCTTTGAAGTCAGCTTTGCTTCAGTCTGTGGTGGTGTACTGTATACCACAGTTATCAAATGTTGCATGTTGTTTGATTACGTATTTTTTCCCTATAAGACGCACCTGCCCATAAGACGCATCAGACCTCAGCTCAGACCCCCAATGTTAATATGTCCCTCCAATCAGACCTCCATGTGAATGACTTCGATGCTCAGATCAGACTTTAAAAAAAATAAAAATCAACTTGCCTCTCCTGCTCCGGCCACTGCCGCTCTTCACAGCCAGCACTCTTCTTCTTCCTGCCGCATGCTGTGCTGTGACCCTGTGTGGACAGCGAGAGGTCATAGTGCGCCGACACCCCCACACTGTGTGCAGTCACAGCACAGCGAGCGGCTGAGGACCAGGAAGCGGTGAGTACAGAGCACAGGGAGCACTGCTCTCGCCTCCTCTTGGTCCTTCTGTACTAATAAGCGCTTCCAGTAATGGAAGTGCTATTTAGTATTCGCCCCATAAGACGCACTGACTGATTTCCCCCCCCCCCCCCCCAAAGTGGGGGGAAAATGTGTGTCTTATGGGGCGAAAAATACGGTAAATTTGTGTTATCCTTAATCCCAACACTTTTGTCTAGAAAAGCTACTCCAGTTTTTCCTACTCCTACTGGAGGGAGATTGGGACTTTCCCACCCATATTTTAAAATTGGAGTGCGTAGTGTAACAATGAAAAAGTTGCCAAATTTTTTACACATGCCCCCCTCAAGCTCACTTTCATATGTTAAAACATCATTTTTCAGCAATACAGCACACATGAACATGAGACCAACACAGATGCCTTCAGCTGCCAAGTGCACATGTAACCGGTCAGCCGGTGTCATAGGTACAAATCTGCTGACAGATTCCCACTTGAGGGGATTAAGATATTGACCACCTATTCATAGAATAGGTCAGTATGGGATTGGTAGGAGTCCTAGACCCCCAGAGATCATGTTGCCTGCAGCAGCAGTTTCAGGAAGTGTAGACCTTTCTCAGGGATTGTTCTTTTTCTGCTCCATGCAACTGTCACAGCTTCTTATAGCAGGTACAGCTGGAAGCAGTTGAAGGAGGGAACTGAGCATGTGCGACCACCTCAGTAGGTGGATGTGCACGTTACTATACAGATTAAACACAAGGTGGCTGCATTATAATGAGAGACAAAATGCTGCTCTCCAGTGTAGTTTTACGTTCTCTTTTCTGCAGCTCTGGTCTCTTCTCTTTCCATGCGATCAAGCAGCACCTGCATCTCCTAGGAGTCCACTGCAGTCAGTTCTTGACCGGGGCAGACTCGCCAAAGACCCTACAGGGAAATTTCCTTGTCGGCTGATTCCCAGGGCACAACCAAGGCCACCAGCCAGGTACATAAAGGTGTGATGCTCTCAGCATTAATATAGGAGCTGCAGGTGCCCTCCTTTATACTGTGGTGCGGGCGTCAGTGTTTTGTGCTGCACTGTGGTATTTGGTTCTGCTGGGGTGGTATTTTCTGTTGTCCCGCCTACATGTTTTGACCCTGCTTACTTGTCTTTCCCCGCCTTCTGTTGGTTTGGACCCACCTACCTGGGGCCGTTTTAAAAAAAAAAATTCCAGGGTCACTTTAAGCTCCCAGCCCGCCCCTGGCTCTTTTAAACTTCTTTCTCCTCTGCATAGAAAATAGTCTCTCATATACAATATATAATGTCTCCCCCCTCCAATTTTCTCCCTATTTTGTAGAGAGAGGTATAGCTATATAGAAGTAGGGGCACGCATGTGCTTTACCTACTTCTCCATGCTGTTACTGGTAGGGGAGGGAAGCTGCTGAGCGTGTTAGTCCGCCACTGAATGCAGGTTCAGCCACAGGAGAAACAGCAGGGGGCGATACCAGAGAAGTCAATGCATTTATTGCAGTAGTATTTCATTTTAAATGCTCATTCATAGTAATACTTTTCATGGCATAACGATTCAAGGGCATCTGTCAGTAGATTTGTACCTATGACACTGGCTGACCTGTTTCATGTGCTCCTAGCAGCTGAAGACATCAGTGTTGGTCCCATGTTCATATGTGCCCACATTGCTGAGAAAAATGAAGTTCTGATATATGCAAATGAGCCTCTAGGAGCAACGGGGGCGTTACCATTACACCTAGGAGCTCTGCTCTCTCTGCAACTGCCACACCCTCTGCACTTTGACGGGGCCAGGCAGTGTCATTGTCACCATGCCGGGCTCGGACAATTAAAGTGCAGAGGGCGCAGCAGTTGCAGAGAGAGCAGAGCCTCTAGGTGTAATGGTAACGCCCCTGTTGCTCCTAGAGGCTCATTTACATATATATTAAAACTTTATTTTTCTAAGCAATGCGGGCACATAGGAACATGGGACCAACACAGATGCCTTCAGCTGCCAAGCGCACATGTAACAGGTCAGCCAGTGTCATAGGTACAGATCTGCTGACAGATGTCCTTTAATCACTCGAACAACATGAATATGAGCTTTCCCTGCATGCTGGACTTTTGTCTCCGCTTCAAAAATCCTCCTCCGAGCGAAAACCTAACGGACCCCATTATAGTCTATGGGGCTCGTGGGCTCCGTTCCGCTCAATTATGTGCCGAAACCGTCCTTTCCATTCGCCTGCTCCTAGCATGAGAACGGATAGGCTGAATGCTGATGTGAACTCAGCCTAAGGGTCCATTCACACATCTGTATGTGTTTTACGGATCTGCAAAACACGGACATCGGCAATGTTCGCTCCGCATTTTGCAGACTGCACATCGCCGGCACTCTCATAGAAAATGCCTTTCCTTGTCCACAATTGCGGACAAGAAAAGGACATGTTCTATTTTTTTGCGGATCCGCAATTCCGGATCCGGGCGGGACATAGTGTGTCCCCATAGAAATGAATGGGTCTGCAATGCAGAACAGAATTGCGGACGTGTGAGTGGAGCCTTGGTGAGGAACGTTTCGAATTCCTTGATGTTCTGAGGAGGATACGTTATGGAAATGTTGTAACAGAAGGACACAGGAACCCCCTGCTACATTCTGATACTTTCCACTCATATTGTATAACTTCTTACAGGCACGCCAGCCCATCTGAAATGTCTCTGTAGCCTTTCAGTTTAGCGGGGGGCTCTGAGAAGTGTGGACAACGTGTGTAATATTGCCTGCCTGCAAGACGTACAGCTTTACGTTGAGTGATGTCATGGACTGAGTAAAGCAATTAGTTCTCACTTTTCCCAATTCCCGCCGGAAAAAATGTGACAGAATGAGTGAGCCGGGGGATTTAACAAGATGTTTGGGCGTTTAGAGGCTAAGGGTTGATTCAGGAGGTATGAAGTGCATTGGTTGTAGTGTGGGAGCATGAGTCACTGCTCCCTAGGGGGGCTTCAATGCTTGGTTGCCATAGCAACCTTTAAATATTATCAAAGGAGCGTAGGTTTTTCCACCCTTTGCCGCTCAGTGGTCTTCTCCTTCTACATCCTTCTTTTATCCCCATCTGAAGGCAATCTTGCAATCAGTTCTGCAGTGAATCTGCAATTCATCAGATGAAAACAGCAATCAGTTACTGTCAAACAGCTGATCGGGGCTCTCGGGGCCTGAGCCCGGAAGGGCCGACATCTGGTTTACGCTATGCATGCGCTGGACACGGCTCTGCCATCTGCACCATTGCAGATGTGAAAGACAGTTCCTTAATAAAGAACCATCACCACCTTGAGATCATGTTGGGGGCAGTGTCATGACAGAGGGACCCACTTTCTCTGTCTAGCCACTTAGATGCCGCTGTAACTATTGATGGTGGCATCTATGAGGTTAAACTGCCAGGATTGGGGTCATCTCTGATCCTGGCAGTTGCAGAGGCCCACTCCTGCTGCTGATCTCTGGGGTCCACTCACAGCACCATAAAGAAAATGTATGCCACTGCATGGGACCTAGCACCCAGCCATGACTATTTGGTCATAGCTCAGAACGGGGTTAAAACTAGGGATGTCCCGATACCATTTTTTTAAATACAGAGTACCGATACTCATATTTAAGTTCTGACCGATACCAATTATAACATAGGGCAGATTTATCAAACCTTGTATAAAGAAACAGCGGCGCAGTTGCTGATGGCAATGAAAAAAATTAAAGCTGGGATCTGGTTGCTATGGACAACGGCTTTACTTTTCCTTTGTGCAAGGGTTAATAAATGGGCTTATAACAGTGTTTTCCAACCAATGTACCTCCAGAGGGATCTGTGGCTGACACTGTTATGGGGGAATCTGTGGCTGACACTGTTATGGGGGAATCTGTGGCTGATACTGTTATGGGGGATCTGTGGATGAAACATATATAGCATCTTATGCTATATATGTGTCATTCACAGATCCCCCATAACAGCGTCATCCACAGATCCCCCCCCCCCCCCATTACTGTCATCCACAGATCCCCCCCCATTACTGTCATCCACAGATCCCGCCCCGCAGCTCCTATACAGCATTTATGTAAACCTAATCTCTGCAAAAGTAACCCGAACTTACTAACTATTGTGGCTCAGTCTCCCTCAGTCCCTCCATGCGCCTCCTGCTCTGCCCACTTTATGAATGAAGGATGCAGGCGGGGCAGGAGGAGCATGGAGGAACCGAGAAAGAGACTGAGGGAGACTGCGCCACAATAGTTAGTAAGGTCAGGCTACTTTTACATAGATTAGGTGTCTACAAGCTGGGGGACCGGAACTTCCGGTATTGGCGGCATTTTTACGAGTACAAGTACTCGTGAAAATGCCGTTATCTGTCCCGATACCGATACTGGTATCGGTATAAGAACATACCTAGTTAAAACCAACATAGCCTGCAATTTAAAAAAAAAACACTACCCCATCCTCTAAGGGTATTGCTCACAAGGAGCACAAAGATACAATGCCCAAAAGAGTATAATAAATATATCCTCAATTTATTAAATGAATAAGCATAAAAACATAAAACATGGGACAAAACATCAAAGACGCTGAACTGAGTCACTGACCACTGATTCCAATACACCCGAAAGAGATGTCAAACATGTTGAATATGGAGGGGGGAGGAGAGCTGCTGTATATTCTCCTATATCCAGAGGGGTTGAATATAATCATACTCCTAAATAGTAGCAACATATTCAGAAAGAGGGGGGACGTCCATAAATGCTCAAACTGTATAATAATGTGGCTATAAAAATAGCATATTAGCAAAAAAACTCCCACCCAAAAGCACAAACCCACCTGTAGACATGATCGGAGGTAGAGAAACCACGGTGGCCAGAACACACCTCGACGAGCGTTTCGCTTCCTCTGCTTCGTCAGGAGTAGAGATGAGTGAATTTCCGCTTATGAAATTAGTTCACACTTCGCTTGTTGGTAAATGGTGAATTGCATTATGGATTCCGTTACCACGGACCAGAACGCAATTCTATGACGGAATGCATAACAGAGGACTCCCCCGCATAACGGAAACGGGCGGATCCGTTTTGCGGCCCATAGACTTTTATTATGTTTAGGCAATTTTATTGTGTTTTAATTTTAACATAACAATAAAGCATGTTATCCACAGCAGGGTATTTGCATATTGTCAAAAGGTATATACACGTGCATTTTACAATACCACCTGGTGTATTAAATAGACCATATATGCTAATCGCTAGGTGCGTGATAATAGACCTTGCTTCTAGGATTCAAATAGAGAATGTAAGGTGATTGAGGAGGGAAACAAGATAAGTAAGGCCTCTTTCACACTATCGTTGTTCCTTTTCGTCCTAGAGTTCTGTCCTCGGGTCTCTAGGACTGAAAGATACTGATCAGGATTATCCCAATGCATTCTGAATGGAGAGAAATCCGTTCAGGATGTCTTCAGTTCAGTACTGAGACATTTTTTGGCCGGAGAAAAATCTGCAGCATGCTGCGGATTTTCCTCCGACCGAAAATCCTGGAGACATGCCGCAAGGACGGATCCGCAATTAATGCCCATTGAAAAGCATTAATCCGGACCCGGCTTTAAGCTAAATGTCGTTTCGGGGCATCGCCGGATCCGACGTTTAGTTTTCTGAATGGTAACCATGGCAGCCAGGACGCTACTAAAGTCCCGGCTGCCAAGGAAAAGTAGTGGGGAGCAGTGCAGAAGCTACTTGCCGTCCGTGCGGCTCCCGGAGCGCTCCACAATGATGTCACAGCGCCCCTACATCGCATAGGGGCGCTGTGACGTCATTGTGGAGCGCCCCGGGAGCCGCACGGACGGTAATTAGCTTCTCCCCTGGCTCCCCACTACTTTTCCATGGCAGCCGTGACTTTAGTAGGGTCCTGGCTGCCATAGTAACACTCAAAGCATTTTGAAGACTGATCAGTCTTCAAATGCTTTCAGGTGTGTGGCATTGTGACGGATCCGGCGGGCATTTCCGGCGACGGAAGTGCACGCCGGATCCTCACAATGCTAGTGTGAAAGAGGCCTTAAAGGGCTTCTGTCACCCCCCAAAAGCATTTTTTTCCCTCACTAAAAAGCTTATAGGGCGATTATTCTAAACAAATTCTTGTTAACTGTTTTAGCAGGTTAATTTTGCTATAAAACGTTATTTTATATTATGCAAATTACCTTGCTACCAGCAAGTAGGGCGTTTACTTGCTGGTAGCCGCTGCATCCGCTTGTAAACGCCCTCCTGTGGTTGATTGACAGGCCAGCGGCGCCTCCTCCTCCTGCTGGCCCTGTCTCTGTTTAAAATCTG
Source organism: Bufotes viridis (assembly GCA_033119425.1). Taxonomy (NCBI): domain Eukaryota; kingdom Metazoa; phylum Chordata; class Amphibia; order Anura; family Bufonidae; genus Bufotes; species Bufotes viridis. The sequence goes on from CM065595.1 coordinate 109,319,739, forward strand.
CGCCTGCGCCATACCGTTCTTCAGTCGGCGCAGGCGCACTGAGAGGAGTACCTCGCTCGGCCGCTCCTTCCTCAGTGCGCCTGCGTCTTCTCTTCCGGGTGCAGCTGTGACGTCATTGGCGCACTGAGGAAGGAGCGGCCGAGCGAGAGTACTCCTCTCAGTGCGCCTGCGCCGACTGAAGAACGGTATGGCGCAGGCGCGAGATTTTAAACAGAGACAGGGCCAGCTGGAGGAGGAGAGCGCTCGCTGGCTCTGTCAATCAACCACAGGAGGGGCGTTTTTTTACAAGCGGGATGCAGCGGCTACCAGCAAGTAAACGCCCTACTTGCTGGTAGCAAGATAATTTGCATAATATAAAATAACGTTTTATAGCAAAATTAACCTGCTAAAACGGTTAACAAGAATTTGTTTAGAATAATCGCCCTATAAGCTTTCTAGTGAGGGAAAAAAAAAAAATGCTTTTGGGGGGTGACAGAAGCCCTTTAAGGAAAGTCCCTAAGATGGAAGAGGTAGGGGAAGAAGGAAGAAAGAGAGAAAGGAGAGAAGATGAAAAAAAAAAAAAGGTGGGGGGGAATATTTAAGTGTATAATATTCTATATTGAATAATGAGTAATATATATTGGGGGGGGGGGGGCGGGGTTCTCAAGTATTCTCAGAGAGATTGACTGTCTGAGATAGACGTTCCTCCACGTCCCAGAAGAAGTCGCTCAAGTGGGGACCAAGGTGGGAAGATCCGGGGAGGACTGAAACTCTAACCAGTTTGACCACACTTTCCTAAATATTTAGAGCACTGGTTATTCGCTTCTGAGGAGACGTCTTCCATTCTAGCAATGTGTAGCATTTCTTGGTACCATTCCCTCATGGTAGGTATATCTGTCCTGCGCCAGTGCCTGGGTATTACCCATCTTGCTGCCGTGATAAAGAATCTTAATGGACTCTTTTTCTGGGATGCAATGGGGCCCGGTAGGATGGAGAGGAGCGCCACCTGGGGGGAATTGTGAGGTGGCCTTTCGTGTGTATTTTGTGGGCGACTTCAAAAACATGTCAAATCCCCACCAAACATGTAACATTGTGCCTATCTCTTTATTAAACCTTTAAGACATCTCAGGGACTGTGGGAAATATTCTGTGCAGTCTGGCTGGGCACCTATACCAACGCGACAACATTTTATAATTCTTTTCCTGTGCTGAACATGCTATTGAGAGTTTATGAGAAAATATAAAGGCTTTTTGTTGATCAACACGTTTTATGTCCGAGCCCAGTTCCTGTTCCCACCCTGTGATGAAGCCTGGAGCATTTTTATTTGAGTCTTGCAATACATAGACTTCTAATATGACGGAATGAATAACGTTATACATTCCGTCAAAGAATTGCGTTATGGTCTGTGGTAACGGAATCCATAAAGAAATTCACCTTTTACCTCCAAACGGAGTGTGATCATCTCAAAAGTCTGGGACAATATTGTAAATGCTGTTATGAATAAAAAAAAAAATATATAAAGAAAAAAAAAGAAACCGGTTGCGCACTGTATGTGGAGCCATTCATTTCAATGAAAACCCCCAAAAAAAGTTACTCAATGTACATTCCGCATGTCCTACTATTGTCCGCATTACAGACAAGGATAGTACTGTTTTATTATGTGCCAGCTGTTCCAGTCCGAAAAATACTGAATGAATACTGACGTCATTCGTTTTTTTTTTTTTTTTTTGCAGACCGCAAGCTACGTACGGTCGTGTGCATGAGCCCTAAGGCTAAGTTCACACTTCAGTTTTTTGATCAGTTAGAGAGAGAGCGAGCTTTCATTGTGTTGTAGACCCAATACTGGGGCTCCACATTTATTTTGCATATTACTGTTTCCCAGGGAGCTTTGCACTTCGGATTGCTGTGTTGAGACTCTTAAATGAGGCTCCGCAGTGTTTTCTGTAGCCGGTCTCCCTAAGATCAGCTATTGTCTTGTTTCCCCTCTAGTAAGGCCTCATATACATGATTGTACCGTGTTTTGCGCTCCACAAAACGATACCAGCCATGTGTGTTCCGCGTTTTGTGGAAAGGAGCAACAGATGCAGACAGCACACAAGAGTGCTATCCGCATCTTTTGCGGACCCGTTGAAGTGAACGGGTCCGCATCTGAGCCCCAAAAATGCGGTCAGATATAGACCAAAACAATGGCTGTGAGCCCTCAGGGAAGGTGCTTACTGGTAATTGCAGGGCACCTACAGTATATCTGGGGGTGCAGGAGGCGATAAGAACCAGTGAGTGCCGCCCTCTGCAGTGAAGGAAAGCGCTGAATAGGAAGCAGGAAGGAAACGCCGCCACTTAAAGGGGTTTCCCAGTAAAAAAATAAATTTTTAACCAGTTCCTGCAGCATGGCTCCTGACACAGAAGATTCCTACTTTCCTGCTCCGTGCTGCTCTCGCTGTCTCCATCTTCTCCAGTCAATGACTGACTCCAGTGGTGGCACGCTGCTTGTGGCCACATCACCACTGAAGCCAGTCATTGGCTGGAGCGGAGCATGTGACTCTGCCCACAGCCAGCTGGATGTAAACCGCGCCAGAACCGGAAGATGGAGACAGCGGGAGCGGCAGGGAGGAGGTAAGTGAGAATCTTCTGTTTCAGGCCCATGCTGCAGGAACGTGTTAAAACACGGCACGATATCCCGGACAATTACTGGGGACACGTGTCCATAGGAACATTTCTGAAATCTGGCCGGTATAATCCTGCCGCTGATCAGCTGATAAACAAGGAATCACTCATTTGTCGGCTGATTTACATAATTTACCAGGATGAAAGATGTACGATTATCGTCAGCACATCTCACCGTGTAATCAGGAATGTGAGACCGATAATCGATAGAAGTGAATGAGGGAGGAAGGACTGTGGTAGCGATCATTCCTCCCCAGTCACTTTGCATTAGCCTGTGTAATAGGCTGATGCAAACAAGGGCTGATTAACTTTTTTTTTGCAGCCCCTTGAAATAGTGCGATGTGACAATGCGGCCCCCAGACCAAAAAGGGTTGTGCACCCCTGCCATAGAGAATAATTGTGATCCCTGTCTGCACTGTGAACTCTGGCAGAGGAACAGACTGCTGGAGTTCACCATATCCGGCATAGCCGGATGTCACAGTGCACCGCCGGATCCATGTTCACTGTAATGGCATTCAGCGGTAATCCGCCCGCTTTACGTCATATATGCGGACTTTCGGCCGGACAAAAAAATGTTGCGTGTACCATTCTCTTGTCTTGCTGAAAGCCGGCATGTACACTGGATTACAACGCATGTGTGAACTTGGCCTTACACAGGAAGATGTGCAACACGGAATCGGTCATTTTTGGTGCCTACACAGACCAGTTATCAGGAATATGCATTTTTACAAATGCTCATCCACAACGATTGACCCGATTATTAGTTTGGTTACACTGTCTACAGATTAGGCAGGATTAGTAAATCTGCCCCAATGGTTGGCATGCCACTGCGCCCAAGACGTTTGGCAATCATAAGCTCATCTAAATTGTGTGTGCTGTAAATGAAAGACTTTAATCTATAAAACTAGGTTTTACCGCCCTTGAATAATGGTTTTCGGGATGCAGAGTGCGTTACCTAATCATCACTATTTGCGTAGCCTCAGTCTTCTGGAATGTGTGTTAGGCCGTGAGGTCAGCTGTGTTTTACTTGTGCAATCTCACTTGTCTGTCCAAGTATGTTGGTATTCCTCATAGTCTGATAATTACTGTTCAGCACAGAGCTTTTTAAACCTTCTAAATCCGCCACCCAACTATGCATACCATTGGTAGAAAGAGAATTTTGTACCTGAAATTTAGAATAAAGTGCATGAATGTACACATTGTGTTTTATTAGGTCATTTCACTCCATCTGTATATAGCATACGTAAGGATTTTGGTTGTGTTAAATCGCAAATTAAAACAACTTGCGGAAGGCTGCCACACAACTTTCCCATTTCCCCATAAGAATTCATTATGGCAATTTTACCGCAACCAAATATCCCCTGAAAGATACTTTAATTCTTCATGAAAATGAGGGCTTCAGTGCACCAGGGCCTCACCACCTCAGCTCCACAGCTTTCCAGTGCCCATAGGTGCACCGAAGTCCTTTGTTTGCCTAAAGAATAAAAGTATTTTATCAGGAAGGCTTTAAGGTCTAAGGACATTATAGTGATCTGCATTAGGTTTAGTAGAACCGTGGAACGTCTGGATAATGTGAAATGTGGGCATATTACAGATGTCTAAACGTGGCCCACACGTATCATGTTAGCCAGTGTCTGTCAACCCCTTCAGGACATCCGCCGTACATATAGGGCAGATGTCCGGTCTTTAAATATGGTGCCCACTCGCAAGCGCAGCTGGCTTCTAGGCCGCAGGGTTTCTGCTGTTTTACAGAGCAGAGACTGAGGGCTAATGTCTGGGATCACCGATAACGCCACAGTGAATAACCGCCTCTCCTGGCTGAGATCAGGGAAGCTGTTACGTTACAGTGATCGGCCGAAGCCTGCTTAAGGCCATGACGCCTATCACTGCTATATTCTGGTACAGGCGTGCAGGTGGCAGCTCTGCATTGGACTATACTTAAAAGGGGGTTGTCCCATTTCCCAGCGGTGGGACTCGTACCTATCAGACAATGGGGGCATATCCTAGCGATATTCCCCCATTGTCTGAGATGGGAATACCCCTTTAATGCTTTATCCTGTCATTGATAACATACCATTACAGCGTACAATTGTCTATCTAATGAAACAGGTCAATTTAACTATGACACAGAAACAAAACCCATAAAGTGACAGATTTGATTTTTTTTTTATCAGTGTCCCACTACATTGTATACAATATTAAATGGTACCATTAGAAGGTAAAACTTGTCCCGAAAATACAAGTCCTCATATGTGAACGGAAAAATAAAAAAGTTATAGCGCCGAGAAGGCAGGGAGTAAAAATCGAAAATACAAAAATGGAAAATCGCCTCCTCCTGAAGAGTTTAAAAATATAATCTATTTCCATATATTGCTACATGTTTATGACCAAATATTTCTCAATTTCCGGACAACCTACATCACTGCCGCAGATGATTTTTTTTTCCCCCCGCTGTTGTAATGTGGTCGCATGTCATAATGCAGTCAGTCTCAATCAATACTTGCAGTGTCACAGTGCAGCCTTGTTGCCTGGCCAAGGTTGACGGGTAGTCCTAACTTTATTTCCGTCCCCGTGCAGGACAGCCGAGTGCCAGCAGCAGATTGCTATTGGACAGCATACTGAAAGATCTGGACTACCCGATGAACGAGAGGCAGTATTTAGTCTGCTAGATGATCGCTAATGAGCATAAAATCTGGCCGTCCGATATCCCTTTTATAAAAAAGATCTAATCTGCCAGAATGGGAGCCTCATCATGGCTCAATTCAAAGTGGAAATGTTATAGAGCTTTTTGCATTAGGCTTCATGCACACAACTGTATTTTTAGTCCGTGTCTGATCTGCATTTTTTGCAGATCGCACGCGGATCGATCAATTTCTATGGGGTTGCAAAACAGGCGAACTGTCCGCATCCGTATGGCCGTTCCGCAAATTATAGATCATAGCCATTTCTATAATAGGAACCGGGGAAAGTGCAGGATGCGCATGGACAGTATCCCTATTTTGCAGATCCGCAGGCCACAAAGAGGGTATGGTTGTTTGTATGAGGCCTAGGGCCTAAATCTTGTAATTGCTCCTATGTCATCCCTTGACTCTACATCACGGTGTTTAAGCATGTAATGCCTCTCTGGTGTATCACATAGTGTTAGACAAATCCCCCTTTTCTTTTCAGATTGAATATTTGTTTTGTTTTTTAGACTGGCGCCCATGGCTTTCACGTTAGAGTCTTCTGTCTCTTGTCTCTATCAGCAGACGTGGTTTAATGACATTGCAGAAATTAAGGTTTCAGAAAAGATCGGCTTTCAGTGTTTGCTCTTCTGCTTAGCGGAGAACATCTGTTTAATTTCACGGCAAACATTACAGGAGTGCAGGAGAGGCCTGCAGTGCATCCACCAACAGAGTGGAATTTACATGTTATATAATGCCCCAATATGCACGCTGGAGAACTGTCAAATTGGAAATATATTAGCAGGTGAAAAATGGAAAAATTGTAGGCTGGGGATAGATATAGATATATAGATATATGTGTGTGTGTGTGTACGAGGGCCGGCAGTGTGACGCGCTGAAAGCTCCACTATGATTTTACTGTTGTTACTTTCCTATCAATAAGCCATGCCTCTAATCCCTCAAGGGCCCCAACACAATAAGAATGTCCCCTTACTGCCACCTCACAATAGTGATACACCTTAGAGCCCCTCAGACACTATGATGCCCCTTTAGTGCCCCCCACAGAGTATGATGCCCCCCCTTAGTGCCTTCCCTCACAGAATTGTTCTCCTAAGTGCCCCCCTCTCACAGCAGGATGATCTCTTAAGTTCCCTTACACAGTATTGGGCCCCCTTAAGCAGGACTGTGGAGTCGGTAGATAAATTTTCCGACTCCTCAGATTTTGAAACTTCTGACTCCTCGACTCCGACTCCTCTGTATTTAATATGCAAATACGAAGCTGTTCCACCAAGTTCTTCTAATCTCCTCTAGCACAGAGAGGTAGTTGAGCAGAAGCTGCTGCCTTCTCCTTTGTGTGCTGATCTTCTGCTGAAGATAGAGCAGTGGGAGGATCCAGGAAGGGGCAGGGGAAGGGGCATTTATTTTAAAACATGATTTTCCTAGTAGAATCCCATAGCCATGTTTAAAATTTAAGCTAACAATCTGAGTTTACATGTTTTATAGCCTTAGCTGAATGATAGCAGTTTTTCAAATGGTTTACAGCTTCAGTCTTGAACTATTGACTATCCATTCCCTTCACTTATACAAGTGTCTCCAGTCCTTAATCAGTTATCAGTGAGAGGCGAGGATAACCATGGGTTCCCTGTAACAGCAGACCACAAGACAATGGAAAGTGTAAGTATTGCCGCTCCTTAAAGGGACACTGACAGGCTGATTTTTCCAGCTAAAGATATATATATACTGGTATTCATCAGAGAATTAGGAATAAAACTATACTAATGTTACCCCCAGTTAAGCTGTACTTGTGTTTAAAAACATTTTAATCTGTATGCAAATTCACTATCTTTGTGCCCAATGGGGCAGCGTCTCCTGCGGCTTTGTGCCCAGCCGCGCCCGAAGTACAGCTTCTCAGCGCTGTTCCCCTCGTTATTATTCACTGCACTGGCTTTTTTTTTCAGGCTAGCCGAACGCTGAATTCCTGCGCAGGCGCACGTGTAGAGTGCTGGCAGCAGCCTCGTCTGGCTATGCTGAGGCTGTGCCAGCTTTCTCTCTTCCTCCTCGCTACCTAGTCCTGTCTAGTGCTGCCAGTACTCTACATGTGCGCCTGCCCCTTGGGCACAAAGGTAGAGAATTTGCATATTGATTAAAACGTTTTTAAACACAAGTAAACCTCAACTGGGGGTAACAGTCGTCTAGTTGTATTCCTGATCCTCTGATGAATACCAGCAGATATATCTTTAGCCGGTAAATCAGCCTGTCAGTGTCCCTTTAACTGCATAGTAAAGCATATGAAAAGCATGCTTCTTCACGGTCACTTAACGTCTTTGTTTAGCGGTAACGTGACGCACTGCATGCATTGGCCTTTATTCTTACAGTAGAGAAGTAATTCATTATAACTTTATCTGAATTGGGACATTTAAACTTGCTTTTTTTTATTCCAATTTTTTTTTTATTCCAATTTAAATCTAGTAGGAGTACAGCCCTGCCCTTAAGTGGCCCCAACAGAGTGATGCCCTCTAAGTTACCACTGCTCAGTATAATATCCCCTTAAGTGGCCACTCACACACTGGTGCCCCGCTCCCAGGGTGATGTCCCTTTTGGTGGCTTTAACACAGTATTATGCCCTCTTGAATGCAACCCTCGCAATGATGCCTCTAAAGAACCCCCCCCCCTCCCACAGTATTATATCCCTTTAAGTGGCACCCGCACTGTTTTCTGTCCCCATAAGTGACTCTTACAGTGATGCCCCTTAATTCCCCCCTGCCAACACATAGTGATGCACTTTTAAGTAGTCCCCCACACCAAGTAATGTTCCGATACACACCACTTTTCCTTCCCAAGGAACCCTACTTACCTGCTTCCCGGCACTGGCTCTCTGCTCAATCTCTCCCCAGCCTCGGCTGTGCTCCCTAAATGTCAACTTCCGTTTTGACACCACTGCAGCCTATTGCTGGATGCAGTGGTGACCTGCCCCTTGGGAGTGCAGTGGAGCAGCTGGAGGCTGAGTAGAGAAGCAGGGAGCCAGAGCCAGAAAGCGGGTAAGTAGGCTCTCCTGTGCAGCCCCCTTCCCAAGTGCACAACCCCTTTATTTCTTGCTGCTCCCATGAGATACCACCTCAATAGTTTTGTCGCTCTGTATGAATATAGGGCATCGGTTTGCGAAGGGACATCTCTGTTCAGTTTTCTCCAGAATCTTGACGTTGGGGCCACTTAATATGGTGGATTTGGTGATCTCTGTAATGGGGACACTGAGATCAGCTATTATTTTGTTTGAGTAGTCTCCGAGGCATTGCTCCCGGTTAGCCAGAATCCTACTCCACACTGATGAGGGGCAACACCCCGAAACAGCTGTCTGTGGATGGATAACTGGCTTAGGTTTTCCCCGTCACATCCTTAAAGCTTGTAAAAAAGCGAGATCTTGACATAGGGGCCACTTAATATGGTGGATTTGGTGATCTCTGTAATGGAGACACCTTTTGCTCGGTTTTCCTTCCTTTGAGGGATATCTGGCTTTCATTGTGTTGTAGACCCATAACTGGGGCTCCACATTTATTTTGCATATTCCTGTTGTCTCCAGAGGCAGTGTTTTGTCCATCACTCTGGCGCAGGGACCACGTCAGATCAGCATTACATAGTCTTGATGCATGCTTGTTCCCTAGGGGCCACAGCATTGGACAGTATGCCACCTTTTGAGGTGGTAATGATTTGTACATTGCCACAGTTAGGGTCTCCTGTTTTCACTGGCGCTGTCAAAGTCAAGAGGTGCTTTGCTAAGGGGATTGGCACACTTACCTGACTGCTATTATGGAACTGATCCTTTGCTACTGCAGTAGTCCATGTCTGTCCTGCATCCCCTTCTGATCTTTATGGCTGTGAATCTCGGCTGGAGTATTTAGAGACCATGGTGCGACAATTATCTGGTTTAATTTTTTTTTTCAACTTCAGGCAGGTCCCCTTTAAGGCCTTATTCACACGTCCGCTGTGTTTATGGATCCGCAAATTGCGGATCTATAAACACACCCGGCCGGCAGCCCCATAGAAATGTCTATTCTTGTCCGCAATTGCGGGCAAGAATAGGACATGCTCTACTTTTTTGTGGAGCTGCGGCCTTAAGATCGGCGGCGCGCTCCGCAAAAACTGATGCGGAGAGCACAGTGTGTGCTCTCCGCATTGTTCCGTGCCCCATTCACAGTCAATGGGTCCGCATGTATTCCGCAGAATTGCAGAATACATGCGGACGACATTGCGGACGTGTGAATAGGGCCTAAAGGGTTATTCTCATCTCAGCCTTTCGTGGCCAAGATGGCAGTGACCTGACGACTAAGCACCAATTGGGAGTGGGCAAAGTCCTGGAAATGGCCGAGCGGGCTGCACTCCGCTGTTACCACCATAGCAGTGAGTGGGAGTCATGGAAGAGCAGAGCGCAGCTGATTTGAAAGTTTCCTTAACTCCGACCACCTCTGGAACGCAGTACTTACTCTGGTTATTGCCATGATAGGCTGAGATGGGAATAGCACTTTAAATATTCTGGTAACAAATTTTTTGAAGGACAAAAACCCCACCTCATTTTTCTCACCAATGCAAGCACATATGAACATGGGACCAACACAGATGGTGATATGCCCCCATTGTCTGGGATGGGAAAACCCCTTTAAGTACGGTAATTCTACGGAAGATAAGTTCACAAAACGTAAAAATACCTATTTGAAGTTGGAAGAATACCCAAATGTTTGGTAATTATATCCCTTTTACGTTAAGACATATTGTAATTTTTGTATTTGATGTAAATAAATGCAGCAGCCACAATGATTGGTTTTAGTTATTTTTGACATTTTTGCTTCTTTTTTTTGTACTTTTTTTTTTTTTGTACTTTTTTTTGTATGTAACCAGCTGTATTAAAGCCTATAGTGCAATTTGAAATGTAGTACAAATAAGTTTTTTCCTGGTGTATTATTATTATTATTATTATTATTATTATTACTTTTGGCTTTTGTTTCTGGAATTTTTTCCCATAGGCTTCTTTATAGGAGTTGAAAAACACCAGAGAGAAAAAAGCTTTACAATAAAAACCCCACTAAAAATTCAATGTAATTTTTAGCAACACAAATTAGAAAGGAAGAATGGCATTTAAATTGAGATACCTGTCTCTTTTTTATGATTTCATTCAGTCTCCCACTATTAGTGGAAGATTAAATTATTGCTTGCTGTGCTCTGTGTTTTTCAGCATTTTCACGGCATGTTTATCCTGCGTGTTACTCAGGATTTTGCTCTGTTTTATACTTTTATTATCTTAACCCCATTTGCATGAGGGAAAGTAAAAGAATCAAGATGCTGTTTTCAGATATACTGTCAGGATGCCAAGCTGCATGCACAATGCGGTTTATACAAGGTGCGGAGCGAGCATCCTGAGTCTTGACAGCAGGAATTATGGTAAATGAAGCGAAAAGAAGGATTTTTCAATGCATAGCGAGTCCTTCATTGTCCTTCAATTGTTTTAGTTGCTTGGGCCTGACCCAGCTGCTGCGGCTAGCTATTCTCACACAAGGTGTCTTGGATGTCCGTTATATTATATCAGTTTTAAAGCGTCCTCGCTTCCCTCACTTGGTGCTTTATTTTAGCTGTAATTACGTTTTGTCTCTGCTGCTGCTCTACAGTACAAACAATAAAGACATGATATTGAAGAGAAACTCTTAAAACAATGCCCCACGGGTTTGCGTAATAGTGTATTGAGATCTGCAAAGGGTTCATACACCCCCTATGATTAACGGTACTTTCACACTAGCGTTAAAGTTTTCCAGTATTGAGATCCGTCAAAGGGGCTCAATACTGGGAAAAAATGCTTCAGTTTTGTCCCCGTTCATTGTCAATGAGGACAAAACTGAGCTGAACAGAACGAAAGGCTCCAAAATGCATTCCGTTCCGTTCTTATACCGGAGAGCACACCGCAGCATGCTGCAGTTTTCTTTCCGTCCTGGGATGCGAAGCAAGACGGATCCGGCATGACCCAAAATGCGAGTCAATGGGGACGGATCCGTTTTCTCTATCACAATCTGACACAATAGAAAACACATCCGTCCCCCATTGACTTTTAATGGATCCGGATCCGTCTTGGCTATGTTAAAGATAATACAACCGGATCCGTTCATAACGGATGCAGATGGTTGTATTATCAGTAACAGAAGCGTTTTTGCTGAACCCTGCCGGATCCTGCAAAAACGCTAGTGTGAAACCCTAAGGCCACTTTCAGGCGACATCATTTTGCTCAGTATTTTGCATGAATATTTTGGAAGCTGAAAGCAGAAATGGACTCAAAACATGGAAGAGGTGCAGAGCTTTCCATTCAGCTAAGGGTAGTTTCACATCCCCAGTGTATTCTCTGTTTTACTGGTATAGAATACTGTATGTGAAGGAGGCCGTAGGACAATCAGGCTTTGTGACCAGGTGCTAAGCACCTTTACAGCACATGATTGTCCCATAGACCCTACAGGGAAATTTCCTGGTGGGCCGATGCCCAGGGGGCTGCCTAAATGTATCCTGCCACTGGCTGGATACATAATGAGCTATCAGTGGGTCGTTCCTGGGCTCCTTGGCAGAGAAAAAAACTCCCCTCTGGGCTCCTTGCATCCTAATTTGCATAATGCAAAAATCGTTTTTTTAAGGAAAATGAGAGACAAAGCAAAAAAAAAAAACATATATAAGGTACTTTATTACACATGGCTAAGGGGGAAAAAATGGTGATAGGCAGGTGACAGATTCCCTTTAATACTGGACATTAGTTTTTTTTTTTCCCTTGTTGAATGTATACCGCATGCTATCACAGAATTAAACTAATAACTCTTATTAAAATATAACATTTATATATTTGGTAAAATCCCTCACCTAGAGGGTAGTTTCACACTTGCGGCATGTGGATCCGGCAGGCAGTTCCGTCCCGCCGGATCCGGCATACCGCATGACAACTGAAAGCATTTGTAGATAGGGTTGCTTCGATACCAAAATTTAGATTCGGTATCGATACCATAAAAAGGTATTGCGATACACGATACCATTCGATACCACGTGTCAAAAAAAGAACCACTGGCTCATAATGCAACAGTCCTATCCTATTTTTTTTTTGGGGGGGTCAAGGCGACCAAAAGAAAATGGCGCCATCCATTTACTCACAGTGATACTAACTGCAGCTTCACACCTAAGCAGCTATCCCTGTCGCCTAAGATATACCTAGCAGCACGGCATTCCAGACTTGAAAAAGGGGTATTTGAATCCCGAAACGCGTAGTCAATAAAAACAGTCACTGAATACACCTGCCTCAAGGTCGTCATTGTGCGCCAAGTGGTACCCATCCTGGTGTGTGGATCTACCGCACACCCAATATACCCATTTTCTTGTCTGTGTCTGCGGACAAGAATAGGACATGTTCTATTTTTTTGCGGAGCCGTGGAACGGAAGTGCGGATGCGGACAGCACACGGTGTGCTGTCCGCATCTTTTGCGGCCCCATTGCGGAACGGATGCGGACCAATTTTGCGGACATGTGAATGGACCCTTATGGAGCAGAACTTTGGAAAGGACTAGCGCAGATGTGAACATGGCCTAAGTGGGATCTATTAATCTCAAAGATACATTGCACCCCATGCTGGGAACTAGGGCTGCACGATATGGGAATTTTGTGCGATTGCGATTAGGGCCCTAAAAATTGCGATAACGATATGCGATGCGATATTTTATGGGAATTGTGCTAGAGGTCTATCTGCTTGGATTTTCAAGGCAAAAGCTCACACAGATGACTGATAATGTGAAATGTAGTTCTGCTGAACTCAAGAACTGAAAAATAAAATACATATTTGCATTATTGCAAAAGTACAAAATACAAAACTCGCCATTTTCTTAATAGCGCTGCACAGAACAGATAAATAAAATAGACATAAGAACATGTGTTCATTAAAATACCGACTTTCCACCGGCCCCTCCTCCCTCCCCGCACTGTATCTGATGGATCGCCGGCCGCGCTGTGCAGCATAGCGGCCGGAGATACAGTGTCAGTTTCACGTAGAAAGTCAACCATCGCTTTATAAGATGCACTGCCATTCCCCCCCCCCCCCCACACTTTTGGGGGGAAAAAAGTGTGTCTTATAAAGCGAAAAATACGGTAATATAATTGCAGCATTTTTGGGTCAGCAAATTGCGATAACGATTGCTTTCACGATATATTGTGCAGGCCTACTGGGAACACATTTCAGGGCCTCTGTAACTAGCTACTCTACCTAAAATACCTTTAAGTAGTATTTAGGCCTATTTATACCTGAGCGCCTATGCTTACCGCTGGTGCTGGTAATGGCGCAGCATTTACAAGAAGTCTACTTAATATTGATTTCTGTTCTTGTGCTGCTTGTCATCTATTTTCATTGCCGTTTATTTCTATGTACTTTACTGACCATGAAATGAACAATGACCTTGGACCAAAAACCTTGACCCGAAATAAGCATCTGGGAGTGAGATGCCCCTTGTCACTTTAAGTATTAGTAGTTCTATTCTTAGGGTTTTCCTATGGGTCTACAAGCCTATCTCTGAGTATCGTCTTTCTGGGTTGTGGAAGGTATTTTAAACCTATGTTTGTGAATGCCATTATTAAAGGGGGTGGCCAATTTCTGGCTACTTTTCACCAATGTGTGTGTAAGATGACTACCTGACTTTTACTAATATAGCCTTTGTTGAATTTCTGTGGCGGCTGCTATATTCCATAAATCGTGTCCTATTAGGCAAATCTTCCATGCTGTCCACGCAAGAGACCTGTCCGTAAGATGGCTGCTGATGAAGGGTCATGTGACCAGGCAAAAATACCCCCGGACACACCACTCGGCCTTCTCCACTCACATACACCACATCTGCACTTGCAGTGTTGAGAATGTAGTGCGGGTGCGGAGTATTTGAATGGAGGAGACCGTTATTTGCCTGGTCACATGACCCTCCATCGGCAGCCATTCTTTTGACAGGACTTCTGTGTGGACAGCACAAAAGACTTCAAGGGAGAACGTCTTATGAAATATAGAAAATGGCACAAAAGGTCAACAAAGATTGTATTGGTAAGTGCCATATAATCATCTCACAAAGACATTGATGAAGAGTAGCCAGAAAGTGGCCAAACCCTTTAACGCTTTTTACTGTGTGAAAATGATCTTATTCCTGATCCTAGGGCGGCATCTTGTACCGTTTTCTGTGTTTCAGTCAGCGCCGCGGACGAGGACAAGTTTAATGGAAAGAAAAGAACAGCCTGTGACATGTAAAACTAAATGTTTGATTCACATTACATTGTGTGTCTGGCACCGGTCGAATAGGTCTGCCATGAAAATGGAGACGGTTGGCATCAATAGCAGCTGTCCGACGAGATTGCGAGCCGGCGTTAGAAGAGATGAGGGACAGCGTTATAAATAATGCAGAGCTGTCTGTCTCCTGCTAGTGTCCAGTCTAGTTACGGTGACTAGTGTTGTATGTTATCAAGATGCCTGGAACCTGCGTCTCGTGTCTAGTATTGGACATTATATATTTATAGACCTATACGTTCCTTGGCCATTCCTTGCCTTCATATGTAACAAATGTATAGAGTCCTGTAGAGACAATTTTTTTCTTTTTTTTTCTTGGAGTTTCCTGAGGCTAAGTTCACATCTGTGTTTGCATTTCTTTTTTTCAGTTCTGTCTTAGGAACACAAAAATGATGATGGCAGTGCCCGATCTGTCACATGGCGGATACTTTAATGGAGTCAGTCAGGGTTCTGTCCTGGCAGCTGTCATTTTCCAAAAAATCAAAATAGTGCAGCTTGCAGCACATCTTCACAGATACTCACCAGGGCCTCCAGTTCAGATATGAAATTCTTGAGGCCACCAATGGGCAATTTTTTTTGCTATGATATTTTTCTTTACGAATAATGTAGAGCGAGAATGAGTCTTAGTGTTATGCCTCATGCACACGGCCGTTGTTTTGGTCCACGTCCGAGCCGCATATTTTGCGGCTCGGGCGCAAACCATTCACTTCAATGGGGCCGCAAAAGATGCGGACAGCACTCCGTGTGCTGTCTGCATCCGTTGCTCCGTTACGTGGCCCCACAAAGAAAAAAAGAGCATGTCCTATTCTTGTCCGTTTTGCGGACGAGAATAGGCATTTCTACAATGGCCCACGTTCCGTTCCGCAAATTGCGGATCGGAGCTCAGACCAGCTTCCGTGTTTTGGGGATCTGCGGTTTGCGGACAGCAAAACACATACGGTCGTGTGCATGAGGCCTTACAGGCAGTGGGTATGGACCCACTGTACCAACTAACCGGTTTGGCTTTGGGCAAACTCTAAGTGTGTTATCCTTGCAATCCCCTGGTTTTCATCCTTTAACCCTTATAAAGGGATCTGGTCTTCGCTGCATTGGAGCCACCAGGCTGCTACCTCTTGAGATAGTCCCATTGTAGTTGGCAGCTGACTCATGGGGGTCAGAGACGCCAGTGTGGAACACCAAAGGGATCAGACAATTCTCAGTAGTCAGAGACAGGCTGAGGTCAGGGCAGACAGGGTTCATGTGTATACGTGAAACAGGTCCAAGGTCAGGGCAGACAGCTGAGGATTAACACAATAAACAGGCCACAGTCAGGACTCAGGACAGAGTTTCCGGATTGGTAGAGAGACAGAGGTTAGGTACACAGGTAGACAAACTGAATAATGCACCTTCACTGGGTAAACTAGCAAGCTAGCAACCTAAAGTTCAGGCACCCTGCCACTGAGGAAGGTGCCTTTTATATACGCATGCATGCCCTATAGAATGGGCCTAGAGGCCCTCACATGGAAGCACAGACCGCAACCTGCTGAAAACACTTTGGATATTGGCGGGTGGAGCCGTCGCCGACCGAAGGAGGAAGGTGGACAATATCAGACCTGTGGTCAGGGCAGCACTGGGCATGGGATGCCAGCACAATATTTAGTTTTGAATGGAGCCATAATAAGTCAGCCATAGAGGTGAAAAAGGCCTCTACTGCATCTCCTCATGCCTCTGTTTTTTGCCTCGTTCCTTCAGATGTTAGATGCAGGCTCGGCGCAGCACATACTGCACCCTACAGAGTCTGTACAGCAGTACATGGACGTTGCACAGCTCCATACTGAGGAGCCATATGGTCTTTGTGCACTGCTGTACAGGCTCCATGGCCATTTGCATTAGGCCTATCTTCATTACTTCACTTACCTTGTACTTATCTTGACCTACTGCTTGTACTATAGGCCACAACTACGTTCATAATATACAGGCTTCACAGCTAACATTTCCAAGCTTAGTGTCTGTATGTAGATTACACTGGTGATTTGCATTCTGGGAAACATTTTTTATACCATGAATGATATAGTAATATGGGGAAGGAAAAGCACATGTTGGCTGGGATAGCTGTCAGCAAGTTCTTGTACATATAACAGCGATTCTTGCACTCTTGAATCGGCAGAAAAGCATTTTTATGGCATATGGAGAGGGAAGTATATGCTGCTTCTAGGCTACAGAAATACAACATGTTAGCTTATAAACAGAGAAAAAAACATGCATCTCCATTATTATATGACTGTATAATATTTATTGTAGTATAGCTTTTATTATGGGTTAAATGAGAGAGAAAAAATAACTGAACAGAAAAAAAAATGTATGTAAGTTCCTCCTACGTTTCAAACCCCGGATCTCTACATGCAAAACCATGCACTTCCAAGCTATAGCATTACCACTAGGGATGAGCGAATCCGCTTCGGATGAAACATCCGAAGTCGATTTGCATAAAACGTTGTTTCAATACTGTACGGAGCGAGCGCTCTGTACGGTATAAGACTGTATTGGCTCCGATGAACCAAAGTTATTACTCGAAGTCTCACGAGACTTCGCAGAACAACTTCAGAATTTGATTTAGACTGTAAAAAACATTTCCTGAACTCTGGTTTGTTTCCAATGTACCATATGGAACCGAACCAGAGTTTGGGATGCATGTTTTTTCAATGCTTATAAGCCAACACATATTACTGGTGTCTTTATAAACATATATTGTGCCTATGAATAAAGCAGTGATATGTGTATTAGCTTTCTGAGCAGATCTCAGTGTGGTGAAGCTATAGTACATAGAGTATATGATATGTAGATGCTAGCACACAGCTCTGCCCTCTGCATGCTGATGTATGGTCCTGTCAATCAAGGGAAAGGGGGCGTGTGCAGAGCACAGGGGGTGTTACAAAGCAGTGCCCAAAGGATTCGGCCCCTCCTCCTGGTGCTCGAACTTCTCATTTGCATATGCATAAAACCACAGATTTCTCTGCAGCTGTTTATCATACAGACAAAAGAAAGGTATAGTTTTAATCCGCATGAGGAGCCCTACCAGCCAGTATGTCTGTTTGGTTTAGTAGGGTTGATCCTGGTGACGGAGCTGCTTTAAGCAACTAGATTGGATAGATTAGCAAGAAGTAGAAGACACAAGGGCATCTGACTGCAGGATCAGAATCTACACGTTTTAGTACACAGGTCTACATAGGATCTATATGGAGAGAATGGTAGAATATTGTAAATCAAGACTATTGGCAAAATTGGGGAACACATTACATTAAATAATGAGAAGTGCAATCTATAGCATAAGAACCCCTATGTTCACAGTGTGACAATATCAAATTATATATTTCTTAAAGGGGTTTATGCAGCCAGTAAATATTGATGACCTATCCTTAGGATAGGTCATCCGTATCTGATCGGTGGAGGTCCGACTCCCGGCACCCCGCCAATCAGCAGTTTGAAGAGGAGGCGGCCTTAGTTCAAGCGCTACTTCATATCCATCACTTAAATGGCACAAACACTTGCAAATACACTGCAAGGGGGACAACACAGTGTGATCTTAAAGAGGAAGTTGTGATCCTACGAGCACTGCCACCCCTTCAAACTGCTGATCTGCCGGGATGCTGGGAGTCCGCACCCCCGGATAGGTCATCAATATGTATTGGCTGCACAACTCCTTTAATGCTCTCCTGCCATAGTGATGGAAACTTATTTAGGAGGTGTAAGGAAGAAAAGCTGGTACCTAGAAAACTTGGCAGTGTCGATGTTTATATCTTGCTTGTGCTAGGATTCACATAATTATGAAAAAAATGACTTTCATTTTCTGCCAAGTCCTTGAGATAAGGTTTCTCCAGATGACCGTGTAATTTGTCCATAGGTGGGGTTTGCTTTGCTTTGACCATTGTGATAGTCTATAGCAATAAATTTGATTTTAAAGAGTGCTCCTTCCTCTCCTCAAAATCAAGACATTAAAGGGAGTTTTTCAGCAGTTTTGCCAATGCTAAACTAGGTAGGGGATGGGAAGAGTAGGAAAAACATACTTTTGTGTAGCTTTGGTTATCTGGAATAGTGTGAATATGAACTTTTATTCTGCCAGGTTCTGCTCCTGCAAGTGCATTGGAGGCGGTGCTGTGGAGTGCTCTCCGCACTGAGCCCCTCCCCTCTGATTGACAGCTGTAGCATCCAACCAGGAAATCACTACATCTATCACTCAGCAGGCAGTGGTTGTGAAGCAGCACAGTGCAGAGCAGACAGCTCTTGCAGGAACAGAACCTGGCAGAATAAAACCATATTCACACTACTGTTAATAGAAGCGCCAACAAAAGGTATGTTTGCCGTGCTCTTCCTTACTCAGTGTAGTGCTGACAGAAGTTTAGCATAGTCAGAACTACTGACTGATTACTTTTGAATGCGTTTTCTCAATATTTGATTGGCGGGCTCGGACGTCCTGCATCCCTGCTGATCAGCTTTTCTGCAGTGGCTCTGGCATAGATACCATAGCCCTGTGGTGGACTGCGCTGGTCACTGCAGCACTGCTCCCATTGAAGTGAATGGGAATAGTGCTGCAGTACCCAGCTCCGTCCGCTACATAAAGTAGACAGACCCATGTAGTTCTGTCCCTGGGGCTACTATAGAACAACTGATCGGCAGGGATTTCAGACCCCCATCGATCTGATATTGATGGCCTCCCTGCCGCTCTGGTCCAGGTAAGTATGGTTTGTTGTATAGCCGAGGCAGGCTGTAGGCATCGGTATTCCCAGACAACCTCTTTAGGTGGCACACCGCAAGGTATCTGACGCTGTAATGGTCGCCGCACTGGCTGTTGCACAGCCAAGTAGGAAATGCTTTTTAGTTTCTCAATGCCTAGGATTTCTGCTTGGTTTAAAGCACTTTAGGGAACTCTGTGAAATGTTTGTTGCTTTGAAAAAACATATTGTATACCCCCCCACAGCTCAGGTCTACAACTTTTTATAGGTCGCAAACCCTCACATGCTGTTGTTTAATACTACAGGCTGTTTTGAGCCACACCGAAAATTAAAACAGAAAAAAATATTTTATATGACCTAGTGATGAGTTGTTTCAGTGTAATTACAACTTCTTGTCCCATTGACTTGAATAGGGGGAACAGCCGTGATTACTGTGTGCCGCCTCTACATGCGAGATGGCACGCAGGTAATCTTGAAGAGGAAGCACAAGCGCCTTTTCCTCTTCAAACAGCTTTTCGAGGCGAGGGTGCTGGTTGTCAGACCCCCTCATGATCTGATATTGATGATCTAACCTGAGGATAGATCATCGTTATTTACCAGCGGCACGACCCATTTAACTTTTGAACACAGTGGGCCGTCTTCCATTTAGAACTGGTGCTAGATGTGCCGAAGTTATGGAGAGGCCTGTGTCTCTTCATAACTTTGGCGGATCCACCGCCAGCTATGTGCCCCTTAGTGGGTATTCTACTATCATTGACCAGTTTATAGGTAGTTTAGCAGTTTCATTTTCTACAGAATTGTACTGAAAATGTGTGTTTTTATGAGTTTCCCTGATATTAAAGGGGTTCTGCACTTTGTTTAAACTGATGATCTATCCTCTGGATAAATCATCAACATCTGATCGGCAGGGGACGGACACCCGGGACCCCCGCCGATCAGCTGGGGGCACAGTGACGTTGCGACTAGTATCAATTGGCCTGGGCGCGGCTAAGCTCCATTGAAGTGAACAGAGCTTAGCCGCACCCAGGCCAGTTGAAGCTAGTCGTGACGTCACTAGGCCGGCAGTAAACAGTGAGAAGGCCGCGGCGCTCCTGGAGGATAGATCATCAGTTTAAACAAAGTGCAGAACCCCTTTAACTTGAAGACAGATGTGACCATAGAAGTTACACAGAAGTTGATTCATTTTGCAGACACAGCCTTACACATCTTACTCCATATTGGCCGCTACAGTTGTTTTAATCTGGTCATCAACGGGCAATGATTTTTCTGGGAACAGTTTTGCAGAGATTGATCTTTCTTCAAACGGAAGCGGTTTTGTTCAGCTATCGGAAGAAAATTTCAAACACATCCATCAGGGCTTGTTGGATTTGGTCTGATTTAGAGAGGGGGATGAATGTAGGAGGAACGATTCCTACTGCAGTGGTTCCTCCCTCGTCTATTCATTACCAGCAGCACATCCCTGATTACAAAATGTAAAGTGTTCGGCGGCCCACCCCACTTTCCGCTATGGATCCTGGTGCACACTCCAAATAAGCCTACTCCCGGCTTAGGCTACTTTCACACTGGCGTCTTGTGCAGATCCGTCATGTATCTGCACAGACGGATCCGCACTGATAATACATCCGCATGCATCCGTTCAGAACGGATCCGTTTGTATTATCATGAACATAGGCAAAACGGATCCGTCTTGAACACCATTGAAAGTCAATGGGGGACGGATCCATTTTCTGTTGTGTCATATTGTGTCATTGAAAACGGATCCGTCCCCATTGACTTACATTGTGTGCCAGGACGTTTGGCTCAGTTCCATCAGACGGACACCAAAACACTGCAAGCAGCGTTTTGGTGTCCAGTCTCCATTCCGCTCTGGAGGCGAACGGAGCCAAACTGATTCGTTCTGAACGGATCCTTATCTATTCAGAATGCATTGGGGCAAAACTGATCCGTTTTGGACCGCTTGTGAGAGCCCTGAAACGGATCTCACAAGCGGATCCAAAAACGCCAGTGTGAAAGTAGCCTTAACCAAATAGCAAATTCAATACATAAGTGGAGGGCACTCTGTATAGGATAATCCAGATCAAGAAATGCTAAAAATATCCAATTTAATAATATCGATTTCATAATTCATAAAATGGTGAATTCATAAAATACAATCCCCATAAAACACATTTAATCACCACATCCAACAATAAGCAACAACAAGCAATAAGCAACAGTCGATACCCATACAATGTACTAATTCATGTGCTTCAGGTCCGCAGTATAGCTGAGATACGTTAGTTCAAGTCACTTTGTAGTGCCGAAAGAAACTTTAACACGAGTCTCTAATGCATATAAATTCCAATATGATATTCTATGGCCACATTGGGCGCAACGATCTAATGCAGCTCCGTGCAACCCGCACTCACTGAATTATATGTACTTAGTTGACAAACACTCTGAGACTGCTTGATAGCGTCCACCTCTTTGCACTGGATATGACAATATACGGCAGCTCCGTGCAACCCTCTGTATTATATGCCCTTAATTAACAAAAATAAATGGCTCAATATATTTAACCATCTTCGTTAGCCCGCTTGATCTTGGTACTGTTAGCTCCGTTCTGCAATGCTGCTCCTAGCGTCCATGCTCCTGCCGCGTCTCTGCTCCCTCCGTGACTCCGGTCGTTGCGTGGCGTCCCACGTGACCTGCACGGGGTATGTAGAGATAAGCCGATCAGTGCACTGGTTATCCAAATCCTGTGGGCACACTGCATGATCTCAAAGTTCACTCTGCAGTACTTGTAAAATATCCAGATATCTGCTGGATCCCCATGACCGTTATAGGTACTGACTCACTGTGCTTGCTCCCCACATCCCTGATTACACAGTGTGCTGCAAATAATCGGGCATCTTTCATCCATGAAAGAGGCCCGTCAGCCGACGACAGCCAATTTTTGGAAACAAGTGCTCCTATGAATGCTAGTTCCCGAAAATTGCGCAGTGTAATAGGGCCTTAACAGTGGCCATACTTCAGTGAAACTGGGCAATAAACTTAAGCTCCTTCTGGGAAAATTCTTTTAAAGAACCCTCCCGTTCTAAATTTGTGGCGGTGAAGATGCCAGTGCACGTCTTACAGTCGAGGGAGCTGTGGAATCTGTCAACATTTGTCCTGTTTTGCCGTTTGTCTCCTTCCTGGCCGTGATCCTTTGTATTGAGCTTGCATACAGATTTCAGATTCAAGTCTTTTGACTTGATTTAGTTTATCTGGTTTCAGGATTTTCTGTACATAAAGTAAAGATATGAGTCTTGTGTGACTGACACGCATGGGGATTACAGTTGTCAGCGAGCTGCGTGTTGAATGGCAGAATTTAATCTTGGAATCCACATAGAAGCTCCCACCTCTCAATTTTGATGTTCCTTGCTGGTATTTTAGACTAAACATAAGATACTACATGTTGGTTTGAAAGGCCGGCTTCATACCAGTGCCATCAGTCTCCATTCTAAGAGGAGCTGAATAAGGGCTCATGCACACAAACGTATTTTCTTTCTGCATCCATTAGTTGTTTTTTTTTTTTTGCGGATCGTATGCGGAACCGTTCATGTCAGTCGGTCCGAGGAAAAAAAAAAAAACGGTAGTTACTCCGTGTGCATTATGTTTCCATATGTCCATATTTCCGTTCCGCAAAAAAATAGAACATGTCCTGTTATTGTCCGCATTACGGACAAAAATAGTATTGTTCTATTAGGGGCCTGCTGTTCCATTCCGCAAGATACGGAATGCACAGACCGAAAAATACATACGGCATGAGCCCTAACAAAAATAATGGAAATGGCAAACGCCACTGAACAGACCCCTTTGATTATAACATAGTCTGTTTAGTTTCCATTCGGGAATCCTCTCTTTTAGTGGAAAAAAAAAGTCCCGCTGCAGATGTAAACTTGCAAACCTCCTACTGTATCATGTCCCAGAATTGAGGTACAGTATACCTTGATGTATATTAAAGATGTGTAGATTATGTAGATCCTCTTCATTACTTACTTCTGCTTGTTTTTATTATCCCGGTCACCAATTTAACGACTGACAGTCACATAGAGTATGTTTGTACTATATCAGATTACTGTCAAGGGCCTGCAGTATTACATTTCCCAGAATGCAAGTCACCAGAGTAAGTTTTATCTAGGCGTTGAGTCAAAAGGGAGATGCCAAGAGATTTTAGCTGGGAAGCGAACATATTTGTAAAGGCAGTTCTGGGCTAAAATGGAAACCGTATCGATGCAAGATGAGTATGTAGATCAACCCCTTCCTGACGGAGCGATTTTCCGTTTTTCGTTTTTTACTCTCTGCCATCATGGTGCCATAACTTTTTTTATTTTTCAAAGTCACACTTTGCGGGACAGGTTGTACGTTCTGATGACACCATTTAATATTGCATAGGATGTAGTAGAAAGCTGGAAAAAATGCCAAATGGGGTGGAATTGGAAAACAAAACATAATTCCACCACAGTTTTATGGCTTTTGTTTTTGCGGCGCTCACTATGCGATAAAACTGATTTCTGATCTTCATTCTCCAGGTCAGTATGATTACAATGATACCACATATGTATAGTTTTTCTTGTGTTTTAAGGGTACTTTCACACTTGCGTTATTCATTTCCGGCATAGAGTTCCGTCAAAAGGGCTCTATGCCGGAAAAGAACTGATCAGGCATATCCCCATGCATTCTGAATAGATAGAAATCTGTTCAGTTTGCATCAGTATGCCATACGTTCAGTCACTGTCAGGCGTTTTGGCCGGACATAATACCGCAGCATGATCGCACAATACCGCAGCGGATCCGGCATTAATTTGACTTGTTTCCCAATGCCGGATCCGGCACTAATACAACTGAAGGACGGATCCGTCCTTCCGGTCTGCACATGCGCAGACCGGGAACACTGTGAAAAAGACTGCAGGACGGATCCATCCGCATGACAAGCGGAGGGACGGATCCGTTCTTGCAATGCATTTGTAGACAGATCTACAAATGCTGTCAGTTGTCACACTAAAGGGCGGATCCGGCAGGCAGCTCCGACGACGGAACTGCCTGCCGGATCACACTAATGCAAGTGTGAAAGTACCCTAATACTGCAAAAAAAATTAGAAAAAAAATAACTTTTTTTGCCACATTCTGTGTAGGGCTCATTTTTTGTGGGGCAGTCAGTACTTTTCAGTGATACCATTTTGGGTGTGTATGACTTTTTAATCAGTTTTTATTTAAAAAAAAAAATTTGGGGAGAGGTGAAGGGATGAAAAATTACAAATTTTGGCCATTTTGGAATATATGTGTAAAAGGCATCAGAGCCACACCAGGCTCTTTCACAGACAATGAACGGCTTCCCCGATCTCTGTGTGTGGGAGCCATTCCAGGTCCAGAAGTGCAGCACTTTAAGGTTTTGCAATCTCAGATGCTGAGGTCACATTTGACCATGGCATCTGAGAGGTTTAAAGGGGGTGTCTCATCTGAGGCAATGGGGGCATACTGCTAGGATATGCCCCCGTTGTCTGATAGGTGCGGGTCCCACTGCTGGGACCTGCACCTATTTCATAAATGCGCAACCGCCCTCCATTCATTTCTATGGGACTGCCGAAAATAGCCAAGCGCTGGCTTGGCTATTTCTGTCGGGCCCTTAGAAGTGAATGGGAGTGGTGGCCGGTCATGCACGGTGCTCTCCCATTCACTTCTATAGGGAGAGCGCTTGGTGGTGGCCGGACCAGAGTCCTCCAGCCACCGCTTTGGCCTGCTCTGTTCTCAATATAGGTGCGGGTCCAAGCAGTTGGAGCCGCTCCTATCAGATAATGGAGGCATTTCCTAAGGTCGTGCCCCCATTGTCTCAGATGAGACAATCCCTTTGTGTCAATAATCAGCCTTTTTACTGGTCGCATACATTAGCCCCGGGTGTCTGCTGTTTGAAACAAACGGGTGTCCTCTTTAAAGACCCAACATACTATGATGTCACATGTCATAAAAGGGTTAAAGGGGTATTACGGTAGTGACAAGTTATCCGCTATCCACAAGATAAGGCTACATTCACAAAAATATGTTTGCTAAGAACCTCTGGCCTCATATTAGATGAGGTATTAACTCGTATATGGATCATGTATAGTTGGTTTGAGGAATGCAGCTATGCGTTTGTGACTTTCCCTTTAATTGTGACAGTGCACCTTTTGTTTTTAATAGAGGCTGCAATTCCACCCACGATATACCCACCTGACACGATATACCCACCTGAAGTATCTGTGACGGTGCTACAAAACATGCAATACATTCTGATCTCCGGCCCGTAGGCACCACCATCAGTGGCGGATCTCTGAGATGTTTCCCATGGCATACATCTTACGTTTGTAGTTCACTTTAAAACCTCATGCTCGCTTTTTGTCCATCTACTCTTAAATTTTACAAGACCAAGTGACAAAGCCATAATTACAACTCGCTTCATGATGATAATTTGTACGTTTTTACCGTATATATATAGCAAGAATACCTAAGATCATTTGACGACTATTCTCCAGCAAAACCTCGCTCTAGTTCCGACATTTCATTAACCGAAGATAGCCCAAAGCTATTACCCCCTCTTAAACCCATGGCTGTCTGCATCAGATAATTTTAGCAATTCAGCCACTGATCTCTTTTAGAGCCTAGTTAAATGAATAAATCCCTTCACTATTTACTTTAATTAACTGTAGATTTTATTGTTTCCATTCCTAATTTTCTTATGTGCACAGTCCAAATGTTTCGTTTCTTCTTTCTTTCTGTTGGATCTTAGAAATTCACCCCAATATGCCTTTATATATACTTTATCATGTAGAAGGTTTGATTTTTTTTTTTCAGTTTTTTCATCCTTAGTTACTATTACTATATGGACAAAATGATTGGGACATCCTCTTAATCGTTGAATGATGGTGTTAAATTCAGCCCCATTGCCACAGGTGTATAAAATCCATCCCCCAGCCATGCAGTCTGCATGTGAAAAAATGGGGCGTTCTAAAGAGCTCACTGTATTCGAGCATGATGCTGTAATAGGATGTCATCATTGTAATAAGTCAGTCCATTACATTTCTTTCCTCCCAGATATTCCACCATCATTTTAAAGTGGAAGCGTTTAGGAACCACAGGAACTCTAGGTGGCAGGCCAAGTTGGCCGGGTGGCGGAGATTGCTGCGGACTCAGTAACTGCAGGGTTTCAAACCTCCTCTGGCATTTATAATAGCAGAAAATGTGCGCCCAGAGCTTCATGGCCAAGCAGCTTCCATTCAGCCTTACGATGCCAAGCTTCTGAAGAAGTGGTGCCACCACTAGACTCTGGAGCGGTGCCTTTATCTGTTAGGGCTCATGCACATGAATATATTTTTTTGTGTCCTTTCTGTTTTTTTTTTTTTTTTGCAGCCCATATGCGGAACCATTCACTTCAATGGGGCCGGAAAAAACGGAAATGGCTCTGTGTGCATTCCGTTTCCGTATGTCCATTCCGCAAAGAAATAGAACATGTCCTATTATTGTACGCATATAGGTGGCTCTATTAGGGGCCAGGTGTTCCGTTCTGCAAAATACAGAATGCACATGGCCGGTATTAATGTTTTGCAGATCCGCAATTTACGGACCGCAACACATCCAACGGTCATGTGCATGAGCCCTAAGTCTAGGTTTGGTGAATGCCAGGAGAACGTTACCTGCCTGACTGCATTGTGCCAACTGTAATGTTTGGTGGAGGAGGGATAATGCAATGGGGTTGTTTTTTCAGGGTTTGCTCTAGTTCAAGTGAAGAGATATCCGCAAGACATTTTGGACAATTGTAAGCTTCCATCTTTGTGGTAACAGTTTGGGGAAAGCCCGGTTCTGTTTCATCAGGTCTGTGCTCCAGTACACAAGACAAGGTCCATAACGGCATAGTTGGGTGTTTGGTGTGGAAGAACTTGACTGGCCCACACACAGCCCTGACCTCATCCCCATCGAACCCCTTTGAGATGAACTAGAACTGAGATTGTAGGCCAGGCCCTCTCCTCTCACATCAATGTCTTTATGTCGGCAGATATCGTTTAGTATTCTCTTTATATAAATAGTATAGGCTGTTGCAAATCCGTTATGCCATATGCATTGAGTACGGTGATATGAAAGGTCGTAAGAATTGGAATTGGTCAGCATTATATCAACAGTGACACCTGCAGGTGACAAAAGAGGACTAAAGCAGGTTAAACGTTATAAATGTAAAGGGAACTGACACAACAGCTCTGGTATTCACCCTCCCACACACTAGGGCATGCACCACACTTCCTAATTTTCATACCCAGTTTAAGAATCTGGACAACATGTCAAATCCAATAGTAAAACTGTGCCTACCAAGTTATCACCTAGTTGAGATACCTATAATATTTCTACCCATGTTTCAGCTTGTTGTGTGAGGGGCCATTATCTTGCATTGACCTATCTGTGCATTAGAACACATATTCTGTGTATGTGGACCCTCAGCTGCTGAATGTATTATGCCTGTCCATAAAAGAATAGCACAGTGTATTAGAAATGGGTGCAAACCAGGCAGTCAAAAATCCATAAAAATCCAAAGAATGAGGCAGCGCTCCTGATGAACCCTCTTTAATATCCCCTCTGCAACGTTTCAACTGCTCCTTGCAGTCTTTCCAGGGAATCGCCCCACAGCACTATCCCTGCACACAGCCTGTCGGATCCGTCCTGCCACAAGTGTGAAAGTACCTAACATTCATGCCTACCTCCCCTCCCTCCCTGCAAAAGGTACAAAGCTATATTCCACAGGTACTACACTGTGAAGCATATGAGCAATGTTCATACTGTTCATAACCTCTAAACCCACACATTCAATAGCAACACAAGATAGGTAATATATGCCTATCGAGAGAGCGGATCTCACTCCCCGCGCCACACGCCGTATATGTAATGTGCAGAGACCAGCCCAACACTCGCCTCACCTAAGAAAGTGCCTTCAGCACAGCAGGTAATGTGCTTAAGGCACGGGCAGGGACCTTGTCCCTGTGGGGTCTGACACCCAGGTCTAGCCTTCTTTCTGCTTAGGCCTAGAAGCAGCTCAGCCCCATAAAAGTGAATGAAGCTGAGCGCCATACCAAGCGCAGCCACCATACAATGTACACCGCTGTTCTTGGGAAGCATGGAGAAGGCTGCGGTGCCGGTGCTTTTTTAAACAGCTGTTCAGCGGTGGTGTCGGGCCCCCACATATCGGAAAACCCTTTTAAGTAAGCATTGACATAACACTTGGGATTTTATATGCCCTATAAATCCATCTGATAACGGGACATGAGATGGGCTCGCTCACTGGGAGTCTGAGTATCCTTCCTGTGCTCTTACTCGTTGGGTATTTCTTTTACTCAGTGTTGCTTTAACTACGAGCGGTTTCTATATAACAGTTTACAGACATTTCTCAGCCAGTGCTGTAAACACAGACCGGATTAGGACACTTGAGACATTTCTGCTGCTCCTACAGCACGTAGCCATTTCCAGCTCCTGGGTTATCTTGTGGTCCCCCCCCTTAATTATTTACCCGTGCAGCTTGGCGGCCTCTGCCTCTCTGCTCACAGCTTATATGATCTGTCCGTGCCTTTCATTAACCAGCGATCAGAGGTTCTTCATATCTCTTATGGCACATGCTGTTGGGGCTCGGACCTTCTGAGCAGCGCACAATCATTGCTGAAAGATCCCAGACGCCTGCGGTTTTCCTTGGGTCACCATATCTGTGCAAGCCATGCCGTCTTTCAATGTTAGAGATATGTCCCATCCAGAGTGGTATCGGCAGGCGATTCGGCAGGTCTCCAGCTCTTTGCACCTTATTTCTTTTGTATATTCCTCCAGTAAGGATGTGGCTCATTTTCCATCTTGCCCCTTTGGTCACTTGCACTAAGAAAGCTAATGAGCAGCACAGTCATAACTGAGAAGACTGACTAAAGAAAACCGCTCCTGAAAGAGCATCTGTCAGCAGGATCAAACCTCCTAAAGGAGGCATAATGCTTGGTAGGGCTGATCCTGCTGACTAAAACCACTCCTCTTATGCAAAAGTAATCTCCATCTCACCGGTACCTTTCCTGTACCAGACGTGCCCGGCCGATTCCCGACCTTTTGTAATCCACAAAGTAAAAACCAGAACTGCTCTTAAAAGCGGTGACGATCCTTTATTTTGAATACCACAAGCACATAGAAATAATCATGGCGCCCCCGACTGTAAACGCGTTTCGGACAAACAACTTGTCCTTAATCATTACGCATGTCTCTGGTTGAATTCCGTTGTTCTGTGAAAGTAAGCATTTCTATGTAAATGAGGACTTCAGTGCACCAAGGTGTGACTCGCAGCCTCTCAGTGCACTTTAGCTCCTCTATGTTCATGCTCTCTAGACTCCCCCCCTCCCTCTGGATTCGCAGGGCCATGCATTGACATCATCCTCTTGCCTGGCCTTGTAGTCCATCGCTGGTGCCATACAACCTAGCATCGACGCATTTGCAGTACATCTGCCCCAGCTTTCCCTGCTGAACAGATGGCTACTGCACATGTGCCATCGCTGGGCTCTATGGGGCATGCGTGGGATTAGAAGACCAGGAAAGAAGATGGTGCCAGCGGCAGAGAGTGGACAGGGCACGAAAGCGGAGGAGCGAAGGTCTACCGAATGGTTGCAGCCCATTCCTCTGTGCACTTACATTTATGTTCATGCCAATGAAGACTTTTCTCACGAATGACATTACAAATTTCAAAAAGAGAGTTGCGGTTTTTAGTCATCAGGATCAATCATACCAGGCATTATGCCTAGTTTAAAAAGGGTTGATTCTGCTTGCAGATGCCCTTTAAAGGGTCAATGAGTTTTCAGAAAACCTTTGCTGTCCTAGAGATGTTTATCTGTGGGGACCCGAATTCTGAGACCCCCACCAATCTCTAGGAGAAGTAGAGAGAATCGCGTACATACCGCACTCTCTCTGCAGGCGAAGGAAGCGAGCGCGGCCCATAGACTTTCTATTTAGGTTGTCTTGCTCCTGCAGTGAGGAGAGAGACGAGTGCTTCTGTCTCCTCGTTCTAGTGATCGATGGGTGGTCTCAGCACTTGGATTCACACCGATCAACACTTTTGATATGTCTGTTTTCTGAAGATTCAGTATCCTTAAAAAAAGTTCTGCAGAAAGTAGCATGATTCACTGAAGGCTCTTGAGTCTATCCGTGGAGTAAGGCATTGATTCTAGTGAAATTGTCCATGACTCCTGTTTCCGACCGTTTTATCTTAATCGGCCAGAAAGTATTAGAAGATGTTCCTAATAATTACCATCTTGTAGAAAATGTTGTTTTCTGGCTTTAGAGCCACATTCAAATCTTGAGTCACATTAAATAAAGGCGCCTTAGTTTGAATTCTCATATGTTTACTTGTACAACTTTCTATGCTCTGACTTCCCTTATGCCAACGAGCTGGACTGCAGTGTAAAACATGGTGGAGGAATAGACAGACATTAAACAATACAGTGTACATGGTGTTACCGATCGTGTGTGTGCCCAGTTGGAGCAGAGCTGAATAATACCCAAGTGGCCAAAATGAAGGAAATAAATCCTAGACAATCCCCACTAATATCTGAGCCGAGAAAACCCCTTGAAGTGACACAACTAATCTTAGCCTAAGAGACCAGTAACATTTCCCTCCTCTCTCCTGTGCTCCAGTAGTCATAACTTTTTGGGGAATTTTGCAGGCCAATTTTTTATAGGAACCATTTTGGGGTCCATATACTGTAACAAATTAAATAACGTTTTATTCTTCTGACTGCATGACTGTGAGGGCTTGTCTTTTTTTACAGGACAATTTGTGGTTTTCATTGGTAGCATCTTTGCATTTTAGTCTGTTTTTGGTAAACTGAATAGTAATCAGCACTTCTGCTTCTGTTTTTTACCTCATTTATCATAGCCACTAAATAAAACCTATCCATGTAGCGCCACCTGCTGTTTGTTCTTTTTCTAATGTATCTGTCCATCTCACTTAAGTGGACGCACATACTCAGTTCCATCCTTCAACTGCAGCAGAGGACACGCCCTCTGAGCTGCCAGTTTGAAATAAATCTAGCAGAGAAATGAATGGGGACATTTCTGGATCCAAGTGAGGTACAGGGCTGGTTCTATGCGGCGTAGGTAGGATTACTACCCAAAAATACCACACACATTTACATAGGTAAAGCCCCACAAATATTAAAGGGGTTGGTCACTTTCTGATTACTGTTGACCAGTGTGTTTTTAGGATACTTTCACACTTGTGTTGGTGCGGATCTGTTTATTTGCACAGACGGATCCGCACCTATAATGCAAACGTTTGTATCCGTTCAGAATGGATCTGTTTGCATTAGTTTTAAAGAAAAATGACAAAGTCCAAAACTGATCCGTTTTGAATTACATTGAAAGTCAATGGGGGACAGATCCGTTTTCAAATGCACCATATTGTGTCATTGAAAATGGATCCGTTCCCATTGACTAACATTGTAATTCAAAACAGATCCGTTAGGCTCCGCCTCTTCAGACGGACAAGAAAATACAGCAAGCTGCGTTTTGGTGTCTGCCTCCAGAATGGAATAGAGGCGGAACGGAGGCGAACTGATGCATTCTGAACGGATCCTGATCCATTCAGAATGCATTGGGGCTGAACTGATCTATTTTGGACCGTTTGCGAGAGCCCTGAAACGGATCTCGCAAACGGAATCCAAAACGCCAGTGTGAAAGTAGCCTAAGATGTCTTTATAAGAATTTGTACACACAACTGTATCTGTTCTGCAGTCCACAATCCCAGCTGTGTACATGCCGCCCTTTTCTTTCTCCCTTCTATAGATCTGTCCTATCCTTGTCTTCAGAACGGACAAGAATAAGACCTGTTCTATTTCTTTTCAGCAACCGCGGCACAGACATTTGGTTGCTGACGGCACACGATGTGCTATACGCATTTTTTGTGCCCCTCCAAAAAAATACAGTTAGAATGCGGACCAAAATATGGTTATGTGCATGAGGCATTATATAGTCATTGTCGATATTCTGTATTTCATAAGGTATGTCCTCTTGTTTGCAAAGTCTTTTGTGCTGTCCACATGGAGGAGACTGAGTGATGTCTGGTCACATGACCCTCCATGAGCGGCCATCTTATGGACAGGACCTCTCTGCGGACAGCACAGAAGTTTTGCCTGGCAAGGAGAAATGGCTTATAAAATACAGCAGATGGTACAGAATAGGGAGGAGCGAATCCATTTCGAAGTCGAATTGCATAAAATTTCATTCTAATGCTGTACAGAGCAGGAAATAGTTGTTTAGAATAGAAATGAATTTATGAAGTTATTATGCGAAGTCTCATAACTTCGACTCATACTTCTTGCCCCGTACAGTATTCAAAAGAAGTGAAAAGGAACGTTCAGCAGCTCTCACCTGCCCCACCTTCACCTGTGAGCACGGAGGACCCGTGTCAGGCCCGGGTAATATAGTGCAAAAAGGTTCAAGGAATCCAGCTCCACTTCGGTAAAGGAATATTTATTTTGCTTGCGGTAAAATCACATCCAGTTACGGTTACAAAAGTCTTGTCTACGCGTTTCGGGCTAGAAGAAACAATTCAAGCCCTTACTCATGACACAGTAAGACATAAAAATTGCACTATTTGTCGGAGAGATTGCACCTGTCTTCACTAATTGTGGTCACATGACTGCAAAAACGCGTAGACAAGACTTTTGTAACCGTAACTGGATGTGGTTTTACCGCAAGCAAAATAAATATTCCTTTACCGAAGTGGAGCTAGATTCCTTGAACCTTTTTGCAGTATTCAAAAGAAGTATTATGTGAATCGACTTTGGATGTTTCATCCGAAGTCGATTCGCTCATCCCTAATAGCTATATTAGTAAGTGCCAGAAAGTTGCCTACCCCTTTAAAACATAAAAAAAATCATGTTGAAAGCGTCGGAAATATTAAAAAATCATTTTATTCTTCTCACAGGGTGAACGCTGTTTTATTTAAAAAAAAAAAAAATCTTTGCCAGAATTTCCTTGTCATCCACAAAATCAGTATAAAAGTAATCAGAAAGCTGTATGTACCCCATTACTCACTGACACCCCCACCCCCTGCTGCTGTTTTTAGGTGCCTCTAGTCCCTATTACTCTGCATTTCCTTGACACACAGGAAATGGCTTGGACTGCACTGTCAGCCAATCGCTGCCTCTATCTGTGTCCCTCATCAGCTAGTGACTGGCTAAGCTGGCCGTCCAAGCCGTTTCCTATGTGTGAGGATCAGTGGGCACTGGAGCAGCATCAGAATGCCAGCAGGAGCGTGACGAGAGTAATGATTGTTATTTTTAACCCATTTTTTTAAAATGTTCCACTGGAGAAACTAATAAAAGTAGAAATCATAACAAAAACTATAAAAACTGAGGCCTCTTTCACACTTGCGTTGTTAGGATCCGGCGTGCACTTCCGTCGCCGGAAATGCCCGCCGATCCGTAACAACGCAAGTGACCTGAAAGCATTAGAAGACTGATCAGGATCCTAATCAGCTTTCAAAATGCTTTCAGTGTTACTATGGCAGCCAGGACGCTATTAAAGTCCTGGTTGCCATAGTAGTAGTGGGGAGCGGGGGAGCAGTATACTTACAGTCCGTGCGGCTCCTGGGGTGCTCCAGAATGACGTCAGAGCGCCCCATGCCCATGGATCACGTGATCCATGCGCGTGGGGTGCCCTGATGTCACTCTGGAGCGCCCCGGGAGCCGCACGGATGGTAAGTATACTGCTCCCTCGCTCCCCACTACACTTTACCGTGGCAGCCGGGACTTTAGCGTCCTGGCTGCCATGGTAACCATTCAGAAAAAGCTAAACGTCGGATCCGGCGATGCGCCGAAACGACGTTTAGCTTAAGGCCGGATCCGGATTTCAATGGGCATTAATTCCAGATCCAGCCTTGCGGCAAGTGCTCCGGATTTTTGGCCGGAGCAAAAAGCGCAGCATGCTGCGGTATTTTCTCCGGCCAAAAACGTTTCAGTCCTGAACTGAAGACATCCTGATGCATCCTGACCGGATTTCTCTCCATTCAGAATGCATTGGGATAATCCTGATCAGGATTTTTCCGGCATAGAGCCCCGACGACGGAACTCTATGCCGGAAAACAAAAACGCAAGTGTGAAAGAGCCCTTAGAATAAGATTATCTTACCACTTGTACCGCATAGTGAATTTTGTAAAACAAAAAAACTGAAACCCCAAAATAGAATAGCAAAACTTTTTTTTTTTTTTTTTTTTTTTCTTTAATTCTCAGATGTGGTGCCATTAAAAAAAACATTACAATTCATCCTGCTAAAAAACAAACCTTTGTATGACTATGTTGACAGAGAAATAAAAAAAAATGATGGCTCTTGGAAGGCGGGAAGGAAAAATCCAATGCGTAGTTGCCAAAATCTGCTTGGTCCTGGATGGGTTAAAGGAGTTTTCGGCAGCACTAGAAGCAGCAGTGCCTCTTCTCAAGGTGAACGTTGAAGACTTTTCTGAAACGTTGTAAAGATCTCAATCCACTTATTTCTTAATAGGGTAACTAAAGGCTCTCATTAGAGTGTCAGTAAGTGTGTACCCCTCCTCGAATCTCTCCGGAGCTCCTCTGATTACCGATGGAAGCATGCCCAGGGGCGCGGGTGTCTTGGTTTGACTGTGTATGTGTGATGGCTGCTGATTTATACAGAACATTCTGTTTGTTCGGTGCACGTACAACACAAACATTTGGAATGCATTGTACGTAGACTCTGCAGCAACATGTCAGCGTGGATTTCACAAATCATACTCTTCCGGCTGTTTGTAGAGCTTGTGCTTGAGTTAATAACGTCTTTATTTGGCAGGTAACTTCCATTTGATAAGTTTGTTGCTAGTATTAAAGCACATTTATTGTTTGTTTATTTAGTTTTCTTTATTATTTGAAGTATATTGAGTGTAAAATGTCTGTACGCTTTCAGCAGTGTTAAAGGGGTATTCCAGGATTGCCTTCTATTTTAAATTCCCTCCGTCCATCAGTCCTTTGAAGGGAAGCGTACCTACCTGCTCCCCCCACTCTGATCTGGGTCTTCAGTCCTTGCATGTAAACTTCCATCATGCACAGGGTCACTTGCATCACAGCCGTGACATGTCCCCCAAGTGCCAAGTCACTTCAGTCACCTAGGGGTGGGCTACACGTCACCTCTGTGGTCTGTCATTGGCTGCAGTGGCACATGTGACCCCGTCCATGCCGGAAGTTTATTTGAGGGAAACTAAGACAATAGTGGACCCAGGGAGCCAGAACCAAGTGGGGGGGGGGGGGGGGGCAGGTGAGTATGCTTCCTTTCACAAGTTTGGGGTGAGGTGTGTGGAGCCTAAAATGCAAGGCAATATTAGACAGTCCCTATATATCACAGATGGGTAAAGTAATGAAAAAAGAGCAAAAGAGAAATTATGCATTTTGGGTTGTAGAATTGTTTTTCACTGGTCTTTGAAACCCCCTGCACTGCCAGAGGACGCACTGAATTCATGACGAGGTGCACGTCCCATCGTAAATTAGGCACATCTTCCGGCAGTCCGTGTGCCTAGGTTAAAATCTACTCCAGCCCCTGAATGGCGTATATTTCAATCATCATTTAAGCCAGGAAACTCGCGTAGATGTTGGTAATTTTGGCAATGGCCTCCCCCCTGCTATGCCAAACCCTCCAACCTCCAGTGGTGAAGAAAACGTAAAAACGCCGTTTGTACCTATATTCAGCTGCACAGGCATTCCAAAAGTTATTGTGCCAAAAGCTAGCAAGATAAATGACCCCCATTGTCTGCAGACATTTGTGTGATTCGGTATAGGCCAATGACCTGTCTGTTGCATAAGCACAATTTTCACTTATTTCTTTATCTATTGCAGAAGAGAAAATAATTCTGTCCAAGAAGGAAAAAACGAAGCAAAGGCGAGAAAAATGGTTACAGAGTAAGTATGAGTTTCAACAAATGGTAATGCCCATGTGAACAGACCTCTACAGCTCTATGACATGAGACTGGGACCTATTCCCAAATAGGCGAACTTGATTGATTTATGTAACACTGTTAAAAGGCCACTGCCATCAATTATGAGAGTTCCTGTATCTCCAGTTATTACGTTCTATTGTCACAGTCTCCAGTCTAATAAATGTTCCATGAGCTGGGCTCCAGGCCTGGAAATATCTGTATTATTCATGATTTCAACACAGAAATGCATTCCTCCTCTCTAGTGTTTTGTCATTTCGGGGCGTGAGTAATGTTGCATCTACACTTGCTATCATTTGGGTGTGTTTTCAGTTGGGAGAAAGCGATCTTGGAGCCTAACTATGTAGTGAGCGCATGGAGGAGTATTTTTGCAGAGTTGATTGTAAAAAGAATTTGTGTTCTAAGGGGGGGGGGGGGTTGTCCAGGATTGTGCAAGTGATGACCCATCCTTTGGAAATTAGAATGTGAGCCTCGAAGGGGACATTTGGAATATTAGAAGGCGGGTCAAGCTCTTAATATCAAAATGAATAAACAACTTAATAATAAAAAAAGCCAGACAAGAAAATGCAAAAATGACCAAATGAATGTCCCGAATAGCTAGCACACAGGTCCCATTCTTATAACTAGGACTCCGCTATGATAGCCACCGCGCATCGGACTGTTGCCTCATCATGTGTCCTGCACAGCATGCAGTTGTATACAGGCCTGAGCATCCCTGCTAACTTTAGGGACACTTGGCTGGCGACTCATACTCATTACAAGAGTGATGGTGGCTAGTTTTAATGGAATGAGAACATTGAAAGAGGGCAGCACATTTGGGCATCACTGTGGATATATTGATATATTTTTTTTGTGACTTTTTAAGAAGTCACAGTTGATGAATCTGGCATGCATCCAGTTAGCATAGCTAACAACACCCGCTATCCCGAGGTGCCAAGAGCGGCATGGAAAATACCTAAAAATTGGAGCAATGAAATAGAATAAAACTTCACTTTTATTGAGTCCAGCTAAAAAAACATGCATCAAGGCCCCAACTACAAACCTGGACACACCTAATGCGTGACACCGGTCCTATAGTTACAGGCCAAAATAACACCTAGTATTGCCCTACTTGGCCTAGTACACCCTAGTAATGCTACCACTGGGTCCAAAAAGCCCCGCAAGGGGTGGCCCAATGCCGGAACCTCTCCCTGCACAACCTTGCCCTAGTTAAAAAATTTCTTGGGGGGTCCAGAGTGGTAGCAAAACCTAAGGGATCTGTGTAACACACTACATATAGTGACCTAGAAAAAACACACGGACTACCCCAGTCCAGGGGGCCTATGTGAAACAGTAAGTTAGATATGTCTTAGGTGCATATAAACATATATATAGGCGTCCCGACGCGTTTTATCAGTTAGCACCTATGCGGACGTACCTTGAATCATCAGGGGACGCAGGTCCGTCCGGAAAAATAAATCAAATAGGAATAACATACCAATGGAGAACACAGCATTTATATGGAGAAGTGGATACACAGAGGCGGCATGTATAGAGAGGCAATCATATAGAGGCGGCGTATAGCAATGACTCTATCTGGACCAGCAACCTATAAACAGATAATTCAATGATATCCCAGTCAGAAAAACACATATCCACACAGTGCCACCTTCCTCAAAGAGTGAATAAATAGATCGCACTATGCATGAGATAAGGGTCACTTACTGCTGCCTTGGATGTATGATCCAAGCGAGTGCTTGAATAGGTTGCCGTGTATGGCGGAGGTCCCGGTATCCTCAGTGTGTCCCACAGGTTGCAGGAAAAAGCCGAGATTAAATAGGGGCTGGAAGTCATGTGACATGTGATCACGCTTTAAAGCATCACAATGTCACATGACCGGACATATGATCGAAAAAAGCGCAAAAAATCGCGCATGCGCAATGCGCATAAAAAATCGTATAATGCGCATGGAAAAATCGCAAAGTCGCAATGCGATTTTCACAAAAAAATAACATATGCGCCCAGAGGCAGTACAAACATATGCATGCGATCATGTGACCTGTTTAAAACCCCTTAGTGTGGTGAAAACGGGAGCATATGTAAACAAACCGGGCGCTAATCCAATAGTTCTACACCTTCTGTTAATGGAGCGACCCAGCTCGGTATAAACACTAAAGAGACACAGGGGGGAGCAGGGGAGGAAGTGTCCCCACCCGCTACATACCCAAGCCTGTGTCCCACCTATTCACAGAACTTTGAATGAAAGGACATTTAAGGGGACGGTTCATTATCACACAGAAAAGGATCCAAAAAGGTGCACCCAGGGAGGTGCCCATAAAAGACCAAAGAAAAGAAAAAGAGCAGACACAGTTATAGCATGGGATTGTATCCAGATCATACAAAACAACTAAAGTTTACTTGTTCATTCAGTCCGTGGGGGGCGGTGGTGTTCAATTGGAAGATCCACCATGTCTCCTTTTGGAGGATCCTCCTGTCCCAGTCCCCCCCCCCACGGATGGGCTTGTGTATCCGGTCAATCCCCATGAAGGAGATAACCGAATCTCGTCCATCATGATGGGACAGAACATGTCGAGCCACTGGGGTGTCCCTGCGGTTCCTGATATCCCCCAGGTGTTCTCCAATGCGCACACGGAGCTCCCTCCTTGTCTTCCCCACATATCTGAGGCCACATACACATTCACAGAGGTATATGACCCCCGTAGAGCGGCAATTAATGAAGTCATGGATTTCAAACTTCGAATCCGGGCGCACGCCCTTAACGGTTTTACCTGAGTGAATGTATCTACAGAAAGTGCAACGACCACATTTGAAGCAACCCCAGGTGGGGCCTTTTAACCAAGTGGATGGTTTCGTGTGGGGGGACACAAAGTGACTATGCACTAACTGGTCCCTCAGGTTAGTGCCTCTTCTATATGTCACGGAGGCGTATGGAGATAATACCTCCGCAAGGTCGGGGTCCAGCCTAAGTGTACCCCAGTGGCGGCTAATGATTTCACGGATGTTAGATGCCGCCGAATCATAAGTCCCGATGATTCGTATTGTCTTGGGGGAACTAGTGGCCTCATTCTTGTTAGGGTGAAGCAAACCAGTCCGATCTTGTGATGAGGTATTGCGATATGCAGGCCTAAGAACCCGGTCAGGATACCCACGGCTACGGAAGTGCTCCCTCAGATCCTTTGCTTCGGACCGAAAATCCCCGGTGTTGGAGCAGTTGCGCCTAATCCGTAGGTACTGGCCGGTGGGAATTCCCCTCTTGAGTGGGACAGGGTAGCAACTGTCCCACCTCAAGAGGGAATTGGTGGCCGTAGGTTTGCGGTAAATCTTTGTACCAAGGCCCCCCCCTTCCTCTCTGAAAATGAGGGTGTCGAGAAAGGGCAATTCGTTCCTCATGAAGACAAAGGTGAACCTCAAATTGATGTTATTGAGGTTCAAATCGTGAACCATTGTGTTGAACTCGCCCTCTATGCCGCTCCACAGGACGAATATGTCGTCTATGTAGCGGCACCAGAGGGGACGATACAGTCAAGATACCACCCCTGTCCTTCCCCAAAGACGATGGTCTCCTCCCACCAGCCCAGGAGCAAATTTGCATATGATGGGGCACATGAACTGCCCATGGCAGTGCCCCTGAGCTGGTGGAAGATACGGCCATCGAATAGGAAGTAATTGCTGGTCAAGATAAACTCCAACAATTGGAGTACAAAGTCATTATGTGGGCCGCACTGGAGACTAGCCTTCAAAAAATGTGCAACGGCCATGAGGCCGTATTCATGTGGGATCGACAAGTATAAGGCCTCTACGTCGATTGAGGCCAAAGACCAGTGGGGTTCCAAACAAACCCCCTCCAGCTTGGACAGTAGGTCACTCGTGTCCTTCACATAAGAGGGAAGGGACTCAACAAAAGGGCGCAGTACATTGTCCACATATATGCCGCAATTTTGTTCCAGGCTACCGAGCCCTGAAACAATAGGGCGACCCTTCACTGGTAACGACTCCTTGTGGACCTTTGGTAAACAATAAAATGTAGCCAAAACGGGATGTAAGGGTAGCAGATAATCAAACTCGTCTTTGGTAATGAGACTTATTCCTAGCTCCCACAAGGAGTCGTTCCAGGGTATTCCTATATTTCAGGGTAGGGTCCTGTGAAAGTACCTCGTACCCCGAACTATCTTTGAGGATAGTCAGGCACATCTCCTTATAGGCCTCAGTGTCCATCACGACCACGTTTCCCCCTTTTATCAGAGGGTTTGATCGTGATGGACCTGTCCTTTTTCAATTTATCAATGGCCTGCCTTTCTTGTTTGCTGCAGTTGTATCGTGGGGGGATGACCGTTAAATTGGCTATTTCCTCCAGGATGTATTTCAAAAATACATCTATACACGAGATGTCTCCCACCGGTGGCATCTGAGTGCTCCTAAGCCTGAGGTCTGTAAAGGGACCCTCCCCTGAAGTTTCTGGAAGTGGCTCTCCCAGGCTGAAGAGCAGTCTGACGTCCCCCAGAGTTTCAGTTGATATGCCCAGTTCACGGCACTCCTTCCTCTCTTTCAACTTAAAATGTTTATGCCACTTCAACTTCCTGGCAAATAAGTGGAGATCTTTAGTCCACTTAAATAAATCAAACCGAGTAGTTGGTACAAATGATAAGCCTCGTTTCAGTACTGTCAATTCCACAGGAGACAGGGGTCGGGGTGAGAGGTTAATAACAAATCTATCGCTAGACGTGTCTATTGTTGTTGAGGGGGTTGAGTATTTCGACTCCTCAGAGGATATTGTACCTCTAGATCTAAAAAAAAGGTTGTGTTTGGCTGACCCGACTGTGGAGCGGGGGTGTTTCTATTATTGTAGAAACGGCCACCCCGCCTCCTACCTCTATATCCCCCCCTACCTCGGCATAAAATCATAAAAAGTCGCTACGTTTTGCACAGCTGTGTGCCAAAATTTGACTTTTTTTCTGCCAGAATTCCCACCACCATGTGCCAGAATTCCCCCGAGCATGTTTGTGAAAGGCCCTATTGTGTTAGGGCGAATAAAAGCAGGTCCACCACCCCTCACCTGACTTGGAGTGCTCCCTTTTTTATTTTTTTTGCTGTTTTTGATAGCTGGACCTTAAGACATCTAGGAGGATTTTCACCAGTGCTGATGTGTTTTCTCTTTATAATATATGTATGTGTGTGTGTGTATATGTATGTATGTGTGTGTGTGTGTGTATGTATGTATATGTATGTATATATATATATATATATATATATATATATACACTCACAAAAAGTTAGGGATATTTGGCTAAAAATAAAATTTATGGAAAGCCTAAAGTTCTTGCTACAGTGATATTATATCATAAAAGTAGGGCATTTGAATTAGAAGCATGCACAAGTGATTTCCTACTCCATTTGAGGTACCCCAGCCTCCAGCAGACATTCTCTAATGATGCAACCTCGACGAGCTGGCGCATTGTAGTCCGTGAAGATGAAATTAGGCCTGTGTTGTTCTTGCAGAGGCACAATGATTGGAATAATGATGTTTAAGTAGTATGGGCTTGTCACTGTCCCATTCACAAATTGTAGGGCAGTTCTATATTGACTAGACACACCTGCCCACACCTTAGCACCACCACCAAAGGCTCATCTGGTGACAACAGTTAGCACTCTCCTTGATGTCTCCAACATCGTTGGCGGCCATTGTTTTTGCTCAGCGTGAATCGACTTTCATCATTGAACAGCACTGAGGCCCACCGGTCCCTCGTTGAGCGTAGACGCTCCTTGGCCCATGCAAGACGATGGCGCCTGTGATCAGGTACCCCTGCAGGACGTCTAGCATGCAAACCACGCTGATGTAAATGGTTTTGAATGGTGTGACGTGAGACTTGGGTGCCTCTGCTTGAAGCCTCGCAGTGGCGAGGTACTGTTGATCAATTGTTAGGTGTCATCTTGGTCTCATGATGTCAAAATGTGAAGAGCATGATGAGGAGGACTGTTTAAATAGCCATTCTAATTAAACCAGGAAGTGTATTTGGCGTTTCATGGATCAAACACCTGTTGTGAATTTTGCTGTTAAGCGCCTTGTTAGAGAACAGCAAGTTGTGCAAAAAGTACTGAAACATTGAACAGTTGAACATGTGCGTTCAAAATTTTAGAGACTGTCACATTAAGTTCACCTGTAAAGGTTAGAGTGCATTTTAGGTTCATCCTGAAATTTCACCCTCAAGCCAAATATCCCTAACTTTTTGAGAGTAGTGTGTGTGTGTGTGTATATATGTGTATATATGTGTGTGTGTGTGTGTGTGTATATATAAGAGAGACTCATTCTCCCCCATTCTCTCCTTCCTATCCTTCATAACCCCCCTGTTTACCTTGTTTATAAATATTTACTGTTAAATGTAATGATATATAACCCTGAAAGTGTAATCCAATTTCTATTATTTTATGTAATATTATCGGAGTGAAGTAACTCCGAAGTAGGCTCTGCTAGATACACTTAAATAAATAAATAAAAATTGTAAGAAAGAGAGAGAGAGCGTGAGCAACCAATGAGATTCCACCTATCCGTGTGGAAATTTCCTTTGGAAAATGAAAGGAGGAATCTGATTGGTTGCAATGGGCAACTAAGCCAGTACTACTTTACACCAGTTTGATAAAATGACCCCCAATATTTTGCACTGTAAGGCTCCATTCACACGTCCGTGTGTGTTTTGCGGATCCACGGATCTGCGGATCCGCAAAACACGGACACGGCAATATGCGTTCCGCATTTTGCAGACCGCACATCGCCGGCACTCTAATAGAAAATGCCTTTTCTTGTCCGCAATTGCAATTCCAGATCCGTGCAGGACATAATGTGTCCCCATAGAAATGAATGAGTCCGCAATTCCGTTCCACAAAATGCGGAACAGAATTGCCGACGTGTGAATGGGGCCTAAGATGCACCTTGGTTTTACAGGAGGAAAATAAGAAAAAAAATATTTTGAACCAAATGGTGTGCTAAAATATTTCTTAAAATCAGTGGATGACACACTGTTATGGGGGGATCGGCGGATGACACACTGTTATGGGCAGGGCTGTGGAGTCGGTAGATAAATTTTCCGACTTCTCAGATTTTGAAACTTCTGACTCCGACTCCTCTGTATTTAATATGCAAATACGAAGCTGTTCCACCAAGTTCTTCTAATCTCCTCTAGCACAGAGAGGTAGTTGAGCAGAAGCTGCTGCCTTCTCCTTTGTGTGCTGATCTTCTGCTGAAGATAGAGCAGTGGGAGGATCCAGGAAGGGGCAGGGGAAGGGGCATTTATTTTAAAACATGACTTTCCTAGTAGAATCCCATAGTCATGTTTAAAATTTAAGCTAACAATCTGAGTTTACATTTATAGCCTTAGCTGAATGATAGCAGTTTTTCAAATGGTTTACAGCTTCAGTCTTGAACTATTGACTCTCCATTCCCTTCACTTATACAAGTGTCTCCAGTCCTTAATCAGTTATCAGTGAGAGGCGAGGATAACCATGGGTTCCCTGTAACAGCAGACCACAAGACAATGGAAAGTGTAAGTATTGCCGCTCCTTAAAGGGACACTGACAGGCTGATTTTCCAGCTAAAGATATATATATACTGGTATTCATCAGAGAATTAGTTATAAAACTATACTAATGTTACCCCCAGTTAAGCTGTACTTGTGTTTAAAAAACATTTTAATCTGTATGCAAATTCACTATCTTTGTGCCCAATGGGGCAGCGTCTCCTGCTGCTTTGTGCCCAGCCGCGCCCGAAGTACAGCTTCCCAGCGCTGTTCCCCTCGTTATTATTCACTGCACTGGCCTTTTTTTTCAGGCTAGCCGAATGCTGAATTCCTGCGCAGGCGCACGTGTAGACTGCTGGCAGCAGCCTCGTCTGGCTATGCTGAGGCTGTGCCAGCTTTCTCTCTTCCTCCTCGCTACCTAGTCCTGTCTAGTGCTGCCAGTACTCTACATGTGTGCCTGCCCCCTTGGGCACAAAGGTAGAGAATTTGCATATTGATTAAAACGTTTTTAAACACAAGTAAACCTCAACTGGGGGTAACAGTCGTCTAGTTGTATTCCTAATCCTCTGATGAATACCAGCAGATATATCAGCCTGTCAGTGTCCCTTTAACTGCATAGTAAAGCATATGAAAAGCATGCTTCTTTACAGTCACTTAACGTCTTTGTTTAGCGGTAACGTGACGCACTGCATGCATTGGCCTTTATTCTT
Organism: Bufotes viridis; assembly: GCA_033119425.1. Lineage (NCBI taxonomy): Eukaryota > Metazoa > Chordata > Amphibia > Anura > Bufonidae > Bufotes > Bufotes viridis. The sequence goes on from CM065595.1 coordinate 109,364,284, forward strand.
ACAGTAGAGAAGTACTTAATTATAACTTTATCTGAATTGGGACATTTAAACTTGCTTTTTTTTTTTCCAATTTTTTTTTATTCCAATTTAAATCTAGTAGGAGTCGGTCCATTTTTTGCCGACTCCGACTCCAGGTACCCAAAATTGCCTCTGACTCCTCGACTCCGACTCCACAGCCCTGGTTATGGGGGGTTCGGCAGATGACACACTGTTATGGGGGGGATCGGCAGATGACACGCTGTTATGGGGGGGGGGATCCGCAGATGACACACTGTTATGGGGGATTGGCAGATGACACACTGTTATGGAGGGGATTGGCAGATGACACACTGTTATGGGGGATTGGCAGATGACACACTGTTATGGGGGATCGGCAGATGACACACTGTTATGGGGGATCGGCAGATGACACTGTTATGGGGGATTGGCAGATGACACACTGTTATGGGGGGATCGGCAGATGACACACTGTTATGGGGGGATCGGCAGATGACACACTGTTATGGGGGGATCGGCAGATGACACACTGTTATGGGGATCGGCAGATGACACGCTGTTATGGGGGATCCGCAGATGACACGCTGTTATGGGGGATCCGCAGATGACACGCTGTTATGGGGGATCCGCAGATGACACACTGTTATGGGGGATTGGCAGATGACACACTGTTATGGAGGGGATTGGCAGATGACACACTGTTATTGGGGGGATCGGCAGATGACACACTGTTATGGGGGGGGATCCGCAGATGACACACTGTTATGGGGGATTGGCAGATGACACACTGTTATGGGGGGATTGGCAGATGACACACTGTTATGGGGGATTGGCAGATGACACACTGTTATGGGGGATTGGCAGATGACACACTGTTATGGGGGGATTGGCAGATGACACACTGTTATGGGGGATTGGCAGATGACACACTGTTATGGGGGATTGGCAGATGACACACTGTTATGGGGGATCGGCAGATGACACACTGTTATGGGGGGATCGGCAGATGACACACTGTTATGGGGGATCGGCAGATGACACACTGTTATGGGGGATCGGCAGATGACACACTGTTATGGGGGATCGGCAGATGACACACTGTTATGGAGGGATCGGCAGATGACACACTGTTATGGAGGGATCGGCAGATGACACACTGTTATGGGGGGATCGGCAGATGACACACTGTTATGGGGGGATCGGCAGATGACACACTGTTATGGGGGGATTGGCAGATGACACACTGTTATGGGGGGGGATCGGCAGATGACACACTGTTATGGGGGGGGGGGGGGGATCGGCAGATGACACACTGTTATGGGGGGGATCGGCAGATGACACACTGATGCTGACACACTTTAATAGGAGACTGAAAAGTACACACCTATGGTACCTGAGGCGCGTCCAGGCGGCTGGAGGAAAGTCTGCACCCTCCTCCAACCGAACGTCTGCTTTTTCCGCCAGCTTATGGCTGCTTGCTGACATGCTCGCTGGTATGGTGCATGGAGGTTGGAGGACACTAGAACAAAGTAAGTGTACAGCACATGTGTGTACTGGTACATTACATTTGTACATCGCAGGCCACTGTCCGCATGCAACGCATCACAGCCTGTGATGTACCGGCCATGTTGCTGCCCGCCAAATATACTCTTTCCGCATTATAACACTTCAACATTTCTCTCCCTCTTTTGAAGGAAAAAGTGCGTCTTCTAGTGCAAAAAAATACTATATATATATATATATATATATATATATATATATATATATATATATATAAAGCAGTATTTTGGGGTATGATGGGAGATGTAAGATGCAAAGGGGCACTCTCAAAACAGGTGCAAAGAGGTTTCCTCCATGTGAATGGACAGCTGGGGCAGTTGCGTGTTTTTTTTAGTTTGCAGGCATGACCAAAGGTTTAGGGCAGGCATCCTCAAACTGCGGCCCTCCAGCTGTTGCAAAACTACAACTCCCAGCATGCCAGAACAGCCTACAGGTATCAGCCTACAGCAGGGCATTGTGGGAGTTGTAGTTTTACAACAGCTGGAGGGCCGCAGTTTGAGGATGCCTGGTTTAGGGTGTCGGACTCCATATAGCTGCTGCAGAAACGATCAGCTCTCTCTCTCCTGACTCTACCATGCTCATACACATTTAGCCTGGCCGAATGTGTATGCGTGTTTAATGGGGAGAAATAAAGAAATAAAATTAGAAAATATTTATACAGATAGACGTACACCAGGGCAACGCTTGGTATATTTGCTAGTATTTTATAACAATCAAGTTTATTCTTTTTTTTTTTTTTTTTTTAATCTTTATAGCATTTTTTATTTGACCTTCTTGTATAATAGTGCAAAATATGAACATTTTCAAGCCTCCTTGGTAGTAAAAGGTTAATGACAACCCTTAACATTTTAGCCTGTTTCTCCAACTAGCTAGGACGGAGCCACCAGAAGTGAATTTTTTTAGTATTGTGCTTGTTTTAGAGCGGCTTTGTCCAGCGTCAGAGTCCACGTAAGCATATATATAAATGCAGGCTGTGGAAGCGAGCCATGGCAGCTGTTCTAGCACACAGTGATGGCTGGAGTTTATAATTTACTGTGTGTCAGGAGCATGGTTCTGTTGCACCTTCACATCTGTATTCAATTGCACTTTGTGCCTGGATTGTCTCCACTTTAGTTCAAGCTGACCCCTTCTTATTTTGCCTTCACGTCCTAGTCTGTCTCTACAGAACGATGATCTTCCAAGCGCATGTAATTGTTTCTTATTTTTTCTTTTCTTAAGGGAATCGTATCCTTTGACTAATGTAAAAAATCAGACATCATATAGTACATGACAATCTCTTTATAACAAAGCTAGAACCAGCCCTGTACCTCACATAGATCCAGTGATCTCCCCATTCATTGCTCTACTAGATTTATATCAAGCTGACAGCTCAAGGGGACGTGTCTCAGCTCTCCCTATCACAGCTCAGGAGGCGTGTCTCAGCTCTCCCTATCACAGCTCAGGAGGCGTGTCTCAGCTCTCCCTATCACAGCTCAGGAGGCGTGTCTCAGCTCTCCCTATCACAGCTCAGGAGGCGTGTCTCAGCTCTCCCTATCACAGCTCAGGAGGCGTGTCCATGCTCTCCCTATCACAGCTCAGGAGGCGTGTCTCAGCTCTCCCTATCACAGCTCAGGAGGTGTGTCTCAGCTCTCCCTATCACAGCTCAGGAGGCGTGTCTCGGCTCTCCCTATCACAGCTCAGGAGGCGTGTCTCAGCTCTCCCTATCACAGCTCAGGAGGCATGTCCATGCTCTCCCTATCACAGCTCAGGAGGCAGTTGAAGGATGAAACTGAGCATGTGCGGCCATCTCAGTGAGCCGGACAAAGAAATAAGAAAAAGAACAGACAGCCGGAGGCGCTATACAGATACATTGTATTGAATAACTCTGTGACTATGCTAAATGTTTAATTACTTGCAATTAGAAAAGTATTCACATCCAGGTGCTAGTTTAAAACCTGTGGAATACTTTTTGTGGGAGATCCCTTTTAAGTCCTCCTTTCTAACCTGCAATTAATAAGGCTCCACATCTTATAATGCAAGTTGTGAAATGCGCTGCACCCACGGGTGTTAGAGATAACGTAGATCTAAATCGGTGAATCTGAAATAACTGGGAAAAAGTCCAGAGTAGGTGCTAATGAATTCTAGCATCATTTGTAGTGCTAGTACATAAGTACATTATTTCTGTTTGTTGAGTAGAAGTTATATAGGATTTACACACATACATGCAAACACTTGACACACTTCATAAGTTAGGCCCCTTTCACATCAGCGTTTTTCCTTTCCGTCCTAGAGTTCCGTCCTCGGGGCTCTAGGACGGAAAGATACTGATCAGGATTATCCTAATGCATTCTCAATGGAGAGAAATCCGTTCAGGATGCATCAGGATGTCTTTCGTTGAATATGTGAACGTTTTTTGGAAGACAATCCGGAAGACATGCCGTAACGCCGGATCCGGAATTAATGCCCATTGAAGTGCATTAATCCGGATCCGGAATTAAGCTAAACGTCGTTTCGGCGCATCGCCGGATCCGACGTTTAGCTCTGTGCATGCGCAGCAGCAGTTCCGATCGGGGACCCAGTGTAAGCTGGGGCTCCGATCGGTTACCATGGCAGTCAGTACGCTACTGAAGTCCTGGCTGCCATGGTAATACTCCGCAGCAGTGTGCTTATCTGCGCTGTGGCCTCTGGGCGCTCCTTCACGACGTCACAGATCCAGGGACCTGTGATGTCATAAAGGATCGCCCGGCGGCCGCAGCGCATGTAAGTACACTCCTGCGGAGTACCATGGCAGCCAGGACTTCAGTAGCGTCCTGGCTGCCATGGTTACCTGAAAGCATATTGAAGACTGATCAGGATCCTGATCAGGATCCTGATCAGTCTTCAAATGCTTTCAGGCGACTTGCGTTCTGATGGATCCGGCGGGACGGAAGTGCCTGCCGGATCCTCAGAACGCAAGTGTGAAAGAGGCCTTGTACTGTCTACTGTAAGCTTTCGGCTACACAGCAATCCTGGCCGCACGGCCGCTGTCACGCCCAAGGATCACAGCGGGATTGCAATGTAGCTGTACTAATATAGAAATAAATGGGGTCAAAGCGTGATTTTGACATGTACCGTGACCCCCAGAATTGCAAAAAATCCAACGCTGCTGGATTCTTTTTGATTCTGGGGTCGCGGCAAACGTGCAAGTAGCACTGTAACCCCATTCATTTTTATACTAGCACCACTACACTGCGATCCTTGGGCTCAACATGTTTCACCGGACCAAGATCACCATGTAGCCGAATCCTTACACAAGGAACAATTATTTAAGTCATTGCCTCCAGCTTAACTAGCACCCTGCTGTGTGCTGATAAGAGGCAAGTAGCCTGAAATAGTCTAAAACGGGGTTGCTCTTTCTTTTGGAAGCTACTTTACATATTTTTCCCATGGTGCATTACTTAATTCTTTAATTAATAATTCTCTTTGCACCCACTGGGTGTCTTTAAAGGGAACCTGTCATCAAGTTTATGCTGACCTCACTGAGGGCAGCATAAAATAGTGATAGAAATGCTGATTTCAGCCGTGTGTCACTCATGAACTAAAAGTGATTGCTGAGAACCAGCATCATGATCATTGCAGGCCAGGCCTTGAAAAGAGTCAGAGAAGAGTCCTGGTTATTCCTAATCTCCTGCTCTCCCACCCATCTGCTGATGATTGGCAGTTCTCTCCTAGAGAGAAAGGGAGAAAACTAGGTAGAAGACTGTCAATCATCAGCAGGTGGGCAGGAGAGCAGGACTTCATGAATAACCATGACTCTTCCCAGGTGGCCGGGACTCTTTTCCAGGCCCAGTCTGCAATGATTGTGATGTTGGTTCTCAGCAACCACTTACTTTTAACTTATAAATGACAGACCGCTGAAATCATCTCACCTGTCTCTACTTTATACTGCCATTAGTATGGGCAGCATAAAGGTGATGACAGGTTCCCTTTAATAAGACCATTCCCCAGCAGTTATCAGGACATTTTTTCTCTAGTAAGATCCCACCACTATGACTTTCAGATGTCTGATTTGCCCCAAGTGGCAGCGAAAGGAGTGAACAAGCAAAGCAGGGGATGGCACTCCCTAGCATCACTGTATTCTGAAGCAGCAGTCTAGGAGAGGAGGTATTTAATTATTTTCTAAAAGGGTTTTCTGGGATCGGACTATTAGAGGCCTACCCTTAGGGACCCTTTACATGGGTCACTTGGGATCAGGAAGGGGCATTCCTAGGAATGCTTGTTCCTGATAATTGACCTGTGTAACTGTCCTGCCAATCACCCGATGAATGAGCAAATGCTTGTTTATCGGGTGAAAACAAAGCTAATGCAGTCACCTACCTGATTGTTTCTGGGCAGCAGATCACATCTGCAAGCTACTGCCAAAAAACAATGATTTTTTGTGGGGAGGAGCGATCACAGCAGCAATCCCTCATCCCCATACAGCGGAGGTGATTGGTGCAGGTAAATTGCAGTTCTCACCTCCTCTGACGAGCAGGCTATTATCGGTAACAAATGAATAATTCCCAATAATTGGCTGCCATATTGGCCCTAGTAAAGGGGGCTTTAGGACAGGCCATTGATATCAAAGTACTGGGGGGTCCAACTCTTAGCACGCTCAACGATTAGCTTACTAAATGGAACTCATTGTTGACCAGGCACAGCGTCATAGATTTTATAATATATTTTTATAAAGATTTTTTTTTTATATTTGAAAATAAAAAAAATCAACAGATCGGGTGCCCAGGCTTGTTCATCCATTATAAGAAAAAAGAATGAATGAAATGTCCAAAAAATTTAAGAAAAGCTTTCAATGCCCATGTTAGGGCGAGTTCACTTCTCCGTTTAGCTTTCCGTTCTTCTGATCTGAAGAGGAAACAAAAACAGGATTTAAAGAAATGGATCCTGTTGCATCAGTTATGCATAGGATTGCATAGGATCCATTTTTTTACAGGATCCTGTAAAAAAACGAATCCCATTGCATCAGTTGTAATCCATTTAAGCCATTTTCGTCTGAGATCAGTTTTTTTTAGGCAGAGAAAAGGTATTGCATGTAGGTTCATTATTTCCTCATCTAAAATAATGGATCTCAGATGGAAATGGCTCAAGCAGATGACAACTGATGCAACATTTTTTTTTTTTTGGAGAATCCCGTTGTTTTTTTTCTCCACTCATCTTCTGACGCATCACACAAGTGGAAATGTGACGGTGAGGTGATGTGAACTCAGCCTTTCATAGGCGCCGTACATGTTGTAGCAGTTCTGTCTGCAACCGCAGCTGTAACCAGTGATCATCATCAGAATGACTGATCAGTCGCTTTAATCGTTTGTAGACTAGGGTTGTTATCGGTGATAATGCTTTGGCCATATTCTAGTAGAATTGTTTCCAGATCAGTAGTTCTGGTAGCTTTTTAAGAACTTTACTTTTCTACATTGTCTTTGTCTTTTTTTTTCTGTATGTTTTTCCACTTAGAATTTAAAAGCAAATTATTTACCTAATAAAATATCTTGTTTTTTTCAGAAATCGAGTCCTTGAAACTGGCTCAGCAGGAAAAAAAAGCACAGGCCAAGAGAAAAGCTACCCCAGTCGTTGGGGACATGCAAGCCCTCGTAGATGCCTTACCTGAACTGTCAGAACTCGCCTCTGTTAGCAGACGCAAAGCGCCTAGGAAGCAGCCTAAGGAGTAAGTTTTAGGGAGGTTTTTTTTGTCACATTTACTAAATGCTTCTTTAATATAGGTATATTGATATTTGTATCTAGGTGTCTGTCTAGATTAGGAAATAGAGTAGTACAAAAAAATTATGAGTTCAGTGTGGCTCTCATACAATGCCTACCAAAGTGTGCCGTACCCCTCCATTCAGTGTCTCTAGGGCACTGGATGGTACAGCATGGAGGGACAGATGTTCGTTGCCACAGGTTCACCCCATCATCCTTCATCTTTGGCGGCACATAGCTAAGGCTACTTTCACGTCTGCTTCTTTAATTCAGGTTTTGAGATCTGGCAAAACCTCATTTAATAGGATTTGTTCCATTTAATACATCCTGATGTCTCAGTTTTGGCCAGATCCGGTTGTATTAAATCAAAACACAGCAAGGAAGGTAAAACGTCTTGCTTCTGCTCTTCATCTGCTTTGAGCACGGAACAACCGCACTTGGATGCAGGTAAGTTAGGATCCAATAGAGAAAAAAAATGCAGCTCAATTCGCAGACGGTGCAATGGTACTTTTATTTCAGTGATTAAGTTAAACTTCCAGTTTGACAAATCCTCGTCTACTGGTTTTGGGCTATTGTAATGATAGCCCTTACTCATGACATACTGAGGATACAAATGATTCCAGCAAATCAAATAAAAAATGAACTAACAAATCATTGTTAGTCAATTGGCACCTGATAAGTTTTTTTTTTTTCGTTACAGAAAAAAAAACGATCAGGCACCATTGACTTACATTGAATTACATGCATGATCCAGTTTGTTCAGTGTTCCAAACTGGACACAAACGCTGCTTGCAGCATGGGCCCCTATTCAAGTGACCAACTGGTGCCCCAGCTGTTGAACCCCCGGCGATTAGATCCATCCTCTATCCTGTGTGTAGTGGATAAGTTGTTTTCATGGAACCACCCGTTTAATCCAGTTGTTACACTAGACTCCAGAATAAATTCAGACTCCAGACCAGGCTCCTAGACTAATTGAGGCACTAGACCAGAATCCTAGATTGACTCAGATTCCAGATCAGATCCGAAAATATATGCAGACCCCAGAATAAATTCAGACCACAGATTTGATCTCTAAATTCAGAACTCAAACTAGCTCAAGAAAAATAAAACGTTGGATCCCAAACCAGACTCGTATTTACCCTCCTAGCTCCTGTGTTACTCTTTAGTCACACACTCAGTCCTAACACTGACAGAGCCAGGACCCAGTTCAGTGTCGCGCTGAAGCTAAAGAGGATTGTGGGAACTAAGAGGGATGTTACTCGCTTAGATAGCAGAGGAGTAAATAAAATGGTGCACTTATTTGGATCATGGGTCATTGAGCCCATCCAAGGGAAATTCTAATGTTGCCAGTCTATAGCAGCTTACGATTATTTTTACGATTAATCAAGCATTCTACAGATTATTTTTACAATTAAACGAGTAATCTAATAAGAAAAAATAAATCAATAGACTGTTTTCCTTTATAAAAACTCATCAGACCCCCTGCCATAAGTCCTCAACACCCTTTGTTCCCCCCAGTGCCATCAGCTCTCTCCCACCCCAGTGCCATCAGCTCTCTCCCACCCCAGTGCCATCAGCTCTCTCCCACCCCAGTGCCATCAGCTCTCTCCCACCCCAGTGCCATCAGCTCTCTCCCACCCCAGTGCCATCAGCTCTCTCCCACCCCAGTGCCATCAGCTCTCTCCCACCCCAGTGCCATCAGCTCTCTCCCACCCCAGTGCCATCAGCTCTCTCCCACCCCAGTGCCATCAGCTCTCTCCCACCCCAGTGCCATCAGCTCTCTCCCACCCCAGTGCCATCAGCTCTCTCCCACCCCAGTGCCATCAGCTCTCTCCCACCCCAGTGCCATCAGCTCTCTCCCACCCCAGTGCCATCAGCGCTCTCCCACCCCAGTGCCATCAGCGCTCTCCCACCCCAGTGCCATCAGCGCTCCCACCCCAGTGCCATCAGCGCTCTCCCACCCCAGTGCCATCAGCGCTCCCACCCCAGTGCCATCAGCGCTCTCCCACCCCAGTGCCATCAGCGCTCTCCCACCCCAGTGCCATCAGCGCTCTCCCACCCCAGTGCCATCAGCGCTCTCCCACCCCAGTGCCATCAGCGCTCTCCCACCCCAGTGCCATCAGCGCTCTCCCACCCCAGTGCCATCAGCGCTCTCCCACCCCAGTGCCATCAGCGCTCTCCCACCCCAGTGCCATCAGCGCTCTCCCCACCCCAGTGCCATCTGCGCTCTCCCCACCCCAGTGCCATCTGCGCTCTCCCCACCCCAGTGCCATCTGCGCTCTCCCCACCCCAGTGCCATCTGCGCTCTCCCCACCCCAGTGCCATCTGCTCTCTCCCCACCCTAGTGCCAGGTCACACTTCAGTTAAACCATGGACGCACAGTCCGTGAAAGCCCTCCTCCTGACACCCGGAGTGTGCAGCGTCATTGGTTGCTTTGACGCTGTGCACTCCGGATGCCCGGCCTTAGTTGAGCCCCACCTCCTCGGTGTCGCCAACTTGCGTTTCCAGCAGGGGCGCCACCAACACTCCATCGTTCCACGCTTCTCTGAGCCCGACGTCACACAGTGCGTCAGGTCACGGCATGCGTGCGTACGTCAGGAGGTCAGTGCAGCGCAGGACCATGTACATGCTGTGGAGTTTCCAGATGCCCCCTGCTGGAAAGGTGAGTATTCTGAGCGCATTGTGGGCCATCGGGAAACCACGGAACAGGAGTGATAACAAGTGCTTCACTCCCCCTCCGTGGTCACGTGACACAAATTAATCCTCGATTTAATCGAGTACTCATTGCAGCCCTAGTCTATTTTAAGTATATTTGCCTTTGGCTATCTGACAGCCCCTATAGATAATAGTGATGAAAACACAGGAATTTGAAGGTAATCTTTCATAATGATGAACATGTCAGCGTGTTGATGCATCTGGCTGAAAACCACAATGCTGCCTCCCACTCCTAAAAGAGCTGTAAGGCAGAATGTGTGATGAAGGTGCATACTGGTATTAATGGAAGTTCGAGGCATCGTTCAGTGTTACAGCATCTTGTATGTATGTATGAATATATTCAGGACAAGCAGGATCTTTCACTCTATATTCTGAACGATGCGGCCCCTCCTGGCATCATAACTTTTTTATATCTTAAAGAAAAGCAATCATAAATGAAATATTGTGACATATGTATAACTCGTTGAATATATATATAGAAGATTTTTTTAATTTTTATTTATACATCCAGTTAAATATAACTAATATAAGCAAGGCCAACGTTTCGGTCCTACCAGGATCTTGATCACGGCCTATGTGCCATGGTGGGAATGGTATTGCTGGATGTCGGTGACACATAGGCCGTGATCAAGGTCGTGGTAGGAGCGAAACGTTGGTCTTGCTTATATTAATTTAACTGGATATATAAACAAAAGTCCAAAAAATTGTTAGCAGCATCATAATTGTTTGCCTTGGTATCTTCCATATCAGGGGTACACAACCTCCGACACTCCAGCTGTTGTGAAACTACAACTCCCAGTATGCATACTTGCTCTGCTCTTCTAAGAACTCTCATAGAAATGAATAGAGCATGCTGGGAATTGTAGTTTCACAACAGCCAGAGTGCCGCAGGTTGCTGATCCATGTTCTATTTTATACTGGAACTGCTACCCTTCCACTGAGCACCGGATTTCAAAAAAGTGCCAACTGTCTTCTCTTCTGGTTGAATATATACCGTAGTTCTGGTGCATAGAGCGATAGTATATTTAAACCTTTCTGTAGCACAGAATGAGCTAAATACGTGTAATACAGAGTTCTTTCTGCAGCACATAATGTCCTTGCTAGTGATGGATAGTGGACAGATGCGATGCTGTGAGAACAGAGGATTAAATTCTGCGGTGACCTGTAGAGGATCTAATTTTTTTTTTTTTTAACCCACATCAGGCGTACTGTGGAGATTGTTGTATCGTTACTGTTTTGCTAATCCAGTGGTTTAGGTTTTATAGATTATGTGGTACTGTGCGGTAATATACCTTCTGCTGCAAGATAGCATTGCAGCATTTCTGTTTTGGAATATATACATTTATGTTGCATTTTAGCCTTGTTATTTTTAAGATAATTAATTATAATACCATTTGTGTAGAGTTTATATGTTTGAAATGGAACACTAAGCAGCTCGATTCTGTTTTGCTTAGGGTACTTTCACACTAGCGTTAAACTTTTCCGGCATTGAGTTCCGTCCTAGGGGCTCAATACTGGGAAAAAAACGCTTCAGTTATATCCCAATGCATTCTGAATGGAGAGAAATCCGTTCAGGATGCATCAGGATGTCTTCAGTTCAGTCACTGAACGGTGTTTTGGTCGGAGATAATACCGCAGCATGCTGCGGTATTATCTCCGTCCAAAATTCCGGAACACATGCCGGATCCAGCATTAATTTCCATTGCAATGGATTAGTGCCGGATTCGGCATTAAAAATACCACAATGACAGATCTGGCATTCCGGTTTGCGCATGCGCAGACCTTTAAAAATGTGAAAAAATAAATACTGGATCTGTTTTGCCGGATGACATTTCAATGGAAAATAATGCCGGCATTCTGGCAAGTGTTCTGGAATTTTGGCCGGAGGAAATACCGCAGCATGCTGCAGTATTTTCTCTGGCCAAATACCGTAAAAGTGACTGAACTGAAGACATCCTGATGCATCCTGAACGGAATGCTTTCCATTCAGAATACATTATGACAAAACTGAAGCGTTTTTTTTCTGGTATTGAGCCCCTAGGATGGAACTCCATACCGGAAAACTTTAATGCTAGTGTGAAAGTACCCTAAGAATATGACTAGGTATTATGTATGCACTCACCAATACTTACTACTAAATGGTGCAAAAACTAGCAGGAGAACTACAGTGTAAGATCTTGGTACACACCAAGGTCTTCTTAATGCAGAAGGCATTCCCATGCTCTCTTCTACCAAATATTTACACAACAAAAACATTTTTGGGGAAAATTAACATCGCTTTGTTCCAGCATTGTGATTGCTCTATCCGCCACTATTTCTGGTTCCCTTCCAGGTGAGTGGCATTTTTTTTTAATTTCATTTAGACACTCTGCGGTCCCTAGTTATAATTTGTGTTGGGCCCTAGTTATAATTTGTGTTGGGCCCTAGTTATAATTTGTGTTGGGCCCTAGTTATAATTTGTGTTGGGCCCTAGTTATAATTTGTGTTGGGTTCGGACAACACCATTAATTGTCATTCTTCTTGTGGCTGGAGATATGCAGATTGTTCATTACTGCCCCTAGTGGTCAGGTATGAATCCAGGACTGCTACAGCCTAATAATTACAGAGCCATTTATTACAATTTTTAATCGGCTGTTTTGGGCTCATCTATGCGAGTTATGGAAACCGTGGCGCTATTGAGGTAGGGCATTGGGAGCACTAATGCAAGTTAGGTGGCAAGGTTGGGGTGAACAGGACTAGAGGAAACCAAGCGACCCCTTCCTCTAGGATAAATGTGCAACATGCCATGTGCTAAGGAGTACATATCATAGAGACGCTAAAAAACGCAGTGGTAAGCTTCTCGAGGGCCTTTCAGTTTTACAAATTTCTCTTTTATGCCATAGTCCATTTTACTTGTCATGTGCATCAGAAGGGTAAGTCGGCATGGGATTGAAACCCTGCCAATTTTTGCTTGCAGCGGAATACAGTACCAGTCCTATAGATGAGATTTCTGTTGTGGATTGTATTATTTTATTTTTCTTTTTTACTCTCGTTTTCACCGCTTTCTGTTGTGCCCCCATGTATTTGAGCCCTTTTCATCTGTCATATATTATTGTGACATTTCACTGTAGTTTACTTTGATCTGACAACTACTGAACGCTATTATTCCACTCCTAAGGATAATACAGATATATGCGAGATTGCTAAACTTTTATTGCAGAGTATTCAGGTTCAAGATTAAACCAGCTGCTTGATATTTGTGAGCTCAGTTCATTCCTTAGATGCTTACGCTTTTTTACTCTCTAAATGCACGCTTCATTCCCTGCTAAGCCTCGCTCTGCTTTACTTCTCTCCAGTGGTTTATGCTCCTGGGGCAGAATTGACACTGTAGAATAGAACCAGCGTGCGCTGTATGCACATTTTGCAACTTTGCAAAAAAATAAAATCAGCAGAATCAGTAGTAGGAGATTTTCTTTATTTATACCCTCCCACACTGTGCTTATTGTCGGCAGAGCCATTTTATTATGGGCTTGGGGGAGTATCGCACATGTGTTTGTGCTGTCAACTGCGAGTATGAGTCACCGTAAGCAAAACCAAGCAAGTTGAAAGTGTTAGTTTGGTTATATATAGATTATATAGACTCAAGGGGATGGATTCACAATCTAAATGTAGCCATAAGGCCCTCTATACACTATCATATTAAAATTGATAGCTAATTCCTAAGCCACTATGTCCCACCAACGAGACAGGGAACTTGGCTGGATCAAAGACCTTACGGCACAGATGTGGCACAGACTGTATTTGCTGTCCCTTCATCTGTAAAACTAAATGCTTTAGGAGTGTCACTACGGGGAAACTATACACAACAAGGGAGTTTGCAAATTGTAAAACAGAAGGTGTTGTGTACCTATGTACGTGTACTTGCCCATTGAGTTATGTGGGAAAGACAAAGCGTGAACTGAGACGGAGAGTGGGGGATCATTTGGGGGATATCCAACATCGACGGGATAAACCCATTGCCCGCCATGTCCATGAATATCATGGGGGTAATCCCAGAGCCCTCACCTTCCAGGTCATTGAAGTGGTTCCTAGATCACCCAGAGGGGGTGATTGGGACAGACGCATTCTTCAAAAAGAGGCACAGTGGATTCGCCGTTTACGCATGTTGACTCCACTGGGCCTCAATAAGCAAATATCCTTCACCTGTTTCATTTGATGTGTTCTCTTTTCTCTCTCCCCCATTTTTCCTCACAGTTTGATAATAATTTGGGATCCCGTTTTTGGTACCATTTGATCCTGCCATGATTTATGGTTACTATACCCTAGGTACCTTATCGTTATTCAGGGGGTCCTCCCTTGCTTAATCTTTAGTACAGGAGGACTTAATTACCCTGTATTTATGACCCCCTAATTGTGGCAACCATTTGCAACTTATCTAACATTTTGTGCACATCTCATATTCATACCCACTTCTGTGTCAAATTTTGATTGTGATAACACGCCAATGTCATGATAGTTTTTTTTTTTTGTCTGATCGCAGCATCTGGGAGACTGCGTTCCAACAGGCGGAAGTGACGTCAGTTTGCGTTCCGCCTGGCGGAACTAAAGTATCTCACATTTTGTGACAACTTTAGTATGTTTACTCTGTAATTGATCTATGAATGACTTGTGATTTAACCAAATCATAAATTTAAAGATTCAACAATTAGCTCACAGTAGCTTGACACTTAGGAAGCGGAAGGGTTCACCGCAATACATGTGGGACCACTTGCGATCGCCTTTGAATTTGTTTGCATCTGAATACAGCACCTAATATGTAGATTCCTTGTACCAGTGTGTCTATATGGAAATTAATTGTGTTTTTGTCTATCTCATACACTAGACGAACCAGCGGAAGTGACGTCACGGCCTATGCGTTCCATACGCCGGAAGTGACATCACTCCCCGGCGACACATGATACCTCCTCTTTGGAAGAAAGTTTGATTGAAGAGGGTATTTAAAGGAGTGCATAGATGACTATCATTTGCGCCTTTTTTATCTGTGGTTGCCTTTATCATATCATTCACTACATCAGCTCTGAACCAAGTCCCCTGAAGAACCGACTACGGGGAAACGCGTCGGGATCAAGAAATTGCTTACAGGGCTTCATTAGGGCCAGTGGAGCAGGAATTAGCCACCGATAAGTGGTGTCGCCCCTTTCGGGGCGGGTGCTTTGCTTTTAGGCAGGGATAACCGATAGGGTGACCCTAGGGTGAGCTGGATCCCGATCAAATACTCTATCAGCTAGATGACCATAGCAGCACCACTCCGATCCAAAGAAATTTTCCATATTCAGGTTTCGTGAGTAACAAGAATTATCAAAAAATAGCTCATATGATTTAATACTTTATTGGTGGACCGGTGATATGTGTATTATACTGGCCCTAGTAATACTAGGTATCTGGCACCACAACTGTGTGGGCTTCACATTTAAATACTTTATTATTGATTTGAATTTGGGGTTTTATTATTAAGACTAAAAAGTAAAAGTTAAGTTTTATAGGGTTACGCACGTTTCTTTTGGAATATTTGTTTGATTTGTACCCTAGAAATACATGTTACTGGAGAGTTGTTTAATTCCTAAGCAAGTAGCATTATGTTGGAATTTGATGTACCATCTGGCTTTCTGCATAAAACTTGTCCACCAGGATTGGCCAGCAACTGTCCCTGCATGACTCTGGGGGCAGTCATAAACCGAAAGGTAAGTTTACTAATTTGCTGCAGAAAGCGTCCACAGGAAATCTGCCGCAAATTATTTGGAGTTCCCTTGTACAGTAGTGTTAAAAAAAAAAAAAAAAAAATAGCAGTCCAACATCATTAAAACCTGATAAATCCTCTGTTTTTGGTAGAAGTGATATTTGTAAATAGCAAATAATTTACTTGTAAGTGTAATCGAAAAAAACAGATCCAACAATTAGGATACACATGCTATTCATTCTGGCATGTGTGTCCTAATTGTTGGGTCTGTTTTTTCTATTACACTTATGCCTCATTCACGTGTCAGTGTTTTCTGTCAGTGATTGTGAACCAAAACCAGGATTGGAGCCTCCACAGACATAAGGTATAAGGGAAAGATCTGCACCTGTTCTGTGTTTAGAGCCGCACCTGGTTTTGGCTCAAAATCACCAATGGAAATCACTGACCCATATCACTGTTTTGGTCAGATTCTAACCTAGGACCCCAGCTCTCCAAGGCACCAGTGCTAACCACTGAGCCACCATGTTGCCCATTGAGGCAAAACCCAAAAATGCAGAAGAACTTTAGTCCAATGGTCATGGATTGGAATACCTGTTCAGAGGTGCCAAACGTTGGTCAACTCCAACTCGTATGTCAAGCCATTCTTAGAAACTATGGTTGTGTCACTAAATATTCAAAGTAAAGTGAAATTTCCAAACATTTTTTCAGTTTATACTTTAAATTTTTTATTTTATGTATAAGATTAACACAAACTGGATACATTTTATTGTTTTGATTTGGAATTGAAGGTGTAGTTATTATAATGATTTTGCGTTTTTTTTTTTTCCCTTTTTGAGCTCAATGCTAATTGCCACTTGCCTGGCACTGTGAAATTTTCCAGCGCAGATCGGCTGAAAAATTCTGCAGCAGTTCCATCACATGTGAATTCACCCTAATAGATTCTCTAGATTGCCTCTTTTTCCTTTAGATGATGTAGGTCTATTGCTCAGGAATCTCCCATCTCCTTCCCCTCAAATTAACTCTTCCCTCATAGCAGAGGCGATGCCCAGTTGCTCCTTTCTGCTGTGCAAGATCAGGGTAGTTTCTTCTGGCAATATCGCAGCCTGAAACTGGTCCTGCTTATTTTGCCTACTTAATGCAATTTGTCTTGGGGGTAGGGAAGAACACCTTGATGATGGGGGTTTGGTTAGGGAATGCATGTAAAATGTATTTGCACCTCCAGAATTGCATGCTATAAAAACTGCTAAAACTATCCTCCTTTTGGAGCCGCTCCTTGTATCTATAGTGTTACACATAGTGATTAGGGTGGAGTTCATATGGGAACCTTGCAGGACTGTTGTATCGTCAGAGGAATAGTAAAGCATATAGTGTTTCTGCCATGTATCATGTTGTCAGATTTGTAGTCAGTTCAGTATTTCCACCATTAGTATTGGAATTCATACATAAGTGAGAGTGGCATTTTAAAAGCATATACCGCTCCATAGCAACGTGGAAGGTGTGGTGGGCGTCACAACCTGCTTCATACTGGCATTAATTTACAATAATTAAGTCATCCATTGCGCTTATTTATGAAAAAGCCCCAGAGAATATAACCAGTTCCATCTTGTCTGCTGTCAGACTCTGTTCCTGTCGCTGCTCTTCTGATATTCGATCCCCTCTGGGTTTCGTTTTACATCCCACTAACTACCTGTCCCTCGAATCACTCTCCTTTCATAGGGAAGAAAGCAATGTCGACTGATTTAAATCAGTCAAGCTTTGTTCACCATATGTTTTACACGCAGAACACCGGTGGGCTGTATCTGACAACGGCAAAAACAAAATATGGTGTACGATTTTTCTCCCAGGACACCAACTTCACCATGGCTCTGTTCATACCGGGGTTTTTCTTTTATATTTTTTTTCTGTGATTTTTGTAGAAAAACGTAGAGACAAGTTTTTGTCCCTATTAGGATTTATTTTTATTTTTTGTGGCTTCGGGTTCCATTTCTTCAACTCTCCATTGCTTTTGACAGACAGGATAAAAAAAAAGCCTCCTCTGTTATTTCTACCATGGAAAATAAAATGTAATCTAATAAAAATAAGTGTAATAGAACTATACATAAGGATATGTGAAAATGGGCAACATGTCAATGGTCTATACCACACAAATATAGGAAATTAATCCAGTCTCGGAAAATAAAAGTCCTATTGATCTGTACACTTTCACTTACTTGGTGTGGTTATACGCAAACAAACTGCTTACTCTTCCAAGAGTCTTCCTACAAGAATATGCTGGCTCGGATGAAGTGGCTGCAGAATACATAATGCGTTTCGGGCTCCTCTGTCTGAATCCTAAAGACAAAGCCGCCGTGTAGTTCAGTACATACCGTATATGCATGTAAGCAGATGATTATGGAGGTCTAGAACAAAGTTTCCGCAGTATCACAGACCTCCAAAGTGCAATACACGTCTTGTGCAAAGCAATTAAAGTTGCTCGTAAGATGATCATTGACCAGAATGTGGTTGATCAGTCACAGATCACATTTTTTGGAAGACAATCGTTTGCCCATCACGAATGTTCACATAAATTTCTCAGAAGATGGTCGGTGAAAATAGTCCAACAGAATTATAGGCTGACTTTTATCTTGTGTGACATTTATTACCTTTATAGAGGAATGTATACTTAGGCCTCTTTCACACGAGCATAGCGGATTGGCTCCGGATTCGTTCAGGTTGCGTTCAGTGAAACTCGCACCATTTTGCAAGCAAGTTCAGTCAGTTTTGTGTGCCATTGCGTCAGTTTTTTTGTTTTTCCCATGCGGGTGCAGTGCGTTTTTTAACATGGGTGATAAAAAACTGAAGGTTTACAAACAACATCTCTTGCTTGCGGATGCAATGCGTTTTACACTGAAGCCCCAATCACTTCTATGGGGCCAGGTCTGCGTAAAAAATGGAGAATATAGACCATGCTGCATTTTTCATGCAACGCAGAACTGATGCGTGAAAAAAATGCTCATGTACACAGACCCATTGAAATGAATGGTTTAGGATTCAGTGCGGTTGCTATGCGTTCACGACTTCATGTCACTCATCGCACCCGTGCGGAAAACTCTCTCGTGTGAAAGGGGCCTTAGACAGGTAATAGATTTTTTATATTTGGTATTATGAAAAGCATTGAACAGAGCAAATGAGCCAAGTAGACATTGTAACTAGAAACTTGCTCCTGGTTCTTCTCTTTGGTTCAGTACACGTTTAGTGGCCTTTGTAATGTTTAGGGTAAGGTCACAGTCTGTTGCCACATGTGGTTGAAACTCATCCACAGTGACTATTGGCACACAATTTAAAGAGGACCTTTCATCAGGGTAAAAAATGTGTACTAAGAATGCTGACCTGTAGAGAGGCGCCCAGGGATCTCGCTGCACTTACTATTATCCCTGGGCGCCGCTCCGTTCGCCTGGTATAGGCTCCGGTATCTTCTGGGACTTGGTTATACTAGGCGGAGCCTAGTATCACTTGGTTATACTGGGCGTATCCCAGGCTGTAGCGCTGGCCAATCGCAGCGCTAAGCTCACAGCCTGGGAGAAAAAAAACTCCCAGGATATGAGCTGTGCGCTGCGATTGGCCAGCGCTACAGCCTGGGATACGCCTACTATAACCAAGTGATACTAGGCTCCGCCTAGGAGAACTAAGTCACAGAAGATACCGGAGCCTATACCGGGCGAACGGAGCGGCGCCCAGGGATAATAGTAAGTGCAGGGAGATCCCTGGGCGCCGCTCTACATGTCAGCATACTTAGTACACATTTTTTACCCTGATAAAAGGTCCTCTTTAACTTCAAAATCGGGAAACTATTGGCACATGCGGCCAATCATACCATTTGGTCTCATCCTTAGCGACAAAAAATAATCTGGCTTCTAAAGTCAGAGATCATTTATGGTAACAAAAATCTGGTGGAGCTGTCCAGTTATTTTCTAAGCTATGAAAGTGTTTCAGTAATAGAAAATCTACATATCTATTGTACATCTCTAAGGCTACATTCACATAACAATGAAGAAAAAACGGCCGTTAAAAGTGGTGAAAGGGAACCTGTCACCGTGAAAATGCAATGCAAGCAACAGGCAGCATGTTATCAAGCAGGAGGAGCGGAGCAGATTGATATATAGCTGTGTGAAAAGATTCAGTATAACTGTCCTATCAGTGACTGACAGCTCTGTCTGTATACACAGTCATAGAGAGATAGCTGCCAATCACTGATAGGACCGCCTCCTGGACTTTAACGCTCAGAATGAGACGGAGTTTAAATGAATAAATGACCAGTTATACTAATTCATTTCCCATAAAACTATACTTCAATCTGCTCAGCGCCTACTGCTTTAAAACATGCTGCCTATAGCTCAGATACCGTTTCAACATGACAGGTTCCCTTTAAGCTGTCACTTGTTCATGGCCAATTTTTCACGGATGCCTTTCTGACTTGTATAGGTGCTGTCGGGCTATGAAAACGGACAAAATAGGTCATGTCCTATTTTTTGACTGCCAATATTTACGAGGGAATACTTCTATAGAGTCATGGTTAAAGGCCTTAAAGTATCAAAATTTGTAAGCAATTTTTACAGTAACTGAAGATACTTTATCGATACTCCTCTAGTACCTCTGGCCTTTATTCACTTGCCTGTAAAGGCACCTATAAACATTAGATTTCAACATGTTCCTTCTTCCCACCGGAGATAAGCTGCTTTCAGACTCCCCTGGCAGCTGTTTTTTCCTCTGTCCCCATTGCAAATACATGCATACCAACATGTGTACAGTAGAGTTGGGTGAAGTAATAGTTGGCGAACAGATATCTTAAAGGGGTTATCTGTCTTTTTTTTTTTTTTGTGTGTGTGTTTTAACTGTATCCCCCATTATGTGGCTTACAATTATCTCATTGATAATGATGACAATGTCTCTACTGGGCCAGCACTGCGCTCCCCGTTGTAATCTGTCTCCGGCCTTTCATTGTGCATGTGATCTAGGCCTGGCTACAACCCACAATGTACACAGGTTGCGTCCCTCCTATTATAGACATCAAAAGCTCCCAAAGGACTCCATTGGCTTATAATGGTTCTTTCTGGTTCTATCTTGATGTCAATCATTTTACCAGAAAAAAAAAATGCGACATGCAGCATAAGTTTTTTTTGTGTGACCAAATTTTATGTAATCTGCAAAGGAGATTCCTAACAAAGCCTCTAATGCAGCTGTAAACAGAACCTCTTGCAGGGGCTTATGCTGGGTCAATAGCTAGCACCGACTAATGGTGCACCTAGCACTTATTAAAGGGACTGTACATAGTTCTTTCCGCTAACTTGTAGAGAGAATACTTCCAGCAGTACTTACCCTTCTGTTTCACCGCTAATTCCGTTATCCCAGCTGGAATCTACATTATGCATCTGTAGAGGATGAAAGAGGAGCACATCCATTCTCGACTTCAGAGGAAGAGCCCGCATCGAGTCAGGCGGAATTGGCAGAGCAACAAGCTCAGGCACAGGTCTGGAGAACCTCTTTAAAGTGTCTTTCACACACGGCTGGAGAACAGTCATTATTACGATCATTCATCTCTAATTCACAATCATTCATCCCCTATCGCTGCCAACAAACAACGAGTTTTAGTGCAGTATAAAAGATGTGATCTGCCGACAGATGAGCACTTTGCTTGCATTTAGTGTGATCAGGAGCACCTTTACATTGGCCAGTTATCAGGAAGGAGCATTCGTAGAAGCTTTCAGCTCGATTGATGCTGTTTATGGCTCCTGTTGACTAAAACAGACGCTGTTGACAGATTTGTTGTCAGTAATGTACATATACTTACATATATTATGAGGTTTAATCATTGCAACTTTGGTAGATGCTGTATTAGTAATACAGGGAAGTAGAAGTTGGAGGACGATAGCGCTCATTTTTCTGTGTGGCTGTTTTTCCGCCAGTGATGGATCTTTTAGTTTTACTTGTATTGAGCAATTATCGCTGTGAACCATTGGACTCTCATGATGACTATAAATTAAATTAAAGGGTTCCGCTCCCATACTGGCCACCTGAATGTCTATTTTAATAACTGCCTTAAATGCCTAAGTAATATCCCGAGATCCAGATTTACCATAAAAACACAATCCCTGCACTCGGCCAGATTGTTTGCTGATACAAACTTTCAGGGATTACCATTTTAATTGCTCTATGACAATACGGCTTTTTCTGCCGCAGCTTATATCTGATGTTCATAATCTATAAACATTTCAACAGGAGCGTTTATTTGAGGAGATTAGAATTGATGTGTTGGAAGGACATAAAATCCTTCAGCCATTTGTAAGGGTTATTAATAAAAGATTAGTCTCTGCTGGAAGCCCAGTCCCCCCCCCCCACCCATCCGATAAAGCCAGCTCTGCGGTGTTAGAGGGAATTTGTATACGGATGGGATTTCTAATATGTCATGACAGTGCAGTGTAATTAAGTAAGGGCCTGTATTGTATATGTAGACAAAGGCAGGGCAGCCACCCAAGTGCGCACCATCCTGGATAGGACGAGTAAAACAAAAGATCCACTTGTGTAGAGCCAGCCAAATTGTACTGGGGCACAGCCATCGCAGAGCGCGGGTGCCAGCAGCTTCATCTCTTATGTCCTTTTGTTTCTTATCGGAAAAGCTGAGGCACAAGTACAACTTATAATATACAAATGACACATCTAATGGTATGAGCCCATACTAGGTAAAAGAAAGCTGCACACATTTAGAGATACTTACATCCAACACAGACGGAAAATGATGACATTGGCAGACATGGGCGACGCTGAGGTTATAATGAACATATTGGACTGCAGACAATACACATACAGCCAAGTCTTCACTACGGAGTGCTTCATTTACCAATTCTAGGCACCCCACTAATCCATTTTTTGGAGCTGCTGCAGAGAGTGCTCTGTCCTCTTCGTTTTTTACCAGGCAACTTTTAGGTCCCGTTTACACGGCCCGATGTTTGAATTGCTCATTACCGATAGTTTGCCTGTGTAAAGGGGCTGCATATGACCTGATGGATGAACGAAACACTCGTTCATCAGGTGAAATGTTCTGAGGTATGGACACATTCTGCTGTCCAGGAACTGTGATTTTGTATGGGGACAAGCGACAGCAGCAGTTGCAGTTACTCCTCATACTGTGGAGGAGATGGCAGCATGTAAATACAGCGATTCACCTCTACTTAACGAGCAGCTGATTGTTGGAAAGGAACGCTTCCTTCCTGACAATCGGCTGCTCCTTTCAGCGTCTTAATGTAGCGTTAGTGGTCTCTTATCACAGTACAAAAGAATCAGGCAATTAGGAGTCCTGATAGTGTTTAGGCCACGTTCACACTTCCGTTATTTCGTCAGTTATTTCCATCAGTTATTGTGAGCCAAAACCAGTAGTGAAGTCTACTCAGAGATGAGTGGAAAGATCTGCACCTGTTCTGTGTCTTTGACCCACATATGGTTTTGACTTACAATAAGGCTCCATTCAGACGTCCGTGTGTGTTTTGCAAAACACGGACACCGGCAATGTGCGTTCCCCTTTTTGCGGACCGCACATCGCCGGCACTCTCATATAAAAAAGCCTATTCTTGTGCACAATTGCGGACAAGAATAGGACATGTTCTATATTTTTGCGGAATGGAAGTGCAGATCCGCAATTCCGGATCCGTGCGGGACATAGTGTGTCTCTATAGAAATGAATGGGTCCGCAATTCCGTTCCGCAAAATGTGGAACAGAATTGCGGACGTGTGAATGGAGCCTTACTGATGGAAATAACTGACCAAATAACTGATGTGTAAACTCGTTCTTGGGTCCATCACAGAAAAAGCTAAAACAGGCATCCTCAAACTGCGGCCCTCCAGCTGTTGCAAAACTACAACTCCCAGCATGCCCGAACAGCCTACAGGTATCGGTCTGCAGCAGGGATTTGTGGAAGTTGTAGTTTTACAACAGCTGGAGGGCCGCAGTTTCAGGATGCCTGAGCTAAAACATTACTTTTATTAAAGAGATATATTAAAATTAGGTGGGGGAGCAAAAGTAATCCTAAACATTAAACTGAAAAGGGGTCCAGAGTGGGAATAAGACAACAAAATGTTGAGATAATTGGTAAATAGGCATAAGGCGGGAGGGAGAAGGACCCCCTGAACCTTCACTGTACCCTAAATACCCTAACATAGCAGGCCACTTTTAATGGTGGCTGTGACTGGCAATACAGTGCAGTCATCTTCACTTGACTGTAATGCCAGGTACCCCTTAGGCCACTTTCACACTTGCGTTCTGAGGATCCGGCAGGCACTTCCGTCCCACCGGATCCATCCGAACGCAAGTAGCCTGAAAGCATTAGAAGACTGATCAGGATCCTGATCAGTCTTTGAAATTCTTTGAGTTTACTATGGAAGCCAGGACGCTATTAAAGTCCTGGTTGCCATAGTAGTAGTGGGGAGCAGGGGAGCAGTATACTTACAGTCCTTGCGGCTCTCGGGGCGCTCCAGAATGACGTCAGAGCGCCCCATGCGCATGGATCACGTGATCTATGCGCATGGGGCGCCCTGAAGTCACTCTGGAGCGCCCGAGCCGCACGGACTGTAAGTATACTGCTCCCCACCACTCTACCATGGCAACCAGGACTTTAGCGTCCTGGCTGCCATGGTAACCAATCAGAAAAAGCTAAATGTCGGATCCGGCGATGCGCCGAAGCGGCGTTTAGCTTAGGCGGATCCGGATTAATGCCTTTCAATGGGCATTAATTCCGGATCCGGCCTTGCCGCAAGTGTTCAGGATTTTTGGCCGGAGCAAAAAGCGCAGCATGCTGCGGTATTTTCTCCGGCCATAAAACGTTCCGGTCCTGAACTGAAGACATCCTGATGCATCCTGAACGGATTTCTCTCCATTCAGAATGCATTGGGATAATCCTGATCAGGATTTTCCGGCATAGAGCCCCGACGACGGATCTCTATGCCGGAAAACAAAAATGCTAGTGTGAAAGAGCCCTTAAAGTATGGAGCTAGCCTGGTAAACAGGCAGCCCCTTAAAGCAGCTGATCGTCGGGGTTGGTGGTGATGCGGCCCTCCAAGAGTCAGACTACCCACCGGTCTAAGCATAGACTCAGTTTTAAAGAACCAGATAAGCCCTTTAAGGAAAAGGTCGTGCTTATTTAGATTTGATCAATCTGTTCACCTGACCATTCCTATGATATGCTTAGAAGAAAAATGCCTGCATTCCAAGAT
Source organism: Bufotes viridis (assembly GCA_033119425.1). Lineage (NCBI taxonomy): Eukaryota > Metazoa > Chordata > Amphibia > Anura > Bufonidae > Bufotes > Bufotes viridis. The sequence goes on from CM065595.1 coordinate 109,389,221, forward strand.
GCTGTTTACTTTGGAGATGAAACCATACCGATGACCTGCTTACCCCAGAAAATCAATCCTATACAGCAGGATTGGGCATGACTCATAAACAGCAAATCCAGGGTACCAAAAATTGATCCCGTAGCATGTGGGAGTCATTTATATTGATCTCATTGGATAAGCATTCTTCCAGATGTTGGAAGGGCTTTACACAATGCGGAAGTCAGCCTGACTTCTTATGGACTTTGTATCTTTATATATTTACTTTGGAGTCATTGCCTGAGCTTTATGTTCAGTGCACCACTTTCTGTTATATTCACAAAGTTCCAAAAAGTACAATGTGTGACTGACAGTTTATGCAAAGAATTAATGTATATACTATAATATTCACTCTTTGATCGTTTGTGGTGTACAGTGGTCGTCACGTTACAATATTAATTGGTTCCACGACAACCATTGTATGTTAAAACTTGAGTAATTGGTTCCCAAGCCCCAAAATGTCATACAAGTCAAGAGAAAATGAAGATTTAAGAAAAATAAGCAGATACCTAAGACAGATAAAACAAGGCCTTACATATAACGGTCAGGAATTGCTGCTAACTAGTAACTAATCCAGCTACTTTACCAGAGAAGTGGCCTTGATTGGTTGGGTCTGAGTCTGAGACATTGTATGTTGAGTCTGGTTTCAACTTATGATGGGTCAGAAAAGACCATTGTAGGTTGAAAATATTGTATCCTGAGGCCATTGTATCCTGAGGGACCACTGTATATGTTT